>CM051024.1:91621149-93079482 GCA_027627225.1 Congeria kusceri | reverse complement strand
TTTATCTGTGATGGCCCACTTGAGAGCAAGAAACTCAAGTTTTTGAGCAGGGTAACTTCTTTCAGCAGGACGAAGACCCCTACTGGCATAACAAATGACACGTTCTAACCCATCGTGCTTCTGTAACAAGACATCACCGAGACCATAAGTACTAGCATCAGTGTGAACGATGAAAGGCAGAGAGAAATCAGCAATACCCAATACAGGCGGGTGTGTTAACTTCTCCTTTATGGAATCGAAAGCTTCCTGTTGTTCAGGATCCCAAGATTATACAGCTGGTTCTTTGGATTTCTTCGAACGTTTGAACTTTTTGTAGAGTGTCCTTCCAAGAGTTTATTTAATGGTTGAACGATTTTTGAATAATTTTCAACAATTCTACGGTAGTACCACGCAAACCCTAGAAATGATCGTAGGCCTTTGACGGCAGTAGGAGAGGCCAAGATGAAACAGCAGAAACTTTCGAGGGATCAGTGGAGATTCCATCAGCTGAAATTACATGAGCTAGGTATTCAACAGATGTCTTGAAAAGTTCACACTTTGACGGCTTTAGTTTCAAACCATGCGGTTCAATACGAGAAAACACTGAAATTAGTCGGTCAAGGTGCTCAGAATATGTCTTTGAGAACACCAAGATGTCGTCAATAAAAACAAGGCAAGATTTTAAATTTAAATCCCCCATACAACGTTCCATGAGCCGTTGAAATGTGGCTGGGGCATTACAAAGTCCATAGCTCATGCGATTGCATTCATAAAACCCCAAATTGCCGACAGAAAAAGCAGTTTCTCTTTGTCTGATTCTTCTATTTTAACTTGCCAATAAGCAGAGCGAAGGTCAAGTTTAGAAAAGTATTTGGCGCCAGGCAGAACATCAACTGTATCGTCGAAGCGTGGCAGCATATATGCGTCTTTCCGTGTTCTGGCATTCAGCATTCGATGGTCAATGCAGAAGCGCAAGGACCCATATTTCTTTCTGATGAGAACAACATTGCAGGAAAAAGGGCTATCAGAAGGTCGAATAGCATCACAGGTTAAAATTTCTTTGATGTGCTGCCTTACTTCTTCAAACATGGCAGGAGGAATTTTTCTATAAGGCTGTTTGAAAGGAGTATTGTCATCTAAAACGATGTGATGTTTAACTAGATTGGTGCAACCTATGTCAGTAAAGTCTGATGAGAATACATGATGCCAATCTCCCAAGATCTGTCGTAGACGATTCAACTGAGCTGGACTAAGATTGGACTCTTCAATCTTTAGTCCAAGCTCTTCAACATACGACTTGGATTTCGAGTCAGACTTGATAGGTGCCGTGCCAGCATTGAGATGAGAGGCCAAATTACCAATGACAGTTACCTCATTGACAACACAAATGTTAGATTTGGGTTTGCTAAAGATTGGCTTTGCATAAATGTTGCAAATCTTCACTGGAACTTTGGTTGTAGAACCATGTGCAGACAAACGTACAACTGCAGGTTTAACAAGATACGGTTTGTCACATTCAATGTTCTCTGTCACAACACTTTCAATATTTTCGAGACCTCGGGCAATGCCATTGAGAGTAACAGTCTCATAAGGTGCAACCTCAACAACTAGTTTGTTGGTTGACCTTACCGTGCACGGATGGCAGGTCAGAAAATCAAATGCAGTTTTCCAAGAGTCTGGAATTATTAATTCAACCCTTTGTGAAACAGCAGCCATACATCTCCTGATAACATTTGTTCCGATAATCACCGGACAAGAAGCATTTTCAGAGTTGTCAGGAACAACAAGTATGGGAACAACAATGTTAAAAGAGTATAAAATTAATAATAAAACACTTGTTTCAACATATCCTAAAATATTCAGTTTCGATCCATCAGCCAATGATACATTAAGACCAAGACTGTCAACATTCAACAAAGTTGGCTTATCAGGCAACGACAAATAAAATGAGTGAGACATTGTAGTTACCATACTCCCAGTGTCGATCAATGCTTTCACAGAAACATTGTGAAGCAAAATATCTGAGGAGTTAAAATCTCCAATCAGTCTGGATTGAACATCAGACTCACAAGATAGGCCATTACTTTCATGATCACCCGCCGCCGGTTGGCCATTCGCGGAGGCGGTTAAAAGTTTGGGTGGTTGTAGTTGTTGCTCATCTGTCCACGTCCAGTTTGTTGTGACTGAAAAGAAGGGTTTTGATTTAATGATTGGGAAGGGTTGGATTGCTGTGTGTTGCGAAAATTTCCACGCCAAGGTTTACCACGGCCCCTTACTGCAGGTACATCTGGGGCTGGTGTATGTTTGCGTAGCAACATGTCAAACTTGGAATCAGTTTTAGTTTCCAGGTTAGATTCAATATTATTTAGACGAGATTCAAGTTGTTGTATCCTGTTACCCATAGATGACAACTGTTCAGCATTGTAAGGTGTGCTGAGAGCACACTGTGTGGCTCTTTTGGGCTTTGTAGGGGCCGCTGGGTTTAAGTGACCATCATGAGACAAAGAAGTTGAAATTTCCTTGTCGACCTGTCTGATCTCCCGTAACAAGGAATTGTAATCTGATATAAGAAAATATTTATGACGTGTTTGTGCTTTTAATATTGGAGAGTTCAACCCAGTCCAAAACTTATGACGTAAAAGGTCATTTTTCACTCCAATAGACAAATCACCTTTATCAATGACAGTCTGAAGCAAAATTTCAAGTCGACAGGCATACGCAGTGACAGATTCTAAAGCAAGCTGCACAGAGTTGAAAAATTCGGACATAAGTTCTTCTTTAGAGGATGCGTCACAAAACATTGCATCTAGTTTAGACAAAACGTCTGAGAGTGTGGCTGACTGGCCAAGGGGTATAACCATAAGCCTGGCTGTACTACGAAGAGAGTTACGTACAAGCTGAAGCATTTGAGTTTCAGATAGATGCATCGAACTTCATTGCGCCAAACAATAAATGGCACCTCGCCCTTAGGAACGGGTTCATCACCTGAAAAGTTTGGTATTCTAGGAATAGACTGTGGAGAAAAACCATTAACGTTAGATGGAGGTTGGGGTGTTGGAGTGAAGGGTGGAGTTCTCTTTGTGTCTGGCCTCCGGTTGTGTTCTTCTAACACCCGCTGAAATGCAGATTTGGGCTTTGGCAACTCAGATTTAGGATTTAAATCATAATGGTTGCTGATTTCAGCAAGTATTTCCTCCATTGACAAATTATTATCAGCAGTAGCCATGCTGACAATAACAGACAGCGCAAATTCTATAATAAAAAAAAAAGTAACAACAGAACTTAATTTACAAACTTACTGTATACACTGATACTAAATGTGGATAAGCACCTTTAAAAGGTTTCAAAACACAACTTTAATGATTAAGCTACATTATAAGTGTTCTACTGACTGACTAAAATAACAATAGTTGTTACTACTACTTTACACCTGTTTCAGTCACCTAACAGTAACTGCCTAGATAAGCACGTGGATATTGCACTACTTCTACGCTTGATCGATTTACAGAAATGTAAACAAAACAACTATACTTAAGCTACAATATCAAAGGAACTCAATAGCATCAGTATCCCCCACTAGCTGAAAATATTGCAAACTGATGACCTAGTAAGAAGTTTTCAATATTCTTACTCTGAAACAGTAAACAGGTCAACTCACAAAATTTAAAAACACTCACACTGCTCACTTTAAATTTCGTACAGTGCTATAAAATTAGTAAAACAGCATGCAATAGTGCTTGAAATAGGGATTTGTGCAAAAGACAGTGCAAACTGAGAGGACAATTTCTATATACCCTCAAAAAGACACGAAATTTATTTTCTCAAAGTTAACGATTAAGGTCCAATAGCTTACTATAAAATGCAATATATACATGTAGGTTCAAAAATCAAAGAACATCTGCAATAAAGTACATGTACGAGTATGTAAACACAAAAATTATGACACAAATAATTCAGTATACAAGCAGGAAAATTAATCTGCAATATGCTCACGTATAATTTACTGAAAATTGCTACTCACTCAAAATTTTACAATACTGATGTTTCAGTGTAATGAACTGTAAATTTGAAAGAACACTGAAAACACTAACAAAATCACTAATTAAATAAATAATAATAATAAATCGTTACATGATAATAATTAGCATATAAATACAACTACAATTTGAACTAGGCTCAGTAAAACAATAATTACATAAGTTTACTTCCCAAAGGCAATCTAGGACACAATGGCTTATATTAAAGACTCAAGTGATTGTTCACAAATATGCTATTAATATTTAAATAACAATAGACTGTATCAAATATAAAAAATATAACTTACGTTAGCATCCTCCAAAAATATCCAATAACACTAATTACATACAAGGTCACAAATAATATAAAAAAATCACTGCATTAATTCAGAGTCCCGGTTAATGTCCACACCTCAATGACACGTTGAAGATCTAATGTTCCTCGAGGTTAAAAAAATGTGCACGCAAATAAAAAAGTAGGTCACAAATATTTCTTGTGTAAACAAGAAATCAGTTTCAAATGTTTCACCCTAGTACTGTAAAGTACTGGTAAACAAATACTGTTAATCCGTGATTCCCGGGAAATCTGGATCCGATACACAGCAAAAAGCTGTGCGCTGCACGCTGGGCAGGCCCAAGGGACGCCTCCCTCAGGTCAGCTGGACAGGAGTAGCTCCTTCCTGGTGCTGTTGTGGTGGCGGCCCTGCTTGGTTACTGGAAATCCTCGTCGGGGAGCCAATGGAACGGTGTGTTGAATGAGGTCAACTCGTTGTAAAGTTTCGATATTTATTCCAGTATTTTAAATATAAAATAATAAACCTGAAAAATAGATATTATGCATTAAATATATTACATGCAATAATTAGTATGCATTAAATATATAATAAATTGCATAACTGAATTATACAATAAATTCTACAATACAATTCATTAAGCAAATAGGCTAACTGCATAAAGTAAGAGAACAAAATACAGTAACACAAAAATAAAATACAAATCTTACCAAGCAGGGATAAATGACGTCAACAATATTCCGTTGCAGGATACTATTTCTAAGTATGTAATGACAGAAGTCTCTGGTGACAAACGTCAGAATGTGCTGGGTTTCTTGTTAGAAAAATGGATATGTTAGTTAATTGATAGCTTGGTATGAGTATTACATTAAAGTGTGCTCATAACCAATTAGGACAGTGAAAACCTATCACACTTCATTCACACTTCACCTTACACACATAACTGTAAACTGGTTACACCAATCAGCTGAGGAAAAAATCCAATATTACTACAAGAAATTGTCCTTTACGTCAGACAAGTGGCTGTTATGTAAAGCACTGTAATGTTGGTCAACGCCCGGGACGAGATACTGTTGAAAAAATCGGACACAGGAGCCAGTATAAGTTAACTCACTTAAAAGATTCAAACTCAGAATTATCGACTTTCGCATAAGACACACAACTTTTCTGAACTCATTCTATAATATTTGTTTCTAACTTTAATTCTTCAAGATAGTTAACACATGTCGGTAACATTGAACCTGGCCACAAGCTAAATCAGCTACGAAGATCCGGCTACTTAACAGATATAAAAACAACCAACAAAATATAAGTAATATCGACTTGAAGTCGTCTGTAATATCATCCGTATTGATATATGTATATATTTGTCAACAACACGGTCCTGAAGCTATACACGTACTTTATTACTGGGATATACCTTTGTATAATTATTAATTCTCTAACGTTTCACAGAACATACACAAATACGGCTATACATATAATTTTCATTAACAGTTGCGTATGTAAGAGTTGTTAGCTGGTCAAGTGACATTGGTCGCTAATGACTTGTAACAAGTCAAACTATAAAGCCAAATTCCCAACTATAATTATTGTCCAATAGTATGTCCTCAATATCGAAAATATACAAAACAGAAAAAAAAACTATTTATTCATAATCGTCTAATCAAAAGTGGTACCGCTGACAAGAAAACACAATGCAATCTGTCATAAATTAATTTGATATATGTTAATGACTATTTTTATTGTGGTACAGTAACATTTTCAAATTGAAACAATTACATGTTTTTACATTATATTACTTTATCAACAGGTGTTTTATTTCTCAATAACACCCCTGAAACATGTTTATGATAATAAAGCTATGCAACGGCATTTAACACTTCCATTCTTTAGATACAGTTGCCAACAACTATTTTCCAGTCGAACTATATTTTGTTATGTGACAACGGTTATGATTGTGGAAATTGTATTTTATGACAGAATTACATATTGTTACTTTGATGGTTAACATATTTTGAATTGTTTTAGTAACGCATTTTTTACAATATCGCATAAAATACAGATATTTTAATATAATAATACATGTTACATGTGTGTTACAGGTTAAAATTAGTATGTATTAGTTATTCTTTAAACTTAGGCGTGTGACAGGCTATAGCATGAGACGAGTATGTGTAAACGTTTTACGATCTTTGCTATTGTTTTGTTGGTCCGAAATTTAAAGCTTATAGTTATTGTTAGGCGGAAAAGACGCAATTGGCCTACTTTGTTTCATATTCATTAGTTGCATTTGTTTCAGCCGCCCTTAGATATCGTAGAAAAGCACGTGAAATGCGACGGCTTCGGACTAATGTTTTCATTGGCTGACGGAAATACCCTGGCGTTCTTGAAAGAGGTCAAGGGCGTTATCCAAAATGTTAAACGTTGCGAATGTCTTGTGACCTTAGATAGCAACAAGAGTGACCTAATTTCCGCTCGGGTGATTGATGACGATGAACTTGGACAGCTCAAAAGTTTGTCCGTCCGAAATGTAAAATCTCGTAGCTGATGGCAGCCAGGGAGTGTTGGAAATCATGGACGAGATTATCTGCCAGACCAGACGAGACTTTTGAAAGAACCTAAGTTCTAGTAATCAGAATCAGGTGAAAGATAATAAGCCGCATTTAAAACTCTACAGTATGAAAAAGGCGCTCAAAACGCGCAAAAAGCGCAGTGTTAGTGCTCCCGTGTTCTTTCATTGTGTTCGCTCTTGACAATGATATATAAGGATTCTTCATAATTTGAGTCTATACCGTCATAATGTCAACTATATTTAAAGAAAGATTACGGATGCTATGCCGTTAATGTGTTCGCTCTCACATCCCAGAGTTGCGCTCTAATATATTTTTTTCTTTGATGTCAATTAACTCATGCTTTACATTATATTAAGAGGGATATTAGTTGTTTTTCCGGATACAATAACCGATAAGTATGTAATTTTACTCACTGTAGGAATTATAGTTAAACAGAAGTGCACGTGTAGCTAATATTTACAGATAACTTAATAGCAAAAGCGACGTAAAGGCCTTGGCACCTTGTTCTATATCACGTTCATTTACGACGTCATCGGATTTACCAGTATAGCAAGGGTTATATTTGTGTTCAATGGCCGAATCAATACATATCGTTACGTTGCATTTTGCATTTAATGGTAAATGCGATTAATCGCCCTAATAAATCAACCAAATTAACATATGATGCTAAAAATGGCAAAGAAAAAAGCTTGAAAAAAGAGAAACTTATAAGAGGATCTGACATAATGTTCTTTGACAAGATATTAATTGAAATCATTTAAAGGAATTAGCGTGTATATATGGGCTGCATTTGCACAGTGTGGGTTTTTTTAGTTTCTTGGTAATTTATGTGCAAACTTACTGTCAGAAGCTATGAATGTAAATCTTGTAAATCTCATTATTCAGTCACAGATGGTAAAGATTAATTCTTAGACATTTATAGTAAACTATAGACATGCATTTCTGCTACAATATTACACGTCAATATTTAATTTATATTATAGTATTGGCTGTTGGTAGATGAAGATCATTTCTTTGATAGTTGTAGTAGTTGAATATCGTGAGTGTGCCTTTGATAATTGTTAAATGATAAAGAATGTTGCTTTGACACTAGTTAAATGTTCATGTTTCTCTCGTGTACAATACAGTCACGTGAATAAGCGATTCTTCTGAAATTGCGATTTACCAAGCTTTACGCCGTTTTGGTACAATATTAATTGGTATATAAACATTATAAATGTAACAATTTGCTTGGGGTTGATAGAGGATATAGCTGGTCAATGAATTTACGGAATGGATGATCAAGTAATTTAATATCTGGAATATCGCTTAAAGAGTGAATCTCTTTTATCAGTATGTGATAGTCAAATATTCAGGCGGTTTAGTGTTCATTTTGATGTTCGAACACAGCTTTATTTTGTTAAAAAATGTTTAAAAAGAACGATACAGATGAATAAACACATGGTGAATAAACATATTGTTAGTTTTCTCATATAATACATACACTTACGATATTCCAAAAATACACATAGATCAAATGAAGCATGATTAATCATTTTATATTTCCTTCTAGTCTAAGTCGTACATGCATATTAATTTAATAATGATCGATCCAGCTTGGTTTTTTGAATTTATAACATTTAGACAATAAGGTTTTAGTTAAATATCAGTATATACCCCTTCGCAACGGTCATAGGGTGTACGTATTTATATAATAAATGGGTACGATGCTTTATCTTGTAAAAAAAACAATATGGTTCTTGTGGAATAGATTGTTAATCACAATGTGTTTAATTACACTATCATTTATTGAAAAAGGAATTCAGCATTTATTTTTATCTATTTTCCATTAAGTCAAACCCCTTTCGAGGACTAAGTCTCAATTTAATTTGCGTGCATAAAACTTCATCTAACTGGTACTCGTACTATGGAAATTACCATTATAGTCAAGCATAAAATAAAATATGCGAATCAACCGTTAGTAGTTATTATAACTCCATTAATTGTAATAATATAACGAGATACGGACAATTGGATATTTAACTATTTTGTTCAGTCCTCGATGTTTGTCTTAACATATATACACTCAGATACAATCAGCAACATTTCCACATTTTGAGATCAAAATTAGTTTCATAGATTCATAGGACGCAGTACACCGTATGCAGCTTTGACTTCGCACATTCTCAAATCAAGATAGGGTATGCACCCTACGGAAAATGTTATTAAAATCCAATAAATTGTCATATGCTTCAACGGGTGTTCGCAATAAAGCAAAGACGGATGTTCCGCATTTATATTTTTTTTTAATTTTTAAATAGGTCTTTTTCATTGATATGTAGCACATGAACTTTTTGGAGTGAATGAGTCGCTCTGATTTCGGACTTGCTATCAAATATTGCTATCATAAAACATAAAATTATTAGCCTTTATGTGTTGCGATTTAACTCGTTCGAGGTCGCAGTGCTGTTATGGATATGGTGTCTACCCCCGATCAATAGATCGTGAGTTCGATCCCTACTCGGGGAGGGTTCTAAGGATTTTTTTTTCATATTAAGTCACCAAGTACTGGTTTTTCCCAGGACACGGACTCGAGAGTGTCTCAATTAGCCTATGACTTTTTAGCTATCGAGCTAAAATTAATTGGTTTAAACTAATTGTACCGTACAGCGTATTGAAGGAGATTATTTTAATTTAGGAGTTTGCTGCAATGCTGCGTGCGTTAAATAAATTAATCTAAATACCTGTATACGAAACAATTAACAAAATGTAGTCAATAAAAATGCAAGTGAGAATCGTTATAAACATACAAAATCGATACAGACAAATCAAATTTAAAACCGACGATTGCAGTGTTTATAAACAGAAACTTGCGATTTCCCCTATTTTAAGTAAATAGAGTATTCCGTCAGTATCAACTAAACCGACTTTACCAGTGCAACGTGTTTGCTAACATATGACCAGCATACGTAATTATCGTTATTTTAGTAGGAATTTGAAAACACATTCCGTTGATTATGTGATTTTTGCTGTAATACGATTGCTTTAATTTTATTTATGTTCACACGGTCAAATAATATTTAAAAAATTGAAATGAGGCTTTTTCTTTATTGGATTCATGGCAAATGATCTGTAACGATATATCTGATTTATAAATACATGAAAACCTGTATGATGTTTCTTTAATGACATCTCTTGTATATCGGTATTGCTATTACTGCACACGCATTGGTATTCACTTCTGTAATATGAAGTGGAAAAACACGTGTTCGCGAGTCATCAAAATACGTACATTTTTGTTTTCGGTACTTTTTATTTATATTTTCAGATTACGTAATTAGTCTTAGGTCTATGCTTTTTAAGAACAAATGCAAATAAATGGGTATAAACGATAATATGATAATAAACTTACAATGAATTATTGCAAACTGTCAGATTTCGAAATGTTAAATAAGTAGCTTATAAAATGATTTAATATATGTTTTTAATTCATATCTATTGTATCAAAATCTTTTTTTAATGCAGCGTTTTTGTGTGCTTAAAAACACTAACTTATATGTATCTCTGTTGAAAGTTTGAAAATGTTGCTACACAACTTTCTAAATTTCTTTTTTATTTTTTTATTCTCATTTTTATACAGATTAGTTACAGTAAAGTTAGTATAATGTTGTTGTTTTTTTATATGTTTCATGTTAATCACAAACCGTTCTTATACCCAGTCATGCATATAATTATGTTCGTCCTTATGAATATACGCCAATTTAGTTTTATATACGTAAATTTATGTTTCCTGATAAGGAGCCAAAAACGACAATTGCATAACAAGCGCTGTTTGATCTTCCGCGATTCTGTTGCTTCTATAATAGCTTAGAATAATAGCTTAGCCCCTTCACTTCGTTCATAACTGACTAAATATAAGCAAAGTAAACCTAAAGTTGCATCAACGGGAGAGAACTCGTATTAGCAGCACTTCATTGTATGTATTTTCGCAACCATTGCCTCAATACTTGGAAGTCTTAAATGCCAAACCTGATAAAATGATGATAAATACAATGAGTAAATTTGCCAGAACCTACACCATTTGTATATTTTTGCCAGATTTATAACTAGTCATGGCGACATTTCCCCGTGCATTTGTTTCAGTATTATAAACTATGATGCATAACTTCTCGATTTGTCGGTAGAAGTTACGCTCGTGTGTTTATACGATAAAAAAAAGACGTGTTCTTTCTCTTACAAAAGAGTACAAACTAAAATATATGCATTTTTTGCGGAAATGCTTTCACTGCAAGAGCAACTGCTCCGTTCGTAAATTAACGAAAACACTGCGTTTGAACTACACGCGCAGAGCTGAATGTACCCCTTATACGCTGGGGCCAATATGGTTTGGTTTTGCAATAAATCAGAAAAGGATTATTAAGTTTGATTAAATGGCTACATATATCGTGTCGTAAGATGGTTGCTCATGATATATTCGATTTATGTCACTCTTATTTATTGTTTGTGATCTTGACGAGACGTCGAAAAGAGTAGATGAATTTATGTATCTGTCATTTGTTTATCGGCCATTTATTTATGCATAGTATCATTGTTTTGTGATTTTATACATTTTTATCATAGTTTACAAACCAAAAATTAAATAACTTAATATCTGCATCTGTGCCAATGGCACGAAAAGTAGTCCAGTTAAAGTTTGACACATTTATATTTCACCTTTGGATGTTTTGGTGTTTTTTAACTTCCACTAGATGTTTAAAAAAAAGACCATATTGGGAAAATGACTGTTACTTAATGTTTATTCGAAAAAAAAATTAATATGCAACACTTATGAATTATTATGCAAACACAAGTCTTATTGCACGTAAGTTCTGTTTGCAATCATTTCTCAAATGCAAAACTGATTATATAAATACCGTGTGACTTTTATTTATGACATACAGCTTGAACTCTTACAATTCATAACAATTTCAATCTTTACAACATTAAAACCTAAGTATTATCAGCATGTATGTACAACAACGAACTGTTGGCAAGTATTTTCACATAGTAATCAGATACGGGCGTCAAGTGTAAAGTAGCTAATTATGTGCAACACATCAGATGAAATAAACTAGTTTCAATCGACCGTAAGAAACGATAAACTTTATCTCATGCAAGACATGAATGCATTTATTATACATTTTTCGAAATGCATTAACTGTCCTTAACTCTCAGCGAAAGCGGCAGAACCAGTAAAAGTCAGGAACACTAAATTCATTATACATATACTGATTATTTGCAACAACAGTGTTGTGTTTGCAGAGGATTTGGGATAAACAAAAACATGTGTCATTTTTAACAGACATGTACTGCATAAGTATCAACATGACTTGAATCAACCAATATCTGTACAATACTGAAGACATTAAGAAGCAAAATATAAGGTTTTGACTGTTTTCCTTCTGAATGCATGCGTAATAAATACGCAATAAATATACTACAATCGAAATGCAAGATAATGCACATTCTCATCAGTTTATGGTTATGAGACACCCGATGTCTCTAATGTTGAACAAATAGCATTTTACTATAATATTTCAATAGCAGATGACAAGTTAGTGGTGAATGAATGCATACAAAATATGTCTGTATATATTTTATTCGAACAATTGCATTCGTGTTTTTGAAAGCTGTCAATCCGTCTTTAATATAGAACACAAGCAGAATCTGCGAGACAGTGCAACGAGGCATATTTGTTATTTTCAGACAGGTTATATGATCTCGCTAGATGAATATAAATTTTTCTACAGAACATATGAACATACGTTCAGACATTGTGAGTAATGAAGAATAAGCAAACTCAATAAACGTCAAGGTTTATGTAGCGGGATACGACATTTATCAACACAAATAGATTATTAAATTCCCCAAGAGTGGCAATTTGCGGTAATGATAATGGTAATCATTCGGTAATTCCCTGAGAACATGTTTTTTTCATTAATGCATATTTCGTGTTCCAAATTATTTAGACTGACATCCCAATACTGACTGAATTCCTCTCTGAACAATGTTTCTTGGTATTTGGTTGATATGCATTAAGCTTCTAATGAAATACTTTTTTATAGTTGGTGTACTTATCCAATATTGTTTTCTACACATCCTAAAGGTTTGTTTCGTTTTTGATTTAGTGACTTTTATCTCTTCCTTTATCACGTTTTATTGGATTTGTTTTCAATGTTTTTCTTTGCATGCCTTTAATGCCAAGGTCAAACAAAACAGTTGTTTGAGGAAAAGATCTTAAACCTTTGGCCATTGACAAGTGGGAAGGGGTTGTCAATTGACAATTTGTTTTGTCAATGAAGTAGTGTTACAGATGGAATGTTTTTCCGTAAATATTTTGAAGGATGTTTGTTTCAATGTCAACGATTGATTATAATTTCTCGATGATACTGTACATGAAAATAGGAACATGGCTAGAGAAATTCATATTATTATGGAGAAAAGACCAGTGGAAACTTCTAGCATATATTGTTTAATTACAGCCGTAAAATTATAGTTTTAACGTTGATCGTTAGTATTCTTCACGGCAATCATTCTAACCATGTTAACGCGAAAACCTAGCTGTTATTGATAACACACTGAAACAAAGTTAATGTACCGGTACAGAGATAATGTACATATATCTGAAAATGTCATCATATACCGAATGGTGTAGATGAAGATGCAGACAAAAAAGACACATAACACGATCTCCTGTAGTTAATCATCAGAAATAAACAGGAGATCAAACGGACGTACAGGGATAGGTAAAATTGATCGTTGATGTCTTTCTCAATTATAACTGATTCTATTTCACTGTTTCTTTTTATATAAGAACATCTGTTTCCTTGGAATAGAAATAAATATATTCAGATAAAAGTTTGTTTTGGATTCATGGTAGAGTACATATTTGCGAATTATACTGAAAATCTTACGTTATTTTTAAACGAAAGTCGCCATACTTCACATACACTAGTGACACAAGTCCTCCTATATCTTATGAGACTCACCGGACCACCTGATTTAGAGGTATTAAGAAAATGTCCGGTGGTGACTTCCTAGGTGGTCCGGTGGAGTAAAATATTGTAAACAGTACGTATGACTTCACAACTGTGTATTATTTTCTTATGATAAAGGTGCTTTTTAAGAAATCGACAATGTCATTACCAGTAGGAATGATAAAAGAACACTCGTTCTTAGTTTCGTTAATGAGGTGGTCCGGTGAGTCTCCTACCCGTGTAATGGTACTAAATGAATAAGCAGATTGCCAATAAAATAAATAACGATGTTCCTTCACATCCATCGTTTTCAAGCTGAGAGCATTTAGTTAATAATAGGTATACACATATTTAAGATAGTTGTTATTTTTCTACTAACGAAATGTGTCCCCTGTTGTCAATGTAAGACTAACGCGTATTTGTTCATGGATAGAATATGTATTTACCTGTTACAGCATTTTATTTGATGATGTCTACTGTAATAAGACGTTCTGATAAAGCTGAACTTTTGTTACATGTATATAAGAATATTATAACTATATATTTGCCCTTTTATGTAAGTATGTAATTATTTATTTATGTGTCTCTCTCGCTGACTCTGAATGCACTGACTATTAAAACACATATGTGTAAGTATTACACATTTCGAGTTTACAAACGAACGTCTAAACTAGTCGCTTCAACAAATGATTGTCATATGAAATTGAATAAACTGTTTTATCTAGTAATTACACTCAGACATTTCCTGTTTAACGGTTCGCCAAGTTTACGCGGAAAAGCACGTGGCAAAGCTTGTGGGGACAAACGCCTTAAGCAATAGCTGGGGGGGGGGGGGTAAAATATAAGTTGCCAAAATTTGAAAGTTCTAATAACATTGTTCGGTTTCTTAGTATGTGACTATCGTTCTTCCATAAGGTACAATGATACTTGTCATGTTTAAAAAACCTAATTCTAGAAAGTGGATGTATCAACATTATGATAAAACATCAGTTCTAAAATTACAAAACCCACATCTGTTATTATAATGCAGTATGATCTTTATTCCAAGAACAAAAGGAAACTTTGAAAGTCATTTGCCATTTGCATTAATATTAGCATCACTGTAATTATCCCTTTTTTATTTGTATACGAAATGAAACTAACGAAGATTCAATATTTTATTCATATGTATTTATAACTCAAGTACATAGTAGTAATGTACAGTGCATATCATGCCATTCACACTGAATCATGAACACTAAAGTGTTTTGGCTTGGAAATAAAGAAATCAGTTCAAAATATGTAAATTATCTGGTTTATTCCTTAATGATGAAATGAGTGTCTTTAGAGGTTCAAGAAATTCCACGATAACATTCAAAGCATGTGTTGTTATATCTGTCTGGCATACATCTCTTATAACTGGGCCAATGTGCTCACAATTTCGATATGAAGGAACTATTTCTACCTATGTCAATAAATTTACATACGAACGTAAATTCGCAAAGCAGAACCAAAATACATGGAGCCAAATGTAACGTCCATAATTCGGGTTAAAGATATGCTGCACATGTTAGCTTTTTTGATGACCGATTTGTTCAATTTGTCTGCGTAGTGTTTTATGTGTGACTTGTTACCAAAATATGTGGCGTGTATCTACGATTTGTATCTATGTAAGTTAGACAGAGCTTTGTTTTATTTGATATTGTACAATTTACTTGTTTACGTGTTTTATGTATGCGTATACTGATACATTGCCTAAAGTGGTACATACGGTTGGTTAATATAGAAAGTGTACTCCTATATGTGGTAACTCAAGATTCATCCGTTTTCATGCTTGTGATCCGCCATGTTTACGTCTACAAAGTCGACCAACGCTGGTTTATTTTGGTTTGATGGATGATTTTTTAACAATTTCAACACATTCACAAATAATTGCTGCCCATTGATCCAGCAATACTGTGCGCCAGATTCAGAATTATTCAGAAATGTATACTTGGAAATTTCTTAATGCACAAATTCCATATAGACATTAGTTAATTAATTTTACGTTAACTGTGTTCATTTTATTTTATATGGCAAAGATACAGTACCAACACAGTCTTTTGGTAAGTTATTGTATCATATATGTGGCTAAACACACAATGTAAACGTGGTCTTATATAGTTAATTATGCAGCAACGGTGTGTATATTTATTGCTATAGCTTATTCTCTTGGTGTGTATATCTAATGTTCTCTTTGTGTATATTGCTGTTTTTGTATGTATTTAATGTAGCAGTGTGCACACATTAAGCGACATGCACGGCGCCAGTATAAGTCTTACTAGTATGACGATTAGATACACGCCGTTATTTATCAAGGAAACCAAAACAGCTTTTTGTAAATGAAAAACATGAGTAAATTGGCATCAAGCACCAAGACGATATTAATAAGAAATCAGCTCTGGGAGGTACCTATAAATAATAGCAACAGAACACCGTCGCTTGTTTTCTTACGATTTAACGTGCTATTCATACCTTCTGACAATAAGTTTGCATGTACATCCCCGAGGAACTACAAAACCCACACTGTGTAAATGCAGCCAATATATGCACGCTAATTCCTTTAATTGATTCTGTTTATATTTTGGTAAAGAAGTTGCTTCGTTGTGTTTTTGGTAAGAGTATTATACATTATATTACATCCTCTGATAGGTGTCTACGTTTTTTATCAAGCTCCCTTCTTTGTGTAATTTTAACCTGGATAATTTTGTGGATTCATAGGGTTGATTACTTGCTCTTGAGTAATAAATAATGAGATATATTTAAACACTAGATGCATTGTTGAAGAATTCAAATCATTACAATGTTATGAGAATGGAATTACAACATTACAATGTGAGAATGTATTTAAAACATTTCAAACATTGCAATGATAAATGCATTAATACATTACAGATCTAAAGAAATAAGTAACCATTAAATGCAATGTATAATACAACGGTATGTATAGCTTCTGCCCTTAAAAACATCTACAAACTTGGTTGTATTGGAAAATTGATGAGTCGTTAATGAAAGTAATAAAAGCCAATTTGCCGAGGCATTAGGCCAGAAGTCTAATTTTTAAAATTGCTATTTACAAGACAATTACGTGCAAATATTAATTAAAATATAAATAGCATTTACATGTGCAGTTCCAACTACGTATAATTCCAACTGCCAGCAAAATAAGATCCACATCGGTTCTTGAATCAACAACCAAGCAAAACACAAAACAACTCTAAGTGGGATAAAAACAGAAGTTAATTGGCATCAAAGAGAAAAAGATATTAGTGCGCAATCCATCACCGTTAGGATATGGGAGGTAAAACATCAACGGCATAGCATAAGTCGTCTTTTTTACATAGGTTTATATACTGACATAATGTCGTCATAGACTCGAAGGACTGTACATAAATCCGTTTTAGGCCCCAAATATTAAACTCAAATAAATTAAGATCTCTGTAAAAAAATTTTCAAAGACGTTTTAGAATAACTGAGAAGTGTGTGATAGTAGGAAATATAGATTTATTCTTCAACATGTATATATACCAGAGATAAAAAGAAACAAAGCAGAAATAAAACGGTAATTTTGAATAATTGGTTTTAACTCGTTAACTTTAACGAGTGTTTTTATTTCGTTGATAGTTATTAATATTTTTCAATTAATAAAATGCATCTATTTACACGTTTTAAAGATATTCAGGTTATCTAATGAAGAAGTATGCGCATTACATAATTTATTATGATGTGTGTTTTTAGGGAAGCTAGCGTTGATATATTTCCTCATATTTTTGTACATTGCAACCGAAACACGCATTTATGATTGTAGGAAGCGCAACATGCACACGATAAAGAAAGAGGTAAATAGTAATATAAGTGTTTTACAATCATGTATATTGTCAACATTCCACAAAAGTTACCAATATTTTAAATATTGGTTCGTGTTCAAAAACAAATCAATTTGAAGATGCGTTACATACATAGACAACGACCCCTCGTTTTTAAATAACACATGAGTATATAGTACTGAAAATAGTCTTGCATTAAACAGTCTATTTGATTATGCATCCTTTCATAAGTACAATATAGTATTCTCTTGCTTGAAATACGGGACCTTTTGCTGTTGACAAGGGGTTCGCTTATACAGGTGCAGCCAACGTTTCACAGTTTTATATTTGTATTGTATGTCTCTCTAATACGTCAGGTAACACTCGCAACTGACTGCCAGTGAGATCCTTTGCAAAGTTTCTGCTAATTCACAGAGATAAAACAACCAGCAAAAGGTATGTCAGTGAAGACTTCTATAATATATTCGGTATTGATGAATAAATATATTTGTCACCAACACGGTTCTGACATATGCCTTGGTATATAATTATTAGTGTTCTCTCACAAATAGGTTTTATAGGACATATTTAAAAAATAATGTTCTAAGTATGTTTGATAACAATTGGGTCTAGGAGTGGAGCTAGCTGGTCAAGCGGTTTTGGTCAGTTATGACTTATAACAAGTCCAATTATGATGTAAAATTACCTGTTTTATATTATTTTCAAATATTGTGTCCTCATAATCTCAAATATACAAAATAATCTAACATATATATTCATAATCGTCTAATCAAAAGAGCTAACGCTTGACCAGAAAATACAATACAATCCATCATAAAAATGTAGCCAGTATATACGTTTGTAGTTAAATATGTCTGATCTGTGTTTATGACTAGCGTTAATTGCGGTTCAATAACATGTACACATTGAACCTGTGTTGCAAATATTTCCTACAATATAATTTTTAATATACAGATGATTTATGTCTCAATTCTGTGCCAGGCACATGCTAAAGTATAAAATAAAACTATACTAAGGCATTTAATACTTTCATTCTTTCGATACATTAGCCAACAAATATATTTCCAAGTCCAACTTTACTTCGTGATGTGAAACAGAAATGCTTGACCAAATAGTATTTTTATGATTCAGTAGATAATTTTATATTTTTATTTTGATGGTTAAAAGATCTTGAATTGTTTTAGTAAAACATGTTTCAATAGCGTATAAAATTCACATGTGTTGATTTTATTAATACATGTTACTTGTACGTAACAGGTTAGGACATAATATTAGTACTGCTTTAAGTAGTTGTGTGTGACAGGCTACAGCATGTGTAATCTTATAAGTAATTACGGTAATGATAGTTTCTATTGTTTTGTTGGTCTGAGGTTTAAAGTGTATATTTACAGTTTGGCGAGAAAGACACAGATGAATTTGTTTCGAATTTATTAGTTGTAGTTTTTATTTATTTCAGCCCCCAGGTAAAATGGGGTGATGGCTTTGTCCTAATGTATTCATTGGCTAACAGAAATACCCATGGCGTGCTTGAAAGAGGTCAAGGCTGTAATCGAAAAGGTCAAAGGTCGCGAGTTTCCTTTGACCTTAGTAGGCAACAAAAGTGACCTCATTTTGCCACCTTAGAATGAAAAGGGCCTATCTGCTTCTTTAACACATATAAGCTAGACCCTTTTTATTCTAAGGTGGCGATTTTCGCTCGGGAGATTGATGACGATGAACTTGGACAAAGAGCTCAAACGTATGACTGTCCAAAGTTTGAAATTTATGTTTCTGATCACCGCCAGGGAGTGTTGGAAATCATGCGTCACATTATATGCGAAATCAAGCGAGACCTTGTGAATAATCTCAGTTCAATAATCAGAATCGTGTAACAGATAATAAGCCGCGTTCAAAACTTTACTGTATGAAAATGGCGCCCAAAAAGCGCATCAACAAGAGTCACAGTGACATGTTTGACATATCCAGTTTATGTTGTTTTTAATTATTTGAAAGTATCGATATTGATCAAACAAACGCATGTTGCAAAACATTATGGTATCTTATCAATGTATTTTCGGTCTGTTAACACCAGACGAAATATCCATGCGGCAATCGTTCTCATTGTTAACATACACATTGGAGAAATACAACTGGGTCAAATGGAGCATGGACTGTTGTTTTATTTCCTTCGATTGTAAGTCACACAAAAAAGAATTTAAAAATGACAGTCGGCCCTGTTTACTAGTTTGAATTAATACGATCATTCTGGTTTATTTACCTATTAGCATATGCCATATATCCATCCATCGAAGCGGACATGTTATACGTATTCATATATAACAAGTGTGTGTGCGAGTGCATTAATGTAAAAATGAGTATGGTTCTTGTGGAACAAGTCGTTAATCACGTTTCACAATTCGTTTCACTCCACTATGATTTCTGAAAAACGAAATTCGGTATTTCCTTTCTTAAATTTAAATTAGTGCGTGGGAAAACTTCATTTAGATAGTACTTAGAAAATATCCATTCTAATCAATCAAAAAATAAAAGAAAATCTGCGTAACAACCATATTAGATATAACGTCATTATCTGAAACTGTTTTGTTCAGTCCTCGATATTTATCTAATAATGAATACAATCAGCAACATTTCCACATTTTGAGAGCATGATTTGTTCTTATGGCGAAGTACCCACTATGCAGCTCTGACAAATCAAGATAGGGTATGCTCCTTACGGATAAAAGTTATTAATATCCAATAAAATGTCATATCTTTCAACGGGTGTTGGCAATCAAGCAAAGACGGATGCATGGCATTTATGGAAATTTGTAAATAGTATATTTTCATTGAAATGTAGCACAAAGAACGTTTTGCAGTAAATGTGTCGGTCCGTTTTTGGACTTGACTTTATATCAAGCTATCACGACATAAACATTTCAATACATCGGTTATTAACGAAACGTAGCTACTTACACTGCAAAAGTGTTTACTAACAAAAGAGTAGTATTCATAATTACCCTAATTTTAGTAATTTAGTGGGATATGTGTTATACATGATGCTAACGATGTGAGGATTGACAATGACAAGCGTACTTACTGTTCACACAGTAAGAGAAAACGTAAATGACAAGAAAATCACCTTGCGCTGGATTCATTTCAAATAAACTGTAGCGATATCACTCATTTCTAAACAAAACGATCAGAAAAGATGATCATTCAATGACATCTCTCGTAGATCCGTATTCTGTACTCATGAAAGTATGCAAGTATGCATTTCTATAAGATAAAGTGAAATAACACGTGTTCGCGCGTTATTAACATACTAACATTTATATGCACGTACTTTTGAATTCTATACTTAGATTTCGTTATACATGTTAGGTCAATTTTAACATCATGGTACTAATGGGCATGATGTTTTTAAGTACACATAAAATGCGCATCTTAAGAATTCCATAGCAGTTGAATTCTTTGAAATTTGAGTTCATTTATATTTACACCCAATTTTGGTATACAATCATGCTGTATTATGTGTGTTCCAAAATCTGAAAATATACTTATTTCCGCTTCAATTCCGAAACTGATGTTTTGAAAAGTTCGAATGAAGCGTAAATGCAAAACCTTGTCAAACTTTGTTTCTATATCAGTGACATGTAGTATAATTATTTATATAACAATTACTAGACCTGTCGTTTCTAAACCCTGTGGTAGTGAATATTATCGTGAAATATCGGTTGAAAACCCTTCTTTCGTTCATACGCTCGTTTTTTCTTTTCATTCTAAGTAAAATATTCTTCGTTTCGTGCAACGTTAAGCAGATTTTCAAGCTCTATTTATTGCGTTGCCTCTCTCTAGTTTTTTATTGATGTGAAAGAAATTTAGCAATTTTAAGTGCCTTACAAATTCATATTTTAAACTTATTCAACTGCGCACTTTTCAAAGCTCCTTTGAGACAGTTGGTGTAGTAAATCATACATGCTTTACAGTGTAATAAATCGGAAAATGTGGCTTGATCGTACTATTTTTATATCTCTGAAAGTAATGAGGCTTTTTCGTATTTGATAGCTTTCATGGGTGGTATACTTATATTATTTTGGTCTTGATATAATCTTAGAAGATTAGAGGGTTAACAGCTGGCGCAACGTGAGTATTAGTTAATGTTGAATGATAAGACTGCAAACAGAAGGAAAGGGTAGCATTATTATTCTTTTTGAGTTTTCCAATCATTTCATGTTCATGTTCATTATTACACTGATTAGCATTTGCGAAACCTACAGGATTTTCGATACCGCACTTATGTCTTTCACGCAGGCGAAATGCCTAAATGCGTTCAGTCCGTTCAGATCTTAGCCTCATACCGTCGACACTCAAATTGCGGTACAATTAGTTGTTTTAAAAACAAATAAAAGCTTTGAACAAAATTATATTAAGAACATCAATACATTTCCCAAATTAGTAACACATGTATGTAACGGTTTCAACAAGATAATTTTCGGTTATGTTTAAACCGTTTCTTTTATTTAACCAGCATATGACATGATTTAATAAAACACAGATCATGTACGGAGGCAGGTGTTAATGCCATATTTCAAGAGTGCTAACAAGTACGCGTTGTGTGTGAGCATTGCAAGCACACAACAGAATTCCAATAAAAACGAAACAAATACAACATATGCGTGAAAAAAAAAAAATGTATAAGTGAATTAAATACATAGGTTAAATACCACAATATAAATACCCATTTTGTCTGCGTCTCAAACTAAGCACACAGAAAGCTGTGATAATAAAATTGTAATGGTATTTCAAGCTCAAAAATCTGTCTAAATCTCGAACAAACAAAACAATGGAAAAGATCGTAAATTACATTAATTACGTGTACGTTTACAAGAAACATTTTCCTAGTTTCGAGGTGTGAATGTTAATGAACCGCAATGAACAATAGTCATTAACATATATCAGATATCATTTAACTACATACTTGTACACTAGATAAAGTTTTATGATGGATTGTATTGTTGTTGCTTTTGTCAAGTGGTACCTCGTTTTCTTAGATGAATTTTTGTTTACGTATATTTTCGTTTTTGAGGACAAAATATTGGGCAACAACTATAGCACTGCTAGCAGTGAAATTTGGCACCATAGATGCACTCGTTACAAGCCATTGTCGCTTAACCAGCTAACAACTCTCAGATACGCAACTGTTTATTAAAATTACATGTATAACCTTATTTTTGGATGTCCTATAGATCTTTGGCGCATCAATCATTACACAAAGGTAAATGCCCAAAATCAATAATTCCTTCACAACCGTGGTGTTGACAAATATATGCATGCAGCAATACGGATTATATTAAAGACCACTTCAAGTCGATATGACGTTCATGTTATTTTTTGTTTTCTATCACTGAAATAGCAATAACTTTGTATAGGTCATGTGCAAGTGTCACCGGCATGCGTTAAATATCGGGAAGATTTGCAGTTAGGAACACATATAACAGAGCGAGTTTAGTAACGTTGTGTGTCATGTGTGGAAGTCGACAATTCTAAGTTTGAAATTTCTAAGTGACCAACATCTTACACTGGTTCCTGTGTCCAATATTTCCAACAGTATCGCGTCCTGAGGGATTGGAAGGCGTCGAGTGTAAACCATCTCTGAAAACCAGTATAGTGCCTTATATAGCATTTTGTCTGAAGTAAAGGGCATTTACGTTTGTTATTTATTAAGGGTTTATTTACAACTGATGGAACTGAGTTTTTTTAATCCTCTTTTATTGTTTCAAATGAGTGAGCTTAATGCTAAAGATATGAAACTATGGATGCATTAGTAGTAGAGAATCCCAGTGAATATCCACATGTGTTATATATCAGGCAAGACGGTTTTTAGTACTATATACTTCTGTGACTTTTACCAATATAGAAATAATGAACTCCAGAGACATCATCAGGAGAGAAACCCTTAATAACATCCGCTGGTCCTTTATTTTAGGCAAGTGACCAATTGCCTACAGTACAATACAGGACAATGCATACAACACAACAAAATAACATAAAATTGATTAAAACTGGGGTCACCGCTTTGTAAGGGTCAATGCGTTGGGGATTTAAACCGGTTCAACGTCATGCCGAACCTCACACTTAGCACAGACTTAATCACAATTGACGCACTTGTAAATAAACTGTTAAGATAACGCAAAGATTGTTTTCTGAACGTACACTTATTAGGCGTTGTTGCCTGTATAATTAAATTATATAACTTTGACTTAAAATGAACATGGTTTAAAAATCAAATTGAATTCTAAATGTATATATGTACTTTTGTGAACCGTGATATTTATAAAACACTCATCTGTCTGGTTCTCTATTCTGCGTAAAATCATACGTGTACCTGCATATGTTATATTTTCTGATGCTCTGTACTAAAACCACAATGCAAGATATCTCAAGGCTGGCATCCATATATAACACACATGATAAATTATGAACTGCGCCTACTGTTTTATAAGATAGCCCCTCTATCCATATCACGTGTACATATATAGAAGTATTTTACATGTTTTCATTTTTGTAATATTAACGAATTTACGAGGAGTTGAAAGATGTGATTGGACTTATTTTATGCCGTTTTATCACTGATGCACAAGATATTTAAGACACATTCATTATGGCACGTTTAAGGACATGTACTTCTTAATATACACATATATTTGTCATTATTTTTCAGTTAGAACTTACGTATGTACTGAGTTTTCTATCAGCTTTGTAGGAACAAAGTTTTAGCATGATATATTTACACCCTTCATAGTTAAAGACACAGCTGACGGTTTGTTGTTAATTTTCTTCAACGCACTTGAAATATTGTGCACTAATATATTTTGGTCCTATCATAGGTATTAAAAAGTGTAGGAAACAGTCAATGACGCGTCAATAACGAGGTGTAGGAACAGTCAATGACGCGTCAATAACGAGGTGTAGGAACAGTCAATGACGCGTCAATAACGAGTTAAATAATTTGTGTCGAGTGAATTTGTTTTAGCACAACGACGATTCGTAACAGAATAAGAGGAATGGCTAATGTAATCAAAACGCTGGCAGCGTAGAAAGACTGTTGGCGACAAAAGAGACTAAAATCATGTGATTTATGAGTGCCTTTTTGCTAAGAGGGAAACATTTGTTTGAATTAAGTTCAATTTTCCACCTTTAAACTTGATAATTTGACTTATTCAATAGTATACGTCATCATAATAAAAATGTATTCGTAAGTAACGAACAAATATTTTTCAAGCTAATTTATCCAATGCAAACGTAATTATTTTCTTGCCAGTTAACAAGTCAACCTGCAACGAGCCATGCAGAATTACCGATACAGCGTGGTAGTAAGGAGCATCGATTGTTAGTGATTCGTAGCCAACTAAGTCAAAAGTAGGTCAGACGATGCGTGCTCACGATTTTCCTTACTACAGTTTGAAATCAATACATTGCAGTAATTTGTTGTCAAAATATTTAGAATAAGAATCAGTAACAAGAAATAACACTTTCACACCGATTCAAAAATAACCGTTGTAGCGCATTAATTTAGTGGTCTTATTCCAGGACATTGACGTGAATATTTTTGTTACATTCAAGTAAATAGCGAAAATAGGGGTGTCATCAATTTGACGTAACATTTTTTATAAATTGACTTAATAATTGTAATAAATCACATAATATAAACATTACAATACACATGACATACGTCATCTTAAATAATTATAAGGTAAGAAAACATGCGTAAATTTTTGCTGTTCTGGAGAAGGATTTTTTCAAGTTTCGATTTACTTACTGCAAAGAAAATAACCCTCTCCAAAGACCGTTGGATTCCGCCAACAGTCTAAAAATCAAAGTACCATAATGTTAACACCAATTTACATCAATATTTATATCTCGATCGTGAAACGTGTCAGTCAAACGTCCGCACAATGATAAAATATATAGAGCATAAGTATGCGAAAACAAATGTTTTAAAAAGTGTAAAGCTTAAAACTTAATGATTCAAATAATAACTGTTAATGTAGACAGTTGTATTCCGTCAAAGATTAAGGTATGTAGTAAATTCCTACGGTATGGAGCAAGATGGTCTCGACATTCACAAATAAATGTATCGGCTAACTACAATACATTGTTTTTTTCTGTCGCTTATCAGGTTTGATATCAGCAGAATAACAGCGCTTTAGCCTTATTCCTGGAACATTAAATCATATCATTCAGATCACATTCGATATCATGTTCTGTGGAGAGCATCAGTTTGTAAAAATGCCACTCCATCAAACAATAAATCTAACTAAACATGTGATAGGATATAAATAGTAATACAGTTACAGTACATGTGTGATTGTTATCTGGTTATATTGTAAAATCAGATAGGTTTCAATTTTCACTGAAAACATTTTTCTTGAAGTTGAATATTTGTTTCATCTTATGTAAACACTTTGCCTGTAATATACGATTACTTGCTTACACAATGGAAAATATTGTCTTGAGTTCTCTTACAACATATGTTTTAATTTAATGTGGCAAATCTGCAAAGTTACGGTGAGAAACACGCGACTCTGCAAGAGTGTTCGATATAATTATACGATATACTGATTACATTTCGCGAATAGTGATATCTACCAAACTACTACCATTACTGCCAATGTAGACATTTTATCATATATCTAGAGCTGCAACGATTAAGCCATGCCACGATTCGTTTCGATTTCGATTTTAAATATCATTAATTGTTAGTTGATAATTTCGATTCGATTAATTCCCCTTGATACAGTCTTGATTTTGAGTATTCATGAGTCATAATTTCCAATATAGGAAATATTTATATTTATTATAAGGCCTATTAATGTGATTGCATTGCTTAATCTGAACTTATGTGCCTTATATATATATATGTAAATAAGACCAGTTGAAAATGGTGATAATGTTTAAGATAATATTTGTTTAACAGCAACCATGATGGCATAATTAATTTGCATTGATTAAATTACAGAAAACCCATGATTGTAATACATAGTTTTATATAAAAGAGAATAGAATGGGAATCGTTGCAGCTCTTCTTATATGCTGTTCTGCAATGGCACTCAGCTTCACTATTCAGAAGGATATAACATTGATGTGACAGAAAAATCACAAACTTTGCAAACTTGAAATAACTAGACTGACACAAGAACACAATCAAGATGATCGTTCAAGCCTGGACGTCTGTGGTGTAATGTATGGTGTATGTTATTTACGAATGTTGAAATATTTACTATAGGTTCAGTACAACTGTAAAGAAAACAAATGCATTGATTTATATACAAATAAACGCTTAATGGAAGCACTTATTAACAAGATGCATTGATTTACTTACTTACTGACTGGCTGGCTGGCTGACTGACTGACTGACCGACCGACCGACCGACCGACTGACTTACTTACTGACTTACTGACTGACTTACTTACCCGGTACTTACTTACTTACTTACTTACCTACCTACCTACCTACCTACCTACCTACCTACCTACCTACCTACCTACCTACCTACCTACCTACCTACCTACCTACCTACCTACCTACCTACCTACCTACCTACCTACCTACCTACCTACCTACCTACCTACCTACCTACCTACCTACCTACCTACCTACCTACCTACCTACCTACCTACCTACCTACCTACCTACCTACCTACCTACCTACCTACCTACCTACCTACCTACCTACCTACCTACCTACCTACCTACCTACCTACCTACCTACCTACCTACCTACCTACCTACCTACCTACCTACCTACCTACCTACCTACCTACCTACCTACCTACCTACCTACCTACCTACCTACCTACCTACCTACCTACCTACCTACCTACCTACCTACCTACCTACCTACCTACCTACCTACCTACCTACCTACCTACCTACCTACCTACCTACCTACCTACCTACCTACCTACCTACCTACCTACCTACCTACCTACCTACCTACCTACCTACCTACCTACCTACCTACCTACCTACCTACCTACCTACCTACCTACCTACCTACCTACCTACCTACCTACCTACCTACCTACCTACCTACCTACCTACCTACCTACCTACCTACCTACCTACCTACCTACCTACCTACCTACCTACCTACCTACCTACCTACCTACCTACCTACCTACCTACCTACCTACCTACCTACCTACCTACCTACCTACCTACCTACCTACCTACCTACCTACCTACCTACCTACCTACCTACCTACCTACCTACCTACCTACCTACCTACCTACCTACCTACCTACCTACCTACCTACCTACCTACCTACCTACCTACCTACCTACCTACCTACCTACCTACCTACCTACCTACCTACCTACCTACCTACCTACCTACCTACCTACCTACCTACCTACCTACCTACCTACCTACCTACCTACCTACCTACCTACCTACCTACCTACCTACCTACCTACCTACCTACCTACCTACCTACCTACCTACCTACCTACCTACCTACCTACCTACCTACCTACCTACCTACCTACCTACCTACCTACCTACCTACCTACCTACCTACCTACCTACCTACCTACCTACCTACCTACCTACCTACCTACCTACCTACCTACCTACCTACCTACCTACCTACCTACCTACCTACCTACCTACCTACCTACCTACCTACCTACCTACCTACCTACCTACCTACCTACCTACCTACCTACCTACCTACCTACCTACCTACCTACCTACCTACCTACCTACCTACCTACCTACCTACCTACCTACCTACCTACCTACCTACCTACCTACCTACTTACTTACTTACTTACTTACTTACTTACTTACTTACTTACTTTCTTACTTACTTACTTACTTATTTGCTTACTTACTTTTGACAATGAATAACAGTTACAGTTGTAAATATGTTGATATTGGTTGATTAATATGTATATCTGTAAGCAATAGAATTTCTCGATGGTTACGGCATATGAACCGTGATGAAAAAATGTTTTAACATTTCAATGTACATGTAATTGTATATATGTGTCCTATAGTTAAGTTTATTGAATAATATGTATGTATGGAGATGAAAATAAAATATACGTAACCACTGCTGTCTGATCCAAGAAAAACATATAATATTAATATTCTAACAATAAAACTTATAGGTTAATAATAAACGACATAAAATTAATACCGAGACATAACTTTAATGGGAATATAAATCATATAGGTTTTTTTGGTAAATAGATGTATTTGGGTATTTTATCATGATTAACGCACAGTCAGTGCGGGTCAAATTCTCAAAGTAATTTCGTACAAAGCAGAATTTAAAATAAATTAAGTCAACCAATTTTTAAGAACGACCATTAAGATTAAGAGCATATTTGTTGGGGTATATTTTAAGTTCTTTTTGAAACGTTTGTGTTTTGGTTTGACTTGTTTGAGAAAAGATGGCTCAAATCAACTACCTGCCTCCACTATTTATCACGTGACCGAAGTAGGATCATGCGTGCGTGCAAAAGAACGGTAACTGGAGGTCACACATAAAAACAACTTGACCCTCTTTTTTTCTTTTGAAATAATGCATGCCGTATATGATCAGAGATGTATCATTACAATTTTCACAGGAAACGTAATACTAATTCAAATTAAAATTGAGATGAGTAATAATGTCTTGGTACATTGATTAATTTATGTGGCTACTAGGGGGAGCAATCGCTGCGAGCGTCGTGCTGCCGATAAAACAATTGTTTGTATGTTTGTTAGTGTGTTTGGATTTTTCGCCCTTTTTAACCTACTCACACTTTTCCTGGGCAATCTTAGCCTATCGGTTTACCAGTAATAAGTGCACATACCTATGCCAGTAACTGACAACTGCCCTACTTGAATCATAGGTAGGGGAGAATGGCCTTAGAAATAATTTCATGACCAATCCCGACACAAGTTTATGTTGCCGGGCTTGATTCTAAATAATATAATTGAATGTCTTTCGTAATGCAAGTGGCCCTGTTCGTTCAGAATTGCAATTTCATTAATCAGCACTATGAATGTAAAGCTGATTTATCGATTGAAAATCACACCGTCAGCTATTTAGCAAAAGTTTGTTTTTCGATTACTTTAAAATGAATACCTTCGAACATTCTTGTGATCAGTGTTTCAAAATAAAATGGACACCGTCACATTTTTAATACATGGAATTAAAATGAATCATTATCCAATCATCGTGGTACTCGTTTGTCATATATAAGCTGTAAGTAATGTTCACTCAAAAAATGATGGACTTCATTCATTTACATTAGCCGGGGATGTGTATTAACTATTACTGACAGAAACTGGTCTAAAATGTATCGCATAAAACGTTCCCATACTGCACGAGTAATGCAGTACGCGTGTTGTCGTGGACGAATTTTCAAAGCTTGATATAACTTGACGGGTTCAAAAATAATAGCCGATATTCATCTTGTACATGTAGGTTATCATTCAAACCAGCACGTCAATGCATGCTGTGTGTGTTATATACGAGCTCGTGTCTTGAAATAGTTGCTATGGATTCGGTGCAACGCAACGGCAAATAACACGTTCAAATGCTTTGATACTCACACAGGTAATCTATTTAAGGAAGATTGTATTAATTAAATCATTCATTTATTCATTCATTCAGATAGATCTAGTTAAAGAAGAATATAATCATAGTGGTCAAACGAGCTAAACGATGTTTAAAGATACTGAACTCCAGATGGAAATAAAAATGTGCGTTTTTTGTTGTTATGCCTAAACGGTAAAAACATGGATAAAACCATCACTATTTGTATAGAACACGATCAAATACTGTCATAAACTGTTTGTTTCATTGAAAAATAGAAGTTGAATTTTCTCGCAGTTTCCTAGAACCCGGTATTCCCTATTTAAAAATACCGCGGCTTTCCTCAGTACAAGCACCTGATTCAAGAGTGCGCATGCGCGACTCGACAAAACTTAACTGCCACATGATTATCCTAAATATAAACGGCGACTTTTTTTTATTACTCAAGGGGTTATAACGTCTGCATACACTATAAATTTTAGGACGATAAATTGGAGGAAAACTACATAAAATCATTGTTTTTCAGGTAAATAAAAACACATGTGTCTAATTTTTGTAATGTGTTCTATACGTTGTTATAATAAAATCGTGTAATTTTGACAATTTTCTTTCGTTTTAACGATTAGATCATCAGGAGTTCAGTCCTTTTTAAAAGGACATTTAAACTCTAAAATGTATAGCAAAATTTAACACAAATAATCCTCTAGAACAAATGCAAATAAGAAACACTTTTCTTTTATAAATACATTTTCCATGTATAAATAACAATAAAACAATAAAACAAGTTTTCATACATAAATAACAAAGTTTCAAAGTTTATTGGCAATTCGGCATACTGCCTTTGGCTATTTACATATATACAAAAACAATATGACCGAGACAGGGAATCATACAACGAAACGTATATATATATATACCTATATATATATAGCGACATGTCACCTACCTGTATAGGTTCAATGTCTACTTAATGATCTTGTATATGCGTTTTATCAACTCACTACATATTACCGGACCTATTCGTCAATATAAACAACTAAGAATAAAACCGCGTATCTAGTAACTTTGCAATAAAATCCTATATTAGCATAGCGTTTGAATGATTTGTTCTTTCTTTTTGTCTTTATTTTACCTTCACATATTTTTCATATAAAAAAACCCGCTGGACTCATATTCAAAGCGTGTCGCGGGAAAACCGGGCTTAATGTGTGTGCGTAAAGTGTCGTCCCGGATCAGCCTATGCAGTCCGCACAGGTTAATCCAGGACGGCACTTTCCGCCTACAGTGGATTTATGTTTAAAAAAGACTGCACAGGCTGATCCTAGACGACACTTTACGTCCGGGTTTCCCACGACACGCCTCATTCACAGAGCTCCTTGGTGAAAACTACAGTATGTGGCTTGATGACTGAAAATTCCCCTTGTCTTAAATGTTTTTAATTTGGTACAGAACAAACACCTCCTGTTATATTTCCATATTTCAAATATAATATCAGGCGCGGTACCAGGATTTTGAGTTAGAAGGGCGGAAATATTAAAGAACTGTTTCAGTTATTGTTCGGTTTAAAAACCTAGTTCTGGACAATTTTAGAGGGGTCGTACGCCGCTTCAGCCTTCCTCTAAATCCGCCTATTTAGCTCGAAACGAATTAAATGTATTCATCGTTGCAAAACGGCAAATGTATTGCTAATGTAAATTACATTTAAAATTACTTTACTATCACAAAATGAAACTCAAATTCTTAATGTACAAATTATCTGATGTAAATTTTATGTATGGTTTGGTTCATGATGGTGATTTTGTACGTTTTCGTTCCTAATGAATAATTTTAAGGTTCTTTCAAATCGAAATTTAATTTAAATAATTTTACTGATCATGCAGCACCATTTGTGTACCTTTAGGAAACAGGAAAGAGCTAGTTTTTATTTTCTTTTGCAAAACCAACACACAGGTAACGTACATTTATATGATGATATGTTGGGAGGAATAAAGCATGATATCGTGTGACCTACTGATCGAGTCAAATATACGACGGATAAAAATGATCACAGACACCGAATATATTTTTAATATATTTCTTGACGAACTGGGCTCATACTGGGGCATGTCATATATAAGGTTTCATATATATTGTAAACAATTATGAAGCAGATAACAGAATAATTTTCTTACGTCTTAATTTAAAAACTTCTATCAAAAACTATGCTATATTTTTTGTGTTTTAACCTTCTTGCTAGATATCAATGATATATATTTATTGATATAAGGCCAAGATGACCTGATATTATATTTTCTACGTAATTCATTATATACTGGACAACACAGTAAAAAATGATATTCTGATTCACATACATCTTGGTTACATAGTTTGCATTTGCGATCGTGTCAGCTTATGCTAATGTATCTGCCAACTTCTATTTCAAAACAATGGTAACTTAGTATAAATTTACTCATCTGGATTCTGGACTTTTCATTGGGTCAAGGTATTTTTCATATTGGAAGCTACTTTTAAATAAATAAAAAAATATTCCATTTTGGTTTGGGTAGCTAATGTATCGTTCCATTCTTGTACAAACTTATCTTTTAGTCTTTGGGTTAATATGTGTACAATGTCCCCTGTAATATATGGTGTATTAAAAATACAACCGATTCCGAGATTGTCTTAGAATGATTTCAAAGACATGCACCATATATTATTTTTCGTACGATTTACATTAACATTTGATAATATATTAAACTGTTCCATGGACACTCGGTATAATAATGAGTTATGGTTATTTACAATTTTCATCCAATAATGTAATGCCCTTTGTTTGCAAACTAGTTCTATAGGGAATCTACCCAACTCGCCTAGTACTGCATAATTAGAAGTCGTGAGTTTTACACCTGCAGTTTATCAATTTCATGTATTCATGAATGCCCCATATTTCAGAACCGTATAGTATAATTGGCGTTACTAGAGAATCAAAAAGAGCTAGTTTGGTTTTGATATCTAGTTTGACACGACTAAAAATAGATGAAAGATGGTGTTATGCTCTTAGAGCTTGCAAATTTAATAACACCTGTACATGCAGCTACAAATACATTTTATTACAAAATTGTGCATAATAACTATTAGGCCATACAAATCTGATTCTATGTTTAGCGTCCCATTGATTTTTCGTAACCTACCAAACAGGCAGGAAAAAACAAACAATGAGTCGATAAAAGACATTTTTCTTTTGCAACTTATTCATGGCAGTGGTACAAGTGGTACAATCTAAAGCAAATGTTTACCTGCGAAAATTGACTGGTTGCACACTGTTTTTACGAATATTGGTAAAAACACCTAAAAGTCTCTTTTTTTTTCAAATTTTCATATGCTTTCCAACTTGATTTTTAATCCCCCGCCGCGAAGCTGGAGGGGGGTTATAGGAATGCCCTTCGTCCGTCCGTCCGTCCGTCCGTCTGTCCGTCCGTCTGTCCGTAACATTTTTGTGTCCGCTCCATATCTCGTATTCCCTTTGAAGGATTTTCATGAAACTTGGCTCAAATGTTTAGGTCATTGAGACGATGTGTAGAAGGCATGAGTCAGTCACGCCGGCTCAAGGTCAAGGTCACACCTGAGGGTCAAATATTCGAGCCTACATTTCGTGTCCGCTCCATATCTCCTATGCCTTTTGAAGGATTTTGATGAAACTTGGCACAAATGTTTAGGTCATTGAGACGATGTGCAGAAGACATGAGTCAGTCACGCCGGCTCAAGGTCAAGGTCACACTTGTAGGTCAAATATTTTAGCTTCCATTTCGTGTCCGCTCCATATCTCCTTTGCCTTTTGAAGGATTTTCATGAAACTTCGCTCAAATGTTTAGGTCATTGAGACAATGTGCAGAAGGCATGGGCCTTTCGCGCCAGCTCAAGGTCAAGGTCACACTTGAAGGTGAAATGTTTGAGCCTCCATTTTCGTATCCGTTTTTCGTGTCCGCTCCATATCTCCTATACCCTTTGAAGGATTTTCATGAAACTTGGCTCAAATGTTTTATCACATTGAGGCAATGTGCAGAGGGCATGAGGCAGTCAAGCCACCTCAAGGTCAAGGTCACACTTCAAGGTCAGATGTTTGAGCCTCCATGTTTGTGTCTGTTCCATATCTCCTATGCCCTTTGAAGGATTTTCATAAAACTTCGCTCAAATGTTTATCACAATGAGGCGATGTGCAATAGGCATGGAGCAGTTTTGCCACCTCAAGGTCAAGGTCACACTTAAAGGTCAAATGTTTGAGCCTCCATTTTCGCGTCAGCTCCATATCTAAATTTCTGAAACTGTACTTTCATATCTGGTCCAACTGTGCCGGTTTAAGGTCAGAGTGATACTTCAAAGTCGCCTTTAAAATCTAATGACGGATCACGGCGGGGTATATAGCTGTCCTTTCGACTGCCTTGTTCACATAGTCAAAACTGTTGTTTTTTTTCGTTTAGGCATCCAAAAACCTACCAGCCCGAGGACGCTAAACATAGAATCAAATTGGTATGGCCTTACTGATAAACATCTATAGCATTTTTTCCTTTTGTATATTTGCATAGATGATTATATTTGTTGATTCATTTATATATCTTGGCTAGAGATAATTTCTTGAAGAGTTTCGAATATAAATCGCGATGAATAAATGTTATTAAACTTGTAATAGTAATAATATAGTACCTCTATACTTAAGTTAACTGCATATTGCATATTGTTTATAGATACGTAAATAACAAAATGAAACCACTGATTAAAGAATAACATATATATATATATAAGCGCATAATATAAACACTATAACAACAAAACGTATGCGTTTATAATACCAACATTAAATTTATATCGAGACATTAATGTAATGGGAATATAACTCATATTAATCATATAGGTTTCTTTATAAATAGATAAATATGGTATTTATTATGATACACGTCGACCCTCTTACAATGAGCTCACGATGCAGGGAAAATTATCGAAGTCATTTCGTACAAAGCATATTTTTTATGAAACACAGATCAACAAGTCAAAGAAAGACCCAATATGTGCATAAGCCGTTTCTGAAGGTTTTTTATGCCCCCCGAAGGAGGGCATATTAAAACTGAACCTTCCGTTCGTCCGTCATTCCGTGCGTCCGTCCGTTAAAACGTCCGGCCAAGGTTAATGTTTTTTTTATAATGTCATATATCTTGAATACTATCAAAGATATTTACTTGAAACTTTAAAAACTTCTTTACTATCAACGTCTCCACCAGGAAAAGCAACCCCATTAACTTTGTGTGTTTTTTATAGAGATTTATGCCCCTTTTTAACTTAGAAATTTTTTGTTGAAGTTTTTTCCTAAGTTTCATCAGAGCAGCCGTTTTAACTGAAATAATTAAATTTACATTGTTCATTCACTTTTATTTACAAAGATTTATTTTGGTGTCAAAGGTCGCACTTACTGACAATGCATTCGGGGGCATATGTCACCTGATAGTGAGTTAGTATTTTTATTACAATTCTTTTGTGTTTTGATTTTATTAGGGTGAGCACATGTGGCTTAAATACAATTAGTGGCTCCCAAAACTGTCACGTGACTATAGTCGGATCACGTGAGCACAAGATACGTTACATGGACGTCACACCCAAAACCCAATAATGATATATGATTGGAGATATCTGAAAAACATTTTCACAGGTGAAAGTAAAAATAATAAAAATGAAACTAATGATAATCCAAATTTGGTATTTACATTGATAAATTTATGTTGCTACTAGGGGAAGCAACCCCCGCGAGCGTACTGCTGACGATAACAAGAATTGATTCAAAAGAATGTCATTGCTATTAGAAGAAAGTCCTTTGTAATGAAAATACACGTAGTCTTGTTCGTTAAGGTTATATACCAGTAATTCCAATTCCCATAAACGGCAAACTAGCCAAGCATTTTTCTAGACGTTTCTTTATTTCAGATTGTGCAAGCCTGGTATCAATTTAAAGATGAATCTGTCCTCTTCCAAATATTGCAATAAAAAAGATGTGTCATGTTACTTCTAAGAGAATGCATCTCACCTGAATGCAGACACAGGTAGATAACAGGGTTTCGGCAATCATATTTCGACAAAAGCCCCTCACCACAGTAAACACACCCAAAAGTTCACTTTTCAAGTTAGCCTCCTATCAAATGTACCAATATGTTCCAGACACACATGGGATACAAGAAATAACCGCAAAAGGCATGTCTGAGATTGCTAAATGGCTTTTATACCAGAAGAGAAAAGGAACTCTTTAGTAATAGGCACTACTTTCGAATGGACCACGGAGGGATACACAATGATTTACTGGTATCTAACCTTAAGAATTGCAAACATGCCTACAAATAAAAAACATCGTAGCACGCAAAGAAGTACAACAAGTATGTAATAATAACCTTGTTTGATTGTGCATCCTCAACAGACATCAAGCGATCAATTAGAAACGCATCAGCGCTAACAGGTGCAGAAAAAAATATTTGACATCTTGCTCCTGAAGCGTTCTGCTGACGTACGTTACATACCTGAATAAGGCCAGAGTTTTTTTTATCTCTTGGTACTCGGACATTTTTGGAAAAGTGTCCGCTTGGACGAGGGAAAAAAATAGAAATACAAATAAAACAACAATACTGAATTGAGTAAATTAATGACTAGAATTTCACAAATTGAAATGGGCAGTGATATCAAAATCTTTATGCATTATTACGTACAAAAAAACATATTACACAGCATTAACGTAATCACTGTATGATAAACATGATATTAATACCAATAATAGTAACAGTAAAAGGCAGTGTTTATCATATAAAAACTACTGTTCAAATATGCTAACACTTAAACACAGTACGTCAGATATCGCTGCACAGTGGCCATATTATATGAATAACAGCATGTTTAACAAAGTGAAAACTAACTGAATATATCTTATTAATAAATCCATATACACAATGAAATGTGTTAATTATAATACTGATATAAAATTATTAATGTGTATTTAATACAATGATTCTAAGATCTTAATTTTTTGTACTGAGTATTTTCTTGTTGCATGATTTATAAAATAACAGAGAGCAGATCATGTGAATCATACAGCGATATACAGACACAATGCATGTTACATAAAATTTAGTCATTTCTTCAGCGTTGTATTTTCTTTTTGCATTCCGTGTAATAGGATGAAACCCTTTCACATGGTAATTTTACGATCTCGAGTACATTCTACAATTTTTTTTTTTGCTTTTTGGAAAAAAATCGGGTCGGCGGATCCGAGAACCAAGAAATAAAAAAACTCTTGCCGAACGTTCTTACGTTAAAATATTCATCGTTGTTATGCTGACATTCTCGTTATATGATTACGATAATAAAAGTACTTGCAACTGCCAAATAAGTCCAGTCATTACTGCATGCGACATAAGTTTGCATCATGTAGTGATTTAATTCGCCAGCGAACAAGGTTATTACTTAAAATATGTTCTTTCTTTGAATCAGAATTGCGTGGGTGTATTTTATAAGGCACTCAAAAGATTCACAATTCGTATTTAGTAAAATACAGAAATTTGGCAGAGGTGAACTCGTCTGACGAAATACATTTATAAATATTAAAGTATGAATAAAATGAATGTTGATATTTATGACGATTCTTATGAAATATGATTAAATGAGTTCAAACGAACCATAAAACTAAATTAAAACCAAGCTTTGAAATATTTTCTCCCGGAATAGTAGGCAATAATAAATAAAACAGGTTTTTATAATCGTTCTTATATAAAAATTATTTCCGCATTATTAATTGGGCGTCGGTGGTGTACCAGAATAAACGTAATATCCTCGGATAACTCCAGTTTTATTCCTTGGCATAAAATGCATTTTATTATGTTTTGGCATCTAATTAAGGATCATGTTTATCGTCAGTGGTTTATAAGGTTGAATGCATAAATTTTGCATGCAGCGTTTTTATTTCAAAATTGAAAAGAGCATTTTAAACAGCTTTCGCACAAATCTAACTGGTTCCGAGCAGAGCCCGTATCAAATCCCTGCCGGCACCAAGTTCCACGTGACCATAGGTACATATCACATGGTGTGCATAAATTTAAATGGTGGACACGCACAGGAAAACAACGTGTACACCGTAAAATCTTTTCGTTTATATATATATACTTTTGCGTTATCTCGTTTTGCTTTTATTTAAACACTTAATATATATGGCTAGACCAACAATGCAATATCTCGGAATCATTTTTATAAAACAATTATGTAACAAAAAAATCAAATTAAAACAAGAAACTGTGTTTGATAAACACACATGCCCCGGGTTAGTGCTGGACAGCCCATTTGAATTATTATAAGTCCAGATTAGTTCAAGGTCAAAGTATGGTTGGGTGATATGGGTGGATTGGGAATGGTCATAAGCATAAGCAACAACTGTAAGTATCAAAGTGCTGTAGTAAGCGGTGCTGGTGCTATACGAAACGGTAAAATCTAGTTAACCAAGAAATAGCCCACCCCTAATGCAGTCCAAAGTAGTGTTGCTTTAGGGTATCTATGTATGAAGATTCATTCTCAAGTTAGAGAATGGAACTCAAAAGTTTACGCCGCCACCCCACCCGCGGGAATGTAAAATTTATAAGTGTAAAAAGGCTCGTAATTTTGACAAATTTCAAACTAGTTATCAAAATTGGCCAATGAGTTCATTTTAATATAGGGAATACGTGTTGTACGTTTGAATGAAATCCCTCAAGCGATTCCTAAGAAACTAGATTACCGAAAAACTTAAACCTATCCAAATAGCGTACATGTAAAATGTCTACGTGTAAAAAGGCCCATACTTGACAAAATTACAAACTAGTTTCCAAACTTGGCCTATAGGTTTATGTTAGTATGTGGAATAAATGCTTAAATTTTGAATGAAATCTCTCAAGCCTTTAACCTAGCTCGGACGCCGACTCCGTGGAGAGTAGAAAAGCTTACCTTTTCTTCGAAAATTCGACCTAAAAATAAAGCAATCACCATGTGACCTTGACTATGGTCCGGTGATATTTGTTCAGCAGTGATAAATCCCCGAATGGGGAGATCACTGTAAGGAGTGCGAGGTGGACATCCAGACGACCCAAGGCCTGGGAATTAGGGAAAGATCCAGAGCAAAAGATGCACCCTGCTCCTTTTTGGTTGCCCCCTGCTGCCCCTCTGGGGTGATCAACACAAAAATGTTGAATATCATTTGAATTTCAATATAGTTTTGCAAATATTCCATTGCAAATGAATAGACAATGTTTAAAAACCTTAATAAGAGGCCTTTAAGTCATAAAACCCCTGGATTTACCAATTAATTAGAAAATGTCTACAAACTGGTCCAGCTTTCCCCCCTGTACCTTTTCAGATCCTTGATCTTTCCCTAGGGAATATACACCATGACAAAGTATCAGTGAATGCACAAAATACAATATAAATTACAACAAACGCGCACGTTTGTATCTTTTTATGTTTTATTTATCAAGTCTAAAATTTCATTTGATAATATGAGAAAACATAAAAAGGTGGACAGGGGTATAGTGACTGCTGGTTATGAACAATACGAAAATACATGAATAGTTGCATCGAAGACATAGTTCAGCGTCAGCGCTAAGTACAACGTCATTGAAAACTGTAACTTGTGAAGAAGTGGTTTAATATTAGTTTCCCCTGATAATTGCCACCAAGACACAATTAGGCACAAGCGTTCTAGAAACTTTATCAAATAAAGTATCGTGACAACATTTTATTAAGACAATCGCCAAAGTAGTCAATGGCTACATAATTAACCTTTCGGATGAATAGCAATATGCTTGGCACAAAATGGTGTTCATAAAACCTAATTAAACCTTACTAAATAATTTAAATGAGAAGGTTTTAAGGTAGTTAAGTATAAGTTTCGGCCTGGGTTAAACTAACATCGTCATGTCATTTCATGACTTAATGTCCTTACTTTCTTCAAGGTCATCCATTTGGACCTCAAGCTATATGTAGAGAAAATGCGGTACCCTTGTCTACAATACATGTTATAATTCGTTGTAATTTTTTAAAGTATAGCTCTTCGAGTAATTTCTGCAGCACATGATATAATGGCTTTACGGTATTTAATCTTCACTGACAGTTGTATCCAACATTGTGGTAGTCAATGGTTGCAGACACAAACCGTCCAACACACAATGTATTGTAGCCACAGAAGGCTTCAAAACAAGGCAACATGTTTACTTGACAAATATGTTAATTATACAAAACACATAAATCCTTGACAAAACTTTCCGTATGAAGCTTTACAAAATGCTTAAAAATATACATATAGGAGTCGTGTCATGGGAAAATTGGGCTAAATGCATGTGCGTAAAGTGTCATCCCAGATCAGCCTGTGCAGTCCGCACAAGCTAATCCAGGACGACACTTTCCGCTTCATGGTATTTTCTGTTTTGAGGTAGTCTCTTCTAAACATAAATACACTGGAGGCGGAAAGTGACGTCCTGGATTAGCATGTGCGGACTGCACATGCTGATCCTGGACGACTATTCACGCACATGCATTAAGCCCCGATTTCCCATGACACGCCTCATAGCATGTCTGTCACAGGTAACACATAATTTGCAAATAGTCAACCACACAGTGTGTGTGTTCAATAACACAGTTGTTTTAAGACATATATATATCATGGAGGGATTATTACAAAGGCACAACTTAGTGAACGCAATAGTAAACATGGTCCATTACTGCAGAGAAAACAGGTTCAAATTAAACCAGTAACTGCTACAACAAATATGAATGTATCATAATGAAATTTTTGTCAGGTCTAAAAGTCAGAAATTTTGTAATGCATGTTTGTGAATGTTGTCGTAAATAATATGGGACACATTGAAATGTGCAACATATATGTATGGATCACTTTAAGAACACGTGAACAGATAAAACCGTAGTTGATGATAACCCATGTTTATTGACCATATGAACATTTGTTTTTTACTGTCTTATAGCGTCTGTTACTGTAAATTATCATGAATATATATGTGGCACGTCGTGAGAAAACCGGACTTAATGCATGTGCGTAAAGTGTGGTCCCGGATTAGCCTGTGCAGTCCGCACAGGCTAATGCAGGACGGCACTTTCCACTTTTATCGAATTTACTGTTTCAAGGAAGTCTCTTCTAAACATAAATCCTCTGTCAGCGGAAAGTGCCGTCCTGGATCAGCCTGTGCGGACTGCACAGGCTAATCCAGGACGACACTTGATGCACATGCATTAAGTCCAGTTTTCCCACGACGCGCCACATATATGAAACGGTACATAGAACAGTTAGTTTAAACAAGCCATTAGCAATTAGTTTAAACAAGCCATTAAATACATGAAATGCTAATGTTCAATTTTTCGTTGTCTTTCTTGTCATTGACACATAACTCATTGAAGCAAGAAATATACTGTTGACAGTATTTAACAAAGACGTTTTGCTACACATTGATGTTGTTTATATTCTTGCAAAAAAAACAATTTACTAAATTATGCACAATTCACACAAGAATTTTTTCTTCGATGGTCTTACTGGTAATATACAAACTTCTGTAAAAATAAACAGAAATAATTATTTCTAATGACAATCATTTGAGGCGTGTCGTGGGAAACCCGGGCTTAATGCATGTGCGTAAAGTGTCGTCCCGAATAAGCCTGTGAAAAAGCTAATCCAGGATGGCACTTTTGGCTTTTGTGGTATTTTCTGTCGCAAGGAAGTCTCTTCTAAACATAAAACCATTGTAGGCAAAAGTGTAGGCGGAAAGTGTCGTCCCAGATTAGCCTGTGCAGACTGCACAGGCTAATCCGGGACGACACTTTACGCGCATGTATTAAGCCATGTTCTTCCAGGACGTGCCTCATTTATAAAAATATACTTCCAATGATTCTATGCATGTTAGTAATTTATACATGGTGTACACAAAGAATGATAAAAATCATCTTAATTTATACAAATACAGTAAATGTCCAGAACAGTGAACGTTGTTACGCTCCTTTAGAAAACAAAATATAATGTATAACAGAACCATGTACATAAGGTTTAAAATGATCAATAAATGTTTATAAATACGGATATACATTTGATAAAATGTAGGCGAAATTATATTAACACAAAACTACCAGAAACATAGTTCATTAAATTCAAAGAATAAGGCAAAAATATTAATAAAAATCTAAAAATTTAAAAATTGTATAGTCTATTGGTTTATGAACATAGCGGTAACCTGTGCCATACATATTGCATATCTATTGGTTTATGAACATAGCAGTAACCTGCGCCAAACATTTTGCAAATACTAAACACAATTTAATGCATGTAAAGTGTCCTTTGGAATCCCTTTTGCACTTTTTCTTAAACAATAAGGGACTGGGCCCATATTCACAAAGCTCCTTAGGGAAAACTTTAAGTTAATTCCTTAAAGTCATAAAATTCCTGAACTCTCTCGCTGTTTCATGTATAGGAGTTTTAACATTAACATGTTGTAAACTTGTAAATAGTGCTTTTATGTTTATTATTGCAGCCTTCTTTGTACAAAAAACATTGGATTTTCACTTAAGTACAACTCAAGTTAAGATTTCTCTTAGGAGCTTTGTGAATACTGGCCCTGAATTGTGCAGAAAGAATGTGCGTAAAGTGTCGTCCCGGATTAGCCTGTGCAGTCCGCACAGGCTAATCCAGGACAGCACTTTCTGCCTACATTTGGGTACATAATTGTGTACTTCACAGCAACTATTGTTAGATTTTATATGGTAACAATATTAGCAATAATATATTGCAGAAAGAAATTTGGTGCAGAAATGTATTTCAACATGTAGTAACTTTGAAATACACTTCCAACAGGTTTCATTTCAGGAAATTAATGTGACAAATATTAATTGAATAAAAAATGTGATACTTAATATGGACTTCACTAACGTATCATTAAAATTCAACTAGAACATGTAACCTTTGTAAAATAGTATCCATTTTAGAAAACTGAATAAAAACACAAGCTGTTAGAAAAAGACCCGTGCTACAAAGATGCAGTTTAAAATTAAGCCAATAATGGACATTTTGTTCTTCATTGAAATGCATGTAAAATAATTACTGTTCTGAAAGCATAAAACAGTTTGAAATAAAATAACAACAACAACAAACTTGAAAAAAACAAACTGCCTTCATACGTTCACAACCAGTTTTATTTTCAGCAGACTTGTAAAATAATAATATACTAAAGACAAGAGTGGGGGAAAAATTGGGGTTTCAAAGGGTCAGTTTGAATGTTACGCAGAAATAGTAATGGCATTCCGTTGCATGAATACTTCAATTTACAACATACTCTATATCTGTTACATCACTAATGCAGTGGTTTTATATATCATTACACTACATGGCAAGACAAATTTTGCACGAGGAAAATGGTGAATTTGTAGTTCATAACAAATCCAGAACCTATTGAAAGAACTGTATAAAATGATCCATTACAAAACTATAGTATTTTACTGTAAGTTGTACTATGGTTCTGTAATGGGAAAATTCCTTTCACAAGTTCCGTGATTTGCGAGAGATTTTATTTTCACAAGTTGGTATCACAAAAGAACACTACAAATCAAGTTACAAATGAAAAGAACCTTGGTGACCAATCTTGAATTATTTGTATAAAAAAACAGTAAACACAGAATAAAGAAGCGAACATATTTAATATTAGTTTATTTGATGTAAATTTCTTCACAGACTTGTTGAGAAATAAATACACGTTTCCTTTGTAATTTTAAATTTTCCTATTTGGATACTTTCATGTCAATACCAAACTTTGTGTCAGGTTTGAAAAGTATATTTAATGGACACGTAATCATTTTCAAATACATAATTAATTCCGAGGGAGAAAACTGTGTTAAGCCTTCAATCAATTACATAGACATCCTCAATTGTTTGCTACAACATTTTTGCCTTGGTGGACTTTGTTCATAATATTCATAAACACAGCTTTATATAGGTGGGAACATGAAACTGTCACTCCATACGTAAATACTCTATAAGCATGCACATTAACTGCAGAAAAATAGCACTTTACTTTTATATTACACTATATACAATAGTCCATTTGTAAAGATTCCAAACACAAACACATGCGAATCAATACATAAAATAAAAAATGATTAAATGTTAAAGCGAAAAAACAAAAACAAAAAATTTGGTTAAAAAAAAAACACAATAAACTAATTTAAGTGTTAGATAATTTGAGGTGTGTCGTTGGAAAACTGGGCTTAATGCATGTGCGGGAAGTGTCGTCTGCACAGGCTAATCCAGGACGTCACTTTCCGCTTTTAAGGTATTTTCTGTTTTAAGGAAGCCTCTTCTTGACATAAATACACTGTGTGGAAAGTGATGTCCCGGATTAACCTGTGCGAACTGCACAGGCTAATCCAGGATGACACTCATGCATTAAGCCCGGTTTTCCCACAACACGCCTGATTTGTTTTAAAAATAAAATTGATAACAAACAGGTTTGAATTTGAGTTAAATTCAAAACTTAGCTGATACTTATAAATCAAGTAAAATGAACAAATTTATTCACTTTACTTCAATAAAATATTCCTTGTATAATAAGCGGGTTTCAGTAGATATACAGCAAGATCAATATATTAAGTAGAAAAACATAACAGACAACATATTGCTTGTAATAAAAAGTGTTATAAACGTAAAACACCAAAATGACTATTTGAAAATATAGACCACTGAGTAGTAAAATACAAACATTATCATTATAAAATGGCTATTACATAATTATGAACTAACAACATGGTTATTATTACAATACAGGGATAAATATAAGAGTTGGTAAAATATTCCAATAAAAGACACACAGTACATCATAAAATACAAGTGGCACACTTTTTGCATACCCTCAACTGAAAACGAAAACATTTGAGGATTAATAACAACGTTGTCAACTTGTCACACAATTACAAGTCAATGATTCAGAGCATGAATAAATTATGGTACAATGTTGGTAAACACAACTATGACCACTGCATTGAACTCACATCTGTTATAAAAGAAAAAGCTTGAACAAAGTCTCACTGTAACAACCATATTTTGAACGCGGGTATAACAATTAATAATCAGTGCAATCACAATACATTGCATGATACAAACACCATGCAGTAAGACATAATCAAGTCACAATCCAGGCATTGTGATTTACTGGAACAATCTGACCAACCCTTATATTTGAACATCCATCCTTGCATAGGACAGGTAGATTTGAGATCATACAAATATAAACATAACTACATCGTCTTTCCCAGGTTCCTGCATTGATCAAGTTTGCCATGCGTTTAATGGGAACTCCAATGCGCCCAAGTACGAACAACCAACAATCATAAATTCTACTAATATTTGTCCAGCTATCTAATTCTTAAAGCAGCTGTCCAGAAAAATGTTAATAAAATTAAACTTTGCAGAAATCGTTTCTAATGGACATGTCACTGATCAGAATACAAAAAAGCATTGAAATCGGTACAATAATAACGTTTTGGTAACTTTTTATCGTTTAGTCGTCTGTGTGCGATAGCTATTGATGCTTCTGGAGTAAATCAGCATGTAAAATAGTGTATATTCCATTCCTACCAAGCGTTTTGGAAGATAAACATTATAAAATGTCTTTCGTAATTCATAAACAGTTTTCAGTTGAATAAACGTCATTGAAACTAATGCCAATTTAAGATGTATTAAATTATATTCTATGGACTGCTGCTTTAAGACATCCAAAATCTGAATTTAAACACAGTATTTTCATTTTTTATTAATCTTTGTTTTGCAAATAAAAATTGAACCCACACACAAAAACAAACAAAATCTTTGATTTGCAGTACAAATGCATGCAATGTTGGGGGGGACAGGGAACATCTCTACCAATACACAAATAACATATGGAAGCACAATCATATTTGAATTCAAGGTTTTGCATATGTCACAGTGTCCAATCCAACATCACACTTTGTAATTTCTCCCAAATCACTCATTGGACATCAATCTTTATGCACACCGGTAAATCCGCCAATTAAAAACAAATATTTGAAATAAAACTACCAGGGACTACATAATCATTCCTCCATAACTTGATTACATTCCATATCTGTTATTTCTTCATGCGATGCTATTCCTGTATTTGCTTGAACCAAATAATAGCCATCCCATTGCCAGGTACCACTGCTTTCAACTATCTCCGCTCTTCATGTAAAGCATTCTAAACAAGCAGTTGCATATTTCGCAAGATCTTTAGTACAATATTCTAATTCTTAAGGCTGAAGGTCCGCTAGAACCTCTATAACTGATATGAACAGGTAACACATTTTCTTGTCCGTGATATTTTGTATATATACCATCTGGGAAGTAATTCAACATACATTGATGAATATTTGTATTTGAAATAATATTGCTCAACTTTACGGTCAATTCTGATGGCTGTACTATTGTGGTCACCGAAAACAGCAATAAAGTAAAGAAACAAAATCATTAAAATATTCCTGTTTTCGACAAGTATTCATAATCATAAAAGATCTCATTTTGTTACAAAGACATAATAGCTGTAGCCGAATTCTGGTTTCCCGTACTTCAGATGTCTATAATTACTACAATAATCAGCACATGTGTGTTTGGTTTTCAGCTTGAAGACTTTTCACATAACGCCATTGAAAAGTCTCAGTCCTTCACAAGCTTGTAAATGTGATGCTGCGCCCCATGTTCACTGGACGATACCTCAAACACGTAGGCTACACACAACAAAGTTTCTTGGGTTTCACGATTACTTACAACCTGAATGAGAAGGAACATACACAATGTTAAGTTCAGACACAAAACTGCAGGCATTTATACTATTTTTAATTGCATAGAAAGTTTTATCTGTTTATGTAGGTCAGTAGCTTCCTAGCATGTTTCCTGTTATGAAAACAGTCTTATTTAAAAAAACAAATATTGAATATGAATCATAGGCTTACTCGAAATGCTCAACTTTTTGCAAAATCCAATAGGAGATCAAAGTCTTAAGTTACAAATGTTCTGTAAACCAGAAGATTTGTTTGTTTGGTCAGACTGGAAAATGTATGTAAATTCCATTTAAACAAGGCTTTGCCCAGTGACATAAACATAATAATTATGCTTAGATTGACAATTTAAAATTAGACATTTACTTTAGGTTAACGTTACCAGTAACCAAAATAGGTAATGGCTTGTAAAAGTTTGGTAATAATTTGAAAATGAGTTATAATTTCACATTTTCTGGGAAAAAAATTCTTTTGCAAAAAAAATTTAAAAAATGGCTACTAATTTTAATTGCTAAGCATCATAAAAGCATTCAATTTAGTAAGTGATTTAAAAGCTAAAACACAGAACGTTCAGGCTTCCCACCTGAAGGATAGTGAAGTTTTCCAGCACGCTGTTCATCATGTATTTCTCCGGCAGGTGTTTCAACTTGTGAATAAAGTTTATCATGTACTCGCACATCGGTGACCTGTGAATCCTGTAGACAAATCGGCCGTTCTCAAACCTCGGGTACTCCGTCTGCAACGTGAATATGAAAACACCGTGAATTTTAACAACTAGAAGAAGTTAAGTACAATTTTGTATCACATGCTATACCTTGTTTTCCATGTAATACAACCATTACGAATAACATTTTGAGCGTTTTCATTGGCTACATATTCTTTGACTGACCAATCGCATGACGCTATTTTGGTGAAATGACGTCGATTACATGAAATTACCTCACGTCAGTAAACAACTTTTAGGATTTATATACTGTTTTGGTAAAAGTAGAAGGGTTTCATTTCGTTTAAAAGCATGTGATAAAAAAGATCTGACACTCGTTGTCATTTCATACCATATTTTGTTAAACTTGTCCAGGAAATTCGTTAGTAAGCTCGCCAAAGGCTCGCTTACTAACAAAATTCCTGAACTCGTTTAATAAAATATGGTATGAAATGACAACTCGTGTCAGATCCTATATAAGTGTAATATTAATTCAGAGGTGGTGAAATCAATTATCCTTAATGCCCCGCTTGTCTCAGAGCATTCATTCTCGGACAGGTAAAATGTTGCCAAAATTTACTATACAACTATAAAAGTGGCAAACAGCATTTGTCAATAACCGAAAAGTACGGCAAAATAAGATTTTACCGTCCCTGCAATTGCTTTCTAAATTAAATGTAGGAAAATTACAAAATGACTTGAAATCTGGAAACAGTATACATTTTGGCTGAAATGTCTTCAGTCTATTAAAGCATTGACAACTTAAATACTGGAAGTAATCAAGCTTATGTCACTGGCAATAAGAGTTTTGATTGAAAAACAGTAAGAAACCATTTATTGAGGTCTCTAGATGAATATATTTGTGGCGCGTCGTGAGAAAACCGGTCTTAATGCATGTGCGTAAAGTGTCGTCCCGGATTAACCTGTGCACAGGCTAATCCAGGGTGGCACTTTCCGCTTTTATGGTATTTTCTGTTTCAAGGAAGTCTCTTCTAAACATAAATACACTGTAGGCGGAAAGTGCCGTCCCCGATTAGCCTGTGCGGACTGAACAGGCTGATCTGGGACAACACTTTACGCACATGCATTAAGCCCGGTTTTCCCACGACACGCCTAAAATCTATCTTCACAAACCTCCACTTTTTCCACGACCTGTTTTCCAAATGAACACACTTTAGTCGAACAAACAATAGTTATGTTTTCACTTGACTCGTACTGACTGTTTACACCGTAGAAGGCCCCGGTCTCATCTTGCACATTTGTGTTTATGTCGGCCTGAAATGAATAACAAGGGCACAATTAAAGAAATTTTACATAGGTGATTCATGGTGGATACATAGCTGATTGAGAGGAAAATGGCAGCATATATGAATGTACTCACCATATATAAACAGTTTTGTGGCACCTACACTGATGTTTATTACAGGCCTGATGCAGTCAAATATAAATAAACTAAAACATTAAATACGATGTTAATGATATGCGAATTTGTTTTGTAAGAGACTTGACTATTGGCTTATGTCTAATGACTAAGCCTGAGGATGTATGTAGTGAGAGGGTCCATACATAATAGATAGAACATTATAGATTATATCAACCGAACCCAAAAATTCACCCCCCCTCCCCCACCCACCCCGATGTAATACGGCAGGAAACTATAATACAATAAAATCTACAACAACCCAAGTATTTAACGAGAATACACAAGATCTTTATATTTACCCAGAATTTCACGAGGAAGAATGCAGACTGTGGCCCTTTATCGTACAGCTCCTTTAATCCACCCTTCTTCTCAGGAAACTTGTCATAAATTTGTCGTATATCCACAGACTGCAAGACATAGGGCCATTGAGATCAAATGGCGAATTTTGATGCTCTAAGAATTTATTTAAAAACCGTCTTGACAGTTCGTGAAAATGATAAAAAATCTCTATTGTCATATAAAACAACATAATATAGCCTATTATAGTCTAAATTCTTAAACAGTATAGTCAACATTCCGAATTCTTATTCCCAGTTAACTAAACATTATTATGGGCTGTTATACCCTTTTTTAAACATTCTGTCAGGCTAAAAATGCTAAATGCTGGAGGAATTGCAGTGGAAAGATGTACTTCAGCTATAGGTAAAAATTGTAGAGCTAAAGACATTACAATAATTATATCAAAGCTTAAACTTGTAATGCATGCACAAATGCTGCTTTATATATGTTCCCTTGAAAGCCAGAAGGTGCCATCAGCATACATGCACAGAAGACTGAAAGCCCCTTTTGGCTTCCAAAAGGACAATATGTGTAATTGTCATTGTGATGTTTATTGTTACTTCATGTACTTCAACAACCACGCTACAGGAATTCAATTTTCGACTCACCTCCAATAAAGGGTCTGAATATGAAGTGCTCGAGCTAATATGTACAAAAAGATGCTTGTGGTACTGAAACAGATAGTAACATATGTGATTAAAGCATAAATAAACTTAACACACAATAATATAATAAAAGCCTACAATGTATCTTGTTCTTATTTTTAGATCTGATAATAATATGATTACAACCAAAAATCAGTGTTATTAAATACTTTTCCAAACTGTTATTTCGAATTCTGCCTGACAGACACAGTTTTGTAATGGCTATGGTGTCGGCCTTATGATCAAGGAGCCTTGAGTTTGATCCCTACTTGGGGTGCGTTCGAATGATCTTTCTCAAAAGACACCAAGTACTGGTTCTACCCAGGAAACAGACTCAAGACTGTATCAGTAAGCCACAGGCTTTCGACACAATCGAGCTAAAAATAGGTTTTAAAAAATCTACCTGATCACTCTCTCGCTGTTGATCAATGTATGCGGAGAATTCCACGAGACGTAACTTGGGGCCCGCTATACTCCGTCCATGCCACGTGGGCTGCATTTCCCCACCCATTGACGAGGGAGGTTTGGTGTCAATACTATAGCCGGGGGCTATATACGGGGGCTTCACGCTATAAAACACAACACAACTGGTTTACATTTTAGGCTCCACCCCTCCAGTGCCAGCGTCATTAAATTACTTCATTTATGCTACTGTTTTGAAGATATTGAGGCTTCAACGGTGAAGTATACAAGTTATTGTCTTCTAATATATGTAATTGTTTTGAGACATTTAGGCTTAAATGGTCAAAGTGCTAGATTTATTGTTATAAAACTATTTTATAACACTGTTGTTTAAACATTACAAATACACACTTTAACTAGCATAATACGAAGTAAGAAGTGTGATGCCAGTACACGCGAAAGGTAAACACTGCTTTGCAATGAGTGTTTCCTGTAAATAATAACAACTGATATTTATTACCCGAAAGAATTTGTAGTAATTATTATGTACTAATTTGTAAACAATGATGTACACTGCAGATTTTGAGGAAATATTCACTTTCATTTAAAGATTGTAAAACCAATAGTAAGGCACAAACATATGAAGGAGAACAGTTCATAAAGTTTGGAATACTTACTCTCCAACTGAGTTTGGATGCTGCCAGAACTGAAATCAGACATTGAAATCATAAGAAACATCATAAAACGTTTCCTATCTCTGCATCTTACATAGATATAGCCAAGTAGTACAAGCAGATAATGATCATTGTTTTCATTACAGCACTTAAAACATTTATTTCTGTTCTGATAAATGCATTTGTATTTTATTATCAATTCCAGATAAAAAAACATATTTCAGAAAGGAAAACAATATTTACCGCAAGCATACCTTGCCTACAGAAAGCTGAATAAGAATAGACAAATCTACAAGTCATCTAGTCCCTAAACATTGAAAACTGAATGGCAGTTCTTTTAATATACTGAAGGACACAAAATGCCCCCGTTTTTTAAATTTATGCTCTCTAAACTTAACTTTTGTTAACTTAAGTACATTAAATACCGTACATCAACATTCTTTTATAAATTACAATTATAAACATTTAGACAAATAATGGACACACAGGGGGTAGGGAAAATGAACATGCATCATAACAGACAACATCGACAGCCAATCTGAACAGAATGAACATGCGCGACAAAAAACAACAACTTTGGAAAATGAGGAAAATCATTCTGACAGAAAGATTTGGGGCCTACAGGCTTATGAAGGGCAGAGCTAGTAAGACATTTGTTGGACATTCTATTCGACTTCATTTGTAAACAAAATATGAAACAAAAAATCATTATGGCTTTTTAAATATGAATTAGTAAAAAAAGCAAATATTTAAAAAGAGGACCCGTGCTGAACAACTTCCAAAACAGAATTAATGTTTTAAAACTTCACAGACCTATGGTTCCAAAATATTTTTCTATAGTTTTTGGCATTGTTCATTCTACAGAACAAAAAAGTGACTACAAAATAGTTTAGAGTGATTACAAACACAAACGTTTTCTACTCCGATGAGAACCCCCCCCCCCCCCCGAAATTTCAGGTAAGAACTCCAATCTCTCCAAAAAAATTGCACACATGACGTTTTCTGAACACATGTGACACTTACACTGGATGGCGCGCCCGGATAGCCGGGGCGTACATGAGAGTTGAAGCCCGGCGGTAACCCGACCGCCTTACTATGAATGGCACTAGCAGATACAATCTGAGCGGACGACATGGCTGCCATACTTTGAAGCGCTTTTTCTTTGGCCGCCTGGTCCGTGAAGCTGGAGAAATTTTCCTACATACGGAGAAACAGAAGTGGTTAGAAGGTACTCACTAGTAACGTGTTCGCGTCAGGCACAGGCATGAGTAACGAGAATAAACCTTCAACTGTCGTATGCGCGTTGCTTTTTATTTCTGGTTCGTTATTAAACAAGTTGATTAAATGAATGGGTATAAAGTTTTGGTGAGGAGCTACGATTTTGGAAAATCTTCTATTTCTGACTAAGATGCCAAAGAAACGAAACAAAATCCTACATGACAAATTAATTTTCACTACAATTATTACAATTTGTTTAAAAATTGAACACATCATATTCTGAGTCAAGAAACACCAGTTTGAGAGTATGGATGTTAATATTCTCCAGCAAAACATAATAGAAATGAACAGATGAAGGTTTACTCAACAAAATCATAAAGAACATAAATAAGAAAATAAACAGAACCTAAAGGTTAGTAGACACACTACACATACAAGCTTTGATGAGGTCTTCTAATGGTGAATCATCAGTGCAAGACTGACATATACCGGCTTCTGTTACCATGTCAGCAATGCACTGAATCGTCAACATGTGCATGCAAACTGTTAAGACATACATATAGGTTCAAACCAATTAACTTTAACACAGAATTCTATAAAGCTTTGCCGATGAATGTTCCTTGGTAATTAGGAACAAAATGAATGCCTATAATGAATTCACTGAAGTGACAAACCTTAAATACAACTGAAATACTACTTTATATTTTCTCAATTTATCTTTGGCAAAATATTGCACCAGCTGTTACACTCATAAGCTATTTTAAGAAACCATTTTTGTCTCAAAATAACAAATTTAATACAAATACCAAATAAATAACCCTTACCCAGATGGCTGAAAAACACTGGTCACAATTCACTTGCTCAAAATTGATATTAATGGTGTGGATAAACAATACATCAGCATCAATTAATATCGCAATTAGTGATGCCATCTTAATTATTATACAGGTCGTTACAACTGATGCACAATAAAATTCAGCCTTCTGTTAGTGAAATTCCCATGCTTCAATTTCAGCTATACAAAATAATGCTGGATAATGGATACAATGGTTCACAATCAACATGCTATGGGACTAACATGCCTTAGCTCATACTGGAAGGTCACTGTGACCTATTACTATACAGCAGTAATTAAACCTGTAGTTCATGTAGTATTTGTATAGATCTTAAGCAGCCCATTGTGATAGAAATCTGTACAGTTCCCTGTCTATGGAGAACATAATATGAGGCGCGTCCTGTGAAAACAGAACTTAATTCATGTGCGTAAAGTGTCGTCCCGGATTAGCCTGTGCAGACCACACAGGCTAATCCGGGACGGCACTTTCCGCCTACAGTGGATTTATGTTTAGAAGAGACTTTCTTGAAACAGAAAACAACATAAATGCGGAAAGTGCCATCCCGGATTAGCCTGTGCAGACTGCTCAGGCTAATCTGGGATGACACTTTATGCACATGCATTAAGTCCGGTTTTCCCACGACGCGCCTCATATTATCTTTAATACGTTAGCAGATGGGGACTTTATAAATCAATACTATTCCTGAAGATTAAGGAACACATTAACAGTTATTTCACAAAATTGTTTTTCTTTTTGTTTTGTTAAACAAGAAACCAAATTCATGCTGACATCTGAGCTTGAGATGATTTTTTGCCATTGTTTTTTTTCCTTATCTGACAGGTTCCCATTCCAAATCCCAAAAATGGTTTATTTTTCCTTATCTGACAGGTTCCCATTCCAAATCCCAAAAATGGTTTATTTTTCCTTATCTGACAGGTTCCCATTCCAAATCCCAAAAATTGTTTATTTTTCCCAACTGGAATGAAACAATTCCCAATTCTGATGTGACAAAATCTTAAATACATAGGAAATATGAATTTAAGTTGTAAATCATGAAATGATGTACATGTTTATGGATACACAGTGACACCATTTAATACTGAGTTTAACCATCATACCACTAGCTTAATTAATTTCATAACCTACATTTTTTCCCAATAAGCAAGATCTAACTATTAGAATTTGGCTAAATAAGGGGTACTAAAACCATTCCCAAAGCTGTAAACATAAATGCTGTTATTGCTTCTCTTACTACAAACGATACCACTTGCGTAAGCACTTACAAAAGGGTAACTATCACTAGCTGTAAACTGTCGGGTTTGATTTCATATTGTTCATTACCATTATTATGACAGCCTACATGTCAAGCATCATCACGAATGTTAAGCAAGCAACAAAATGGTGGTACATTTGTTCATAAGCACATGGTTTACCATCGCAGTGACCTACTTTCAGGGAAGCCTGGACCTCCTTCGCCCTTCGCCGAGCCAATACCTGAATGTGACTAGAAACCTGTTTCCGAGTTCGTGTCTTACCAGTGCGCAACTTGATGTAACGCGCAATCAACTCGTTTCTCCCTGAAATCGAACGGCAACACAAACATGACTAAAAATAATGACAGAACATCGAAGTTAAATACACCTACTTTAAATGTGGCCTGAACTTCTTTTGTTTTCCGTCTTGCGAGGACTTGTATATGACTAGACACCTGTTTTCTTGAGCGCGATTTCCCCGTTCGTAATTTGATGTATCGTGCAATAAGCTCATTTCGACCTGAAAATGTTTGGGATGTGAGAACAAGAGGTCACTAAAATTGACAATTCTAGCAACTGTCTTCGTAATCAAAATGGTGTTCCTTACATACATTTTTTTCTTAATAAATCCTCACACAAAGAATGGGTGAAAACTTCAAACAACAATATGAAAGCAACACAAAGAATTGGCAATAAATTAGATCAACAATTTGAAAGAACATAGTCTTAGAACAACAAATAATGCATGGAATCAATTACACCCCTAAAGGGAGATAATACATGCAACATAACCATGTAACTTAGGCTTGTTTCCAAGATTTGCCTCCCTTTATAAAGAGGGTCTAAAAATTGGATCTAATCTTACAGAACTGACAGATAGTTGGGCTAGCTGCAGTCTTGCATCATCGTTATCTACAAGCACATCAAAAACGTAATCAGGTTTGAAAGCAGATCCGGGGCAAAAATAAACTGTATGTAAGACACAACTTGCTCATGTAATGGCCAACAAAAGGAAGGGTTCGAACATCTACTGAAGATGTCAAAAAGCACATGAATAAATTTTCATACAAAATTGAGCCTAGTTTGGATTAGTCACTTCTAATTAAGCAATCAAAAATACATGAATTCAATTAGCTTTTTTAATTGCCAAAATGAGTGAAGAAATAAATAATCATTTATTGCCGGTATTTATTAATAATGACGAGAGGCAATGAAGCAACATTTCCTAGTGCAAAATTACAAATCATGCTGCACTTGATGTATTAAACAGAATCATAATGAATTATATTATTATCCATAAGCCTCAGTGCTATTAAGATGCGAATGTTTTGTTTAGCCTAGTCAATGGAAAGTCACTCAAAATGAGGTTGAATCTTACTACATGTACATTTAATGAAACAGTTCCCAAACATTAAAATAATCATATATCAAATGAAAGTGTCAGGATTATTGTTTTAAATATTTCATTGCTATGTTCATTTTGTTATTATTATGGACAATATTCATATTAACCTGAACAAAATATTATGTAATTTTGAAAGATATACTTTTTATATTGTGGTTTCTGAATGTCTCAGTCTTACACAATTTCTAGAACGAATTATTTTCTATAAAAAATATATATCAATGCCTTTTTATACATACAGAATTACTTTCAGGGTGGAGAGCTACATGAATCTTCCTTTTTAAATATAGCTTGGTTTCCATACAATCCAAATCTAGAGTGTCGCTATTATCTTTAAACTTATCCCTTGTGTCAATACCCCAATGATGATAAACATTGATTTTAACTTGACAATGACCCCTGGGGTCATGTAGGTGAACCCCGCCTTTACGTGTCGTTACAACGCCTTATCTGATGTTGTGATGGATATGTATACCCTTCAGTGGCATCTACACCTATTGCAATAGAAAAAGCTTACTAGTTCAAATTTTTAACATGTCATGTATGCATCAAAAAGGTCCTTTGTTCTTTGCTGCCCAAAAAAATTTCTTCGGGCTTTTGGGTAAAATGTTTTAAAATGCTTGCTGTTTTATTGCTAGGAAATAAAATCGAAAATTTCTAAAAAAAAAATATTATTTTATTTTTTATCACTCTCATTTTCTGTTACATACAGAAAGTAAACAACTGAATTTTAGGTGTTTCTGAATTACATGTTATATAATCTATACTAAATATTTTTATGATAAAAATGTATTGTTTGGTGAAGCAACTTTAAAACTTGAAATACTATTTGATAATATATTTTTCTGTAAGATAAAAAATCCTGAATATAAAATGTTAATGGAAAACAAATGGTTACAGGTACATAACCTAAAGTCCAGTGTTCTCTTCAATAACCAGATCACCACAATTCATGCCTCCAACCAATATGCATAAATTATACAATTATCTGTACAATCACATAGGACTTGTGATCGTCTCCCTCACATTGGTGTTCCATGTATGTACATTTTAATTGTTGTCATTTATGTTGTAGTATCATTTTTCTGTGGTTGTTTTTTTGCAGTTTAAAAAAATGTCTACTTAATAATTACAAATATTATTATAATTTTGCTGCAGAACAATATTTTTTATTATAATATTTGTAGTCCACAAAAACTATAATCATTATGCAATCAAAAATAATATTAATCAAATGGTCATTGTAAAACTATAAGGACACATATTACAAGGTAAATGGAGCAAAATGTATTTTCTATAAGAATCAAGGAACTCCAGTTATAAGAAACAACGTCTCTTACAAAACAATTCTTGTTTGCATTGAAAAGAAGCAGCATGCAATCAATAGGTTTAAGTCAGCCATCTCATTATAACAGTGTCAATAGGACTTGTCTCAATTGATTCAACTGTCAAACCCACTGAGTCCAGGCACAAAAGCCCCCCTGAGATGCCCTGTAGAGTCTATGGGCTTAACAAAAGACTATTACGACAAACGTCTCCTTTTATGTTTGCCTTGTGAAATCACACATTCAGCGCTTTCAACTGTAGCCTATTTAGTTATCTGGAGACCATCTTAGAATAACATTTTGTTCACAACTGCTGCTTACTCCAACATGTAAAGGTCAATTTTAGATTATTAACAGCTTACTAAACTGCGACCCCTTACTGTGTCCAATAGCAAATTTCCACTGTGAAGAAATTAACAAGATGATCAGTATTTTTTATTAATGCGCACACAAACATATTTTAATGTGAACATAATTAAGCATTTTAACAACGGTACACAGTGATAAAAAAAAGCTTCAAACATTAAAAGCTCATGAAAGAAAAATGTTTCATTAGATCTAAACTGACTTCTCTGTTACAATCATCATTTCCATCCACCGAAATGTATTTTTGTCCCAGACAAGGAAATGCTGAACAATGGTGACAAGCATTAAGACCACGCCATTACGAAGTATACAATCACCGTAATCCTCGCTTATTAATAACCCTACAATCTACCACACTGTAAGGCTCGTTCTGAATTAAGTAATAGATATGCTGAGCTAATCGCTGACTCAGCCCCAATGTACAGAATGTAAGTCACTGACTTTAATAGAAGCCATTTATGTGTATGTAGAACAACCATTGCCTTAAATTCCCATTAATAATAACGTTTTTTTGTCATAACGCCTATATTTTTAACATGGTTTCAAAACCGATTTGATTGCTGAACACTCCAAAAACAATTTAATTAGTGAATAGAATTAGTGATACCCATAATTTAATATGTGTTGATTTTTGTGGTAAATGTGCAATAGTACCAAAACATAAAATACAGATTGCTTTACAAACATGTAAAAAGAGTACTGTACATTTACAAACAAAAATATTAACGCAAAATGATTGTACTGTTTGTTTGTTTGTTTTGTTGGGGTTTTTCGCCGTTGTTAACAGTATTTCAGTCATGTCACGGCGGTCAGTTAACCTACTCACACTTTTCCTGGGCAAGCTTAGCCGATCTAAGCGGTTTACCAGTACTAAGTGCACATACCTATGCCAGTAACTGACAACTGCCCTACTTGAATCCGAGGGAGGGGGAGAATGGCTGTAGAAATAATTTCATGACCAATTCCCAAACAAGTTATGTGGCCGGGATGGGGTTTGAACTCACCATCCCGGATTGACAGTCTAGAGCCCTACCAACTGAGCTAGCCGGACCCGGCCATGATTTTACTACTATACAGCGTTTTTCCTCAAGATAAAGTCGGTACTGGTAAACGGTACCATTCCCAATCCGATTTTCTAACCATTTTCCCCAATTTGAAGTTAAAAAATGCCCAGCTGTAAAAAAAAATCCAAAAAGACCCTGAAAAGATCAACGATGTTCCTGTATTTTACTTTTGTTTTACCCAAGCGTTAACCTCCGCACACACCTCAAATCAGTTACAGTTAACCGCTAGTGGACGTAACAGCTGCAAGGTTACTGTATCGTTTGGTTACTGTTATCGGCTATATACATCGCGTGCGGGAAGGGAAACGAGCTGAACTGCAACGCATTTTCGCGAGTGTCATTGATGAGACATGGCAATTCGTAACACTAAATACTACCAAAAAAAAACATTAAGGGATGCAATCCTTTATCTAGCTATGGCTTTTAGGCAAAGCATAAAGTATAGATCCACAACCGACATCGACGGCAGAAGATACTAGTAATTTTGTTTATGTTCCGTCAACCATTGAGTCCGAGAGCAAACCTGTGTCTCTGGGACAAGGTGTGCAAGTTGATACCCACCAGCACGGCATTCTGACTCGAATGAAAGTAAAAGAATAAATGGAACAAGTTGTTTTAGGGTTTACTTATCGTAACTAACTGTTTTTACATCCTTTTTGATAGAAAGTGGTAAAATTCCCAATTTGGCTTAAAACGACGCTAATTTTCCCAATTAGCCCGGTACCGGTACCATTCCCAAAGTGGTGAGGAAAAACGATGCTATATGACATAATATTTCAGACTTAACCTAATTAATGTAAGTTTCAACAGAACATTTCTACAATAAAATCCTCTATACACACTGTACACTAGTGTGAAATTACCATGAAACATTTTAACAAAATACAACACTTTGTGCTAAGAGATAGCTGGACTCCATCAACAAGAAAATATTCGTTTTTTAAATTTATATCTATCAAGGCTGACAAGCATTATTTAATTTTAATAGGTTTCTTAATCAAACATAATGACTTGACCATGATAAACAGTTACATTGACATTGTTTTATAGCCCACTGTATTCTGCAAGTCATTCTTTCACTCATATGACTGTTTAAATTAAAACAACATATTCATAATAGGATCATATGATAACGTATCACAAGACCGCTTATAAATTCTGACATATTATGAAGAAACATAACTTTAACAATATTTTGTTAAAACATACCGTGGAATCACTTGAATTCGTAGGGTACAAATTTTGCAAACTTGCGATCGTGGACATATTCGCGCGGCCTTACATTCACACAAATCTGATTTTGAAAAAAACAACATCAGTTGTGTTTTTAAAAAAAAAAGCGTCAATTGTTCGATTAAACACAAAACTCGGCAGTAGACCAGTGAAGGGTCCTATTGTGACGGCTTGTTTGTTGCAATGAACATTAGTATCAGTACCAGATTCAGCTCTTGATATCAGTGGTGCACTTCTGATGAATAAGGGCTAACGTGTAAACTCTCGAGGCGTTGCTAAATTTCGGTAAATATTTGTGGTGGTCATAAATTCACGCAATGGCGAGAGCGCGAACAAGACGAAAATTAGACCTCCGCGAAAATTAGTGATTCCACAGTACTATTTAAAATATTATGAATGAGTCTTGTACTTAGTATCAATTTCCTAAACGGTTACATGAGGTCTGTTCTTAATTTACTAGATATTAGCCTACTAAGATTACTAAAATCAGTCATTTTACCATGAAGTTAATATGTTGTAAAAAAGTTAAAGCATTCTACTTCACCCAAAGAAATTACTGTTGTGCACTAAATATACAGCTCAGATATAATATTTGCAGTGGTTCTAAATTAACACAGGTGTGCGTACATGTGCAAAGAATCAGTCAATTTACCATGAAATTATAATTTAATATATTGTACAAAAACATGCACCCTCCCCCAACCAAACTACAACCCTGCACTGCTGTACAGCCCAGAGATTATCTCTGCATTGGTTCTAAATTAACACAGGTGTGTGTACATGTGTAAGAATCGTTGAACAGGTAAACTATGAACAGAGCACCTTAGACAGGGTGACTCACTCTACCAAGTTTTTACTGCTAGCTTTAATACGTAAGCCAAAAGATAAACAAGCAGACATGGTGATTGCTGTTTTTCAGCCTGAAAGGTTTGATAAAGTGCAAACAGTATTCAACCTGTTTTTGACAGCAGTTTGAACGTGATCTTGTTAGTGAAATTGTCCTTAAATTTAATAGTGTTTTAATGCAGCTATTTTTGAATGCATTTGCTAGGTTTTTTGTGGTGTAGGACCTATTTGATTTGTACAAATTGAATCTTGGGGAAAATCATACAACAAAATTGTAGGAAAACTTACTTAGTTTCAATAAATATAGATGAATGCAAGTACGTGACATAAAAAATTAAAACTTACCAAGTAATTTTGGCCTAAGTACAAGTGGCACAAAAACAGAAATAATACAATTCCTTTACAGTATAATAGTCATAGAGATGAAACATAGTCAGAAGAATAAAATAAACGATAAAAAAATATGCTTTAAAATACTGGTCCACCGAATCATGGTTTATGAAACTCTGGCAAATGTGTGCCTAGTAGCGTGTGTCCAACAATTTTACTTTGTTGGAATATTAGTATACTGGTAAATGAAGCTGGTACATGCAGTTTGTTAATTGTCACACCATTATTGTCATGTACGCTACCCAAATTACTCTCCGGTCATACGCTTTTATGAGCCAACAAGGATTACTGAAACTTCAGTTTGTTCCCTATATTCATAATTCATGTCAATAAAGCAGTTAACTTGCTACACAATATCAGACCTATAGGACTTAAGATGAAACAAGCTGATTTCTTCTTGTTAAAAATCAAGACTCCATAAAAGGACTAGTGTTAAAACAAAAAGGATCAAGACGGGCTTGTATTACGCCCTGATAACAGCTTGTGAAGTAGTCAAAGCCCTCTTGTTAGAAGTTCCATATTGGGTTTCCCTTTGTATTTTCTTTCAAGATAAAAAAAAAACTATAAGAACAAGTGATTTTCATTGCATTGTAAAACAATACAATTGGGAATAGTAAAGCCTGTGTCACTTGGACCATATCAACTACCATCATTACTGTAACTACCAGCAAACAAGAACTCCGATACAAAACATCAAAAGCCTGAATAGAAATGGGAAAACAACCATTCTTTGACTTAATGACTTTCCACCGCTATTTATTACTTCTAATTGGTTGTGCGTTACATACACGGTATAATGGTTATAATGTTGTTTACCCCCCCCCCCCAATTTTGCATCTTATCATTTATGTATCTTTGCCTGCAAAACAAATATAGTTTTACCCACAAACAGGATCTTCCTGCTTGTTGAAAAAAATTACACAGAAACGGCAAATTTAATGATTATGTCAGAAATTATGATGACAAATCACCATCTGTGGTTATCCATAATAACAGTCTATTGTAGAATATTTCTCGTGAAACCGATGTTCCAAGAATAAAAGCAACTCAATCTGAATGTAATACCATCCACTGCTAGTATATATTTAATGTGGACATCGGAAAAGAGAACAAATGCTAACCAACCCAATGATATCTTAGGCTTCAAGTTACAAGAAAATCTGTCAACTGGTACATGTACCACTACCACTGCTTGTAAGTAAAGTGTTGTAGAATTTTAAATTTAAACAGAAGGAAGAAACACCTCCAAGTGTTTATTAACCCAACATGGTGTAATAATTCTATATTTAGATCATGTCGATTTAATGTTAAATCGTCTCTGTCTCCAAAATTACCATATGAAATTTGCTTCACGTACAGCTATGAGTGGACAGATTATTTTGAAAGAAGTTAAAGAATACAAAAATGTGTAGGTTTAAACAATTGAAATTCATGATTTAAACAAAAAGGTAAAATAACATGAAGGTACATGTAACTTTACAAAATTGACAACTGTTAAGTCAACAACGGACAGGTGGTTATATCGTGGGTGTATTACTTCAACAATATCCTTCTTTGACTCAACCAATCCCATGTTATTTTTAATAACAATGACAAAGTTCAGCCTAAACAGAGGTCAAGACATAATTTTCCCTGAGCTTTTGCCAAAACAATCACCTTTATATTAGAAAACCATATTGTTTTATGCAGCGTAACCATTGTGCTTTATCTGTTCATTTATACAGATTATATTAATAAAGTGGATTAATTTAGAGCAATACTAACCTATAATTTAAAAATATTATTTATAATGATGCTTAATACATTACTTTAAAGTTACACAACCAGGTAAATAGGATTTGGGAAAAAATGAACAAGGTTTAAATTATAATATACTGAAATGATGAAATATGATGTAATACACTAATGGCAATAAAATTTTCTTAACAATTACTGGTAACTTGTCCAACTTCATATTAATTTGTATTTTGATTACAAATGGGGTTACAATGAAAACAATGAAGGCTGTGCAAATCATTTGGTACAACTTGTGTACAGAAATCAAGAATACCCAGTTTTCAGTTATGGTATTGATACCATCGAATTATAAATAGAGGAATGTTGTTATTGGTCCAAAATCAATGCTTTCATAAACAGTACACTAACCACAATTTTTACGAGTTAAAAAATTGCAAAATTGGTTAGTGATTTTCTGTCAATACTCACCATACATTTTTCCTTCATCTGACAGGATAATTTTTCTACGTCCACATGGCGGATAGATAGCCAAGGCTTCTTGGAAGCTCTGTTCGATATCCGGACTCCAGACACCTTCAGCGTCATTGCCAAGTTCATCATCATTCAGATCGTCGTCATTCTCAGTTTTGGAGGGCGGGGGGACTGGGGGACCATTGGGGGCTGAGGGGGGACCGTCCATGTTGCCCCAAGACTTCTGCAGGTATTCTGCTTCAGACTTTGAGATCCCGTTATTGTTGTTGTTGTTGTTAGCGATGTTGGATGGCTCAAGGTTCCCCCATGACGGCGAGGACATGATATGGGGAACAAACGGGAAAATCCTGCAATGATAAAGGGTAGAAAATTAGTTGTGATGTACTTCTGAGTACTTCATTCCTCATTTCTGGGGCACTGTTAGTCTGTAAGCCTGTGCTGGTAAATAATGAACCGGTCGAACTTTGGACAGACTCTCAATTTTATATAGGCGGGCACAGAAACATTTCTTTGCTCTCAAGTAAAAAATATAAGAAGACGGGCTTCTCAGTTTGGCTAATCTGCTTTTATCAATGACTGGTCTGAGTCCAATTAGGTCCTATATACTTTATAAAGTAAACTTTTCGCCCATCCCAAAAAATATATCTCCGACAGCTTAAGTTTGGTTAGTTTATTTTATACTGAAAAGCCCATTAAACGGCTAGAAGAAATATGCTCCTTTCGCATTTAATGTATACTTTTATGGCTGAAATAGTCTCTGCACAAAAACCACAGAAATTGAAATCAGGAACATTATTTATTTTAATATGGTTGTAAATTAATATTTTAGCATAATTGCACAATTATGAATATTGAAGTACTATTCAAAAAGTTACATTATACCGTTGTTGTTGTTTTGATCTAATATTCAGCACTGATATTTCAAGAAATCAAATTAAGAAATAAGTTAAACCTATTATTGAAAGGTATCAATGACAATGCAAAGGTTGTAACTTTAAGCAAGGATTGAACATATCACTTGTCGTAATTTTTAATTTAATACAAGCAATACAAGAGTGAAAAACATGCTTTTGCTATTCTTTACTGGTACATATAATACAATTGCTTGAATACTCACTGTTGTTTTTTTTCATCAAAAATATGGGAAAAAAACAATACTGAATAGGCACAGACATATTACATAGATGTATTAAATATTGCATAAAATGTAAGTTATTTAATATGAATAAACACTTGTTTTGCATGTATATAGTTAAATATTACTTACAATATAAATGTATATTCTACAATTTAATGGATAAATCACTTACATTCTTGATTCTCTAGAACTCCACATACACTGCATTTCACAAATAATTCCAAAGTAAACATGTAACCTACTGTGAAGTAGCAACCTTTTGCATTTTTCTGAATTTGCTATGACAATTGCTGAATGTCAAAGATTTATTTTCTTGCAATGTTTGCTAAATAAACAACCCACAATAAAATCAGTGACATGCTCAAAGACATCCTAACATTTACCAATCCCAGTCCATCAATGAATCAAAGTTTAAAGTACCATTTTAAGGTTTCCTTTACTGATTGACCATGCTCACTGAAGTGTGTAATTATTAAAATATCACATTACTCAAGAAGGGTTTTGCATTAAAAAATAGCACCATTGTTAACGTGAATAATTTATTAGTGTCATTTATCAATTTAAATGATTTATATTATTATGATCATTAGTAATAATCTGTAAAATAAATAAAAGAGAAAATAGTCAAGGTCAGAACAAGCACAATTTACTTAGAAAGGTAAGAACATTATCCTTAGCAAAGTTGCAGATTACTCACATAAATATTTTAATATGGTAAACTTATAATAATAAAGACTAACTGCTCAAGTTCACTAAAATAACATACACGCACACAATTTTAATTGGGGAACATGAATAATGTTATAAAGTGACCCCCCAAATCCTGTAACAATGTGTCAAGTGTTAATTTGTCAGTACCAGACATGCTGTATTAACATAAGGTGTAAAAGCAAAACATGCAACTTACATGTCTCAAACAATTTAATGCCACAATGTATGCACAACTGCTGTGAACAGAACAAATTCAATGAGTGTGTAATCCAAAACTGAATAATAGTGTCTTGGTCTGTGTTAGTGCAACTCCAGAAACTATTTAAATAAATCCAAATGAACAAAATGTAATTTTCAATGTAAATGTTTTTAATACAAAGCACACTTAATGTGACTTATAAATGACCTAACTCTGAAGACACTGCAGTTATAAAACCCCTCATCAAGACCAGTGCACACAAGATGGTGAAGATATGCACAACTATCTGTATAGCATCTAAATCAGTTCTTGAATACTTGATTGAGATAACACAATATTGTTATTGAGATTTTATCAGGAAAAGATGAAAGATCAGACCAATGGTTAGTAGCATTCAAACAGTAAATAGTGTATAATCAGTTACTGTGACTGCCTAAGGGTATAAAAAATACAACCAAGTGACAGACTAACCAACTCAATCAACTATACATGTCAAAAAGTCAATCAAAATTCAATTAAACATGACAAAGGCATTTAACAACAAGGAATTAGATGCATAATCATGAAAGCTGTTTTAATTGCATAATATTTTGTTAATATATTCCTCTTCCACTTTCCTTAATGTGGACATTCATTAAGAAATATAAATACTTAAGTTGCACATACCCACACATCATTTAATTAATATATGGGCAGGTACCCCTATTAAAATCCAGTTAAAACAAATATAGAAGTTATCATTGTGTTAAAATACATGCATATAAATATTTGCATTCATTAAATATTTAATTGCAACAGCGTACATTTATCCTGATTAAATGGAAACAAGCAACGCATCTGCAACACGCAATGATGTCTGCATCCATTACCCGTTTCTTCCAACCGAAATACGAAACTTGCTTTTTGGCAGGGCATAACTTCCCAAACTGGGTCACCCCAGCACTAGTTGTTGCGTACATAATCCAGGCACAGATAGTATCCATATAAATGCTTAATTCAGCAACCCAATAACTTTTACTTTTGTTACTTATCGAAAATAGCATGTGGACAAATTCCGTAAGTCGACACCGGCCGGAAGTTAGGTCTGAAAATATGACAAATATTTCAGAGATTCGAAAAATCGAGCAGACATTTTGCGTGTCCGAAGCGGTTTTTAGGCTTATTAAAGCGTGATTTGCACTATTTACGGGTTGGTCATGCGATAACTTACCTTAACTATGTATCCAAATGTATATTTTGATTTAACGTTTGTTTATAATACAAATATTGACCAAAATGTCCACATTCAAAGGTATGTTAGGAATGATACAAAGAATCCGTGTAACGTACACGTTTACTGCGCACACTTCTGGCGCATGGGAGGGACAGGTGTAATGATACCGCAATCTGATTGGCTAAGCTAATCAAGCGAGCCAGATTTTGTCGTCATCTGTGGCTAAAAATACGTAGGTGTTCCGGCTGAACACGGTGTTTTATGGGCCTGTGTAATTAAGTTGCACCGTATACATAATGAGTCATACCTTGGCTAAAATACACAACGCATCTTAGTAACGAGTAGATGCATAGACAACATGCATTTCGGGTGTTTATTATTAGTAATTTGTAGCAAACGGTGCCATTGTTTATGCGCGCCGTGAAAAAGTAATTAGGTAAGAACTTTCTGCTAAAAGATAGGTATAAATGTATACGAAGTACAAATTGAAACAGGCTATAGATATATCACCTGGATATATTCAGTTTCTGTTTAATTTTGAAACCGAAAGTAGACATTTATGGATACTGCAGTACATATTTTTATTTAGATCTACAATTATTTAGCACAGATTTTTTTAATTAGTCGTTTATATATATTCTTTACGAAAGTTTGAATTTTTGTATTCATCACAAACAGATATTGTGGGTACAATATTTACTGTATTTTATTTAGTATTCTTAGTTACCTTTTTTTTTTATTAAAATAGACGCCGAGCACTTTAATATCACGTGAAATAATTATAGTGAGTCATTTAAACGTATTATACCTGAATATAATAATATATAAAAGATGAACACAAACAATGTCATTTGACTAAAATAAATAACAATCACATTTATATAATAATATCTAAAAGATGAACACAATGTCATTTGACTAAAATAAATAACAATCACATTAGTATTTTATTCTTTTATTTAACTCGTACAATATTTATAGCACCGTAACATATAATAATATGTGCATACACAAATTGTAATAATTTTGAAACTTATAGAAAATAATATCCCTAAAAGCATATTTAAATAAACACAATAACAAAACATAAATACTACATAGTACATAAATAATACTAGTACATATATTGGATGTATACATATTCACATATAAGAAACAAGCAATGTTTATGGCTTCTATAAGTATAGTTGCCAAAAAAGTATAATCATAAATTTATTTCAATATGAAAGTCCAAATATGCTTTTCTTTTACATTCATCTAATGTACCATACTTAGTTAAAACACATATAAACACATGATTTATATGAACGCTAAATGTACTTAAAACTTGGTGCATCATAGATGTTTAAACAAATTCTGAAAGCAAAAAGGGGTTCTGTAAGATTTCAAAATGGAATCCCATTTGACTTTTCGGTGCAAAAATAGGAATTATACAAGTTCTACAGTTTACATCAATAAAAAAAACAACAAAATGTCTTCCTTTGTGTAAAAAAAAAACACATATTGGAAAAAAATCATTTTATAACTTAGATAAACAGCCCATTTTCTAAATGTTAAACATAACATACAAATCTTTGATTAATACCAATTGCTTATTTAGTTATCGAGGAGTCAAAAAAGAATCCAACAGTCTTGAACATGCTTTCCACTGGCAAAAAGGAGCATCACCAAAACATCTGGCCCCAGTTTCAGTATCTATTAACTTTAACTGTATGTAAATACATGTACACATATTAACTGATCATTTGAGCTTCAACCAATTAAATGTTTTCCTTCAATGATAACCACAACAAAACACAAGGATGCAAGTGTGAATCAATATGCATAATTTAAACGATATGAATTGCAGTTATTGCTTTCATGCATAATATATGACACAAGTAGTTAAATATACAGTTTGTTATACACATACAATTATTGGCTCTCAATAGATAATAATATAAGAGAACAAATTTAGATCAGACATGACGTCACAACACATATGGCACGTTTTCCTTGCAAAAAAAAATACCAACACAATTAAGAACTTATGTGTATCAATTTGGAACATGGCATATGGGTAGTCTTAACTTAATAATCCAAAATAAAAATTTCCGCACGAATACTAATAGATTTTACTTGTTTTTTTATTTAGAATTTTTTAAGCGAAAAAAAAGCAGTCAACTGAAATGAGAAAGTTTCAAATACTTGAACTGTTCCTGCCATGTTGTGTTTTAAATATAAAGGTGATGTAGATAACCTAGCTTATTACAGAGTTATACAAGTTACAAAGGCCATACAGAATCTTAGCATAAACCTTCCACACAGTGATATGATGACCTTTTCAAATGTTTATGAACTACCATAACTTTTCATAAGCATCAACAATTTGCTGAATTAAACAATTTGACAGCTAGAGAATTAAATAAAGGCATGAACATGTATACATAAAAGTTGCTTCAAGACCCCAATATACTGCACTGTGCATAAAATGAGGCACGTCATGTGAAAACCAGTCTTAATGCATCTGCGTAAAGTGTTGTCCCAGATCATCCTGTGCAGTCCGCACAGGCTGATCCAGGACGGCACTTTCCGCCTAAAGTGCATTTATGGTTAGAAAAGACTTTCTTCAAACAGAAAATACCATAAAAGCGGAAAGTGCTGTCCCCGATTAGCCTGCGCGGACTGCACTGGCTAATCCGGGACAACACTTTTGGCACATGCATTAAGACCGGTTTTTCTCACGACGCCCCTCAAATAAATACCATAACAGTCCTTAATTTAACCAAACTAATTTGCTCATTACTTGTACTGGCTATGATAGAGTTGACAACCTTTTCTAACCCCCAAACAATCATGTCAATTATGTAAAATGTTTAACAACACTGAGTTTGTTTGCACATCTAAATAGCTTGCCAAACTTCCCGAATCAGAAATACAGTATTACATGTTGTGTTTCTAAGCCAACGATTCTAGTATTACAAACTGCTGTTACTCAAGACGCATATATGGGACATTTTCCGCCCAAAACAAATGTTTAAATTCCGTGTCAAGGTCATGTACAAGGTCAACAAATAGTACATTTTAATTAAATATAATTTACAGATAGAAATTGGTTTACACTATTGTAAGCATCAAATGCAACATTTTTTATAAAGAAACTTAAATGATAAATAAAAGTAGAATTTTATTATTTTCGAAATATTGTTAATTCAAAAAGCGGATTCGGTGCCTTTAAAATCACGAACAATAATTTACATATGGTATTTATGCTAATATCAATATTGGATAAAATGCACTCTTAATCATCAAACAAATCAGAAATGCCTTTCATTTGTGCTGATGCAACAGAAGGTTCACAGTCTTTTACATTCACATGTCCAACCAATGCCATTCATAACGGTCATACCGCCACGACCTGGTCGATATTAACAATATTAACAATTCATTATACTGCTGATACACAGTAAATTATGGTTTCATTTTGTATGTGTAACAATCATGGGTTTCATTTTGTTTGTTTGTTGGTATTTTTCGCCGTTTTTAACAGTATTTCAGTCATATCACGGCGGTCAGTTAACCTACTCACACTTTTCCTGGGAAAGCTTAGCCCATCTAAGCGGTTTACCAGTACTAAGTGCACATACTTATGCCAGTAACTGACAACTGCCCTACTTGAATCAGAGGTAGGGGGGGAATGGCCGTATAAATAATTTTATGACCAATCCCCACAAGTTATGTGGCCAGGCTGGGGTTCGAACTCAAGATCCCCAGATTGACAGTCAAGCGCTCTACCAACTGAGCTAGCCGGACCCGGCTCGTTTCATTTTGTATGTGTAACGATCATCCTATGCCATAGAACATTGTTCAGTTATCTACCAGGGTCCATATATTCACACAGCTCCTTAGGGAAATATTAAGTACTGGTAAATTTCTAAAATTTATACAATTCCTTTAAGTCAGTGTCTGTTTCATGTATCAGTATTTTGACATTAAAATGTTTTAAAATAGTCAATATTGCTTAGATGTTTGGTATTTTACCCCTTTTGTACACAGAAAACATTGAATTTCACATAGAAAAGTTGATCTCATTTTTTCACATCAGTAAAACAAAAGATAACCTTTTTCTTACAGCTTTGTGAATAACCACCCACGGTTACCAATAAACCTAAATGTTTTGCTGACTTTTTAATTAACAGTTAATCATCTACAAGACACAAATACATCAGCTGCTGTATAGTACAGTAAAACCCCACTAATTCGACCACTTGGGGGTCTTAATAAAAGCGGTCTTAATAGCGGGGTGGTCGTATTATCGAGGTACGCAGATCACCAAGTCCATACATGAATACTTCTGTGTAATTTAAAGCTTTAATGAAAATAATGAATAATGAATAGATAACAAAAATTCCAATTTGTTTTCATTAAAATGTTTAAGGTAGAATGTTATTTCTGTAACTTATAGTTATGGATATAAACTTAACAATAAGTCGGAAAATAATTAAAACTTGATTAACTAAGCCCATTTAAGGTACAGCATTCATCGTGTTACCCACTAACTGTAAGCTAGTGACAATTAAAGTAATCTGATACACGATATCGATGTGGTCATCCCTTATCAAACATTTGTAACATTGTTTTTCACATACTCCTTTTATACCGCAAAGCATTATGTTATCTCCACGGCACATGTTGTTAATTGACGATGTTCAGTGTCAACGATCAAATGACACTGGCCGCAATAACTGGGCTATTTTGAGAATTATTTGGTTCTTTCGGTCTGGAATTAGTGGTCGTAATACGGAATAGCGGGGTGTCCGTATAATCGGGGTTTGCGACCTTTGAAATATATAGGAAAACAATCGGGTCTTTTAAAAAGTGTCCGCTTTAGCGGGGTGGTCGTAAAATCGAGGTGGTCGTAAAGCGGGGTTTTGGTGTATTGCAAACATAACATCCATGCATATAAAACAGTAAAAAAATAGATAATGATAAAAATTAAATAAACTACTACGTAAAAGTACAAATATTTACAATGACGACAAACAATGTAAACGTTGTCAAACATGTTTTGAAAGGCAAAAGCATAACAAAAGAAATCTACGCAAAATGGCTATAAAGATCAACTTTCCTTATTATGTTTTTAAACTTAACTTACAGACAACAACCATATAATATATCTAAATAAACCTAACAAATACCAAGTTAGCGTAATACTTCTTTTGAATTGAAATACATTTTATAATGTAACAAAACTTCTGTGCCAGTTCTGTGCCAGTATTCACAAAGCTCCCAAAGAACGTTTTAACTTCAGTTGTACTGAAGTGGAAACTTCAGATCAAATTTTCTATAAGAAATGCAATGATTTTTGTTGACAAAAGGGTAAAATATAAACATCTGAGTAATATTTACTAGCTTAAACAAGACAGCCAAGATGACTGTATAGCATCATAATGGCTTTTAAGAAGATTGTTTGAGATTTCAATATAGCCATATAAGGAAAACTGCCCCACCCCCTGGCGGGGGTGTTTTTTTAACGAATCAAAATGATTTGAAGGAATTTGGTAGAGGGTCACCCAAGGAGCATTTTTGTGAAAACTACTTTCAAATCCAGCCAGTGGTTTCTGAAAAGATTTTTTAAGTTTTCCAGTTTTTAAGATTTTGGTTGCCCTGGCAACCAGAGTTTTCAATGTATTTTAATAAATTGAAGGAATTTGGTAAAGGACCATCCCGGAAACATTCCTGCCAAGTTTTGTTAAAATCCGCCCAGTGGTTTCAGAGAAGAAGTTGTTTAAAGTAAAATGTTGACGACATACGACGGACGTAGGACACAGACTGACCACAACAGCTAACCCTAGTGCTCAGGTGAGCTTAAAATTATGATGTAACTAGAGCCATACATAAAACAACCAAAAGCTTAAAGAATTTTATGAAATTTAAGAATATTATTTAAGTTTTCACTAAGGAGCTTTGTGAATACAGGCCATGAGCTTGAAACAGTCAACTCCTCTTAGTACTGTGTACATGTGGTTGCTAGGCTATATCAAACTGCATGATCAGTCTATTGAATTCAAATTGAATTTCAAATTGACCTACACCATGTACTGAACACCAGTTAAGAAAGGTGACTGAGTGCTGTTATGCATGATACCGTATGATTGTAATTCACAGCTTTACAACCTGCATATTATGTTCCAGTCATTATATGTATATGCAATATATTTAGCATTTTACATGCTTCTGAATTGTTAAATATATTTTTTATTTTGTTCACAATTTCTGTTATAGCTACATATTCTCCTTATACAACAAATGACTCCCAGAGATAAACTCTTTGTTTTTCTTTAATATTCAGAAATCTTTTTTCTTTAAAATATTACAAGTCCATCCCCTCCACACATAATTTGACACTGTCCATGGATTTGTTGTTCTCTTTCATCATAATTATTGCAATATCCCACCCATGTCAGTGTCTAGGATAACCCAGTGCCCAATATTTGAACCTTGTGCTAAATTAAATAGTTATAACTTAATAAGGTTTTGATACCTGTTTCTTAAATTTCTGACATTTCTTATAACTAACAAATCTTTTACAATGTCAACAATAATGATAATACAAACAAAATGTGTAAACATTATTAACAAAAGCAGCATTAATATAACAGAGATTCAAAATATTTGTGAACAAAATGGGATTTTCTACTTGGTCTCCAGTCTTCCCCATGATGATTTGACCTTGACCTATTTTTGTTGACCTTAAAACTATAATTGCCATGACAACAGTAAGGTCAGATGAGGGAGCTTTGGTTTCCTAGGCAACAGTGGCATCCTTGTATTTGGTGAAAATGTTGTAGAGAACTCGCAGCGTGCATTTCAAGTCCAAGTTCACCACATCTGAAATGAAAGCAAAACGAAATTTGAATATCTTATACAAACATATTCTTTGTTGGGGTGGGGTGGGGTGGGTGGGTTTAAGATCAAAATAGATTCTCCCACATCTTTATGGCTTTAATTTCAACCTATTTATTGTTGAACAGTTGCTGGACTGCGTCCAAAGCCAAGGCTTATTAAAAGTCTTTTGAGTCTATTTCATGGGTAGAACCAGTATTTGGTGTCTTTTGAGAAAAGCTGCTTCAACACTTCCTGAGTAGGGATCAAACTTACGATGTCATGGTAGACACCACTTCCGTTACACCCCTGGGGTGAGTTGCTCAAACATTTAACGGCCAATTAAGCTAACAGCCGTTAAAATGTGGAAGAAGGTATTGACGTAAAATAAAACGTTATAATTTAAACATGTGGATTATTGTGTATAAATTGTTATGCTGAAGTAATTTTAAAATATTTGAAAAACAAGTTGCTTGTAACATTAATTGTATTTACATCCTAAGTTAACAGGCTGTTGGCTTAATTGGCGGTTAAAGTTTTGAGCAACTGGACCCTGTACTTCGACACCTTTAGCAACCAGTATTAAAACCAGGTAATCATGCTAAAAGTCATCAGACATTCACTAAGTACGATGTATGTATTACATTGAAATATCATAATAATAATTATGTATGAAATTCTGTATTTAGAATCTATCAGCATACATGTACATATCACCGATAACTCCTGTTAATAGATATCATCCATTGAAAGCAAGAGGGGGCTACAAACAAATAACCAAAGAAGGGTCATAGCCCACTCTGGGTTTCAATAGACAAATATGAGTGTATCACCGAGAAAACAGTACACTTCATCAAAACGTGTATTTATTGTAGTATCATCCTACAAAGCAGACAGCAGACCTACATTTGTGACTGTAGGACATGCGCAACACCATGTACCGATTCCTGTACAGCAGTCTGAATCAACATCACACTGGTAGTGGAAGCATGAACACATAAATAAGCTTGATGTTTATAATTTAGTGGTGAATATTGTAATGAGCAGATGGCTTTGTTGGTGAATATTGTAATGAGCAGATGGCTTTGTTGCATTGGGTTGTCATTGCAAGTTTATTTATTATGATTTCCTCGTATAATGCGGTCTTTGGTATGTGTACAATGTATGTGTGTCTCCTTTCGCAAAGTGGTAACAGTGTAGGTCTGTGGTTAGTGCGGTAATGAGTTGAGTCCAGAATGTTGTCGATTACTAAGAAGTTTCACTCATTTAGGTGCCAGCATGTCAATATGGCTTACCCTACACAGTGTTACCATCATTGGTCCCAGCATGTCAATATGGCTTACCCTACATAGTGTTACCATCATTGGTGCCAGCATGTCAATATGGCTTACCCTACACAGTGTTACCATCATTGGTCCCAGCATGTCATTATGGCTTACCCTACACAGTGTTACCATCCTTGGTGCCAGCATGTCAATATGGCTTACCCTACACAATGTTACCATCATTGGTCCCAGCAGGTCAATATGGCTTACCCTACACAGTGTTACCATCATTGGTCCCAGCATGTCAATATGGCTTACCCTACACAGTGTTACCATCATTGGTCCCAGCATGTCAATATGGCTTACCCTACACAGTGTTACCATCATTGGTCCTTGTTCCCAGGGTCAATGCTACACTTTCAAGTTTCAGAATCAAACAATATTAATGAATTAATAATTACAGACAATTTGACCTGACACGTGTTAACACTTGACACCAGTCCATAGAATATAATTCAATACATCTTAAACTGTCATTAGTTCTTACGAACGTCAATGAGTTTTTTTCGGCCGAAAACTGTTACTTATTTACGTAAGGCATTTGATAATGACTATGTTCGAAACGCTTGGTACGCACAGAATATACACTAATGTACATGCTGATTTACTCCAGAGGCATCACCAGCTATCGCATTTACAGATAACTTTACGATAAAAAAGTTACCAAAACGTTATTATTTTACCAAATTCAATGCGGTTTTTTGTGTTTTGATCAGTAACATGTCCATTAGAAACGATTTCTGCAAAGTTTTATTTTTATTAACATATTTCTGGACTGCTGCTCTACCTCTATTAGCATAATTTTACGCTGAATTTATTTCCTGTATTAAATTTATCCTAGGCGTTGTTATGTTGAAGATTTTCACATTAATTTTGTCATAATATTGCAATTGTATTGCCAGTGAGGTGTATCAAAAATCAATGTTTCTCTACAGTAAAGTAATATATTCATTATATTAGCTCGATAATACATGTATATTCAAGCATTATGGTCAGTGTCTGGTCAATATTTCTGTGTTGTACCTTTCAAGACAAGAAATACAAGTGTAAAATTTTGTTCAAAACAATGCTGCTGTTGCTCTGTTGTGAAATGCAATTAAGACACGGACCAGCACTAAACAAATCAATTCGCAACATGTCACACATGAAGAATCATTTCTGTCATGAACCAAAAATGCTGTGATACATGTCACAGAGAAATCAGTTTGTAAATCAGGAACTGAATATGAAAAGTTCCCACATAATTAATAACCACAAAACAAAACTGACAGCATGTTTAGAATTGATTACCAAGTACATTATCATCTCACCATAATTACCTAATTATGTAAACATAGAAAACAATTGGCTAATACTATTCCATTATTCATCAAACAAAATATTTCTTTATTAAGCATGCACATGTCTACTATGACTACACAATAGTTGTACTCCTAAAGAATACACAAAGAAAATCACCAACCACAAGCATTTAAAGATATTTGGCAAGTTTTTTTGAGACTATTGGCGGAAGCCAACGGTCTTTAGCAGGGCGATTTGCGAGATTGAATCGCATGACCTATCTACCAAGATGTTGAAAGTAGAGAGTATAACAATGTGTAGTTAATTTGTCTTGTGTAAAAATGGCATAGCAATAATTAAATTGAGGCGCATCGTGGGAAAACCGGTCTTAATGCATGTGCGTAAAGTGTCGTCCCGGATTAGCCTGTGCAGTCCGCACAGGCTAGTCCAGGACAGCACTTTCCGCTTTTATGGTATTTCCTGTTTCAAGGAAGTCTCTTCTAAACATAAATCCACTGTAGGCGGAAAGTGCCGCCCTGGATTAGCCTGTGTGGACTGCACAGGCTAATCCGGGACGACACTTTACGCACATGCATTAAGTCCGGTTTTCCCAGGACGCGCCTCAATTTCATTCAAACAAAAGTGTCCTTTCTGTTGCGCTCTGTTTCCCTTTATTTTGGTTTCTTCCATCCTCACCAACACTTTTACTACGCTATCAGCGTTTTGATTTTTCTACTTGCTTATTAACTGAAATCTAATATTGATGTAACAACATGACCCCAAATCGTTCAAAACTCAAATCACTTTGTAACCATTTGTCTGAATTATCATTGGCATTCCAGAAACGCATTTCTTGCAAAGCATTTTAGAATTGAAGAAATTCTTAAAATCAAAGCATAAAACCAATCAACCTTCACGACCATAAATTTGACAACTTAGTTTTATTTAAAAGAAAGAAACAAACAAACCACAACTTCATGTGAAGAAAGGTCTGTTTCAAACAGTCGGCTGATCCAACCATATTTATTTTACAAGAGACAATTATTATGCCCCACATTGCACATGACCCGAAAAAGACAACCAATAAAAACCTACATCAACATTCAGCTCTGACCCTAAGAGATGCAGCATAGGATTTCTCTATCATAAATACAGTACTGTGCAGTGAATTTCATAGACCAAATAAATCTCGAATCAATCAACAATCAACGTGTTATCACATGCAGGGAAGATAGGTTGCGTTTAGGATGACAGGTACATCTAAGTGGAAGAAGGTTCCTTATTGGTGTCATACATTTTGCATGACAAAGTGCCTTCAGGGTGTAATAGCAGCTACAGATCAATTAGTTAACAGTTACTAATGATGGATGGGCTTTAAGCAACAATATTCGACATTGGAAGATGGATGGATGCAATTCACCAAGTGAACTCTACTACTTTGCAAGCGCATGTAAATTAAGGCATTAATATTATATTGATTTAAATTATAATTCAGTACACTGTTTATATTGTGCTTGAATGTAATATATTATTTTGGTATTTTATCAGAACTTTTTAAGTTATTGGGTCATCCTTTCTTCCAATTACATTGTCGTTGTTCTCTAAGTATCTTAATATCACTTGTTTCTAAATTCATGAGACATATTATCTTATGTTGTTGGAAAAGATATATAGGATCTGACACGAGTTGTCATTTCATACCATTATTTTATTAAACGAGTTCAGGAATTTTGTTAGTAAGCGAGCCTTTGGCGAGCTTACTAAAGAATTTCGTGGACGAGTTGATGTCATTTCACAAAAAATAACGTCATGCGATTGGTCAGTCAAAGAATACGTAGCCAATGAAAACACTCAAAATGTTATCTTACACATGTGTAATATAAAAATATTCGTAATGGTTGTATTACACGGGAGACAAGGTATAGCATGTGATAAATATATTTATTATATACCTATAGACAACCTGACTCAAATACTGATGTATTTTCCGTTTAAAATACAATAGGCCAGATAAAATTCCTGTATTCCACACTGTGAAATAATTTTCCGTATTCAACGGCTGCAAAAACCGGACTACTTTTACGTTCGTTGAGTATCGTATATTTCCGTAACATTCCAAGCGACACTGGGAAACACCCTATTCTATTTATAGACACTACGACGCCGCTGCAACATGTTGATTTAATTGAATGACGTCATTGATGTACATGACATGTGTTAGTGCGCGTTCTTTAACGGTACTATTTTGTTATTATTTTGTTTGTTTCGTAGCGTATTTGTGATGTTTTGATCGTAAGGAGGTATATAATAAATGGAATACTACATGACTGTGGTGTTCCTGCGGGCTCGTGGAATACAGCGTTACACAATCAACTCGAGCGATACAAGTCACCAGAACACCGCAGTAATGTAATATTCCCTATATGATCTGCGTCGTGGGAAAACCGGTCTTAATGCATGTGCGTAATGTGTCGTCCCGGATTAGCCTGTGCAGTCCGCACAAGCTAATCCAGGACGGCACTTTCTGCCTATAGTGGATTTTTGTTTAGAAGATACTTCCTTTAAACAGAAAATACCATAAAAGCGGAAAGTGCCGTCCCCGAATAGCCTGTGCGGACTGCACAGGCTAATCTGGGACGACACTTTACGCACATGCATTAAGACCGGTTTTCCCACGACGCGGCTCATATATAATAGCAGGGTGCTGCATCTTGCTCCTATTTTCTTCCCCCTGCTGACCTTCTGGGCAAGTCAACACAGAGATGTTGAATATCTTTTGAAATTTAATATATTTTTGCACATATCCAATGACAAATGAATTTACTATGTTTAAGAACCTTAATAAGAAGCACTGGACTCATACAAACATGCATTAAGCAAATTATTAGATAATGTATAAAAACTGGTTCCTCTTTCGATCCTAGATCTTTCCCTAATTATTTTGTATAACATATAGAAAATATAGATGATCTTAGATCAAAGCTGAGCATCCAAACATGTAATGAAGTACCAAAACATAATGTTTACAAGACCTACTGCTAGTAAAACGGTTTCTTATCTTAACATTATTTTCTTCAGGTTATTTCTAAAGGAAAATAGACAAACCATAATGTTTCAATTTATACCTAGTAAAAGGGTATCTTATCTTAACATTATTTTCTTAAGGTTGTTTCTAAAGGAAAATAGACAAACCATGATGTTTCAATTTATACCTAGTAAAAGGGTTTCTTATCTTAACATTATTTTCTTAAGGTTATTTCTAAAGGAAAATAGACAAACCATAATGTTTCAATTTATACCTAGTAAAAGGGTTTCTTATCTTAACATTATTTTCTTAAGGTTATTTCTAAAGGAAAATAGACAAACCATAATGTTTCAATTTATACCTAGTAAAAGGGTTTCTTATCTTAACATTATTTTCTTAAGGTTATTTCTAAAGGAAAATAGACAAACCATAATGTTTCAATTTATACCTAGTAAAAGGGTATCTTAACATTATTATTTCTTAAAGTTATTATTTATTTCATTCCAGAACTTAAATTTACTTACATTTTATTCTACTGAAAATAAAAGTAATAAACTGCATTTGAAGTACAATCTGTATTCACCAAATATCTAGCATGCACTATATCATGTTTATTTACCCAAGTTCAACAAATAATCAAGCAATTACTTTTATTGACTCTCCTGGTACACAAGTGGCTCCAATGCTTGCACTCACTTCAGTTCATTTTGATAGGGAGGTGGGGTGGGGGGGGGAGGCAGATAATTTAGAGGCATATCTTTCTTATTAATCCAAACAGATTATCAAACAAGAACAGCTGCTGACGATCAATCATTCAATACAAACAAGGCATGCAACCACAGCCTAACACACTCTATCTCATTATCACAGATAGCCCAGTATGCATGCAAATGCACTTCTTGCTGGTTGCATAGCCAGACAGGCTTATCAGCTGATTGCAGTGTTTTTATGCCCGAGTTGCACAATTAATAAGGCAGGTAAATGGGATGGTTGGTGTACAGAATTGTGGCTTGCAGTGCAGTGTGTACATGGGAGAGTTTGTGACGGGCTGTTTATTGTTATCCATGGTGACAGGCAACAGCTAACTGGCAAATGAACCCCTTTGTCAAAATTATGTTCAGCACAAACAAGTTGGCATTCTGTATCATAGTATGTTATGCAAACCAAAATATGAAGTCCAGCAACTGACAAATAAATGAATAAGCAAAACACTAGTACTATTAGTATTACATTATCAGATCATGCTCAACAAGTAATCTTGTTACTGTCCCTTTCTTTATTTGAGATACAAACTTAGCTGGAAGTTTTGTTACTATATAGTATTTGCAAACATTATTATTCCGTCAGGCTTTATCACGCTGGAATAAAAATAATGGATAAAACATTTGCAAAATACTGACAGAGCAACAGGTTTTGTTGACAATATAGATTTATATTTATCAATCCTTATGAATATAGTGAATATGAATATAAGTACTAATCAAACTGCCTGAACCTGCTGGAGGGTCTGGATCTATACTGTTCGGAATCCGGACAAATGCCCTCCCGGACAAAAGCCCACTCATTGTTGTTCACACCCAGACATTAGCCCGCTCATAATTTTGACGACCTGGACAATGGCCCACTCATTGAAATTACCCCCCCCCCCCATCCGGATAAAAATACAGCTGTACTAAATGTAATTTTGATAATGCTATAATGAGTTATTATAGTACAGGAATGTCAAGGTCATATTACTAGTCATTTTGGTGAAAATCAGCTGTAATTTTCGAACAAATACATGAGCAGGCTTATGTCCGGGAGGGATTTTGTCTGTATTTCACAACTTTCATACTGGTCACACGATAACAGACTCTCTAAACTACACTACAAGTTCTATAGTTATTTTATGAATACCTTCGGGTCGGGACTTTGGTTTTGGCAACCCAGCATCCTGCATGAGCTCAAATGCAAACCCAACATTGTGGACCTGAAAGAAAAGAATGATACAGCACAATCAATACAAACTGTACTTGTGCACCTGTTAAATTATATCCCACCTGTTGGCAATTCCAGAATGTTTATACCTGAAATGAAAACACATAAAGAGATGTTAGTGGCATACACACGTTAATGCTATGTTAGCGCTACCAGTAGCCAAAATAGCCATTGGGTACTAAACTTTCTAATTGGCTACTAAACTTTCTAATTGGCTACTAAACTTTCTAATTGGCTACTAAACTTTCTAATTGGCTACTAAACTTTCTGATTGGCTACTAAACTTTCTAATTGGCTACCAAAAATTCTATTGGGCTACTTGAAAATATTTAAAGGAACCTGTTCACAGATTGACAAATTGACATTTTTTCAACTTTTTGTCTCAAATTTCCAAAATAAAAGAAAAGTGTATACAAGGAGCAAAATAACACTACGGACATAGAAATATACTGTAAATACCGCTTCGTTTATCAGTAATCATCAGTTAAAATCGATAAAATTATAAAGCGTTTGTAACGCTCAACTATGGAATAATTTGGAGTGTTTCTGTTGTTTTCGTTAAGATTGTTGACACCACGTGGATCACTTACATACAGTAAATAATGCCGGAATGAGTATAGACATCGAAATGGCCAAATAGCTTTTTAATTCAGAGGTCGAATCCCGTTGGGACCCAATTTTTTTTCTTCTCTTTTAAAAAAATAAATCCTTTTAATGTTATTATATTTGAGCTCTTTAGTTTCGATGCTTATTCTGTCAAATTAAGACATTTAATGGCATACTTAAAAAAATGCAAAATCTGTGAACAAATCCCTTTAAACATAAAACATATTTTCTGAAAATATTTCTAAATAATGGGTTTTCTTTGCAAAATCAAATTTTTTGGCTACTAGTAGAGATTTCTAAGCATCAACCTAGTAATGATTTCTAGAACCATTAAATGCATGTGCTACTCTATATTTGATTAACCTTATCCTTTTTGTTCACTTGCAATAGGAGAATGACATGTCATAATACAACACTTGAGCCGCTCAAGAATAGCTATGAGTTGATCAAATGTTGTTTACAATTAGGAACACATTTGCAAATCAATGCAAAGTACAACCAAATGATTTCTAGAATGTATACGTATGAAAACGGTAGTACTGTTAACATTATTTCTCTACAAAAACAAGATACTAGCCATAAAGTGTCAAAACTGTAGTGCATTTCATACAGACTGATGAAAAGTTACTGCCAAAAGCCTGCAATTGCCTATCACTCATCCACCCCATTACAATTTTCCTGCATCCAAAATAACGAAAAATGCCAAAACCAAGGTAACGCCACAGCACAAAGCCAGCCAGCAGAGAAAGAAATCCCATGAAATCTCCAAGAAAGAGAAGAAAGTCGCATTTCTCCCAGAATGCCTGACATTTCTGGGATTCTTAATGGCGTGCCCCGCATGCCACACATACCCCAGTACCTCAGGAGCCCTGTTTTACCAGCTGTGGAATTCCTTCATAGGGAGTCAACCTGATTACTATGATAATTAAGTGTGCCCCAAGTGCCATCCACTCTCTTTTCACAGGCCGTGGAGTTCATAATTAACAAATCTTAGCCTACTTCATACAACTGAATACTAATCTCTTTAAATTCGTAACTATGCTTTGGTGGTTATCCCTAAAATACTGGCATATATTTTGGCTGTGCATGACAGTACATTGACAAAAAATGCAAAAAAAAACATGTAAAATTCTGTATCCCAGGGTATTTCATATGATTTTTGCAGTTATTTCATAAATGACATACATAGAACAGAAAAACTACTGGCACACTGGAAATGAAAATGCCATCCTTGGGAAAACAATGTTCTTTAAACACTGACAATTGAAACAAAGGGTCAAATTACACAACACCCAACAATCCCTCCCAGCCCTTGAGCAACACCCAAACAGGAAGCTACTGAAAACAAAAACCGATCTCCAAAACTTCAGCCGCTACCCTGCAATAAACAACAAAACCAACAAATAAATCTTTAGGAAAGCTTTTCAGGCACATGCCCCATTAGAACCTGTTTTTCTGACCTGTCTATAATAGCCAGCAGTGTCTAAAGTTTCAGTCATTTTTTGCAAATACAACAGATTTCCTTCCACATTCACACTAAACTAGATATTACTGACACTTGTTTTGGTGGGCAAATGGCATGCTGGCATAAAATTAAACTTAAACTGACAATATTTATTGGCTCCCGAACAGAATGAGACCAGTGGACAAAAAATCAGGTATCGATAAAAGTGGGTGGGGAAATCAGTTAAAATACATGGTGTTTTTAATGTGTCCCTCCTAAATGCAAACTGACAACAAACACCAAGACAAATTCATCAATGCCAATAAATAGAGCAATAAAACTTGGCTTAAATTTGCTCTGCACGGCCATTAAAATGTCAAGTTAATGACTTTAATCACTTGAAAAAAAGGTGCCTTGCACATAATTTTGTTCTCCTATTTGCATTTTTATTTCCACTTGTTTGTGGCACTAGTTAAATAAAGATACATACTTCTGTCCAGTATTATCACCACAAGTCCAAATAGGGCAGCATATTTCATCAGTAATTTTAATTTATGAATTTATTATGTTTGTTTGCTAGTTTTACAAGAAGATCTCAGAATCTCACCTTACCTTAACTCAATTATTGGGAAACACAAAACAGTTTTTTTTATTGGGTACAGCAATTGTTCCCATATACATTTACAGAAAAATAATATCCCAGAGTCACTGCCCAGAAAATGTATTGACACTACTAATTTTAACGGTAGTTCATGCTATAATAGAACAGCAACCCGTATACAAACTTCTCACCAAGAGTTCTATTGGACCAGACTCTGTTATTGAAGCCCCAACTTTCATCTATATGTACGAAAAGGGCACTTTTGCACTTTTTTTGCATGAAAAAGGGGCAATAACTCTGGTGTTGCTGGTGTGATCTGACCCAATAACAATCCCATCAAAGATTTTATGGTCTTACACAAACTGTGCAAGTAAGGTCAAGATTGAATAAAAAATGTTGTCTTTATCGCGACAACGGTCCAAATTGTTGACGGCACCTTGATGCCGGACGACAGACGATAGACGCCGGACGACGCCGGAGAGGTCCCCTATACCAATAGCTCACCGAGCACTTCGTGCTCAGGTGAGCTAAAAACCATTGACTAAATGTATATATAGAACGACTAGGTTCCCAATGAATCATATCCTTGAAGGTACGTGAGTCAGCCACATATATAATGTAATCTTTAAACTGCGGAAAAAAACTAGTCCATACAACTATTGAATCATGAATATGTATAAGCAATAGAATCCCAGACTGCACAACACTTAGAAGAAAATTTAAATCAAATTAAAACTGTATATTGAAAAATTACCAAGTCTTATTTACGAGACGTTTAACATATTTAGAGCAACTTTTATTCAAAGGCTTAATAAGTGTGAATATTGCATTATAAAACATATTTAGAGCAACTTTTATTCAAAGGCTTAATAAGTGTGAATATTGCATTATAAAAGTAGCTCAATATTTGTCTCCCCACTAATAACGCCAAACAATTAGCCAAACCCCATTTGTATTGAAAATGGAGGTCCAGACATCTAATTTCATCTAATAACTTCCCACAAGTGTATGTATTACGTGTAGATTTGAATCAGTTACAATCTTAATTAATTCAACACATTTCAACACTGCCAAGTTTATGGCCGTTGGGTTATGCTCTTGAATTCAATTAAGTTACTTTCAGTGGAAATTGTATTAAAACCAAAAAATTGAAACCAGGTGGATTTGCACACTTTGATACCCTGGGTATATGAAGAATATCTAACATTCACAATGAAGGCTGCAAAAGCAACCAAACCTTGTCTATGTTTATTAAAGCTTGGAATAGTAATGGAAAATATAATTATTAGCATATTAAAGTTCATATCAAATCCATGCATATATATAATAATAGAACCTTTAGCCATAATTGTTGTACTGAGTGCTCCATCTGGTAGTTGATCAACGAAGCAATTGGATCAAAACGTCTACTTTCAAGATTGCATTCTGTTATTTGTTGTTGAATGTCATAATAAATTATATGAAATGTTGATGGTTAAATATGTGTTCTGGTACAGGTGTATTATATCTAATGTAATAATTACTATTGTACATCATAAATGTTGTATTTGAAGGTAGACAAAATTGCTCTCAATCAACAACACATGGTCTATCTTATTTTGTATTCTAGGACTTAACAGATGTATTTTTAAATTACAGTTTTTTGTAACACAAATGTCACTTTTACAAATTACACTGACAATTGAAACAAAGGGTCAAATTACGGAGTTGAAATATGCAACACTTTTACTGCCTTACAAGCACCCTTAAGGGTCTATGAAAATAAAAGGGGTCATTTAGGGCCCCTAATTGTCATAAATGTCAAGTCATTTCCCCTCTCCAGCACTTCACGGGTCAAATCAAAATACAATTTGGAAACATGCTATTACCTTTTCTATTAAGACCCGTTGCAATTTCTAAGACACAGTTGTCACAAATGACACAAGAAATGTTCCCCTTGTGCGCACAATAATTATAAAGCCTTTAGGGGCTGGTTGTTGCCAAAGACCTTTAATTTTTATTTTAACCTTTAAAATTAGACCTTAGAAAATGGTAAAACAAACAATTTCTCCCAAAATTACAAGTCTCCAAAGAATATGCAACCGTCAGATCACGAGGTGGCCAAAGAGCAAGGCTAACAACCACACCCCGTGATTGTTTCCGAGTACCAGTAAAAAATTAGCAATGTTATCAAGACATGGTATAAAAAATACATTTTAATATTTTGCATTTTTTTTTATGACAAAAAACTTTATACATTATTGAATCTATTTAGAAAACAAAATATTAACATTAGTTTAGATTGGATATAGACTGGTTTTAAAGAAATAAGATATGATAAATGCTCTCCATGTTGAGACTTTCCATTCTGAAATATTAGCATTTATATGAAACAATCGCTGCTTGTGAGAAGTACATTGTACCACAAATGTAATTAAAATGCTTTGTGTTCACTTTTAAAAGTAAAATAGCATCAGCACAAATTTTTGTCTATTCTCCGCCCCAATTAATTTAACCAGGACAAACACTCACATACACTTTCTTCTCAAATCAACCAAAATAATTATAGATCAGGTTCAACTAGCAGACAAGCAAAATCGCAAGCAAGCAGACAGGAACCTTCCTCGCTTGATAACTGTTATTAAAAGTGTACTGGATTTGTTCTATGACAATTTTTAAGTCAATCAGCCTTTTCTGTTAAATATAACTACAACAGATATTTAGATTTTATTTAAAATCATGGCTTGATATTTACAGACAGTACAGATATTCTAGGGTTGACTTGTTTGTGTACTACTTTCTGCACATGTTTTAGTCCAGAAATATTGAAGTTTCAGTCTTGAAACATTGTAGTTAAACTTCCACACAAATAATAATAATATTATTAATCATAATCATGTTAGACACAAATTGCAGAAATCAAATTGCCAGAGCTGTGAAAAATAGTTAATATTTAGTTTAAATATAAAGGCTTAAATAAGGTGAATCTCGACAAAATTATTTGACTAAATAACGTTATTATGTTACACATTGTACAACAAACAAATTCAATTATAGTCCCATTACTAAATCTAAGTTACAACGTGACAAAGCCAAGACCTGGCTTTTTTAGCTTTAAACCATTGGAATTTATTTATTAATACTCTGAATCTAGGCCATGTGGCTCACTTGGTCACTAGGTTACTGGCCCTCCATTCTTGTATGCCCCCTCAACCTTCATGAGTGCAGATTGTGACTCAGTGGTATTTTCTGCTGCAGTTTAATGTCCCAATAATTATGAGTCATGAAAGGCGTTCTTATGCAAATCCACTGCACCCAGGCACAAGTGTACCATGCTTGGAAGGCTTCTAAATGCAGATGTTTTATTACCAATTTAAACAAGGAAATCTAGCAAGCAGTTTTACAAAATAATACGCAACATCAGCAATTTTTTGTAAATTGTGTGCGCTGTTTTTGTATATTTACTGGATCTACTTAAGCAATTTTTTTTTTTTGAGAGGACTGGGGGGAGGGGGTGGGGGTTGCCCTTTTGTGCATGTTTACTATATAAGCAATTGATATGCATATATCCCTCTGTGCCCAATGTATTGAGACAAAACAACTTAAACAACTCTTAAAATGAGGCATGTCGTGGGAAAAGCGGGCTAATTGCATGTGCGGAAAGTGTCGTCCCGGATTAGCCTGTGCAGTCCGCATCCAGGACGGCACTTTCCGCCTTCATGGGATTTATGTTTAGAAGAGACTCCCTTGAAACAGAAAATACCATAAAAGCGGAAAGTGTGGTCTTGGATAAGCCTGTGCGGACTGCCCAGACTATTCCGGGACGACACTTTACGCACATGCATTAAGCCTGGTTTTCCCACGACATGCCTCAAATAATTTATAAACTGAACTGCAATTTACCAGAAATTATTTATGGTTTGCACAGATGGAGAATGGTTGAGAATACAGTGCTTTTTTCGCCACAAATATTAATCATCATTTAAAACATACTATCAAGTGAAGTTAGAATAAGACATCAAACATAGAATGGAAATGATTTTTTTTCTTCACATAAAACTGCATTTCATGGTGTATAAATATGTTTGTTATATAATTCTGAGTATACCTTCGTAAAATTTGCATTTTTTCATAAGTCTTGTTAAAACTGATTGTGTATTTGATCGTTTTCCTGTATTTAAAAACTGTGTTCATGCACGCATGGAAACAGTTTCATTTTCTTGTGAACATTTTGTAAATGCATTGAAGTATACAATATTGTGGTAAAATCAGTTTAACTGATGCAATTATATATGCAGGTGTCTATTGCACTAATTACTCTGCAAAATGTAAAATTACAAATGGTGAACTGGGTATAAAACATTGGTATAATAAAACAGTTTATTCTAAGTCTTATTCTAACTGCAAATAATAGTGTGTTTTTAACCATTATTTAAATATATTTTAACATAAAATGACATCTCAAAATCCTAGGACCATTAATAAGATATTATACTTGTGACTTTTTTGTTGTTCAAAAATGTATACTTTCGAGCGTTTTCAGGAAACTAGATCTAGAATTATACTCACAAAAATATTATAGACAACTCAACATCACCAGACAAGCAAATCGTAAAACAAACACCAAAATCCTCTCAACCGTTCTCAAACGAAATAACAGAACTTTATCAACCTGATGTCCGTGTCACTAACACTTGTCACATTAGAGTTATCTTCCATTGCCATAGCAACGCTGGAATTTAACTCGTGTTCAAACATTCGAACTATCTTAAGCCTCTGACTTTCGTACCGACGGTGGAATTCTCTCTATTTGTGCGAATCATTTATAATCATCGGAGACAAATTAAGACACTCTGCTTAACGCTAGTGGAATTGTGGAGTTAAAACAATTGATAATCAGATAGAGCTGCTTATCGCTGGTACGATTCATATCACATTTCAAACCAAAAAAATAAAACATCCTAGGGACTTTTTTTATGGTGATAAAGGTTTATATTACATTTTTAATGGTGATAGAGGTTCATATTGAATACTGTGGAATCACTAATTTTTGCGGAGGTCTAATTTTCGCACTTTTCGCGCTCCGTCCATTGCACGAATTTAGGACCACCGCAAAACATGTACCGATTGCGTAATTTAGCGACGCAACTGTAGTTTCCACAACTGTTCAAATGTTCCGAGGGTAAACGTTCATAAATATACGCAGGTATATGGGAGTGTCGTGATCTGAATATTTTAATCAATAAAAGCTAAACCGTAATTGTCCTTGTTTAAGTATTAAGATATAAATTGTATATCGTCTCCCCTAAATATGCGGTCCCTTCTCTACAGCAATTAATCAATGTTATCAATTAACAGCCTAATATGGTACTGGTACATGTTTATTGCAACCAACATGCACAACAGGACACTTTGCTGGCCTTCTGTTAAAATTGGCACACATTTTTTGTAAAAAATATCTCACATATTTGTTAAAATAGGATTTGCGCGAATTTAAGACAGCGCGAATATGTCTGGGAACGCAAGTGAACGAAATTTATACCCCGCAAATATAAGTGATTCCACAGTATATTCATGTCATACAGAAAAGGAAATCTGAAATCTTTACAATTTTAATACTTCATTGAAGATCATTTTGTATTAAGCCTAACAATCCCTCTGCATTAATAAAATCACTCATGTGTCCATAACAATGCATTATGCAATCTTTCCAACAACAGACATTGAAAAGTATCCAGGCAAACAATGGGATATTGTCCAATTTGTTTACCACTCTGGACTAGATGGGATCTTATCTATCAATAACACTTCATTTGGGATGATGGCTATTAACTGTGTTATCATGAAGGCAGCCAGTGAATGCAATACTGTGTCACCAGTGAGTGTTACCTGTTCAGCTACCAAAGCACTCCTTGGTAATAAATCCATTATGTGTTCATTACATTAGGCCTATCTGGTTGATAGTTGATTTTGTGGTATAAAATTAAAAATTGTAAAATATAGCTTTAAAGTTGCTCGAAATATTGATTGCCATCTCCAAAACCTGCACTTACGTATGTTTACTATGACAATCATTTCTCTATAATCAGCATCTGGGCCCATTTTCACCAACCAATCGTTAGATTTAAGAATAAAGAACAGACTTAAGTTTCAAGAAAAATACATGTGTATTCGCAAATATGTTGTGTAACGTTGCCGGTGCCCATATGTCATGAAAACACATTGTTCTAAATAAAAAATGATACAATCAGAGTGGAAGAATACCCAGTAAGATTCAGGTTAACAGCCTTCTTACAACAGAACAGCTTCAAGAATATTCTTTTTTTTTACACAGACATATTCAAGCCATGCAGTATACAATAGTTGCACATTGTACAGTCTCTCTTAGTATTGTATCTACCAAAGATCATAATAAAAATTTGCCTCCCCTTTAACCTTGACCACAGTTGCACATTGTACAGTCTCTCTAAGTATTGTGTCTACCAAAGATCAAAATAAAAATTTGCCTCCCCTTTAACCTTCACCACAGTTGCACATTGTACAGTCTCTCTTAGTATTGTATCTACCAAAAATCATATTAAAAATTTGCCTCCCCTTTAACCTTGACCATAGTTGCACATTGTACAGTCTCTCTTAGCATTGTATCTACCAAAGATCATAATAAAAATGTGCCTCCCCTTTAACCTTGACCATAGCTGCACATTGTACAGTCTCTCTTAGTATTGTATCTACCAAAGATCATAATAAAAACCTTGACCTTGCACAGTCCAATGCTAAAACCTGATATATCAACTGATGTTCTTTAACTTAATTTGGATAACATTAATTAATACTTGACATTTATTACTCATTACACCTTCAGGTTCTTCAGCTGTGAGAGAAATCCGCCAAGCAGTTAAATAGGAGTTGAGTCCACAAAATTTCGGCTGGTATCTATTCTATAGTGGAAAAAAATGACAAAGGGCCCTTATTCTGCCAAAATTGGTCGCAGCCAAAATTCCTTCCTTGAAGATCACCTACATGTAGAGGTTCTTAAAGCTGTGAAATTTTGAACACAATCAGCCAAGCAGTTAAACAGGAGTCCACAAAATTTCGGGATGGACGTACGTACGTACAGACAGACGGACGGACAAGTGCAACACTTAATGTTTCCTCCTTTGTGGGGGCATAAAAACACTTATATCTAATGTTTTTACAGTCATTTGGTAACAACTTATTTTTATTTTCTTTATAAATTTATTATTAGTGATTTTTTTCTCCTATGAAAAGAATGGGAACAATATTATTAATTCTGAAAAATCAAACTAGCATCAGAATGAACATAGGCATTGCCCCATGACCATATGAGCTAACCATTCTATCTCATAAAAATTCATGCATTGCAAAGGTTTTTTTAAATGGGGCCAAAACTACAAAAACATCTTAAGCTTATCTTATAATATTTACACTAGTTTCAAGCAGGGCTCTCACTGGAAAAAAATAATCTTTCGCCACCATTTTCGCCATTTTAAAAAATCTGTCGCCATTTAAAAAAAACAAGAAGGCCACTGTGGCCCTAGGTCGCTCACCTGATATCTATGTATGAAGTTTCATTAAAATGTCTCAATAGGTTTTCAAGTTATTGAGCGAAAACTGTTTTTCTATTTTCAGTAACAGTGACCTTGACCCCACCCCCTACATACGTTAAGCAAGGTCTCGATATAAGGTATCTACGTATGAAGTTTCATTAAAATATCTCAATGCGTTCTTAAGTTATTGAGCTTAAACCATTTTTCTACTTTTAATAACAGTGACCTTGACCCCACCCATCCCATAAGAAAACCCAAGTGAGGTCTCGATATAAGATATGTGTAATAATTTTCATTAAAATATCGCAATGCTTTACTTATCAAGTTATTGAGCGGACACTGTTTTTCTATTTTCACAGTAAAGTGACCTTGACCCCACCCACCCCATATGCAATCCCAAGCAAGGTGTTGATATAAGGTACTTATGTATTAAGTTTCATTCAAATAGCTCAATGCGTTCTCAAAATATTTAGCGGAAACCATTTTTCTATATTTAATATTGGTGACCTTGACCCCACCCACCCCATATGCAATCCCAATCCAGGTCTCAAAATAATGTATTTATGTATTAAGTTCCATTTAATTTTCTCAATGCGTTCTAAAGATATTGAGGGGAAACTGTTTTTCTGTTTTTAGTAACAGTGACCTTGACATTCACCCCTCCCACCACATATGCAATCCCATGCGAGGTGTCAATATAAGGTATTTATGTATTGAGTTTCATTAAAATATCACAATGCGTTCTAAAGTTATTGAGCGGAAACCGTTTTTCTATTTTTAGTAACAGCAAACTTGACCTTGACCCCACCCACCCCATATGCAATCCCAATCGAGGTCTCGATATAATATTTCAACCAAATATGAAACCTCTGGGCCATGTGGTTTCAGAGAAGAATTTGTTAATCATTTTGCCATTTACATCTATATAAACCATGTGAGCCCCAGGGTGTGCCCAGTTTTGACCCCAGGGGCATCATTTGAACAGTCTTTATAGAGGACCACTACACAATGTAACGTACCAAATATAAAACCTCTAGGCCTTGAACTTTCATAGGAGAATTTTTTTAAAGTCATTTTGCTATTTAAGTCTATATCAACCATGTGACCCCCGGGGTGTGGACAGTTTTGACCCCAGGGGTATCACTTGAACAATCTTTGTAGACGACCACTATACAATGTTACATACCAAATATGAAACCTTTGGGCCTTGCAGTTTCAGAGAGGATTTTAAAAGTCATTTTGCTTTTCGAGTCTATAACAACCATGTGACCCCGGGGATGTGGCCAGTTTTTACCCCAGGGGCATCATTTGAACAATCTTTGTAGAGGACCACTATACAATTTACATACCAAATATGAAATCTCTAGGCCTTGCAATTTCAGAGAAGGAGATTTTGAAAGTCATTTTGCTGTTTAAGTCTATATAAACCATATGAGCCACGGGGTATGGCCAGTTTTGACCCCAGGGGCATCATTTGAACAATCTTTGGACCACTATACAATGTTACATACCAAATATGAGACCTCTGGGCCTTGCAGTTTCAGAGGAGAAGATTGTTAAAGTTATTTTGCTATTCAAGTCTATACAAACCATGTGGCCCCCGGAGTGTGGCAAGTTTTCACCCCAGGGGCATCATTTAAACAATCTTTGTAGAGGACCACCATACAATTTTACATACCAAATATGAAACCTCTGGGCCTTGCGGTTTCACATTAGAAGATTTTTAAATTCATTTTGCCATTCAAGTCTATATAAACCATGTTACCCCAGGGTGTGGCCAGTTTTGACCCCAGGGGCATCATTTGAACAAGCTTTGTAGAGGACCACTCTACAATGTTATGTACCAAATATGAAACCTCTATGCCTTGCGGTTTCAGAGAAGATTTTTAAAGTCATTTTGCTATTTAAGTCTATATAAACCATGTGAGCCAAGGGGTGTGGCCAGTTTTGACCCCAGGGGCATCATTTGAACAATCTTGTAGAGTACCAATATACAATGATACATACCAAATATGAAACCTCTGGGCCTTGCAGTTTCAGAGGAGAAGATTTTTAAAGTCATTTTGCTATTTAAGTCTATATAAACGATGGGTGTGGCCAGTTTTGACCCCAGGGGCATCATTTGGACAATCTTTGTACAGTACCACTAAACAATTTTACATACCAAATATGAAACCTCTGGGCCTTGCAGTTTCAGAGGAGAAGATTTTTAAAGTCATTTTGCTATTCAAGTCTATATAAACCATGTGACCAGCGGGGTGTGGCCAGTTTTGATCCCAGGGGCATCATTTGAACAATCTTTGTAGAGGACCACTATACAATGTTACGTACTAATATGAAACCTCTGGGCCTTGCGGTTTCAGAGGATAATATTTTAAAAGTCATTTGCTATTCAAGTCTATATAAACCATGTGACCCCTGGGGTGTGGACAGTTTTGACCCCAGGGGCATCATTTGAATGATCTTTGTAGAGGACCACAATACAATGTTACATACCAAAAATGAGAAACCTATGGGCCTTGCTGTTTCAGAGAAGATTTTTAAAGTCATTTTGCTATACAAGTCTATATAAACCATGTGACCCCTGGGGCATGGCCAGTTTTGACCCAAGGGGCATAGTTTGAACAATCTTTGTAGAGGACCACTAGAGGATGTCAGATATAAATATCAAATAAGCCTTGTGGTTTCAGAGAAGAAGATTTTTGAAGTTTTTAGTTTTTAATTCTATTTTTAGATCTGTTGACCTACATATGCAGCGGACCGAAACGATTTGAACAACTTTGAAAGAGGACCACCCAAGGATCATTCCTGTGAAGTTTCGTAAAAATCTGCCAAGCGGTTTAGGAGGAGATGTCGATTATATGAAATGTTGACGCACGACGGACAAAAGGCGTTGTGCTCAGGTGAGCTAATAAGAGCCGATTTGTAGCCATTCCTAATCCATATGCTGTTCAGTCAATAGATAAAATTGTATTTGTAACAATTTATTATGCTTTTTATTTGGCGGCCATTTAAATTGCAATTAATTATAATTATTAACAATTTTTTATTTCTTTGTCAGTAATACCGATAATTAATTAAAATTATTAAATTGCTGCTGAATTAACTTACTTTAATCACCACCAACGTTGTTTGTAACATCGATGTCAAACTGTGAAATCAGCCACTGCAGCCATACTTGTTAATCGCCAGATTAATTATCTAGTATCACACAGTGTTGACACAAAGCACACTCCATCGATTACAACAGTCAATACTGATATTTAAGCCGTGTGTAATGCCTAATCTGAACAAACGATTTAAACGTTCTTTCACTACAACGCATTTATTCGCAGAGCAGACGTCTTATATTTAGTACAAGCATATGGCCGATACACGAACGCTTTCCTGACGTTGTTTGTGTCAACATAACTTTCGCGCGTTTTTCTAGCACAACAAAGGTTTTACATGACATACAAAAGTGTGTTTACGAGATTTTGGATATAAGAATGTGTTATGTAAAATTTAAAGTCGTTTAATCGGATTTGAAACCACATTCTACCAAATTTTACAGGAAAGTAATTTAAAACAGTGCCTTGTTTAGGAATTAAACTAAATTTGGATATGATGTACAACGAAAACGCGCAAGTCAATTGTGTTCACGTTTTAATGGTCGGGGATAGCCACACACGCTTTCAAGGGACTCCTGTTTACACTTACTAATGTGTGCATACATGTATATCACGCCAATTGGTAAACCTTTCACATCAATGGCAAGTGTAAATAACACTGTGTTTTAATTGGATAATGAACATTTTTCTGAGCGATAAAACTCTGCCTGGGGGGGAGGGGGGCGGAGCTACAGTTAAGGAATGTATGTCCTAGTAACATGTCTGTGATGCGCGCACAGAGACACATGTTTCCGGTCTATTTATGTCGAGTCGCTTACGCCATTTGTTTACCAAAAATTAATAAAAATACGTTTTCGCCACTAGTTTTCGCAAATTGAAAGATCTTGTCGCCACTTTTCAAATACTTTCCCATTTGGCGACAATTGCGATAGGCAGTGGGAGCCCTGTCAAGGTCCATTTTTTTAATTGAAATATTTCGAAAATCACCTATGAGCATATTATGGGAAAACCAGGCTTAATGCACGTGCGTAGTGTCGTCCCAGACTGCATAGGCTGATCCGGGACGACATTTTCTGCTATAAAGGTAGATTCTCAGTGTTTTTTCTCACCTTTCATGGAAAGTTGGCGGGGCCGTTTTTGGTTTGGAAAAACATTATTAAATGTTTATATTCTACTTAGTTATAAAACATCAATGAATTGTTTTGTCGCAAATTATAACTTAGATTATGCACCAACTTAGTTTGATGAAAAATTTCTGGGATTGTTTACAAAAATTCCTCTATTTTAGTCAGTTTTTGTCCGATTTTGGTCAATTTTTTCAAATAAAGCTTATATTTTGAGGGGAAGTTTAAGTTAAATGTAGGGGAAAAATATATACTTTTTAAGCAGGGGAATGGGACCAAATTTCGGCCCCAAATTGGCCCTAAAAAAAACGCTGATTCTGTTTAAAGGAAGTCTCTACTGAACATAAATCCACTGTAGGCGGAAAGGGCCGTCCTGGATTCGCCTGTGCGGACTGCACAGGCTGATCCGGGACAACACTTTACGCATGTGCATTAAGCCCAGTTTTCCCACGACACGTCTCATATACAGTTGCAACTTCTTTTAGAGTTGAGAATTCAAGAGTAAACTTTAATACTCTGACAATTATGAAACACTGATCACAAAATCATATAGACATGGAAAAATGTTTAATAAAAATGATGATTTAAAGTTAAGGATACTATTTACTTAAGAAGTTTCTGAAATAAGGCCCTGGTACTCTCACGAACAGTCGAACCAACTGTAATGTTGTTGTTGGTAATTTTTTGTATCTAAATCAAGCTTTCTTGTTGTTGTTTTGTTGTTGCTGTGTGTGTTTTTTAAATTCTTACTTTACACTAGGTTAAGCATTTCATGTTCTCATCTACAGTTGTGATTGTAGAACACTAATCCTGTGTGTGTGATACTGATAGAGGCACAGAAGGGAAGTAACTCCAACAATAACACTCATTTCTCCTAAAGCTATTATGATTATCTCCCTTTTAAATAGAATACATTACACTTGGTAAAAAACCAAAACAAATGATAGTTATGAGTCACTGTAACTAAAAGGCAATTCTGCATAAAAAACTCGACCTATGCCTTCATGTTGTGAAATTTTTCAAAATCTAACTATACCAAAATTATTATTTCAAACAAATAATGCCAAAAATACTTTTCCAACATCCTAATCATGTAATGCATGAACAAAGGCTCTCATTGATAACAGAAGGTGTTGCCGATGAATTCCTGGATCACTACAACTACAACACCTACAATACACTTTTCAAAGCATTTGAACAAACCCTTCACATATATCTGTCTATGTAAGGTGCTTGGTACTTCAGACTGTCAAGAGGCACTAGAGCGAAAGTGGATAATGCATGAGGGTTTTCGGAAATAACAAGAAATAAAGAACATCTTATCGGTACAATACATATATACTTAGTGACACTAGGCTCAGTGTTGCACTTGGGTCACCCGAGAACAAGACGCGGACGCATTCCAGCCATTCAATTCATCCAATAGGCCATTTACACACTGAGAATTCGGTACAACACTAATGCAACTCTTTTACCTCCCTTTCTTTCATATAATCATAAACATTATTAGATCTCCATTAAATAATTTTTGGATTAAAATTGTAAAATTCTTTCTATAATAAGATACATATGTCAAGCATTGAAATATGTGTATTGAATGACCATATGGATTGAAAGTATGCCTTCAAAACACAGAAAGTATCAGGGATCTCGGAAACGCAAAATCAAGTGTATTAGGACGCATATTTTTTCAAAAGGACGCATGTCAAACCCATGCCAAGGGTCCTTGGGACGCATGCTTTTTGGCTTACTGCGTATACCCTGTTACTTAACACATACACAAGTGCCTGCAGTTAACTCGACAGTAGTCGCGATAAAATCATTATCGGCCCCAGTACACACTGCAGCTGTCTAAGTCTTGTCCTTTAGCTCCGCCCACAGTAGTCCTTTAGCTCCGCCCACACCATTCCAGACAGTTACTGTTAATTTTCATTGGTAAATTAAATTTGTCACTCATTGCTGTGCTTTAATGCACAAGTCAATTAGAATGTGCGAAATCGCCGAAATGTGACAAAAGGCGTCCTCGATTAAGAACAGTTTTGAACATATTTGATAACTTAAAACAAACAACATTGTTAAAATGGAGTGAAAAACAGCTTCAGCTGATTTCAGTAATTTATATTGCCAATCCAATTTCGTGAATAACAACTAAATCTCAGTAATACGGTTATAGGGGTTTTTGTTTTAACATAAATTTTATATGAAAATCTTGGGCTGAATTTTGACAGGAATATAAAAGCATCGATCAATAATCATACATAAAGGAACTTTCTAGTATATAACACCTATGATAAGACATAAATTAACAATACTGGCAGTAATTTAAGTACACAATTTTGCAACGTCACATATTTTCGCGACCTCGCAAACAATTTTGTCGCCGATTTTACAGGTCACAAACATTTGTACAACACATGCATACACATACTTTGGTGTTTAATATCACCAATAATTGCTCCTTTTAACATTCTTGTGTTGTTAACCTGATTCACAATTACTCTACTTGACAGTAACTTATGCTTTACTGTAATCACCGCATCATAACTTTTTACAAGGCCTACACATTACAGATCAGTCAACAAGTTTAGGCCATCAATTGCTAAGCGTCCAGAATTGACCTGTTTTAAAATTAATTATTGGTACAAAAATATTGTTTTATAAGACATGATTAAGTATTATATATTATCATTATAATTACATAACCCAATAAAAATAATATAAATAATAATAATAATATAAATAATAATTATTATTATTATTATCATGATTATTATTTTATTTATAACTGTCATATATTGCATAAATGTATAAATGGTAAAAAATCCATTCACTTTCGCGCGTCACATAGTTAAATTTTATTTCTGTTCTATTTGGGACTTTTTAGGGGGAAGGAGACCCACGAATCCTACTATAAAATCCTAGTGAGATCCCTGAGTATATTATAGCAGGCCTTTTTCTATAGACCTCACAGGGCAAAATATCTGACCCAATCCCAATGCAAAATATGGCTGTTTTCTTCCAATTCAAAAATAAATTCCCATCCACTAAAAAGGTCATTTCAAATTCATAGCAATCAAGAAGAAAATTACATCAAGAAATATTTGAAGAACAAAAACATAAAATATTTCAATAACATTTGATCACATACTGCAATGTTATCCTTTAATCAACAAGAGGGCCAAGATGGTCCTAGGTCGTTCACCTGAGTGTAAAGCATCATAATGGCTTTTAATAAAAAGATTGTTTAAGACTTCAATATAGCCATATCAGGAAAACTGCCCCGATCCCCCCCCCGGGGCCATTATTTTTAACGAAACAAAAAATTATTTCCAGGAATTTGGTAGACAGTCATCCAAGGAACATGTATGTAAATTTACCCAGTGGTTTCAGACAAGAAGATTTTTAAAGTTTTCAATATAGTTATATAAGGAAAACTGGCCCGCTCCCCCCCCCCCTGGCAGCCATGTTTTTTTAACAAATCAACATAATTTTTTTGGAATTTGGTAGAGGGTCACCCAAGGAACATTTCTGTGAAATTATTTTAAAATCCAGCCAGTGGTTTAAGACAAGAAGATTTTTAAAGTTTTCAATATAGCTATATAAGGAAAACTGCCCGGCCCCCTGGCGGCCATGTTTTTTTAACAAATCAAAATTACTTGAAGGAATTTGGTAGAGGGTCACCCAAAGGAGCATTTCTGTGAAAACTATTTTCAAACCCAGCCATTGGTTCCTGACAAGAAGATTGTTTAAGTTTTCCAGTTTTTAAGCTTTTGGTTGCCATGACAACCAGAGTTTTCAATATATTTTGATAAATTGAAGGAATTTGGTAAGAATTCCTGCCAAGTTTGTTTAAAATCCGCCTATTGGTTTCAGAGAAAAATTGTTCGAAGTAAAATGTGGACGACGGACGCTGGACGACAAACACAGACTGACCACAATAGCTCACCCTTGAGCACTTCGTGATTTTTCTGTACATTCTTTTCCCGATTTGGCAAATTTTACGTAGAAATTTTCCTAATTTCAAACTTGGGCCAAAAACAGAAAATTGCGTGTTTCGGGCAACGGTCTCAAAAAAGTTAGGTAAGGTTGGGATTGAGGTCTTTTTACCATTTTTTTAAGACAAAAAAAACATTGAAAATTATATAATTTTAGACAAATACGGATTTCACGGAAAACAATCGTTGCTAAAAACTTTAGGGTAGGGGTGCTTTTGGTAGGTAGGGTCGGGTTGGACCAAAGCAAGACATCAGGAATTATGAAAAGCTTATGATATTGCAATATACCTTCTAACTAACTTCATTTGCTACACTTCAGAAAGTAATCTTTTCTTTTAAATACCTGTAAAAATTAACACATGTTTTAGAAGGTTAAAGTAACAATTTAAAAAGTCCTGCGGTATTCTGCCTAGCCCAGGCTAGCAAACAAGCTGAGGCATCTATGCTTATGAATTAAGAATAACACCACTGCAACATTTGTGCCAAGCACAAAAATGATAAATTTTTCCTTATTTTAAATAAAACAATTCCCAATTTAGTAGTGAAAAACAAACCATAAAACATAGGAAATTTGAATTAAAGTTGTGAATCATGTCAAGACTTCATCATTTATTGATAAAAACCTTAAAATTTCCTTTATCATTTATTTCCAAATAAGCGAAATTTATCATATGAAAATTCCCAATCTTATTGGTAGCAAACCCATTCCCAAAGCTGTGAACAAAATTGCTGCCACATGCCACGTTAGGAAGTGAAAAAAATATGGCCCATGCCCTATACAAAACAAGAAATAGGAATGAATGCCTACCTTCTGGTCAAATTCCGTGGGTGTGAGATGAAAGCTGTGCAGTGGAACAAAATACCCCTCCAGCAGTCCCATGAGTATCACCAGGTACACACCATCATGGAACTGAAATACATATGCAATATTACGCTAGTCAAGTGTTCCAAGATTATCACCAGGTACACACCATCGTGGAACTGAAAAACATATGCAATATTACTCTAGTCAATTGTTCCATGAGTATCACCAGGTACACACCATCATGGAACTGAAATACATATGCAATATTACGCTAGTCAAGTGTTCCATGAGTATCACCAGGTACACACCATCATGGAACTGAAATACATATGCAATATTACGCTAGTCAAGTGTTCCATGAGTATCACCAGGTACACACCATCATGGAACTGAAATACATATACAATATTACGCTAGTCAAGTGTTCCATGAGTATCACCAGGTACACACCATCATGGAACTGAAATACATATACAATATTACTATAGTCAAGTGTTCCATGAGTATCACCAGGTACACACCATCATGGACCTGAAACAAATATGCAATATTACGCTAGTCAAGTGTTCCAAGAGTATCACCAGGTACACACCATCGTGGAACTGAAATACATATACAATATTACTCTAGTCAATTGTTCCATGAGTATCACCAGGTACACACCATCATGGACCTGAAATACATATACAATATTACGCTAGTCAAGTGTTCCATGAGTATCACCAGGTACACACCATCATGGAACTGAAATACATATACAATATTACTCTAGTCAAGTGTTCCATGAGTATCACCAGGTACACACCATCATGGACCTGAAATACATATACAATATTACTCTAGTCAAGTGTTCCATGAGTATCACCAGGTACACACCACCAGGGAACTGAAATACATATACAATATTACTCTAGTCAAGTGTTCCATGAGTATCACCAGGTACACACCATCATGGAACTGACAAAAACGTATGCAATATTACGCTAGTCAAGTGTTCCATGAGTATCACCAGGTACACACCATCATGGAACTGAAATACATATGCAATATTACGCTAGTCAAGTGTTCCATGAGTATCACCAGGTACACACAATCATGGAACTGAAATACATATACAATATTACTCTAGTCAAGTGTTCCATGAGTATCACCAGGTACACACCATCATGGAACTGACAAAAACGTATGCAATATTACGCTAGTCAAGTGTTCCATGAGTATCACCAGGTACACACCATCATGGAACTGAAATACATATACAATATTACGCTAGTCAAGTGTTCCGTGAGTATAACCAGGTACACACCATCATGGAACTGAAACAAATATGCAATATTACGCTAGTCAAGTGTTCCATGAGTATCACCAGGTACACACCATCATGAAACTGAAATACATATGCAATATTACGCTAGTCAAGTGTTCCATGAGTATCACCAGGTACACACCATCATGGAACTGAAATACATATGCAATATTACGCTAGTCAAGTGTTCCGTGAGTATCACCAGGTACACACCATCATGGAACTGAAATACATATGCAATATTACACTAGTCAAGTGTTCCATGAGTATCACAGGTACACACCATCATGGAACTGAAATACATATACAATATTACTATAGTCAAGTGTTCCATGAGTATCACCAGGTACACACCATCATGAAACTGAAATACATATGCAATATTACGCTAGTCAAGTGTTCCATGAGTATCACCAGGTACACACCATCATGGAACTGACAAAAACGTATGCAATATTACGCTAGTCAAGTGTTCCAAGAGTATCACCAGGTACACACCATCATGGAACTGAAATACATATGCAATATTACGCTAGTCAAGTGTTCCGTGAGTATAACCAGGTACACACCATCATGGAACTGAAATACATATGCAATATTACGCTAGTCAAGTGTTCCATGAGTATCACCAGGTACACACAATCATGGAACTGAAATACATATACAATATTACGCTAGTCAAGTGTTCCGTGAGTATAACCAGGTACACACAATCATGGAACTGAAATACATATACAATATTACGCTAGTCAAGTGTTCCGTGAGTATCACCAGGTACACACCATCGTGGAACTGAAATACATATGCAATATTACGCTAGTCAAGTGTTCCATGAGTATAACCAGGTACACACAATCATGGAACTGAAATACATATGCAATATTACTCTAGTCAAGTGTTCCATGAGTATCACCAGGTACACACCATCATGGAACTGAAATACATATGCAATATTACGCTAGTCAAGTGTTCCGTGAGTATAACCAGGTACACACCATCATGGAACTGAAATACATATGCAATATTACGCTAGTCAAGTGTTCCGTGAGTATCACCAGGTACACACAATCATGAAACTGAAATACATATGCAATATTACGCTAGTCAAGTGTTCCATGAGTATCACCAGGTACACACCATCGTGGAACTGAAATACATATGCAATATTACGCTAGTCAAGTGTTCCAGGAGTATCACCAGGTACACACCATCATGGAACTGAAATACATATGCAATATTACGCTAGTCAAGTGTTCCGTGAGTATCACCAGGTACACACAATCATGAAACTGAAATACATATGCAATATTACGCTAGTCAAGTGTTCCATGAGTATCACCAGGTACACACCATCGTGGAACTGAAATACATATGCAATATTACGCTAGTCAAGTGTTCCAGGAGTATCACCAGGTACACACAATCATGGAACTGAAATACATATACAATATTACGCTAGTCAAGTGTTCCATGAGTATCACCAGGTACACACCATCATGGACCTGAAATACATATACAATATTACGCTAGTCAAGTGTTCCATGAGTATCACCAGGTACACACCATCATGGAACTGACAAAAACGTATGCAATATTACGCTAGTCAAGTGTTCCATGAGTATCACCAGGTACACACCATCATGGAACTGAAATACATATACAATATTACTCTAGTCAATTGTTCCATGAGTATCACCAGGTACACACCATCATGGAACTGAAATACATATGCAATATTACTCTAGTCAATTGTTCCATGAGTATCACCAGGTACACACCATCATGGAACTGAAACAAATATGCAATATTACGCTAGTCAAATTGTTCCATGAGTATCACCAGGTACACACCATCATGGAACTGAAACAAATATGTAATATTACGCTAGTCAAGTGTTCCATGAGTATCACCAGGTACACACCATCGTGGAACTGAAATACATACGCAATATTACTCTAGTCAAGTGTTCCATGAGTATGTAGCGGTCGAGTGGTTTGTGTTATGTTTTAAATAAAATAACGCAAGCCACGAGGCTAAGTTTTTTTGGTCAGGATTGTCCAATATTATAGCGGACATGGCTGCCCTCATTTCATTTTCTCTCTTCTTAAATACAGGCTGTCAACCAAGATCCCTATAAAATATAGGAACAATATAGGAATATTTTCACCAATTATGGCACTTTTTGCCGATTTTTTTGGACAAAATATAGGAATTCTATAGTAAAAATACTTCATTATAATGATAATATGAGATCATATCCTAGCAAGATAAGTCGTACAGCTTGTGTTTAATGAACCAAATATTTGCTAAATTCAAGGGCCATAATTCAACAATACCTGGGGCAATTTGGCTGATGATCGAACTTTGCCAAGATATTATGGCAACAAACATATTAATGAAGTTTGGTGAAGATGGGATGAAAACTGTTGAACTTAGAGAGGAAATGTCTAAAAAGGCCAATTTTAGATCATTCAAGGGCCATAACTCTACAATTTCTGGGGCAATATGGCTGATTATTGAACTTTACGAAAAAAAGAGAGATTATTACTTAAACTAGTGTCATATTGCTTGAATTTCCCAAGGTAACTTCTTTTACGACCAAATATTTGTAATGACATTCTAGTTACCTGAACTGAAATGCTTGAAAATTGTCATATAAAACAACAACACAAACACAATTTCATGCCAACAATTACATACATATGAGCCATGTCGTGTGGAAAACCGGTCTTAATGCATGTGCGTAAAGTGTCCTTCCGGATTAGCATATGCAGTCCGCACATGCTAATCCAGGACGGCACTTTCCGCCTACAGTGGATTAATGTTAAGAAGAGACCTCCATACAGAAAATACCATAAAAGCGGAAAGTGCCGTCCTGGATTAGCCTGTGCAGACTGCATAGGCTAATCCGGGACGACAATTTACGCACATGCATTAAGCCCGCTTTTCCCTAGAAGCGCCTCACATGGTTTTTCAGTATTTGTACTGCTGCTGTACCTGACTCTGTATGTCCTGTACCTCCAAGTTCACCTTCATCAGCTGCTTGTTCACAAACGTTACCAGGGTCTGAAAACACATACAGCATACACTGTAAAGTTAACACATATATTTATTTATTTTTAATTTTATAAGGTTTTAAGAAGAAAAGTTGTTGGCAAGGCCCAAAAAAAATTGTGTGTTTCGGGCAACGGTCTCAAAAAAGTTAGGTAGGGTCAGGATTTAGTTTTTTTAACTCTTTGTTGTAAAGACACATTTGGGTAAAAAAACATTTAAAATTATCAAAAATCTGACGAATCTGGATTTCACGGAAAACAAACGTCGCTAAAAACTTTAGGGTCGTTTTTTTTTCGCTAGGTAGGGTCGGGTTGCCCGAAACACAGAAGCATTGTTTTGGCCCAAATGTCTTTAGCCAAATGTTTCAATTAGTAGCCATTGGCTAATTTGGCCAATGGCAGAGTAAGTCCTGCTGAAGACATAGCCCATGTTAATATGGCAGAGTAAGCCCTGCTGGAAACATAGCCCATGTTAATATGGCAGAGTAAGCCCTGCTGGAAACATAGCCCATGTTAATATGGCAGAGTAAGCCCTGCTGGAAACATAGCCCATGTTAATATGGCAGAGTAAGCCCTGCTGAAGACATAGCCCATTTCAATATGGCAGAGTAAGCCCTTCTGAAGACATAGCCCATGTTAATATGGCAGAGTAAGCCCTGCTGAAGACATAGCCCATGTTAATATGGCAGAGTAAGCCCTGCTAAAGACATAGCCCATGTTAATATGGCAGAGTAAGCCCTATTGAAGACATAGCCCATGTTAATATGGCAGAGTAAGCCCTGCTGAAGACATAGCCCATGTTAATATGGCAGAGTAAGCCCTGCTGAAGACATAGCCCATGTTAGCGTTATCAGTAGCAAAAATAGCCAATGGCTACTAATATTTTGGAAATTATTTAGAAATGAGCCGTTATTGTGTCATATTCCTTATGGCAAAAAGGATCTTTTTTCCCAAATCCAGGCCCAAAATTCCCAATTGATGATGTGACTGTCCAAAAATATGTGGTGTTCAGTGTAGAATAAAAGACGGTTGAACTTAAACAAAAGGAGTATTTTCACATTTTCTATAAACAAATATTTCCAAAAGACAGGGTTTTTTGCACAATTGAAAAATTTGGCTACTAATTTTTATTTCTTATCCCCTACAAGAAAGCAAACCGAGTCAACCGGGTTAACCTAAACATATTTAAGCATTATATGCATATAAAATTTGTCAATAAAAGGGAAGCCAGAGATTCACACCCCAAACATACCTTCTTCACAAGGTTCAGCTTGTCTGGTGCATGATCAAACAGTGTGTCAAATGCATCACGCTCTGAAAGGCAGAACATGAATAGAAATACGGTAAGTGGATTATACTGGTAATAGAACAGACTAGAAAGTAAATGAGGCATGTCGTGGGAAAATCTGGCTTAATGCAAGTGCGAAAAGTGAAGTCCCGGATCAGCCTGTGCGGTCCGCACAGGCTAATCCGTGACGACACTTTCTCCCCACAGTGGATTTATGTTTAGAAGAGACTTCCTTGAAACAGAAAATACCATAAAAGCGGAAAGTGTCGTCCTGGATTGCACAGGCTAATCCAGGACAACACTTTATGCACATGATGTAAGTCAGGTTTTCCCACGACATGCCTCAAATATTGAGCAACATAAATCCCTAAAAGTACTTCAGGGGTCGCAAAATCAATTGCCCAGCTTGTCCAAAAGAATTTACAGACAAGCGAAATTTTGCCACAATTTACTATATAATTACTGTATAGCCAATTTGCAAACAACATTCATTTTCAAAAACAGACAAGTTAGAAAACATACGATTTTGACACCCCTAAGTAGGTATGTACATGTACTTATACAAAAATTGATCATTATAGCAACAACTCTGCTTGATACAGTGATATGGTATATAATTTTGAGGTTCTCATTTTGTTTAAAAAAAAACACAAATGTTTTTTTAAGTAAAGGGTTTAGAAAGTTTCAAATAAAGTACCGTAGATAACTGCAATTGAAAATTTATAGTGAAATTGGAAATGACGACACAGGGAATACACAACAAGTAAACATATCAACATAAACATACAAACAATTTTAACTGAAAACAAAACTGTTTAAGCATTGGACAAAAAAAAAAAACATAAAAAAAATACCAACAAGTACATTTAAATGAAACAGACAAAATTCCACGAAACAATAAACAAACAATACCAACATAAAAGACAACACTATACATAATAGTCTTTACCAATAATCCCAAATGAAAACTTTTTGTTTTCATTTATTGTGTGTCTATCAAATTGATACACACAATTGTAGGTAATGGTACGTGTATTGAAAGAAAATTTGAGGCGTGACGTGGGAAACCCGGGCTTAATGCAGCTGCGTAGTGTCGTGCTGGATCAGCCCCTGCAGTCCGCACAGGCTAATGCAGGTCGACAATTTCCGCTGTTATGGTATTTTCTGTTTCAAGGAAGTCTCTTTTAATCATAATTCCACTGTAGGCGGAAAGTGTCGTCCCGGATTAGCCTGTGCGGACTGCACAGGCTAATCAGGGACGACACTTTACGCACATGCATTAAGCCCAGGTTTCACACAACATGCCTCATTTCAAGAAATAACCACTGCCACAACACAATAATAAGAATCACAATATTATGATGGAATTAATGGTCTCATCATTTGTCCTTACGTGCAGTATTTAACAGAAATACAATGTGATAATACGATACATGATTTATCATGTGTTGCATCAAAGTAATGTTTATGACCACTCATCGAATTGTTTTTAAACGTTAATGCAATACTAGTCTACAAATCAATGTTTCAATGATATTTTCACACAGCATTGACATGCACTCTGTGTCAGTTCTTTTGTTTGACAGTATCGGACCAGAGGCAAACATACCTATGAAGACGTTCATTTACTTTATGAACCAAGGTGTGCAAACGGTTTCTGAAGATTGAGAGTTTACATTGTATTTATATTTATTGTGCATACCATTATAAATCAATGAAATTATTGTGCATACCTGTATGAATCTATCAAAATGTAGTTATGTCAAGAACATACGCTAATTTATTAACAACATTCATGTTGTGTCACACATGCCACAAATTAAGTACTAAACATTTTTACATTAAATTACTAATTCCAGAAAATTCGGAATGACGGAACTAACGATACTATTAAAAAGAATGTGGGGCCGTTTACTGTTTGCAGTATCATGTTCAGACAGAATACAGGTACTTAAAATATTGTTAACATGACTGTTGTCACTGTTGATTTGGTTGAAGGTTTAACGAAGACAACAATGGAAGAAGCCATAACAAATACTATTATAGTGAACAGTTATAACAACAATTTTAATTATTTATATATATTGTAATTCCAATGTACAACAATAAGGCCATCCTTAAAAAATGTTTGTTTGCGGTAACGCGACCCAGAATTTTCAAGGTGGGTAGGTAGGTCCATTTTAATTTATTTTAATTTTTTTTTTGGGGGGGGGGGGACAAATGTAGACGACCCTCAGACATAGACCAAATTGTATATGTACAAAATACAAGAGCAAAACACATTGCTTAGTGTACGCCAGTGGCATATTCTTTGTTCAAATTGGAAATATTACTGCAAGGTTATTATAATGCAGTGTTTAGTTATTATAAAAACATTATGAATTAATTACAAACAAAATATGATGAATATATAACTAAATTTTTCGAACAGAATAAAAATTTTGCTTCATGGACGTCTATAAAAACTTTTGTGAGTCGGTAGTTATTATAAAAACGTTATGAATTAATTACGAACAAAATATGATGAATATATAACTAAAATTTTCCAACAGAATAAAAATTTTGCTTCACGGACACCTATAAAAACTTTTGTGAGTCGGTCGCCTTACCGCAAACAATTTTTTAAGGATGGCCTAATGCATATTAAGTGCAGTGCAGAAATTCTCCATGAATTTCTGCTCAAAATAAACGTGTGCAACACTGACTGACAATTACCATCAAACCCTGCTTTCCAGGTTGCAGAACAAATTAGTAGATATTGAGTAACTTAAAGTCGCAAAAAAGGTGAAAATGGTCAAATTCATATTATATAATCAAACCGTTATCTTATCGTCTGTCTTGGCATGTATTTATGTTAGTATATAACCAGGATTCTACGTCAGAAACATTTGGTTTGCTGGGTACTGTTGATTGCAAAAACACTGATCCTCCAAGCAAACCTGTTAGCAAACACTAGCTTTATTTACTGCCGAATTTTGTGGCGATGCAAATTAAATCCGACTACTCACAGTTAACATTCTGCAAGCTGCACGATATACTACATAAACCACGAGGAACTTTGGCTAGTTTCGTAGTGTTCAAACTGAACTTCGAGCTGTTCATTTATTTTATGTGTACAAGTTTTTAGCTCATAATGCATTATTTTATATGTATGTTATCTCAACGTTAAAAACTTTTAATGTTTGGTTTAACGTATATCACCTGAATATATTTTAATACTTGAATATAATTGATTTACACGTGCACACTAACGTACAGCAGTTTTTGAAGATTATCACGAATTATTTTCATGTATTCAGCAACAGCTGACAAATTATAAGTGTAACGCCGCTACACTAACAATTTATTTAATATTGCTCGTTATACCGTTTATAAAAGATCTCTCATCGGAAAACTCAAAGGGTGACAGTTGTAAGCTAAAAATGTGGCTGTTATATTCTAAAATGTTTTATATGAACAAACTCGTGTGAAATCATATTAAAATATATAACTAATATTCAGCAATCATGTTTTGAAACAGTTGGAAACCGAAAAGTAGCCTTGTGGATCATTGACATGTACACTTTTGATCCAGCAACACTTCATCTTTCACAGGTAAAGTGATAATTTTTCCCTAGCAAATAAAGTATTCTTACCAAACTTTCCGCCAACATCTCTGAAAAATACAATGAAGACTTTATTCACAAATTGTTAATAAAATGTGCAGTAAATGTACATTCTTAAGACTTTCCCAGTTAGTGGTTACTGCAACTTATAGTGTGGTTCATTTCACGTGTTTGACCTAAAGCACTATTCTTTCAATACGACTGACTTAAGTGTCATAGGATTTCAAAACACCTCTAAAGTTCAGTAAGTAAAGTGTTTGTTTATTATAGTGTCACCCCTCGCGATTAAGGGCCAGCCAGTTTTGACTTATGAGACACCTTTACTGATGAACATCTTTACTCCCGATTCCTATCCTATATGCTGGACGCTTGGCAGGAAGGCAATCGGTACCCATTGATTTAACTAGCTGCTGGGTAGGCAACCGGCCATATCAGAACAAGCCCTGTGTAGGACTCGAACCTTTAACCTCCCGCTCCGTAGACGAACACCCTAGCCACAAGGCCAGACCTCTATGTCATTTTTATATCTGTCAGAATTCGAAAAAGAAAAATCCTACTTCAAGACCATGAAAGCAAGGTTATGATTGGTTGGTTGAAAGGTCAACAAAAGATGATTTTATATCGGTCGTCCTAATGAGTAGGGTATTTTAATGAAAGTGGTGATTAAATTGAATGTATTTTTCCTTCAATATGCACCAACACAAGCTCAAATTTGCATACATACTGCAAAATAAGGCAAGATTTTTCTGACATTACAAAACACCGTAGCCTTACTCGTTCGTGCCAGTGATGTCTTCCGGTACCCTCCTTGGCTGCAGCATGCCGTCTCGTTTCTGAAAGCAAGTCACCAGAAGTTTAGAATCGAGAGGGAAATTTATAGCTCTAGAAAATGTAAAGGATGCTGTTCAAAGGAACAATGCTGAAAAGTTGATATATTTTTTTATGTAGCAGGGGTGCAGAAATGAATTGTCCATATTGCCAAAGTTGTTGCAGAGATTTTGCCAGAATTTACTGTATAACAACTGTAATGAAAATGGCAATCAGCATTTACCAAAAATGGAGAAATAAGACCATTTAAGATTTCACCACCACTGCGTAGGTGCATAATATGTCTGTTTAAAATGCTTATTTCTTTATTTCATGCTTCACACAAATGGGTTGCACCAATGGTCCTTTGCTCTTGAGGTTGTCAATAGAACTAGAAATAAGAAGTCAAATGTTATTGTTTTGCAAGATTTGGAAATATTTCTCTTAGCAAATGTGAAAATATGTCTTTTTTTCAATTGATTTCAGAAGTTTAAATCACCATTGGCTATTTTGACTATTTGCAATGCCAACCTAGCCTTTAGCTGGGCATTTGTAACTTATATAACAGAGGCCGAAATAAGGTGTAATCCCCAAGCAAAATTCTTTAAAATCATGCATTTTTCCCCAGAATTAGATGTTACACCTGCAATTTCCGTTCCCCTTACCAAATTTGTTGTGATAATTTTCCCCAAAACCTAGGGCCTGGACCTCATCCCCAGTTTCTGAAGAAAAGCCCTGCTTTAGATTTATTTCCCTTTCTACATATTTCTACAGATCTAGCATAACCCCTGGTTTAAGTGTATCTCTTTCATATGTCGAATATGCAAGCACGAGAATTGAAATGTTGAAAACAACATCAAAAACCCCTTAGCCCACTTAGCCCCAAATATTGTCTGTCTTACACATACCCGACTAAGTTAACAACTTTTCTGATGAAATTTGTCAGTGAAAATGAGGATGATTCTCTAGCTTGAATATGTAACTGTTAAGGTACATGTACACACAGAAAAAGCTATACCTGGACCACCACCAAGAACACCCTCACATTCTCCGGCAGTCTGATGGGAGCCCTGAAGTGTCGCACAAGCTGCACCAGCAGATGTAGTATGGCCACCAGGTTCTTGGAGTGGACACCTGCAACATGCAAACATCCCATGTCCAATCAGTCATGCTGCTTGATTGCTGTGGTGGCTATCAGTAGGGCAAGATCTAGAGTGAAATAGCAGGGTGCTGCACCCTGCTCCTCTTTGGTCCCCCCCTGCTGCCCCTCTGGGGTGGTCAACACAGACATGTTGAATGTCTTTGAAATATTAATATAGTGTTTTGCAAATATTCAGTGACAAATGAATAGACAATGCTTAAAAACCTTAACTGCATGCATTATACCAATAGATACACAGCAATTAAAAAATTATTAGAAAATGTCAACAGACTGGTCTGGATTTCCACCCGGCTCCTTTTTAGCAGCACCCTGTACCTTTTGTGATCCTAGATCTTTCCCTACTTTCAGGATGATCTTAAGTAATAGAATGTAAAAACCCCAGGGAGTGTCTGAATGATCTTTCTTAAAAGTCACGAAATACTTGTTCTACCCAGGAAACAGACTCAAAACTAAATAGATTTAAACTAAAGTAAATTAATGGCACTGGTCATCAGAGATATCTCCCGCCCCCAAGACCTACTGTCTACACTCCACTTCTGCTGGTTCCAGGTGCCGAGCTGCGGCAGGTTGAGGATGCGGTTGATCACCTCGAGGATCACGCGTAGTTTTTGCTTCTGGCCGAGCTCCGACTGGGACACCTCGGGCACCTCCACCTTGATGTTCGCTAGCTTTTCTGAAAAAAAGAGACCTTTTCAGTTATTGCCAATAACATTTCAAACACCTCCAAGCTATTTTTAATGGATTAATCTCCATTCATTGACAGAGATTTGTTTCCTTCTATAACAGGGTCCAGTAAACAGACCCATTCCCAATGCCAAATATGGATTATTTTTCCCGATTGAAAGAAAAAAAATCCCATATCAGAGGTAACAAAATGCTTAATACAAAGGACATGAGTTGTAAATCATGAACTTACTTGTATGTGTATAGATAAACACCAATACAATACCAAATTCAACCAATAAAACACCAGTTTACCGTAAATTATCGCGTATAAGCCGCACTTTTTTTATCCAAACTGTGAATCATTGTTGTTTATTAATTAAATTTCTTTCTTAAATTTTTCCCAATTGCAAGTTTTCACGTCTTGATGGGTACCGGACCCTTTCCCAAAGCAGTGAAAACAAGATTCTGCGTTTAATAAACACACATGCCCCCGGTTGGTGCTGGGTAGCCCATTTCTTGGTCCAAATTAGGTCAAGGTCAAAGTGAGGTTGGGTGATATGGGTGGATTGGGAACGGTCATAAGTAACAACTGTGTAAATATCTAAGTGTTGTAGTAAGCCGTGTTGGTGCTAGACGAAAAGGTAAAATGTAGTTAACCAAGAAATGGCACTTTTGAATTATTATAAGTCCAAATTAGGTCAAGGTCAAGGTAAGGTTGGGTGATATGGGTGGATAGGGAATGGTCATAAGCAACAACTGTGTAAGCATCAAAGTGTTAAAGTAAGCGGTGTTGGTGCAGATGAAACGGTAAAATCTACTTAACCTTGTCAAGGACGGAAGGACGGACACGACCATCACTATATGCCTCCTGCATCAAGATGCTGGGGGCATAAAAATTGCTGCATCCAGCTTCACAAACACTTTACAAGCTTTACCTTGTGCTCCTTTGTATACACTAGGTTAACCTTTAAACAGGTGATGTCCGAGTGCAAAGAATAGATAAAACACTTGAGTACTTTGCATATATTAATCATGCCTCAGTCTACTTTTATAACGGTCTAGACCTGTGATTCTTTACCAGTAATTGTAAAATGTCCTCCAGACTGAGAAGTATCCTTAATATTTTAGAGAAACACATTTTACAAACTTATGCAACCAGATTAGGCATGAAGTGAGAAAGAATTTACAGAAATGAGATTCAATCATGGACAGCAAAATTTGGCTTTAGACAAAAAAAGAGAATTTTAGAATTCCTGGGCTGGACAATCTCTCCCATTGCCAATCTGATGTACAGTACCGGTCAAGCCAAACAAATGTGGCGCGTCGTGAGAAAGCCGGTCTTAATGCATGTGCGTAAAGTGTCGTCCCGGATTAGCATGTGCAATCCGCACATGCTAATCCGGGACGGCACTTTCCGCTTGTTTATGGTATTTTCTGTTTCAAGGAAGTCTCTTCCAACCACAAATCCACTTTCGGCGGAAAGTGTCGTCCCGGATTAGCCTGTGCGGATTGCACAGGCTAATCCGGGACGATACTTTACGCACATGCATTAAGTCAGGTTTTCCCAAGACGCGCCACAAATATATTTCAGAGTTTGGGCGATCTAGTCACAGGCAAGTCGACATGGAGTAGACCTGCGTACACTGCGCGAAATATTGGGGAGTAATTACTTTACATCACTCAGGCATCAACTATCAGTTGTACCCCCATGCGGTGTCGCACCCTTTGATTTCGTAGCAGTATCAGCTACCAATCCTTGTCTATCTGCAAAGTAATTACTCGCATCAAATATTCTGACTCCGTGAAGGCAAGTAAACTGTTTGTTTCCCATGAGCTTTACAGTATATAGATGACATTTTCCAAATTCTAAACACAATTTTACCTTCTTTATTAGAGACTCTTATGAGCATAGTCTATGTTATATTATTTTAATTACTTCAACTCTACATTTTCAACAATTGTTTACCGATCAGTTTTTGCAGGATCTGGCCATCAAACAGGTCTTCTTCAATGTCCTTCACAATGATCCGATCATCCGCTAATATATCATTGATCCACTCCAACAGCAGCTGAAACAATATAGAGGATCATTATAAACACAATTTTCATTGTGTCCCAAATGTGTGTAATAACAAATGCTCCCAAATTGTCCATCTTTTTTCCATTTGCAACTTGGTAACATAACACAAAACAGTTTTTGTAAAATCATTTGAAGTTAGAGTATTGTCATCAATAGCTTTTAAAATCTGAACTGACTAAGATACATGGATGAATTACAATACCACACATATGTTGTTATCATATATGTGTTGTCATGTTTTTAACACTCCGATACCTGTCATGTTTCTAGCACTCAGATAGTGACATAAAGGTGTCAAAACAGGAATTGGAACTATATATGAGGCGTGTCGTTGGAAAACTGGGCTTAATGCATGTGCGTAAAGTGTTTTCCTGTATCAGCCTGTGTGGACGGGGACGACACTTACGCATGTGCATTAAGCCCAGTTTTCCCACGACACACCTCATATGTACATGCAACACACACTACTTGAACTCATGGGTTTATCTGCTGGTCTGTATACACCATTCAGTAATTTCACCCCTTGGCTATTTAGGCTACTGGAAGGGATAACATAGTAGGGAAAGATCTAGAGCAAAATAGCACGGTGCTTCCCCTCTGATGATCCTCTGGGCTTATCAAGACAGAAATGATCAATATCTTTTTTACATTCAAAATAATTATTTTTGCAAATTCAATGGCAAATGAATAGACAATTAAAAACCTTAACTAGAAGAATTAAAACTGAGAAAACCTTCAATTTACCAATTGATTAGAAAATGTCAACCAACTGGTCCAGCTTTCCACCCTGCTCCTTGTGATTGTTTGTTTGTTTTGTTGGGATTTGTCGCCATTTTTAACAGTATTTCAGTCATATCACGGCGGTCAGTTAACCTACTCACACTTTTCCTGGGCAAGCTTAGCCGATCTAAGCGGTTTACCAGTACTAAGTGCACATACCTATGCCAGTAACTGACAACTGCCCTACTTGAATTAGAGGTAAGGGGAGAATGGCCGTAGAAATAATTTCAAGACCAATCCCCACACCAGTTATGTGGCCGGGCTGGGGTTCGAACTCACGATCCCCGGATTGATAGTCTAGCTAGAGCAGCAAACGGTTCATTTGAGGCGCGTCGTGGGAAAACTGGACTTAACGCATGTGCGTAAAGTGTCATCCCGGATTAGCCTGTGCAGTCCGCACAGGCTAATCCGGGATGGCACTTTCCGCCTACAGTGGGTTTATGTTTAGAAGAGACTTCCTTGAAACAGAAAATACCGTAAAAGCGGAAAGTGCCGTCCTGGATTAGCCTGTGCAGACTGCACATGCTAATCCGGGACGACACTTTAAGCACATGCATTAAGACCGGTTTCCCAGGACGCGCCTCATGTTTGCCCATAGATCTTTCCCTAACATAGTACTGTGGAGGTTAATATTACCTTGATGAGCTCCTTAAGCTTGGGGTCCTCCCTGGACGCTGGGTCTATCATGGACCTCTCCTCATTCTCCTCTGAAGGGTAAACATGCCATGTTGGACTACAAAAGTTGACCATCTTAGACTTCAAAATATCGTCCAATGAAAATGTAGGTTACATAAAAGAGCTTTGGTTTCTAATGACATATATGTCATTATTAACCAACTGCCGATCAAATTCATCGTTTAAAACTATGAGAAAATTGATTGTTTTTTCAGAAACTTTAAATTTGCGAATAGTAATATCACAAAAGAGTCTCCTAGACCCATGACCAAATCTCTTACATTTAAAATAAAACCCTTGATTTCCATTTGCTTATATGTTCAATTATGTGTTTTATTGTTAATGAAACTGCTGGAACATTAAATTTAATGATAATTACTTGTTTTTACAACAATGGCAAGGCACTAAGGCATTAAGGAATAAAGCATAGTACATTTGAGGCGCGTCGTGGGAAAACCGGACTTGATGCATGTGCGTAAAGTGTCGTCCCGGATTAGCCTGTGCAGTCTGCACAGGCTAATCTGGGACGGCACTTTCCGCCTACAGTGCATTTATGTTTAGAAGAGACTTCCTTGAAACAGAAAATACCATAAAAGCGGAAAGTGCCGTCCTGGATTAGCCTGTGCGGACTGCACAGGCTATTCCGGGACGACACTTTACGCACATGCATTAAGACCGGTTTTCTCATGACGCGCCACATTTATATTCCAAATATTCATAGAATTTAAACTCCTTGAGAACCTTTTAAAATCATGAACATGTCTATACAATAACCATGTAAACCTTTTTATTCCAGCTTTAGACACAGAAAAATTCAGAATTATAGGGAAAAGAACACGCTTTCAATTCTATACCACAAGAATGCATTGTGTCCACCAGGTGTCGCTTCTTGCAACTAACCTGTGTGATTTTGCGCTGTGCATGATGGGCAAGCACTATATTCATATGGCGCCATCTGAAGCATGAGACGCTTCTCTTAAACATTAGCAAAATCGTCATAGAGTCTTGTAGGACGAAACTTGGTGCAAGTACTCAATCTGTGCATCATTTAATTCAATTTGAAACTATAATCCGCCGTTGTTTTCAATAATAAAAAAGTTTTTATCTCTATTTGTTCATTTGTAAATAATTTTCTAAAGTGGAAGTAGAAACTGCATGACAACGCAAGTCAAACGCTTTTTATTGCACGAACAGTTATAAACACAATGCTTTGAGTGTTTAAAGTTAATTATGATGACATAGTTGTCATGGTTAAACATGGTTTTAGTAAGAATATATGGAAATTGTGCTTGTTTTGAAATTATTTCATTCCTCCACGGACTATATCTTTGTGTATGTACCATTTAGCCAAATATGGATAGTAATCAGTTCCTAGTATAGAGGTTAGACGAAAGCAGTGACGTCACACTCTACGTATAGAATGACAAGAATGTAAACAATGAACAAGTAAGCTATTCATTACCAAGGAAATATCCCTCCGGTCCAACATCAGCCTTGGTGGGGCTTGCAGGGGAATCAATTGCATTCTTGCCTTCTTCCTGAAGCTCTAGAGCTGAAATGAGAACAAGAAACATGAAAATTGCATCATTTACGCATTTTACTTACATACTGGACTGGTTAGTGGTACCCACTTTCTGAAGTAAATGTTGGCCAGAAAACCAAATTGTGTATCATCAAATGTTTAGTCGGTGCCAGATGTGATATTTTCCCATTTTCTGAAGTCTTGACTTTGTCCTTACGGTGACTTGAGCTTCACAGTCCAAATTCTGCTGACAAAAGTGTGTAAATGGATTTTCTGAAAAGCATTTTAGATGTAGCATATTATGGATCCTATACTCAGGATACCGTCTACCTGTGTATGCTGTGAATCCGAGATATGCCCAGTATGGGCGAGGTGAGGCAGTCAGTTCTAAGGTCCCCATTGTTCTGGATAGGCTGTTAATTATTTGGCAATATTACTAGAGACTGTGATAGTTTCAGTCTGTGATAAAAACAGATAGGATTTGTGAATTGATTACATAAGATATTGTCATGTTTTTCATATTTATATAGTTGTTTTCTGTTTGTTTATCTGATTTTGATGTAGATCTATATTTTTATATATATATCATCTTGATAATACCCTGAAAAAGCAGAAAAAGCAAAGTCAAATACATTTAAAAACAATGTTTTTTGTATGTCAATAATAACTTTCAGGCAAGTCATATAATCAAGAGGTTTAGTAAAGCAGCCGATTATGAAACAATAAAGATAATTACAGTTGCACCGGTAATCGGTACATACGTCATAAAATAAAATGGCCGACCCCAGGTTCAACAAAGACGTCACTGTCACATTTATGAACATATAAAATCGTACAGAAGTACCAAATTATAAACGGTAACATTATTAACCCTAAATATGCCTAATTACCATAATTTTGTGGGTTACCATAATTTCGTGGCCTTTTAAAACGAATAGAATTTTTGCTCGTGCATCCGAAAACATTGTCCAAATTACTATAACTGTTAAGTGAATTGTATATTTTTGCAGTATCTGAGAAGGAAATCATATTAAATGTCAACCAGTAAGTGCCTTGGTCATTTAAATCACCAATTAAGGACATTAAATATACAAATTATTCACTACCCAACAACTACTTTGGAATTAAATTCATGAAATTTTGTTCTATTTAAATAGTATATTTAGAACAGTTTTCCAAGGATAATTGCACATGTATGATTATCTCCCTTGTGTTTATTTCTCAGTGGAGTTTTGCTATTTTCAGTAAAAAAAATGCATAAAAATCCCCCTTCCCTTAATTTGACTGACATTTTCAAACTTTTAACTTTAAGTTTGCATCCCTACCCATGAATCGCTACCCATAATAATTTATTTAATATTTAAGAACAATAACAAACACAATAGAATATTGATAGATTCATGAAGCCTAAAGTTAAACCTGCACAACGAAAATTGAACAAGTGTGTAGATTTCGTCAGGTCTATATTGTTACCTTTTAAAAAAATATGATAAGGAGTGTGTATTTATAATGAAAGTTTCAAAAACACTAGTTTTCACTAAGATTTTCGTTTGTTGATCAGCACAGGGTCCAGCACAAACAAAGTGAAACTAAATTGATGCTGTAAACACTCTTTCACATTCAAAGTAGGCTGGCCAATCAGAACCCACGAAATTATGAGAAGCTTCCAAACGATACAGATCAGTAGGGTCAGGTACAATAACCTAACATATACATGAAATAGCAACAAAAATCGGTCTTTTCATTACTTTGTTTGCAAAGAGGACACTGCAAATTGTGTTTTATCCAACTCAGTGGTGAGATAACAGAGTGTATTTAACGCGCATGCGTCACAATCGTAAATAAGACCCACGAAATTAGGGTGACATGGCATATAATTCAATATTCTACAATATAACTTAAAACTAAATAATAATACTGGTGCGTCTTACATGTGGCTTAAATCATAAAAATGTAAATATTTAGTTAGCAAATGTGTCTTTTATACCAGTGCGACTTAAAGTCCGAAATTATAAAGTATTACACACACAAATATTTGGAAAGTAACATCTCATGTAATTTTAGAAACAATAATATTTCTGTGATTTGTTTATGTTGCAACATAGGAGCATCCTTTACCAATTGCACAGGTACTTGACACAATTTTTACAATTTTTTACCCTTATATATATCTTTTTTATTATATATATAAGGGTAAAAAATTGTAAAAATTTTGTCAAGTACCTGTGACCAATTGTAAGAAATAATTGCGACTTTTCTTCCTATATTTACATCAACTTAGGAATAAAATCTAACCAGATAAATGTACTGCTTAATAACTGATTTGTATTATCAGAAAGATTACCATATTTTTTTTTTATTACAAAGATATATAAATCTACTACTGAATACATATAAACAATCAAATATCTGTCAAAACTTACCAGTTATAAACTTGTAAGCCATGTTTGTCCTACTACAATGGCCTCTACACAACAACACTTAATTAATTAATAGAAATTAAGTGGACTGAAGATACTTCCACAAGTGATTGTGCATTAAATTTAATTAACACTAAACCGGTTTATCTTCTACATAGATTAGAACAAGAGATAGAACAGTTAAGCTCGTTTTCCAGTCAATGCAAGTGTTGGTATTCATGAAATATGCACAGTGGATATCAGTTCACTAGCTGTATGACTGGATACCATTCAGGGCCATGCAGTGTATATGATGTATGGCTTGCAATCAATCCAAATTGACAACCTGGGAGACTTGTTCCAGGACATGTACATGATAGTGATGTGACAACTAAGATAGTTATTGTGAGCATTGGTGTACTGAACGCATTTAGATGCAAGTGGGCTAAAGATAGTGGATGTTTTACAGTGTAAGGTAAATGATGGTTTATATTTACTAAAATTATTCTCTTTTTGTCATCATCAACCTCAACATCATCAGCATAACAATCATCATCATCATCATCCCAATTATTATCATCATAATATTTCTAATACATGTAAGTTGACTCATGACAATTTATATAAATTTATCACTTTATATACTCTTAATTCTTATGACATAGAGAAATTACAGGGCTCTATATTCAATTCAATTGATTATTCTATATGTTTAATGCGTAAAACATAATTACTATGGATGGCATTGAATACCAAAATCTGTATTCGAATATTCACTTTATCATTCAATCCATTATTCGAATATTCGCATATATTCATATGAACTACATTAAGCTTTGTGACCTAGACAACGCCTTGTACATATTGTGTTCTGAGTTTTAGTGCACATGTTAATCGTTGTTTTTAATTGAGAATATTTGCATTAATCTACAAAGCACATATTTCTTATCAAGTTGTAAACATGTCGAATAGCATTTATGTTTATCGGCAAATTTAAGCAACATTTCTCAGCTAAAATGACTGCTTTATGTGTGATTGCACATATACAATTGCTTGGTTTATTAACAAATAAATTTCACAGGTTTAATTACCAGTTAAATGTTAAGGCTTCATATTGTCCCGTGTAAATGGGTTTTAATGGCGACTAGGCGATGACCGCTGACACGGACCCGTATAATCAATATCTATTTCCGACACATGACACAAGGCTAATTTATTGAAAACGCGGTGTCAATTAACTACTGGTGAAATACTGCTTTTACGGTGAAAGAAAACTACTTTCTGTAATCAATAAATGTATGTTTTAAAAGCTTTACAAATTTGCGAATATTCGAATAGCATTTGAACTATTCGAATAACGATCATTCAATCGAATATTCGATTATTCGAATAATTTTGCCATCCCTAATAATTACATGTTTATAGCAACATATAAGAAAATGTTAAGGCATGAAAAATACAAAGTAAAACACTAGTACCACATGTAATTTTGTTGCGTAAAATTTGTTCCACAACAAAGTTTTTGATTTCTAATAATATGTAAGCATAATATATGAACTTTGATAAGATAATTAATGTCGTTTTAGAACTTACATGTAACAAACTGGTAAACTATTCTATTCTATTGTAGGGATGTTTAACACCTTTTATTTTTACATGTAATATATTTGGCTCGCAGTTCCGAATATTGTGGACATATCAATGAGAAATGATACTCATTGTCAATCATTCTCTGTTAACATTACGTTGCATAATATTTCCTGCCTCAGTGTATTTGAGAAGCGACAGCGGTAATCTATTTGTAAATCATGCGATAATATGCGAAATCTAGTCAATGCAATTTTAACATTTAAGTCCTTGATAACAGATAAATATATTTCAGTTTCAAATGTATGCAGAGTTCTCGCTAGGATTTTAGAACATGGGAGTCCAGGACTCCTTCCTCAGAAAAAGTTGGCATCCCAGTAATCATCACCAAAGAATCCAACCCCACCCACACTTTAAAAGCAAAGACAACTACAACAACAATGCTTTGTGTCCAAAATCTTATTTAAGTTACACTGTTTGTTGAATAATGAAACAATTAAATAGGACTTGATTCATTAAATGAAAACAACACAACTTTTTTTTTTTTAAATAAACAATAAGATTGTAGACAACTAGAGTTGTTAATATGAGAATACCAATTCTGTTGAAAGTTATCTAAAAATTGTTGCGTTATTGTTCTTATTGAGTTGGTTAACTCATTTATCCTCAGCCATGGTCATGTAATATGGATTTAATTTAATTTGTGGGGTGAGTCATCATTAAGCGGGCTGAATTAACATGGGGCAAAATCATTCTAATACCAATAGTTTACATACAACTTACAGGTGACAGTCTGTGAACAGTTCAATTCACACTGCAGTCTCCTTAGATAATAATAATATTGTTACTTGTTACTGGATAATAGTTGCATTTCATCATCACACTTAAACAGGGATCTCGGAAACGCAAAATCAAGCGTATTTGGACGCATATTTTTTCAAAAGGACGCATGTCAAACCCATGCCAGGAGTCCTTGGGACGCATGCTTTTTGGCTTACTGCATATACCCTGTTACTTAACACATACATGAGTGCCTGCAGTAAACTTGGCAGTAGTCGCGATAAAATCAATATCGGCCCCAGTACACACTGCAGCTGTCAAAGTCTAGTCCTTAAGCTCCGCCCACAGCAGTCTCTTAGCTCCGCCCACACCACTCCAGACAGTTACTGTTAAAAATTTTCATTGGTAAATTACATTTGTCACTCATTGCTGTGCTTTAATGCACAAGTCAATTAGAACGTGCGAAATCGCCGAAATGTGACAAAAGGCGTCCTCAATTAAGAACAGTTTTGAACATATTTGACAACTTAAAACAAACAACATTGTTAAAATGAGTGAAAAACAGCTTCAGCTGATTTCATTTATATATATTACCAATCCTATTTCATGAATAACAACTAAATCTCAGTAATACGGTGATAGGAATTTTTGTTTTGACAGAAATTTATACGAATATCTAGGGTTTAATTTTATCAGGAACATAAAAGCATCGATCAATAATTATACATAAAGGAACTTTCTAGTATATAACACCTATGACAAGACATAAATTAACAATACTGGCGGTAATTGAAGTACAAAATTTTGCAACGTCACATATTTTCGCGACCTCACGAAAATTTTCGTCGCTGATTTTACAGGTCACAAACATGTGTAAAACGCATGCAAACACATACTGGTGTTTAATATCACCAATAATTGCTCCTTTTTACATTTCTGTGTCATTAGCCTGATTCACAATTACTCTACTTGACAGTAACTTATGCTTTACTGTAATCACTGCAACATAACTTTTTACACATTACAAATAAGTCAACAAGTTTAGACCATCAATTGCTAATTGTCCAGAATTTACCTGTTTTAAAATTAATTACTGGTACAAAAATATTGTTTTATAAGACATGATTAAGTATTATATATTATCATTATAATTGCATAAACCAATAAAAATAATATAAAGAATAATAATATTATAAAGAATAATAATAATTATTATTATTATCATGATTATTATTTAATTTGTAACTGTCATATCTTGTATAAATGAATAAATTGTAAAAATTCCATTCACTTTCGCGCGTCACAAACATAAATTTTATTTCTTTTCTACTTGGGACTCCTACTTTTTAGGGGGAAGAAGTCCCATGACTCCTATTTTAAAATCCTAGTGAGATCCCTGTTAAAATAGATTGATGATTATACGAATATATCTGATCTGGAAAGTGTTGTTAAAATTTGTAGAAGTTCTCAACTATATGTATTTCAATGACATAAGACACTATTGATAGATTTCTATTTATGCAAATCCACTGCTCAAATTGTTTGAAACCACTTGTACACATTCGAACTTATAAGCAGGTATTTACAGGACGCTATTTACTCAAACTGAGTCATATTATATATCTATAAATTGTCAGTCAAGACCCGTCCTATTTCTAAATCTGTGTCCCATCGATAGCAAAATTTTTCATTACAAGGAGACAACTGCAGTTAGTCATATTGTACAGCATTGTAAGTTACTTTCTTTTTTTTCTGGTGACAAAGCGTATGCTTGCCCACTTGCCATTGGTAGGTTTTTTTTGTTTGTTTGTATGGATTTTTCGCCGTATTCAACAGTATTTCAGTCAGTTAACCTACTCAAACTTTTCCTGGGTAAGCTGGCTTTCCAGTACTAGGTGCATAACTTATGCCAGTAACTGACAACTGCCCTACTTGAATCAGAGGTAGGGGGAGAATGGCCGTAGAAATAATTTCATGACCAATCCCCACACTTCATGACCAATCCCCACACAATTTATGTGGCCGGACTGGGAATCGAATCCACGATCCTCGGATTTGTTGTCCAGCGCTCTACCAACTGAGCTAGCCATTGGTGGGTGAAAATGTCTCGAGTTCTGATATTTTGTTTGACACCAATGTATATCTTTCTTTGCAGGACATTATGGGGTGTAAAACTGACTAAGGACGATTGTCATGTCTGCTTTTATACTAGAACGCCAGTTGAGTTTGTTGGAAAATGATTAAGGCCTGTACAGGACACCTAACAATCATGTTTATTATCAACTATCTGTGCCCAGAAACTTGGTCTACGACATATAACATAACATCATTGTTTGGGCCCCTCAGAAAACCTGCTAAAAGCCAGCCAATCACAATTCATGAAAAAATAAGAAACGTGATTCAGACTTAAATGGGTCAAGTTTGTTTACTTCAAAATTCATGAAACCATAAGAAACGTGATTCAGACTTAAATGGGTCAAGTTTGTTTACTTCACAATTCATGAAACCATAAGAAACGACATGCAGACTCAAATGGTCAAGATTGTTTACTTCACAATTCTTGAAACCATAAGAAACGTGATGCAGACTTAAATGGGTAAAGTTTGTTTACATCACAATTCATGAAACCATAAAAAACGTGATTCAGACTTAAATGGGTCAAGTTTGTTTACATCACAATTCATGAAACCATAAAAAACGTGATTCAGACTTAAATGGGTCAAGTTTGTTTACTATTGTTTACGAATTGTTAATGATTAAAATGTTTATTTATTTAGTTAAATGATAATTATAATAATGTTTTCTTACATGAACAGAAGTTTTTAAGTACATTTAATGTGCATGCATAAGTTAAAAAAATATGGTGGCCAAAACTATACAAAAGAGGCTACCTTGTGTTTTTTTACTTTGAGACAATGCCTAGTTGTATCGTCAACTCCCCTAAATTCATTTGCACATGCGCATACATGACCGCAATATTTTCTTTATACATGTGCACCAAATCTTGTGCGAAGATACTGCATTTTAAACAGACACAAGTATTGGAAATGATATTTGATACAAAAACACCATGTTTTCTTATTACCACAACACCAGGAAGTTAATTTTTTTTGTTTTTCAATAAAAATACAAACCAGATATAGTTGTTTTCATATGGTGTTGTGTTAGAACTTCCAAATATAGTAAATGAATTGACAGTGTGTCGTTACAAAGGCCTAGCCAAGTTTTTTGTATGTTTCTCAGTTTCTTCATTTTAAGTTAATTTTAGCCTTTTTTCATAGTATTAAGGTTACACAAGTGTCATTCAGAAAATTGTACAGGCTCTATTCACCTACAAATTAAAAACACACCTAACAATAATATGCTGAAAACAAAATTAAAACAGTAATTGAAACACAGTATTATGTGAAGTTAGAATAAGACATCAAACATAGAATGGACATGATTTGTGTTCTGTTTTCACATAAAACTGAGTAGTTCACGTTGTTTATGTATGTTTGTTATATTATGTCAATTCTATTGGTATAAATAGCATTTTTCCATGACTTTTTCACTTCATTAAAACTGACTGCGTCTTTGATCATTTTTACTGTATTTCTAAACTGTGTTCATGCACGCATGGACACAGTTCAATTTTTTTTTTTATTGTAAAAGCATACAAGTATACAGTTTTGTGGTAAAATCAATTTTAGTGATGCAGCTATATATACAGGTGTCTATTGCACTAATTAAAATTCTTAAATTACAAATGGTTTATTCTATGTTTGAAGTCTTATTCCAACTTCACATAATAGTGTGTTTTTGATTATGTTTCTCTTGTTGAAATTTAATATTCTAGATTCTATAAGCCACCTTTAAAAGAAATAATCCATTTACATCAAAACGTTTTTCCCCACTGTACAGTACTGTATTACTTAAAAGTGCTTTTGTGATAAGAAAAAATACATTTGTATTATTTCTTTTTTATAAAATTCACAGTTAAACACAATAACCAAAAACTTGTTGAACATGCGGCCTAATAGAAGATTATTTTTCTAGGAATGATGAAATGACGTCATATCTGCGAATCAATGACAGTAAGATGAAATGGTGACTGCATGACACTTATGTAAACAATGTTGCCCTTTCAGAAGTTTTAAACTTTGGTTTTATAAATAAGTTAACAAAACTTCTATATATATTTACTTTCAAATATTAGTTCTAAATATTCTTTTCAAACAGTTGACATTTAACGTTAGGGTCGCGAATTTACGGTAATCGAGGATATTGATTGCACCTGTGACTAAATGCTAAAACAATGAATTATAATTATAAATTTAAGAAATTATATCAGTATGCGTTTGTCTGATACTCTTTTTATTTTAATGAAATGCACACTTACCAGAATCGCCATGATTTTTACAAACAATTGATCTTTGTTGTAGAATTAATCATACCCCACCCACATTCCTTTCCATATATGGCAATCAAGAAATTATGTATTTAAGCATCTTAAAGATATAATTTGATCATCGCTACCTTCTTTTGCTTTTTTCTTTCTGCCTAGTGTTCCTATTTTCTCGAGAAATGACTCGTCTTTCTTTTTCGGAGTCGATAAAGTTGATGTATTTGGCGAAGTAGCCATTTTATGCTTTGGATAGTTGGAAGTTGTAGGAATCGCAAGTCATTAGGTTAAAATCCACTAACATTTTGCACAAATAAAAATTGAATTTAAAACAGCTTTGTTGTTCTCCCGCAAAATGGGAAATGCACAAGGTTCATCATATTTTGTATGTCATGTGTCAAATGTGATTTGAAAGATAAACAAGCAAATGTCCAAAAGGTATGTGGCTCTGCTCAAAAGGAGAGGGGTGGACAGCTGGACCCTATTATGTAGGGTTTCTTAATAAAATAGTTGATCACTTTAGACTGCATGTCATTGTGTTTATATTTTCTTTTCTTGAAAAGCAATGACAAGTAGACACTTTCAGTATGTGTAATTAATTTTATTAACCCTATTCCTCAGTAAGCAGTGAGAAAATAGTTAATTTGTCTTTGTTTAGTAATAATATCATTACAATTACCTAATTATAAGATCATGCTCAAATCAATACCATATTTAAATTATATGCATCAAAAACATCATTTCAAACTATTTATTTATGATCATACAATCATTATCAATAACATCACACAAACACCTGAAATTTGTTATTCAAAATTAAACAAAGTGGCGGTTTGTCCATCCGTGGGTCTATTCTCCTATTTATCAAAAGCGAGCGTCTAGATGGTCCCTGGTGAGTAATTTCGACATCTTTTCTAAAAAATAAAATGACACAATAGATTAATAACTAAGCAAACTGCATAAATGAAAAAAGATTTATGATCACCATTTAAACTGCTATTTGTTATGCTATTGGAAAGCATCCAAATATTATGTGATTGTGAAGAATGTAGTTAAATATGTATTAAGGCTAATTTTTAAACAATGACATATTGTCCTGAAATTATCACCCACATTCACAGATTGACAATGACACTTCGATTAATAACTACATATTATTTATCGTAACTGTCAACATACTTTAGCTAATGTGGTCAGAACATATTCCAGTGTTCTTTAAACGTTTGCCACTCAGGAGATGGAGATTGACACTGACAGCCATGCAAGCCTTTTTCTTCCAACAAATCACGATTTTTTTTACACTTGTAGTTATTATATCTGGTATTCTGTATGATTGACCCATATTTCTCTCTATTTGAACGATTATAGGACGATAATAAGCTATTTTGTTGAATATATCTGAAATCGGTAACTGTTGTTATTGTACACAGAGGAATACCTCCAAGATGGCCGCCACGCACGCTCGCTAAGCGTGAAAACGGTCTATACAATGTAATGTCCATATACTTTCTACCCACATAGGAGAACATACATTAATTTTTATGTGTTTCTGTTCTAAATCTGTCATAATATTTTGGTCTGAAACTAGCACTATAGTAACCTTTTTTCCCCGGAATCGTTTCTCTTTAGACTTTGTATTTGTTCTAAAGTACATCAAACACTCAAAAATATTGCAAATTAGTGCCCAGGCAAGATGTTTACTACAGTTACTCATATTTACCACTCTTCTTAGCATAAAACAGAGTTAATCCTATATACAGTAATCATTTGTCGGTGACCGGGAACTTAGTCCATTTTGGAGAACAAGTTGTTTGGTTCCTATTTTTCCCCATTTACGAATGAGGCGTGTTGTGGGAAACCCCGGCTTAATACATGTACGTAAAGTGTCATCCCTGATTAGCCCGTACAGCACTTTCTGCCTACAGTGGATTTATATTTAGATTTCCTTGAAACAGAAAACACTAGAAAAGCGGAAAGTTTTGGACTGCACAGGGCGACACTTTACAAGCCCGGGTTTCCCACAAGATTCAAATATTTCTTATTTTCAATTTAAATGACCATCAAAACATACTGAAATATGCAGTATGTTAAATTCTGCCATGTTGAATGTCAATGTATTACAACAAGGCCTAGATAATACCAGATACGTTGTACCGCCAGAAAGCAAATAATTGAATTGATAGTATATGACCAGGTAATGAATGACAAGGACAACTAATGATGTCACTTTAGGCTTCATTTTAAATCTGTGACAGTGATTTAAAGGGACTTGTTCACATAATTTAGTATTTTTGAAAAAAATGTCATTTAATGTCTCCAATGCAATAACTAAAGCACTTGGTTTAACCAAAAATAAATATTATATCAAGAAAACAAATAATTAAAAGATTTGCGTTCGCCAGGACTCGAACCTATGACCAACATGATAAAAAATCATGTTAACCACTTGGCCATTCCAACTTTAAACTATAGGCAGGAAATTTTAACGCTATGCAAGTGATTATTTCGCTTGTTTACATAAGGCGCGTCGTGGGAAAACCGGTCATAATGCATGTGCGTAAAGTGTCGTCCCGGATTAGCCTGTGCAGTCCGCACAGGCTAATCCAGGATGGCACTTTCCGCCTACAGTGGATTTATGTTTAGAAGAGACCTCCTTGAAACAGAAAATACAATACAAGCAGAAAGTGCCCACCCGGATTAGCCTGTGCTGACTTCACAGGCTAATCCGGGACGACACTTTACGCACATGCATTATGACAGGTTTTATCATGACGCGCCACATATATACTGCCTTTTTCTTTTTGGGATCTTTGATACAAATTTTGAAAATTGCCCATCTGTGAAAAGGTCCCTTTAAAAGAAACCATAAAATAATTTGTAACACAACATCAACTGTATATATATTTATTACACCTTTCAAAATGCTGACAACAAAAAATAATGTTACAATTGCAAAAGAAAATTTACCACAGATACATTTTAATTTAACCTGAGAATTATAAGTCAGGTTGAACATAATGTGCCATGTCTGTTTTACAACAGATTCCAATGAAAGAAGTACATAATTATTTGCCCAATGATGATGTTTAACTTTCCAGACTTTTGTCTGTTTAAAAACCACGTTATCTAAACACTCCATTCTTGTTACTAACAATTGCTTACAATTGCACATACTGATGTTCAATTACCGGTAATTAAAAACACGAGCACTGTTAGTCCTATGTTGAAATCTAAATGTCTTTCTTGGTGTTCACTCAATTGGGTTAACTTTTACACCTTGACGAATCTGTCCCCATCCGATCAATCTGAAGACCAAAAGCATAATGACTATAATTTTTCTGATAAGGCGTAAAAAAAATATGTTTGTTCCAGGTAACATGCCCCAAAAAATTAGGGTAGGTAGGTCGGGATTTTATTTTTATTTTTTGGGGGTAAATGGTCAACTTGAAGATTCTAAAACTGAATAAATATTCAAATGTATCAGTAGTATCCTTAAACATTTTTTATAAGTGGATACTATCAAAACAAAACACTTATTTATCCAAAAATACATTTAATTATTGAAAAAGGTAAATAAACCAAAAATCAATCTGACAAACCCAATAAAATGTTCTAGGGTCGGGGCATTTTTTTTAGGGTAGGTCAGGTTACTTGAAACAAACATATTTTTTTTTACGCCTAAACAGTGTCACAGAAATCATAAAAGTTGGCAATATAGTTAAAAGTGACAGAAAATAATGTTCATAGTACTATTTAATATGTCATTACATTACTTATGTTACATGATAATTCTTAGGTAAATTCCTTGTATACATTTATGCAATTATGCATAGATAGTAAAACATTTTAAGACTAGGTGAGTCCTAAATGGAGAAATGGACATATCCACAAACTTTGAAATAAGTGAGTTTGGGGTAACAACATTCTGCCGTGTATTTTTGTAAATTAGAAAGTCCACAATGGACTGCTAGGAATTCATCTTTGATCTGATCTGAGGGGAATATTTATAAGTTGAATATACCTACTTGTGCTAACAATAAAGCCAAATAAAATGTGAAAATGCACATGATCTCCAACATTTTTCTACATGACAGCTATGTCCAAACAATATCATATGGGATTCATCACATTTGAACTGAGGCTGATACTTTTTAAAGCAAATGCTTGTGATTGTTTGTTTGTTTGTTCATTTGGATTTTTCGCAGTATTTCAGTCATATCATGGGGTCAATTAACCTACTCACACTTTTCCTGGGCAAGCTTAGTCAATCTAAGCGGTTTACCAGTACTAAGTGCACATACTTATGCCAGTAATTGACAACTGCCCTACTTGAATCAGAGGTAGGGGGAGAATGGCCGTATAAATAATTTCATGACCAATCCCCACACAAGTTATGTGGCCGGGATGGGATTCGAACTCACGATCCCCGGATTGACAGTCCAGCGCTCTACCAACTGAACTAGCCGGGCCCAGTTAAAATGCTTGTGATGGTTTCCTCTACCGTTTCTCTACAAGACGGCTAATAGGTATGTCCATGTACGAGTACTAACAACATCAAAACCTTGTACAACAAAAAGCGAAAATGCTCGAGATCCTTACCTCCAATGTTTTTCTACACGACGGCTAAGCGCGATCTTCTCTCCAATTTCAGTGCATACAGGGTTGGTAAGACCGATCTTCGCCAAGTCAGCCTTCACTGCGAGGACACGCCCCCCAGTGGACAGGGAGCCGATGTTCACCATCAGAATCTCGTTCTTAGTCAGCTTTTGAACCTGAAGGAAACCAACAAGGAATGGTCAGAAAAGTGCATACATTGTAACAGATTAAGTGCAGTATTAACATTTTACCAAAGAGTACTGCAAACATTACGATAGACTATGTGAAGTGTAAATATTCAGCAAAGTTTACTGCATACATTATAACAGACCATGTCAAGTATAAATATTCAAACAGTTTTAATACATAATTAATATGGGCTATTCAAGACCTGCAAATGAGCTGTGATTGGTGACCTATACCACATACTCAAATGAGCTGTGATTGGTGACCTATACCACATACTCAAATGAGCTGTGGTTGGTGACCTATACCACATACTCAAATGAGCTGTGGTTGGTGACCTATACCACATACTGAAATGAGCTGTGATTGGTGACCTACACCACATACTCAAATGAGCTGTGGTTGGTGACCTATACCACATACTCAAATGAGCTGTGGTTGGTGACCTATACCACATACTCAAATGAGCTGTGGTTGGTGACCTATACCACATACTGAAATGAGCTGTGATTGGTGACCTATACCACATACTCAAATGAGCTGTGGTTGGTGACCTATACCACATACTCAAATGAGCTGTGATCGGTGACCTATACCACATACTCAAATGAGCTGTGATTGGTGACCTATACCACATACTCAAATGAGCTGTGGTGGGTGACCTATACCACATACTCAAATGAGCTGTGATTGGTGACCTATACCACATACTCAAATGAGCTGTGATTGGTGACCTATACCACATACTCAAAATTTACACTTAAAACAACTGATTATCAATTACTTTGTTTTGTTACAGCATGCTACCTGCAGCAAATATTTTCAGCAATCATTTGCCAAAATAGGTCACAATGCATACAAGTATGGCAAGTCAACTCTGGAGATTACAACCACATAGAATATGGTACATGGCATGACAGGCACATATAGGACTTTATTTGCAAAATGAACCCTTGTTGAATAATTGTGGTATTTTTCATTTCTACACTTGTATAAAGAGACATGTTAACACATTTTGTAATGAATTAAGGTTAGTTAATCCATGTATAACAGACACTTGTGAACGTCATGGCATAATTTTATGCTTGCATTATTTCCTGTGCATCCTTAGTTTAGAAACTGCATGTGTTTCACAATTAAATTGATAAGCGTTTTATTGGAACAGTATTTTCTAAAATTAATATATCTATACTGTAATTGCAATACAGAAACTTATAAATGCATTAAAGTCAAATTTTTATCTATTCATGAATAAAGGTCAGGGTCAGGTTAGTTTTGCTGAGAAATCATTGACATTTTAGCATGGTAAATAATCACAGCATCGGCTTCCACACTTACCTTAGCACCGCGCCGGTCGCCTTCAGTTTTAACACCGAGCAATCGTCGGAGGAGGAAGAAGGAAATGGTGAGCTCTGTGAAGATGTCCGGTAGCGCCCCCACCGCTCCCAGCACCTGCCCCACCATGCGGTCGGCACGGCACAGGGTCGGGTCTATCTTCGTACCAACACCTGGCAATGTTGCATGGATATAGTTTGAATATTTACATACTCTGTTTGTTCTTACATTAAGACAAAAGTACAGGCAAATAATGACACAGATAAATAATATATATTTCTACCCTTTAATTAGTACATGGAGACTAGAACATGAATAATAATTCATTTTAAATTTTCGAAAAAACAAAACAAACAGTTCGAAGCATAGGCAATTATGCCATTGGCATATACATATACTCGTAACTTTACTTTCTTCTTCTATTGCAAACTAAATTATAAGTCATTTAGCATCTGAGCCACATCAAACTTCGAAAAGAAACAATTTAATTAAAGTACATTTTCAATGACCTCTAGGCATTTGAAGTAAGATGAGCAAATTTGTTTGTTTCTTATGAAGCACTGAGACTGTACATATGTTTCAAAGCTTTTTTTCTACAGTTTCTATCACACCACCTTACCAATCAGACCGCCAGGCACGGCGTACTGCAGATCATTCTGCTCGGCAAACAGCGAGACGATGCGTGATTTTATTGGTTTGCATGTGAGTTTGCCCTCCTGGTCCTTGGACACCATGCCCGGACGCACCTCAATCTCCTGGCCAACCTGCAGCACACAAACATCTCGGTGACTCGTATCATATTTAAGAAATATTTTTTTTATTTAAATGTTGTTTATCAGCTAAACGTTGTTTATCATCTAATAAAAACCGGTTTGGAGTTGTGATGTCTAAGCATTAAATCAGAATGACAAAACAGTTGTTTACTTTACAGATTAACAATGATGATGAGAATAATAAAATTTGATTTGAAATTAAATTCTGCATTCACAATGCAAACTATATTTGACAGTTTCTGGACTTGTTTTTATAATGTTTATGAGAGATTTTACATCGGAAAATTGTGTTTTTTGTCAATAGAAAACTCTGTGCATGTAATTGTAGAATTACATACATCACACATGCTAAACGCCTTAAAAGTTCAATATTCTGTTTAAGGTATGTACTATAATTTACGTTTACTGGTATGTACATAAGATTTATTTACACTTTAGAAATTAAATATGCAACAAACTAGGTAATACCTTCAGTCAATGTACGTATCCTCAAATCACTGTTACCTTAATTCAACATTTTGCTTTCATTGTGTAATGTGAATATTTCATATAATAATTTGAAAATTGGACAATTATTAGCAAGAGTGATTTACCCTAGCTACCAGAGGCCAGTTAACTCATCTGTTGTTTGGTCTGGATACTTCATAAAGAGATTTGTGTTTAATATGTGGTTTTTTGTCACCAGTTTCAGAAATAAACATATTTTAAAACAAATTTTGACTCTGTTGCGAGGTATGGATTAAAATTTTTATTGACACTTATCTACTTTGTCTGAAACTGGAAATATCGCCAAAAAATCTTCAAAATGCCACGTGGTCAGCTTACGCTTACAGTTAGAAATCACATGATCACTGCCATAAAGTGTAGACTTACGATAAGAACGCCTTTAAGAATGCTGCCACCTGCCACGCCCCCCTTCAGTTCATCCACCTCACAACCTGGCTTGTTCACATCAAATGAACGAATAACTAAAACATGAAACCAAAACAAAATATCACCCTTTGGTATGTTTACCTTACAAAGAAAGATTCACAATTAATTCTGTAGTAACTTTTCTTACATTTGAATGTACAGCTAACTTGATTTATGGTACTATTAAAAAAAAGTTTCTGTAAACGAGGAATCATTTATTCAGTTAAATGACACATTCAGGCTTTAAAACCTGTGTAAAGAAGTGGTAAAATGTTTGCAATGTGTGACAAACTTCGACTTATTTGGAACTTTGACTTAAGAGAGTTCGAGAAAATGCAGTTCAGCTGTATATTCCAGATTTTGTGTCTTTTTCAAGCATTTGTGTTTCTAGAGCAAAATAGTTGACTGACGATCAAATGAACGAATAACAAACCTGTGTAAAGAAGTTGTAAAATGTTTTGGCTGAAGGACATGATAAAGGGGGGGCTTTATTTATTAAAAGGAATCTACTACTATCACCAATTTGTACACTTAGGCATGAGTTTTTTTATTTCTTGGTTCTCGGATCCGCCGACCCGATATTTTCCAAAACGCAAAAAAAAAATTAAAAATGTAACCGATATCGTAAAATTGACCTTGTAAAAAGGTTTCAACCTGTTACATGGAAAATGCAAAAAGAAAAAATTAATGCCATGGTTATCATGTAGTGATTAAGTTAATGGGGTGTAATATGATTTTTGTAAAAAGCATTAAGATTTTAATATCACTGCCCATTTCCATTTGTGAAATTCTAGTCATTAATTTACTTAATTCTGTGTTGCTTTTGTTTTTTTTCCCTCCTCCAACCAGACACTTTTCCAAAAATGTCCGAGAACCAAAAAATAAAAAAACTCTGGCCTTATATTAAGTAATGCAACTCCCACCTATAAGTCGAGGTTTTGATGTGAAATCTCGCACAGGCACAGGTATTTTCTTGGTGATGTATTCACACACGACGTCTATGTTGTATTTGAGCTGGGCGGATATCGGTATTACTGGCGCTCCTTCAGCTATTGTACCTGAAACATATGATCCCGATACAAATGTTTACAGATTAAGCTAAGGTCAGCAATGTTAAAGAAAAATAAGTGCAGGCAAATCCAATAAAAGATGTTATGGACTACTGTTAATAATGAATAGTAGACATTACAGTACAACAATAGGCAGTAAATGATTTTAAAGCTGCGACCTTTATCATTCTTATTTGGGGCTTTTTTTCCTTTTATAGTAGGGGCCGTTATAAGGCGTCATCCCCTCAAAAAATTATTTCGAATCATGCAGTTTTCCCCTAAAACTGATCTTACCCCGGGATTTTTAATTGCCCTGCTATGAAATTTTTTCCCCAAAATGCCAAAAATAACGCTATTTTTTACCAAAATGAGGGCAAGGGGCCTCATCCCCAAGAGGTGAAAAAAGTGGTTCTGCGGTACCTTTTACAAAAGCCAAGATCTGTCCATACTGTTCCTTAGCCTGGCTCTCCTTGACAAGGTCTATCTTGTTTTGGAGGATCAGGATGTGTTTCAGCTTCATGATCTCCACTGCAGCCAAGTGCTCCGAGGTCTGGGGTTGGGGACAGGACTCATTACCCGCTGAAAGGGGGAAATGATGCATCTATCACTATTTTCCCCCAGCGGCGGGCACTCCCTTGGGAGTTTGACTAATTGTATTTTGGGGGATCTAATTCCCCACCCTAGAGCCAAGCATATTTGTCTAAATCCCCTCAATGGTGGATGCTTAATTTGTGTATCAAATGGCCCGCTGGCCAATATGACCGGGATCTAAAATCCGAACAAAGTATATTTCCCGGGACCCGGAATCATTCGGCGTGTCAAATTCCCACCTATCGGGAATTGCTTTCAGTCTAAAGTCTCGGGGCAAAATATTGATACGCGCATTAGGCCACGCTTTGAGCTCAATTTATACAGACATAAGACACAATTGGTGTTAGGTACCAGGGATATGCAACACCATACATGCATCTGAACTTTGGACCATATTTCTAGTCAAATAAAACACACGGTACACTGCCATAAATGTATTTAAATCAATTTAACACATAAAAACATGCAATACATTAGCCTACCTTTGAACATCTAATGGACAATTTTCATTCATATTGTATACAAGTATAAAAACTTACAAGCAAACAAGAACTTTATTTTACCACAATTTCTTCCTCTTTTAACCAAACAAATTCAACACACTTCACACGTTTTAAACTTTTAAACACAAGTCATGTGGTGCAAGACAAAATCCAAATACTCACCAATCAGCAATAATGCTGCGTCCATGACTGCTGCTCCGTTCAACATGGTAGCCATAAGAATGTCGTGGCCTGGGCAGTCCACAAATGAAACATGTCTGGCAATAGAAATCACTAAGATGAGCATGACTTCAATGACGAATGATAAAACATTTCATGGCGTGAGGTGCTTATTAATAAACTTATTTGACTGACTGTCTTTTTGTTTTTAAATGATTATTTTATTGTTTTTTTCGAAATATGTCTTATTTATTATTTACGTAGTGCCTTTATGGGCTTTATGAAGTTGTACTCCCCTAGCAAAATTTCTTTTACATCATGCTTTGTTTGTTTGTATTTTTCGCAGTTGTGAACAGTATTTTAGTCATATCAGGTGGTCAGTTAACCTACTCACACATTTCCTGGGCAAGCTTAGCCGATCTAAGCGGTTTACCAGTACTAAGTGCACACACCTATACCAGTAACTGACAACTGCCCTACTTGAATCAGAGGTAGGGGGGGAATGGCCGTAGAAATAATTTTATGACCAATCCCCACAAGTTATGTGGCCGGGCTGGGGTTCGAACTCAAGATCCCCAGATTGACAGTCTAGCGCTCTACCAACTGAGCTAGCCGGGCCCGACCTCACATCATGAACTTTTACCTAATGTATTGCAATATTCCCCAAATGTTTGAGCCCGTGTCTCTCCCCATGCTTAAAAGTCAAAAAGCCAAGCATGTTTATCATTGGTGGAATTATTATTATGGCAAAATATTCCAAGTTGTGGGCAATTTTGAGAACCTGCATCACCTCAGCAAGCGGAACCTTCCAGCACACCCCTGTCTGTCACATGGAAATGAGTCCTCCTTGGAACTCGAGCAGGACCGGTAGCAGCCTGGCCGCGGACAGCTGTCATTGTCACACTTGTAGATCTGAAACCAACACATGCAAGTCACATAGTCAGATTAACACATCATGGTATGTAGGGACGTTAAAAATACCCAATACATGTAATAGCACTTTTCAACAACAGAAGAAAACATTGTCACACTTGTAAATTTGCAACCAATACATGCAAGTCAGCTTAACACATCGTGGCATCAAGAGGCATAAAAAATAACCCAGTTAGCAGTGTTTGACAACAGAATTCTACATTGTCAAACTTGTAAATCTGCAACCAAGTCACGCAGGCCAGGCTATGATAGTGAAAGCATGTGGCTACTAAAAAGGTATCCATATATAATATATAATCATGTCTTCAACTTCTTTTTATGTTCTTTTTCAAAGACACCAAGTACAGGTTCTAACCAGGCAACAGACTTGAAAGTGTCTCAACCATCCTCAGACTTTCACCACAATCTGGCCTTGTTTATTTACTTTAGTGTCAACATTTTTGCCACATTGGACTTGGACTGCAAATTCTAAAAAAGACTATCAAAATATCTTGTAAGTCAACTCTGATTCAGAACTTCTTAATGGCGAAACAAAATGTTAATGCCATTCTTAGTTCTTACTGATCCCTCAATCCATTAAAATTTATGAGAATATGAGAGGAAATACATGCTGGTCAGTGAAATGAACTTTCACAATTTATACAAGTTGTGAACTTGCAAAGTATAAAAGCAATGTGGCATCTGGGAATTATTTTACAATACAACAGCATCAGTTTTAATGTAAAATGTTCTGCTGATTGCAACAAAGAAGTTCCTTACCTTTGCATTAGCATAGCCTAATTTGATGGTGATGTTTCTAACTTTTTCATTCTTAAATCTGACAGTCTGCAATGTAGATAAGAAAAATGTTATTAAACAATATATAAAAATCATGTCAAAATATAATTACCAAATACCAATGAATGTACCACACCAGTCCAGTATATGGACTCTAGCAAATAATTTAATTGTGTTCACTGAACTTTACCTATTATCAAATGACAACAATAACTACAAGAAAACCAGTGTTTTTTTCACCTTTTGGGGAAAGGTGGCGGGGCCCTTCAGATGGGGAATTTTACGGCAAAAGGGAATTTTTGTTAGAAAAGCATTATTAGTAAATTTATATGTTTATATTATAATTTGTTATAAAACATTAATGAATCAATTATTTTGCTACAAATGATAACTTAGATAAAATGCTTTAACTTGGTTTAATGAAAATTTGCTGGGGTATTTTACGAAAATTCCTCTATCTCAGTCAATTTTTGTCCGAATTTGGTCTTTTTTTTTCAAAATAAAGCTTACATTTTGAGGGGAATTTTAAGGTTAATATAGGGGAAAAATATATACCTTTTAAGCAGGGGAATGGGGCCAAATTTCGGCCACAAATTGGCCATAAAACCCCCCACTGAAAACGTACTATGAGTAAGTAGAATGCAAGAAGCATAAGAATAAGAGAAAATAGGGTTACATATTGCGTGTATCTAAAGTCTTATTCCAACAAATGATTCGACAATATTATGTTCCACTAACCTGTACACCAGATATAGCCTTCACTAATGTGGATTTACCGTGTGCCACATGGCCAATGGTTCCTGAAAAATAGAACACACAAAGGTGTGTTTAATGTTCTACTATGCATCTAGTCAACACACTTATGATCCTTACTCAAAGTGACTATAAATCAGGACTGGCACGATCTAATATTGTCAAATGCATCGCCACTGTTCTCCACACTTAAATTTATAGTAAAATACTGACAACATTTCACATGCACTGCAACAAGCTGAGCTATATGCACACTGGATTCCAACACTGGTACTATAATGTTGGATGTTTTCATTAAAGAGCAAAACTAGTCCAAACACTACATAATCTGTTTGAACCCCGATACTTACCAATATTGATGGTTGCCTGTCTGCTGATAACCTCAGGTGTCAAAGGAGTTAACACGCTAACATTCTAAACAAGAACAAAATATCTTTAATTAGTACAACATAAGCACAATACATGTTTATAATGTTGTTAAATGACTGTCATTCAAACTATCAAATACTTAAATTTAGATTTGGGGTTATTGAACCAAACATAAACATCTGCATACTGTCATCCCTTATTTCAATCTCCACGAAAGTCTGTCAGACCTCTGATTTGGAGTGGCTTGTAATATTGAGTTTGATACAGTATTAAGTTACCGGTACCTGATCTTGTGACCAGTAATGGATTATTAAGGAATTGTGCCAAGACTGTCATTTGTTAAAACAATAATTGAGGCGCGTCGTGGGAAAACCAGTCTTAATGCATGTGCGTAAAAAGTGTATTCCCGGATTAGCCTGTGCAGTCCGCACAGGCTAATCCGTCACGGCACTTTCCGCTTTAATGGTATTTTCTGTTTCAAAGAAGTCTCTTCTAACCATAAATCCACTTTAAGCGGAAAGTGCCGCCCTGGATCAGCCTGTGCGGACTGCACAGGCTGATCTGGGACGACAATTAACGCACATGCTTTAAGACCGGTTTTATCACGACGCGCCACAATTATAACTTATTTGTAATTAGCTGTTTCCATGTACATTGGAGTGTATTATGTTACAACACTGAAGAGCAGAAAATGCATCCATTGCAAATTGATGGTCAATACATGGTTCCATCACGACCCTCCCTATTTAACAAAGGTTTGACAATCTTTGAACATGTATCTTTGTGCAACCAAAATGTGAAGATGCCAGGGCTATATTAAGGTTGGTACAATGAATTGTTTAGTTGGATAACAAATAATTAGCATAACTTGTTAGCGCTGGGCGAATATTGAGCTACTTTTTTATATGGGCAATCATACATGCCATAATGCCATAATTGTTTCAGGCCAAAACGGGACATTTGACAAACAATCGGTCCATGGATCGCGATCGCAATATTACATACTTGTCATATCATTCACGTATATAATACATGTAAATAATACGTATATAAACACTAACTAAGGCTAACACCTTGGTTTTTTTATTTATTTTTATATACTCTAAAAGCAAAAGCGTCATTGTTGTTGCGAAACTGAAAGTAATAATTATTTCAGGATGCTTATGTACAGTGTGCATCCCATTCGCGCAATGGCGTCAAATTCAAACCCACTATTCTCGTCGTTCTCGAATCATAAGATTACACTCAATCTACTTACTGGGCCTTTTTTATTCAATAAATATTGTTCTTACGAGCATTTGTTTAGTTCTTGAACTGTTTTTAATCGTTACCAATGTTGAACTCGTAGTACTGATTGGAAAATTAATGAAGCATAAAAATTATTAATATTGTTCTTACAAAAACGGTGGATTTCCTCATGCAGGTCGTGCCAACGTGCGTCAAATGTTAAAGACCTTCTGCACAGAGCATTATTTTCTGTGATAAATTGTTTAATGTTGTATAGTAATGAAAGAGGCGTGAATAATACACCACAATGGTGTAAAGTTTACAGTAGAAGGAAACGTGACAGGTTAAATAAATTTCAAATTGCGCTAGAACAACGTGTATAATAAAGTCGAATCCAAAATCAGAATTTTACTGTTTATGTGACAAAAATACAAATTCTATTCAGAGTTAAAATGCACATATACATTTTGTACTTCATGTTCTGCAAGAAAAGCGCGCCAAACTTATGCTGGCATGTACAACGTCACGTCATCTGCATGGAAAGCGTGGGTGTATTGATTGCCATGTAAAAACTTATTTGCACAGAGAACTGTGAGATCTTTACTTTTGAATAAAAGTTTCGTAGTGCATCCAAATTAGGTATCTGTATGGCAACATATACAGTTAACATTTCCTCTTGAACAATAAAAAAAACTACACAGCTGAATCGATAATGTAATTGTCGATCCGATAGGTCAGTATTGATCTATGACATACAGTTGCTGTATACTACTACACCCTCCACGTGATGACTAACAGCAATTAGCGTACGCCGATTACATGACCACCATCCCGCGAAAGCGTGACAATAAATCGCTGTTTGGTTTATCACTACTACTCCTCTTTGACACGCGGCTAACTGGCATTGTTGTCATACGTACCAATAAAGGGATTAACCATAAGAAGTAAATTATTGGCCCAATGCAACATCGATTTTTGTGATTGACCGGGACAAAATGCATCTGAGCGAGACGCCGGTACAAAACTCGCGAAAGCGGGAGAATCCCAGCAAGACCGGGACGTATGGCATGTATGGGGCAATATTCGCTGCAGCGCACAACCGGGGAAGGACCATTCCTGTGGTGGAAAGTTTTCCTATTTTGTCTATATTGTTCCGACAGTATGTTGATCGCAACTTTCACACCCCAAAATTACATAGTTATTGTGAAAGCATTGCAATAAAAGTTACATACCTGGACAGATAAACCATTTCCAATTAATGTTCCATAAATATTTGTATAATGACACTTTGAATTTGAATGCACAAACAATTAAAACCTACACATCTTTCCATTTTTAAATAAATCTCGATAACTGCCGCTGTGTATCACTATCAGTGTGTTCAATTTTATCGATAAATCTGCTAACTCAGGTCATTGCGTCATTTCTATTGGTCAGTTGATTCTATTAATAAAGTAGAAGGTGTAAACAAGGCAAGATAATGGCGGTCCGTACATAAATGTTGCTACTAGCAGATAAATACACAGGTTTAAATCGGAATGTATGCATGTTCTCGGTAAATTTCGGCAAATGTCAAGCAGTTCAGGTGTTGTCGATGTAAACTACATAGATGGATAACTTTATTGTTGCAAATAATAGGAACTGATGAAAATTTAAACTTTCAGGTTTCCACCACATAAAATGAACTTCGCTAATAAGACGTTCCAACGAATTTAGCCCTATATAAAAAAAAACTAATAATTAGAACAGTTACTGTGTTCTAAAATGGTAAGAATACGTTCACTAAATCAATAATCTGAAGAAAACATAGTCCAATTTAGTATATGCCAAAGTTGGGTTGCAATATAATTAATGTGAACTTTCTAAAAGTGGCACAACTCATGTTCCATTGCAACCATTGTTAAATTTTAGTTCAACATTATTCTTATTGTAAAATCATTCGCGTGCAGAAGCGATGACATGACATTTCCCCAAAAATAAAAACAAATTTAATTTAATAGATAATAGCGGTAAGTATTAATCTGTGTTTTGCAACCAAAACTTTTTATATTAATACCCCACCCACACATTTTTAACAAAGCCGGTTGCTGTATGGTGGCCATTTTTCCACACTCTTTTAAATGATTTGTGTCTTCCAGAGACTTTATCGGATAGCTAGATGTTAATAACAAACTGGACTAACAAGTGTGGAAAGATCCTGCTTTGAAAGGTGCGGCTGAAGCACTTTTTGGGTCTGTTCTGTTTCCGCAGTCATGTTTTATTCTGATGCAAGAACTGTATCCGTGTTTCCTGTATCCCGACTTGACTCATATGAAACAATACAGTGCAGGGAACCAAAATTATCCCACAATGCTCGTCTGCTAATTTTATCTAATCACAATTCGAGACGTCAGTTTCCTCTGCATTTATGTTGACCCACTTCACCTTAGCTACTTTCGTTTCCTGCAATATTTTGTTATGATTAAAACTGATGAAAGATTTCTCATGTCAGCTGCTTATATACCCAAAAATGATGCAACAACGTGCTAAATATATTGCTTTAAAATTAGTTTATAATGGGATACTTTAAATCAGCCTGCTTAATACATGTTAGATAATATTTCCGTTTTTATTCATGTTTATTTTTGGCCATGTGGCTGTGCTGTTGAGGTAAATCAGCAGGAGTGGTGGTTGTGGTCATGGCTAAGCAGCAACACGGACCTTTACAGAAGAACCAGTTCTAATAATGGTTCAGACAACATGGGTAGCGTTAATTTTAGGCTTCTGGTCAAGCCTATACCTACTGGATGCATTTCTTAAGGTAAGCAATGTAAATTGTAATGTTCAACTGATCATGTTTTATTATACTTAAATGACTGTATAGTTTTATGTGTACTATTATAATTACGTTCTAGCAATCCAACGGAAATGTGCACGTATGGAATCAACAGTAGCATATGGACGACATTCAGATTATTTTTTTTTATAAGTGCATACACCTTCAAATATCTTTATTATTGTACATGACAGAACATATGCAAACATATTGGAATTATCTCAGTTGCATGTGGGAATTTAACAACTAATCATTTTGCATCACCTATTTAATACCTATCACTTGTGTATGAAATTAAAAAATATATATATAAAAAAACAACATATATTTCCTTATCACCTCCATGCCACCATAAATATGGAGTCAGTTTCAGACAAGGATTGCTTAAATCAGAATACTGGTAGGGTAAGCCCCACATTCAGTCCTTGTTTTCATACAAGATTATGATGATGCTTGTTATATAAACTGAGTATAAAATATGTTGCATACATAGAGTGACACATTATACTGTTGGAAATTGATCAGGTCCTGTGTTGTGCTTCAGTTGTATTGACAGCATATTTTGTTAACTGCACTATTCTAAATTTGCTTTCAGACTCAAACATTGTCGGCAAGAAAATATGCAGCATGGTTGGACAGGACGGGATTTTCGGTCTCTGTCTGCCAGCTACGGTGGTATTCCACGTGGATGAATCGAACATTTGTGAGACTGGCCCAATGGAGGCCGCAGTTTCTTCGCACCTGGTTCACATGTGGCGTGTTCTTTGGCCTCGTGGCCATGCTGATCTCAGTCGTCCTGCTCACTCTGATGGTGTTCAACACCTTGACTAGGACCACAGTGGAGAATCAAGTCCTCACCCCCATTGTAAGATAATCATGATATAACATACTTCTCTTGTTCTACAAACACATAATTTATAATGTAACAAACTATCACATCTGTGCAGCCGAGTTTATTTATTTTAAGCTTCTTATGGAGGATGCAATTTATTTGTAAAAATTGTATTTCAATTGTACCCTGTCCTGGTTTCTGGTTATTGACATTAAAAATTGTCTATAAGATTGTGTAATGGAAATGGTGTCAGCCTTGTGATAGGATGATCATGAGTTCAATACCTACATGGGGAGCGTTTGAATAGATATGAAGTACTGCTTCTACCCCGGAAAGGGACTTGAAGGTGTTACAATAAGCCTCCCATTTTCCACACAATCAAGCTTAAAATAAGTAGATTTTTACTAAATTGTCTATTATCTTCTGGCGTTTGTTTGATAGTCACTAAATTCTGAAACTTATGAAAAAAAAATTTTAACAAAAGAGGTATATGTTCCTTACAAGACAAACTGCAAACTGATGCAACACTGTCAGCTCATTATCACATTTACCATTTATCTGTGTAGCATTTTTTCGCTGCAATTCTTCCTTTCTCTTTCAGATGCCTGGAGTGAATTTGCCAACCAGTCAGATCTCCTACTACCTGCTCACGCTCCTTGTGTGTGGAATTCTGCATGAAATAGGGCATGCCATAGCTGCAGTCAGGTTGGTAAAAAGTAAACTTAAAAAACAAGGTATTTTTTTCACTGGCTGTGATAAGGCCAAAGCCTACAGAATTTACTGGGCACACATGTATTCAGAAGTCAGTTTAAATTATTGAGCTGAATGATATGTCATCAAAAGTGATGTCAAGACTTTGAAATTATGAAAACAAATATAATGTTGACCAGTAAAAGTTAAATAGTGTCTGATATTGTCATGATATTTTGCATTGTCATGATCATTACATTAAGTTAAAGGATTTTCAGTTCATCTGGCATTTCTTGCAATGTTGATGTGTGTATTGATATTGGTCTTTGATCAAAGTTTCCAAATTGTTTGCTAATGCATAGAGCCACATTTTATTCATTTAAAGCATTAAGGGCAATGATTAACCTGTCAGTGATTTATGTTATTTGTTTAAATGTTAGTTTTGTTTCTCAATGTAGGGAGCAGGTGCGGGTGAACGGGTTTGGGCTGTTCCTGATGTTCATCTACCCTGGGGCGTACGTGGACTTGGCGTCCGAACATCTCCAGATCATATCGCCAATGAGGCAGCTGCGAATTTACTGCGCGGGTGTCTGGCACAACTTCATAATTGTTCTGGTTGCTATAGCAGCGTTGTTCTTGTATCCATGGTTCCTCGTTCCATTCTACACGACAGGACATGGCATCGTGATTACGCATGTCACTGAGGTAAGTGCTTGCAGAGAACGTCTGACATAGCGAACAATCGTCCACACTATGAATTGTTGAGATGGACTTTTAATTTTTCAGGTTCAACTACAATGGCATCTTTTGAGAAAGATCATTTGAACCGGGTTTTACATCAACGTTAAATTTTAGGGGTTCACAGGACTCGGGTGGTAGATATTTAGGGGTCCTCTGAATAGAAGTGGGGGTCCCATTCATTTGTTTTGTCTGCATTTGTATTGTAACATTTGGAATGTTTTGTATCTATAAGATAGAATGAAGGCATTATAAAATAATATAATATAAAATAATGTTAATAATTTTTTAAATTACATCTATGAAATATTTACTTTTAACACTGAATTGTATCAACACATCAGATAAATCACGCATCCAATGGGATGCAAGTTTTAAAATAGGAGGGTCCTGACTCACAATTTGGTGGTATTTGAAGCAGAAAATCGAGTCTGGTAAATCCCTGTTTGAACGCTCCCAGAGTAGGTATCAAACTCACGACCTTGAGGTCTTAAGACGGACACCATATCCATAACAACACTATGACCCTTAAAGGTATTGTGATTGGGCTAAGGGGTTATTTGTTCCAGTTGAACTGAGCAGTTATTTTCTACAGTGAATATTCCAAGGTAGTGGGAGTGAATATCCTGAAAAATCTGCAATCAGCACTAATGCCAGCAAGTTGATAACATGTTATATATATTAAGGTTCATAATTTCGTGGTCTACAAAAAGTAATAGAATTTATCGCCTGCGTATCTGAAAATGTTGACCGAAAAATCTTGTTTAGTGAATAGTTTATTTTAGCAATATCTGGCAAGGAAATCTTATTAAATGTCTACCAGTAAGTGAATAGATATTTTAAATCACCATTTTATGAGATAAATACACCTATGATTCACTACCCTTTAACTATTTTGAAATTATGGAAATTTCGTTTTATAAAATCAAATTTTTAAAACAGCTATCTCTGGTCAAGGTCATGTGTATGATAATCTCCCTTGTTTGATTTCTCACTTGAATTTATCTATTGTCTGTGAAAAATAAGTAAGCACCTTTCCTAAACTGAAGGACAGTGTAAAATTGTTAATTTTCAACTTAGCATTGCTAGCCATGAATTGCCGCTTATAATTTTAGCATTTATTAAAAATTGATGAACAATAATTAACTTAAATCATGTAGAAACATTTGAAAATAAATAACAGACTTAGACCCAATAAAATGCTTGTGTGTTCACAGATATGCTGGCTACCTATGTTCCTAATGTCATTAACAAATTGTTGTGAATAAAGATTGCTGTCATAAGCAAGATTAAAATTAATAGCGTTCTAAGAACAAAACAGTTTCAAAAATATTCTTTATTCTTGCGTGTTAAGTCTAAAAGTTGGTTGGTGAATACGTGTCCATATGTTTCATCTTTCCTCAGAACTCTGCCGTTTCCGGTCCACGAGGGCTGTCAGTGCGGGACCCGGTCACGAGCGTGGGGGGCTGTCCAGTTACCAGCATCAAGGACTGGAACACTTGCATCGCCACCAGCACACGGGAACCATCCTTGGGAAACTGCCTGCCTGTTTCAATGATCAATGAACTCGATACCTCAAACAAGAAGAAGATAGACAAAGGTTTTTCCTTAACATGGTTGACCGTACTGCAAAAATATTATGCCCCCCATCGAAGATGGCGGGGTATATTGGTTTGCTAATGTCGGTTGGTCGGTCGTTCTGTCGGTTGGTAGACCACTTTCATTTCCGCTCTCTAAGTCCAACAGTTTTCATCCAATCCTCACCAAACTTAATGAAAATGTTTGTGGTCATGATATCTCAACCAAGTTTGATAATCAGCCAAATCACTCCAGGAATTGTTGAGTTATGGCCCTTGAATTATCTATAATTGGCATTTTTAGTCGTTTCTGCTCACTAAGTCCAACATTTTTATGCACCCGGCATCTTGATGCGGGAGGCATATACTTATTGTCCTGTCCGTCCCTTCTTATGTCTGTGACAAAGTTAAGTAGATTTTACCGTTTCGTCTACCACCAACACCGCTTACTACAACACCTGAATTCTTACACAGGTGTTGCTTATGACCATTCCCTATCCACCGATATCAGCCAACCTCACCGTGACCTTGACCTAATTTGAACTTAGAATAATTCAAAAGTGCCATTTCTTGGTTAACTAGATTTTACCGTTTCGTATAGCACCAACACTGCTTACTACAACACTTGGATATTTACACAGTTGTTACTTATGACTGTTCCCAATCCACCCATATCACCCAACCTCACTTTGACCTTGACCTAATTTGGACTAAGAAATGGACTATCCAGCACCAACCGGGGGCATGTGTGTTTATCAAACACAGAATCTTGTTTATCCAATCTTCACCAAACTTGGCGAAAATGTTAGGGGCCATAATATCTCGGCCAAATTCGATAATCAGCCAAATTGCCCCAGGATTTGTTGGGTTTTGGCCCTTGAATGATCTAAAATCGGCATTTTTTGACATTTCTGCATAGTTCAACAGTTTTCATCCAATCTTCACCAAACTTCAGGAAAATGTTTGTGGCCATAATATCTCGGACAAGTTTGATAAAGAGCCAAATCGCCCCAGGAACTGCAGAGTTATGGTCCATGATTTATGAAAATTGGCCAACAATTTTCTTCCAATCCTCACCAAACTTGATATTTGAAACATTGCAGTTAACCTAAAGGGGGCGTAACTGTTTTACGAACATCTCTTGTGTTAAGCTCAGCTTTGTTTGCTTTATATTTCATAGCATGCACATAAATGTAGTTAAATTGATTCAAAGAGGCATGCCTTTCTTTCATTAATGCTATTCCATTTCATGAAAATCAAGCTGTAACATTTGTCACAGCGGTCCCAGTGATACTGTGTTGTTAGCTCAGCTGAGCACAAACTGCTCATGGTGAGCTTTTGTGATCGCCCGTTGTCCGTCGTGCTTGCGTCCGTCCATCCGTCGTCAACTTTTCATTCAAACAATATCTCCTCATAAACCACTTGGCAGATTTTCACTACACTTCACAGGAATGATCATTGGGTGACCCTCTTTCAAAGTTGTTGAAATCGTTATGGTCCGCTGCATATGTAGGTCATGAGAGCTAAAAATAGATTTTAAAAGTGTAAACTTTAAAAATCTCTGAAACCACAGGGCCCAGAGCTTTCATATTTGGTATGTAACATCCTATAGTGGTCCTCTACAATGATTGTTCAAATTATGGGGTCAAAACGGGCCCCGCCCTGGGGGTTACATGGTTTATATAGAATATATTGCAAAATGACTTTAAAAATCTTCTCCTCTGAAACTACAAGACCCAGAGGTTTCATATTTGGTATGTAACATCCTATAGTGGTCCTCTACGAAGGTTGTTCAAATTATGCCCCTGGGGTCAAAACTGGCCACGCCCCGGGGGTCACTTGGTTTATATTGAATATATAGCAAAATGACTTTATCCACGAGACCCATAGGTTTCATATTTGGTATGTAACATCCTATAGTGGTCCTCTACAAAGATTGTTCAAATTACGCCCCTGGGGTCAAAACTGGCCACGCCCTGGGGTTCACATGGTTTATATAGAATATATAGCAAAATGACTTTTAAAATCTTCTCCTCTGAAACCGCAAGGCCCAGAGGTTTCATATTTGGCATGTAACATCCTTTAGTGGTCCTTTACAAAGTTTGTTCAAATTATGCCCCTGGGGTCAAAACGGACCATGCCCCAGGGCTCACATAATTTATATAGAATATATACCAAAATGACTTTAAAAATCTTCTGCTCTGAAACCACAAGGCCCAGAGGTTTCATATTTGGTACGTAACATCCTATAGTGGTCCTCTACAAAGATTGTTCAAATTATGCCCCTGGGGTCAAAACTGGCCACGCCCCGGGGGTCACATAGTTTATATAGAATATATAGCAAAATGACTTTAAAATCTTCTTCTCTGAAACCGCAAGTCCTAGAGGTTTCGTATTTGGTATGTGACATCCTATAGTGGTCCTCTACAAAGATTGTTCAAACTATACCCCATGGGTCAAAACTGACCACACCCCAGGGGTCACATGGTTTATATAGACTTAAATAGCAAAATGGCTTTAAAATTCTTCTCCTCTGAAACTGCAAGGCCTAGAGGTTTCATATTTGTTATGTAACATTGTATGGTGGTCCTCTTCAAATTACGCCCCTGGAGTCAAAACTGGTCATGCCCAAACGGTCACATGGTTTATATAGACTTAAATAGCAAAATGACTTTAAAAATCATCTCCTCTGAAACGGCAAGGCCCACAGCTTTCCTATATTTGGTACGTAACATTGCATAGTGGTCCTCTTCAAAGATTGTTCAAATTATGCCCCTGGTTTCAAATCTGGCCACACCCGAGGGGTCACATGGTTTATATAGACTTAAATAGCAAAATGACTTAACAAATCTTTATCTGAAACCGCAAGGCCCAGAGGTTTGTTCAAGATTTTCAAATAATGCCCCTGGGATAAAAATAAGCCATGCTTCGGGTATGCAAATTCCAATTGGGTTACAAGGTCTCAGGTGAGCATCATAGGGCCCTCTTATTGTGCATAAATTTCTGGGGTGTGGAAAAATTACAATTATTCACTTGATCACGGACAAGTTCATTGCAAAATCTTTTTTGTACGCAAGTAGAAGTCACTTGTCAGAATAAGAACATTGTTCTTTTTTCTGGGCATGCTTAGTTTAATGTGTCCTAAAATTGTAAATAAAATATTATTTTCATTGTTGTTAAAATATATATTTGTATCATAAGGAAAATGTAATTATTAACTCCCAACATTTGCGCACAAACAGTAATTGAAGATGAACAACTTGGCAGGAAAAATCAGGCATGGGATTCCCAAACCCCTACTGTTGTTAAGGAATATTTATACATGCCTTAGTTGAGTCCTGGGAGTAACAGGCATATTTCTCTAACAAATTCTCTTAAATAACAGCCAACAACAAAGTCACATTAGTTTATTCCAGCCTTCTTCTAGTAAGTCATATGCTTCTGTTTCTCAGAGTACATGGAGGTCGATTTTTAGCTCACCTGAGCACAAAGTGCTTGGTGAGCTATTGGTATAGGGGACGTCTCCTCCGTCGTCCTTCGTATGTCGCTCGTGTGCCGTCAACAATTTCTTTCATTCACACCCTGGAGACTTCACTTCTTATCCAATCTTAACCAAACTTGCACAGTTTGTGTATGACCAAACAATCTCGGATGGGATTGTTATTGGGCCAGATCACACCAGTAACACTAGAGTTATTGCCCCTTTTTCATGCAAAAAAATGCAAAAATGCCTTTTTCCAACATATAGACTTTATTTTCCATCCAATCTTAACCAAACTTTCACAGTTTGTGTATGACCATCAGATCTCAGCAAACGCCAAAAATGGGCAAGATCATGTTTCAAACACCGCAGTTATTGCCCTTTGTTTATGAAAAATGTACAAACATGGACATTATTCAGGATGGAGACTTCATTTTTAGCTCACCTGGAAGTGCTCGGTGAGCTATTGGTATAGGGGACCTCTCTGGCATTGTCCATATGCCGTCAGCAGTTGGGACATTTATCGCGATAAAGACTACATTTTTTATTCAGTCTTCACCTAACTTGCCCAGTTTGTGTATGACCATACAATCTCGGTTGGTATTGATAATGGGCCAAATTGGACCAGAAACCTTAGAGTTATGGTCCGGTGTTTGTCAGAAAAAATGCAAAAATTGCCTTTTTCGTTCATAGAGACTTCATTTTTCTACCAATATTGACCCCATGGTTTGTGTATTATCAAAAGATCACAGTAGAAATCAACATTGGGCCATATTGGGCCACAAACACCAGAGTTATGCCCCTTTTTGTTGAAAATAGGCAAAAATTGCCATTTTACCTTGATTAAGACTTCATTTTTGTCCAATCTTTACCAAACTTCCAAAGTTTGCGTGTGACCAAAAGGTTTCAGCAGGAGCAAAAAATGGATAAGGTTAGGCCACAGACACCAGAGTTATGGCCCCTTGTATGTGGAAAAAAATGCAAAAATTGCCTTTTTTGTTCATAGAGACTTTTTGTTTCTTCCAATCTTGACCAAATTTCCACAGTTTGTATGTGATCATACGTCTGCAACAGAAGCCAACAATTGGTCAGATTGGGCAACAAACATCGGAGTTATGGCCCATTTGTTGGTGAAAAAAATGCAAAAATTGCCTTTTTCGTGCATCGAGATTTCAATTTTTATTCAATCTTGATAAACCTTCCACATGTTTTGTATGGCCATAAGATCTCAAGACAAGCAGCAAATGAGACATGCCACAAACACAGCAGTAATATCCCCTTAATTGTGAAAATTAATGCACAAATTAATGTGTTGCAGGACCAGTCTGGACCAAACTTGCACCATTTGTCTAGGACCATAAAATCTTAAGCGAATTTCAATACAGGACGGGTAAATGGCAATACACTCAACACTTTGAAAGCAAGCATGACATGACCTTTGCACAGCGGTCGCCATTATCTTTCAGAACTGCAGCATTAACACTATTCCTCCGTAAGTGCCTGCGAAATGTTGTATACCAGGGTAGAGAAAATATAACCAGGTCTTTACTTGTTCTATGTATGAGAGTAAATCAGCTAGACAAATTATTTAAGGACAGTATGGCGTACATTCCCGCAAGCCTTTCACAACAGTGAGGCTTTCATCTTTGCCAGTATTCAGGTGAGCCCTCTGGGCCATCATGACCCTCTTGTTCATCCCATCTTCTCCAGTCTTGCACAGTTTGTCTATGACCATAAGATTGCAGGTCAAGTTGAATATAAACAAAATCGGGCCAGAAATACCGGAGTTATTGCCCTTAGTTTGTCAAAAAAAAAAGGACATTATTCAGGATAGAGATTTCATGTTTCATCCAATCTTAAACCAATCTTGCACAGTTTGTCTATGACCATTAAAGGTGAAGTCGCATATAAGCAAAATGGGGCCAGAAACACTGGATTTATAGCCCTTTGTTTGTGAAAAAATATACAAAAATGGACATTGTTCAGGATAGAGACTACATTTTTCATCCAATCTTCACCAATTGTGCACAGCTTGTCTATGAACGTAAGATTACAGGTGAAGTCGAATATAAGCATGTTTGGGCCAGAAACACCAGAGTTATTGTGTGTGGAATAGAACATCAACAAGTTGGCTTGATTGGCTTGCACACACGATTTTGTATTGAATGTTGACCAGACTTACACAGTTTGCGTATGACCATAAAAATTGATTGATAAAGTGTGATTTTCCACAGTTGCAAAACTTGCATGCAGTTATTTGTACATGCAACATTGATGGCTTCAGAGCCTGCATTAACATCATGTATCATCATTGGACAGAAAGTTATCTTTAAAAAAGCAGAACTTGACCTTATAGCGCAGCCAATCGCAATTATCGCATTGCAACTAGTTCTCCAAAACTGTCTGCAAAAAAGACATCAAAATCTACTGTTTCTGCAATTGTCACTCACTTAATGAAAAAGGGTCAGGTAAGAATATCGAGAGAAATGATTTGAGAACCATTAGCAAAACACTTCACATCCACTACCCAACTCGTACTTTAGTTAGGCCATTGCACTAACCAAATGTTTTAAATCAAATCGATCCTATCCCCAGTTGCGGATTGTTCAGATACCTTGATTTTCAAACCTGTCACAACAGTATGGTCTTCATCTGTGCCAGTTCTCAGGCGAGTCCTTTGGGCCTTTTCCCCTTTTGTTATTTATTGGCAGGGCTTTTTTTAGCTGATTTTATAGCCGTTATTGTGTCATATTCCCAAACAGCTACTAGGGCATCAACATTGTTCCAATATATGGTATTGTATTGCAATATGTGTTTGCCTATTGTATTGCAATATGTGTTTGCGTCATTGTATTGCAATATGTGTTTGCCTCATTGTATTGCAATATGTGTTTGCCTCATTGTGTTTGCCTCATTGTATTGCAATATGTGTTTGCCTCATTGTATTGCAATTTGTGTTTGCCTCATTGTGTTTGCCTCATTCTATTGCAATAATGTGTTTGCCTCATTGTATTGAAATATGTGTTTGCCTCATTGTGTTTGCCTCATCGTATTGCAATATGTGTTTGCCTCATTGTATTGCAATATGTGTTTGCCTCATTGTATTGCAATTAGGGCTGTGGATCGTTTGGTAAGTGACGATCCGATCCGTGCCACAAATCAGGGTTTACGATTCACAGATCGAACCACGAATCAGTATATTGCAATACAGTTTTTGCCATATGGTGCAGCCCTAACAGCTACATTTGTGTTGTATTTCAGACTCCAAGACCCTGTATATCGACTGCTGCAATGAGACGAGCAGCACCCACCTGTGTTTTATGTACCACACTAAGAAGAACCCAGCCAATGTATGTATATGTCCTGTTATTGCTGTCATGATAATGATTTATAATGTGCACTTACAGCCATACTGCACACGCATGATTTAATTATATGTTGCATCACGGATGGACCTCAGAACCAATTTAATTTCCTGCAAAATACGCTGATTATGATTTGTGATGAATACTATAAATGTAGTACAATAAGATACTAGTTCTTTCTAGAATTTGGAAAATTTATTTGTGTCAACTAAGGATACCTGTTGTAGTGATGTAGTGTAATTTTAAAAAAAAGCTTTTCAGAGTTGTGTTGGGACAAGAGATGACTTATAATGTGTCATGCTAGGTTCCCTCTGTCACGATTCCCGCCAATATTGAAATTGTGGTCTAAATCATGGACCAATTGTGGTGATCCTATCAGATGTTATCAGATCTTGAGGTCATTTGTGGAAATCGTGTTAATCGTAGAAAAATTTTGAACGGTTCAAAAATTCCCTACGATTTACACAATCAACTGCGATCAATCGTCCATTGGAATCATTGTATCAGGTCTTATTGCATCGTAACAATGCGCGACAGATCGTATCTAATCGTGCATCCAAATCGTGGTGATCGCGATCCATTGTAGACGAGAAAAAACACCACGCTTTGTAAAGTTCTCAAGAATCAATGAAGTCATTAGTCAGTTGGGCTGTATTTATATCACACGGGTCCAGTCGTAGCTCAAATCGTGATCTCCATCGATCATGATCGTGAAAGACATCGCAACCACAGTCGTATCCTATCATAACGGAGCGCATTTATTCGTGATAAGCGTATCGGAACTTATCTGTACGTACTAGAACGTCCTAATTCGGCGAACCCGATCGTGATATTGTCAGATCGAGACCCAATCGTGGACAAGATCGAAACAATCCCAACAGAACGTATGTAATCGTATCTAAACTGGATATCAGACCGTGACAGATCGTGACACCTGTAATTGGCAAATCGTGACCAGATCGCAACAGAGCACAAAACATCATATGAAAACTTATGGACTCGCATCACATCGTATCCAAGCCTGATATTTTAGAGAAATACCACGATCAGCTGCGAGTGGCTAATCGTGGCGTTTGTGACAGATCGCACGATAGCGGGAACCTAGCATCATTGATAAAATAAAATGTATTTGGCTGTGTTTCTTTAGAGCCAAGTATTACCTCATCAGTTCTGTAGAAGCTGACAAAAATGCTGCTGCTGATCTTTCAGCCCTATTCTAGTGAAAGAATCATGTGACACAAATTTATCTTCAGTAAACATGCTAACCTTAATACAGTAATAATTCTAAAGAAAAAAATATAATGTTTACTAATAAAAGTTTGCACAACAGATGAGGCATGTCATGGGAAACCTGGGCTTAATGCATGTGCGTAAAGTGTCAACCTGGTCCAAACAAGCTAATCCAGGATGGCACTTTCCACCTACAGTGGATTTATGTTTCAAAGAGACTTCCTTGCAACAGAAAATACCATAAAAGCGGACTGCACAGGCTGATAGGGACGACACTTTACGCATATGCATTGAGCCCGGGTTTCCCACGACACGCCTCATATGTTTTTGCTAACGTCTGTTTCAGGTATATGCCTGTTTACCAGCTCGCGCCACGACAGATCGGCCAATCTGTACATTCCAGAGCGACTGCTATTCTCCCAACGTGGAGATTTCCTGTGTGTATCCCTCTGTCGATAACCAGACCAAGCTACTACGGGTCGTCCATGGACATAAACCTCCTCTATTGTTTCTAGGTCATCCACTAGATCTGCATTATTCTGGTACGCAAGTTCTCCATTTGATCGTTTGTCGTCCATGTCAAGTGATTTTTTAAGTCCAGTTTGTTGCCAAAATAGGACCCTATTCCACCCGGCTCAAAAGTTGTTCCCCAAGATCTTAAAGACATTCTCAAACATTTTCTTATTTGACGTCTTCATTGTGACGTTATAAATGGCATCGCACTAAAATCATTCATATTCTTATTGAGTTAAGAAACATTCAAAGGTTGATTTATTGCTCACACATTCATACCAATTTAAAGTGCTTTGTACTTCAGTAGTCGGTTTTCTAAGACTGTGTAAATACAGACAATTTACCATTCAAAAAGTTATCAAAATACACAATATTTTAAATAATACATGCATACACTTAAGTAAGTAAACAAAAAGACCATGTTTTAAGACTATCATATTTTATTTCACAACGTGCCTACGACTTTTCTATGTAAATAGTAGTGCTCTAGATTCAAAAATTGCCTGGCCTGGCTAGCTCGGTAGAGCGCTGGACTGTCAATCTGGGGATCGTGATTTCGAATCCCAGCCTGGCTACATAACTTGCGTGGGGATTGGTCATGAAATTATATCTATGGCCATTCTCTCCCTTCCTCTGATTCAAGTAGGGCAGTTGTCAGTTACTGACATAGGTATGTGCACTTAGTACTGGTAAACCACTTAATTCGGCTAAGCTTGCCCAGGAAAAGTTTTTTTAGGTTAACTGACCGCCATGATGTGACTGAAATACTGTTAAAAACGGCGACAAATCCAAATAAAAAACAAACAAACAGATTCAAGAATTAACTACTCCTTTAAAATTGGAAAATACTCATTAAAAATAAAAATTGAGGTACCAGCAAGCATTCAAAATCAAATCAGAAACTATAATAGATTTTAAAGCAAGACATATTGAATTTGAAAGAGAGTTTCTCAAGATGTTACGGAAACATAGTATGCATAAGGCGCGTTGTGGGAAAACCGGACTTAATGCATATGAGTAAAGTGTCGTCCTAGATTAGCCTGTGCAGTCCGCACAGGCTAATCCAAGACGGCACTTTCCGCATACAGTGGATTTATGTTTAGAAGAGGTTTCTTTGAAACAGAAAATACCATAAAAGCGGAAAGTGCCATCCCGGTTTAGCCAGTGTGGACTGCACAGGCTATTCCGGGACGACACTTTACGCACGTGCATTAAGTACGGTTTTCCCACGACGCACCTCACATTATTTGCTATAGGTCCTTTTAAAACATCTGATTATGTCTAATTATGTAACATACAGGCAAAAATTATTTGTTGAATGGATGTTAAAAGCCTTGTCACACGAAATGTGCGTGGCTTAACAGTTACAAGTTTTTAAATAGTCTTTATACATAATGAGATTAATAGTTCATGCATATATTTTCAGTGATACTGAGTAACTTCATTCCGAACAGCGCGCTGATTCCAGTCAACCTTCCGTACGCCATCGACACATTCTGCAAGTATCCTTGTCTGGCACAATACAATTCAGTTTCAAATTAATTTAAAATTTTGCAAGTAGCTCAGTGGACTGCCATAATCTTTTATTGGTAGCCCAATACTGCATGGAGGAAACATAGAACCGAACTACAAGCATACGATATATGCATTATCGTGCATTTAATGATAAGAATATTCATATGAATAATAATCATATTGTTATAAATAGATATTATTACAATGTAAAACAATACTTAAGTGCAAATTAAAAACACTCTGAAATTAATTGAAAATCAACCATATTTTCACAATTTCTGAAGAAAATATTTCTGAATAACATGTATCTTTGCAAGATCAAAATTTCGGGCTACTAATTCAATTTTCTTAGTGCCAGCCTAGATTATAATTTTTCGAGGGCATATAGTAGTCGCACAGTCCGTCTGTGGGTGGGTGGGTGCGTGGATGGGTGGGTGCGTTTCCAGACTTTGTTTCCGCTCTGTAACTTTTTAATGCCTGGATGGATTTTAATATAACTTCAGATTATTATTCCCCATATTCCCCATATTATTCCCCATGAGTAGATGATGTATGCTCGTGGGTCGAAGGTCATGAATTTTTGTTTCCGCTTCATAACTTCTAAATGCCTGGATGGACTTTAATATAACTTCAGATTATTATTCCACATGACTAGACGATGTGTCGCCTACATCTCCCATGCTCGTCAGTCAAAGGTCAGAGTCACACTTTAAGGTCAAAGGTCATGAATTTTTGTTTCCGCTCTGTAACATCTGAACGCCTGGAAGGATTTTAACTTCAGATTATTATTCCCCATGACCAGACAATGTGTCGTGTACAACTCCCATGATGGTCGGTCAAAGGTGAAGGTCTTAATTCAAGGTCAATTATTTTTGGTTCCACTTCATAACTTCTAAACGTCTGGAGGGATTTAAATGTTACTTCAGATTATTATTGTCTATGATCAGACAATGTATGGCATACAACTCCATGCTCGTCTGTCGAAGGTCAAGGTCACAATTCAAGGTAAAAGGTCAAGGATTTCTGTTTCTCCACCATAACTTCTAAACCTTTGGAAGGATTTTAATATTACTTCAGATTATTATTTTCCATGACCAGGCAATGTGTCGTGTACAACTCCCATGGTCCTCAGTCAAAGGTCAGGGTCACGATTCACGGTCAAATGTCAAGGAATTTTTTTTCTGCTCTATAACTTCCAAAAGCATTGAAAGGATTTTAATGTTACTTAGATCATTTTTTCCCATGACCAGATGATGTGTCACATACCGCATACATGCTCCTAGGTCAAGGTCTGTGGGTCCAAGGTTACACTTAAAAGGTCAAATATTAGCATGAACTTTTTGTAGGAAGCATCATTTTTGCCAACATGAACGGAATGTAATAACTTGGTGGGAATGACGTTCATTATGAGGCAGTGTGTCACAACAACAAACAGCTGTGTTGCTGAAATCTCAAGATATTTGTCCAGGGCATAATATTGTACTCTGACATTGTTTTGCCTTTCTCTGACAATCATATGCTTCGGGGGCATATGTCACATCCTGTGACTAGCCTCGTTGTACCTTGTTATGTGACTTATTTCTGGTGTTTCGTATCGATGGGTCAGCACAAAACCAAGAAAAGTCTCTATAGTTGTATAGCATAGTTTTGTGCTGAGCCATCAATATCCGAGTTTACAAACCCTGGTATTGATCTGTTGATCCTCCTTGACCCTTGTCCAAGATACCTGATATCCCTGTCTGGAGCCCTGGTCATTCTGAACGTGGTCCCCTGCTACGCCCTCGACGGTCAGTTCATCTGTCAGGGGTTCATAGAGCTCACCCTGCGGTCAACGATTCCCGACAAGGAGGTACGGGACGCTATATTCTCGCTCGTGGTTCTCTTCGGGACAGTTTTGCTGGCGCTCAACGTGACACTGGCCATGTGGGTGCTGTTTGTGGGATGAAAGCTGCTTTGTTGAGTTCAAGGACAGCTTATCAGATGAAAGCTTTGGAATTCAAGGACGGTTTTTAAGATGAGTGTTGGAATTTAATGAAAGTTTATCAGATAAGGGTGTTGGAATTCCAGGTTTGTTTGTGAGGTGAAAGCGGACTGTTTATCAGATGAAAGGGTTGGAATTCAAGAACTGTTTATCAGATGAAAGTGTTGGAATTCATGGACTGTTTATCAGATGAAAGTGTTGGAATTCATGGACTGTTTATCAGATCAAAGATTTAAATTCAAGGACTGTTTATTAGATGATAGTGTCGAAATTCATGGACTGTTTTCTGATGAAAATGTACGAATTCAAGGACTGTTTATTAGATGACAGTGTTCGAATTCAAGGACTGTTTATCAGATGAAAGCATTGGAATTCAATGACAGTTTATCAGATAAAGAAGTTGAAATTCCAGTTTTGTTTGTGGGTGATGGTGTAAGAATCAAGGGCTGTTTGTGACATGAAATCATTTTATTTCTAGGATGAATACATGTTAGTTGTTGAAAAGAAAGATTTATAGATGACAAGTATGGAAAATATGATATTAAGAGAGTGCTGTATGGCAAAAGAAGAGTATGCTTCTGCTGTAAGAAAAGAAGAGAAAAGCAAGAGTAATAAGAACAGACTTTGATTGTGGCTTATTACAAATTGGTGAAGAATTGGTTAATAGAGGCTACAGAGGAGCTACTAGTTGTTGCAGTCTAAGGGTCAGGTTAGAAGAATGCAGCGACGTATGAAAAAAGAATGTAAAGAAAGAAAGGGACAGAAAGATGGGTAACAAATAACAAATGGGTATTACTGGTAAATGTACAGGAACACAAGTCAAGTCCTGTGTGGGTCCCATGCACAGCTTTGCTAGCAACTATGTAATCGGATGGTTAGAGGGACAGCTTTGCTAGCAACTATGTAATCGGATGGTTAGAGGGACAGCTTTGCTAGCAACTATGTAATCGGATGGTTACAGGGACAGCTTTGCTAGCAACTAAGTAATCGGATGGTTACAGGGACAGCTTTGCTAGCAACTATGTAATCGGATGGTTAGAGGACAGCTTTGCTAGCAACTATGTAATCGGATGGTTAGAGGGACAGATAGTGGATGTGCCTTAAGTGTCCCACATTTTACACTCTACCATGATACACATGGAGACAATAATTCCTGTGTTTATGTTAGATTTAGTGATAAAAGATTGACTTGATTGAGAGCCAGTGGGAAACAACGCTGTTTGAAGGAAATATGAAGGGTGTTGTAGGAAACTCAGGCTTAATGCATGTGCGTAAAGTGTCGTCCCTGATTGTGCAGTCCGCACAGGCTAATCTGGGTCAACACTTTCTGCCTACAGTGGATTTCTGTTTAGAAGAGACTTCCTTGAAACAGAAATACCATACAAGGGGGGAATGTCATCCTGGATTAGCCTGTGCGGACTGCACAGGCTAATCCGGGACGACACTTTACGCACGTGCATTAAGCCCTTGTTTCCCATGACACATCTCATATATTTAATTTCATGATTCTTTATGTGCAGGACATTTACTTTAACACAATGAACAGTTTAAAGGATAATATTGTTTGTGCCACCAAAAACTTCTAAAATAGTGTGACAGTATGTTGTAGTAACAAAGCATAGTTATTTTGTAATGGCATTTCTGTTTTGTGAAGTGTATGTATTGTTTAAATGGTTGTTGAGGACCACAGCTGGATGCATATCATTTTCTGTGACCTAAATTGTGAAATGGAAAGGTCCAGGTATTGTACTGCATTGTTCTTTTACATTGTATATACAGTCGACTCTCGATGCCTTGAAATCACTTGTATAGAATTTCTCGTTGGCTCAAAGTTTCCTTCAGGGACCAATATTTTACCGCTATAATTATGTTCATATAAAATTCTGTCATTTGGCTCGAAATCGCTAGCGTCAAATTTTGGGATGGCTCAAAGTGTTTATAATGGTCCTGATCACAGTTTTTACACATTGAATTATTTGTTTGGCTCAAACACGTTTCGGTCATATTGAGACGTTAGTAGATTAGGTGCAATCGATTAGTGTCATGTGTTAAAAGAACGCAATAATTGATTTAACCACTTTCATTAACTAAACTAAATAACATTAATAAAATATATAAATAAAAATGTTTGATATCTGTTTATAACCATTAAAGATATCTAAATACTCTTCAATTGGAGATTTGACAATAATGCAGACGGATTACTGCCCGTACATGTATAAGTACACATTCTCGAACTCCGTTTAGTCGAAGTTTCCATGGCGGTCCCTGAACTACATGCTGCCGGAAGTCGACTGTATATTAAATAAATCATGTATCTAGGACTTATGCTGCTGTTCTCTATGTTAGCCAATGGCTACACATTTGATTACTAGTATTTTGTTGAAGAAAATTATGTTTGGCTACATTTATTTCTTTATTAAAACCTACACATTTCTGATGATCAGAATTTTTCCAGCAAAACTAGTTAAATTTGGTTAAAGAAAATTTTCAGCCTGGCATGGGGGGGGGGTTGTTGGGAATTAAATCAAATGTAAATGTAATTAACTGTTGTTCCTTAGTTTGCTCTTACCACGTATTTGCAGGTTAACTTGTTACATTGTGGGTTTACTTTACTTTAGCATGGTTGGATGACACAAAATTCTGAAGACATAATACCACTTGCATCTTGTATATAGTACACAGTATATACACAATCAAAGTGGGGCTCTTCATTGATAATACTGTTTGAAATGTATTGTACGAAAATGCAATGGCGTTGAAATATTTATACTAGTATTGTTGGATGTCACGTTTTATTGACATTGTGGATTCAGGTTTCCTTTGAGTGTATTCCCTTACATTGCAATACTTGTAGATTTCTATCAACAGACAGTTTTGATCTCGAGATAATATTGGAACATGTAACAGATGTATGTTAGCACATGGAAAATTCTGAGAAATTGAAACTGCAGATTAATTTTGTGAAATTGTGAGCAATTAAGACATTACTTTGAAATCAATTTTGATACATTTTCTGGTTGTAAACCGCTGGGTATTTACATGCTAAAGTTAATATATGACTAGAAATTAGTGTTAATTATTTTGACTTTTTGTTGCGAAATGAAATATTTTGTGTATGTACGCAGTATAAATAGCTCTGCCAATGTGACGCATAATTATTATACCCTCCAAAAATTGTTCAAGCCCTACAAAATTATAATCGAACAACAGTGACAGTATCTGAAAGTACTTCTTTATTCAAGACAAGTTAAAGTTCTTGTATTAATTAAAAGCAGTGCATTGCTGTTGTCAAACACCAGTTTAAAAATGTCATTGGAATAATTACCATACTTTAAACCATATCGTTTTATCTTGGCCAAGGTGATGTGTTATATTAATGGCAAAAAAAATGCATAATTTTGACTTTAATTGTTTTATATTGAACAAAAACAAATGGAAACCCTTAGGTACGTAGATAATATACATTAATTTGTTAAAGACATTTTTTTGGTATTTCTGATGTTTTTGTTTTTAACAGTTTTCGTGATTGTATCAGTAATGTCCAACATGAAGTTATTGGTTTGGAAGATGTTTTTTCTTCACTGTGCAATATACAGCATCGCTATATATGAGGCACGTCGTGGAAAAACCGGGCTTAATGCATGTGCGGACTGCACAGGCTGATCCGGGACTTTCCACCTGTAGTGGATTTATGTTTAGAAGAGACTTCCTTGAAACAGAAAATGCCATAAAAGCGGAAAGTGCCATCCCGAATTAGCCTGTGCTGACTACACAGGCTGATCCGGGACGACACTTCATGCACATGCATTAAGCCCAGTTTTCCCACGACACGCCTCATATTATGTATTTATTCCATTGTTTCTGTGTTTCTTGTGTCTCTTTATGTACATTTTGCTCATTTGAATGTCAGTCACTAAGTGACAAACTTGTACTTCTTTTTTAATTAATGTCACACAACTGTTTTTGAGTAAATTTTTGTTATTGTATTATCTGTTTACAAATGATGAATACGATTAGAGTTTCTTATATTTCTGACTTACTTTCTCAGCTAATGCTGCCTTCAAATGCACAAATTATTGAATGATAGAAATATCTCACATCTCCTTAGAAATATTAAAGTTCATTTTGTATCTCAGCATGGATATAATCCGACAAACATGGTAAATTGTGTCATGAATTTTTCCTAAAAAGTTCTAAGTTTACAACTTTTTTTCCCTAGATATTGATGCTTTACCCAGTAACAATGTCATTTTGAACATTTCATTTTGTATTTATAGTATTTGTCTTATTGAGGAACTGTATTAGAGCGGTATGAAAGAGTGCTGCACACTGCCCCTTTTTGGTCCTCACTGATAATTTCTTACAGAGCCGATGTCAAGTGGAGCAATGATAATTATAAACTTGATGCATCCAAAAGATGAAAACTCTGGAGTTATCATATTATAATGTAAGCAAATTTCAAAATACTACTCTGGCTCCCGCCAAATACTCCTTTGCAGCAGCCTTTACCAACATGATTCCGATGCATTCAGGGGCGTACCAAGGCTGTATCTGAGTATATGCACAGTAAAAAACTATAACTTCAAGGTGTAAATTTAAGTAACATTTCTTATTTGACTTCATAGCAGTTGTTGACCAAAGTTCATGTTGTTTATGTATGTTTGTTATATTCCGTCAATACTTTTGGTATAATTAGCATTTTTACATGACTTTTTCATTAAAACTGATTGTGTCTTTGATAATTTTTACTGTATTTATAAACTGTGTTCATGCACGCATTGACACAGTTCAATTTTTTAAAGAAAAGTTTGTAAATGCATACAAGTTTACAGTTTTGTGGCAAAATCAATTTTACTGATGCAGTTATAAGTGCAGGTGTCTTTTGCACTAATTATTCTGCAAAATTCGGAAATTGCAAATGGTAAACTGCATATAAAACATGGCTGTAATAAAACAGTTTATTCTATGTTTGACGTCTTATTCCAACTTCACATAATAGTGTGTTCAGTGTTTTCAATGAGATAGTGCTGCTGATTCTGTGTACCAGCTCTGTTAGACCGTATACAGCTCATGCCGTATATAGCTTACGTGTGAGCTGTATACGTTGATTGAAAACTCATACAGCTTACGGTGAGCCATATTCGTTGGTTGACAACATATACAGCTTACGTTAACTGTATACGTTGGATATGTACATATACTTTTTAAATAGGTCTTTCGTCTTAAAGTATATAGCTCACATGGTGAGTGACCAGTATAAAAAATCATTGTGATTACTAGTATACTTGATCGTCATTACCACCATCATATTCTTGGTCGTGGCAGTAAAAGTAGATTTAGCAGCAATAACAGTAGCAGCGGCAGTAGTAGCAATAACAGTAGCAGCGGCAGTAGTAGTAATGGCAACAGCAGCAGCGACAGTCGCAGAATCAGCAGCAGCAGCAGTATTAGTGGTAGTAGTGGTAGTTGTAGTAGTTGTAAAATCTTTATTTAATAATTATTAAAAAGCTTATTATACCCCCACAAACGAAGTTTAGGGGGGGTATATAGGAGTGAGCTTGTCGGTCCGTCGGTCTGTTGGTTTTCGGTTTCCGGATGATAACTCAAAAAAGGCTTGACATATTCAAATAATTTTTGGCACACATATGTAACATCATAAATTAGAGGTCAAGTTCGATGTTGGTTACAAACCACTAAATTTTGACAGAGTTATGGCCCCTTTTCGACTTAAAATTCCCTAAAAACATGGTTTCCGGATGATAACTCAAGAAAGGCTTGGCATATTCAAATAATATTTGGTACACATGTGTAACATCATAGTATACAGGTCAAGTTCGATGTTGATTACAAACCACTATATTTTTTTTGACAGAGTTATGGCCCCTTTTCGACTTAAAATTCCCTAAAAACATGATTTCCAGACAATAACTCTAGAAAGGCTTGACATAACCAAATAATTCTTGGTAGACATGTGTAGCATATTAAAATACCGGTCAAGTTCGACTTTGGTTACAAACTACTAAAGTTTGACAGAGTTATGGCCCTTTATTTGACTTAAATTCCCTAAAAACATGGTTTCCTGACGATAACTCAACAATGGCTTGACATATTTAAATAATTATTGGTACATAAAATACAGGTCAAGTTTGACTTTGGTTACAAACCACTAAATTTTGACACAGTTATGGCCCCTTTCTGACTTAAATTCCCCAAAAACTTAGACACTAACTCATAAAAGGCTTCACATATTTATATTATTTTTGGTACACAGGTGTAACATCATAAAATACAGATCAAGTTCAACTTTGATTACAAACCACTAAATGTTGACAGAGTTATGGCTCCTATTGAAATTAAATTTTTCCAAATACACTGTTGACCATTCACAAATTAAAGCATTCTCTCTCTGTCCATTTCTTTCGAATGGATGCCATAGTTTTGTGACAAGGCCATATTGTGGGGGTATATCCGTCACTCATGTGACAATTCTAGTTTAGTTATGTAATACTACTTAGCCAACACACAAAACAAATCAATGAAACATGAACAAAACATAGGCCCAACTAAAGTTCAAACAGAAATCATTTTGAAAATCTAGTAGAAAAAGCAACAGTAGTAGTAAAAATTGTAGTAAATACAAACAAGGGGCCACGGCTAAAGTAACAACACCTGTATTAAGAACCAGATGTGCTTAAGAGCCCCACCCAAGTCCTCCATGTTCACAATTTTTAAAGGGCCACCCAAAGAGCATCTGTGGGAAACGACATTTAAATAAGTCCAAAAGTTTCAGATTTTTTTTAAAGTTTCTCCTAACATAACAAATATAAAGAAAGTAAGCCCCGCCCCTGTGCCGCCATGTTTTTTACTGATCCCTATGGTTTCACAATTTATATAGAGGCTCACACAATGATCATTTGAGGCGCGTCGTGAGAAAACCGGTCTTAATGCATGTGCGTTAAGTGTCGTCCCAGATTAGCCTGTGCAGTCCGCACAGGCTAATCCAGGACGGCACTTTCCGCTTTTATGGTATTTTCTGTTTCAAGGAAGTATACATTTCACGCGTAAGCTGTATATGGCGTGAGCTGTCTAAGGTCTAACATATTTGATGTCGGTTTTTCCTTGAATTGTTGAACAGCTTCTATTGCTATACATGCATATATTTATACACACATGCGTATGAGTATGCCTAGTTAAGCCCTTTGCATTATGTTAATCGTTCGTGTGCTCAGTGCTCTGTAGCCAATATTATATTGTTAAAGGCTAATGGGTGTTTTGAGCCCTAATTTATTCTGGGTACCCCTCTACCCCGGTGACAAGGATTCATTTGTAAATAAATACATGTAGCATTAAATACAATGTTCACTATAATAATTTATACAAGTGTTAACATAGTTCATTTTTCATCAAATAAACTCAGTGCAAACCTTATAGTTACACTTAAAAATACAGAATCAAATATTAAAGTAAGTCACTGTCTGTGTGCAAATTACACTAATGTCAGATACTATTCAGTTTAAAACATAGCTTTAGCAATTAACATTGACCTAGAAAATCAAACTGTTTGAAGTTGCGTTTGTGGCTCTACTTTCACTTTCCAAGTTATTGCCCTTGGGTTAAACTTCTGCATTATGGATCTATCTTATGGGGTTGGGGCAAGTGTAAATCACAGGCGCTGGTGTTTTAAGGAGTGTGTTTTGATAAGCAAACCACACAATTACGGTTTGCTGCAGGCCTTAGGAAACTTGTGATGTGCACTAATTTATTGTTATTGCATTGGACAGCATGTCAAAGTATTTCACAGTGATATAAATACAGGTAACCATTGTATGGAAGAATACACAATTGTACATGTTGATGAGAAGATCAAATGGCCAATGCATTCGTTCATTCAATCGCGTAGTTTTCTCAGCAGTTAGCAAACATATTTTCTCTCAGACTATTTATAGGAAAACTACTTCTGTTAGAAGTATTAAACTCATGACGAACAGCTCAATTCAAACGTTAGGTCAAGAACTTTGCACACCCGACTTCAGACAGATCACTACCAAATACAGGATTTGTATATACCAGTACATGCTGTTTTGTAGGTCCAAACTAGTTTTGAAAATAGAAAATTAACACTTAAAATGATCATTTTTGTCGAGTGCTGCGGTCAGCTCAACTCGGTTGTCACAAAGGCAGTTTGGTGTATGTGCGTGAGTTCGTCTGTGCATCAGTCCGATCTTGTCTGGACTGTTAATTCATTATTCGTCTGGGAATTTAAAAATAACTTGCCACAAATGTTCACTATGTGGAGACGGTGTGTCGCACACAAGATCTGTGTCACTAGCTCAAAGGTCAAGGTCAAACTTAGAGGTAAAATATGGGCATAATTAACAGACTGTTAATTTATCATTCAACAGGGAATTTTAAAATAAGTTCCCACAAATGTTCACCATGTGGAGATGGCGTGATGCATGCAAGACCCGTGTCTCTAGCTCAAGGTCAAGGTCCCACTTACAGGTCAAAGATCAAATACGGGTGTAATACAACTTGTCCAGACTTTAAATTTATCATTCATCAGGGAATTTAAAATAACTTGCCAAAAACATTCTCCATGTGGACAGGGCGTGTCGTAGCTCAAAGGTGAAGATCATACTTAAGAATCCGAAGGTCAAATATGGGCATATTACAGCTTGTCCAGACCAGATGTTCTTCATTTGTGGTTTGTAGTTTTAAATAGTTTTCACAAATGTTTACCAAATGGTGACACCATGTTTTGCGCAAGACACATGTTCCTGGCTGAAATGTCAAGGTCACACTTTACGGTCAAATATGGGCACTATACAGCTCGTTTCCAATGTGATTTTAAAATAATTACAATATAAGTTGCCCGTTTGACAACGGGCTTCATCTAGTTCAATAACTAAACATAACCTTTGTGTAACTTAATTAATGCAACGCCATTTTAACTGGTACTTTATTTAGGGTTAGGCGTGTTGTCCCTTGCATTAGCAGGAACAATTAGTATAATAACCACTCTAAACTAAGTACAGACTAGACGGATCAATTTTATGATCACATGACTGGTGTGTTTACGATGTCTTTCTGATTCTATTCCATGGAATGGTATTTCAAAACAGACAAATTTCATCTTCAAAATATATTTATTGTATAGAATTATCAAAACAAATATCCCTGGATGCAAATGAAATGAAATTATTGATGAGATGATGATAATTATGGCATAATGTCAGAAACATGATTAATAAACTGTCAAAATGATATTCTGATAATGAATATTCTATATAAAACATAAAAAGTCGTAACAATTGTAAACTAAAATAGTTCGATTAAAACACTGGCCAGCTGGATTTCAGGTGTATCTATCCAGAAGGTACTATTACATGACTTCCCCTATACACAGCTCCAGTTTAAGTTTTGCAATGGTTGTAATTATTTGTTTCTTTGGAACATCGTTTAAATCTGCTGTTTCTACAAATATTGATTGTTCAGTGCACAACTACAGTATGCTATTTAACTGTTATACAACATAGACTTAGCATAGTTTTGCGCCGACACATCAAAATGATTTCAACAATAAACAACTACATTCATTACATTAAATTTTCTCAACGTTTTTTATTAAAAATGTATTATATTAGGACTCGTACAAATATTTGGTTTTATCACCGCGTAGTTCAAAACATATATTGTAAAGCTTTGGAACGTCCAGTTTGGTATCATGTGACACTGTAAAACCTTTGGTGGTACAAGTCTAATACTAATGAATATTAACATATGCGGCGCATCGTGAGAAAACTGGTCTTATGCATGTGCGTAGTGTTGTTTTATGGTATTTTGTGTTTCAAGGAAGTCTCTTCTAAACATATATCCACTGTAGGCGGAAAGTGTTGTTCAACATTAGCCTGTGCGGACTGCATTAAGACCGGTTTTCTCGCGATGCGCCTCATATATCTTAATGTATTTGGATTTGGCCTGTTATTTTTAATTTTAAAAATGTTCACTATTCATATCACAATCATATGTCTAAAGGTGTCAATTCTAAATCTGATTTTCCATGTAAAATCAATTAAGGTTCAACAGGTCATCATTTAACACTTATCTGAAGCTAAGGTTAAATATGTTTCATTCATCTTTCCAATAATTAATCTGATGTAAACATCTGTAAAAAAAAATTGATATAGAATCAATGTGCATCTACCTCTACAAAAAATATCATACATCAAACTACAGCACTTCTATTGACTTCAAGCATGTTCACCCAAAGATAATACCGACAGAAACCGAAACATTGTGGAAGTATTGTGAACAAGTACAAAACTAGACAAAACTAATGTACCCGAGTTATATATTCATATTGAATCAGACCCTTTAAAAACTAGATAAAAAAGCTTACTCCAGAAATGTCATTTCTTCTCAAGCATCAAAGTTGAACATTTTAATATATGGATTAAGAACCTATTGACACTTTAAACACCAAAGTACTTGCTTGCTTTATAGTTATTTCTGTTGTTATATTTGCAAAATTATAGAATTTTCCTACTTTGGTTGCAAGGAAAATCAAAGAATTACACACATCTCAAATGTTTGTTGCACACAATCCCATTTATACAACTATTCATACTCTATATAGTATATAAATGCCAGTATTAGCATCCTCACCAACATAAATCAACAATTCTTATAATCTAAGACACTAGTCATCAAAATAATATTTAGCACACATACATAGATCTATATAAAACAAATTATATACAAATTAATCTTAAATAAAATAATTTAGAGACAGCTCTAGTCTTGTGATGAAAATATATTGCTTTAAAGCATGAAGTTGCCATATGATCAAATGATTTAATTAAAATATTTACAAATTTGGCTTTTACTAAGTCTGCATTATACAATAAAAGAGGCTATTCCACCCATGAACACAAATACTTTTGTTCATTTCGATGAAAATTTTTACACTAATGATTAAGGTTTTATTATAACAATATTTCTACTGAACTGAAAAAACCTGAACAAAACGAGAAGTTTTCAAGTTCTACTCTACTCACTCTATACAATAACAATAACAAAACAATCAACAAAAACCTTAGATCATCATTTATCTTTTATACAAAACAAAAAAAGACAACAGAAAAAACATCTACTTTCAAACTTGAGAAAATCTCCAGTTGTCTTCGACATCAATACTTTTACTAGTTTTGCTGTTACCAAAAACTGAAGGCTTAACATTGTTTGCATTTGCGTCTTTCATAGTTCCATTAAAAAGACCTAATTTTGATTTTGATGTATTTGATAAGTTCTTTGAATAGTCCAAAGACGACAAATCCATATCCCCAGAATTTGAGAAATCTTCCCCATCTTCGAAAATGGCATCAAATTGAATATAAGTTGAAGAACGGTTAGGATTATTTTTGGCAGATTTTCGAGAATCGCCACTCATGTCGACAGTCTGTACAATTTCTATTGGATCAACATCCTGCGTCGTTACTTTTCGAATTCGACCATTCTGAGGTTTCTCAGTTGCACCACTGGACTGTTTTGTCGGCTCCTGCTTACGCCTTGTGACGCCAGCACTGGGCGATTTGGAATCCCGAGATCTCATTTGAGGCATGGATTTGGAAGGTTTCATGGCAGGTTTCCCTTTAATGTTCTTAACCTGATCCACATCAGTGATGCCCCTTCGTCGAACGTCCCTACCAGTCATAAGTGTGTCGTCTTGCATTCCAAGTGCCTCTAGTTTTGAATTTACGTGTGATGGAATATCGTCGTGCATTGCAACTCTATACGAACTATTTCTGTTGGCCATATCTGGCACGATACCATTAGTGTTTCTAACAGCAATCCTGTAGGAATCTGCACGGTTTAGCACATCATCGTCATAGCTATTACCGGTATTGGCTGCTATACTTGGATTCATATCCATAGCAACACGATAAGGTCCAGTTTGTGTTGTTGGTGGCAAGACTGGAAAACTTTTACTGCCATGCATAACGTTTCTATACGAAACTGTCCTTTGATTACCATTGCCCATAGCAACGCGATACGAATCTGAACGTGACGAACACTGATCAGTGAGGCTATATGCAGTTGAGGATTGTGGTGGACCATTAGGGCTTGATGAACTATTTGCACTTTTCTGTACTGAACTGTAACTAGAGTTTGACACTAGAACTGAGTTAAAGCCTAATGGGAATGATTTCGAGGAAGGCATTGATGGATAATGATTCTGATTTGGTGCTGCACCCTGTTTAGTGTCATTTAATGGCAGATGTCTAATACGAAATGACATATCTGTAGGCAATGACCGTCTACCGGTTGCATTCATATCACGATACGAGGGCTCTTTCCTCGTGTCAGGCCGGCTTCGACGACCCATCTGTCTTGACGGATTTCCTGCAGACGAAACCTCAGGCTGTGTACCATGCTGTGACATAGGGGTCCTCGTCCCCAAACCTGGGGACATGTTACCTGGCCCAGGGGTTCGGGTACCATCCATAGATGAATCTACGCTCATTTGAGTGACCCTGGTAAGGTCACAATCTGCAGAGTCAACTGATCTTCGACCCGGAGTATGTTTCAGAGATGAAGACGCCCCGATTCTTGCAGCAGACTGCTTGTTTTCGAAACTGTTTTCATTGCTGTTTGAACTGCCTACAATGGATTTAGTGTCATTCATGCACTTATTATTTCCCGCATCAGCCATATATCCATTTGACCTTGATGAATGCAAGTTTGTGTTAATCTGGTAGGTATCATTTTCCAACTCATTTGTGGGCGTTTTCCGCAAATCCAGTAGCGAGTCCATAGAGCCAGAAGGCGTGCTTGTTATAGAGAAATCCATGTTGGATAAGTTTGGAGATACACTTGGGCTAGACATCATCATGTAATTGTCAGTGTCATTAAAATTGGGGCACTCAGATGAGGTTAAGGAATCTACACTGTCGGCCGATTTCAGCGACTGCATGTCCATGTACAAGGAATTCTGGGAACTCTTTGACGCTGTAGAGTTCTGTCTACATGGTTCACTAGGGGCCATTACTGGGCTAACGGCATACAAGTTAAGCGATGCACTTGTAGCTGATGAACTATTGGTCGAAACCTGGGGCGTCGACTGAGCTCTCGGTTTAGAAGTTGTTGCATAAATCACAGGCCGTTTTGATTGGTCAGATTTCTTATTAGCAGAGTCAGGAATGTTGCTGCTGTTTGTTGCTTTACGATCTCCAGATCTTGACCTTGACCTTGGGGTTACGGTTATTACTGGCTGATATTTCAAAGGTAAATCACTTTGTCTATTAGTTTTACTTTTTGTACGTTCATTTATTGGTATGGCCAAGTTATAACTTTGCTCTGGTGAATTGAATGAACTGAACCTTGAAGCAGTAGACAAAGAGCTTCCACTTTCACTTGCCGATGAATTTGTGGGTGAAGGTAAAGGTATTTGCACAGCGTCTTGGTAACCCTCTTTGAATAGATTAACAACTGGGTCAAAGTTCAAGGTTTTATTTGGTCTCGAACTTTCTACTGTTTTCTCACTAGACTTCAGGATACCAGTATGGCTTTTATGAGATCTGGGCCAAGACTGGTAACTGCTTTCTACTTTTGATTTATCTTTCCTCTCACTCTGTGGACTGTCACATCCCTGTTGTGTGCACTCTAGCACGGACCTAGAATGCTTCAGAGACGGACCGGATTGAGTCCTATCGTCGAAATAGCTTCCACTTTGGAACGAAATCTGCGAAAAGTTGGAAACACAAGTTAAGTTCGATAGTCCTAAATCACTGCTAGTATGCTGCAACCCGGAACTTTCAAGTCCTTTTGAATTCAGTCCCACTGATTTTGTTTCAGGTGAACTTTCGTCGTCACTTGTTGATAAAGCAACCAACGACGGGAAACCAGTGTGTGACAAATTTGTTTTATCGTGCACACGCGTAAACACAGCTTCTGCGTCCGATTCTATTGAGGATTCTACAGATGGGAATGAGTGAAGCTCCTGTTTAATGGTCTCGTTTTCAGAATTGCTATCAGAGGAAGTTCTGTCAGGAGGAAGTGGAGGTGTCACTTTACTCAGCACTTTCTTGTGATTACCCGACCCCCTTCGTAAACCAGCAAACTTGTCACTAAGAGATGATCTGTGTATCACGCTGTCTGCACTACCAACACTAAAAGTATCCTTCGAAGGTGACACACACGTATCGTCTTCGCCCTCGTCAATTAACGTGTTTGTACTACGTTTCAGTCCGCTGTCATTATGAAACGATGTATAAAACCCTTCTTGGTCTACTGAATACACCGACGATTCGTCGTCTATCTTTTTCTTAGGACTATTCTCTGCTAGCATAAGATCAAGTGCTAGGATGTTTTGTCGAGTCAAGCGTGAAAGCGACGACGATTTGTCAGCACTCTCTGCCTCTTTCAGCGCTGCTCGAACTGCCAGACTCTGTATCCAGGCCTGGGTGTCTAGCTGGGTAAAGTCAGACTTTGGGTTGCCAATGGAAACAGAGTCGCCGGTGATTGTGCTCTGTGCGTCCGCTGCGTACCCTGCTGTGCTTGTACCGTCTGTCACACAGCTAAAAATAAAATGTAACAATTAGTGGGATGATTTTGCATGTGTGATGTGACCTTTATAAGAAACTGGAATATTGCACGAGCATAGACACTATAGCGATTGTCTACAATAATCGTTAGTTTTAAGGTTTTAAACTGGTGATAGCTCTAAAGTCACTATCGCCAGTAAGTGTATTTTATGAATAAGTTGCAGTACAACGTTCTAGGCTTCCAATTTGTTTATGGAGCATAGGCCTTTTCAGAATTGTATAGTAGCTGCCGCTGTAAACAGTTGCAGTGTAGTTTAAGTGCATTATTTTAACCACGGCAGATAAAGCCACAGAATATGTACTATTTTATCCAAGTCAAATAAAGCTGGTAATATATATGTATGAAAACACAAACAATAAATTGCTGCTAATTTTATACATTGCACTTCCATTATAATTGTATAACCTCCTTTCAGAAAATGATAAAATGCTTCTACTTAGAGGTTGACATTCAACAGTCAAATATGCTCCATTACAGACATACAGTCATCTGAATCTGATGAATTTTCCCACACTTGCTCACTGTTTTGAGAATGGAAAGTTGTTGTTTTTTGTTGCAGTGTTTTCTGTACCAGTGTCGGAATATTTTAAATATCAAATCCCCATTAAACTGTCAAAGGCTTACAATAACACAACTGCTTGGCATTTAACTGTGCTAAACAATTATTTTGTCTTTTTTTTCTTTAATATGAAAATTGTCCTGTGTTAAAAGACAATATACACAGCAACAAATACCATAAACTATTAAATGCCATTATAAATAAATAAAAAATATTGTCTACTTAAATAATATGTGTAAAACAGTGAGTTTTGACATCACTTTCAAACCACAAAGTGCACTTAATTATTTACTGTAAAATGTCAAGTCTCGGTAAAACAAATACGTTTTCAACATACCTGGCCAAGCTAATTCCCAACAGTTATGAAAGCTATCAATTTAAAAGTCACTTAGGAACAATTGTAAGACAAAAGTATTTCTTTGTTAAAACAACAGTCACCCATGCACATAATGCGAGTGGACAGAGTGACATTATCAGAACTGTCATCAGTTTAATCAATGTCATCAGAAATTAAAACTATCAAATCATGCAGCAGAGTGTGGCGTGTACTGATAAACTGATCGTTATTTTGATCTGATTGTTAATTGATAAGAAACTGTATACAGCGAATAACTATTATCAGAAGCAGTCTTTTGTGGGGTATCTATAAACTTGTATCAAGATTTGCACCTAAATAAATATAGCTATTGGAATGTTAATCTTCTATTAAAATCACGAAACTGAATGAAAAAAAAAGATCAATACTATCTATCAATTAAATGTAGCTATTATCTATCATCCTATCAATGGAAATAATTATAAACCATTCGAGAAGTAATCCATTAAATTTGTCTACTGCAATTAATATGTCTTCTCAATTAATTTGACAAAAAGTCAATAGTTTAAATTAAAAGAGACAAATACTTTTTAAATACTATATGTCATTTTAAGGCCACAAGACCTTAATTCTAAACCGTCGAGGCTATAAAGGTCTGACGTAATAAGTATTTGTGTTAACTTTAAATAAATATTCTTCACTATTACAAATAAATTCAATAGTCAAATTTTATTATTAAATCACTAAAGTATTTAACTCTACAAAAATATTTTTTATTTTCAAATATTGTATTCATTATAATAATCCTTTTTAAAACATAACCAACTTACTTTCCAATGTAAGTTTCCAATGATTAATAATGCTAGTTGCAAAACTAACAGCTAAACATTTGACCATGACTAGAATTGCATAAATTTACAAGATTTTAAAGTGACATAGCAACAAGCAACCTAAATATATAACTTAGTTTAACATTATTATAAAATTGTAACTTATGATGTTCACCTTTCAGTTGCATAGGCAGAACGTATCACTGCAAAATGTTGTGTGTGTTGTTGTTGTTTTTATTTTATAAAACTATGTAATCTTCTAACAGTAAATTACTCAGTGACATAAACATTTATATGAGGTGTGTCGCGGGAAAACCTGGCTTAATGCATGTGCGTAAAGTGTCGTCCCGGATTAGCCTATGCAGTCCGCACAGGCTAATCCAGGACGGCACTTTCCGCCTACAGTGGATTTATGTTTAGAATAGACTTCCTTGAAACAGAAAAAAACATAAAAGCTGAAAGTGCCATCCTGGATTAGCCTGTGCTGACTGCACAGGCTGATCCGGGACGACACTTTAAACACATGCATTAAGTCCGGTTTTCCCATGACACGCCTCATATATTTTCAAGCTAAACCTACTATTTTCGTCTCAATTGTGGAGAAAATAGGCCCATTGCAAAGCTCTCATCTTAATCCGAGAATTTAATAATTAACACTGCCCAATGAGAACATTTGTCACACATCAGCCTTGAATTTCATTGGTGAATTTTTTTCAATTAAGACCGAGATTATGTTTGAGAACTTCAGATTCTATATTAATGGGTACTCAGGGGTGTGGAAATATCAAAATTATTCACTTGTCCATGGACAAGTTCATTGCATAAATCTACTTGTCCATAAACAAATGTCACTTGTCCAAATAAAAATAAAGTATCTATTCCTGTCATTCCTAATATAATGTGCCATCAAATTATAAATAAAGTTCAATTTGTTAATATGAGGCGCGTCGTGGGAAAACCGGTCTTAATGCATGTGCGTAAAGTGTCATCCCGGATTAGCGTGTGCACATGCATTAAGTCCGGTTTTCTCACGAAGTGCCACATATAATAATTAACTTGTACTTGTCCACGGACAACTTAGCAGGAAAAATGTATTTGTAAAATTACCCGAGTCAGACATGTCGGGCATGGGATTTCCACACCCCTGTTTCAATCAATTTACTTGTAGAATTACCCGCGTCAGACAAGTCAGGCATGGGATTTCTGCACCCCTGTTTCAATCAATTTCAATCTTAGAAACTTACAAATATTGACCAATAAAAACCGTTGTTACAAATATAAGTTTTGATTTCCATGTTAAGGATTACGACACGGACGCATCTCACCATCTGACGAGGACCTTAGGTACCAGAACTTGTCTGCAAAAAAGCTCTGCAATACAATTATCAAATTTGGTGACTGCTGAACACTTGAGGCAGACTCTACCCATGGCATAAGTGCCCAGCTCCTTTAAAATAATACAAAAGCCACCTACAAACTGGCCCCCCCCCCCCCCCCGACCATCATGACTAATTACTTACAAACCCATTAGAAAAACAGTTTCAGTATCAGCATTGTATACAAGCGGAATGATGAGTGTATCCCATTCCACAATTGCAACAGATGTTGGATGGACTGCCATAACACACACTGACAATTGTCCATAAAGCAGCCATTGTTTGCTGCAACTTATTGTTTTCGAGATGAACAGTCAGTTGCATAATGAACAATTGATATGGGGAAATGTAATCCTGTTTCAAGCTAATTAAACATGTGTATACTTAAAATTCTGTCTATTTTTAAAGACCGCCCCACTGCAAAGTACATAATGAGGCATGTCGTGGGAAAACCCGTCTAAATGCGCGTGCGTAAAGTGTCGTCCCGGATCAGACTGTGCCCTCTGAAGAGGCTGATCCAGGACGACACTTTCAGCTTTGATGGTATTTTCTGATTCAATGAAGTCTCTTCTAAACATAAATCCACCGTGGGCGGAAAGTATCATCCCCGATTAGACTGTGCAGACTGCACAGGCTAATCCGGGACAACACTTTATGCACATGCATTACGCCCGGTTTTCCCACGGCACACCACATATGTTTTAACTATTGCAAACTTAAGAGATCTTCCTTTAGCACTACAAGTATTACCATTAACGTGAAATTCTGATCCAAATATGATATTCATTATTATATTCCCATGGATTTTGTAAAGTATTACTGAAACATTTTTAAACTAAGGCAGTCTGCAAACAGTCCCAGTACTGGCAAAATTCTAACACAACACATGTTATATCAATAATAATGTATACATGAAATTTATGACACAAATTGGAACACAATAACTGCAGTATGGGAAATTATCAGGATAACATAAACAATGGTTTTGCAGCGATTGCATTTTAAAAAATAGACCATTTTCGCTTACACTAGAATTTTGCATTATCCCAATGCATTCATTACATGTGACATACTATTAATGGAAACTATTACATAATGGTATCTTGAAACAAATATTAAATATTGTGATGTTTCGTTATTAGTAAAACAAGAATCCACTAATGTTCATGTTTCTTTTTCAGTATTAGGTTCCAAAAATAATCGAGCATTTTGAATGTTCTCGCTCTTACTAATTGCAACTAGAATTGTCACATGAGTGACGGATATACCCCCATAATGTGGCCTTGTCACAAAACTATGGCATCCATTCGAAAGAAATGGACAGAGAGAGAGAATGCTTTAATTTGTGAATGGTCAACAGTGTATTTGGAAAAATTTAATTTCAATAGGAGCCATAACTCTGTCAACATTTAGTGGTTTGTAACCAAAGCTGAACTTGATCTGTATTTTATGATGTTACACCTATGTACCAAAAATAATTTAAATATGTGAAGCCTTTCATGAGTTATTGTCCATGTTTTTCGGGAATTTAAGTCAAAAAGGGGCCATAACTGTGTCAAAATTTAGTGCTTTGTAATCAAAGTCGAACTTGACCTGTATTTTATGAAGCTACACATGTGTACCAATAATTATTTAAATATGTCAAGCCATTGTTGAGTTATTGTCAGGAAACCATGTTTTTAGGGAATTTAAGTCAATCAAAGGGCCATAACTCTGTCCAAATGTAGTGGTTTTTAACCAAAGTCAAACTTGACCCGTATTTTATGATGCTACACATGTATACCAAGAATTATTTGATATGTCAAGCCATTATTGAGTTATCGTGTGGAAATCATGTTTTTAGGGAATTTTAAGTGGAAAAGGGGCCATAACTCTGTCAAAATTTAGTGGTTTGTAACCAACATCGAACTTGACCTGTATTCTATGATGTGTACCAACAATTGTTTGAATATGTCAAGCCTTTCTAGAGTATCATCCAGAAACCAAAAACCAACAGACCGACGGACCGACAGACCGACCGTCAAACTCACTCCTATATACCCCCCCCAAAATTCGTTTGTGGGGGTATAACAAACAAATACAGAATCAACAACATTAATTTATTACCTTTGTATTGATCTAGCAGCTCTTTTATAGTTTGCATTTATCTTCACAGTGGTTTGTAAATACATTTATATTATTCTGATACAACATTAATGTGTTATACCAAGTGTGGTTCACATGTGTTTCCAGCAAGTTAATTATTAATTAACCCTATTAATGAAATAAACATGACAAAACCAATACCTGACACTTTAATGTCTAGACACCGTAATTGCAGTAAATTACAGATAAATGGAGCTTCCTTTAATGGCGTATTAGGTGACAACTTAAATCTTATAGAAGGACATCAGCTAAGCAGGAACAAACCGAAGCCAAAATGTAACCTTTGAGTCTTGTTTCTCATTCAGGTCATTTTCTCTTTTTTTTTCCGTTTAGTTTTTAAGGTTGCTCAGGTCCATTCTAGGAATAATAATTCTTGTTGAAATATTGTATTACAATTTTTTTATAATTTTTAAGTCAAATCACATATTTAACATCCAAGAAAGAAGTAAAAGAACAACTAGATTTTGTAAAATAAATATAGATTTTGTAAAAGGATATTATTACAATAGTATTCAAATTCATATTTAATTATCATAATGCTATTCAACTTCCAATTCACCAAAGACACATGATGAATGATGGAAATTTTCCAAAAAGCCTTTTTTGTAAACAATTTTAATAAATGAACTTTGAGAATGAATTTTAATAACAGTACAGCAAGATCCATAGCAGATCAACATTTTGACTATTTATTTACTTTGATACAGGAATATAATGAGAACAGAAATACATATGCAAAATTTGATTATCATAGAGCACAAGACTACACAATTTCTCAGTCTGAATGTTATTGGTAGTCTATATCTTAATACCAAGTGGTAAAATAAAGAAATAACAAGAGAAAAATGCGGAAACCGCATTAAAGCCGGATGTTTTATTTTGCCGATGGTGAAATCTGAAATATCTTGCATGCATATGCTAAACAGCATTTTTTCTTCACCAAGAACTTTTGAAATATGGTGGGAATACAAAACTTGAACACAAATTTGATTTATAGCTCTAGAGGCCATTTGTGCAGTGGAGTGGAACCATTTGAATAATTTTGGTAGAGGACCACCAAACGAACATGTGTGTGAAATTATTTGAAAAACTAGCCATAGGTTTAGAAGAAAATGGCATTTAGACATGTTTCGAAACTGGCGTTTAGATATATCTCCATTTTTAGCTCTGGCGGCCAATCTTGTGCTGTGAGGTGGAACCATTTGAATAAGTTTGGTAGAGGAACACTAAACGAACATTTGTGTAAAATTATTTGAAAATGTAAGATTTAAGATATTGTGTTGAGATTATTTTTTTATTTTTGAGCTCAGTACAAGTGTCAGCTATAAGGGACAGTTTTAAACTAGAGCTATTACAGGAGTGAATACCCCCCAATGGGGCCTTGACCCGATTGCGATAATAGAAGTATTAGCCTATTTATAATATTAAAAAGCGCTAGGGCCATCTTGTGCAGATAAGCAGAACCATTTTCACAGGTTTGGTAGAGGACCATCCAAGGAACATTTGTGTAAAGTTTCATCAAGATTGATCAAGAACTTTATAAAATACGACAGGAATGCAAAACATTATCACAAATTCTATTTTTAGCTCTAGTGGCCATTTTGTGCAGTGAGGCGGAACTATTTGAATAAGTTGGTAGAGAACCACTAAACGAACATTGGTGTGAAATTAATTTAAAATCTAGCCATAGGTCTAGAAGAAATTGTTGTTTAGACATATTTCTATTTTTAGCTCAGGTGGACATATTGTGCAGTGAAGCTGAACCATTTTCACAGGATTGGTAGAGGAGCATCCAAGGAACATTTCTGTAAAGTTTCATGAAGATTGACCAAGAACTTTTAAAAATATGACAGGAATACGAAGCTTTTAACGCAAATTCTATTGTTAGATCTAGTGGCCATTTTGTGCAGTAAGGCAGAACCATTTGAATAAGTTTGGTAGAGGAACACGAAACGAACATTTGTATACAATTATTTGAAAATCTAGCCATAGCTTTAGAAGAAAATGGCGTTTAGACATATTTCTATATTTAGCTCTGGTGGCCATCTTGTGCAGTGAAGCGGAACCATTTTCACAAGTTTGGTAGAGGATAATCCAAGAAACATTTCTGTAAAATTTCATGAAGATTGACCAAGAACTTTTGAAAAAATGACAGGAATACGAAACTTTAACGCAAATTGTTAACGACATTGCCATGCCCGCCCGCCCAACCGACCGGTTTTTCGCTAATCTATAAGCTGAGATTTTTCGTTGAAAAATCCGGCTAAAAATCATGAATTAGATATTTAGTACTCAATTGAAATTAATTCCAAACCTTGGATAACATATTATATTTGTTAGAAACAAATTACAGCAACCGTAAAAACAAATAATACGAGAACCAACTTGTGCTACCAGGTTTTGAACCATTTTTAGTAGCACATGTCCATGACACCTTGTACATATGAACCAAATTATTTAATTGCATAGGTCGTTATGGTTTTCCACTAATACTCAATATTTCACTAACTGACCACAGTAAAACTGCTTTAACAATATTTTTTCGGTGTAGCTGTCTACAATCACTTTTGACCTACATTTCTTGCGTAAATTATGCAGCGGGAAAATTGAATCCCAATAGAATTGGGCAAATGTTCTACTTTTAGGGAATGCAAACCTCAAACAATGGTTTAACGTATACCAATAACTGTTGCATACTTTTGGGGATTACAAATTTACATAATTGTTTACATAAGCGGTTAAAATGAAGTTATAAACATATCCTCGACATTTACTCTAGAACTGAGGCAAATTATGAACGTATTTTCTCATTGTATGCCATAAACAGAATGCTATATTCATTCACGTAACGAAATAACTATTTTGTTTAGCCTACATTTATATAAGCAGTACGCTCTATAAATAGGAATTGTGCAATGTTGCCATTCGTAAATCTCATTCACAGAGTTGCCGTTCCATGTAGCCCATTGATTCTAGCGAGTTCCTCACATTCAGAAACAGTAGTGTCATTCTAAAAATAGCGTGCGTAGCTAGCAACAGCTGTATAGCTGTGTTAATATACTCGTACATGCGTCAATAATAGCGTTCAGAGAATCATAAACCTAAAAATTTCAATAAAGGGGGAATTTAAATTTATAAACTTACTGTTAATTTGAATTAAAATTGTGGTTACGATTTATTAACAATTATTTATAATTGCATCTTCTATCAACTTCTCCAGTAGATGCTATTTAATCTGTAAAAAAGTGCTACATTTTCTATAGATAAAATGTTATGAAAGAAGATTCGGAATACGTCGAATTGTTATTCGCGTAGCATGAATACACAATTGGCAATACTAATTATACACAGGAACCCTTGATATGTCATATTTCTACTGATATAATTTAAAATTGTCATAGTCTAATTAATTTTTATGTTTGCGTTATCAAAAATAAAGTCTTATCTTTTCAAAAATCGCTGAATGTTCACTGACTATTGCTTTTTATTGGGATACACAGTATAAATGCTTATTTGACTTCAAATTGTTATTATATTATATAACTAACATGAATGGTATATTACCGGTACTATAAATAACTAAATAGACTCACCGGATACATAATAATTTTAATTCATTAACAAAATTATTTTCTTACATTGTTAATTTGTTAAATTGGCTTGACAAATTCAGATAACAATTATGTTAACCTAAATTATTTTGGTTATTCAAATATCACTGGTGGAAACATGGAGCTGTATGATTGGTTTATTCATGGCATAGATATTAATGATAATTTTATTTAATTTTTAAATTAATAAATTTATCTCAAATTAACTTTTGGGTCCGTGAAGTTCTTATAGTGTCCGAAAAATCTGGGGTCCAATAATTAGTCTCCTAATATTGGTGGGGACCAAAAAATCTGGGGGCTGAGAAGTCACGTAACCGATCATTTTGGCCGTCTGTTTAGGTAACTTTTAAATGACATTTCAATATTAATTTCAACAGCGAATTGTACAATTTAAACAGTGTAACTTTCCCCAATAAAAACTAGTTTGCCTTTGGAATGTCTATGAGACACTTTACAATAAGAAAAGTGCTGATGATAAATTTTCTTGACCAAGAATTAAGGTGGAGATGATTATTTTCGTTACCAAAAATAGTTTTGATGACTGTTCTCTTGAGCAAGAATAGGTGATTATTTTTTTCTTCACCAAATATTTTAGTGCTGATGTTTATCTATAAGATAACTATGGCAACTAAGACATCACTACCAAAAGAGACATGACTACCAAAAGATGGAGACATGGTTACCAAAAGATTGAAATGCTGATGTTTGTTAAGACAACTAAGGTAAGACTACTAAAAGATGGAAGATCCGATGTCTGTTAGGAAAACTAAGACATGGTTACCAAAAATGGAAGTGCTGATGTTTGTTTAGACTACTAAGTATGTATGTATGTATGTTTTAATATTTTACTTTTTGCCAGGTAAATTGTACATTTTATGTTCAAATAAATATATCTATCTAAGGCATGGTTACCAAAATGGAAGTGATGATGTTTGTTAAGACACCTAAGGCATGGCTTCCAAAAGATGGAAGTGCTGATGTTTGTTAAGACAACTAAGGCATGGCTTCCAAAAGATGGAAGTGCTGATGTTTGTTAAGACAACTAAGACATAACGACCAAAAATGGAAGTGCTGATGTTTGTTCAGACAACTAAGAAAAGGCTTCGAAAAGATGGAAGTGCTGATGATTGTTAAGACACCTAAGGCAATGGGTTCCAAAAGTGCCGATGTTTAAGACAACTAAGGCATGGCTTCCAAAAGATGGAAGTGCTGATGTTTGTTAAGACAACTAAGACATAACGTCCAAAAATGGAAGTGCTGATGTTTGTTCAGACAACTAAGACATGGCTTCGAAAAGATGGAAGTGCTGATGTTTGTTAAAACAACTAAGGCAGGCTTCCAAATATGAAAGTGCTGATGTTTGTTAAGACAACTAAGGCAATGGGTTCCAAAAGATGGAAGTTCTGATGTTTGTTAAGACAACTAAGGCATGGCTTCCAAAAGATGGAAGTGCTGATGTTTGTTAAGACAACTAAGACATGGCTACCATAATATGGAAGAGCTGATGTTTGTTAAGACAACTAAGGCATGACTTCCAAAAGATGGAAGTGCTTAGACATGATTTGGAAGTGCTTATGTTTGTAAATTAGACAACTAAGACATGGTTACAAAAAATGAAAGTGATAATGTTTGTTTAGACCACTAAGGCATGGTTACCAAAGATCGAAGTGCTGATGTTTGTTAAGACAACTAAAACATGGCTAACACATGAGAATGCCCTGACTACATACTCAGTCTCCTCCTCCAAAGTCAAGGAATCTCTGCCCGAGTCCTTGCCGAGGGAATACTGGGAGTTGAACTTAGGTTCCTCGCTGCGTAGGTCAGAGTCCAGCGAGTGTCGGTTACTGCTCGTACCACTCTGGCTCCAGTTTCCTGAAACAGAATTGTATTCCATGTGACTATGTAAAGTAAAAAAAAAAAATTACCAACACTATTGATACACATCCCAGACACAGGGATCTCCCTTGATAGTTTTTTATATGAATACGGCAGCAGATCATTTCTACACTAGTAACCAGATTGTGTTCAATGGAGATAATAATGACAGATTGCGATTTAAAAGCAGTTTTACACTGTTTCAACATGTACTTGTTCTATAGCACCGATCCAAGTCATATATAATGCACTTTTTATACACCAATCTTGTATTTGAATAACAAATGAGCACATTCACAAGATGAAGATAAATGAGCACAGTCCTAAAGTAAAGATGTCCACTTTCGTCTTCAACATTCACGATAATTACATAATTACACAACCGTCTAACAATCTAAAGTACAAACATTTTCACTCCTAACAACAACTTAACAACACAACTAGTTCCTGTTCCCTGAGAAATTTAGTTGATCGCGAACAACAGCTCACTGTTGAAACCACAAACAATTTTAAAAAGTTCAATTCGCACACAATTTTCTTTCCTTTTAACAATAAACTGTAAAAACCAAATTCAATTATTGTTCAATTACACTAAATTTTTACATTAATCAGTCAAGCAATCCAAATCAAACTTTAAGGATGCGGTCAAAATCCACTGTTGAAGAATGTATAGAATAACACAAAGTTCAAAATTTAACAGAATGTAATCAACACAATATACAAAATTGTTATTAAAAACAAAAATCTTTTGCATTTATTTTATTTGTCTTAATAAAACAAAACACTGATATCTTGGCCATTAAAAACCATAAATTCTAACACAATTTCCTGCACTCCAGAGCCACATTTTGTTGGTTAAAATTTAAGATATATAAACAATTTACCATCAGTTCTATGACTTATAAGATAATATCAAATTTAGACAATATCTTTATTTACAAATTACAATGCCCGTATCATATACAAATATTTGATCAGAAATGATCTAGCTATCCAGCATAAACTTGGCAGCGATCTGACCCAGTGGTAGGTCTATTGGACATAACAGGATTACGGGATATCTCAAATTTGGCCATTTATCATAGGTGGCCATTTCATGACAAGTTGTATTTCTTATTGCTCAATTCGTGTATATATTATACATACCATAAGTAATACATGTGTATGGAAAGAATAAGAACACAATTCAAATGACAAAAATATTGGGGTTTTATTTACAATTTATACCATGAAAATTTATACCGTTTATTCTCTGTCAATGCTAACTTTGTAATAAAATTAATGTTCTGTAAAAAATACCAAAACATGTAAATGTAGCCACACACTGACATTTATTTTCTTTCTTTTGTTATAAAATAACATACTTTTCCCAAGTTAATACAAAATACCGGTAAGGCATAATGCAATTACTGTCTCACTATGTCTTAAATGTTCATTGGTTAATATGGAGTCCTCATTTTTACATGTAAATTTTGACAGGAATGCTGATCAGTTTAATGACAAAGATTCAAACTAACACTGACAGGTCTGAAATATCCACACATACCATTGTTTTTGTTTACCGAACGTTTATTCACAAACACGCACATCAGATAACGTCTATTCCCACATACCTATTTCAAAATACTTCAAATGTTTTATTGAGACTGCATAAAACTCATTCACATGTGACTGTGAATGAATATTTTACAAAAACGTACATACACATCGTCCCTTGAAATCCAGAAAGGGCTATTAGCCTTCTTTGCACATATGATGAAGAGACCTTCTGGCATTTTAAGGGACAATATAATACATACACAGTTTTTTTTTATCAATAATAACAAAGTTTAAGTCAAGGAATGAATTATCATTTGTATAAAATACACGTATACAGAACTTTAAAATCTTTTATCATATTATTAAAATATAATATGTACATTTTTTTATAAAATATCAAATGTACTTGGAGAAAGTAACTATATGTCCTCTCTGATTGGCATTGACTGTGCAGAGCAAGCAGCACACTAATATAACAGCAGCATATAGAGTAACACCTTTTGAATTTTGTACCATTTAATGGAAAACCTTAGACTGCAATTAAGCTTGAATTACAGAGATGATTTAAATAAATACAGACATAACTACATACTGACACCGAAGATAACTTTACACGGAACTGCTATAATGCTATAATGTCAATAAAATTCTGCAAACAATTAATCATTGCCTTACCCTACCTGTGAACGCATTACAACATTTCAATTATTTGCAATTGTGAAGACAATGTCACTTCCTTCACGCCATTATTGCTAAACTAAACAATTACATAATAATTATCACCGCAAGTGCTTATACTGACCAAATATTTATTTATTCTCCAGGCCTATCCAACCAGTGTGATACACATACACACTGGCCAATACAAATATGCTCTATATAATCCGCTTTAAGTCCACAAAAGCATTTTCACAAATGATTTAACAAACACCAACGTTCACAAGCCCTTCCATTGTTTCGCCTATCCTTTTCCTTAACAAATAATACATGAAGATGTGCTTGAATGTTAACATAATCAGCTAATGTTCGCACAATTATTTCGTAGTAAAAATATAAATGTCCTTTAATAGGCTTATTTATTCGTTTCATTCATCGCTTTTCCTCAGCAATTTATTAACATGCTTCAAAACAGTCATAAAGATCTCAAAAAAGAATGCTACACGCCTAGAGCATTTATCATTTAATCAAAACTTAAAACAACTTTATAATTATTCACTAGGTACAGTTCACTGCAACAACTAGTCTCCATTACTTGGCATATATACCCAGAGGCAAATAAATGAGCATCTACACTTACATCGTAAACTCTCCACACAAAAAAGGCAATTAACTTATGAATACTCCGCTATGCTTTAAAATATTGCATGCATTTTTTTGTAAAATATTCATAACTACTCTACAGACCTAATACATGAAACATAATGGAATAATAATAAGCTTATTTTTACCTGAGGTTACATTCCACTAATTCTTTACCTACTCTAGGAGTTGTGCCAGATTTAAATAATATGAATGGGTTACCAATATTGTGTCTGTCATTTTTATCAGCTCCCAGGGTTTGAGCAATGGGTGTTTTTATCATTAGTAACAGCATGGATAGCTGATAGCTGGAATGAATGGACCTTTAATGAGTCCAGCATTGTGGCTCAAGTGTCCCATCTTGGGCTACTTAACAGATGAATTATCATACAGTGGAGAGCGTGATGATAAAAAAGGAATAAGCATGATTTATTCATGACACGGTATCATCCTTACAGTACAGTCTTGTTAATGTAAAACCTCGCCAGAAAATATTAAAATGAAATGTTACCAAAATAGTTTTTTCTCTACTTTCTTTTCAAGCAGATGTTATGATTTTGCTTTAACACCAAATACTTTTTTTGATCTAAAATGAATCCCTTACCTTTTTCACTTTGTAAAATCCCTAGTAATCAAACACTATATAAAAACTTGTATTATTTAAAAATGTCACCGATGTCACTGCTTTAATATTTGATGCAATAAACAATCCTTTCACAACATTTTTTTTTCTGTGTAATTAAATATTCCATCATCAGCACCAGTGCAATGACAATGATCGTTACAATGCACATTACGATGTTTCGACAAAACATATGCACACTCATCACCCTTTTACAAATCTTTGCAGTGTCAGTAGGTCGAAAGAAAGAGAAAAACACCAAAAAACACCAAATAAATGACACCGGAACATGACACCTTGTAAAATTTAAATGCAGCATCTAAAACAGCCTCCTACAGTTTCAAAGTAATTAGTTTTTATACAAGGCTGTGGCAAATTTATGTCTCAAAGGGCGCATTGAAATCATTGAATAGCTTGTCCAACCTTCACATCCAATGACATGCCCAGTCCATCAAATGTAAGCGTAAACTTTGAAATATAATTGACAATGAATGGGAACAAGAAGGCTTGACAAAATTATGAGAAAATAATGCATGAGTTGGAATGTCTTATTACCTTGAAGATATCAGGTGAAAAGGGGTGACCCCCATATTTTATGGTTAATTATCAAATCACCAGTAACATATAATTTAAGCTTTGAGCTTAGTCTATTAACAATTTACTATGCTGATTATCTTTAAAAAAAAAAAATCATGAAAAACTGAACATTTATTTGCCTCAAATTAGATTCCAGCACAACAGACCTAGAATTTGTCCGTAATTTGCAACTTAGTGTTTAAGCCTTGACAAAAACAAGGGCAACATAAAACCAAGCTTTCATAAAATAAAAGAAGTCTTAGACTAAAACTGTTGGTCCAAGGTGACAAACCTGTCGTATGTTTACCAACTAATATATATTATTAAATACATCAGGAAAGATGCGTGCAAAATAAACGCCTCTACAACAAATTTTGCTGAACTCCTCACACCCTTAAAATCATGAACTCATACCTGAAGCGTTATATTCCTAAAATAATTCCTTTTGGCGAAGCCAGACACATTTTTCATAAACCAATTCCTTAATCGGCAAAGACATATGCACAAGGACCACAAAAAAAGTAACTTCAGCAATGAATCCTTCACGTTTTCATGAGATTGTTGTCTATCAATTATGAACTAATCACTTCATACCTGTCCCAACCGTCAATACAAAGTCATTAAATCATAAGTTATGCTAACAAGGCTTGCCGATAGGTACAAACTTGTCAAACACTTCAACAGTTTCGGGTACAATAAAAGGACCAACAAGACGATATATACATTTTTATCTCAATGGAATTCCTTTTTGTTGCAGTAGACCAAGCTGAAACACTAATTCAACACGGCCATGAGCTTTTAGTTGTAACATGAAAGTTTTGTTTGATTTTTCACAGCATTAGGCACAAAAATGTAATATTTGCTTTAAGGGTTATACTTTAAAACAAAACATTGAGCCTTAGAACTTCAATACAATTATTATACAGAAAAGAAAATCATCAAGCGATTTGTATTTTTGCACCTGTTTTGCTTAAATGCAGTTATGTTTGTTGTTTTGTATGTACATGTATTACAAAATTGGTATTAAAGAAATAATAATTTTACACTTACTTTTCTGAATAGTAAACATAGGTTTATTCCTCGTTTAAAATTTCCATACAATGAATTTAACTCTTATATGCTAAAATATATCCAACGAACAATTTTGCAATACATCTAACCAGATATTGTAGTTAAATGATGTACACAATGAATAATTAGCATAACATGCATACCATTGCTCATAACTTGAAGGAAGAACAGTATAGTATAGTCGGTTTAAATTTTGTTGATAATGAGGGGATTAACCATTTCCCCTACCAAAATGGACTTCATGAGATCAAGAATTTTTCATGCCATTAAGCATTATTCATGAAGTCTTCTTGAAAACCTCTAATAACAAACTTCATGAAGTTTTATGCATGAAGTGATTTAAGGTACACTTCATGAAGGCGTCATGCATTACTGAAATTCTAGAAACATTCATGAAGCTTTAAAAAGAATAGATCAAGATTTTTTATGAATACCACCCTTAGCTCAGATTTCCGCATTGCATTTCAAGAAGCAGAGAAAATGCTGAATAGATGCGGATATGTTGCGGAAATCATCAGTTTCCGCAGATTCTCCACATATTTTCCGCAAAAATGATTTTGGCTTTGCCAAGAAATTTCGTATATGCGGAGAACATGCGGAGAGTATGCGGAATATTGACACTTCGAAATTTTACAGTTGCGGAAATTCTGACTTAGACATTTTCATGACAAGCTTGTTAATCTATTTATTAAAACAAGAGCTGTTTGTAAAACATATATGCCCCCTCTAGGTCAAAAACAATCTTTAATATCAATAAGGTGAGAATTGTTGAACATACACCCATGAACCACTAGTCTGAATTCTGTCTAATCTCTGTCTGAATAAATACTGAATACAGTCTGAGGACATAACCTGGGACATAACCTGAACATCCTTGTGAAAAAAGGGGCATATATCTGTCAAAATACAAAACAGAGTTATGGGGAATGTAGAACTTGAAGCTGGAGTTGAGGACAAAGGTATATTCTAATTTTCAAGTGAATAACTTATGTAATTTTGTAGTTACAAAAGTTTTAATTATAAACTTTAACCTGAAAATCTATGTGCAAAAGGGACATAACTATGTCAAAATATAAAACTGTAAAACTGAGTTATTGGGAATGTGGCACTTGATGGAGTTGATGACATTTAAAGTATATTCTAAATTTCAAGTGAATAACTTTTGTAGTTCTGAAGTTACAGAAGTTTTGAATATAAACTTTAACCTGAAAATCTATGTGAAAAAGGAGCACAACTATGTCAAAATACAAAACTGAGTTATGGGGAATGTGGCACTTGATATTAGAGTTGATGATAAAGGTATATTCCAAGTTTCAAGATTATAACTGATGTAAATTTGAACTTACAAAAGGGCATACATAATGCAATTTTATTACTTTTACAGTACACCATACCATGCAAAATGCTATGCAGGATATGATGTCATTTATGATGTCATCAGTTCACTTTCATTGCTCAAGTCTGAAATGATTTAAACATGATTGTGATTTTAAAACAAAAATATCTATGAACACTGAACACTTGGAACCTGTGTTTGTAAGTATTATTTCATTTCAGTTACAAACAAGTTAATAAGCTATAACTGATTTTGCACATTTAAAAGGGTTTGACATTTTTAAGCATTTGTAATATATTTTCGGGACCATTTGCCAAGAGGCTTAAGCTGCATGTCTTCTTACTACTCACATTTATGTTCCATTAAACAACAATCGTTTGACTTATTATTATTGTTTTCCTTACAATATAATCCTTCCATCAATGTTCAATTATATAATGAGTTTGCAAAATGGAAAATCAGTACTTTATCATTTGTCTGTATTTTAATGTTAACTATGGAAGCACAATTGTACCATAAAATTGTGAAAAGTTGCATAATCATTATATTGTTTACTGTTCCTAACCACATTGTACTTTAAGGAGATTTTTAGACATAATAAACTGGAAAATGGAAAATAATGTATCTGTTATACTTGTCTGCACAAAATTATGTTGTTTTGTTGATTTATATTAGCACAATTGTACTGTATCATGAAAAAAGTTGCATTACAATCATTTCCAGTTGGATGTTTATAATATTCACATATTATTTAATGTCTGACAAACCATTTTAGGGGAGTAAACCAATGAACCTTAATAAATATCAAGTGCCACCTGAGTACTTAGTGTAAAGGTCATAATAATTAATGTATCTGTGGTTATAGTCTGAATGCAGTCTGAATAACTTGTCTGAATAGCCCTTTGAATATTGTCTGGACTCTTATGAATTTTGTCAGAATTGTTCCATTTAAGTCTTTTTTCAGCAATGTCTGAAATAATAGACGCATCCACAAATGTAAATTACATTCAAATTAATCTGCAATATTATCCAATCATCGCATTAAAATATATGATACAAAAGAGCACGTGCATAATATTTTTGATATTCAACTGAGCACGTGGCAATGTTTGTGATTTTCGATGAATGGAAATTAATTCTTAAACAATAGCTGGGGAGTAGTTTTAACTATTTGTGGAAAAATCCAGATCAGTCTATTCAAAGATAAGTCCGACTCAATTCAGACAGTACTTTTTCATGAGGGTAGAGAGCGGGAATAGCTTAAAAGGCCAATTTTACGTAGATTGACCCTTCACCAAATTTGATCAATACCATTCTGCACCACTGAACAAGATGGCCACCAGAGCTAAAAATAGAAAAATCTTTAAACTATAGCCAAGGGAGGATCACCCAATTATTCCTCGAGTGTCAATTTTCTGTGGATTATTTCCACCTGCTGAAAAACAAATGCATTAATTTTCCGCAGAAGTTCCGCATATATGGAAATAGAAATGTCCGCACTGAACGCTGAACAAATGATGATACTATGTCCACTTTTTTGATAGCTCTATTATTTTTAGCAGTCTTCATGATTTTTGCAATTCTTCATGAATGTTGAAGAAAAGCACAACCAATTTATTCTTGAAATCACAAAAATTTTGTTCATGAAGTATTCATGAATATCTGTGAACTATAAATGAGACATTAGAATAAAGAACAAAATTATTCATGAAATCTTCATGAAATATTTTTTTCATGAAGTCGTGCATGAAGTCTTCATGAAGTGCATAGTTCATGAAGTTTTTATGAACAAACCCATTCTTTATTTCATGCATTTTTCTGCATGTGAAAATGCATCAACTATTCATAAAGCTATGTTTTATGAATGTTTCATGCATTTGTCTCATTTATAGTTCACTTCTTTTCCATGAAGTCTTCATGAAGCCACTGCATGAAGTATTCACACAGATTTTAAGAAGAATTCATGAAGTATGCCTAAACATTTCACAGGGGTTACTGAAAATAGGGGGAATCATGATATTCAGTTGCAATTGTCTGTATGTATAAATCGTCTGATTTGCCTGTATCGACTCGTCCATGTTTATAACAGTTCTCACTTGCATTTTTATGGACAGTATTACAAGTGAGATAAATACATACATGTATATATTTCAGCATATTAACTTAAATAAATTGTCCACATGTCTACTCTGTCTAATGCATATCACAGTTTTTCACAGAGTATATTATAAGCCAACAAAAATTGTAAGAAATGTCTGCTGTTCATAGAAAGTCCACCAAATCTAATTATTCTTTTATAATGTAATTTGGCCAAGTACTTAAAAATGAGTCATTATATATTATTGCCAATTTGTCATTTGTATTCAGGCTTTAGACTAACGACTGTAATTAAAGCCACAGTCCATAAATATGTAATAAAAAAAATAAAACTTTGTAGAAATCGTTTCTAATGAACATCTTACCGATCAAAATACAAAAAAAATGCAATAAAATCAGTAAAATAATAACGTTTTGGTAACTTTTATCGCATAGTTTCTGTATGCGATAGCTGTTGATGCCTCTGGAGTAAATCGGCATGAACATTTACTACAACCAGGGTTTTCGTAAATAAGAAACAGTTTTAAAATGAATAAATTAGAACTAATGCCAATTTAAGATGTAATGATTTATTTTCTATGGACTGCAGCTTTAAGACATTAAGGGTATCTTGCAATATTGTTAATAGTACTTTAAAAATGAGCCATTACAAATTGTTGCCCATTTCACATTTCTGTTACAGCTTTTGACTAAAGGACTCTTACACATAAATGGGCAAAGGCTGTAATATATTTTTATCTTGCAAGATGTTTATGCACAATGAGAGAAAGGAAAGTATTTTGTGAAAAGCAGTGGCAGAAACACTGCAGTGAAGCAATGAAAATCTGCATCTGTAAAATTCTGGATTATACATCTGGATAAAATCTCATATTATACCAACAACCATAAGAAATTTATTTGTTTGGACTCTAAGTTAGTTTTGGCACAATATATTTATACCAATAATACATATTTATATGACCCGCTTTATGTTTTCATAGTATGTACTATCTCGACATGTATTTCTGTTAAATATCTTTTAAATAGATAGAACAGTTGTACGCACTGCCTAATCCAGTATCCTGTACCCACTACTGAATAGTATATGTAGTCATCTAACCTTAAAAAATATGCTGAAAACAAATGTTTGTTTACAGAAAAGTAAATGAAACCAAAAAAATCATCAGCAAATGGCATCAAAAGATTGTATTTTGACTTTAATTTCATATTAAAAACATCAAACAATCAGTCATTTGTTGGATAGAGATACTAGACTTTTTTGTAAATACAACATCTGACAGATCAAGATCTACACTGCCAATGTCAATCTCAGCATACTGGAGTTAAGTTTTGCACACATTTTATGCTACAATTCCAGTCTGTCCTGAGCTTTCGTCAAGAATATTACAATTGCGACTAGTGAAATAGATATTTCTTATTATATTATATAGTGATGAATAGCATCGTTACCTGATGAAGACTGGCGGTCTTCTTTAGCTCGATGTTTTGATATTTCCCTCAGTTTCACGGATGTCGTCCAATCCTTTGGCAAACTCTCCCATGGGAAGTCATACTTTTTCGCCTGTGCCCTAGGTAGCGTGTTACTATCGAAGTTATAGTACGACCCTGGTCCTAATGTGGAGCTCGATTTTGATGAGCTTGCCTTCCTAAGAAGATTGTCAGGCACTGTCAGCAAATGATTTCTTTCCAAACTATATGTGCTTCTACTTCTTTCATGTTCTTCAATGGAACTCTTATGCTTGGTCTTAGTATCCAATAACGTGTCTATATCCAATGACTTTGGCCTTGGTTTGGGTTTGTCTTTCTGGCCTGTTACTCGAGATTTGATTTTATTGCCAATAATACTAGACCGCTTAGCACTTCTTGATAATCTACTGGACGCATTAGAAGTCAAACTTTGAATACTGAGAGAGCTACTGCCGTAAGTTGCGTTCAGGTCTTTCACTGACCTCCTGTCAGCTGACAGTGACCTTGACACTGAAGGTAATTTTATGCACCTTGGTAACGACCTAGACCTTCGACAAGGAAAGAATTTCATGAGTTTTTGAGCCTTGTCTTCACCAACCCTTTCCTCCATTTTGCCATCAATCTCATCCAGATACTTCATCATGGCTTCATCTCTTTCCACGTCATCTTCTGCATCAAGGTCATCAAAACTGTAAGACCTCGGCGTAGTTCGACTTTGACCTTCTGCTGTTTTCTTTTTCCGATCGAATTTCTCAATTTCACCCATGATATTCTGTATCCCTGACACTGTCCTTCGTCGTTTTTTCCGTTTCTCTTTCTCTTCTTTACTAAGATGAAGTCGACCAGAATTGCGTAATGATTGCATTCGCTCAAAGTTCGACCCTGAGGTATCTATGGTAACAATTTCAGGAGGTTCAGAGGAGGTAAGGCACTGAGCACTTTTGTGTTGTTCTGTAGCTTCTTTCTTCACCTCTTCAAAATTAAAGTCATCAAAACCATGGATCGTTTTTGGCCGTACTCTTGGTTGTTTATACTTCTTTTCAAATGATCTCACCCTCTGTATCTGAAAAAAAACAACAATGAATATTACATTTAATAAATCACAAAAACAGTATTTATCTCAAATTCTATCTATAATTTGATTATTTCTATAAATGGATTATATAAATGGATTTAAGAGGTTAATAAAAATATTGTATTTATCCTCTTTTAAAACAGAAAAACCTTTTATATAAAATATTGCATACCTGTACAACAAACAGTTCAAGAAAAAAAAAGAAACACTCCACACACTATTTTTCAAACTTAAAACACCACAATTCACCATAATCAAACAGGTGCTTTGAACATATAACATGTAGGCATTTACCTGAAAAATGTTATGAATGACATAAATAATTCCCCCTGTGATATAAATACTCTACATTCTAATATATACAAACATCCAGGTAATCTATTATATGATCATCTACAAAACACCCCCTCAGCCAATTGTTTTCAGTTCGGATTGTTATATGCAGAATGTATGAATATTGAATTACCAATATGAACAGGGATAAAACATAAACTATGTAATGTATACTTTAAAATTATTATTCTCTACTATAATTTCTAATGGAAAAATTATACATTATTTCTACAAATTAAGTGTTTAAAAATTAAAACTAAACCTCCAATATTTAAGATGCTGATCATATAGCCTCCATAGCTTCTAAAATGTCAAATTTTAAACAGTTAACTTCTTAAATGTCAAATTTTAAACTGTTAACTTCTAAAATGTCAAATTTTTAACTTTGAGATATTTACACAAATTATCATTAGTTGTTAACAATTAAAACAATAGGTAAAATGTTTGTTTTGTCTAACATTATGCAACTTACTAGCACAGGCGTATGCTACAAACGTTATGCATGAAATATTTTGACCTCTACAAAATGTTAAGTTAATAGTGAAAGAGTTTTGAGAGGTATATTAAAAATTGTGATTCAAACAAAGAATGTGATAAAGAATGTTTGGTTTCTCAAGGATTTGTGACATATCTACCAAATATGAAAACATTGAACTTTAAGTCTTACATTGGGCAAATCTGAATGTGCAGTGAACAGTTTTCCCCAATCTTTGGAACAGAGTGAGACATATACCCAAATAGAATATCCTTTCTTTTTCCTATAGAGCGATGTCGGGTATTACCGACCCTTTAATCGATTTTTAAAAGTACGGGATTATTCTCATGTCATGCTGGATCGTAAGCAGCAATGGATAAAATGCACATTTTGATTGGTTAGATTTGACCAATGAAATTAACTGTAACGTTTTACTTCTTTGGTAATGTATAAATTTCTCACGTGATCACTGTCTGTCATTATCGACCCACGTCGGCAATTATCGACCCCGTAATGTTTCGCTAATTGAATCGTGAGGTCGTCGACGCTATTTTACGTAATCGACATAATTATTATGTTTAATGGTATAATCATAATATATTTCATAACATCTTCGTATAGGTTAGAGTTTATAAGAGATTTTTTTCAGGAATAAGAAGCGAAGCGACCCCACTATGCCTATCAAACAGCTTTTCGCTGTACATTTTAATTTATATCAAAATGGACGACTACACTTTATAGGGGTGTACAGCTAATGCTTACGTTTATTTTGTGTTCACATGCTACCGGTACTGTGTTTACATGCAATCTGACTCAAGTACACAAGTTTCCTAAAACGTTGCATATTTTAGGATGTGATTTTAATCAGGTTGGTTTAAATGGTGCCTGTTGTCTGCAATTAGTATTTTTATTACCCCCATTGGAATGGACCCGTTCATTTTCAGAAAATATACCAACACACGGAGACAGTGATTAAAAGCAATGTATTTGCATTTATTTATATATCGATCAAAATCTATATTTAAAAACACGTACGTTTGATTTTTATTCAATGTTTTGTTAGTACTTTTTATTATTTTATCGGTTTATGGCTGCTAATATTTTGTTTTGTAATTACAGGTACAGAGACAACATGGTTGATGCAAAGTTTGTTGAATTATTTGTTATTATCAATAGATTTAAACAAACGGATTGTTTCATTAGTTTCTTACTTTGTGATTATCTGTGGAAAACTAGACGTAAATATTTGTGATTATCTATGGAAAACTAGACGTAAATAATAATGTGTAGGCTCGGTTAACCCCTCACACACAAGAACAGCGTTCTTCATGAAAGTAATCGTTTGAATTTTCAAAAAAATGGATACTCCTGAATGACTTGAAATAAATGGGACAAACACTGAACATTAATGCATTTCATAACAATTCACACACATGCAATGTTTTTAACAAATATTTACGCTATCAAACACTTATATGTAAGAGACAATCACTTTATTTGTCCGTATTCTAGTATGTAAAGTACTTGAAAAAAGCTACTAATGTTAGTTATAGATTGTAGCATTGTGAATACATAGATGTACATTTATTTAATGTACATATATCATGATGCGTTAGTAAACATTGTTTTGATTTTCAAATAAATTATTAGCTTATTCATTTATTGTCAATTTATTAAAGTTTGAATGTGTTGCCAATTCTACAACGAATCTTACAAATTACGCTTGCTATTCACAACACTTTGGGCACACAAAATCATCTTGCATTCCTTCCTGCGTGCCGGAACACACAGCATGCCACCAGTGACTGCACAACTCGCAGCAAACCCATTCATCTTCAGCATCCTTAGGTTTTATTTGTTCGCACAGTGGGCAAACTTCATAAAAACTCTCTTCATAATCGTCACTATCATTGTCCATGAATGGTATGCTGGTCGTGGCATCGTCGCTGTCGGAATAACTTTTTCTTTACTTTCTGTCCACGTTTTCGTTTAGTCTGCCGTTCTTGTTTCTTCCGGGCCTGTTCTTCTTCCTTCAGCTTCTTCTTCAATTCCCGGGCTTCCTTCTGCTCTTCCTTCGCTTCGGCGTCCCTCTTCTTAATTTCGTCCCGCTCTCGCAGCATTTGCAGCGCCTCCTGTCCTGATAAAGCTTTCGGCAGCTTCTGTCGTAACTGGCTGACAGGCTTCTTCAACTTAGCGGCGGGAAGTTTCAAATGCTGAAAAGCAGCAGACACCGACGGTCTTGGTTCTTGGAAATCTGCATTGTCCGTATTGTCCGTATTCGCGCCTCTAAGTGTGTCGACCTCCGGTTCAACGGACATTGTAGATGCTTCCGCTACTATCCCATTAGACGCATGCGCGCTGGTTTCACGGGGAGCAAGTTTTGATGGACCCAGTTTTGTAGAATCAATACCAGACACGGTTAAGGGGATTAATCCAGATCTACGGAAGCCGTTCGCAGCATTTTGAAAGGTTGCGGCTTGTTTCCATGTGTCATAAAACACAGCCGGAAAGTCCTTCTTTGTCATGGCTTGTCTGACGTTCTCCATCTGCCATTTCTTCACCGCCGCGTGCCATGCAGACTTCATTGGCGAAAACAAACCAATATCGGCAGCTTGGAGTATATGCGTGGCGTTTGGAAGCAAGCAATACAGAATGATTCCATTCTTTTCACAAAACTCAGCGGCTTCTAGTGTCATGTGTGTCGAGTGGCCATCAACAAATAATATGATCGGCATTTCAATTTTTCGCTCCGTCACAAATTTTTTAAGGGTGTTCAAGAAACTAACAAAAGCCGCGGAATCCATCCAGCCATTAGGCGTCGCAGCGTAAGTGGCTTCTGGGAAACCTGAAAGACCTACGTCACGGATTCTCTCCCCCGGAAATAAAATCATAGGAGGTAGGTATTCTCCAAAGGCGTTGAATCCTGCCATAACAGTAATCTGAGTTTTGTTCGATGTCACCACTTGATACACATTACGCGCTCCAGTTGGCGCCAGTACTCGACCGGCTTTGACGTCAAGCGGAAACCCAGTTTCGTCTGCATTGAAAATTCGTCTGGGGTTCTTCAGAAGCTCTTCGTAATTAGGGATCTCCTTTTTAAGGTAGTTTTCCACGCCCGTAAACCATCCTTTCACCATATCTAAGGTGACGTTGGCTCTTTCGTGTCCCAAACTCATGGGCTTGCGAAAGGACATCTCAGGGTGTCGTCCCAGAAAGCCGGAAAACCAATCCTTGCCGGGTAAATGGTTTTTAAACGGAGTTTCACGGCCATCAACAATCAACACGTGTTGGACTTGACAAAGGAATTATTTCTTCGTTAACGGGTAACCGATTTCACACATGCGATTAGCATATTTTACTAGAAGTTGCACTTCGTCACCCGTAAGTACTGTCTTCGGTCCGACTCGCGTAGGTAGTTCTGGAACCCGTCCTGACAGTTTGTCCAGTAGCGTTGTTTTCGGTACGCCATACGCTCTTGCAGCAGCCTTCCGACCCATTTGACCGCTGCGCACCATTTCCAATGCCATCGCCATGGCTTCAGGAGCATACTTAACGCGCTTTTTTGCTTGAATTTGAGCAGACATTTCTAAAAAGAAAACATTAGATATAGAAGGATTTTTTATTTAATAATAATCTATGTCTTTACTTGTTCGGAGGTGTGGGGGTCGAAATTAGACGCATAATTTGAAAAACTTCTGTTAATATCGACCCCCCGTCAGTGTTTTAACCAAAACTTGAAATGTTGTTTCTTTGTTGTAGAAACTCATAGTCATGCATTTATCACCCGGATTTCATTTCAGTTGAACACGTAACACGAATTTCATAAAACGATCGAATCTGGGTTACCTACCTTTAAATCGCTGCTTAAAATTCGCGCCAAGAAATCGATACGATACGATATCGGTTGTAAATACTACGATGCGTAGTAAAACAAGTTGTAAATGACATCATCAATGACGTCATATTTTTTCAAATATGGTGACGTATTTGTAATGTTTACAGCACTTTAAAATGTTATTTGTTGCAAGAGGGTCGATAATACCAGCAGGTCGATAATACCCGACATTGCTCTACTGATATTTGGAACTGGCATCAAAATTTGTAATAAAATATTTTTGGTTGAAAAAGCAATGCTGCAATTCATTTTAATTCTACTCCATGAAACAACTCAATGAAACAGTAAAATATTATTTATTTGAAAAGTTTCATACAATTACGCAACAGAATTCACATTTTGGGTTTTATTACACAACAGTTTTGAAGAAAAATATTTAAAGTAAATATTTTATTTAAACAATGTTTAAAATTGTACATGTCAAGTTCCATAATTATGTTCCTTATGAAATTGTATGCTTTAGTTTTAAATAAGTCTTCAACCGTCTATTGGTTGAAATTTAATAGCTTAGTTACCATCTAACGATATACTACAATGAAGCCAATTAAATTCCATGATTGTGTTTTAAAAGATCATTACAAATGCAAAATCTGAAAGACCCATAATAATGTATCGGCTTCTACCCAATAAAATGATAATGTTAACAAGAAGAGTAATCCATGTTATCACAGCCACAAACAAAGTTATCAGTTATCTCCCTTGATTATTTGTGCATTTTGACTACTCACCTGATTTTTCTACAATGCAAAATACAGAAATAAATTGAATGTAATAGTTCTATGAATAACTGAAAATGACCATTTATGAATATTACTTTTTTGCTCAATAGGCTTTTTTAACAATGCTTGCTTTCAAAAAGTAGAGTGTAAAATGTGAGGAAAAATATAAACATAATTTGACTGTTAAGAAGCAACAAATTTGAAACGCTGATTTTTCTTATGAATTTTTTTTTAAGCATGCACATACAAAAACTTAGCAAAATTAAAAAGACACATACTGATCTTGGTAAGTTTAGGTCCGGAGTTCGAACCCTCTGTTCATTTATCAACACAGGCCAACACTTGAACATTTTTGACCCACTGAGCCCATCCTTTCGGTAGAGGTCAGCGCTGCGTATGACCCTCGTGGGATTGGGTAGACACAGGGAGAAGAGGTCACGGACGCACTGGGGACGGTTGGTGGAAATGAAGAGATGTGCATCGTAACCGTGCCGCGCTTCGTGGTGGTTTGTAACAGCCGTAAACTGTTTGAGGTCACCTTCAGCTGAAAATAAAGAATATCAACTAGATCAATATTTTGGTAAATCCTTTTTTTCCCATTACTTCTAGTTTTTAATATCGCAATTTTTACTAATTCAAGGGAAATAACTGTCTGTGTACAAACACAAACAGCACAAAAATATTATTTTCCAAGACTCTAGGCCATATTATATTGATAGTTCATATGCAAACTACAGTAATTTTTTACTTATTTGGGAAAGCTACAACTTTATTTTGTAAAATTGGTTAAAATAGTGATGATTTAGGAATGGTTACTAAATAGATTTCAGTTACTAAACATTTTAGGAAACTAATGCCTGACATGTAAAGAAATCTTACATTTTCAAACATGTCATATGGCATAAATATTGTCCAATATTAAAGAAACCTCATCAAAAACAAATACCTTCTTCAACCACATATATAGCACTAAACAAATCAAACATTATCAAATCATACATAAGACAGTTTTCCAATTATAGGGATTCATTAAAAAGCTTTAAGATTGGTCCATAAATTGATTATAGAAAGCGGAATAGTTCTATCTGTTCTCTCTATATTTATGAAACTTTTCAGGTTTGTTTGCGGACCCTCACACATTCAGGCTCCAAAAATAATTCTCCATTAGACAACTCCTAGAATCTACCATGCATCTTCCTAATCAGCTGAAGGAAGAAATTACCCTTAATTGGATTGGAATGAACAACTTCCACATTACCAGCAATGGAATTCAAGTTTGGGATCGGGTCGTTCTGACAGAAATACGGGCCAATTACGGCAAAAAACACTTTTTTCTTTTTTATTTATGTGTTCGTAATGTTCCCATTCCTCTCACAGAGCACATTCTGATAAAATATTAAAGCAAGCAACTCTCTGGCAGAATTATTGGCTTCTGTGCCAGTGCCAATGTGGAATTAAATAAACAAAGTGTGATTAAAATCCAGTTAGTTAATTTGATCTAAAAGGATGCGTATTTAAACCAAAGTCCTAATGCTGTTCATAGCTGTACATACCTACATTGAGCTTTGATTACGAATTTCAAAGTGTTGGAATAATTGAAAATTATCAACTACTGAACTGAACTGTTAATACCCTCCATTAATAATTCTGTGCACATGAGAAACATAGCTGAAATTTCAATAGCAACACATCAAAAAGACACAAAAATGAACTTTGTGATACCGAGTATTTATCAAAATAACAATTCCAAGATAACCATCAACTGAATTTGTATGTTGTTATTGGCATGTAACTTGAGTTGAATAATAAGTTAACATGCATACCATATGGATGCAGTTTAAGCCTAATAGGCAGTGAATAGAAATAATATAAGGCCATCCTTAAAAAAAAAATTGTTTGTGGTTTCGCGACCCAGAATTTTCAAGGTAGGTAGGTAGAATTTTTTTTTTTTTTTTCTTTGGTGGAAAAAAATGTACACAACCCTTTGACATGGACTAAATTGTCTAAACGAAAAAAGCAAGAGCAAAACACATTGCTTAGTGTATGCTATATTCTTTGTTCAAATTGGAAATATTCTTGCAAGGTTATTAGAATGCAGTGTTTAGTTAATATAAAAACGTTATGAATTAGTTATGCACAAAATATTAGGAATATATACCTATCATTTTCGAATAGATGCCTTTAAAAACTTGTGAGTCTGGCCCAATTTCATGATTTGGTCGCATTAGCGCAAACAAACAATTTTTTAAGGATGGCCTAATGCACTAATTATTATTTAAACACATTTGGAGTCTATGGTACTCAAAATTAATATAAATTATACAGTATATTGAAAACACATTGTATATGCACTAATGTAAGTTAGTAAATCCAAAGAATTAACATATTTTATGATAATGTTATATAAGTACAAAAAACAAATGTTTACTCTAGAAATTCACTGCCAGAACTAGAAGTGTATGCTAATTTGGAACACAATAAAATACATTATTTTTGTCATGCACTATGCAGATATATATTACATGTGGCTGTATTAGTTCTAGTTTCTGTTGTTTTCATTTGTTTTCTGTTTTTTTGTGGTATTCATTTCCATCACATTAAATTATTGTGTATGCTGTACAAACCTAAAAATGCATAAATCGCTTTAGACCAATCCATACAACTAAATGAGGTGGGCTAAGTCCTGTTATAAGATACATGAAAAGAAGTACTGCTAATCAAAAGTGACAAAAAAGATCACCCTACAATAACAAAGGACATCTGATAAGACAGGGAACAAGACAGTCATTATTATACCCAACACAAAAGACCTAGATTTAATGACAGGGTAATTACTTTACAACTGAATATAAAATAGACTGAAAACTCAGAGGGAATACTTAAAAAACGTAATTAGTATATATAAGATTAGCAATTCTTTTAAATGAGGATGTCTAAAATACTACAGTTCAGAGTTAAGTTGTAATGGAATAGCACACTTTACTATCCATTGGTATACATTAAAATAATATCAAGTCATCAAGAGCATTCATTAAATTTTGTCTTGAAGTAAAATCAATTAATTTAAGTCCCATCATTTAACAGTACTGTTTAAAGTTGCACATAACTCTTCCATTTTACAGTAGTGCTCAGTTAAATTAAATTATTCAATTCTGAAGAACACCCCCTCCCCCAAATGAAAAATAAAATACACCTTTGATGAATTAAACCTCTTATGATGATACAAGTTTGACTGATAGTGGGAGTGGATTTCGCCTCAAATAAATCTTTTCCACACCACTTAGCATTACACACGCGGTTGTAAACTCATAGAAAAACATACAATTTATGAAATATTGAATGATTCATACACTGAAAAGCCAAAGTCAACCATGTGAATCTTCAAAAACATTCACATGAATGAAGGCAAAGATAAACACAGGAAACAAACTTGTTTCTGAAAGAAAAAAACAAAGGCCAGAAGAAATGGATTCTTTGAAATGATCCCTAAACCACTAAATTCTACAAAAATTATTCATGCATGCACCAATTTCCTGTTCACTTAGCAAAAAATCAAAACTGCCAAAAAAGGTCATGGCAACTCAGTTCTTTTCATCTCCAACTTCAATGGGGTTCTCCTTTGATAATCAATGTACTATCCAGGCCAATTACTATATTACTCAAAAAAACACATCTGTGTGAGAAAATTCGAGCCTATTTTAAGCCTTTCATCTGCTGGTAGCAAATTGATCCATACAAATGAAAATAAATCCCCTTTTTGTCCAAGGACAGGAAATTGTCTGACAAAGGCCAAATAGGGACCGTTTTGTGAATACACACCTTAACTATTAGATATAAACAGCGTAAGGCCAGTCCTTTTTTATTTTCTGGTTTACAAATTTTGGGGGGAACATGTCCACTGGCCAGTCGAAAAAAAAGAAGAAAAAAAGTGTTCAAATCTTAACACAACGGTAGATTTCCAGTTAGCAATTTATAATTAATAACAATATCAACATTAAAACACACTATTATGTGAAGTTAGAATAAGACGTCAAACATGGTATAAACTGTTTTATTACACCAATGTTTCATATGCAGTTTAACCATTTGTATATATGAATTTTACAGAGTAAATAAGTGTAATAGATGCCTGCATATATTTTAACAGCATCATTAAAATTGATTTTACCACAAAGTTATATACTTGTATGGATTTACAAAATGTAAAGTGAGATGCCTTTTTAAAAGAAGACGAGTTAACCTGTGCAGGACTGGAATCCACAACTGCCCGAACACAGACCTTGCAAAACGAGCTTAATCTAACCACACAATGCAAATATTGAAAATAATTGCTGTGAGGTCTCGAAAAACATATTAAATTTAACTATATCAAGAGAAAAGACCAAATAATATGACGTTAATTGTTTGGATTCTTATTAAGTCTTAATTCTTATAAAAAAAGAGAAACCAGTTTTAACATAATTTTTTTTTTTAATATTCAACTCTGTGTAAATGCTAAATCTTCATGTATATATGAAATTTATCAGATATAAACTGAACTGCTAGTGTGTGTTAAATTATTGCATTACAATTGTGACAGAAACAAAATACAAGGCAAATAAGAAATTCTTATTGTGTCGTGAAAATATATATCATCAACAAAATGCAACCATGACTTTCTCTTTTAAGTTTATACGAGACAAAGCTGTCTGTCCCCACATCCTCGTTTCGATGTGCCCGCAAGAAAATCTTGTTACTAATGATATTATTTGTTACAAATGCCACTTGAAAATATACATCCAGTGCCTTCCACAGGATTTGTTTAGGCGTCCCCGTCCCAAGAGGGGTGAGTTAGGGAGGGGTATCCCCTCCGTACGTCAATTTTTTTTGCGGCATGTGTCAAATGACGTTATCTGGTGCATTTTAGCTATTAAAATTGAGGCTAAGATGTTTTCAGTTTTTTGTACAAGTTTAAACGAAATGAAATAAACGAAACATCACCGTTTGAACGGCATACCTCTAGCCTTTTAAAAGCAAAAGCATCATTGTTGTTGCGAAACTGAAAGTAATGATTTTTTCCGGATGTTTATGTCCAATGCGCATCACATTCACACAGTGACGTCATGTCCAAACCCACTATTCTCGTCGTTCTCGAATCTTTAGGTTACACTCGATCTACTGATGGAGCCTTTTTTATTCAACATATAGGCATGTATTTAGTGTTTTAACACTGTTTTAATCATTACAGCTGTTGAACAAAGTACTGACTGAATAATTGGTGAATTGTAAAGATCTTGATTAAAATATATTTATATTATATACATGCTTTGTTCCTGCAAAAATGGCGGGAAAATTTCCTCGTGCACATCGTGCCTGCTTGTCAAATGTTAAAGACCTGTATGTATGTAAAGCACATGATCGGTACACGCACGCTTTCCATGCGTGGAACGTGACGTCGTGTTTCAGCAGACATTTCGCACTCTTTTGTAGAAAACACGGGTTTTACATGGCATACATGTACATAAACAACGGCGGACGCCTGGCTTAAAAAAATTGTCAGTGAAATTCCAGAACAATTTGTTGATCTCGATCAGCAATCACAGTGTGATACCGTCAAAAACAAAGTTTTATATTCGTACTAAAAATATTTAGAAAATTTGAACGTTTCGTTCCCCATCAGTAAAAAAAATATAATTATATATATTTTTTTTTTTTTCACTTTCGGAAAATTTACATTTGCCGGTTTTGTAAACCATAAAATCAAAAAGTCCTGGCCTAAAGGTTTAAAAAAAAATCATGTAAACAATATAAAGGAATAAAAAGTTGACAAAAGAACCTCACTTGATGATCATGTCTAATTGCGAATGACAAATATCAAAATATTAAGTTTACTGAATAAAATATTGAAATTATTCATGGCCATAATTTTTTTGGTTTATTTCAAACTGAATGTTTTTGCACATTTAACCTCCGAAATACTTAACATATATATTGTTGTTGTTGTTGTTTTTTGCAGAAATTAGATTAAGAGTTATTTACCCTTGCTGGTGTTAACTCATTAGTTATAAACAGGAAAATTAACATCACAAACAGGAAAATCAACACCTATTTGACAACATTACTATGTTACAACATTATCATGCATTTAAATATTCAACACAATTATAATGGACATAAGCTCTCTGCTGTAAATTTGGTAGCAGTATCAGTTACTAACTATAAAAGCATCAAATAACACAGCAACAAATGTTACATGAAGCTTGCAAAATGAAGGGTATACATCTCTCAACCTATTGTAGAACCGTGTGTCACATAAAAAGGCATAACTTATCCAAGGAACAGTTGCCTTTATAGGGAATTTTGTATAAAAAAAGCAATCTGTTTGCAAATTAACTTACGGTGTATATATTAAAAAGGGTAATTTAACATTAAACATCAACTTGCCATTCTTACAGTTGGACTCCATTTTTTTTATCAAAATCCTTTTTCTGCTGAGCTGACAATAATTTCATTTGTCTCGCTTGAAAAAGCAAATTATTTATTTAATTAGGTGTTTGTACGTTATAAATTGTATTTAACTTCTTGTTGAATTAAATTTAAATTGCTTATGGTTGTGTGTGTTTTTTTTTATCATGGTTAGTGTGCAAAATGATTAGATTGACCATTGGTGACCTATTTTCTTGTACAAATTAGACCAGAGTCTAAATAAATAATGAATAGGTGAATACTGTGTGTAACCATGCAATACATAAATAATGGACAGATGCATACAGTGCAGTACAATCGGTATATAATGATTCGATGCATACAGTACCATACAATCAGAGCTTTATACTGGAACTGTTATGGGTGGGAAATCAAATTTTAATTGAAAGCTTCTATGTGATCAATTGAACATGTCAGCTTGAAATTGACTTTAAAACCAGAGACAGAAATAAATGACAGCATAATTTGAGACCATGAATCAAACAAAATAGCTTTTATCTGCTTTCTAAAGTCATAAAAACTCAGATCCTTTCAATGCGCTATATTTACACTGCAATAAAAAGTAACTTAAACATAGTTTTCCCATACTGGTAAAGTGAACAGTTTGACTCAAGAGAAGGTTATATTTACACATACAAAATCAGAGTCAAACCTTTGCTAATGTGCTTGTAAAATTTTACAATCGCTCATCACAGCATAAAAAAACTTAATTTAAAGCAATTACTGAATTTACAGACATGAAATAACTGCAACAATATATATTCAACGAGATTTTTTCAACAATACAAGTGTACCACTGACCCATAAAAGGACACGAAAAAGCCGACCTCATGAATTCCCCGACTTCTCCACATTGCTATTGAAGTTCATTTTCCAGTGATATGCCAATAAGGCGTGTCGTGGGAAAATCGGGCTTAAAGCATGTGCGTAAAGTGTTGTCTTGGATTAGCCTGTGCAGTCCGCACAGGTTAATCCAGGACGGCACTGCCGCCTGCAGTGGATTTATGTTTAGAAGAGACTTCTTTGAAACAGAAAATACCATAAAAGCAGAAAGTGTCATGGTCAGATCACCCTGTGCGGACTGCACATGCTGATCTGGGACGACACTTTTCACACATGCATTAAGTCCGGTTTTCCCATTTCATGACTCATATATATGTCAGGCACATCTTTACAGTCTAACCACTTATCTCAACTCCTAATATATACATTCACATAACCTGGGGAGGGAAAATTCAAATACCCCAGTAATATCAATTTTAACATCCAACAGTACAAATATCTGGAAGGCAAAACTGTTGCACAATGGGCGCAGTCAGTAGCCATACATTTGAATTCCTCACATGAAGCTTATGAAAATATCATTATGCTAATAGCCTCACAAAATGTTGCAAGACACAGATCCAAGCATAATGCTTTCTGGATCTCTGATGCTGTTCATGTAACCTTGTAATGTGCTATATAGGGCAAGTTGAGGCAAATATGGTAAAGGGAATGGGAATTCCTAGGGAAAAATATTGTAGTAAAATGACTGCAAACAGAATCTACTTAAAATACGAGACATGGTCATTGGAATACTTGACTAATAGGGATAATGACAACAAACAAATTTTTAAGACCAATAGTTGCACAGTATGTTTTTGGAGAGTGCTTCTGTAGTCCCTGTTCAGAGGATTGCTAATCTTAAGTTCAAAACAAACTTGACTGTACAACTCTGGGACACTGGGCTTAATATTCTGCGGCTGAGAAAGGGGAGCTGGTTTGGGAAAGACTATCACATAGAGAATACTAGGTTAGTGTTGAATAAAGATAAGTTTATATAGCAAGGCTTAGAAAACCTGAACCACAGCCTTGGTGCCAAGCAAAAAAACGTATCTTTAATCAACACTTACCTGGTATTCTATTTATCCCATCATTTTCTGTCTTTATTTTAAAAATAAACAAAAGGAAATCACAAAATAACGCGATAAACGTATAACGACATCATGAAAATCAACAATATGACATCATTATACTGCGCATATTTGCTGTAGAGTGGAAATACCGCTAAGTTTATCTGACGGGATGTTATTTCGTCAAAGTAGGCTTGATGATAGGATAAAATTAATGTGGCACGTCGTGAGAAAACCGGACTTAATGCATGTGCGTAAAGTGTCGTCCTGGATTAGCCTGTGCAGTCAGCACAGGCTAATCCAGGACGGCACTTTCCGCTTTTATGGTATTTTCTGTTTCAAGGAAGTCTCTTCTAACCATAATCCACTTTAGGCGGAAAGTGTCGTCCCGGATTAACCTGTGTGGACTGCACAGGCTAATCTGGGATTACACTTTACTCACATGCATTAAATCCGGTTTTCCCACGACGCGCCTCAAATTTGTTAATAGGGAGCACACAATGTAAAAGGTTTCAAGGTAACTATTGGGGAAAAGTGCACGAGTTGATTAAAGTTTTCCTAGAAGGAGACAAATGCTACATAAGTACAGAAGCCCAGTGTGACAAGTGAAGTGGTACAGGAAGTGGCTATATTGCAAGCAATTGTGTTACTAAACCCTCCTCCAGGCATTGACCCAAATTGGTAAAACATTCTTTTTATTGCCCAATCTGCCTTGTTCTCCAATCCATACAACTGTGAGGCCAATAAAACCACCGTAAATCACTGCCTGGTATCTAGTCACATACTGGCTTACTGGCATGCTTGTTTCTCTACATAAACGATATACCAACTTAAACGAAAAAGATAATGATTTAAAAAGCAATATCCAAAATTCTTTGCAATCTGTTTATTAGTCAATATTTTCACAGGTTCTAAATCTCTAAAATTCCACAACCATTAACATAATTCCACGAGGCATTAAGGCTTACTAAATATATTTCTTATGTGAGCTGATAAGCTTCTATTACCTGTAAATTTAATGACTAAGTGCAACCATTGATATAATGTACATAATGCCAAAATATAAACTCATAACTTATTAAACCTACAGGTCGACCTGATTTTCAATTATCTTTCAATTATCATTCAGTTCAAAAATACTTTTAAAAAAAACCTAACATCAATAATGATAATATTCCCATATCTGATGGAGTGTTCTTCTATATAAGGTCTTCTGAGAAAAATATAATAAAGAGACAGGTATATTATAAACATTTTTTTTTCTTTTACCTATAAAACAGAACATTTATTTACTTTTTAGTGGATTATAAATGACAAATATATTAAATAACATCGCATACATAGTTTGAGCATTACCATTTTTTTCATGTTCTGTTTTGGACCATTAAAACTTCCTTGTAAAGTGGAAGTATTAATGTCACAACGATTTCACACATTATTTCATCATCCAACTGGGTGCTCTGCATTGAGAGGAAAACATTGTTTTAAATAAATTATTCATACATTTCTAGGAAATTCTTGTATTTTACAAGGCAATTCCTTGTGAATATGATGTGTTTTTATATATTTAACTATGACATTATTGGAATGCAATTCTGACTGGATACAGATGAAAGGATTTAGTCTCCAAATCCATCCAGCAACCTGACTGTTTGCACAGTCTATCTGTTTGACATGGCTTTAATGATATTTAAACAACATTTGGACCTCAGTATTAACAAAACACAGACATCAAATGATTATTTACATAAAAATCAATATATCGATTTTAAAAATCCAATTGATCTGGTTACCTCACCCTGCAATCATTCTCCAGATTGTGAAATATTATTAATATACTTGCATATACCTACCATCTGTTTTGGGGTTAAAGATGACACTGATCTTTAATTCGTTATGACACGACACAGGCTTAAGTTAATTGTCTAAAGCAGCACCTTTCCTAATACAGAAACAGGTTTATCCAGGTTTAATACAGTTTCAATAATTACTCATATAAGCTTTAATTCAGACTTATTAACTTACATATGAACCACAACATAAATAAACGATCAATTTTTATTTTGTCTTATTATTTTCCATGTATGGGACTTATGATTAATATTGCCACTGATCTATTTGTGCCAGTGCCGGCTAGCTCAGTTGGTAGAGCGCTCACGGACTATAAATCCGAGGATCGCGGGTTCGATTCCCAGCCCGGCCACATAACTTGTGTGGGGATTGGTCATGAAATTATTTCTATGGCCATTTTCCCCCTACCCCTGATTACAAGTAGGGCAGTTGTCAGTTACTGGCATAAGTATGTGCACTGAGTACTGGTAAACCAGCTTACCCAGGAAAAGTACGAGTAGGTTAACTGACCGCCGTTATATGACTGAAATACTGTTGAATACAGCGAAAAATCCAATCAAACAAACAAACAAATTTGTGCCAGTGAGTTTGTTGTTACAAAATTTTATGTTAACTGACAAGCGATTTTTTCACTGATTGGGATTGGGTTCTGTACCCATCGAAATGGGAATTTTGTGACATGAAAACTTGCAATTGGGAAAAATTTATGAAAGAAATTAAATTAATAATCAACCTCAACTGGTGTTTTATTGGTTGAATTTTGTATTTTAATGGTGTTTATCTATACACATACAAGTAAGTTCATGATTTACAGCTTAGAATCACATAAATTTCCTAAGTATTTAGCATTTTGTTACTTCTGATTTGGGAATTGTGTTCTTCCAATTGGGAAAAAAAAAACGATTTTGGCATTGGGAATGGGTCCGTTTTACCAGACCCTGCTATATAAGGAAAACAATCACTAACTGAGAAATGCATGAACAGCTTTAATCCTTCAATTAATCAATCTTATTGCATGAACAATTAATGACATGGCAGAGTATTATGTCATTAACCTTGGACAGCTATAGGTCATATCCAATCACTAATTGTTTAAATCCACTGGCATTACTGAAGATCTTAATGATTACATGATCAGGATATGGTCACATATTCAACAAAATGTTTTGTCTTTGAGAAATTCAAAACTACAAAGTCATTGTTTATGTAACAATTGAATCATGCTCCATAACATTCAATATAATATACATCGCTCACTGTAATTCTTACCAATTATTGTACATGTTTGGTCTCGTTAGTGTGGTGTTTTTGTTTTTAATTACGGGTAAAAGCATCTGATCAGACTAGCTAATACTATCAAACAGCAGTGGCCAACATTTCGAACATCTGCTTCAGAATCTAGTTTAGCTTATTGGCTATTGCAACAGTCTACGTAAATGGCGGGAAACAATAATTTTAAGTAAGGCCAAAAATAAAATTCAGTGTTTCCGGCAAACACAACCCTACAAACTGAAAACCCACCGAACCTAATGTTTTAAGCGAAGATTGTTTTCTGTTAAATTTTCAATGTTTTTTTACCAAAAATGTGTCTCTAAAAAAAGTTTAAAGAAAATCAATCCTGACCCTACCTAATTTTGTTGATACCGTTGCCTGAAACACATTTTTTTTTTTTTGGCCTAAGTGGGTTGGACAATTATTACTCATTTCAACTAAACAAAAATAGAGCATGAAAATAACCGGAAAGTACATGCGGTACTTTTTAACTTAACAAATATTTGAACAACAAGCTATACAACACGTATGATATTTCGATGATACAGACGGATGTCTGATGAAGAGAAATCATGCGGTGGGAATCAATGATAAGGGTCAATTTCATTCATAGTCTGCGGCTTGTAGTGAGGTTTGCGAATATTGATGGCTGCAGGGATATGTCTGGGGCGGGAATTCATTTCTTACAGCACCGGAAAATGGGGAACAAGTTTGATACATGTTTCCGAACTTGTTTTACATTGTACGATTTTTTATTATTAGAGATTGAATTAAATACCACTTTTACCAGTATAAATATAACGATGTACCCATACATATATATCTGAATTATATTGCAACACGTGTCTCTGCCATGCATATTGTATAGCAATATCAGGTTTGTCATTTCAATATATTGCCACAGAATCCATATTAATGATGATCAAATAAATGCCTTATCTTTACAGGCATTGTATTAGCCCAGGCTGTATAGGTAAAAATATTCTCTACAATAATTCACCCATGATGGTGAAACCCCAAACACACATGGTAATTTAATGGTGAAAACTCACATAATTATGTATGTCTGAGCAAATATCTGTTGCAAATAAAAGTTCACAATTGTGTTTTCCAGACTGTAAGTACTGCCCCAGACTGAATAGGTCCAAATGTGCTCCATAATGCTGCCATGTAACCATCCTAGCTCCATTGTTACCAATCATCTACAAGTTCACAATATTTTTCCCTGTTTTTGGATCAGTAGGCAAGTCTGCCAAATGAACCAATTACATTAAGGTCTGATACAGTACTTTTACATTTCTTATATCTCAATCCCGAGGAAACAAATAACTCTAGGGAAGTACATTGTAATAACAAACAAGAACAACAAATTATTCAAATTATCAGCAAGATACAAAGGAGATTTCCTTCAAATTACAAACAGATCTATGTAACCCAATGTGACGCCATAAATATATGGCACTAACTCTTCCTTCTGGTCTCTCTTAATTTCCACAGTTAGGGCCATATAGGTTTCATTTTCAACCTTAAGCCTTCCGTCCACTAAAGCTTGATGCTTTGCGCAAGGGTTACTGATAAAAATTTGCTAGTTTTGGTAATCTTTCAGAATAAAATGGGTGGAGATAGCACATCATGCGTATTCAACACATATTTGCGGTGTGGTATACGACAGGTTGTGGTATAGACCCAGTATTATATTCGAAGTAGCCGAACGCGACACGGAAGAAAACTGTTCCTGAATTTGCTCCCGAATGTTTCCTAATCGTGCCGAAAGGTTGTGGTAACATTGCAGAACACGCTGAATAGTTACCAATTTGTTGTCGATAGAACGTGATTGTTCCCCATTTGCAATACTGTTGGCTTGCTCTTGTCTTGCTGACTATTAACCAAAGAAGAGTGGGATGTGTTTGGGCATCCCTTAAGAGACTTTTCCATAGTTTGTTTCTTCCTAGCATGGTCTTTCAGGAAAGGATTTTCACCTTCATATACAAACTTGAGTGTTCAGTGGCTGACTGACTAGTAAATTTACGCCCAATCTCTACTTGGGTAGATTGCCCTTGACTTGCACCATGATACTATGGTGTTCAATTTTACAACAAAAAATGTCAATTTTGTCACTTCGACAACTATCGGCAAACTGACAGCATCGCTTCAGCTGTCGCTCTTTTAAAGAACAGGAAATACCGCTACTGCTCAGCGTCCCTTCCGCTGACAATCAGTGCCTTCAGCGACGATTCAGCATCTTCAATTACATGATCGGCATAGGTTCCAGATGTATACCCGAAACAAAACTCTTCCAACTGTCGTCTTCAGGGACCTTTTGGCATGATTCAGCTTCCTTCAGGGACCGCTTCGGGATGGCTTAAAGATTACGAAACCTCGCAGAAGGCATTCCAAAGGTGCCGTTTCAATGGTGATGGATTCCCAAACATCCTGAATGGTTGCTGATGGTTTGCCCAAGACCCTGAAGCTGTCCCGAATAAAACATTCGGCGTCCAAATTTAAAAACTCTAACAATTTGCATGCCAAAGTTTTTTCGATCCAATAGGCTCCGAAGTGCCAAGATGGTTCCAGAATTGTCAAGGAAGGATACGGAAGGTTCCAGAACATCGCGAAGACATGCCGAAACATCCCGATTTTGCCAAATTCTCTTTTGGGAACCCTAGTGGACGGCAGGTATAAAACAGAATGTTGGATTTTTAAAAACATGTTCATTTTTTAATGTTATGTGGGTTTCAAATAATGCAAATGCAGGTACAAAAACATTTCTCTCAACTAGTTCTAGTTAATCTTACATAATACCATTATTAATATGTATTCATTCAGATGCTTAGAAATTTGTCAACATCATTCATGATGTATAGTCTCCAGTCACTTTGCTAATAATGATAACATGTCTGAAACATGCCCTTATAAATTTAAGATTTACTCATTTCAAAACATTTTACAAATTGCTTGTCATAATTTAGAGGTTAAAAAGTCAAACATTAAAATGTTATTGCCATACAGATTGGAAACAAAAAGGAAAACTGCTTTCTGCCATCTGCATTCTTCTCCCATTTTATTTACTGTGACATGCAATGTCTTGAAATCATTGAATCACAAGATATGGGCAGATTAATGGCTTCTGACACATTAATTACTGGTTACACTGCCGCAAATGCACCAGTGGGTCGCGAACCTTGTCAATGGACAACCAACCTTTCTGTGACACCTGCCTCATCTAGTTGACAGGTAACGATTATTATCAATAGTTAAAACCATGACTTGACGTTTGCATCCTTAATGATCTTCAGTTAGTAATTGCTATTTTAGTATAATCCACATCCAGATTAGTGAACATAAATTTCAATTACATTTGTCTTCCTGTCACCAACATGACAGATTATAAGGATTCCTTATGTAAATTATTGAAGAACATTTTTGTTCAATGAATTTTGTGAAAGAGTCCGGAAATTGAAATGAAATGAATAAAAAGCTTTTTCACAAAAGATCATGCAGTTAAATATTTCATCAATTGCATACTAGGAAATCCTGTAAATAAGTTGTGTAAAAAAATATTTCCTGCACATTGTTTTATTTAATGACTCAAGGCATTTTGAGTGTTGTTTTTATCATCTGCGCTGGATGGTAATTTCGCTTAAGTCCTTAAGACATGACATAAATGTGTAATTCTGCAAACTTCAGGACTCCTGAAGAACATGACTGTGAAAATTAATTTTAAAGTTAATAAACAAGCATTAGCATTAATTATAATAATTATCTGGTCTTATTACTTGCACACACAAAAATAATGGAATGTTTTAGCAAGAAAGGTGTTCATAGAAACTGTCATTTCATTAATAATCCAACCTCCAAATGCAGCTATTATTAAACTTATCTGCAAGGTTACAGTTTAATTAATTTTAGGTGTCCAATCCAATGAGCGACTTTAGCAATTTATCTCCCCTGTTTCCCAATATAGGTGGCGCTCTGGTCGAGTAGGTCCCTCTATGCGGATATGTTCGGATTTTATCATTAGATTATCGCCATTGTTAATAAGCGAAGCGTTTGACAGCTTGACATGCATATTAATATACCAACCTTTTTTAAGAAAAAGAACAGAATGTCAAATGATACTGTTATTAAAGATAGGAAAATTTCTAGCAAACGTGTGCATGTAGAAAGAATCATTGGTCTTGGAAAAACATACAGAATTTTAACTGAACCTCTGACTGCCACAGAGACTAAGTTGTCATCAGAGATAATTTTTGTATGTTTCATGCTATGCAATTTCAGAAATGGCATTGTGTCTACATATGCTTAAAGAATTTCTACAATCACGGTTGTACATGTAGCTAAGTGTAGTAAAAAATGTTATTTTTATGTTGTCATTTACCATTCTGAATAAAAAAATGTCTGATGATCATGTGTATTAGTCTATGGTTATCAGTATTAGAAAGTACATGTTATTACAGTAATACTAGACATTTGTTTGTCAATATGACTGTTCATTATTCATTTTTTATGTTGAAGTTGATGTATTACATGTGATTGCTTAATAAATAAAGTTTTAAAATAGTGATTTGTTACTTTTGCAGCTGAAATTAAACTCTGGTACGGGCTGGTATTCATAAAGCTCCTAAGCGAAATCTTAAGTTTTATTTAAGTGAAAATTTCAGATACAATTTGCTATGGAAATTATTATGATTTCTGTTGTTTTTTTGCCAAAATACTATAACAAAAGTAAATAATTTACAGCAAAAACAAATTTAATACAAGAAGACATCTATATAAAAAGCAGAAGACTTTAGGAATTCTGATAATTTAAGGAATGTACTTAAATTTTTCCTGAGGTGCTTTATGAATGCTGACTGTAAACAACATACTTGATATTTATGCAGTTCTGTTCAAACAACACAATTTTCAATAAAACAATTTATTTGAATACATATATAATGACAAATATAATAACAAAAAATACATATCATGATAATTCATACAACATTACAAAATGCATTTATTTTCAAATGAACTTTTTGTTTCATTTCTTTTGCAGAACATTATTTTACACATTTTTATAAAACAACTTTTCCAAAAGTGCTGGTTTGAAATGTGCCTCAAAAAATAATTCAAGTTTGTGCACCATATCAGAGATAAACGCCTCATTTCTTGTTACTCTGATGTACACAATGTCAGTGAGAGTATACACAATTAAATCACAATTTTTCGTTCAGAGCAGAACAACTGTCCCTGTATCTGAAAGTAATATGGATGTTTTTGCTTAGAACAAGTTTTCCATTGATTTCTTTTAAATATGGCACAGTAACTGAGTTTATCTCTTTATTTTTTGCATTGAAAGGACATTTTTGGAAGGGAAAATAAATAACAATGGACCTATTCGACAACAGCGCCGCCTATACGGGCACCTGCTAGACAAGGGAAGATAACCCACTAAAGTCTCTCATTCTCATTAGGCTGGCATCCACCAGTAGTAAAGCTTCTATTTTAATCAAGCATCCCTAATGCACGTGGCTCTCGTTTCCACCTGATTGACTGGATTCAATATCACTGGACAATAGCAACTCCAGGCTAAAATGGTGTACCATATTAATAATTGTATATGACGTACTTCACTGTGGAATTAATTCAGAGAAATGAAGCATACAATGCACAGCTCCCATAAAGTCATTGTTTGCAACTGCATTCTGCCATTATTAAAAGTAAAACTGTGGAACCTCAGAAATCACATCTTTGTGTGTCAGCTGCCCAGCACTTTGTTGCCACAGGATTATTAAGTTCAGTGGTGATGGACACTGTTTTAGGTAAAGCAATAAATTAAATATAAAGATTATCAGTATATGGCTGCATTATTAATTGAACTGACTTGCCAGGTGAGTCATTTGAAAGAGGATAATTGTTATACAAGATGCATGGCTATACAGGTACAGAATGTGAACCATCCAACCAACCGGTGTCTACAATTTAAATAACAACTAAATTTGCATGATACAAATAAGAAGGCAATCAATTGGATGCAGTCTTATTTTTTTCAATTTGCTAACCCTGGTTGTTAAACAAATATGCCTTATTTAAAGGTGAAGTATTTCAGCTACTATATGTATAAATGTTAATTTTCAGCTTTTTAATAGATACATATGAACTGTCATTTATGAAAATCCCCAAAAAGTTGAAACAGTAGAACTCCACTCACTCACACATCCACATTTCCAATAATGTTTATTTTAAACCATCAGTTGGTCCAAATTTTCCGAGGACGAATAATAGTAATATTAATATTTGAAGTCACCAAAGCCACATTATCAGTTGTTAATATTGAATGTTCAGATCTCCTAGCAAAAAAATACACAGCCTCAACCAAGCTTAATGATGGTCTGTATTTTGACAGGAAGTGGTTTTTTGAGCAAATATTGACAGACCCTAAGTTTCCTGTTGACAGACAAGGCTTACAAAATCATTTGTCTCAATTGAAAAACCTGAACCAGCGGAAATCTAAATTTGGTTGCTATGGTGCTGAACTCCAGACTGCCCGTTATTCAAAGATTTTGGATTTTGTCAACAGTCAATAACTAAAAGTGCATGATTTATTGTAAATATGTACTACTTCTGTTTTAATACTCCAATCATTTCTGATTTCAAAAATGCACATTTATTGAAAAAAATAAATAAATGGTATACAATAACAACTTTGTTAACTCTACACAAGGAATATAAAAATATTGCATGCAAAACAACTGACTATTAAAGTTACACAATTTCAACCATATTTAACACAATAAAACAATACAAACAACATGAATATGTAAAACAAAATCACAGAAAAAGATTGAGAAAACATGGCTGATGACATCAACAGTTACAGAATTTCAAGTAGGTTATGCCATTACCCAACAGCTTCCGATGCGGATATCAGTATGCAATTAAATATTAGCTACTTCAACACAATTCCCATAACACAATCTCCAGGCAAAATCTCTTATTTTACCAGAAAAACAAATGTATCGTAACCATTTTTGAAATACCACTATGAGGTTTGTGGAAAATGGTTTGACAAATTTTACGTTGGCAAGCTATCCCTTGGTGTATTTTGAAAACAAACGGAAGTGCGTTGCCTATATTACAATAGTAAACAATCAGAATCAGCATATGACATTTGGTAAATAATTGGTTTATTTGGCTACTGTCTGTATTAAGTTTGAAATTGAAGCAAAGTTAAATATTTTGACAAGACCATTTATTCAGTTAGAGTACTTCAATTCAGGTGCTGCACAAGTCTCATTTCATCACTAATGTGTTATATTATTACATGAAGAAACATTGATCTTAATGTTAAAACACCAGCCATTTTTTTCTACCTAAAATCCAGTTTTTTCCCGCCAAAAGCATGTTTCATTTAATTTAAAGTCCCCAAAATACATACAAAATTCTAGCACTTTCTGATATAAATAACTACCATTATAACTCCCAACAGCTCAGGCTTGATGGGCACATATTTGAGGCGCGTCGTGGGAAAAACTGGTCTTAATGCATGTGTGTAAAGTGTCGTCCCGGATTAGCCTGTGCAGTCCGCACAGGCTAATCCAGGACGGCACTTTCCGCCGACAGAGGATTTATGTTAAGAAGAGACTTCCTTGAAACAGAAAATACCATAAAAGCGGAGAGTGCCATCCTGGATTAGCCTGTGCGGACTGCACAGGCTAATCCGGGACAACACTTTACGCACAGGCATTAAGACTGGTTTTCTCACAACGCGCCTCATTTGTATATTAAAATTCAAATGATAAGCCTAATTACACCTGCTTTGGATGCAAATTAAGTAATAGGAGCAACAACGCCAGAAAACGGCATTAAAAAAATCTCCAACTTAGAGCAGTCTTGCAACAGTATCAAATACTCGACCATGCTGAGTACAAGAAGTTGAATAATCATCATTAGCAGACATACACAGTCATATTATATGGTTGTCATACACTTGCAACTATTCACCAACAGCCACCTGTCACTACCATTAGCTCTATTAGTGTCATTTAAATAACTATGGTTTGTAGCCCTCTGTGTTCAGAAAACAGGTCAAGATCTTTATAAGGTACATGTTCTCCTGTCCTGTGATTATTAGCAATATTAATCACTTTCATACAACTGAAGTTTCATCCTATTATTATATTTTTCTGACAAAACCACATCATCCTGAAGCAGAAAATAATCATCGTTACTCAGAAAGACTGGTTCCAGCTCAACTATATGCTTGTTAAATGCTATAAACTGCCTATTTACGCCATTTGTAAATTGTGTCTAAATACGTCTAAATAAGCCCAATAAACCTGTCAAAAGTTTGAAAGATACTGATCACATTAAAGGTTATTGTAATTTACTACAGATGAAACGCACCTCTTATAACATGACGTCAAGACTATTGATCTAAAGCATTTACTTTTTTTTCACTGTTTTACGAAGGCATTTGAATTTAAATAATTTTCAACACGGGTACTGACAGTACAACCCTTTCAGAGTTTTCCTCTCGATCTGTGTTCAATTTATCACTCCCTATACTCACTATTCACAACCCTTTCAGTTTTCCTCTCTATCTGTGTTCAATTTATCACTCCCTATACTCACTATTCACAACCCTTTCAGAGTTTTCCTCTCTATCTGTGTTCAATTTATCACTCCCTATACTCACTATTCACAACCCTTTCAATATGGATCATAAGATGTATTGTTACAGGTACAAAGAATATCTTTTCAATGGCTGTTTACCTGAGCAGACCTTTAACAAAATGATAGGTTAATTATATGGGAGTGATTGGTGGCTTCTTTATTAAGATTTCACCATGATCAAAGATCCGTTTTTAGTTTAAAAGATTAGTTAAAGACTGATGGCAATCATTCACGTCTACATCATACACATTTGTGTATGGGAAAGGTTTTATAATAACTTCCAACAAAACCAAATTATGTACGCAATTTAAATCTGAAATTGTTGTTTTTCAAATTCCAACCATACGATCTGTGAATTAAAAGCAAATGGGGCCAGATCCATCATTGTAGAAATTTTTCTAAAGAGGACAAAAATATTGTTCATTGTTGAAATGTTTACATAGATTACGTACCGCCTACGTTTTGTCTAACAAATACCTGGGCTTTGATGAATCTTTGTCATCAAGCACGCCTAGTTTTACTGTGGATCATTCATTGAGAAAAAGGTTTATGTACCATAAATATTCAAATTTAATATTGTTAAAACCAACCAATACCAATTTCCATCAATATTTAACTGTCCAAAATTATAATGAATAACAAGATACAGCTCATTACCCCCCCCCCCCCCCCCCCCCACACACACACACACACAAACACACACAATTTGAATGGTGATTTTTAATATTCAATTTTCATCGTAGAAACGAAAAATTACAAGCAAAGGAAGGAAAATATATTTTACAAAGAATGATTAAAAAGCAGATTAACTGTTTGAAGCTCAGGTTGTAAGAATACATTGCACTTTAAAATCCTGTATGTCTAAAAATAACCGTCAACTAATTCATGTTGTTATAAACTTCCGCAAGTTTCGGTTTCAAATTTAATGCCATAGCATTGAATAGCATGACACCATGTGAATCATAATGCATTAATTAACAGTCAAATACAATTTGCAACACTGATGGATTTCCAGTTCAGGGGCCATACCTCGTAACAAACAGAAATATGTTTTAAAGAATAATCTGAAATATTGTTAAACCATTAAAATATTTATGTTCAATAGCAGGTCTATTATTATTTAACCAGCATATTCAGGCCTTTTTCTGACCTTTTTGGGAAAAAGTACCTTGGTTAAATTGGGAAATTCACGACATAAAAATTTCAAAATTGGGAAAAAATTATCGCTAAATCGTAAGTATATTGATAAAATTTAAAGTTTTAAACCAATAAATAAGAGATTACCGGCACTAAATTTTTTAATTTAACACTAAATTTTGATAAATACCTAACCAAGCTATGCAACCTGAGTTTGTAATCCTATGCATGTCTTATTTCCTTTAAGTTTGTGTATATTTCTAAAAATGCATCACAAATCTGACCAACTCCACCTAAATAAAATTGTGGGATCTACAGTCTACATTATTCAGTTTTAATGATATGTTGATAAACATAGTGTAGTACCTACACTAAATAGGTCGCAAAAATATGTGATAATTTGAAATGAAATCTTTACCTCCTTTTATTTAAATCCTTCCTTTAACTGACACATCCACTTGCGTAAATTACAAAATATTTGCCCATAATTCATGTTATATTTCATCATGATAGTGGACAAACAAATCATTTTTTTTTGTGTTGCCCATTTTATTACAAGGCTATTAGAGTGTTCTCCCCTTGTAAACAATATCAACGATAAAATTAGAGGATATCCAAATGTAAAGTCCAACGTGAAAAAATCGGCTGTAAACTCATGCGCAAATAAATTCCTTCTTTGTTACATATAAAATATTCAAAATTTGATCTCACGTTTCACCATGACCAAGCTACTTTCCAATATATCACCATATATTGTTGGAAAGATGAGGACATAACCTTTTGAAAATAAAGCATGTCAAAAAATCCTATGTGTTGTAACTCAAAATATTTACCTTAGAAAAAACACACCGGTTTTGACGGGCATGGAGGCTGCCATTTTGCACATGAATACATGGGCCAAAAGTTATGAAGCTGGGAACCACTAGACAAAAAGTAGTGCACAAAACATCCTTTTTTCTTATTGCTTAAATATATACCTTTAAAATGATACCAAAACATATCATTTAAACTGTATTTTACAAATTATATGCATCCTGCACTCAACAACATGTGCTTATTATCCAACTGACAGCATGTAACCCTGAGGATGTGACTTCCGTTTTGGGGTAATTAGACCTGTAAAGTATTGAAAAATCACATTTTCACTTTCATTTTCGAAAAACAATAAAAATTTGAATTTTGGGGTTAGAATTGGGAAAAAATATGCATATTTGTCATTGGGAACGGGTCAGACTATCGGACCCGTCAGAGCAGTAGAAAAAGGCCTGATATTATAGTAATTAAAACAAACCAACTGCTTCAGAGAGTCAAACAGACAATTTGCTATAATGATAATACATGCAAGATGTTAAATGTCTATATTAGTTAAACAATTATGACCATGGTCACATTGTAATATTTTGTTAAGGTTAACCATGATCAAATATGTATTAGGATGATCATGGTTGACAATGGTTAGCGATAAAGCTGAACATGGTCATATGATCATGTTTTTGATGGCTGACCATGTCTCGGTTTGGCAGTCAAATACTATGTTGTCCATGGATGTCCATGGTGTAATTTTCATCTGAGTATATATGTAAGGATGCACTTCTAAAACAATGAAGTGATAAATTGTATGATAATATTATTAGTTACACAAGAATAATGATACTAATCCAATACAGAGCTGCCAGATAGCTATCAACATGTAACAGTACAATGAAATATTGGATAACCATCTATCAATATCTCCATATACAAGACCAAGATAAAGTTGGGGGTGACCTAAAATATTCAGAACAGAAACAGTCCTTGAAGAGTTATTTTACGGTCCATTGTCTTAAATCTGCATAGTTAAAGTCAGCATTTTTGAGACAATAATTTTCATATAAAGCCTGGGCTGGTATTTATAAAGAATCGGTGTTGAAAATTAAGAAAAATCTTAAATTTCTGAAATTTTATAATTGGATTTTCTGATAAAGAAATACATAATTTGAAGACTTTAACAAAGAACTTGCAATATAATTTCAAATGTGTTAATATTTAGTATTTGTTATGTACATATTACAAAGCATGGTGTTTTTAACACAAATTCAATTTTTGACTTATTCTCAACTTAAGTTAAGAATAGCTAAAGAATCTTTATAAATAATAGGCCCTGGCCCCACAGCTACGAAAGATCTTAATCTCAAACTTAGTCTCACCTTAAAATATTAACCAAAAGAAACCGGTTTTTACATAACTGTTTTCAATGTCAAACTTATTTAAGACTAACCAGTCTTTTAAACAATTCTAACAACTGTAAACACTGCACCTTAGGTCATAGATTCTATGGCCCAATCCAACCTTCATTGTCCATCACGGTACATTGTTACCCTGTATATCTGTATTAGGTTTAAGCAGATCTCAAGCAATGCAAGTATGGAATATTGATATAAAGTAATATTGAAAATTAATCAAACAACAAGCCCAAAACATGTACATCAAATCAGGGTAATTTGTGGCATTGCTACAACATAAACATTCGTCAAACAAGATTAACGAGCAAAAAAAAAAGCAAAATAACTGTTTGAACAACATTTGCATACAGTATACTTCATAGCACTCAGCAAAAACAACTATTTACAAAAACATTCAAACAATTTTTAATATAACAATTCCTTCCTAGTAGCCACTTGTCTAAGACAAGCCCTAATAAAAGTAGAAATTTTGACTTCAACAGAAGATTTACATTACTACAAGAGGTCTCAACAGCCGATATATGTCATATACTTGTCAGAAAGACTATTCATAGTTAAACAAACACAGACTGCAAATTCTGATTTGCCAAAATTTTCCTTTTGTTCGCTCTGTCACCTCTAATCCCCTCTCACCAGAAACAACATTTGCCAATCGGATTTCTACATAATCTGCAACATAATGTGTCATAATTGAACAGGAAAATCTATTAACACCAATACAAATTGCTAGTCTTGGATTAATTATGAAGGGCTAATGAAATAACAGTCTCTATCCAATCTGAATATATTGAATTAATATTTCAGTCAATCTATATTTTGCATCTCAGTCAATTTGGTCCCTATTTTGTCACTTCTGTACTACCAGTATGTGTTAATGTCTATATGGTGATAAAGTAATATAAAAAAAATATAAAAAGAACATGATGCTTAAAAATAAAACATTTCCCATATCATGATCATTTTATCACACTGTGCAATTTATAGATTCATAGCATTATTAGAGTACTGACCTAATGACATTGTTTAAATCAGGCAAGTATTTAATACTGTTTCATCAGTGACAGTTTTACAACATTATTTATCAACGTTTGAAAATTTGGGAATTTGAGGCAGCTGAAGCACCGCCCAAGGCCTTGTAAAAAGCCCAAGGTCAACATCGGGAAATTATGTCCTTAGATCATTCTCAGACAGGTCAACATCGGGAAATCATGTCCTTAGATCATTCTCAGACACTGAACTTGAGGTGAAAAGTTTAGATTATGAACTTGTAGGTACAATAATTCAGTTCCCATAAATGCGATTTAACTGTATGGCAATAGGCATAGTACTTAAACATAAAAACAAACTGAATAATCTACAAGTTATTGCCCAATTACTTCAAATCTCTGTTTCCAATGCATTTTTAAAAAAAGGAGATCAGACATAGATCCTGCACAATGTTTGCTTTTCGTATTTTCTTTTTGGCTTGACATTTTGATTATAGGTTGATAACCAGTGATCAAAGTGAATTTACACTGGAAAAAAAAACACACAGCCACTTCTTTATCATACCGAAAATCTCAGCTGGAGTCATAGAGGTGACACTATGACAGTCAGTATCTAGTATTAAAATCTCGTCAGCCCATGCTCTCCTAATTGCCCATGACCGTTCATTATGAACAAATGGAGCAAATCTTGTCAAGTTTGGGACAGGACTATGTACAACAAGAAAACAAATATCGCTCTTTCAGTCTTTAAATGTTATACAAAAAGGTACCACATAAACATTGTCTACAAATGAAGCAACCAAGTCTTCTGCTGAAAGACTGTAGAAAAAGAATACTTAACATCTTGTATTGTATGCAAACTAATACAGATTAATGTTACCCCAATCCTATGATATTTTTATTAATTACTGGAGAGAGACAATAATACTGATTGAGTTCAAACATACAATACAATATGGATCACACAAAACAAACTTATTTCACGATTAGTGGCATTTAGGCGATTAATTGCGTCAGAGACGAGTCAATGTGCCGAGTAGACCTGTGTATTGCATGCACTATTGCAGAGTAATTTACTCCGCATCACTCACCATCAGCTATCAGTTGTACATGGACTTGGATTTATTACAATTTGTTGTAACTGAAATAGTAAAATAGTCAAATCAACATAAATGGTTTATTTTTCTACATTAATGAAGGAAGACATTCATTCCAAACCAATAATCTGCATACTTTTCTACATATTTGCGGTCAATAAATGTGTCAAGTAAAATATAAATGTTCTTCCTCCATACAGACCCACAATAACTAAGATGTATTGGCTTAATAAAGGCACACTTGACCACTATGTAAACCTCCATCCCCGCTACATGTTCGTGACTAGAAATGCTAATAAAGTAATTATTACGGAGGTTACATTCCACACACAACCCTTCTCGAATAAGCGTATTAAATGCTGCGGTATTGGCACCATATTTTTTCTGCGTTAAATGCACATTACTTACACTTTTAGTACATTAAGTGTATTGTTTCTGTACTTTTTCTGCATTTTTTACAAAAAAGTTTATTAATGCACTAGAAAATACACTTAAAATTAACTTTAACACACATAAGTGTATATTTTTAAGAAAAATTGCATTTTTCATGGAGAACAATACACTTTAAATGCACTTAAGTGTATTTTTTTAAGAAAAATTGCATTTTCCATGGAGAACAATACACTTTAAATGCACTTAAGTGTGTTAATGCAGGGAAAATGCAGAAAAAAACACACTTTTTTTCTTTAATACACTTTTAGGAGAAGGGAAGTTTTGGTCATGAAAAGCCAAATTAGTGCAAGAATAAGAGAGTTTACCAAGAAGCAAATACTATTCGGTACTTGTTTACTAACAGAAATAATGTATTTGCAAATTAAAATTTGGAAAAAAATACAGCTCATCGAGTCATTTTTCAAACCACTTTGTGTGTTGCAAGCATACTCTTCAAATGGAAGTTTTGCAAGCATAATCTTCAAATGTAAGTTTTGACCAGGGTCAATATCCACAAAGCTCCTTAGTGAAAACTTAAGTAAAATTTCTTAAGGCTGTGGCTGGTTCATTTAAAGTTTATTTTTGTATTAAACAGTTTTAATCTGATAAAGAATCAACATTTGCTTGTTATTTTACCAGTTTTCAGATAGAAATCATTGATTTCCACATATACATTTTATTTGAAATTTTCACATAATTATGACTTGTGGTAAAATTTTCCTTAGGAGCATTGTGGATAATGGCCCCAAAACAGTATTTGTAACAGTAAATAAGAAATATTTAACAGTAAATAAGTAGTATTCAACAGTAAATAAGTAGTATTCAACAGTAAATAAGTAGTATTTAACAATAAATAAGAAGTATTTAACCGTAAACAAGTAGTATTTAACAGTAAATAAGTAGTATTCAACAGTAAATAAGTAGTATTTAACAATAAATAAGTAGTATTTAATAGTAAATAAGTAGTATTTAACAGTAAATAAGTAGTATTTAACAGTAAATAAGAAATATTTAACAGTAAATAAGATATATTTAACAGTAAATAAGTAGTATTCAACAGTAAATAAGTAGTATTCAACAGTAAATAAGTAGTATTTAACAACAAATAGGAAGTATTTAACAGTAAACAAGTAGTATTTAACAGTAAATAAGTAGTATTCAACAGTAAATAAGTAGTATTTAACAATAAATAAGTAGTATTTAATAGTAAATAAGTAGTATTTAGCAGTAAATAAGCAGTATTTAACAGTAAATAAGTAGTATTCAACAGTAAATAAGTAGTATTTAACAATAAATAAGTAGTATTTAACAGTAAATAATTAAACATCTATATATATATCTAAACAATCTAGTAACATTGACAATAAGTTAGTATTCCTACAACAGCATATCAAACATGTAAACACGATCAATATTAATCAATCATTCATGTTTCATTTTCCTTTAATAAAACAGGTAAATAATAAAGATCAAAGATTTGCAAATTAGGTATTTTTTGCAAGGAATCTCATTCAAAGTGTTACAGAAATTGTGACTTTAAGTTACGTTATAGTAAAACTTGTATCACATTTAAGCTTAAAAGGCATAAATATCTGAATTAGCTTGGGAAAGGACTGAAAATTTAAACTACATGTACTCAAAACAGTTAAATCTTGTTTTCACAAAATGTCCGAAATTGAATTTTCATGTCCGAAGATTTTATGATATCCACTGCAATTACATACGTAAATGATTCATCTCTGTCTCATTGGTCAGCTTGCAAGCGAAATCACAGCCCAGATAAACACGCATCAGTAACCAGGTAACCACCACTTGTGTCAAGTATCACCTTAAGAATCACTGGGACACCTATCTCTAGAGCAACACCTGTCACGTGTATTATCACCTATGTCTTGAACATGGACAAACAGTGGGGAGTGGAGTTTTCGCGCATAAAAAGTGTCAGTATGTCCGGATGTGTCCAGCAGACAAAAATAATAAATTGCACATATTAAAATCATGCACGAATGTAAAATTAGCAATGAGTAATGTGCCGTGAGCTATGCATGCACATAACTATTGCTTGTAAAAGACAACTTTCCGGCTTTTGGCAACACAAATGAATAGTTGAGGAAGGACATTTATGCAATTAAAATTAAATTTAGAATCTTGTGAAACTGTGTTCTTTTTAATGTAATTTCCAAGCTTGTAATAATGACTTCTTTTGCAACTAAATGTTGCAAAAGATATATGTCAAGGGATATATTACCACAGAATTGTGTTTATTTCATATTTGTTTGAAAACAAGCTTTATTTTGTTTAGTGTATTTGTATTTCCTGACAGTTTTTATAAGTGACCCAATTATATGTCCATACTCTTTACCAGGTCGTATTTATGAAAATGACAACCATGTTATCTGACCGAAACGGAAATTACGCACATGCCCAAGCAAACGTGTACCTCTTTAATGAGTAACTGCATTCCAATTTTGCATTTTTATTCAAACTTTAAACATGCCATTTAGAGCCCCATCAAGATAAAACAAGTGGTTTTCAAGCAGATGTTGTGTTGCAATGTTTCGTGTGTTGAATTCAAACGGCTGGTTCAAATCGGGGTATGAGTTGCATATGTGGTACCCCACATGGAGAACAAACATGCAGAAAAAGAGAACTTTTTTGAATCAGGATTTTTTTTTACATTTCTGCTGAAATTTATTAAGGCCACAGGGAGGGAATTGACTGAGAATACAGGTTGCTTAAATCGGCAATAAAGTAAAAGTAGAAGGAACACCTGACAGGTGTAGGTGGCAACTATTTTAGTCACCTGTACCATTGACCATAATAGCAGTCTAATTAGGATTCAATGTTACCTGGGGAAAATCTCAAATTATCTCCTAATCAATACATGCTTGTTAGTGGTCAATTTGACCCCAATGTTTCACACTAGCCTGATAATTCTGGAAGCCTTAATAAGGCTTAGGTCATCGGTAATAAGACAGGTGGTCAGTATTGACAAGGTAAACGCTTTGTGATATTGTAATAATGATAAAAGCCACCAAGATTCTGCTGTATGGTGGCTGCTGGGCAAGAAACACCCAGCCAACAATCATTTCTTGTATAACAAGGCAGTCCAAGGTCAGCTATACCCCTGTCAAAATGGACTTCATGAGATCAAGAATTTTTCATGCCATTAAGCATTATTCATGAAGTCTTCTTGAAAACCTCTAATAACAAACTTCATGAAGTTTTATGCATGAAGTGATTTAAGGTGCGCTTCATGAAGGTGTCATGCATTATTGAAATTCTAGAAACATTCATGAAGCTTTAAAAAGAATAGATCAAGATTTTTTTATGAATACCACCCTGAGCTCAGATTTCGGAAATGTTGCGGAAATCATCAGTTTCCGCAGATTCTCCACATATTTTCCGCAAAAATTATTTCGGCTTTGCGGAGAAATTTCTTATATGTGGAGAACATGCGGAGAGTATGCGGAATATTGACACTTAGAAATTTTACAGTTGCGGAAATTCTGACTTAGACATTTTCATGATGCGGAAAAGTTATACTTTGAGAAAATTACAAGCTTGTTAATCTATTTATTAAAACAAGAGCTGTTTGTAAAACATATATGCCCCCTCTAGGTCAAAAACAATCTTTAATATCAATTTAGTGAGAATTGTTGAACATACACTCATGAAACCACAAGTCTGAATTCTGTCTAATCTCTGTCTGAATAAATACTGAATACAGTCTTAGGACATAACCTGGGACATAACCTGAACATCTATGTGAAAAAAGGGGCATATATCTGTCAAAATACAAAACAGAGTTATGGGGAATGTATAACTTGAAGCTGGAGTTGAGGACAAAGGTATATTCTAATTTTCAAGTGAATAACCTTATGTAATTTTGTAGTTACAAAAGTTTTAATTATAAACTTTAACCCGAAAATCTATGTGAAAAAGGGACATAACTATGTCAAAATATAAAACAGTAAAACTGAATTTTTGGGAATGTGGCACTTGATGGAGTTGATAACATTTAAGGTATATTCTAAATTCCAAGAGAATAACTTTTGTAGTTTTGAAGTTACAGATGTTTTGAATATAAACTTTAACCTGAAAATCTATGTGAAAAAGGGGCACAACTATGTCAAATAGAAAACTGAGTTATGGGGAATGTGGCACTTGATATTAGAGTTGATGATAAAGGTATATTCCAAGTTTCAAGATTATAACTTATGTAAATTTGAACTTACAAAAGGGCATAAATAATGCAATTTTATTACTTTTACAGTACACCATACCATGCAATGCTATGCAGGATATGATGTCATTTATGATGTCATCAGTTGACTTTCATTGCTCAAGTCTGAAATGATTTAAACATGACTGTGATTTTAAAACATAAATATCTATGAATACTGAACACTTGGACCTGTGTCTGTAAGTATTATTTCATTTAAGTTACAAACAAGTCAATAAACTATAACTGCTTTTGCACATTTGAAAGGGTTTGACATTTTTAAGCATTTGTAATATATTTTCGCGACCATATGCCAAGAGGCTTAAGCTGCATGTCTTCTCACAGTTATGTTCCTTTAAATAACAATCGTTTGACTCATTATTATTGTTTTCCTTACAATATAATCCTTCCATCAATGTTCTATTATATAATGAGTGTGCAAAATGAAAAATCAGTACTTTATCATTTGTCTGTATTTTAATGTTAACTATGGAAGCACAATTGTACCATAAAATTGTGAAAAGTTGCATAATCATTATATTGTTTACTGTTCCTAACCACATTGTACTTTAAGGAGATTTTTAGACATAATAAACTGGAAAATGGAAAATAATGTATCTGTTATACTTGTCTGCACAAAATGATGTTGTTTTGTTGATTTATATTAGCACAATTGTACTGTATCATGAAAAAATGAATATTGTCTGGACTGTTATGAATTTTGTCAGAATTGTTCCATTGTAAGTCTTTTCAGCAATGTCAGAAATAATAGACGCATCCACAAATGTCTATTACATTCAAATTAATCTGCAATATTATCCAATCATCGCACTTGGATATCATGTGTTTGGCGATTAAAATATTTGATACAAAAGAGCACGTGCATAATATTTGTGATATTCAAATGAGCACGTGGCAATGTTTGTGATCTTTGATGAATGGAAATTAATTCTTTAAAAATAGCTGGGGTGTAGTTTTAACTATTTGTGGAAAAATCCAGATCAGTCTATTCAAAGATAAGTCCGACTCAATTCAGACAGTACTTTTTCAGGAGGGTAGAGAGCGGGAACAGCTTAAAAGGCCAATTTTACAAAAATGTACCCTTTACCAAATTTGATCAATACCATTCTGCACCACTGAACAATATGGCCACCAGAGCTAAAAATAGAAAAATCCAAGGGAGGATCACCCAATTATTCCTCGAGTGTCAATTTTCTGTGGATTATTTCCACCTGCTGAAAAACAAATGCATTAATTTTCCGCAGAAGTTCCGCATATATGGAAATAGAAATGTCCGCACTGAAAGCAAAACAAATGATGATACTATGTCCACTTTTTTGATAGCTCTATTATTTTTAGAAGTATTCATGATTTTTGGAATTCTTCATGAATGTTAAAGAAAAGCACAACCAATTTATTCTTGAAATTACACAAATTTTGTTCATGAAGTATTCATGAATATCCGTGAACTATAAATGAGACATTAGAATAAAGAACCAAATTATTCATGAAATATTCATGAAATATTTTTTCATGAAGTCGTGCATGAAGTCTTCATGACGTGCATAGTTCATGAAGTTGTTATGAACCAGCGTTTTTTCTCACCACTTTGGGAATGGTACCGGTACCGGTCAAATTGGGAAAATTGACGGCGTTTTCAGCCAAATTGGGAATTTTACCACTTTCATGAAAAACAGTCGAAAAGGATGTGAAAACAGTAAGTTACAATAAATAAACCCTAAAACAATTTGTTATATTTATTATTTAACTTGCATTCAAGTCAGATAATGGTTTTAAATGCCGTGCTGGTGGGTATCAACCTGCACAACTTGCCCCAGAGACACAAGTTTGCTCTCTGTCTGTGTCAATGGTTGAAAGAACATAAACAAAATTACTAGTATCTTCCGCCGTTAATGACGGTTGTGGATCTATACTTTCTGCTTTGCCATAAAAGCCATTGCTAGATAAAGGATTGCATCTCAGAATGTTTTTTTTCTGTAGTATTATGAATTGCCATGTCTCGTCAATGACACTCGCGAACACGCATTACAGTCCAGATGGTTCCCATTCTCGCACGCAATGTATAACTGATAACAGTAACCAATCGATACAGCGCCACCAAACCTTGCAGCGGTTACTTCCCCTAGCCGTTAACAGTAACTGATTTGAGCTATGGTTTACGCTTGGGTAAAACAAAAGTAAAATACAGGAACATCGTCGATCTTTTCAGGGTCTTTTGGGGTGTTTTTCCTTACATTTGCGAATTTTTAACTTCAAATTGGGAAAAATGGTCAGAAAATCGGATTGGGAATGGTACCGTTTTCCGGTACCAACTTTATATAGAGGAAAAACGCTGTGAACAAACCCATTCTTTATTTCATGCATTTTTCTGCATGTGAAAATGCATCAACTATTCATGAAGCTATGTTTTATGAATGTTTCAGGCATTTGTCTCATTTATAGTTCACTTCTTTTCCATGAAGTCTTCATGAAGCCACTGCATGAAGTATTCACAAAGATTTTAAGAAGAATTCATGAAGTATGCCTAAACATTTCACAGGGGTATGCCGTGATCCTTCATTAGATTTTAAAGGTGACTTTGAAGTATCACACTGCCTTAATCAGTTTTATGAACATTCCTTAAAGGGCATGGAGATATGGAGCTGACACAAAAATGGAGGCTCAAACATTTGACCTTTAAGTGTGACCTTGACCTTGAGGTGGCAAGACTGCTCCATGCCTTCTGCACATCGCCTCAATGTGATAAACATTTGAGCCAAGTTTTATGAAAATCCTTCAAAGGGAATAGGAGATATGGAGCAGACACAAAAATGGAGGCTCAAATATTTGACCTTCAAGTGTGACTTTGACCTTGAGGTGGCGTGACTGCCTCATGCCTTCTGCACATTGCCTCAATGTGATAAACATTTGAGGCAAGTTTCATGAAAATCCTTTAAAGGACACAGGAGATATAGTACGGACATAAAAATACAGGCTCAAACATTCAACCTTCAAGTGTGACCTTGACCTTGAGTTGGCGTAACTGGCTTATGCCTTCTGCACATGGTCTCAATGAGCAAAACATTTGAGCCAATTTTAATGAAAATCCTTCAAAGGGTATAGGGGATTTGGAGCGGACACGAAAAACGGACACGAAAATGGAGGCTCAAAAATTTAACCTTCAAATGTGACCTTGACCTTGAGCTGGCGTGAAAGGCCCATGCCTTCTTCACATCATCTCAATGACCTAAACATTTGAGCCAAGTTTCATGAAAATCCTTCAAAAGGCATCGGAGATATGGAGCGGACACAACATGGAGGCTCGAATATTTGACCTTCAAGTGTGACCTTGACCTTGAGCCGGCGTGACTGACTCATGCCTTCTGCACTTCGTCTCAATGACCTAAACATTTGAGCCAAGTTTCATGAAAATCCTTCAAAGGGTATAGGAGATATGGAGCGGACACAAAAATGTTACGGACAGACGGATGGACGGACGAAGGGCATTCCTATAACCCCCCTCCTGCTTTGCGGCGGGGGATTACAAAACAGGCATGTTTGTTGTATAAGAATTTGTATACATCATCAAATCCCTATGCATAATTACATTAACCGACTTACGATTTCATATTTACTTTCTGTTCACCAGCACTATAAAGGAAAAGGAATGTTAAGATTTAAACAAAAATTCACCATTCACAAAAGAATTCAACACAACATGCTGGAATTCTATGCAAACTGCACAATTAAAACTAAACATCAGATGCAATTAGTACCACATGTCATACATTTTACATTTTATGTTATATCTACATAAAAATTTCGTAAACAACCTTAAGTTACATTTGCAATTAAAACTGCATTAATGGGTGCATGTAAATATGCAGCAGTGACTGAGGCAGAAAATATTTACATACTCTTTATTATAATCCTTGCATCTACCACACAACATCATACATGCCATAAATTTTTCAGGCCAAAACGGGACATTGACTGAAAATCGCCAGGACATTTGACATTTGAGCGGGACACCTATGTATACACTAGCCTATTTTCACGACATACAAAAGTTAACGTAATTTACTCACAACCACGTTTTTCATTGTTGTCCATAATGTGTAACATAAATATTTTCAACTACATAGTAATTATAACATCACGTATGAAAATGCGTGTAATAAAAAATAATATATATATATATATTTAATAAAATCGTGATCCAAAACGCCTATCTAAATTTTACTGTTCACGCGACAAAGTTCTATTCATAGTTAAGATGCACATGCATTGCATGTAAACTCTGTGTTCTGCTAGAAAAGCGCGGGTAATTATGCCAATATGTACAACGCCACGTCATCCGCATGGAAAGCGTGGGTGTACTGACCGTGATATAAAAATTGTGTATCACAAAGAATTGTGATATCTTTACTTTTGTATACAACTTTCGTAGCGCGAAACAACTAAATTGGGTATCGGTATCTCGAATGTACATAGTGTTACTCAGTCACCATAAACATTTCCTTTACAATAACAAGCAGTTACGCAGCATTGATAATTTTATTGTCGTTCAGATAGGCTAGTATTGATTTATGACATACAGTTACTGTAAACGACCTCCACGTGTACCATGTTTTTCATGACCCATTGCTGTAATTTGGCTGCTATCAGAGCGACAGCCGAGAAAAGACGTTGCCATGGATGGCATACGCGATATTAGCTAATGACGTCAAACTGTTACACTCTGATGTTGCGCGACTTGGGTCAGGCCTTTTTCTGACCTTTTTGGGAAAAAGTACCTTGTTAAATTGGGAAATTCACAACGTAAAATTTTCAAAATTGGGAAACATTTGTATCGCTAAATCGTAAGTATAATGAAGAAATTTACAGTTTTAAATCAATAAATAAGAATTTAACAGCACTAATAATATTAAGTTAACTCTAAATTGTGATAAATACCTAAGTTATGCAACCAAGAGTTTGTAATCATATGCATGTCTCATTTCCTATAAGTATGTGTATATTTCTAAAAAAGCATCACCAAATCTGACCAACTTCACCAAAATAAAATTGTGGGATCTACTGTCTACATGATTTAGTTTTAATGATGCGTTAGTAAACATCGTGTAGTGCCTACACTACGTAGGCCACGAAAATATGTGATAACTTGAAATGAAATCTTTACCTCCTTATATTTAAATTCTTCCATTAACGGACACATCCACTTGTGTAAATAACAAAATATTTGCCCATAATTCATGTTAAATTTCATCATGATAGAGGACAAACAAATCGTTTTTCTTTGTGTTACCCATTTTATTACACAGCTATTAGAGTGTTCTCTCCTTGTAAACAATGTCAACGATAAAATTAGAGGATATCCAAATGTAATGCCAGTGTGAAAAAATGGCTGTAAAGTATTTAACAAATCGTATTTTCACTTTCATTTTCGAAAAAATACAGATTTTTTACAATTGGGAATTTTTGGGTCAGAATTGGGAAAAATAATGCATATTTGGCATTGGGAACGGGTCCGACTATCGGACCCGTGAGAGCAGTAGAAAAAGGCCTGTGGGTAATTGATTTTCGCAAAATACAGGTGTCAATGACAAGCATTGTAGGTGCGAAAATCCGGACCAAACCGGACAATAATTACTGCTCCTCTTTGACACGCGACTGACAGGCATTGTTATCATATGGACCACTTAAGAGATTAACCATGTGAAGTCAATTGTTGACCCAATAAAGCACACTAACATCAATTTTTGTGGTTGACCGGGATAAAATGCATCTGAGCGGGACGCCGGGACAAACCTCGCGAAAGAGGGACAATCCTGGTGAGACCGGGACGTATGGCATGTATGCATAACATCAACCATAGGTCTATGACAGTTCAATGAAAACAACTGTACATTATATATTAAATTATAATATTATGTTATTGTGATTTTCTGCTCAAATAACATCAGCAACTAATTTAGAATAAATATTGTATTTACTAAACTCTAACCTAAATTTAATTGCACTTTGCCACCGCATAAATCGTGGCATAAATCGTGGCAACGTTAATTTATGGCATTTAAATGAATTGTTCCATAGACATTACGTCTACAGACATTAAATATTTGAAAACTCAATTAATGTTGATTAGATTTACGAAAAATGATAAGTTGATTCAGCGTGATAAACGGTAATTAAAATTGCATTTGCTCCCAGCACAAGGTTCTGATCTCTATTAAGACTCATTCATCGCATCGTGGTGATTAGTGTCAAGCTTATTGGCTTATATTTGAAAGTGAATTGAATATCGTCCATGGTACAAATCCAGTTTGACGCCTTCTGATCTGCAGAAAAAGGCCATTAAAGTAAACCGATCAATTAACTTGGCAATTAACATAAATGGAATGATTACAAAAATGATCAAAGCCAAGGAAAGTCTCATATTTTAACAATTCTGTTTCACCGCATGAGATCTACAATCAGAACTGTTCAAGATTCATCAAGATTAAGGTTCCTTAACGAAACCAAACTAAATATAGACTCATTCAGTTTGTTGTTGTGACTTTTCAGCCAATTTGAGGCTGATATTTGGCCCCATTCCGAACGCCAACAAGTGTATAATTTTCACAATTGAAGATCACAATTTCCCAATTAATTCAAAATGTTTAACTTTGTTACAATTCATTTTGATGAAAAATGCTTCTTGGCCATTCCTGTATCTCAGAGGTAGCAAAAGATACAGATACAGGCATAAATTAGATATCTAAATGTATGTGATTGTTACACTTTCATTACATGAAATGTTATTTCATTTTAATTGTTTGTCCTTTTTTCACCATTATTAATGCTATTTTTAAAGGAAAGTATATTCCTAATCAGTGGTTTTTTTAAGGCCAATTAGTGAGCCGAAATTTGGCCCTATTTCCTTAATAAAAAGTATATATTTTTCCCCTATATCTACCTTAGAATTCCCCTCAGAATGTAATCTATTTTGAAAAAAAAATTGACTAAAATCGGACCAAAGTTGACTAAGATAGAGGAATTTTCGTAAGCAATCGTAGCAATTTTTCAAGTTAGTGCATTATCTCAGTTATCATTTGTAGCAAAACAATTGATTAATGTTTTATAACAAAGTAGAGTATAAACATTTAATAATGCTTTTCTAAAAAAAAAGAATTCCCCTTGGCCGTAAAATTCCTGATCTGAAGGGCCCCCGCCACCGTTCCCCCAAAGGTGAAATAAACACTGCTAATTTATGTTAAGTTTTGGCACTTTTCCCAATCACAGGAAGGCCCTGGCCTTTATCCTTAAACACCGAAAAAAATACTGTCATTTCACTATAAGTCTTAATCATTTTTTTTTCATTAAATAATTAGATGTCATAAAGAACAACTCATTTATCTGTCAAAACATAGTTACTTTTTTATTAACTGTAATATCGTCAGCCTGAGTGAGCTTCATTACTTGTAGTTAATAATAATTGATTAATGATAATTGACTACCACGCTAATTGTTACAAATTGTAGCTACAGGTGCATCCTGCTGAACGAACAAACTTGTCATATGAATAATTAAGTCGTCGGGTATAAACAACATGTATATTTTCCTAACACCGAAAGTAACGCAAATATCGGGAAGTCAACACTGACCAAGCTGTGAGTAAGAGATAAAAACCAGGTTTATCGCACATTTGTCAACCATTTTAGACAATGCATTACAAATAAACAGCGCACTCAGAACTGTTAGATAACGGCCAGTTTTATCAGCTAGATTTGAAATTCTGGTGATAGAATGTATTTGAATTTTTAGACACGAAATTAAATGAGTCACAACATGTAAACTAATGACAAGCTTCATGGATTTAGAAGCAAGATTTTGATCTTGATCATCAATGCCGTTTTCTTATATAATTATTTCATTTAAGCATGTATACAGAATTGCTAACTTTTACATGAAAACGGTAATGTTATTATCCTGTCAATAAAAAATATTGATCCGAACGTTTATTACATTTTTTGTGAAGGTAGCAATATTTTAAAAGATTGTGTAAACTAAATGGTGATGTATTCTATTACATTCAACACAAGCATGCCACTTTGTGCTCTCAAAAGCTCTATTAAATCTGGTTTAAATTTCAAATAATTGAGTATAAAGTGGCTGCATTTAAAGTAAGCAACAACTGTGTGACCATTAAGCAGGCTATAAAAAAAGATGAACATGTTGCAATAAAATACGCCACAGACAATAGACTGGTTCTCAAATTTCTTGCCACATACAGAACTTCATTTGGCTCAAAATTAGGGTCCAGTCAACCTAAACCACCAAAACATTGCTCAAAATGAGGATGAATAAACATTTATACCCATAAACACCTGCTGTCAAAATATTTTAAGAGATCACGGGTTTGATTAAATTGTTAGTATTTTGTTACTTGATCAGGTATGTAAAATAAGAGATAATAAAAGCATGCAAAGTAATGTACAATTAACATGTGATAAAATGCTGAAAATCCAGTGTAATTTATTTTAGCTTTTGCAGAAATTACATGATATATCTTTATAGTTAGTGAAACTGAAGATACCATATAATGATCCCAGGTATGACGTAAAATAAAAATGCCCCATTAAAAAAAAACTGATTTTATTGCATCAAAAAGTCATTTCATCCGGGGGGTTTTTTATTGTTAATATTGTGTGTTGCCATTTTGGTTTTCATTACATAATATATTATGCAACTACAGGGGTCTCGATCTCCGTATTTTGAGGCCAAAATTCGGCATCATTCCCCCAACAAAAAAGTATATATTTTTCCCCCATTCCCTCCTAAATTCCCCCTAAATGAACTGCCATCGAATTTGTTTCCGTTTTGTTTATGGGAGTAAATTTCGGGGATCAAACTTACTTAAGCAACATTACAAACGGTTAACGATAAAATCCGAAGAACACCACATGGTCATGTTAAAAGACCGCTTTTACTTGTCTGGTTCCCGATTATTTGTGCTTTTATAGTAAAACTTCATTTATATACAGTTAACTGCTAGCTTATTTGCCGGGATTCGTAATTTCTGTTTTGGGAAAATGGCTTCTGCTTAAAAGTTATCAAAACAGGTGAAGCAAAATGGCACAAATACCGTGTCTTACAGTCGAAAACACAGTTTATTACTGCATTAGAATAAGTATAAGTAGTTTAACAAAATTAATTAAGGTTAAAAATTGAGTTAAAAAACGATTTGAAAAAATAGGAAGTGAAAATCTATTAAATTGCACGAAAAATTATCTGTTGAACTGCTCCACCTTATAATGGTCAAGTGGTAGACCGTAGATGGTTAAAATCTGACTAGTAAATATAATATTCAATTTATTGATAATTTTCATGAATAAAGTTGTAAGAGTTAGACTAAATAAAGTGATTTGAAAAATATATTTAATCGTTTTTATTTTTGACTCGTTTGCTAAGTCGAAATTTCCCCTTCTGTGTGTTTTACGCTAAAATTCCCCAGCCTGAGGGTACAGGTATTCTTCCCCCAAACCAGAGAGAGACCCCTAAAATATCAAAATACTTGAGCCGATACTTCCGGGAATGATTGAATAGAATGGAATGAATGATAACAATAAAACACATGAAAAAAATGGAAGGGATTCATTGCTAGCTTACATCTGATTCATGGTTTTAAATCTTCTGAGTTGAATCCAAATGCAAATACCGGAATTTGTCATTCGTACAAAAATCATGTTTACATAAAATTTAACTGACAAGAAATACAACTGCTTTTCCTATGATTTAAAAGAACCGATTCACAGATAGGCAAATTTACAATTTTCAAACATTCGGTCACAGCTTCCATAAAGAAAAGTACATGATATATAAAGAAGCGCAATAACGGTGTTGTTTACAGATAATCATCAACTTAAATGGATAAAATTAGCGTAGGTAACACTTTTGGTCGGTATGTTGTAAACATGTATCACTTACATACAGCTAAAATTATGAGGTGGTAGGTTTGAGCCCCAGCAGAGGCAAATCTTTTTACGTTGATATTTGTCCTTATATAATATTTGCGCATCCAACTGGACGTAATTTATAATAATACAAAAGTCAACCTGGCATTCTGAATTGCTTGCAATTCCCATAATAAAACAGATATGTTAAGAAATAATTTTGGTCTGTAAAAGATTTAAATCTTCATGTATACATTTGCAATAATGCTACTTCTGCAAACACACATAAAACGCATAATAAACAGTTCATTGCTGATCTGAACCAACTTTTATGTCGTGCATTTGTGAAAGGCAGGTACAAAAGAGCTCAATTGAAAATGTCAAAGCAAACGAACACCAAACACAGTGCCTCAATCACAAATCAATGCAAGATTCTCCCGTGATAGGATTGTTCAATTCTTTCAACAAATGTCTCCACAAAAACTTTGAAATCGGCTCCCTACGTATCATTTTTCACATTATTTATTGATGGCAGTTCAATAGAAACATCACAATACTAATTAGATTTATGGGAGCTAGGTCAATTGTGCTGGAAATCTTTACATAAAATGAACATCCACAGGATTCAATACAAACCAATAAACTAAACAAATGACTGCAATCATTTATATTTTACATGTGTTTTCCACTCGAAAGCATGTTTCTCAAAACTCAGTCCAAAAGATTTAAATAACAAATGCGACATTTTATAGGGATTTCACTTAAACACACAGCTAATTTTATTATCTGTAAAGAAAGTTGCAATCTTTCAACACAATGCTATAATTCCTCCTGCTTTATTAACATTTTTAGTTACAAATTCCACTTACATTTAATGTCATGTCAAATTAACCTGTAAATTTAACTTCCACAATTTAAAATTGCTCACATGATATGAATCTCAAGTTTCATTGAAACACATTTTAAAGCAAACACTCATTAGCTCAACCAAACTCGCCTGCGGGAAAGCAGTGCAATACTCCAAATGACATGGAATCAGAGCCAGAGCCAAGCTGTTGGGTGACACAGATTGTGATTTGAAGATGACACACACCTGTGTCAACATATGATCAAGGCAACACATGGACATTAAACACTGTGTTTGTCATTAAATATGGAAGAACACTTGAAACACATACATCTTCAAAAAATTATCACCTGTAACTCAAGACTTATGCCTCTATCAATATATCAATATTTTTCTCCGGGGGGGGGGGGGGGGGGGGGAGCTGCGGGCATATACAGGATCTGACAGGCGGGAATTTTACACTACAAATGATTTCAGATCCCGGGAAATAGACTTTGTTCGGATTTTAGATCCCGGTAATATTGGTCCCCGGGCCATTTGATACACCATTGAGGGGATTTAGACAAAAATGCTTGGCTCTAGGGTGATGAATTAGATTACCAAAAATACAATAAGTCAAATTCCCCTGGGTTCGCCCGCCACTCCATATTGATAGGTGCATTAACACAAAAGATTGTTTCCATTTATTATCATAATCCTAGAAAAAAAATAATTATAATAGGTATTAATAATTGATGTATTTCATATTGATTAATAATTAAACAACAATATGTCACAGTCTCAAACAGGACAGGTACCAGAACTTCCAAATTTCAAAAGCTGTAAGGAAGTTCCATAAAACACTTCCAAATTATGTACAGCGTTTTTCCTCTATATAAAGTCGGTACTGGAAAACGGTACTATTCCCAATCATTTTTCCCAATTTAAGGTTAAAAAATTCCCAAATGCAAGAAAACAATCCAAAAGACCCTAGAAGATTGAGGATGTTCCTGTATTTTACTTTTGTTTTACCCAAGCGTAAACCTCCGCACACAGCTAAAATCAGTTACTGTCAAAGGCTAGGGGAAGTAACCCCTGCAAGGTTTGGTGGCGCTGTATCGATTGGTTACTGTTATCAGTTATACATTGCGTGTAAGAAAGGGAACCAGCTGAACTGTAACGCTTTTTTGCGAGTGTCATTGATGGGACATGGCAATTCATTACAGTAAATACTAACAAAGAAAAAAATTCAGGGATGCAATCCTTTATCTAGCTATGGCTTTCATTGCAAAGCAGAAAGTATAGATCCACAACTGTCATTAACGGTGGAAGATACTATTAATTTTGTTTATGTTCTGTCAACCATTGACACAGACATTGTCAGTGTCGAGTCCGAGAGCAAACTTGTGTCTCTGGGGCAAGTTGCGCAGGTTGATACCCACCAGCATGGCATTTAAAACCATACTCGGACTTGAATGCAAGTTAAAGAATACATGGAACAAATTGAGAAAGGGTTTATTTATTGTAATTTACTGTTTTTACATCCTTTTCAACAGGTTTTAATAAGACTGGTAAAATTCCCAATTTGGCTGAAAAAGGCCGCTAATTTTCCCAAATTGACCGGTGCCAGTACCATTCCCAAAGTGGTGAGAAAAAACACTGATGTATATTGATATATATATATTATAAATTGTATGATTCGGACTCAATCATCTATTCTCTTTTAATTAACAATTCAAACAGTAACACCACAGACTAATGAACAACATTGCAATAGAAGAAAGATCACTTTAAATTATGTTAAATAAATAAGTAAACAGTACAATATTTGTAAAAATCAATATTAATGTTTGACATAAAAAAATATGGGATTTCTATAAATTGATTTTGAGATACATGTAATTCTGACATTTCATTTATTTCTTTGAACTTGAATAAATGTTTTTGTCAATGGGAACATAAAAATAAATTAAATTTGACACCAATTCTCAAGCCCATCAAGGCAATGTCACCCTATTTTCATTCAATAGGATCATTAATGTTACACGACAAAATATCTATCAAGAAATCAAGCGCTTAACGACAATACATTTGGCTTAAAACCAGTGAGCCGTGACAACAAATGTGGGAATCTAGCAATTAAAAAACTTTGTGAATGTACTTAAACATCCTGTTTGTTGTTTAAAAATTATACATGAACACAAACAATATTCTGGATGAATGACACCATATAGACATTTTAACACACTTTACTAAACAATAATGAAAAATTGTATTTGAACAAAATTAGAATATTGGGGAAAATTTATAAATGTTACAATTATAAGACCAAGTATAATCTATCATGTGATACAAAATGTGAAGGAAAATAGGAGAGCCTTCTTCCGTTTTAAACAAAAGTAATGGGCCTATCTGAAAGGGTAGGACTTTTTTTCCTTCTATAGTAGGGGCCTCAGTGGGTTTTTTTCAACTAAGGGGGAAAGGTGGCGGAGCCCTTCAGATGGGGAATTTAGCAGGCACAAGGGGGATTTTTTTTTAGAAAAGCATTATGACAAGTTTATATTATACTTTGTTTTAAAACATTTATGAATTGTTTTGCTACAAATGATAACTTAGATTATGCACTTACTTGGTTTGATAAAAATTGCTGGGATTGTTTACGAAAATTCCTCTTTGTAAATTTTTGTCCGATTTTGATCAATTGTTTTTTATTAAAGCTTACATTCTAAGGGGAATTTTTTAAAAAACATGGGCCGTTATAAGGTAACAATTATCTTCCTGAATAGTACATACTCTTTGATCTTGTTGCACTATGTACAACACAGGTAACAATTATCTTCCTGAATCATAGTCCTTGATATTCAAGGCAAGTCCTTATCTTCAATGATGTAAGCACAACAATACTACAACAGGCCATTGGGCACACATGGTCAATATTATACATAAGGCATCACCTGTTTGTTTGACCAAACTCTTGGATGAAAGAGGGACCCAAATATAGACCTATCAGATTTATCATAAAGGATGAAAGCATGGTGACATAACCAGCCTGTCACCTCCAATGGGTAATAGATAATTGAATTGGGGTGGTAGCAACTGTCAGTTATTGAAACAAGGTAGCAGCAACTGTCAGTTATCAGTAGCCAGTTTATTGCACTTGGGATTTCTAGAAGACTTTAAACTGGAGTGACAGACCAGTCATAAAACTGTCAAAATTAGACACTGGCTGACAGCATAACAATACCAAATCATTGAATAATATTGGCGAGGCTGAATGACTTTGTTTGTAACATAAAAGCCAAATTCACATTAAGGCTAAAACGTTTACTCTTCCAGTAACTTGATAAGACAGGTGTAACTGATTTTAATTAGGTCTTTTATAGCAGAGTTTAAAGGCTTTGAAACAAGAATAAATAGTAATGCCATTTAGGCTACCACACCAAAATATACAGGATTATTAAAGTCTTTATATTACTTGTAAATTGTATTCAACAAATATATATTCAGCATCTATATTTCATGTGATCTGTAGAGCCTATTGTTCTACATTTCACTTTAGATGGATGAGAAACATGTTTGATAATTTCTATCAGCGATGCATATTCTTATTATCTATGCTAATTCATAATTTGCTATGCACAATGAATTTGTATTGGGTAATGTTGTAAGACAGGATAGCACACCGTTTTATTACGCTAAAACGGTAGTGTTTAGTCCATATGATATATACGATATATCATTATATATAAACAATGCTGTATCTCTAAATCTATATCAAATCTTCAAACTCCTTTGTTTTTCATGCCGTTACACTATTAACCTATTAAAAAACAAAGTTTACATTTACACCTGGTCGGCTCAGGTACGCCGCCTCTGATCTTTCTTTGAAACTGATGTATACCACACATTAAATTACAACATTCAAACGCTATGATCCAAACTTACGTATAGTTGCCTGTTTCGCGTCTAACTTCGAAATCTTGGCGTCTAGGGCCTGAATTCGTTTTGAAATCGTGTCGGTTCGATCTAACACCTTTTGACACTCGTCCGAAATATCACAGAAAAGATCGTCTGCATGTCGCACCAAACTTGCCAGTTGTAGAAGTGTTCCCACTATAGCATTATTCGCTACCGTGTACAACACACTCCTTCTATCACTTTCGCCATCCACGGGAACTTCATGAGCCCCCAAACGACTCGGTTCTATATTCCGACACCCGAACGGCATTTTCGAAACATCCAAAAACACAAATTCGAATCACATTTTCACCTGTACACAAACCGTTTTCCACACGCGTCAAGAGCCACTAAAACTGTCGTCTATATGAAATCGCCGCAGTTTGGCTGTTCTATCGATCGAGTTGACCGATAACGATAAGAGCGGCGCGCGCTTTTGACAGTTAAAACCGTTTGTTTGGGCAATGCTTTATTTATTGTTTTCTGTTTGTTTAATAAAAATTGACGGATTCAACAGCCGTAACATCTACAGTGTATAATATTGATTAACTGTCAATAATAATCAACCAACACTTAGAAGTTTATTTTTGCCCTAAAACTTTGACCAGAGACAATAGTGTTACTATACCACGGTGAAAATGGTCACCGCATACTGCTGAAATAAAATTGGAAAGCACAGTATACTTCGTGGAAAAGTCGTTGAACAGGCAATGCATATCTGTATTTAAATTCAAATATTTAACAATCAATATACTCTATGATAAAACCACGAGTTGCACGGAACAATATACTGCTAACATGGTGTAGATCTCGGTCAAAAACAAGTACCTGTATTGAATGATAAGCATTATTCGCGTTTAAACCTTACGTTTCAATATATAAAGTTCCAAACGTATTTTCCCAACAAAAAACACAGTGTTAAAATCACAGAAATTTAAATGAGCATCTATCTTACGAATTATAGCCAGAATGGAAGAGAAATTTGAATATATATCTGAACATTAATTTCATGAATAAAAGACATCGACACTTTTTGACTTCGTCTATGACGAGGGACGAATTTCAGGGAAATATGTTGTAAGAATATTTAGTAGCGATCGATATCCACTGTGTTCCATATAACTAAAATTATTGTCATATTTTGATGAAACCCCAGAGAAATTAACAGGTTCTTGCTCTGCACTCTGTTTATTCGTCCATAAGTATGCGGTGTCCATCCATTCATTATAAAGGTAACGTAGTTTTATGACATCAGTATACGGTGACCATATACACCGTGTATACTATTTAAAGTAAAATAAGTTTAGCAACAACAAGCATGTTAGCAAATATAAAATGCATCGCAAAGTGAAAACATAACATTGTCTACCAGTTGTACTGTATTACAATACTGTGACATTTATACCAAGCATGTTTGTGTTTACTAGTTAATTGTCTTTAAAGGGAAGGACCAGTACTAAAGATTTCTGATTAAATGATATTTATTTAATGATGACTCTATGAAATATATCAAGTCTTATTTTTTGTTGCAAAACTTATTTTACTTAGTATAGTACTAACTTTAAAAGTATTGCTCAAACATGCCCTTTTCTTTTCATTATACCTTATGTCAAATTGGAATAATACCTCAATGCTTACAATACGCTAGGTAATTAAATTTCAGTACCGGAGACAAAAGTTACTAGTACTTACAGAATAAAATAAACTTTAAAACTATTGCTCTTTGAAGAGCAATTCATTAAAGCTTTTTTTCTGTTCATTATCATGGTTATACTGTGTAGCGTTGTTGTAACTTATGCTAGCTTGGAATGATACTTAGAACTAGCGTTTTTGACCCTCAAAGTTTATAATACGCTCTAGGCAATTTAATTTCAGTACTACAACTGTAACACATTGAACATGTACACGTGCTCCACATTAGATGTTCACACGCAAATAAAAAAAAAACATCGGGCTAGAGTTTCATTGCAACAAACGCATATAACTTTGGTATTGATTTACTAGACATTTAAATAGATAGACAACCTTCAAATACTGGTATCGCATCTTTAACGAGTATTTAACAAACCCAGTTCTTACCGACCCAATAGAACATTTAAGCAATAATTACGTTACTCGTTTATTGACCCTCGTGCTGCGAGTACCCTAATGATCAGAGTGCTCAGCTCCGTATTGATTTTCAGTCACTACTATTTCCACCTGGCAAGTTCTCAGCACACCTTACTTTTGCGCGCCATCTCTGCATACTGACGGAGTGGGAATGTTTGCTCCATACACCGAAATATTTTTCTGCCGGTAGACGTTGGGAAATGTTCACCCTTCAATGCTGCACCCTTCTCCATTGGATTGCCCCAATTATGCCCCGACCCACGAAATGATCTACATAAAATAGTCAATATATTTTCAGATGCAATACTTTTTTTTCGCAAAATTGTTATTGCTTCCACTTCTGCTCCTTTTAACAACAAACCTGTTTTTTTTTTATTCCGATAAATTTACCTTGTAGACGGGATTAGTTTATACCATTATATATACGATATATACTAATGAAAAAAAAACAAAACTGGACATGCTTTCATTGCGTATTTTAATATGTTGTTAGATTTAAAAACGGATGAATTTGGTATAAAAATTTAGGACATACACTGAACTAACAAAAACTTATAATGCCGTTACAAATTGCAGCATTAAAACGTTAACGTCGTCCAAACGAAACATTAGTGATTCTAAAAGTGGCAAAGACGACTCCGATACTTGTGTTTGATGTTTTCGAAGATTAAACAACACCGTTTACTTTGTAATGATATATCAATTTTTAGGGGCATTATAATTATTGGATAGTTCAATTTATGACCTAATTTTGATACCAAATTCATTTATAATTATTAATATATAACAACATAAACAAAATGCGCATTAAAAACATGTCCAGTTCCATTTTTCTATTAGTATACGAATCCACGCTGTTTTTAATATTTAACGACATAAACAAAATGCGCACTGAAAACATGTCCAGTTTCATTTTTCTATTAGTATATGTATCCACGCTGTTTTCATGCAAGATGGTGTCCATTAATTGCTCTGGCATTTACATCACACGGCGTTTACAGACATTTCCATGTGCCTTTACTTGTAAACTTTATTACAAGGTATCACTGCATAATTATGGTTTAATAACAAAAGATTGTTTCTTTAATTAACTTTTATATGATTGACGATTACCAAACGTTTCGGTAATTGGGATAGAAGTCTACAGCGGGGCATCGGGGGCCCCACTGTTTACGAGAGAAAGAAGCGTCCCTTGGCAGAAAAGTAAAATGTCGTATAAAACAATGACTACCTAATAGTGTACATATTACAAGTCATGGGACAAAGCTCAAGACCATAGTCGTTTTCGTTTTTCAGGACAAATTAATTTTTGATCTGAAAACTTATCGCCATGTGGGCAAAGCCGGCTGATGAGCCATTTTGGCTTTTCGTATAGCATTTACGTAACTAGTATAATAGTTTGAACAATAGTCTGGACTAGTACAAGCATCAAATGGCATCAGGTCGCATACATTAGTGAGAACAAAACACTACACGCATCTTACTGGACGCTAATTATCATCCAGAAGTCCTCGTGAATGCAATTCTAGCTTGAATATTCCACTAATATGACATTGGATATGTTCATGCACTTGCAAACATAGGCATTCTATCATATTTTTAACGTTTGCCTAGATATTGTTTTAGGAATGAGCAGATCGAATCGTATGGAAGCGTCCTAGTACCACAGTCTGTATTATTTTTGTTTTATGTTATCTCATAATTAGGAGATAGTAAGTCCTAATTATGAGAAAGTATCTCCTAATTATGAGATACTATAAGCCCGAATTACGAGATACATAATAGGAGATATATACTCATATTTATGACTCAGTATCTCCTTATTAGGACTTAGTATCTCCTAATTAGGTCATAGTATCTCGTAATTAGGACTTACTATCTCCGAATTAGGAGATACTATAGCCTAATTAGGACTTACTATCTTCTAATTATGACTTAATATCAATTTATTAGGAGAAACTAACTCATAGGACTTAGTTTCTCTTAATTAGGACTTAGGATCTCCTAATTAAAAGAAATTGGAGAACAAAAATAATACCGCCTGTGGCCGTAGGACGCTTCCATAAATCGGCGTTTTCTGGTTTGAAGGGAGATAATCCTTTCAACGATAAATAGTAAAATGTATTGATTGTCTCCCTTGGTTAAAACAGTTCGGTCGTGTCAGCAGTACTGATACGAAATTATGCAATTATTCTTTTTGAATATTTTAACTTATTTAAGACCGCGTTTCCATGAGTTCGTATCCGTATCAGTATATCCGTAGCCGTATAAAAAATCGAACACACTGAAAATCAAACTCTTTGCAGCGGTAGCCTCCCCTATCGGTTAACGGTAACCACTGCCATCACAAGTAAAATGCTTCAAGATCGAGAAGGATTACTTGTTTCTTACTTTTACTTATTTAAGGCAACTCGGTGCAGTTTTCTACATAAGTGGACTTTTTATATATTGTTTGCAGTCAATAATGGAATCAGAAAAACAAAATAACTAATTAAAACAATACATAATATCTAGAAGATTTAAATCGATCATCATCACGTGGTTAGTTATGACGGCAGGGATTTGATTAGAGCTATGCTCGGAACCAGTCAAATCTCTGCGCGTAGGTCGACTGAAAATCGTTGGACCGGTTCCATATCTCCGTATACGTATGTCGGTAGTTCGTCCGATGCGGATGCGGATTTTATGCGGATGCCAACAACATACGGACGCCATTTAGCAAAACAACATAGATACATATTTACATAACCTAAATAGCAGGTAATCTTTACTATTCGGTTAAATGCTCATAAAATAAAATTGAAGGGAATATACTGGATTTGAATACATGATGTCTAATGCAGGGAAATTGTTGGAATTGATTTACCCAGTGCTAAAAATGATAGGTAATGTTTTGGCTTTCATTCAAAATTGTTGTCTAATGACGAAATTTCGAATGCCAGATTTAACGATAAATATATAACAAAATACACGGATACGGATGCATGGAAACGTGCTTCCGAACTGATCCGGATACGAAAAAAACTCACAGAAACGTAGCCTTCTTAGTTTTTTGTCTTATAAAAATTAATGTATTGTATTTAAAATGTGGTAAACTAATAGCAACTGTTCCTCACTAATCCTTACCAGATTAAAACCATTGAAGACAAGTTCAACTTTCATTGAAAAAGGCCACATTTAAGGAATTGCATTAGTTTAAGAAATTATCGCAAGTTTCCACTAAGGAGCTTTGTGGATAGGGACCTAGTGGTTCGTGTTATATTGAGGATACAGAGACGAACAAGAAAAGCAACACATTCAAACGATATATGCTATCTCTTTTAAAGATGGGATTTATTGCTAATGTCTAAGCATAGGTCTGGATATACGTAGTGAGCTAACAAATGCATCAATATCATTAAGCAGACATTGAACCCATACAGCCAAATGACATGTCGGCTCGTCTGAAAATTTTAATACGATCAGCTTAAGGCAACTAATTTTAAGTAACTTTTCGGGTATTGTTTTTTATTTTAACCACGGCATGCATTTCATTGTGTATGCCCGGGCGCACATGTGTACGCCTGGATACGCCACTGTTCTTTGAATTGCCTAGAAACTTGATGGTGTTTGTGATTATGTAACGTGTATCTCGGCTAAGTTCGATAACCAGCCAATCGCCACAGGCACGTAGGAGTTACAGTCCTTGAAATATTTAATTTTTACAACATCATCCTTGTCATGCTTGTAATTTTGTATACATATTGCTCTTGACCAAAATGGGGCATACTTGTCTTATAAACACCCCTTGTGTATGTTTTCACTGATTAAAATAAATGAGAAACAAATCAAATTATGTAAAGGCCCTGTCTCACTGTGGCGAATTTAAGCTACGAGTTCTGGCGAGTTGTAACTCGACACAACTCGCCTGCTGTCGTGCAGATCTTTTACACATGTCGTTCTATGTCTCAGTAATGTCTGCTTAAGTCTTCTTATGTCGCCAGAACTAGCCAAGTAGCGGCGACTTTTTTTTCTCGTACACCTGTCGAAGACATGTCGAGGGAATCTCGCGCACTCTCAAACACACTCAAACACATTCCGTAGACATGTCTTCGATCACTTGTCATAGTGTTTCGCCGTATACATGTATTATCGTTCTACGACATTACACGAGTTTTCTGCGAGTTTGGGAGACTTGCCTACGACATCTACTCGTCCGCTTCTCGTAAAATGTCGTCATAAACTCGTGCTAATGTCCTCACAAGTCGTACAGACTCGTCCAAACTCGTACATTCTCGAAGACAAGCCTTCGATTATCGAAAAGATGTCGTACGCATATCTCGGCAGAACTCACGATAAAATTTAATTGTCGTGTCTATGTCCTGTCAAGGTTGAAGAGAACTCAAACAAATTGTCGTCTTGAAACGATTCCACGACCAACTTTTCCACACTACGGCGAGTTATAACTCGCCAGAACTCGTATTGAACTCGAGCTCAAACTCGCTACAGTGTGACAGGGCCTTTAAGGAAGAAATTAGCAAATTAATAAGTCAACAGTCTAATGTACATGTTTCTTAGGTGTATGCTCAATACCCGAATCGGTGTGTGGTAACGCATATGGACCATCTGAAAGTAATATTTTAACGACTGTGGCGTCACTCCTGAAAATGTTTTATCATGTCACTAATTGAAAAAGGCAATATTTTAGTCAGTAAAAAGCAAATACGTGCTAATGTTGTATTGTTGTCTGTCTTGCCGCCTTTCTTATCTTATACTGAAACCAACAAATGAATTCCCGTGACAAATAGACGAGCGGATGTTATTTATTTTGTATACATTTATTCACAAAACATAATACATAAACACTCGCCAACATGATATGTTTAGTAAAACGCAGTACTGTTAAGCGCATTGTACTACAAACTTGAGTGTTCAACAGTGAATCTTAGGGCTGAATAACATCACTAAGAGGGCCATGTAAAACCAAACATGCGTTAATATATTTCAATCCATTTAATTAAATCTACTTAATTAATGCAATACGTATACATCAGATGTAGATCTATTTAGAAGTATGACTATGCGAAAACCCTAAATACGCCCTAATAAATGAAAGTTTCCTTTTTTATGTAGCAGTTTACTTTGAGAGTTGCGTATCTAACTTCGAAATTTAAAATGTGACTTCTCGGTCCGTCGAACCGGACAACGACTACGTCGAAATAAACTTTTAAAAAAAATCCGGGCCCGTATTCACCAACAGATTCTTATACTTTAGACTTAATAATAGAGAATGTTCTTGAAACTGTTCTTTTCCTAAAAGGCTGTTAGTTTGAATTCTATATGGTATTCACCAACGCTAATGTTAGCTTTTTTTTTATTAAGAACGATTTATTAACGACGTAAGCAGCATTAATTGGAACCTGGCATGTTTTCTAACACACAAGTATTATTTCTTAAGTCTAAGTCTATTATTTATTCTTAAGTCTAAGAATGGCTTGGTGAATATGGGCCCCGGCCTCCAAACGCGACTATAATTATTTTGCAAAATGATGATAGCGGAGCCAGTCCGGAATAAAAATGTGGAAACCGTAATGACTTGAAACCGTACCACACGAAGTCGCCTGACTTCCTGTTATTTCGTCATAAGATTTCGCGACAGTGAAAAAACGAATTGCTTATCAATCTGAATTGAAGAACAAATAAAACTATTTGAAACCAGGAAAATATCATAGTAAAGTTAAAAATCGCGTGTACAAACAAATCAAATGGAATTGATAATTCGTGTTTTAAGTTTTATTTTGGGGCTCACTTTGATTTCTGATTTGACAAACTCTTTTAAAGCTGTTGAACACACTACAGAATGTGATGAGGTTGGCGTAAAGGGAACTGACTTACTGCTCAATGGTTTGCTATATAGTAAATTGCCAGCAGCACGAAATAACATTTCAGACAGCTGTTTGAAATATGTTTTGGAATTTGGGGATGGAGCTGCAATGTTTATTAAATGTTCGGTGGACAGTGCACGACCATTCCGATTCTGTGAAAAGTGTTATTGTCATTATGTAAGAGCATCATATGTCTATGGTGAAATCGTCAAGGTAAAATGACATTTAGTTACAAACACTATTGTAAGGCTTGGCACTCAAATTATTGTATGGAAATGATTACATGAAATATGCTTCTTTTATTTAAGTGAGTATTACATACATTGTGTGTTTTTAATTATAATTTTGTATGAGATTATGTTGTTTTTTCTTCAGAGTGATGAAAAGAAGGACAATTGTAACAATTTGCTGCTTAATGCTGACAAGGTGCAAATCATCAATGACGTACAAAGCTCCATCGAGAAAATTTGGGATGATGCTGATTGTAAGCGTAAGTATTGCTTCAACATTCAGACTTGCTAAAAAGTGCAGGTCTGAAGAACCTGATCGGTTGTTTTCAAACTTGACCCTTGAAATTCATAAGGTAGCAGCAGTAGCTTGTCTGAAATGTTGAATGTACTGTACAAGTTTTTTTTCCTTATTTGAGTCCTGCAGAATAACTGCCTTTTCCTCTCTGAAAATTTTTCCCCTTTGCAGTAGTGGATTGTTCTTGAGTACTTACTTCAAATATAATATCACATTTTACAAATTATTGTTTTTAATACATGTATGTGTGCATTTTATAATTTTGACTTAACTATTTGGTGTATATTTTGTTCAGCTTTTATATATTAACCAGAGGGCAACAATTCATTATATTATTTACAAATTTTAGTTTATTATTAAATTTTGTAATTTAAATAATGTAACAGTGTATGTTGACATAAAAATTAATTTCTTAAAGTTACTGCAATGAACAATAAACTACAATGTTTTAATACATTGAACATAGTACATGTAATCTTAGTGCACAAGTGCTTTTGTTATTGCCATAATATTTAATTATGGCATAATGGCATTAATACACAGCACAGTAAAAATATAATAATTAAAACAATAAGAAAATCGAGGTAGGTTCCTTCAGTGGCCAGTGTTCCAAGAAAAGCCAGATGACAGGGGAATAGTGACAAGTCATACTACAGTGACATGACACTTATACTTAGTAAAATATGTGAATAGTGTACATGTTATAGTTGTTAATAAATTCCCCTAAAATTGGCAATAACATGAATATTTTTTCCCCCAAATCAGGCATTTTGCACTATCTTTTTGCCCTATAAAAAGGCCAGGCCCATTCCTCCAAATCGGAAAAAAACCTGCTGTACAATTCACACTATGCAAGTACCGGTATGTTAATATGCTTAGTGACATCTGATAATCGTATTATGTTTGGTTGCTCAAATTCATCATCATAATGTTCAATATAACTTTGTAGAAATCTTAATCTCAATGAAAAGTATAAAAAAATATACTTTGTATCAATATGCAATGCAACACAAGATATGTTAGAAGAGGTCTGTTGGTAAGTTCAGTGTTTCTGACACCACGCTACATAATGTTCAGTTATGATTAGTAATGCAAAAACTCTTTGGAAAATCCTGAACAAGGATGGTGAAAGCAATTGTCTGTATTGCCCAAGTTGTCACAGAGCATTGTGTAGACTAGTAGTATTGCCAAAATTCATTATGCAATAATTATTGCATGGACAAGCAACAAGCTGTGCCAAACATCATTTGTCATTTGACAAGTATGGCATTATGAGATTTTGCCCCCCCCCCCCCTCCCTGCTGAAGAGACTCTTAAATTTTTTGTTAGGTTTGTTTGTTCATGAAATGGTCCATTCAGGACACATCTGTATGAGGTAGAAAAGACTACTAGGGCATGTTGTGAACATTTTATTTGTGATGTAAAAGTTAAAATAAATCCATGCCTCGTTTTTTCGCTTAGTTCTTTTACGGGTAATTTGTATTACGTTATTTTTTTGCAGAACTAAATCTAAACATGTGACAAAGCCATGTAAACACTATTTGTCAAACTTATTTTCTTAATTACTTTAATTTTATTATGTATGTGGATATGTAGTTATACATTTCTGAACTTGTAGTTAAGTGTTGAGGAAAAAAATGGTCTTTTGTTTCCAGAGTGCTTTTCCACATTGAACGAAGAAAACGGAACTGTGCATGCTGTACTGACACAGGAAGCTAAAGACTTCCTTGCGCTTTACCGCAACTTCACAGCATGCATAAATGAAACTGAGGTATGTGGATTTGTTGATGTTGCAGAACTTTGCTTGTTACAGAATCCTGCCTGCTCTTGAAAGGAACAGCTTGTTTTTGTCCCAGGGTTTTAATTTAAATTCATTAAACATATAGCCCATAAAGACAAAGGATTATTTTGGTACTAAATGAAGTAAAAGAAAAATGCCACCAGTAAAAGCTTAAAAAATAATGCAAAAAGAAGCAAAGTGCCAGGGTTCAGACCATCAGCACTTTGGTTGAAAGTCTGACGTGCTATCACTATTATCATTGTACTTACTGTACTTTTCTTTTTTGTCATCATGGACCGAAAGCATAGCCACTAAAATCTAGTTTCTTTTCAATTATGCATGTACTATTCCTACAACAAATAAAAGAGAGTTTCATTGTTCTAAAATTGTTAATTTTCTAATCTGAAAAAAGGGTCATGTATGTTTGTAATGTTTTGATTGGCTCATCTTACATTCACTATTTATAAAAAAAATTATGTTGTTTGATATTAAACTTTAGAGTTTCTGATGCTACTTTTTTCAGGCCATTAGCAATGAAACCGTGTGTGATAGGTGCAGGCATTTTTACAGAGCTATGAACAACAAGTTTGACGATATGTTGAATGACAAATTCGCCCCTCAACACGTCTGCATGGATATTGTAGATATGGTAACTCACTGTTTGTATATAAATTTTAATGTATTATTCTTTGTGGTAACTCTTTGTTTGTAAATCAGTTATTGTTTGTAGGGAGAAATTTTGGTGTATCGTGTTAATAATACTGTATGCCACTATATGAATGATACAATTGCCTCAGTTGCAATATTATTTAAACAGCAGTATAATTGCTATATAATTTACACAAGTAGAGTTACTATTTTAGGTTACACTGCAGTAGAGGTGTACTTAGAGCAGTAGAGGTGTTATGTAATTTACACAGTTTAAGTTAAAATATAATTTACACATAAGTAAAGCCGTAAAATTTACACAGAAGTAGATGTGATCTATAATTTACATTGCAGTAGAGTTGCTACCAGTATATAATTACAGCAGCAGTAATAGTGCTATATTATTCACTTTTCAGTAGAGTTTAATTATAATTTACATTGCAATTTAATTGCTGTATAATTTACACATCAGTAGAGTTGCTGTATAATTTACACCGAAGTAAAATTAATACATCATTTACTCAACAATAGAATTGCTACATAATTCACACAACAGTATTTGCTATATGATTCCAGTGTTTTTATTTCACCTTTGAGGGAAAGGTGGCGGGGCCCTTCAGATGGGGAATTCTACGTCAATAGGGGATTTTTTTTTTTGAAAAGCATTATTACATGTTTAATATATTCTACTTTGTTATAAAAAATTAATGATTTTTTTTGCTGCAAATGATAACTTAGATTATGCACTAACTTGGTTTGATGAATAATTGCTTGGATTGTTTAGGAAAATTCCTCTATCTTAGTCAATTTTTGTCAGATTTTGGTCTTTTTTTTTAAGAAAGCTTATATTCTGGGGGGAATTTTAAGGTAAGTATAGGGGAAAAATATATACTTTTTAAGCAGGGGAATGGGGTTGAATTTCTGCCCCAAATTGACCCTAAAAAAACACTGGATTCATCAGTAGAGTTGCTGTGTAATTTACACAGCAGTAAAATCATTTCAATTGCACTTGCATCTTAACAGAAGCCTCAATGACCCCTATCCCAGCAGCCCTTTGGTAATAGTTCATAGCACACTGATAAATGAAACCAAGGGCATTTCATTCCCATAATTTTACTTTGACCGACACTGGCATGATATATGAAAGGTGAGGAACCCAGTTGTTAACAGCAGTGAGCAGTGGTGGCACATATTTTAGGACTTGTCCATTTTTAGCTCGACTTTTTGAAGAAAAGGAAAGCTATTCTACTCGCGTCTGCGTCTGGTCTAGGTTTAAGTTTTTTGGTAAGCTTGTTTCTCAGGAATGGCTTGAGGGATTACATTTAAACTTAAACGATTTATGCCCCATATTAAAATGAACATATAGGCCAAGTTTGGTTACTCTAATTTGAAAATTGTCAAAATTGTGGGCCTTTTTACATTTGGAAATTTTGCATATAAGCTATTTGGATAGGTTAAAGTTTTTCAGTAAACTAGTTTCTCAGGAATGACTTGAGGGATTCATTCAAACTTATAACACTTATTCCCTATATTAAAATGAATCCATAGGCCAATTTTGATAACTGTAGTTTGAAATTTGTCAACATTATGCGCCTTTTTACACTTAGAGATTTTGCATATATGCTAGTTAGATAGGTTAAAGTTTTTTGGTAAGCTAGTTTCTTAGGAATTGCTTGAGTGATTTTATTCAAACTGAAAACACTTATTCCCTATATTAAAATGAACCCATAGGCCAAATTTTGATAACTCTAGTTTGAAATTTGTCAAATTTAGAAATCTTACATTCCCGCGGGTGCGGTGGCGGCGTCAACTTTTGATTCCCACTGTCTTACTCTGAGAATGAATCTTCATACATGGATACCCTACAGTAAAATACTTTACTTGGGATTGCATTTTAGTCAAGGTCAAGGTCGCTGTCACTAAAAATAGAAAAACAGTTTCTGCTGAATTACTCGAGAACAAATTGAAATATTAATGATAACAAAATAATAATAAACTTAATTTATAGATACTGTATAGCGAGACCTGTCATGAGGTTGCATATGGATGGTTGGGGTCAAGGTCACTGTTTAGAAAATAAGGAAAATGGTTTCCACTCAGTAACTCAAGAACGAAATTCACTACTATCCATATAGTTTGTTTTAGAAAAAAAAAAGCCCGTATTTCTTGACAAGCACAAGAAAAGTCGAGTGCGCTGTCCTCCAACAGCTCTTGTTGACTAAAGATATTTGTTAATTGTCCATACAGTAATTATTCCACTTGTCTGTACATGCTATTGGACATTCTGGGCAATACAGACAGTTGATTTTGCCACCTCAGGTTTAACAGGCTGTAAATACAAGAAAATTCATGTGTCAGCCATGTGTAAACAGTTTACAACAAATTTATTTGGATATACACTTAATGAAGCACATCACATTGATCTGTAGCTTGGAGCAAGATTGATATATATCAATCATACATCTTAATTGACTTAAAAACATCTCATATTGCTGCCTCAATTACAATAAACATGTAAAATCCACTACTTGTGCTGTTTTAATAGTAAATGGTGTTTGAGTGTTTTAAAAGCATTTATTTGCGATTGAAAATGATAAATAATGTTATTTGTTACATATTTAATTTTGAATAATTACAAATATGCCTTTGGGTTATAACCATTTTTTAAACAGAAATATGCTTATTGAATTATTATTTGCTGTTATTTCATTTACTTCATAGATTTTTTTCTTGGCAACTGATCATATTTAAAAACAATTATGTGGCAACTACCGGTATACATATGCAAAATGTATGATGGCTGACAAGTTTTCACCTGGAACTTCTTGTTTTCTTATTGTATGCCATGGAATGCCTTAAAATTTTAACCAAAAATCCTTATCAATGTAATACAAGTGAATATCCTTGAAAGAACTACATCTACTAAAAAGTGATCTCCTATGGCAATTTGAATGGTATTAGCGATACAATGACTTCTAAAATAAATAATATATAAATAATATGCCACAAAATGAGAATTTGATAAAAGAAAATCAACAGATAAGCTTAAAGAAAATGAAAACCTTTGGTGACTATGGATCTCACAAAGTCAGAGTCAATAAAACATGTAACAATTGACAGACAGGGGTGTGGAAATACCAAAAATTGTTTACTTAACTACTTGTCCGCATTGAACAGTCACTTGGCCAAATAAATTGTTTTCCCAGGCCATCCATATATATGCTTTCATTAAATGATAAATACAACACAATTTGTTATTCAAATGCATAAGAATATAATGATATGATTATTAGCTTTCAACTCTTTCATCATTTCACACACTGAAATTATACTTATCCATGGACAAGTAGACAGGAAAAATTTACTTGTCCGACAGTAAAATTACCAGCGTCGGACAAGTCGGGCATAGGATTTCCATGCCCCTGCTGAAAGAGTTTTCTAACCATCTGTGCCATTCTGTGCAAACAAGAAAAGGGCCAAACAAACATGGCCTTATTAAAAAATGATTTCTTCTCTGTATGCATAAAACCCCTTTCCCATTATGCATACCCTATTTTTACATGTATGCCAATATAATGAATATTGAATATTTGAATATCATAATTTTAGATTTTCTCTTTTATTGCCCCCCCCCCCCCAATTGTGGATCTTTTCACAGCCATTGTCCCCTAAAGTGTACTCTACTGCTTGCAGATGAACTACACACGGCTTACATGGGGAAACGATTTGAACTGTACAGTGGTCCACAGGCAGATAGGGGGGGTAGTGGCAGCCATGGTCGTTATCTTCCTGTCTCCGCCAGCATTCTATGCAAGTTTTGCAGTGTATGGCGCCAAACGGACCCGCTCATTGATGAGACGTACGTAGAACGATAGCTTGTGTAGTTTTAAATTGCCCCACCTGAGTATGAAGTTCTCTGTATACTTCTGGTATACATGACCTCTTTAGCATGGTCCGATATCCATCAACAATTTTGACTGTATTTACTCTTTTTTCATCTGGTGGTGACTACACATGCACAGCTTGTGTCCGTAAGATCTGGGACAAATTCAGTATAGGGGCCAGATAGGTTTAGAAACACCAGAGTTAGCGCCTCTTTTTTATGACAAAAATGCAAGGTCTTTAAGTGCTTAATAAATACGAGGCGCGTCGTGGGAAAACCGGTCTTAATGCACGTGCGTAAAGTGTTGTCCCAGATTAGCCTGTGCAGTCCGCACATGCTTATCCAGGACGGCACTTTCCACTTTAATGGTATTTTCTGTTTCAAGGAAGTCTCTTCTAAACATAAATCCACGGTAGGCAGAAAGTACCGTCCTGGATTAGCCTGTGCGGACTGCACAGGCTAATCCGGGACGACACTTTACGCACATGCATTAAGAACTGTTTTCCCACGATGCACCTCATACATGTTTTAAATCTTGAACAAACTTGCTTAGATAGTGTATAACCAATGATCTCGCTAACCAAGAAGTTAAATATTATAAGTAGGACAGTTAGTCAGCTAGATGAATAAAGCCATTGTATGTCACTCAAGTTGACTCTCAGTGAAACACACACCTAACGTCAGTAATCTCTCTGTCATTGTCCATTCTTAGGTGAGCAATTAGGCCAACATGGGCCTCTCTTAAACTTATTCTTGTGTTAGAATGCAGCATTTCCATATTTTTACTGGTAGTGTATACCCATAAGTAATTTGTCAGAGTAAAACAGGTTGTGCAATTCCCTTCATGAAAGTTTATTACGTCCATTACATGAATACATGTACCATAGATTTTCTGCCACAAACTAAATTCAGCATATTTCCATTGACACTGTCATTTGAATGCTATTTCAGAGAAGCGATTGCAAAGTTATGCTTATGGCAGTATAGACAGTCCGCATACAGAAACTATAAATGAGGACCCGACTTCCAACCATGTTGTACCAAATCATCTGCCGACATCCTAGTTGGACCAGCCTTCTTGTCAAACACCATGTGATATGCAGACTTCCTCGATCAAACACCATGTGATATGCAGACATCCTCGATCAAACACCATGTGATATGCCGACATCCTCGATCAAACACCATGTGATTTGCCGACATCCTTGATTGGCAGGCCATTCAGTAAAACTCCACGCATTATGCCGACTTACTAGTTTGACCTGCTGTGTGTTTGACCAATATTTAAAATTGTTGTCTACTATCAAACATCATGTGTTTTATCGATAATTTGTGTTTGGCCTAAAATTGTAGTCAAACACCAAGTCCACGCCTAGTTTGACCTAACATTTAATCAAGCATGATGTGTTTTACCATTATTCCTAACTTGACCAGCCTTTTATTCCAACTGCATGCGTTATGCAGACTTTTTAAGATTAACAGCTTTTCTATAATGCACCGGACATTATGCAGACATGCTACCAAACATGGCTTATGGGTTAATAACACATTCCATGACACACCTCAGATGAATGTTTAAGGTCCAAGAGTTGATACTCATTACTGTTTGTTGTCTGTCATGTTGTTGTTGTTGTACAATATTTATGTCAGTGTTTTGCAATATTGATTTTGTGTTGCTTGTTTATGGTTTTGTTATAACTTTGTGTGATGGTCTGCATTTATTGGTATTATTTGTTTTATTTAAGGATGGCAACGAATATTCGAATAATGAAAACTATTCAAATACTTTTTAGGTGTTCGAATACTTATCTGTTTATTCATTTTATTTTGTATAAGCATATTAAATACAATATTAGTCAATGTCAGTCCCTAAAGACATAGCGTTTTCGTGTCCCCTGAGCTTCTCTAGTACACAGGATATGTGTCAAAATCTACCTAACACCCTATTGTTATGTAGTCGACAGTTAGTTGTTATTGCTAGTCCCATTATATCGACCATGGTCTCTTCACAAGTTCACTTATACTAGAAGTAGATTAAAGCGTGTTCGATGTGCTAATTGGTGTTATTGCGTACACGTGCACATGTGCTCGGAAACAACGTGCCACCTGCCTAGTTATATCGTGGAAACAGCCAGCGAAGTTGTCAGCAAAGATTTGCTGTTGTGATAAATAAATGGGTCAAAGTCTTTCCCATTAAATGAAATTGCAAAATCGCAATATAGTTCTCATATGTAGAGTAAAAGGAGTAATGTACAATCTTTCAAATCAATTATTTTGAAAAAAGCAGGTAACGGTGACAATTAAACTTGAAAGCAAACAGTAAAACATAAAGATGACGACGGAAACACTTCAATATGGAATAAATCAACACGTACTAGTGACGAGTTTTTGCATCGTTTATTTTTTTAGTGTTGCGCGACCTAAAGCAACTGTCAAGTCAAGGTATATACATGTATTTTAGTTCCTGCTCGTACAGACGAAAACTATTTGGTGATTAAAAACTAGCTTTTTGTGCGTTTAAAGCGATGTTTGTTCTTAACTTTTATTGTATTATAAATAAAAATATATGTTAATAAACTTTAGTTGGTTAAATGTATTTATGCCAGTATATCTCCTGTAAGATCGTACATACACACTTTAAAGTCTGTGTATTTGCCGCATTGTTCTCATCGGGCGTTGGTGATGGCCATAAACCACAGAATTAAGTCATTTTAGTAATACATTTTCATCCTTTTACCAGTACTGCCTCCAATGATTGAATATTCGAATACTTCATCAATCCAATATTCGAATATCATTTTTGGAATTCGTTGCCATCCCTAGTTCTGTTATATGTCAAGTATTTATAGATTTCCTTATATCTTGATATAGAAATTTATTATGATTGAATTTTACATGAATGTTAAATAGCAGTTGCTTACTAGGTACTAAAAGGTGGAACAAAAGGGCTTTCAAAGGTATGTTTAAATGCACGTTATGCCTACATAATGATTACAAAAATGTATTACATTATAGAACTTAATACATGGGCTGCTTTTTCCCATTTTAATTTTTTTTTCCCATTTTAACAATGTTTTGCCATTTTAACAAATCTTATAAACGGTGCAGTTTGAACACTTGTTCACTTTGTGTAATGATCCTGATAACAATAATGATGCTAGTCTTGTATTGTTCAAGGTCATATAGGTGGGTTCTAACATGCCTATGTTCAAAGATATTGGAATCACTTTTTGTCACTTTTGCAGACATTTTGCAGCACACAACCCTTCAAACTGCTATGTGCAATAAGTTAATTATTGTTTAATTTTTTTGTATTCATAATATTTATACAAATAAAATATTTTTCTCTAACAATATTTTGGTGTTACTGTTTTTTCCAAATGTATGTGTTTTAGCTCACCTGATCATGAAGTGCTGGGTGAGCTATTGATATAAGAACCTCTCCTGTGTCGTCCATCATTTGTATGCCATCAACAATTAGTTTGTTCTCCCGATAGAGAATTAACTTTTACTCCAATCTTGACTAATAAACTTGCACAGTTTGTGTATGACCATAAAATCTCAGACCGGATTAATATTGGCTTAGATCGCATCAGGAACACTAGAGTTATTGCCCCTTTTTCATGCAAAAAAGCAAGAATAAGAATGTGTCCAAGATAAACACTTTATTTTCCATCCAGTCTTGACCAAACTTTCACAGTTTGTGTATGACCACAAGATATCAGCAGAAGCCAAACATGGGCCTGATCGGGATACAGACACCAGAGTTATTGCCTCTTGTTTGTGAAAAAAACAAAACAACAGACTTTATTCAGGATAGAGGCTTAATTTGACATCCAATCTTCACCAATCTTGCATAGTTTGTCTATGACCATAAAATCTCAGAGCAAGTCGAGAATTAGCAAGATCGGACCAGAAACACCAGAGTTATTTCCCCTTGTGTGTGGAAAAAAAATCAATATGCCATCACCAAAATTTGCCAGCCCACACAAAAGAGACTTCATTTTTGTCAAGCCTGCTTGCGGTCAGCTTGACTTAATTGTCACAATGGCGGTTCTGTGTGCGTGCGTCCGTCTGATCTTGTCCAGATTGTAACTTCATCATTCATCAGGTAATTTTTAAATAATTTGCCACAAATGTTCACTATGTAGAAACGGCATGTAGCGTGCAAGACCTGTGTCCCTAGTTCAAAGGTTAAGGTCTCACTTAGAGGTCAAAGGTCAAATATGGGCATAATACAGCAATTCCGAACTGTAATATCATCATTCATCAAGGAAAAGAACAATCACCATCTGGAGACAGCGTGTCACGCGCAAGACATGTGTTAGGGCTCACTCTGCCATTCGCCAAATTAGCCAATCGCTACACATTTGATTATTTGACTAAAGAAATGTTCAATTGGCTACAACTTTTTCTTCATCACACCATATACAATACCTCAAATGAGTAGAAATTCAATGTCAAATGGTAAATTTGGCAAAAGAAAATTTTAAGCCAGGGTGAGCCCTGCTAGCTTAAAGGTTTAGGTCACACTAAGAGGTCAAAGGTCAAATATGGGCATAATACAGCTTGTCAGGACTGTTAATCCATCATTCATCAAGGTATTTTTAAATAACTTTGCACAAATGTTTACCATGTAGAGACCGCCGGTGCACACAAAACCTGTGTCCCTAGCTCAAAGGTCCAGGTCACACTTAGAGATAAAATGTGGCCATTATGCACCTTGTCTGGACTGTTAATTCATAATTCATCAGGGAATTTTGAAATAACATGCCACACATGCTCATAATGTGGAGACAGTGTGTCGTACTCAAGACCAATGTCCCTAGCTCAAAGATCAAGGTCGCATTTAGTCGAAGGAGAAGATGTGCTTGTTAGAAAATGTGATTTAAAAAAATCATGATATTAGTTGCTTTCTTGATAACAGACTCGACATGTTGCCAACAGGCATCTAATTTATTCAATGTTAACCAGACTTGCACAGTTTGTGTATTACCATTAAATCTTAGTTGAGACTGGTAAAGCTACTCGGCCCCAAGAATGCTAGAGCCATTGCCCCTTATTCATAGGAAAAAAAAATATGAAAAAAATACCTTTTTCCAAAATACGGACATCAATTTCATCCAATATTGACCAATCTTCCATAGTTAATGTATTACCATAAGATCTCAGCAGAAGTAAAATGTGGCCTGCATCATGCCACAAACAACAGAGTTATTGCCCCTTGTTTTGAAAAAAAGAAGTGCAAAAGTGGACTTGATGCATGATGGTGACTTGATTTTTCAACGATCTTAACCAAACATCCATAGTTAATGTATTACCATATGGTCTGAGCAGAGGCCAAACATTGGCCAGATCGGACCACAAACACCAGGGTTATTGCCCCATGTTGGCGCAGAAAAATGCAAAAATTGACCTTATTCAGGATAGAGACTTCATTTTTCATCCAGTCTTGTCAAGCCCGTAAGCTTGCATGTACTGTTCACTGTTTTGTTCATACAAAATGAGTGACTTTATTGACGTTGATTACAAACCAGGTACTGTCACAATGTTTTGTATTTACACGTAAGGCCCAATTAAGACTTCAAATTGTTTATTTGGCTAAAAACGGATGATATTGGGTTTCCAACAATTGCAAACATTGCATGCAATTGTCTTTAGGCCTAATGCATGGTTGATGATCGTTTATCATCATTGTAAATTATCAAAGAAAGGGCCAAACTTGACCTTAGCACAGCCATCGCAATTATTGCATGACAACTACCCGGTAGTTCTCCAAAGCTACCTGCCAAAAGACATCAGAATCTACTGTTGCTGCATTTGGCAGACCTGTCACTTTCTTATGGAATAATGGTCAAAAAACAATGTCGAGAAAAATGATATATCGTCATGTGCGATTTTGTTCAGCCCAGAATTACAGTCGAAATGTGCCAGTCACCCCGATTCTGTTACATATCATAATATCAGGGAAATTCATTGTATTGCCTTAAAAACATAACCTCTTGGTGAACACTTTGCTATTTGATGTTTGCAACTTTAATGACATTCAACGCGTAAGCTTGTCTGTAGTGCTGGCAAATTGCTAGTTCATTGAAATCATATACCTGTAGCCCTCGTTGTGTCACTGTTTGTATTTACTATCTGGAAAACGAAAGTTCCATAACACTGTTTGAAATGAGGGTCACGTGTTCATGAGGTACGGTATGCACACTTACTGTCGGGCACTCTTTGGCGGGGGTCAAAGTGGTCGGTAAAGAAATGATAACAAATATACATGTACTAACGTAAAAAAAAGAAACTGGACCGTTACGTATTAATCTAAAAGTTGGAAAGCTAATGCTGTGTAGTGATTGTTTACACACAGTTACTTGTACACTACAAACCATGTAGATAATAAATAAAATAGATCTTAATAATCATTAAGCTAAATATTGGTACCGAACGTGTGAAGCTAAATATTGGTACCGAACGTGTGAAGGTTTGACTAAATATTGGTACCGAACGTGTGAAGGTTTGACTTGGCAAATACTCCAACTCCAAAAATTAACTTAGCAACGTGGCCAGTTTTTGTTTGAGTTAGGATATATTATACAAATATGGACTTTTTAGCTGTGCAATATTATGTGATGGTACAGCCGAGTTCAATATGGATTTTGCTGTGCACCATCACATGATATTGCACAGCTAAAAAGTCCATACTTGTTTTATTATGTGACTTATAAAATAAATGACAGCTGATGGCGTTTTAAGAATAAAGAACAACACAAATTTATGTGTTTCAATAATAATATCAGAACAAAAATATATAATTCGGTTAATACCCTTATTTTAATTTTAACGGGAGATCACTGTTTCGCTGCACGAGTATTATCGACTCGTACTTCGGGACAATACGTAATTGAACGAAACGAGCCTCGGCAAAATTCGCACTTTTATTGGGATTCCAAATAAGCTAGTTTAGTTACTGTGCAATATCATCTGATATTTGCACAGGTGAGGTTAAACTGTGCAACATCATGTATGATTTTTTTTTCAAAGGGTGTGTCGCTGAGCCAATCAAATAACGTTTATTTATAAGTCATATTATAAACACATATACTGCATGTAATGGTCACCGTGTTGACGTTAGTGACCATTACCGGACAAGTTAGTTTTCTCTGGGTAATTACAATTTCCCAACATTGCAAGACCACACCAAATTGTAAGTTTTTATTCAGAAACTAGATGGAACTGCAGCTTCAATTCAATTAAATTGTTCCAAATGTTGCTAGGTCTTTAAATGTGTTGTGGGTTTTCAGCCACGCAACACGTAATGCTGCTTCAGTGCGGATGGACCTCGAACTGTAAAATACTTCTAAAATGTACCGGTACTAACTACAAATAGTTTATTTTGCTTATCACTAAGCGTTGTTTGTCATATTTTCAATGTGTCTCTATGTGTGTATTGGTTAATAGATTCATGGGTATGTAAAGTGCCGGATACCCTGACCGCGACGCAAGGTCAAGGTCATTCCATGTGCTCCTATGTAACGGTACACAGTGTTGGAGTGGCCACCTTGAAAAGGGCGCAAAATCTGTCTGCAGTCAACTTCAACGTGCAGACAGTCTCCTCGAAAGTACTTCAACCAGTGTTTAATTTGCTGCTATTTTTACTCGTATATGGACAAAGAATAACGTGGAAGCAGGTCAATTCGTAACAGCATTTATTTAGAAACTATTAATATATTACACAACAAATATTAAAGCACTTCTTAAATATGAGTCACTTCGTCCTCTTAACATGATCGAAATATTCCTTCATATACGGAATGCCATGCATTAAATTAAACACCAACACGTATCAATTTGCGGCTCGTGAGAATTATCACATTCATGTGCGAGCTACAATATAAGAGGAAATCATGGTGAAGCTCACCACCTAGCAGACTACGCTTTGCCTTGTGTCTGCTTTGTTTTAGGCTTTACATACCGTTTGACCTTGACCTTTCCGTTTCCATGGTTACCGTCAGTATTTGCCACAGGCGCAGGCCGCTTTACCGAAACGTCAAACCCGCGAAACTGAATCATATTCGGAAATAGATCGTCTGCTGTCATGCTCCCAATTTGGGGGGATTTCAAACTATCGCTAAGGTAACCAAAGTCAAGCTGTTTGCTCTTCCGCGCCGGAACTGATAAAGTATCACTTACCGAAACTTTACTTCCGGTCACCAGATTCTCGATCGAAGTGTTCGCGTAGGAGCAATTGAAGTCATCGTCAGCGTCCGAGTAACACGTGTCGCTTTCTGAGTTACAGTGACCACTGGGTACCATCAACATCAAACAGTTCGTATTCGCGGAAGCACTGTTTCTTAATGTGTTAACGCCTCTGTTCATTTTCCCCATAGGAACATACCCACAACTATCAACAGTAACAACTGGCTGTTTAACCACGTGATTTCCATCCTTTGCGCTCATGTCCTGAACACTGGTGTTGTCAGTTTTTACAATGCCATCATTTTGTTCTTCCTTTTCTAGTGACAGATTTTCGTACACTTTTTCAGACGACGACTCTCTTTTATCACCACGTGTCACTTTACTTGGGTGCACATACACGCTTTCATCGTGTAAATCTTCCCTGAAACAACCATTAATCTGAAGAGAAATCTCTGCAAATCCTGAATCCGTGCACGGCCGTTCCAATGGACGCAATTGTCCAGCCGTATCTGGATTCAAATCTTCTACTAGAACACCGACATCTAGCGTGTGCAAGTGGTTTTGTTCACATTTCTCTAATACTGTTTCCACCTCATTTACTTTTTTCACATAACATTTATCTTCCATTGATACACCGCTCGATTCCCCAACAGGCGTTATGTAGCATGCAGGTTCTACGTCTGTCTTTTCGCGACCACCGGCTTCTTTGGCAACGGTCGCCAATTGGGACGTTACAATCAGCTTCTTCTGTCGATTCTTGTTTAAAGCAAAACTGTGCAACTGAAGTCTGCTGTAATCAGCACTGCAATCTCGCGCATCCAGGTCACGTTTAGGCGTATTTATTGTGTTTAAATGAAAACTAGAATCATTTGTCTCCACATAGTGCGGCGTCTCCTTAATACTATTGTAAATCCCAGACTGCCTTAGTTCCCGTAGCTCTCTCGGCAGGGGTCGCTGCCTCAGTCGTCTGATTGACTTTGGAATGCTGGGAAGGGGTCTGGAGAGCCGGATCTTGTTGTAGAACGTGGTCATCTTCCTGGACAGGCCGGAGTTCTCACCGGTCCGTGCTCCTACTTTCACTTCGTCGTTTTTCTGTTGATGTTTCTGACGGAAACGTCTGAAATCCAAAGATACGAGTACATACGCACTGCAGCTGCAATTTAAAGAAATGTGTCTTTGTATGTTAAAATGACAACTATTCTAGAGTGCCTTGAGTGTTATAGTGTGCATTATTACGACTGATATAATGAAATATGGCTTTACATTTGTCTCAATTCATATTTAATGTATTTTTGTACAAAAATGCAAAATATATGTAAAAACTTAAAATAATAAATATAGGTTTTAAAAGCAAAAAGCTGCATAATTCCACAATAAAGTATATGTAATAAAATCAACAAATATAAGTTTAGTTTGTTAGTATCAGAGGTAACAATCAGCGATTTCAAATTCTTGGAATTGGTTACCTAGCAACGAAGAACGCCAGACAGAATATGACGACGAAGACAAGGAGGCTGACAGTGACTGCAACACCGATCACGACTGAAATGTACAAACAACAACTTACTTAAACTGCTGGATAAACCACATGGAATTAACAGATACTTATTAAGAAATAATTATTGATTTATCTTTGTTATCGGCCACTAAACAACGATTTGGAGTTCTGGTGCGTAGGAAGTGAACCACGAGGGCGTTAGCCCGAGTGGTTTCATAGCCATGCATCAGAACGACAAAGAGTTATTGCCGATAAACAACGATAATACGAAAATTATTTCGATTCTAACATGATTTGGCAAATACAAATAAACTTTTCATTGCAAACGCTATGATGGATACGAAACATTTGTTCATAGTAACGCATCTTTCGTTCAATCGTTAATTCGTAGTATCGCATATTTTTGTAGTTAAAAATATAAGGAAAACGGACGGGACCGCCCCATTTTTCGTAGTATGCCGTCATTTCGTAGTATCGCGATTCGCAGTATCGCGTTTCGACTGTATGTTTGCAATGGTAACGAGAACTATATTTTACTGTGCTCCGCTCAGAATCGGGACTACTTTTGGCGTTATTTATTGGGTATTTTAACAACGATACTTGTGTTCTTTGTCTAAAGACAAGAATTAGCGAATATCATGTTAGACTTACGGATATACAATGCTGCAAGCTGAAAAACGAGCACAATACGGGGTAGCGCTTTTTTCAGATTATGTTGATTGTACTTGTTCGCATACAGTTATATAAGGTGTTCAAGCTGTTCAGTTATTTAGTACAAATGGTCTGTCAGTGTTAATCTGAAAATATCTTGTTCGGGTATTTATTGCCTGATCGAGATGCGGCACCATGTATTAAGTTGTATGTGTTCTATATGGTGTTTCGATGAATTCAGTGCCTGCTATTGTTCAGAAAGAAATGATCACTATGTTGCATGCCGCATTGCGTGTTTCCAAATACGAACACCAGCAATAAAAGGTCACACGTGAATGTTGACATTTTAACGTTTGGTAATAAAGACGAAGCAGGCCATCTTACGATGAAACTTTCAACAAGATGGAGCGATACCGTTCCATATAGCCAGGGGCTCAAACACAATTAGATTCTAGCGATAGTATCACACGGCGCCACCAAGCGCAATTCGCGATGAAGAGAAATTGTTTTGTCCCGACTGAACTTGCCACATTGTAAAAATACTGAACATTTTGTTTAACTCGTCCGGACAGCGATCTTCCTCACAATATAAAATAAGAGTTGGCTCGCAACACGCGTTCATTCAGAAAACAAATGAGGCGTGTCATGGGCAAACCGGGCTTAATGCATGTGCGTATAGTGTCGTCAAGGATTAGCCTGGGCAGTCCGCACAGGCTGATCCGGGACGACACTTTCCGCTTGTATAGTATTTTCTGTTTCAAGGAAGCGTCTTCTAATCATAAATCCACTAAAGGCGGAAAGTGTCGTAACGGATCAGACTGTGCAGACTGCACAGGCTAATCCGGGACGACACATTACGCACACGCATTAAGCCCGGTTTTCCCACGACACGCCTCAAATGGAAATCACGTTGAGAATGCGGAGTGCAAACCTCCGCTACGGCAGCTCGTTTACTCCATGTGTGGTGCGAGTTATACAGCATAATGTGTCAATTTGAACTATCTCAAAATAAAAAAGAAAAAAAACATTAATCCTGGGTCAAGACGGTGATGTAGATCACCAAATCTAATCATGTGTTTATTGGTCCATTTCCAACTTTCCCAGACAATTCCACGCAAATCCCAGGGTGTTCATAACTTTTTTGTAATGTTGCTTTTAACGGACAGACAAAACAACGCCGGCAAAAAACACAAAAACTTCCTTAAGAGAGGTTATATTTGTTTTATGTTTACTGGAAAATGTAATAATAACTATTTGCTTTAAAATACCTCCTCCTCGTGCACCAACTTGATTAAGGCGGCAGTTAATTAGTAACTGAAATGTTCATAAATGCTACATTTCACGCACCTGCTTTCTTGTTTGACGTCGGCACGTTGGGTACGGTAGACGTTGTCACTATGGCAGTGACGTCAGGAAACGGAGCGGAGGCGTCTGTGGGATCCACTGCCTCCGTTGTGAGTGAAAACTCAACGATCGGCTCCGGAAGTTGGCAATACAGGCTCAGTTTTGCGTCTGGTTCTGGAAGAGAGAATACGTATGACAATATTTGTCAAAACATACAGTATAATCCTAAATGTTACAAAATTACTGCTACTACTACTACTAGTACTACTACTACTGCTACGACTACGACTACGACTACTACTACTACTACTACTACTACTACTACTTGCACGTCTACTTTACTGCGACTGCTACTACTTGACGACATGTGTATCTATGAAATAGCAGCACTACCAGCAGTATCGCGGCCACCACCACTACTACATATATTCACAGACCATGCCCTATTAACATAATTGAGGCGTGTCGTGGGAAACCCAGACTTAATGCATGTGCGTAAAGTGTCGTCCTGGATCAGTATGTGCAGTCCGCACAGCCTAATCCAGGACGGCACTTTAGAAGAGATTAATGTTTAGAAGAGACTTCCTTTAATCAGAAAATACCACAAAAGCGGAAAGTGTCGTCCGCACAGGCTGATCCAGGCCGACACTTTACGCACATGCTTTAAGCCCGGCTTTCACACGACACGCCTCAATTATGTGTTCATTATCTTCCCTGCGTGCTGAGTAACCGTTGTAGCAGACAACATTGACTACATCAAAGCAGTTAATGTCCAAAATGTGTTTCCTTTAAATATTTAAATTACACAGAATCTGTACGATGTTGAATAGGTTATCAGAGCGAACCGATGAACAAAGCTGTAGAAATTTAAACAAAGATTCGTTGTAACTAAACGACGACGTTGACAAAATTTGGTAATTCATTTAAATCATAAGCATTATGTGCAGTTATGCACGTTCAGTTTGTCAACGTGGGAGAATTTAGGGCCTACATTTCATGCGTAACCAGTGCATGTTATTTACATGTATGCATTATGCCAGAAACAGAAATTGGCTCTTTTTGCCAGTTATAATGACAGTCAGCAACTATAATTATAGATAAAAATGCATAAACATATTATTAAGTGCATTCTCTGTCTATGTTATTTCCGTAGGGAAGGGTCGAGATTGAAATAGCAGGGTGTTGCACCCTGTTCCACTTTGGTTCCCCCCTGGCCCCTAATGACTGGTTAACACATACAATATTGTATATATTGTAAAATTCAGTATTTTTGCAAATTTTAAACGGCAAATGAATAGAACATGTTTAAAGGCTTTAATAAGAAGTATAACCTTGATCATCAAAGCGTTGAACGCTGAAAGACTGCGATCTGTCAGATAAAGTTAAAGGTCACAAGTTACTAATTATAGAATATCAAAACATGTTTACGTAAGTTTCTCAACAATTGTTGCGTCAGTGGGCCAATTTCGCAGTTCTGATTGGCCGTGTGATCAGTGATCTCCCTTGCTCCATGGCATTGAAGCAGTAAAGCAGGGGAGACCACTGTGCAATTGCCATCTCAAAAGCGATACATGCTTTCGATTTTCGGTACTAAAGACTCCGGCTATCGCCGCAGTATAAAAACCTTAGATTAATCAAATTGTTATAAAATGAAAGAGGACTGGTCCGGCTCTCCGCTGCTCCTTTTGAGCAACACATGTACCTTTTGTATCCTAGATCTTACCCTATTTTCCGTGTGTATGTACTAATGTATGGCAGTATGGACGTTTTAAACAATATGGCGAACCTTCTAGTTTCAAACTAGTTAAATAAGAATTTAAATTACAGCTTATAAAACATCAATTAATATCTACTAATATCAAGGTAACAGTAAAGATATGAATCTGCGTCTTTGAATATTCCCTCACTCACCGGCCTTTACAGGTTTGATCTTTAATATATACAGTTTTGTTTCAAATGCATTAATATTGCTTTAATTAAGCCCGTATATGTACACATATGCTATTACAACATATAAAACATCAGTCATAATTAAGATATCAAATATGTGTCCAAACATTTGCTTACCTGGAACTATGTATATTACGTGATCGTCGTCGCCGTGGAGATGCTCTACCGATGTCTTGAGGACGAGTCTGATCACCTGACCAGCCCGGATGTGGGGCAGACTTTTCTTCGGGGAAGCCTCGCACCCCGAAAACGTGACGGGCCCGGTTGCATTTAATGTCAGATCGTCATTTTCGACGTCAACATTGATACGTTTATTGCATTTCGTCGACGTTACGGCGATTTTGGACCATACGTACACGAATTGAATGTCCTGCTCGGCTATTATAAAACAGGAGCACGTAAAGTCGCCGCCGACGTTGGCGTCTTTGATGACGTCTCTGATGACGCCGGTTGAAGCGTTGAAATGTCCCATGCCATTTAAGACGTTGACTTTTTCCTCGTGACAAAACCTCACGCCTGGTAAGGTAGAAGAGATATGAGAGTTATATTTATGTACGGAACCCGAGTTCCATTGAAATATTACTATTACTATTACTAATTACTATATTACTAATATTATTGAAATATTACGATAACATGTTTTATAACTAACGTTATTCAAAGTGCATTAATACTGTTGCTTATAGCCATACTAATAAGATGAAAAAAAATGTGGAAGGTAAGCGCAATTTTTAAAGTACAACGTTAGTGAAATGTATATATTAAAAAATACATCAATTAGCTATTAATTAATTGTTACATTCAACTGTTCTATACCTGTCGGTTCTGCTAAAACTGTTGACAGACTTATTCCTAGCAGCAAACCCAGCTGCAAAACTATCAAACAATCCCGATGCATTTTCATTTCCTCATCAAGAGAATGTACTTAAACCGCTTTTTGAATCCTTACTGCGAACTGAACTCTCTCCAGTACAAATGAAGACTGACATAACTACGCTGCATTATTGGGATACAAATTAACGCAACGTGAGAAAAGCCATAAAGTTTTACCTTTTCACTTGACTGGTTTCAACTAGATGCAAATGGATCGTGTTCATGATAAGATACACTCTACTAATGCGGCTCGGGTGTACAGGTCGACAAGGGTGAGTGCGCCGATGACGTGGTTACAATTTTCAGCCAATCAAAACGGAGTATTTCTTTTCTCCCGCAAAGCGCATCGAGTAAACCTAAATGAAATCGTGACAAACGCTGCGTAGTTTACCCGATGCACTGAAGCGTAAAACTAACGTCATGTAATGTTTATTTAATCGCATTTCCTTAAAATAGCATATACAGTCCTATTTATAGACCAATTAATTAGACCTACTTTTAACAATACCAAGCAGACCTCGTGATTTAAACGCATGGATTTTCGATACTAGAATTATGAGTTTATTTTAAATACTTACATTTAAATAGAATCGATGAATGCGTGTAGCCACTTTCATTACAAATGTATAACGCAGTGATAACAAATGCTAGTCTTATTTATAAGACGTGCAACGAATTTAGTTCTACTTTGCCCATATAAAAAATGCAATCTCCTTAAGTAAAGTCATCTCGGGTGTTACGCTAAATATAATAGACTAGTATATACACAATTGTGTCTTTTTTTAAATAAAAACTTATATTTTGATTGTATAATAATAGTTGTTGTTTGCTAACCATTTATTGATTATCATTTTCATCTGGTATTTTAAATAAATGCCCTGTTTCGATCATAACCCTGGCCCCACGCATTGTTTTACCTTCAACGCGTACGAGGTTCAATTACTGGTTCGACCGCTCCTTATCTTTGGGGACAATACAAAAGTCTATACTATTCTAACAGCGACAAGTAATGGAGCGATCGTAAGGATTTGATTTTAATGATATTAAGGATGACGTATTGGTATTGGATAAGTGCTGTATTATCACATATTATGCATCTATACACTGGAGTGGTCCTGAGTCAGTTATATGATCTGATGCATTTTCTGACCATGGTCCAGATTTGTGTGAACTGAACTTTTTAGCCATAAAAACGAAAAATCAGACACAACTTCTTTTAAGAACGTAATATTTGACTGTAGATGAAAGGTATTTAATATAGAACCCCGACCACCAGAGTGTAGGATCAGGATAAAATTGTTGGTTTAGACGCATTTTTACGGATAACCACCGAACTTTTCAAAGGATTTATGATAAACCTAGGTCATCTTGTTCTTACACGACCATTGTATAATCGTTGTATTGAAAGATATTTTATTTCTCTTCTTAATCAGTTTGTTTTACGGAACATGATGAATATGTCAAACTTTATGTATAAGCTCTGTGTTTTAAATTACTGTGCCGATTAAGAAAAAAAGTGATTTGTTTGGTGATTTCCGTCGGCAAAGTTGTGGATTTTTTTTGCATGTCAAATTCCTTTGACATTTAAAACAAGTGTTATATGTGTTATGGTATTTGGTAGTTGTGCAAAATAGTTCTGCAATATTTTCAGTTTTATATGCAAGTATTAAGGGAAAACCCTTAAGTTTTTTTTTCGATTTTATCAATACAGCGACTGATAGACGTTGTTTTTAGACAGGATTTAGTAGGTGTATTCAGAAATCGGTCTTGAGGGAATTACTTCTTTATTTTGCAGGCTACGAGACGGTAAATCGATAAGTTACTGCGCTTCGCTCGCTGAGCACTGAGGCTTCCTGTTATCAATGATACTTTCTATGAATAGATAACAGGAAATAGATCCGACTTAAAACACTAATAAACAACAATAATAATAATAATCCATTCAGTCCACATCTACAAGTGAATTCATGTTATGTCTATTCACATATGTATGATAGCGCATCTGTGTGTGCTGTTTACTGGTTAACTGCCTATTATATCACATTGCGTTAGTTTAACAACAGTGTATTGACTCAGTACATATAGCGGAGCAATAATAACCACTCGAATGACGATTGCTATTGTAAATACCCACACACACGAAGTTTAGGGGGTGGGGGGGTATATAGGAGTGAGCTTGTCGGTCTGTCGGTCCGTCGGTCTGTTGGCTTTTGGTTTCCGGATGATAACTCAAGAAAGGCTTGACATATTCAAATAAGTTTTGGTACATTGTGTGTAATATCATCGAATACAGGTCAAGTTCAATATTGGTTACAAACCACTAAATTTTGACAGAGTTATGGCCCCTTTTCGACTTAAAATTCCCTTTTTGTGACAAGGCCATATTGTGGGGGTATATCCGTCACTCATGTGACAATTCTAGTTTTTGTCGTATGCATACGAATTGTGGAAAAGCATTGCAATTCTGAAAACAGAGTTTTGAATATATTTTACTAATTTATCTTATTTTGATTACATTGGTATTTATCGAGCAAAGCGCTTGTGATAAAAACATGAACATTGAAACTTATACGTTTCATCGCCTATTTGTACTCGATGTAGAAACACTTGTATGCATATAACTCTGTTTGCTTTTTAAATAGTTTGCACACAAACTCCAACGAATTACAACAAAATAATGATGAGAATGTAGATAAATGGCATTGAATTAGACGCGCACTATATAAGTTTTAATTTGCAAAAGACAGTGGCCTGGATCTCCATCTTCAATGAGATCAAATACCAGCTTATACCAATCTGTTTTGAGTAGAGCGTATAGTTATGAATTTCGAAATTCGTTTTGTAGAAATGATATAACGAACAGGTGACTTACTTCAATAAATGTTCCTTATGATAAAAATACTCTAATAATTCATTTGCTTTTAGTTTCTTATCTCGCCAACAGTCTTTCTACGCTGTCAGCGTTTTGATTTTCATTTTAATGCAGCAGGAGCAGCTTGTCAAAAAACGTGGAGAAATATGAGATTGATGGCGGTGTGTGTGCTTCAGAATATCATGAAAATGTCGCTGTATTATGCACCTATCAATATTTCCCCGCGGCGGGCTGACCCAGTTGAATTTGACAAATTTTATTCTTTGGGGTCTAATTGCCCACCCTGGAGCCAAGCATTTTTGTCTAAATCCCCACAGTGGGAGATGCTTGGTGGCCCAATATGAGCGGGATCTAAAACCCGAGTAAGTATATTTCCCGGGACCCGTAATTATTCGGTGTGTCAAATTCCCGATGCTCCCCCTTCCTCTGGGGGAAAAGACTGATAGGTGCATTACATTATGTTGATAATGACGTTTTGCATCTACACTCAGCAATAAATATTGATTTTCTTCACATAAAACCTCATAGTGAATGACATGATATCCATATTATACAAGAAACTTGGTAGTTTGTGATATCTTTACTGGAAAGTACTAAACAAACATGCATATTTGGCCATTCGCACACGCCCGTATCATATCGTGTTATTGCGGGATAATATATCGTTAAACTGACCTTGTATACACTCGTATTCACAGCTAAAGCCTCAGTCACACATTCCCGATTGTGGCTCCCGACAGCGTCCCGACAGCGCTACGATACAAATGATAAAAAAGTCGGGAATGCCGGGATGCTGTCGGAACGCTGTCCGAAGCTATCGGGACACTGTCGGGACTCTTTCGGATTGCATTCGAGAAAATCGGGACTTGTCGAGACGCTGTCGTGACCATAATCGATCTTTGGATCGAAAATTGAATTTCGGGACGCTGTCGGCGTCAGAACTGCAAGAAAAATCTGGAACGCGTGACTCAGGCTTTATAGATACTAATGTTCCGTGGTGTAACTGTCTAAGCCAACATACCAGTCTGAATGTGCATTTTTGGACTTTCGTACATCATCATTTTTCACGTTTATTATCCGTAAAACTGCATTTCTTATAAAAATGTCGCCCACAGGCAATATTATCCTGAAAAGCTCGCAATGGTCATATACCGTGACATGAACATAATCAGCAAATGTCTTATTCTTTAGATTGATTCCGTCGATGAATACGTTTTACAAACGTTTGGCATATTTGCACAACAACATGTGGCCCGTAGTCACCTACTCTTAGACTTAAAAGGCGTAAGAATAAATAAAATATTCTTGAAACAGTTTTGTTATAACAACGTTGTTCATTTGAATCCTACTAAATTAGTATTTACCAACGGGTAAATTTAGCATTTATTTGTATTTAGAATGGTTTGTTAGGACATTAGCGGCCTTGGTATCCGACATATTTGTAAACGCACACTGGGTATTTTGTCTTGAGTCTAAGTCTATTTTTTATTCTTAAGTCTAAGAATGGATTAGTGGATACAGGCCTGGATCCAAGAGTCGGAGTTGAGAAAGTATGTGTGTTAAGCAAAATTCACGCTACATCGGTAGACAATAGGTCAAACACGGTGTGAACCAAACTTTGGTTATGTGTTTCCTTTGCATAACCATATAATAAAGCTGCCAGCGTGTCAGTTTGAAGGCATCCCTAAACGTGTCAATATAGACTATTATCAGCTCCAATAAGCCTCTGTTATCAGGAGTTAACACGCGACGTCTGATAAGCCATGCGTTAATGTCAACGTCACGTGACGTAATCCTGTGACGCAACATACGACATTTGCTGGCCCTATCAATCTATCTACTATCCTGGACCGCAGACTCAATTAATAATTTGAACATATATTGAATTAACTACAATGTTAACCATAATACATTTATACACGCGTTAAAATTAATAAATGTTTGTGGATTTGTATTTGTTTATTAGTTAATAAAGAACGATATTGAGTTTTGATGCGTAATAATTAATCCTCGAGGGCATTAGATCTAGTGAGTTGAATACCCACGTAGGAATAGTTTGCAAGCATTATTATTGATTTTTTTTCTCGAAAATGTCATGTTATATATTACGTATACACTCTGTAATTTAGGGGATTTTGTTATCAGCATATTATACTTTAATATATAATTAAAATTGCTAAAGGGGATTTTTTCAAGGCATATACACTCTTTAATGTTATAATAAAAAAAGTGTGTCAATAAAAATCGAGCACATGTATGACGACTCTGTAAAATTTGTGAATATCTGAATATCTGAAAACCTTTTGGTTTGCAAATTTCTGCTTTACTTCTCTGTTGTTTCGGTCGTTAGTTTAACTTCGGTTGTAAATTGTAATATATGTATTAGATGTGTTCATAAAGAGTCTGCTTTATAAAGAGGGGATTTTTTCAAAGGCATATACACTCTTTAATGTTATAATAAAAAAAAAAGTGTGTCAATAAAAATCGAGCACATGTATGACGACTCTGTACAATTTGTGAATATCTGAATATCTGAAAACCTTTTTGTTTGCAAATTTCTGCTTTACTTCTCTGTTGTTTCGGTCGTTAGTTTAACTTCGGTTGTAAATTGTAATATATGTATTAGATGTGTTCATAAAGAGTCTGCTTTATAAAGAGGGGATTTTTTCAAAGGCATATACACTCTTTAATGTTATAATAAAAAAAAAAGTGTGTCAATAAAAATCGACCACATGTATGACGACTCTGTACAATTTGTGAATATCTGAATATCTGAAAACCTTTTGGTTTGCAAATTTCTGCTTTACTTCTCTGTTGTTTCCGTCGTTAGTTTAACTTCGGTTGTAAATTGTAATATATGTATTAGATGTGTTCATAAAGAGTCTGCTTTGAATACTATCGATGTAAACACGATGCATACTAATGTTTAAACCCTTTTAAATTAATGTGGTGTGATGTATGATTCCCGATTCGTCGAACGAAAGAACCGTGCATAAATTAAACATGAAAAGAAAACAAGGAAGATGATAGTTCGTGATGATATTATATGTTTATAACATTCGACTGAAATGAATCTGTCTGTGAAGGTTGCGTGTGCAACGGTTTACCTGATTGCTCGTCTGAATGTTGTAACTGGTTAAGGAGTTCCGGATCACTAACTACATTCTCGGTGTCACTATTTAGACATGAACGTATTTTCAAATTTCTTAATTATAGTTTAGAGGTCAGATACTTAAGGCACTGGATGCATTCACAATTTAATTTCTCATTTGTTACACAACCCAGAAAAATAGCACTATACATGCCTCACCAAGAGCGGTAGTTTTGGATCAATTCAAGGTATTATGGATCACGTGACAAAACACTCGATCGTCAAGGTCGGGGGTTGTTTCAAGCAAGTTTTTGACTGTCAAACTACAGCAGAACTGCATTATGAACATAAATACTATTATTTACTTGTTATTGTATATTTACTTGTGTGAAAATGACCCATTATGACCACACAGTGAGTTGAAACACCAAAATGATTAAAAAAACCTTTAATGTCAATACCTTGACATATCAAAGAAAACAAAATGTTATCGCATAAAAATAACAAGTGTAAAAACAAGTAAAATATGAATGTTACAGCAGTATGTTGTAACTAATACTGATCAGCTGCAATGTATATACATTATGTAACAGTCAATGTGTTGAGTGGCACATCAAAAAAGTTATGCATAGACAAAGTTTGAAGAAAAAGAAGCACATTAAATTATGACTAGTCAATGCCTTTGACATAAGACAGAAACTGAAACAAATAAAGCATAATATCTCTTACATTTTTATATATTTTATTTACGCACATTCTTTCTGCACAATTCAGGGCCAGTATTCACAAAGCTCCTAAGCGAAATCTTAACTTGAGTGAAAATCCAATGTTTTTTGTACAAAGAAGGCTGCAATAATAAACATAAAAGCAATATTTACAAGTTTACAACATGTTAATGTTAAAACTCCTATACATGAAACAGCGAGAGAGTTCAGGAATTTTATGACTTTAAGGAATTAACTTAAAGTTTTCCCTAAGGAGCTGTGTGAATATGGGCCCAGTCCCTTATTGTTTAAGAAAAAGTGCAAAAGGGATTCCAAAGGACACTTTACATGCATTAAATTGTGTTTAGTATTTGCAAAATGTATGGCACAGGTTACTGCTATGTTCATAAACCAATAGACTATACAATTTTTAAATTTTTAGATTTTTATTAATATATTTTCCTTATTCTTTGAATTTAATTAACTATGTTTCTGGTAGTTTTGTGTTAATATAATTTCGCCTACATTTTATCAAATGTATATCCGTATTTATAAACATTTATTGATCATTTTAAACCTTATGTATCAGAGAACCAAATGTTTTTTCTGGATTTCCATTTGGGTAAATTATATAATGACACCCTAGCAGCACCCCACCACCAACTTCATGTTGTTCTGGCCAAGGATGTGAACTTGGAAATGGTTCACCATATGGTTCAGCTTTTACTGAACCACCTTCATCCAAGACAGATCTGAAACATGGTGCTAATTCCCTCGGTACATGACCTACAGGCAAACCTGCGACATCAACCAACTTAAGTTGTCGTTCGTTATCAGTTACCATATCATGGAATGAAGCATCGATTAATTCAAGCTCGGGTATCCATACAAGACATGCAGATTGGTCCTGGATGTTTGTGTATTCCCTGTCAACGTTTAACATTATTGGTGGGTCAGTCACAGGTGGTCTTATTTTGTAGTGATGGTACCCTTTTATGACACTGTTTTGCAGGTAGATGGTGGAATGTGCAAGTATGGACAGGTCTCTGCTTTCCTCTTCAGATGCCTGAAAATAGAAAACAACATAAATTATAACTTATAGTTTCACTAATAATCCAGGTCAAAAACAAAATAAAACTATTTATTATGCCCCTTTATGAGTTAAGTTATTGTTTCTAATATTTCTTTTATATAAATGTAATTGTTAATAATTAAGGTGTATAGTTAAAGTCCATATGCATATAATTATTACCATTGCACCCCTTCAAACCTATCTAGGTGCTGTTATTGTAACAGATGTTCAGTGTAAATAAGCATATTGTCACTGTTTTTTTTTACATAGGCCTATGACTCACATTCTGGGCATATAAACTGTGCATCTTTAGCCAAACTTGAATCAGGGGCATCTACACAGCAGTCCTTGTGGATCCATCCATCACAACTATCACACTGAATCCAAAGACTTCCTGTTGTCAAAAATTGGTCTTCTTTCCATGTCATGTGACACCCCATGCAGGAAACATTTTCACTACCATCTCCCTCCATATCATTGATGGTTTCTGTTTCAGATTTTGAGTTTTGTCCCTGTTTTTTTGGTTTTGATTTTCGTACCTGTTCTTTTGATTTTGATTTTGGACCAGGTTTTTTCTTTGTTCCCTGTTTGGACTGTTTTAAGTATTTGGATTTTGCTGATTTTTCCTTGTAAGCAAATTGTCTAACTTTTACAAGTTCCCTTAAAGCCATTTTTCGAATGGATTCTGGTGACGTCAAGTTATCTGGTAGTTCTAGAGCTCGGCGCTTACGCTGCTCCACTTTTTTGGTCAGGTCCGGCTTTGGAAACACCAACTTGGCTTTTAGTACATTGGAAATTGATGTGCCTTCAGACAGGCTGCTGGAGGTGCATGTTATTGTTGCACTGGTTGTAGAGACATCTGTTTCTAAATTTGAACACGCCACAACAGCAAGCAACTGTAGGCTACTATAAGTTGTATCAGCGCTAACAGCAGTGTTAGGAGTACATGGAGTACTGAGGCTTGTTGTCTCTGTGCTAGTTGTAGCAGTAGATGTGATCGTTGAGACACATGGTGCCCTGTTTGATTTCATATACAGCTTCTTATAAACTGCAAAAACAGGAGACTGTCCTTCTACATCGTAATTTTCCTCTATTCGTCTTTGGTATTTTGCCCGCACGGGTGTGGCCAGGGCATGTTCAAGTGCTTCTAGAGCTCCAGTACAGTCTTTCGTGGATGAAGATTCATGGGTCTGAGCCACTTCCTTTACTGTTTCCTGGGGTTGGGACTCATCTGTGAAGGTTAGTGCTGGCTTCAGCATATGGGATGTTATGACTGTGCTGTCAACTGGGTATATGCCAGAACTTCTGAAACTGTTAATGACGGTCAATGGTTTGTAGAAAAGCAGGAAGGCCTCCTTTAATAGTTCTGGAAACTTCTCTTTTCCTGGGGGTGCACCTGGAGCTTGTCTGGTATGTCGTCGCAGCACATCATGCCACCGTTTTTTCAGGGGTCCAAACACTCCAACATCAAGAGGCTGCATGAGGTGGGTTGCATTCGGAACCAACCTGTACAGCTCGATGCCTTTTGACATGGCAAACTCAAATGCGGACATATTCACGTGGCTACTCACACTGTCTATGAGGAGGATTACTGGTCGTTCAACCCCACAGTGTTTGTCGAAATGCTGTAAAAAGGACTTAAATGACACTGAGTCCATCCATCCTTTGGCAGTGTATGTAATGCCACTGTTTTCTATCGCTCCAGTCAGAGGGTTGTAACCACGAGGAGGGGGGTGTGGATAGATGAAGTAAGGTGGCAATATTCTTCCATCTGCAGACCCGCAAAACATGACAGTGAGCCGCTGTTTGCTATGTCCTCCAGAAACATGAGGACCTATAACTTTCCCAGCTTTACTCCCAAGGGCAAATCCAGACTCATCTGCATTGTAAATGCAAGTTGGACGATCAATTAGTCCTAATCGGAAAAAAAAGTCACGGTAGCGTTTGTACCAATTGTCTACAGATTCTTTTGTGAGTTTTGCTCGGTTTGATTCAATGGGTGTTTCCTTGCGCACTTGTATGATGTGGCTGTTTCTTATCATGAACGATTTGTACCAATCGTAACTTGGTCTGTTATTGCTAAAAGGAGTTTTCCGTTTTTCTTCAACTACTACCTCTTGAATGAAATTCAGAAAATCACCAGTAGTAAGCCCCATACCACGTTCTGCCATCTCCTTCAACCAGTTAGCCATGGCCTCTTCTTCTTGAGTACTGAACACAGTCTCTGGCCCATTCCTACTGTCTATTTCTACTTCCCCAGATAACCTTCGTTGAAGGTACCCATACGAAATTCCATAAGTCTCCGCTGATTTTCTAATGGATACCTTTTTGTGTTCCACTGCATACAAGGCTCTTCGTACTCTTTCCTGTTTTCCAGGTGAGTTTCTGTACTTGGCCTTGAGCTTTTTCGCAAGGCTTTGGGCAGGGCTGTGCTGGGTTTTTGCTGTTTTCTTTGGCCCCATGTCTGAAATGTAACGGGGTAATAAAAATTAAACTGTGTATGCAAATCATGAAATCACTAAGCAGGACTTACTCTGCCATTCGATGAAAAGCGTTACAAACGCTTTATTATTTTTCCAATTTCGATTGATGATTATCAATAAATGAACATATATTTTTAACATTTTTCTTTATCAGGAGTGTTATTTTGCTTGTTTGAATATAATGCATACATTCTTTTTTGAATACATTACAATTTTTTTGAAAATTGTCATTTTCCCAAAATGTTAACAAGTCCCTTTAATCTTCATAAAAGAACAAAAAAATAAAGGATTTTTAAACATGGAAAGGTAAATTTGGCTAAGGAAAATCCTGAGCCAGGGTAAGCCCTGATAAGGTATAAACATATTAAATATTATAGAAAACTCGTATAATACATGTTAAAATGAAAAACAAATAAATAAAAATGATAATTATTTATAAAAAAAAAAACACTAAAAGTAACTGTTAGATCACTCTTTACACTAAAATTTTTCATTTTCCAACATTTACAATCAATGCATGTGCACAGAATAGTCGATAACACTTTTTATACTGTTTTGAGATGACCCCCTATAAACACCTCTATCACGCACAGAGGTGATCCGAAATTACTCAATCGACATGGATTGGAATTAACATCATTTTATCTGCAATTATTGCTCAATTGCACCCAACAAAGATATTTTCGAAAAATATACACATCATGCAATCGAAAACTACCAAAAAACATGCCTTTACCTTGTGTATTTATTTGCAAATCGCCAAATTATCGCGCGTCTGGTTTCCCGGAATATCGCGAACACCGAAAATAAATTGCACTGTGAAAATTGCATACTGTTAAATCGAAATCGAGGCAATGCGGCAACTCGCGGCTTTGACATTTCTTTAAAATGTTAATACATGATTTATATTTCATATGACAAAAAAGAAATTTTAATTTAAGTACTCGAATATAAGTTTATGTGAAATTGATTTTTTATGTGATCCGGAACTACTTAGGATCCGGAACCCCTTAAATGATTGTAATGTAGGTAAAATTTATTGGAAAGCGTGTGTAAAACATAAAGTGCTAATATAAATTAAATGTCAAAAATGCATTATTAACATTATCATGTTCTGTTGACGCAAAATACTACCATTTAAGCTATACTTATAAAGTCGCTAATACGACAACACAATGATATTTGGTGATGGTACTTTGCCACTTTTTCTACTACCAATACAACTCGCGCGTCTGTTATTTACGGAAGTTCCGTAATTTCGTAGTATAGTGTGCCACATCGAATTCAGTACTGGTAACTCCTTCTTATACTAGTATTGTTGATTGTGGCATCGGTGTAACAAACTCCTCGCAGTGGTTACTTCCCCACTGGTACTCTTCTCAGTTACCACTGCAACCACGAGTTAAATACTTACAGATTTTGAAGTTTTCAGGGGAACAGATTTTGAAGTTTTCAGGGGAGACGATTATGAGGAGATTCAAGATTTATTTTGTACAAAATTGTAATTGTATCATTATTTTTTTATATTAATGACACAGACATGTTGTATTATTGGTCCAGGTATATATTAAGAGTTAACATGAAAAACAAAACAAAAAACATAAATAATTAAGTAAACATAACAACGCTAGGATTTTACGTTGTCCAAGTTTTTATAATCTGCTTGTCCACGATTTTATTTTGCGCCATGGTTTGCCTATGGTCACGTGGAACTTCGTGACGGCAGGGATTTAAACCAGCTATGCTGGGACACAGCTAAATCTCTGTGCTGAGGTTGTCGGTGTTATTGACCTATTCAGAGCACATTACATGTACCGGTACACAATATGCGCCTTAAGAGGGGTTGGAAGCGGCGTATGCCCGCCCCCCCCCCCCCCCTCCCCACCCCATCGTAAAATTGTAAACGGAATCGATTGTAAAACCTCATAATTGCTTAAATTTTCTTTCCTGAACTATTTGTAAGTCATCATTAGTGAGTTGTACTTTCGCTAAATTGCTCCTTTTTGTCAATAAACGCATCTCCATGATAAAGAATTATCAATAACAGGAAACTGTTTATCCGAAAGCACAAATAAAAAAATCTGCGTCTAAGCCCCATCAAATAATCGAATACTGTAATAAAAATATATCTCATATTTTTGTTGCACAGAAGCCCCCTTTTTAGCTTGAATATCACGCAATTTAACTATCAGTGCAAACTTCAGTGAAGATTGGTATTTTAAGACTTTTCCGCCCCCTCTTACCACAAATCCTGCATGTAATTATTGCAACTTCTCAAGGTGCTGCCCAAAGGCCCAGAACACGATTCATGCGCACAAATAGCACTTTATTAAATCATAAAGTTAACAAAGACATGCCTTAGTTTTAAACTCCATGTATTAACAGACACATATAAATAGATCAGTTTGAAATTTATATACATAAATTATATCACCAAAAAAGAAGTGAGTGAAAAACAAGACACCGTGTTCGATAAACACAAATGCCCCCGGTTAGTGCTGGACAGCCCATTTGAATTATTCTAAGTCGAAAAGGTCAAGGTCAAAGTATGGTTGGGTGGATTGGGAATGGTCATAGGCAACAACTGTGTAAGTATCCAAGTGCACAAGTAAGCGGTGCTGGTGCTGAACGAAACGGTTAAATCTAGTTAACCAAGAAATAGCTCATTTAAATTATTAAAGTTAGATTAAAGTCAAGGTCAAAGTGAGGTTGGGTGATATGGGTGGATTGGGAATGGTCATAAGCAACAACTGTAAGTATCCAAGAGTTGTAGTAAGCGGTGTTGGTGCTAGACGAAACGGTAAAACCTACTTAACCTTGTAATCGTAATCCCTCAGCTTATCCCCCTTAGGCGACATGCGTTCTGCTCAAATGTAACAAGAAGTTCCATTGGAAAAAATATTTTAAGTTGGGACTATGTATAAGATTGATAACTTTCGTTGTCGTTGGCACAGAGTGTGACATTGCTAGTGATCGGTTACCCGCCATGCCATATATATCCCGATAAATACAGAATATAATACAGATTTTTGGATCCAGACGGAGATCCGGAAAACCACCGTAACCTCAAAGTTTATTTATGTGTTCATTGGCCAATTACCAACATTCCCAGCAAAGTTCATACAAATCCGTTCATAACGTTTGCGTAAAGTTGCTAACAGACAAAAGGATAATCACATAAATCAACGGTTACAAAAACAAAGCCTCCTTCATGGAGGTAATGAATACCGGTATGCCACTTTATGTACATAGCATCACTTCACATCTCGTTTCTGTAGCGTAAGAACAATTGTCATACGCAGAACCACAAATGTCTCGTCTCAATTGACTTCCTTCGTGACGTGTAGCGTTGATAAACGATTAGAACTACACATGTTTCATAATATGATTTCATTACAACGTGTAGCATTGATCACACGTGTGGTTGCAACGTATTTTGGCACAGTAAAACGTCTGTTCAGCGTCAACGCGACTTGTAGACTCACTCAGAGTCGCAGTGGTGGCGGAATCTTCCATCGGCTTACGTGTCCGCCATTGACAAATCACGTTAGCCGTCTGTTCGTACAATAAATAAATAGCATTTTGGGGCTATATAGTATTTCACTGACTTGTTCACGCGCTGAGACGAGCTGTACAACAAGTACAACTTGGTTGTTCCACCTCTGCGTTCTGAAACAGAACTGGGAACCTCAGACATGGACCATGAGTGTGTCTGATTTTAAAGTTACGGTCATCTTGAAGGAGCTCCAAACAAGAAGTTCCGGTCACGAATTGGGAACCATGGACATTCATCGTGACATTGTCAATCGAATTTTGGAGGTTACGGTCTGCAAAACGAGAAGTTCACGCTCCCGGAAACACGTGATCAACATACAGTTTGCAAGAGGAAAACTGGTTCCCATCGAGCATCACCGTGGTAGATGACATTCCTGTAAGAAATAACGGACAATATAATTACAATACCTACTTTCTGCAACAGTACGGTGCCCCTAAAGTGACATTATACAAAGTTTTGAAACATAATAATGTTCATTTCGTAGTTAACGAAATCAATTTCGTAAAAAGGCAATCAACATACAGAGCTAATTTCATTTCGTAAACATGTAATACATGTATAATTTTGTAATTACGAATTAATAATACGTTTTTACGAAATACATTTCGTAATTACGAAATAATATTACGTGTTTAGACCTTCATTTCGAGATTACGAAATAATATTACTTTTTAATGAAATATTCTGGTTAATTCTCAATAACATTTCGTAATTATAAAACATTATTACGTTTTAACGAAATAGCATATCGTTATTACGAAATATTCCGTTTTTCCGAAATACATTTCGTAATAACGATAAAATACGTGCCCTGTCACTTAAGGGGCACCGTAAACTGCGTGTAGGGATTTTGCAAATTAGGAGCACAAGATCTGACGAGTTTAATGTATCTGGACATGGACTCAACAACGCGTTACACGAGTACGTTTACTTGCTTAACAGTGCTTTATTTTTAATACGGTAAGCATGTATGCTTTTGTCAGATCTATATTAGGACATGGGCCCGTATTCACAAAGCTCCTTACGGAAAACTGAAGTAAATTCCTTAAATTCATAAAATTCCTTAAGTCTCTGGCGGTTTCATGTATAGGTCTTTTAACATTAAAAGGTTTTAAACTTGTAAATATTGCTTATTCGTTTAGTATTGCAGCCTTCTTTGTACAGAAATCATTGGATTTCGCATAGAAACTTTGATCTGAAATGTTCACTTGAGTACAACCTAAGTTAAGATTTCCCTTAGGAGTTTTGTGAACACCGGCCCAGGACCCGTATTCACCAACCCATTCTTACACTTAAGAATAAAGAATAGACTTCGACTCGGGAAACAAGAACTGTTCGTTTGTAAATATACTTGGAAGTAATTTTGCTAAATGAATGTCATGACTAATCTTTCTAAATAAAGAATGCTTTACTTCGAGTGCATAAATACTATGTAAGATTCAAGTTTACAGCGTTCATAGCACAAAACAGTTTCGATAATATTCTTAGTCTTAGGTTTAAGAATTGGTTGGACCGGAGCGTTACAACGCGTTACAGTATACGTGAGCTTAATGCACACTCGGGGTATTGGTTGGACCGGAGCGTTACAACGCGTTACAGTATACGTCATCTAAATGCACACTCAGGGTGGCCTCTACAATTCCATGATACTTCCCTGACCAAAATGTGATGTTTCACTGACATTTATTTTTCGATTGCCGGCACATTTAGTGCGAATCGGTTACAGTGTAGGTAATTACTTGGACACTATTGTCCCGTTCAAGCCACATTGACTATACATTAATGTCTATTGTACACACACATATACTATGTTTAGGGTCTTTAAAGGAACTTACAATGAGCGCTTTGTACATGTTTGGATTTCAAATGCATTATTCCGGTAACCCTTTGGTCCTTTTAACCAGTGTTCATCTATACGCGATAAGAATGATGACGTATTACGTGTATTACAAGTATACGAGCATACAATATTTTATGAGCGCACAGTCTGAACAAGTCATTATAAGGCATACAAAAAAATGGTGGCCAAAAAATGCTACGAGAAATATTAGCAAAGGTTACAACACAGACGTGTGCAAATGTATAGCATAGAACATGCAAGAATATTGATAAATTTCTTTGGACGTTACATGCGTAAGTTCTTAAACTAAGTTCTTGATATCTGATTTCTATAAAGGAATGACTCGCTGAACTTTGGTTTACATGCATTATATTTTGGAAAGGACAGGAATTACGAACATCGACACCCGCATTTATTTAGTTGTTGCTACTGGCCTAATACGATATGCATGTATATTTGTATTATTAGTTTATTAAACTAGAATACACTCCAAGAGAGCAGACCTTCGCCAATGCAGTAGATTTTCCTCTATCTCCCAAATATTAAAGCATTCTGTAAAACTTAATGGATACAGACGAAACGCCACCAAAATCTAATAATTTGTTCATTGGCCCATTTCCAATCCGGCTTTCTAGAATAGGATGCAAATAACGTTTTTGTTTCGTAAAGTTGGCAAGGCGTAAAAACAGTTGTTGTTTTCCGTTTTCCCGCCCCCTCCCCCCCTTATTTTTTTCCGCCGAATTTTTGCCTATAATTCTTTTTTTTTCCGTCAAAAGAGCCGTTTTCGCAAATACGCGGTTTTTCGGTAATTCATATTTTGAAAAAGAAAAATTTCAAACTCCTACTGTGAAATGCTTTTTCTATGCCATTATTTATACTCAAGGTACAGTTAATCCGAGGGGAGGCATTGAAACAATACTCAAGGTACAGTTAATCCGAGGGGAGGCATTGAAACATTTGACCTGCAGCGTACCTAAACTGTGTGGTAATTATGCTGTGAAGAAACGAAGATAAAGAAATAAAAATAAGAGGGCCCTAGTACGCTCACCTGAGACCGTGTAACCCAATTGGAAATTGCATCCCGAGGTGTGGCTTATTTTTATCCCAGGGGCATAATTTAAACAATCTTGAAGAAACCTCTTTTAAGTCATTTTGCTATTTAAGTCTGTAATTATAAACCATGTGATCCCTCGGGGTGTGGTCAGATTTGACCCCAGGGGGCAAAATTTGAACAATCTTTGGAGAGGACCACTATGCAATGTTACGTACCAAATATAGGAAAGCTGTTGGCCTTGCCGTTTCAGAAAATATTTTTAAAGTAATTTGCTATTTAAGTGTATATAAACCATGTGAGAAGAGATGTTTAAAGTGTACACTTTTTAAATCTATTTTTTAGCTCTGGTGACCTATATATGCAGCGGACCGTAATGATTTGAACAACTTTGAAAGAGGCTCACCCAATGATCATTTCTGTGAAGTTTAGTGAAAATCTGCTAAGTGGTTTAGGAGATGTTGGTTGAATGAAGTTGACGATTGACGGACGCACGCACGCACGGACGGACGCACGGACGACGGACAATCACAAAAGCTGACCATGAGCACTTTGTGCTCAGGTGAGCTAAAATGATATTTGAATTCCCCTGCCCTAAATTTTTGTTTGGAGACATATAAGCGGAAACCAACCATTATTTTTTTGGCCTAACTAACAAACTGACAAACCGTCGCCGACAAAAACATAACCCCATTGGCTGAGGTAAGACGGAATTGTGAAAATGAGAGTTTTTCTCAAACATGTATTGTTAAGCTGCCAGGTTTTGCACATCACATTTCCCTTGTATTCCATCTCCATTCCATCCATCTCCATTGGGCAGCATATACATGTTCTGTAGTTGTCCTTCACCTTTTGGGGGGTTGCAGAGGGGGCAATCACCATGGCAACCAGATTTGGGTGGACAAAATAAACAGGAAGCAAAATGGGTGTATCAATAAATATATTCAAATGTGTAAATTCAGTTAAAACTACATGGTACCGGTAACACTTATGACATCAACAAATACTAGTAACACAGAATAAAAAAGATGGAGATTAGTCACTCGGCATGCTAGTGAATATGCACAAAAACACTGGATGAAGTCTGTTTTGACTTGAGGTGAGCATACATAACATGAAAATGCACAGTAGAGCAAGAATGGAAATTATGAGTAGACATGAGTACTTGAAAAATGCAATTTGGGATGAAAATGTTTATAAACATGCAACAACAATAGAAAAACCTAGAAAATAAATGTAAGGTTAGGTATTTTATTTCAATGTGTTCGTCAACAAAAGAAAGACATATACGAGGGGTGTCGTGGGAAAACTGGGCTTAATGCATGTGCGTAAAGTGTCGTAAAGTGTGCAGTCCGCAAAGGCTAATCTGGGACGACACTTTCAGCATTGATGGTATTTTCTGTTTCGAGGTAGTCTCAACATAAACATAAATCCACTGCAGGTGGAAAGTGTTGTCCCGGATTGCACAGGCTAATCCGTGACGACACTTTACACACATGAATTAAGCCTGTTTTCCCATGACACGCCTCATATGTATGTGTTTTCCATAAAAATGCCCGTAAAAACAAAACATTAATAAAATTGCATTGACACATTATTAATAATTTAAAATTAATAGTTAATGATGACATATGCAGGATAAAAATGTAAGGACACATAATGAATTATAACAGAGTAGGCAGAACGGATGAGGTAGTCTAAAGATTAAAGCCACTTTATGCTGTCCTGATCAAAGGTAGTTTTTAAAACAGATACATCTGATCCATTAACCTTCATACACAGATTGAACTGGTTCAGGGTATTCACATTTTTTTTCAAATTCTGAAATCCACGAAATCAAGTACCAACAAAATTGTTGTTTAAAAAAAACAACACAAAATTTCATACTGACGAATTTCTATACGTTTACAGTAGTTCGTATCAAATTGTTGTCAGCCCCAATTTCCACTTAAACACAGAACGCGTGGCATAAATTAAAATGGTGGACACGTAGCCAGAAGAAAACTAATTGTTATGTAGACACTGTAAAATCCTTGCATTTTTATGTTTACCTTTTTTTAAGTAAATATTTTAAATTTACATGATATTTTGTTTGACAGTTGACAATAACAGGCCTTTCCAGTAACTAGGTAGCCTCTCTTGAAAATAGCCTGCATTTAATGCTAATATGCTTTTGCACATGTGTGATCAAATAGACTTCCAGGGAGGTTTCTCTCAGGGGTGGTATCCACAAAGCATCTTAGGTTAAATTTTATCCTTATCCTCAAATTAACAATTTTCCGTAACTGTGTAAATCCATATAAACACAGTTCAGCACTAAATAACATGTTTAAATGGCATCTTTATTTAAATACGTTTTGACAAATACAAACAGCTTGCCAATGTGTTAATTAATGAAACATATACAGTGAATCAAAATTTGGCACTCAAGTTAAAATATTTAAGAAATTACTTAAGATGCTTTGTGAATACCACCCCAGATATACATCTGCACATATACATGTACCTATTACATGTTATTAAATCGGGAAGTTCATGGGTGACCCAAACAGTACTGGAATTTTCAAGCAACATGTTACAAGCACTTCTTTCAATACGGGTACTAGAGTTAACAATGCGTTTGCACGGGTCTCCCACCCAGAAAAATGTTGTCTAAACTGATACAGATATCCGCCAAGTTTCCAAAGAGCAAAAATAATATCCAAACTTACTTGCTTGATAAGCTGCAAACTTACTATTACCGCATATATAGTTTAATTTCCCAAATCTCATGACTTTTGTCATTTTTATATGAAGAGTGATATTAATGTATTTTTTCACTGTTTTGAGTTAGCACTTTTTTGCAGTACAAAGTGATGTACTTGTAATAATGCTGCCTTACATTTAGGTGGCTTTAAGTAAGTCACACATAGGATGCATAGACAATAGTATATATAGTGCAAAAATAAAGTTCACAGTAGATAACAGTGGCATTCAACGAGGTAACATATTTATGTAATAAATAACTATATGGCATTCACAAATTCTGAAGTACAGTTACGTAATGTGTTTAACGATGTGTGTCATTTGGGAAAGTTTACATTCTTTTGTCAGAAAATGACTTGAGCTGTTTTGTACAATCAAATGATTTAAGATAAAAAAAATTGCAAATCAAATACACAATTTACGATACAAAGAGAGCATTTACAAATGTTGACAAATGTTCAATTTGACAATATAATGTTGAATATTTAATAAATGTGTGGTACACAAGATTTTGTAGGGAATGGACACCTAAATGTAATATCATTTACCAAGTTAATATTTATGACATTGTAATTCACTGGTTGAATGTTAAACACATTTTTTTACAAAATCTACAAATGTTCTAATAATCATATCCACAAATAATATACATAAGAGACATATACTGCTGCAGAAACGAACTGAAACTGTGGACAATATATCATGAAGCAGAGGCATTCATATACATGACAGGATTTCAAGGAATAAGCAGATGTGCATACAAACAATGCAAAGTTGAAATTAATGTTACTATGCTGTCATTACCCTTCACGAAAAAGTGTATTTAATACGCATTTAATTTATATTAAACGCTGCGGTATTGGTATCATATTTTTTCTGCGTTTAATACGCGTTTAATACACTTGAAAATGCCAAAAAAATATGCTTAGTAAAGAAAAAAAGTGTGTTTTTTCTGCATTTTCCCTGCATTAACACACTGAAGTGCATTTAAAGGGTATTGTGCTCCATGAAAAATGCACTTTTTCTTCAAAAAATACACTTATTTTAGTTTATTTTAAGTGTATTTTCTAGTGCATTAATAAACTTTTTTGTAAAAAATGCAGAAAAAGTACAGAAACAATACACTTAGTGCACTAAAAGTGTATTTAATGCGCATTTAACGCAGAAAAAATACGGTGCCAATACGGCAGCGTTTAATACGCTTATTCGAGAAGGATACTAAGTTAACGTTTAAATAAAATATTGTTTTAATTGATAATTATTAATAGATTATTGTTCCTAATTACTTAAATAAAAGCCCAAGTCATTTCCAATCAAAAAGATCAGTGTCAACACATTATTTATTGGTTTAGTCAAATTTTATTTAACACGTTTTGTCATCAATTTCTGTAGTTTACTGAAATTCTGAAAACCAGTATAACAGTAAAACTATATAATAATTTATTGAACTAAAAAGGTTGGTAAATCACTTGAATCTTTGTATTGTCTGTGTTATACAATAAACATTGGATCATGTACATAATGGCTGCAAAAGGTATAAAAACGATGATGAAATGCTAAAATGAAGACACGTGATCCAACCCACAACCTGGGATTGAGGCATTGATAAGCACAGCTAAACTGCGCTATCTTGGAGACTTAGGGAATTTGACGTCATTTTAAAACTTTTTTTGCAACTGTCCAAAATGACAAGCCTAAATGTTACAATAAAATGTAACCAAATATAGCTATCATAATTATTTATAAAACAGTAAATTATTTATATAAACTGTATAAAAAGCAACAGCTTCAACAAAAGAAAGACTGGTATAATTTTAAAGAACATCTTGTTGAAAGTTAAAAACTACTTATTTTTAGGCTTTTATAAAATTGTCTTGTATTTCATTAAATTTTCTGCCGATGAATTGCATTTGTTGCTATAGTTGAACATTACTTTCCGATTTGAATTACAGATAGCTAGGTTAAAAAAACACATAAATATTTCATGCAAATGATCATAGTTATGCACTACATAATTTTAAGAAAGTAAAGTAAGTAAGAAAATGACACCCAGATAGGGAAGGCCAGCTGTACAACTTTAAACTAAGGTAGCCATTGGGTACACGAGTGCCCGTGTAATTACCTGCCAACAACAACATCTCACACAAACTCTGCATCACTTTCCTCACACTCACTGAGTGTCTGCAACATAATGTGTCATGGGTTAATGACGCTATAAATATGTTACACATCAATAACAATGATTAAACACTCTATTTTATGTAAGTACAAATAATACATCAAACATAGAATGGACCTGACATGCCTCTTTTTTCACGTATAACTGGGGATTTCATGTTGTTTAAGTATAACATTGGTGGTATAATTTGTATTTTCTATTACTCATTTGGTAAAACTGATTGTGTCATTCATAGTATTTACAATATTTTAAAACGGTCTTATTTTATTTCAGTATTGTTTAAATACAAAGTGCATACAGTTTTGTGGTAAAATAGTACTGATGTAGTTATGAATGCAAGTGTCTATGGTACTAATTTCTCCACAAAATTGTACAATTACAAATAGTTAACTGAATATTGAACATTGGTATAATAAAATAATTTCTTCTATGTTTGATGTCTTATTCTAATTTTCATGATGTAAAATTATGCATTTAATAACGTTTAAGGGTAAAAATCATGCCTGCACACAATGTATAAAGCTTTCATTTTACACTTATAACTTTTTTTAACCATGTAAAGAATAAAATGTAGGCATACAGTGGCATATAATACCTTTTGCTAAAAGTCACTTAAAACGTCTACAAAAATATACAGAATATTGCTCATATTGCCTGTCAATGCTCATATTGCCTGTCAATACCCGGCAGCTAGAGTATTATTCAATAACTGTAAAATCTTCTGACAAAAATGTTATCTACTCTAGAAATAGATTGTAAAGTATATCAAAAATGTGCGTGCATTTTGTTCAGGTGAATTCACAAAACAATGGACAATTTTTGCTTTGAAATGTGGTCAATGGAATAATAAATACTCATATATGACATTTCACTCAAATGCGATTAATGTATTAAAAAGTAAATTTGTTTGATGTCACAGTTTGATACAAATATGACTTTGGCACAAATGCAATATTTACAAACTACAAATAAGTTGTCAAAGCATAAAAATAAAGTAAAATATAAATAAATATTTAGAAATGCAAACTTTTTAACATGTACATAATGGATTCACTTTCAAAAAATCGACTTTGATTTAAAAAAAGTAGTATGAACACAATCTATAAAAACTAGTCATTTTAACAAAAGATTCGTTAACATTCAGTATCCTTTAACAAACTACACTCCTGATCAGAGTTCTTCAACAGTAGTTCAGAGGTCACGCTATTATTGACCTTTGCCGTTTCCAAGGGCAACTGTCTGAACTGCTGTTGCTTAGCAACATTAGCCTCATTTCTGGGTTTCCACACTGGGGAACCCATAGGAGGGGTAGCCGCTTTTGCACTAACAAATTTTAATGGATTTGCACTCGCAAAAGTCAATTTTGCAGAAGAACCAGAATAATGACTAGATGTGCTTAGATTTGAACACGAAGAATTATCGCTACTTGCTCCCATACTTGTGCCACCATTATGCACAATCTGCGTCTCTGACGTGGCAACATTACCCTCATCCTCAAAATCGTCGGAACTTACTTCATTTAGATCGCCGACGGTTTTGCTTCTCATTCTGAACACTCCATCTTCTTCGATTCTGAACTTTTCTTCAAGTTCCATAGAATGTCTCTCCACGTCCATTTTACCGTTTGAATTATTGCGTTTCTTACTGATGGTGCTACGGGAATTAGTCTGCAGAGCCTCGAGGCGTTTGCCACCGTATGGAATGTATTTATTTTTACTAGAACTGCTAGCACTTGATGGCACATTCATCTTACGAACACAGTCTCGGATTGTCTGTCGAATGATCCTCATAAAGTCTGTTTTAGCTTCCAATGTACTGAAAGGTAAATAAATGGGTCAAGCTAAGTTGCTTTTTATAAAACAAGATTTAAAATAAGACTCTTCCAAAGTTTCTCTTATACCAAACACTTTTGCCCTAGTCATATCAAGTTGCGTTTTAAAACAAGATTCAAAACAGGTCCAAATGTCTCATGTACACACCAATCAAATTTGCCCTGTCCTATACTGCATTCTCTTTAATAAAGATTGAAATATGTTTTAAAACCAACTGATGAATGGAAATTAATCCTCAAGCAATAGCTTGAGAGGAGTTCAAAATATTAGTGACAAAAACTAGCAAGGTCTTTAGTATATAACTAAGTAAACAAATGTCACATTATTAGAAAATTGCCAGTCAATGTTCATTAACACATATTGGTACCTGTTACAGAACTACTGCTAGTTAACCACTTAGTCAAATAAATAATAAATTCGGGACAAGAAAAAACCTTTGAAATAGACCAGAATTCCAATTTACTGAGTTTGGCATAGAGTTGATGAAATGTATTTTAAACAACAAGGGTTAACAATTATTCATGTTTTTTCTTTATATTCTTTTGGTCAGTCTGACCTTGACCTTTGACCCAAGGACCCCAAAATCAATAGGGATCCTCTACTCGTCGTAACAAACCCACCTAACAAGTTTGAAGAACTTAGGCCTAAGCAGGGTTTGGTCTACGGAAAGACAGACACGTGGACATTTGCAAAGCAATATACAACAATAAAGTGTCTTATTCTAAACAATATTGTCAAAATAGTGAATATTGAACATTAAAAAGTATTTTACCTGTTACAAAATTGGTAAACACGTTCAGGTCTAGCTTCCGCGTCGCATCGTGAATGTACTAGTTCCCACCAGAAATGGCCGTCGATGTCGCTGACCTTGCCAATGCGCACCTGGACGTCTTGCACGGGAATCAAAGTGCGGAACCTCTCGGCCGTGTCGTAACTTTCACTGAACAGCCCCCTAGCAGCACTAACACCCTGGCAAACAGAGTAGGTAACAGGCATTAGCTATTTTTATGCTATATTTAGCCCTAGTTATAAATGAAAAAAAAGATGCACAACATCATTAGCTTTCACTGAACAGACCCATAGCAGCACTGGCAGCCTGGGAAACATGGTATGTAGCAGGTATTAGGCATTATCTTTCAATTGTTATATTTAGATCTATAACAATGAACTATTGTTCCATTAAATTAAAGTTCAATTTAATTTGCTAAGTAACATTCACAAGGATTTAAATGGTAATACGAACATAATTGAAATTTAGCTTCAAATTGTGGGCAGTCATATTGAGTACTTTCCTTTCATAGTTGCCAAATTGCAACATCGTTTATTTAATATATGAGATTGATGATTAATTCAAGCAGTAGGCCACCTGAAAGAAAGATTCACACGGAAATATTCTGCAGCACAAGAATTACAAGTATTTCATAATTAACTGTTACAAAAATAACACTCAGGGAGCTTTCAAACAATCTGTCTCAAAGATACCCAGGTAACTAGTACTGGTTCCACCCAGGGAATGATTTGAAAGTATTTCAATAAGCCTTTGGCCTACTGCAATATAGAGGTAATATAAATGGGTTTAAACTTAATAATCAGCTACTATTATCTACCCCTCTAGATTTCCTTCGTTTCAACCTCTCCCTGCAAAGAAATACAACTCCGGTCTTGAAGACAAAGACAGTGCTCTCCAGTTCTGTCCCTTTCTTGATCTTGCCCATACTATCTGTGATGTTACACCACTCCACTGTGCCATACATCTGAAGTTCCCCTACACTCAGATCCACCGGCTGAAAGCATTGCATCCAATAGAGGTTTCCACAAATGCCAACCATAACATACTAATATAGTGTTTTCTTATATATACCTATCATTTTTCTGCCATCAATACAGATTGTATTCAACATTCAAATACGGGAAAGTGTATTTGCTACTTTTTTTTTCCGTATTATATTAGTAGTACTTTTTATGTCAAAACAAACACATGGCTGTTGTCCACAAAAGAATGTCGAATAAGACAGGATGTCGTCATACACAGATGTCGTCGTTCAAAATGTTCCTCTGTATATTGAGAGGACAGTTGAGTAGTCAACTTTATGCAGATACCATAAAAAATAGAACTGCACGACAACAAGCAAAACAGCTTACAGTTTTATGCGGGTAAATGTCCTTGAACATCTTTGAAAGCTCGTCAAATATTGCACCGTATTCCTCATAGATTTTCTGCATCTCGTTGATATGTTCTGCCACTGCCTCCATCCCCTTTCTCGCCTCTGGAAGACAGAAAGGTTCAACTAGGTATAAGCAAGTTTAGTTTAAACCTTATTTATTTTAGCTTGATTGTGTCAAAAGCCTTAGGCTTATTAAACACTCTCTAGTCTGATTCTGGGTAGAACCAGAAATGGGTGTCTTTTTGAGACTGCACAGGCTAATCAGGGACGACACTTTACGCACATGCATTAAGACCAGTTTTCCCACGACGCGCCTCATTTAAACTCTCTCAGTGACCTCATGACCTCCCAATCGCAAATTGGACACCATATCCATTACACTGCGACCTATAAACAAGTGTGACCACAATGTAACTAGATTATAAATTGGTGTAGTGTTACCACTACTTTACTGGGTTTCCACCTATGGTAGTTGGTCACTGTTCTGGGACAGATACTACTGGGTACTTTCATTTGATAGTGAGCTGCCATAGAATAGACGGCAGTGACTGTGAAGTGACTGCTATTTATAGAATGCACACTGTCACTGTGCTTACAAAAAGTGTTAGGTTTGTTTGTTTTGTTGGGTTTTTTTGCCGTTTTCTGGGACGGTTTTCAACAGTATTTCAGTCATATCACGGCAGTCAGTTAACCTACTCAAAATTTTCCTGGGCAAGCTTAGCCGATCTAAGCGGTTTACTAGTACTAAGTGCACGTACCTATGCCAGTAACTGACAACTGCCCTACTTGAATCAGAGGTAGGGGGAGAATGGCCGTAGAAATAATTTCATGACCAATCCCCACACAAGTTATGTAGCCGGGCTGGGGTTCGAACTCACGATCCCCGGATTGACAGTCTAGCGCTCTACCAATGAGCTAGCCGGACCTGGCACAAAAGTGTTAGGGAAGTAATTTAGTTCATGTAGGTACATAATTATTATATGTGGCGCGTCGTGAGAAAACCGGTTTTAATGCATGTACGTTAAGTGTCATCCCGGATTAGCCTGTGCAGTCTGCACAGGCCAATCCGGGATGGCACTTTCTGCCTCCAGTGGATTTATGTTTAGAAGAGACCTCCTTGAAACAGAAACTACCATAAAAGCGCAAAGTGCCGTACTGGATTAGCCTGTGCGGACTGCACAGGCTAATCTGGGACGACACTTTACGCACATGCATTATTAAGACCGGTTTTCTCATGACGCGCCACATATGTAGGTACCTGACAAGTGATGATGCTCATCAGACTCTGGGTCAGTAAGATTGCACAGCTGCTGCAGCAGGAGTGGGTATTTGAGTATTCGCTGTATCGGCTTGATCAGGTACGAGTCCAGCGTGGCCGAGTGCTGGTGCTTCGGGTTTCGCGCTATCAGGAACTCTTTTAATCTCTCGTTGATTGTGTCTGCAAGTAGCACAGATGCATGTTTAGTACTGTGGAGATGTGCATAAACAGGTATGTAATAGAAGAATATCTGATGTTAAAGGGACTTGTTCACGGATTTTTGGATTTTTTAAATATGCCATTAAACGTCTTAACATGTCAAATTATAGCATCTGAAATAAAAAGTCCAAGTACTTTAACAAGAAAAGAAAAAAAAAAGGAACAAACAAAAGTTACTCCCACCAGGGTTCGAACCTCAGATCACCTGATCAAAAGTCTAACTCGTTACCTCTCGGCCATTCCGACTTCCATAGTTGATGGTGTATTTTTCACTTTACGTAATTGATTCACACATTTTTAACAATTTCAACAAAAACAACAGAAACACTCCAAAATTTTCCATCATTTGGCGTTACTAACGCTTTATAATTGTATCTATTCTAATTTATATTTACTCATGAACAAAACGGTATTTATAGTATAGTTTTAGGCCAGTGGTGTTATTTCACTCCTTTATATACACTGTTCTTTTATTTTTTGAATCTGTGACAAAAAGTTTGACAATCATCAATTCGTCCATCTGTCAACAAGTCCCTTTAAATGACCAGAAATGTATTTTCACAAATCAAACTGGTCATGACAAATGCATACTATTTTGTACACATTGAAGCAGCTTTGGTGTAAAAGATGCATGTACATTTATATAGATGAGTATAATATACAGTGTATAAAAACATTTGTGCATACTAAACTGCCATAATTTATATAATATATCCTAATAAAAATACTCCAGAAATATACTCTATTTTCAGTTATTTTTTTTAGGATTTTTTGCCGTTGTATTAGTATTTCAGTCATATAACGACGGTCAGTTAACCTACTCACACTTTTCCTGGGAAAGCTTAGCCCATCTAAGCGGTTTACCAGTACTAAGTGCACATACCTATGCCAGTAACTGACAACTGCCCTACTTGAATCAGAGGTAGGGGGAGAAAGGCTGTAGAAATAATTTCATGACCAATCATGAAACTAACTAACTAAACTAACTAATTTCATGACCAATCCCCACACAAGTTATGTGGCCAGGCTCAGGTACGATCCCCGGATCAACAGTCCAGTGCTCTACCAGCTGAGCTAGCCACTATACCTGCCTTCTGGCTATCATCGATATCATTGAAAGTGCAGCACAACAGGAAGCAACAATCCTTGAAAAGCACTCTTACTTTACTGACCTGGATTAAGTATTTTCTTCCCCGGATTAAGTATTCCCTAACCTGGAATAAGTTTGTTCTTACCTGGATCAAGTCTTTTCTTACCTGGAATAAGTGTTTTCTAAACTGGATTAAGTATTTTCTGACCAGGATTAAATACGTTCTTACCTGATAATGTATTTTCTTACCTGATTATTTTCTTAACTGGATTAAGTATTTTCTGACCAGGATTAAATACGTTCTTACCTGATAAAGTATTTTCTTACCTGATAAAGTATTTTCTTACCTGGATTAAGTATTTTCTTACCTGGATTAAGTATTTTCTTACCTGATAAAGTATTTTCTTACCTGATTAACCTGGATTAAGTATTTTCTTACCTGGATTAAGTATTTTCTTACCTGGATTAAGTATCTTCTGAGATCGGGAGTGGCTTGCACAGAAGGAGCTGTAGACTTTGAAGTGATTGGCGTAGAACAGGAAAGACCCTCCCAGGGAAAACAGGACCCGCTGAAACACAGCCCGCAAAGTGTGGCGTAATGGTGTGTTCCCAATATAACAATATACACAGGTAAAATACCTACCAATGTTTATGAATATGATAAACTAAAATTTTATAGTGCAAGCATTTTTAAAAGATTGGTTAAGTTTAATTTGACATATGTGATACCGTAATGGAAAATTGCCCTTACGTTGTTAAAAAGTCTTGTAGACCGGTAATGCGCATTAAGTTTTCAAAAATTGATTTTGAGAGCCCAAAAGTGAGCATTATACATGCAGCTTTACAGTAAGTGTTAAGGAATTTGGATAATAAAATGATGACATGGAAATCATTTTAATGGGCATTTGAAATTAAAGAAGTAATGAATAGGTTATATCAATGTGGATTTTTGACAATGACATGAAATAAAAGGAAACTATATATCAAATTTTGTCTATAAATGTAGAATTTACACAGACAAAACAGAAATGTTTCAATTGAAATAATGACTGTTTACATACAAATTCCAAAAACATGGCTCAAAATGGAAGGATTACACACACATAATGTAGGTTCAGTGCAAAGTGATAATAACTTGCAGGTAAACTATAACAAATTATCATACCATAGAATCTCACTGAATATACAACATTCAAGAAAATCCTGACCAAAACAGCCTAATACAGTCTGACAGCATAAAAAGACAACTACTGTTATGTGGATGTTCTTAGGCGATGTTGGATATTTATGAAGGAAATTCATTGTTAGCTAGATTTCATTAAAGGACATTCTAAAAGTCTAAAAGTCTTAAAGTTAATTTTAATCATTCAGGAACAGTTGCTAATATCATACAGTTAACGCATGAAAGACACCATAAGATGACAAACAACGCAGCATGTACAACACCCAGACTGGATACCACAACATACCAAAACCTCCTCTTCCTTAAGTAGGCAGGCAGTGAATGAAATAACATTATCGATGAGAATGGTGACAATTAAAATCGCGTGGTAAAGAGACAAGAATTATATGATTGTGTTACTACCTATAAAGATTACGAGTCTTTAGAGCTTCACATGCTTTGGAAATCTTTTTTTCGCAAATGTGTGCGATTCTGATCATTTCATGATCACATGCTATACCTCGTTTTCCATGTAATACAGTCATTATAAATATTTTTATCTTACACATGTGTAAGATAACATTTTGAGCGTTTTCATCGGCCACATATTCTTTGACTGACAAATCGCATAACGTTATTTTGGTGAAATGACCTCGTCAACATGAAATGACGTCACGTCAGTACACAACTTTTAAGGACTTATCAACATCTTTTGGTAAAATTATTAAAAAAATTCAGTTTACAAGCATGTGATAATAAAAAAGATCTGACACTCACTGTCAATTTCATTCTTATATTAACAAAACCAATTTAATGTTATTACTATTCCACGAAAATGGAGGGTGCAAAAATAAACTTTATACTAATAAGGTCCAAACGTTCCGTATGGATGCACCCCAATACAGCTATCAATAACAGTTTATCAATATACTAACTGTTATCTGCTGGGCCCGTATTCATCAACCTTTTCTTAGACTTAAGAATAAAGAATAGACTTTGACTCAAGAAGAATCCCTGTGTGTTCCCAAATACCGTATGCTGGTATCAAAGTCGCTTATGTCATTAGCAAATTGTTCGAAATAAAGAATGCTATAACCCTTCTCGAAAAAGCGTATTAAACGCTGGGGTATTGGCACCGTATTTTTTCTATGTTAAATGCGCATTAAATAAACTTTTAGTACACTAAGTGTATTGTTTCTGTACTTTTTCTGCATTTTTTACAAAAAGTTTATTAATGCACTAGAAAATACACTTAAAATACACTTAAGTGTATTTTTTGAAGAAAAAGTGCATTTTTCATGGAGAACAATACACTTTAATGCACTGAAGTGTGTTAATGCAGGGAAAATGCAGAAAAATACACTTTGTTTCTTTAATAAGCGCATTTTTTCTGCATTTTCAAGTGTATTAAACGCGTATTAAACGCTGAAAAAATATGGTGCCAATACCGCAGCATTTTATACTCATTAAATGCATATTAAATTCACTTTTTCTAGAAGGGAAGTTAGAGTCGGTGAATACCAAGAAAGATTCAATTTAACAGCCTCTTAACAAAAGAGCAGTTTCAAGAATATTCTTTATTCTTAGTCTTAATTCTAAGAATTGGCTGATGAATATGGGCCCTAGTCCAGAGCACAATGGTCAAATTAAATATTATATGAGGCACATCATGGGAAAACCGGGCTTAATGCATGTGCGTAAAGTGTCGTCCCGAATTAGCCTGTGCAGGCTGCACAGGCTAAGCCGGGACGACACTTTACGCACATGTATTATGACGGGACCCGCTTTTCCCACGACACTCCTCATATATAAAATGAGAAACAAATAAAATCTGTCTGCAAGTACCTACCCTGTAGCTTTTGAAGTCACCCCCGGTGAGAAATTCACTGTCATGGCCGATAGACTCGACTAAACTCTGTAAAAACTGTCGTTGAAATACGGCTATTTCCTGAATGTTGCCGAAGATATGATCGATCTCGTCTGATGTCAAGAAGCTCTCCTCCTTCAGTGGCTCTAGGTAGCGCTTCAGTAGACAATTCAAGTCCTGAAACATTATAAGCAATATTAAATATTGATGAATGAGAAATGTGTATGTTCAGTAGAGACTAGTGTAAGATTTAAGATATTAAAATAATTTGAAATTGACAAGACCAGACAAAAGTAAGTAACAATGGTGGAGATATGAGCAGAATGTCCTTTGAATATGTCACCAGTTACTTAGAAACCACTTAAGTGGTGTACCAATGAAGAAAGTAGAATAGATCTTAATCCAATTGTAAACAGCTTCAGGCTGACTGGTAAAATTTTAGATGCGGAAACAACTGCAAGCAGACACGGAATGCATTACTGGTCAAATTCTGATGAAATTGCAAAGAATTGCTTACAAATATGCAATTTATTTAAATACCTGGCACATTTGAAATAAAAGTGACTATCATCGGCTTCATGGCTTTGTTAACTTACATTCACATATGCCTCTTCTGTATTCACAAGTTCCTTTATGACCTTGTGTAATCTTTCGACCTCCGACAGCTGCCGGTTGCTATTGACAACCTCCTCCCCTGGTTCCCTGCAAATAGCTGTCACCTGGTCTGCACCCTTTAAAATATTTTAGAACACGGCTTGTTTTTATGACTGAAATAATTTTCAGCATACTTCAAAACATTTTTGGTCATTCCAACATCATTTACAACACAATAGTGATAATGAGCAAACAAAATTGTTACCACTACATTTTACCTTTTTTTTAAACAAGTAATGTCTACAATCTGAAATAATTAAAATGATGTATGCAATTTTAAATTTTATGATTTTTACCCTAAATAGGTACAAACCATTTACAACTACAATATTTTTGTGCAAAAATTCTTTAAAACCTTACAAAAAGTAGTTTGTGATTTGTAACACAAAATAAACAGAACAATAAAAAAATACAACTTATTCGTAAGGCCAGAGTTTTTTTATTTATTGGTTCTCTGACATTTTTGGAAAAGTGTCCAGTTGGAGGAGGGAAAAAAAAACAAAAAACACAGGCTTGAGTAAACTAATGACTAGAATTTCACAAATGCAAATGGACAGTGTATTAAAATCTTTATCAATTATTACTTACAAAAATCATATTACACAACATTAACTTTATCACTGCATGATAACCATGACATTAATACCAATAAATAATACCATTAAAAGGTAGCATTTATCTAATAAAAACTACTGTTAAAATATGCTCACACTTAAATAAATACGGTACGTCAGATATCGGTGGACAGTGGCCATATAATATGTATAACAGCATGTTTAATGAAGTGAAAATTAACTGAACATATCTAATTAATAAATCAATATACACCAATGGAACTATAATATTGATATAAAATTATAAATGTGTATTTAAAACAACGATTCTAAGATCTTAATTTGTTTTACTGAGTTTCGTTCTTCTGACTTGAAGTGTTGTATAAAGTAACACAGCAGATCATATGAATCATACAGCGATAAACAGTCACAATGCATGTTACATAAAATTTAGTCATTTCTTCAGGGGTTTTTTTTTTTGCATTCCATGTTACAGGTTGAAAAACCCTTTTCACAAGCTCATTTTACGATATCGGTTACATTCTACAATTGTTTGTTGTTGCTTCTTGGAAAAAATCGGGTCGGCGGATCCTAGAACCTAGAAGTCAACAAACTCTCTCCTAAGCATACATAAGTGAGCAATCAAGAAATGTGTCATGTAGATACATTTAAAGTACATTTAAAATATAGTGTAATGTAACCTGAAGGAGAGCATCCACCTGGTCTGTGTTGGACTGAGGCTTGTTCCCTGTCTGAGTATGGTGTGGGGAACTTGTACAACTCGTGTTTACAGAGCTGGAAGTACTTCCTGTAGGCAACAAATTAAAGCACTGTCAGCATTAACATACAGTTTCATAACGAATTGATTGATTTGCATTTGATTTTCATCTGTGTCCACTTTTAACTTCGACAAGTCTATTCATCATGGACAGAAATATTGAAAATTTATATACCGTTTTTTTTTTAAGGTAAACAAATCATTAGCGTTTATGACTGTTGTCAATATATATGAAACCTGATGCTTTCTTAGTAAATATGCAATATTGATCAATGAAGGTAAACAAGACCTACAAATAGTATTATATAAAATATATATAGTACATGATGTTAAAATGTAGTACAACATATTAAAACATCTAAAAAATTTAATGTACCAGTAACAAGTTAATCTGCAATTCTATGTCAGGGCACAATTATATTCTAGCAGATTTTATAACATAATAACATTTTAACACCGGCACACTTACCTGACGACGGCGGTGGTATTTTAAGAGATTCAATACTGTTGTCACTGATTCGTGACTGGGTGGGTGGAGGAGGGAGAGTGGGTGGTGTTGCCATGACAACAGCGCCGCTGGGCTGGAACATGGAGCGCACGGTGAAGCAGATCCTGCAGGACTCTATGAGGAGTTGCTCCACGTAGACCATGTCCAGATCGGAGACTATCTTGCCGTTGATGACCACTATCTCGTCAGTAGCACGCATGCCTGGGAACACAATCAGGGCCCAGTTGGTCAAAACTTTAACGGACAATTAAGCTAACAGCCGTTAACTTTTGGATGAAGTTTTTGATGTAAATAAAATGTTAAAATCTGCATTTATTCTGATATGCTCAAATAATTGTCAAATGCTTCATAAGTGAGTTGCTTGTAATATTAGTTTTATTTATATCTAAAGTTAACAGGCCGTTAGCTTTACCGGCCCTTAAAGTTTTGAGCAACTGGGCCCAGATCATCTTAATGGAACACAATTGATATTGAAATGGCTTTAATATTCAATGTTGTTGTTCTTGCTGTTTTCTTCAAAAGTACATGTACATAGACCATGCAAAAATGTTCATGCACTGAATTTTAAAGGCTTTAAATTTCTATGTAAACATTTTGCTTGGGAACATTATCAGATGATGTTTAAGGTTATAGAGCTTATATATTTCAATGGCTTTAAAACTGATGTAAGTGAAGTGGATTTCATGTATCCCCTTCAGCAAATCAGAACTCTTGCTTAATCGATTTAAAAAAAAAAAAAATTATGAACAAAATACATTGGCAATGTAATGGCATTAAAATATTTATGCATGGTATTTATTTTACTTTGCAATGAAGCATTTATATGTAAAACATAGCAAATTATGTTGAATAGCGACTGAATTTCCTACAAAACACAAACATTACTTATGCAAATGGTAAGAGCCCACTGCATCACACAAACTGACTTGTACATTTCTGAACCGATAAAAAGACTTCCAGTTTCTGAACTGATAAAAAGACTTCCACTTAGCACTGATATTCTGAATGCAAACTGCAGCCATTTTCCTCCTTGCACCCCTACACATACCTTTCTGATCTGCGAGACTGCTGGGTCGCACTTCAGTGACGTAGACTCTCAGATCATCCTCCTTATCAAAGTCCTCGGCTAGTTCCGCTTCTATTTTTAGACCGAAATCTCGGTGCTTATCGCACTTCGATAATTCCACCTGATACATGTACTTCTGACACACTTCTACGATCTCACAGCGCTGTCAAAAAGAAATGTTGAAATATCACTATTATGAGAGAAAAATGTTATTAAAGTCAGTACTGGTAATTAAAATGTTTAAGCCATACCTGCTATCAATGTTCATCTTAAAAAATCAAGACAGGTAAGAGAATGGTTTGTCTCATTCTTGTTTTTATATTCCATAATTATTGACAGAATGTACTGCATATATTTTATGCTTAGTATAAATTATACTTATAAATAGCATTTACATCTTATCTGGAACACATTCTAAACTTCATTTAAAATCTGACATCCTTTCATGTTAATAATTGTATTTTATTAATTTATTTTTTTCTTTTAAAGAAAGGACTTTATCCAAAAGAAACTAGACAAAATTCAATGGAAAACAAAAATACCATTTTATTTAAATATTATTCTCACCAGTTTCTTTATATTTTCATTTCTATCGGGGTACTGGTAGCTCCCCTCTGGCGCCCCCTGCAGTCTCACACGCAGGTAGTGGTCTCGTGGGTTCAGCTGACGTCTGCTGCACACTGTCAATAACACGTCTTCTGCTGTGGTTGTCTTCTTAATGCCTACTGTCACACTCTGGAAATGTTACACTGTATTTAAAGGAAAGGTCATACTTTTCATCCTTAAGTTAGGGTTCTCATATATTTCTTCAACTGCTAACATTATTTTTAAGAAGTTGCACTGACACATTTGCAAAAGATAAAAATTTTGGGACAAGATAACCATTTCTCAAAGCAACAGATAAGCCTTTTTGTGCGTACCCAATTCTGAAACACCATTTACTCAATAAATATAAAATTTAATGAGTGACAAAACTCAAGTCATATCCTAAATACTCAAACATAACCAAACAGACTGCATACAGATTGGTCAATGTTTAACTTAAAGTCATGTAGGCAAAAGAATGAGTGTTCAATGCAAGCTCAATATGACACGTGACCTGTAGTATTTTGAACACATAATTCATGCATGGTTTTAAAATGGTAGGCATATTGATGGAATTTTAGTGTTATGTTTGTTTTACTCAATTTTGTATTTCCAACAATCAATTAATGTAAATCCTATGGAGTAATGTAATATCAAGTACTCAATTTAACAATCCAGTATTGAATTATTTTTTAAATAATGTGAAAATACTCAATTCTGAAAAAAATTGTATCTGTTGGTCTGCATTTCTTAAATGCCTACTCAATTAAGTCTCTGACAAACATTGTTTACAGAATACAGTTGTTTTTACAAGATGTCTCCATCAAACAATGAGGTTCTGAAGTTCTGAATGGCTAAATGGCTTGTCAATCAAATTTTAGGCGCGTTGTGAGAAAACCAGGCTTAATACATGTGCGTAAAGTGTCGTCCTGGATTAGCCTGTGCAATCCGCACAGGCTAATCCAGGACGGCACTTTCCACCTACAGTGGATTTATGTTTAGAAGTGACTTCCTTGAAACAGAAAATACCATAAAAGCGAAAAGTGCCATCCTGGATTAGCCTATGCGGACTGCACAGGCTAATCTGGGACAACACTTTACGCACATGCATTAAGACCGGTTTTCCACCGACACGCCTCATTTTATGTTCGGTCAATTGCAAGGTAGGCTCACAAGTCTTTACTTAGTTTTCCAACAGTATATCCTTTTTTAATTGTCATTTACATATTGGTTTTTATATCTAAATCAATATGCAATCAATATGTGATCTTAAACATTATTGAGCACTTGTATTTTCTCTCTGACTTAAAAGTAAACATGGTTATTGGGTTTTCCTGTAGTATAATGCAAACATCTCTGGAAAGAACAATTCTGGCATATACATTTGATAGAATACCCTTCATTGGTGTGACACATGAAATAATTTCCTTACATAAAATACTAGTAAATAAGGGCATTATTGTTTGGATTGTCCAAATATGACATTCCTTCCTTATGACATAAATTATATAAAGAATAGCACACTTGATTTCAAAGTTTAGAAAGTGACATCCCTTCCTTATGCGATAAATTAAGCACACCATGACCTAGTTGATTGTTCAAATGTTTCAAATGAGACTACATCCCTTCCTTATGGCATGAGTCAAGCACAGACTGATCAACTTGAATGTTTTGAAGGAGACTACATCCCTTCCTTATGGCATAAATCAAGCACAGACAGTCCTACCTGATTGTTTGGCACTGCCACCTTGGAGAGTATTTCACTGGAACCGGTAGAGCCGCAAGGTGATTGGCTGCCACTGCTGTCCTTGCTAATCAAGTCCCCCACCACCTCATCCAGCTCGGAGGCCTTGTACACACACCTGAAAATACACATACAAATAAGAGGTAAAGTAATAAATATAGGAGGTACCCTTCTTGAATAAGTGTATTAAACACTGCGGTATTGGCACCATATTTTTTTCTATGTGTATTTTAAGTGTATTTTCTAGTGCATTAATACATTTTTTTGGTAAAAAAAATGCAGAAAATGTACAGCAAAAATACAATTAGTGTACTAAAGTTTATTTAATTCGCATTTAACCCAGAAAAAAATACAGTGCCAATACAGCAGTGTTTAATACACTTATTCAAGAAGGGGGGGCATAACTCAAGTACGATAAGAGCAATTATGCCAAAAACCAAACTCGACCTTCCTTTTATTCCTACTAACACTTCCCTAAAGTTTGACAATGATTTCCCAAAAACTTTTTCAGTTATTGTCTGCACAAGCATTATTTGAATTTTTTTTTCAAAGTAGGCATAACTAAAGTATGATAAGATCAATTATGCAGAAAACTGAACTTTACCTTCCTTTTATGCCAACTAACACTGCCCTAAAGTTTCATAATGATTGCACAAAACTTCTCAAGTTATTGTCTGCACAATCTAAAGGGGATGCCACCGCAACCCTCATTGGAACAAAATACTAATTAATTGAAGAAATGCCAGCCAAAAATCAGTTTTAACTAGAATTGTCACATGAGTGATGGATATACCTCCATAATATGGCCTTGTCACAAAACTATGGCATCCATTCGAAAGAACTGGACAGAGAGAGAATGCTTTAATTTGTGAATGGTCAACAGTGTATTTGGAAAAATTTAATTTCAATAGGAGCCATAACTCGGTCAAAATCTAGTGGTTTGTAACCAAAGTTGAACTTGATCTGTATTTTATGATGTAACACCTATGTACCAAAAATAATTTAAATATGTGAAGCCTTTCACATTGTCCATTGTTTTCGGGAATTTAAGTCAAAAAGGGGCCATAACTGTGTCACAATTTAAAGATTTGTATCCAAAGTCAAACTTGACCTGTATTTTATTATGCTACACATGTGTACCAATAATTATTTAAATATGTCAAGTCATTGTTGAGTAATCATCAGGAATTCATGTTTTTAGGAAATTTAAGTCAAATAAAGGGCCATTACTCTGTCAAAATTTAGTGGTTTGCAACCAAAGTTGCACTTGACCCATATTTTATGATGCTACACATGTTTACCAAGAGCTATTTGAATATGTCAAGCCATTCTTGAGTAATCATACGGAAATCAAGTTTTTAGGGAATTTTAAGTAAAATATTTGCCATAACTCTGTCAAAATTTAGTGGTTTGTAACCAACATCGAACTTGACCTGTTATCTATGATATGTGTACCAAACATTATTTGAATATGTCAAGCCTTTCTTGAGTTATCACCCCCCCCCCCCGCCCCTGAAACTTCATTTGTGGGGGTACCGTCAACTCCCCTAAATTCGCGACTACCATTGATTGGAGGATGTTGTTATTGTCACGTGATCATCTTTGGCATTTGCGCATGCGCAAACGTGGCCGCGGGAATTTCTTTGTACATGTCCAATGGACCATGTGACCGAATATTGTGTGAATATACTGCATTTTAAACAGACAAAAGAACTGGACATGATACCTGATGTAAAAACACCATGATTTCTTATTCCCAAAACACCAGGAAGTTACATTTTTTTTTTTTCAATAAAAATACAAACCGAAATAGTTGTTTTTGTCCGATGTTGCAGTAGAACTTCCATATATGGGACATGATTCGTCAGTGTATCGTAACTAAGGCCGAGCAAAGTTTTTCTTGTATTTTTCAGTACCTTAATTTTAAGTGAAGTTTAGCCTTTTTTTATATGGAAATATGGTTACACAAGAGGCATTTAGGAAATTGTACAGGCTCTATTCATCACAAATTAAAAACACACCCTACAATGATATACTGAAAACAAAATGAAAACAGTAATTGTTTATGTTTTTTTTGCTTAAACTTAAATCATCCTGGATTTTAGATTCTGTAAGCCCCCTTAAAAGAAAAAATCCATTTACCTAAAAACGTTTTTCCCCACTGGTATAGCATTACTTAAATGTGCATTTGTGATAAGAAAGAATTACATTTCAGATTTCTTTTTTTAAATAAAATTCACTGTTTAATATGATAATCGAAAACTTGTTGTACATGTGGCCTAATTGAAGATTATTTTCTAGGAATGACGGGATGACGTCATATCCGCGAATCAATGATAGTTAGATAACATGGCGACTGCTTGACACTTACGTAAACAATGTGGACCTGCTAAAAGTTTTAAACGTTGTTTTGGATAAATAAGTTAAAAAAACAGCGGTATATATTTTTATTTTCAAATATTTGTACTAATTATTATGTTCAAATTGTTGAAATAATTTGATAATTGACATTAAATGTTAGGGTCGCGAATTTACGGTAATCGAGGATATAATTAATCTTTAATCTGAACACTGTATACCAAGAAAACATTTTTATAATGATGTTATATACACTTTAACACCTGGAAAAACAAGAACTAAGACACTAAGACTCAAGTGCGAACAATACAATTTAAGTGCACATGTATCAACCTCATGCATGCATTCATCATATTACAAGTAATGTTTGTTATATCCTAGCAGAATCCAGAATTAATTAATGAGAAGGAACATGCATTAAACAGGATATTAGGTGCATACATTTGCTGAGAATGTACTTAATACTAAGTTCATTACATGAAGAGAATGTAAATCCTGAATCTGTAGTCACAGCATGAAATACAATAAATTAATCAGGAGGACTTGCTCAATATCAGGCAACAGCTTGCATATTGGTGAGAAAATATGAAGTTGTAAGAACAGCATTACTTTGCGTCTGCACATTTGAAGTGGGGATTTGAAATTATTCAATAATGCTTATAAATGACAAGCATTGAAGGCAGAAAAGTCCGCAATAAAGGTGTGTGCCTTTGAAAGAATGATAATGGATTTCCTTTCTTTCCATGACCGTGAAAGACGGCACGCAACTATCGTTTGAGGTGTAAACATTTTGACCTAGAATATAATATTGTTTGATCTTGGATGTATGTTTTACGGTTTTATTGATGGCTGTTGTTTAAATAAGGCGTTTTTATTTTCAGAGGTCCTGGTCTTTGGGGTTTCAGAGAAGTAATACTTTAGGTTTGTGTGTCTTAAGTTTTTTGCACAGTAAAAATTACAGTAATATCAAATGACTAAATTTGTGATAGTAAATAATACTTTATTTTTATTTTGCAAACTGCAAACATATTTTAGTGTTATGGAATTTAGAATTACTCTGTCAACAATGAACTATCACAAACGAAAGAGCGTTTTATTGAAAGCCAGACTGATTTTGCCACTGCTACTTATGATCATCCAATTCCCGTACATGTGGTACAGAAACATAAATTATTTCTGTTCATTTCCTTCAAGCTTACTATTTTGGTTATTTTCTATAAGCATTGTCATGATACATATTTCTGAATTCGAAATAGTCATATACAGAACACACTTTTTATATATTTTTAGTAAGGTGTTATGAACAAAATATTATCCGTGATATTTCTAAAGTCTGTGGACAAACACATGCAGTGGTCATGTGCCGTACAATAAAGCAACTTACTGGTTAGGATTAGAGGAGGACGGTCTCATGGTGTGGTATTTGAACATCCCGTCCCCTCTTGGGGACAGAAGCCCCCCTTTCTGGTGCCCCTTCCCATACAGACTCGGCATCACGAGGGGTTTACGTGAACACACGAGTGCGTGAAACGACGACACAGTGAAGATTCCCAGGCGACTGAGCGTTCCTTTGGATGACTTGGACACATTGGCCAGTAGCACCTAGAGGTAAAATTGACATACTTAATTATTTTGAAGAAAAGCCGTATTATTAATGCATGTGCGTAAAGTGTCGTCCTGGATCAGCCTGTGCAGTTCACCCAAGACGACACTTTACGCACATGCATTAAGCCCAGTTTTCACACGACATACTCATATCATGAAATACATGATCTTTTTAAGTAGCAGTAGAAGTGGAATTAAAATGAACTGACCAATGAGAATGGTTGTTACATATTGGCATCAAATTCCATTGGCTACTATTTATAACAGACCTTTGGATTAGGAAGTTCAGAGCCCTGTATAGAGGCCGAGTAACACCGCAGACGGTATTGTTCTATATATAGCTTCTCCAAGTTCTCTTCCCATTGGTTGATCTGTTTAATGATTGCTTGCCGACTTCTTGGGTCAGACACAACCGTCAACTGAAGTTCCGCCATTTTCCGCATTTTCACATCCTACAAACAAAAACATAAACAAATACAAGCATTTTTCATTCTCATCAAGCAAAATATGCTGATCTTATATTACAACGTAAGTTCTACCATTTTCCGCATGTTATATCCAACAATTATTTTTCCTACACATTATATTATGCATGCTGTGATGATATCTTATAACAACTTGAAGTACCACATAAGTGGAAATAACATTTGCATTAATTAAAAGCACCTGAGAAGTCCCATCATAATTTAACACAGCAAAGTGCAGTTAAATCTTTATTCTTTCATCATAATTACCTGTAAAAACAGCTAGCTTACAGTCAGAAAATACTGAAGACAGTTAGATTTATAGTCTGAAATAATTACATATTTGTTTCTGCTTGCCAAAACATGCACTGAATTTTTATATCATTGAAGAAAATCTATGGCTTGCATCATAAAGAATATTTTATTATGAATTTTGACAACGAAATCAAAGGAGTGAATGCAGAGAACTATTAAATTTTGAACATCATGTCCACCTTTTGCAACCAGAGAGACAGTAAATTAAATTTGTGTGTTGCTGCAATAAAAGTCTATTTGAAGAGCCCTTCCAAAAACGGCCAACAAAAGAAATTACAACCTGTCAGCCTAGTTTGCACTAACATTTACCCTACAGATTACACAAACTTTCATATGTGTAAGAAAAACATATTCCAAGCACAAAAACCTATAACAGAACAAATTCTTATAGTCCCTTAAAAGCCAGAAGGTGATATCAGCCTTCTTTGCACATATGCTGATACGCACCTTGCAGCTTTCAAACGATGATATGTGGCGTGTTGTGGGAAACTCGGGCTTAATAAATGTGCATAGTGTCGTCCCGAATTAGCCTGTGCAGTCCTCTTTTATGGTATTTTCTGTTTCGAGGTAGTCTCTTCTAAACATAAATCCACTGAAGGCGGAAAGTGTCGTCCGGGATTAGCCTGAGCAGACTGCACAGGCTAATCCGGGACAACACTGTACGCACATGCATTTAGCCCAGGTTTCCCACGACAGGCCTCATATTTTCTATATAACATGCTACACAAGTCTCTTACGATGTCAATGTTTGTTTCCAGCTTGTGCAGCTCCGAGCGCAGCAGGCGTACAATGTTTTCCTTCCCATGCTGCCTTGCAAACGACCCCGCGCACGCTGAATGTATTGCACAAACCCAGGAGTCCAACTCCGTCTGACTAGATGCCTAAATGTACAACAGTTGGAAATTTATTGGTTGTGAAATAAATATATATAAATAATACACAAACACATATATAAATAGGTCTAGCTGTATGGGTCTAGCTGTCAACATGACTGCATGGTTATTAAATAACTATATACATACAATTTTAAAATATTCATATTTGATTGACCATAAACAATTAATAATAGATGCACATAATAATATTTAATTACGTTCAATTGGGTCAAAATCCTGTATGAAACACTGGAGTCTATTTCCTGGGTAGAACCAGTACTTGTGTGTCTTTCAGAAATACAACAACACTATGGGTTATCAACATGGCAACAAACTCAAAACTAGTAAACGGTAAATATTTTATCAATTTAGTCATCCAGTCCCAGTCCTGACATCAAACACAACTATGAGCTCCTAGACTTGACAAGAAATATTGCCGAAATATACAAATGACCATGAACGAGGATAATTATAGACAAGTTTACCTGGAACAGATATGCGTCCCCAAATGCAGTGCTCAGGGAAAATATAAAGTCTCGCTTGGGGTGTTCTGGGACACCTTGGGAAATCCCACCTTCGATAACTGAAAAATAGTGTGTGTTTAAGATTTAAACAGAATTATTTTAAACATATATCACTATTTAAATTGCCAAATCAGCTGTCCACATTTGTAAAAATACCGTTGCTATGGGTGTTGCTAACGGCTTGCAGTTGTGGATGCCCGGCTAATCGATGACATCATGCAGTTACACTTAGTAGTCTGAACTGGTTTCATTATGAACGCCTCATGTTTTAAACACATTTTATTGTTTGTTCAAATCGGAAACAATATTGCTAGGTAATATGTATGCTGTTTAACAATTATAAACAGAACATTATGAATTTTTTATTACAACAAAATGAATTAATAACCAAAAGTGCTGAACAGTAAACAACAAACATGGCTGAAAATAACTGTTATCAAGTATAACTTGAGCCAAATTTTCATAGCCAAATGATCTGGCAAAAAAAGTGCTAGTTATACTGAGTCTTTTACAACAGTAATTCACAACATTTACACACAGTCATGTTCTTTTTACTTTCTGAATAACTATTCACAATTTATCTACCAGGAAAAGACAACATGTATGATTTGCAATTAACTTGTCACATCATAAATTAATGCAACAACTATTCTCCAGAATCTGAATGTATGAATCCCTTTCTCCAAACACGTGTCAGGGAACACTGAAGGAGATATATTTATGCAAGATCACCCAATATCAGACAATGACCATACGATGCGTGTCGTGGGAAAACTGGGCTTAATGCACGAGTCAAGTGTCATCCTGGATCAGCCTGTGCAGTCCACAAAGGTTAATCCGGGATAACGCTTTCCACTTTTATGGTATTTTCTGTTTCCAGGAAGTCCCTTCTGAACATAAATGCACTGTAGGCAGAAAGTGCCGTCCTGGATTAGCCTGCGCAGATTGCTTACGTTTCGCACATGCATTACACCCGGTTTTCCCACGAGGCTACTCATATGAAGTCACTTCCATACCCAACATGTGTCTGGGAACATTATCGTCAAGGGTCACATTGTCGATGTCCCCATCGTAGAACAAGAGGACGGTTTCCTTCAGGCAGACCCAGTACTTCTTCCAGGTGCGTTTGGGAGCCAGCTCCAATTTCCTCTTCTTCTGAACCAGCCAGTTCTTCACCACCAACCATCTAAGGGGGGAACACATGCTGCGTAATATAGTGGTGTAATACATCCATCTGAAGGGGGAACACATGCTGCGTAATATAGTGGTGTAATACATCCATATGAAGGGGGGAACACGTGCTGCATAATATAGTGGTGTAATACATCCATCTGAAGGGGGGGACACATGCTGCGTAATATAGTGGTGTAATACACTGGTGTAGTACACACACATATTGATGTAATATATTGGTGTAGTACATATACATATTGGTGTAATTCACCAGTGTAGTACAAACATATTGGTGTAATACATTGCTTTTTATAAACACATATATTGGTGTAATGCACTGATGTACCAAACACATACTGATGCAATTCACACATATTGGTGTATTATTGGTGTTAATATATATGTAGTTACATATGTATTTGTTTAATTCATGCATATTAGTGTAATGCATTTCTTTCATTTGTATTGGTGTAAAACACATATACTGGTGTTTTATTGGTGTAAAATAATATAAGTGGTTACATAATTTTTTGTGTGTAATTCATGCATATTGGTGTAATGCATTTATTTACATATGTAATGTTGTAATACACACAATATTGGTGAAATACATATATTTACAAATGGTGTAATACATGTTCCATGGATCTTGACACATAATGATATACATGTGCGACAATAAGCCTCAACAGTTCCTATATTAACTCATTCTAAAGCATTTTTATGGAATCCAAAGCCCCTCTTTGCATACTGACACACATTTGTACAAAGTTTCAAGACTAGGAAATTTAGTGTGCAATAAAACCTTAATGATTACTCTGTGTGGACATGTGCACGTCAACAAATATAGTGACAATGTATTGTATTAGAGTCAGTTTGCGCGTTTCACATATTTTATATTAATTGTATTAAATATGAGGTCTTTAAATATGTCGAGTCAGTTAAGTCTAAAATACCATGCTTACTTTTTCTTGTAACAAGCTTATAAACATGAGCTTGAACTTTTCCTTAATTATGATTCAGTATCTTGTCAAGAAATCTTAAACAATTTTTTAAAACTCTGTTGAAGTTACACACAAAATATCTTGTATTCCAAAACTCTACTTTTCTAGGTTTGTGTTAAGAAATCCACAGCTCTGGTCAATCTCTGAGGAAGTCATTCTTCTTCAGGCCGAAATAAATCATTTCCAGACTTAAGACATCAATTTGCTGGCTATAAATCACTGAGCTGGCCATTAAATTCCCCAGCAGAATTCATGGCGCCTCTGTGGTCAGTGACTTGCAGGAAAATCTTGATATGTCAGTCTGCAGTCCACTCCTGGGAGCAAACAAACATATACTCTACTATGTATGTCAAGGCTACATTATACTATATGGTCAGACACAATTTCTAATGTTATAAACCATTTACAAATTATTGAGTGCTTCTATCTCAGGAAACAAATGGACTGAGAGCAATTACACTCAGGGTTTGCAAAATATTGAACAAAAACATGGCTTCATTGAACGCAAAAACAAGAACAATATCAGAAACCAATAGCGTAGTGGAAAATTTAGAAAAGAATAGTTTAGCACTCATAGAAATGGGAAAGCCATGGTACAATGTCAAACTATACAATTTATATGCATTGCATGGAAACTTTTAATGACATTGTTTCATTGAAATGTTCTTTCAACCAGTAATTCTACAGCCTATAATGTGACATACTAATCCTAAATTCACTCTACTTATTAATTCTAAATGGCTTCTAAGCCTATTTTTCTTGTATTAAGCTGACCAAGTACTCATTTCAAGATATTAACTTTACTACTACAAGAAACTTGAGGCATTCTCCAAAGTATGCCTAAAAACATGCTCCGCCAGTGCCGCAGGCCTGTTCCGTACTGAGAAACCGGAATTCAATCGGCATTTCTATTTTAAATCTGCAGGAATTATTGTCCCTTGGAGCAATGAACGCATTTTCCCATTCATTTGCAAACGCCAAGTCTCTACGCCCTTACCCTTGGAGGTCGAAACGCAGCAGTGTTCGCCTGTCACATTAATGGCATCGTTGCTATTGATCTGGTGTCACTGCGACTACTTGCTTGCAGAGACAGTCTATGATACTGTACAATTCCAATTTGATCAGCCGATAGAGTGCTTTTTCTAGGGCTCTCTGCGGGCTAATATTGGGCCCTATTCAGAAACCCAATTTATTGTTTTTGAATGTATTATAATGGACTATATTAGCATAAAGAAAATGCTTCCCTGCCAAAAACAGTACTTCTGTCCATCATACTGTCCAATTCCAAATTGCTCAGTGACAGAGCACTTTTTCAAGGGTTCTCAGATGCCAATATTGGGTTCCATTCACAAATGAAATTTCTTTCAAACTATGCAGATCTCAAAAGCTTTCCGATCTCAATTCATTTAAGGGCTCTCGAACTTTAATTTTGGGCCCAATGCACTAATTAATGTAAATGTATGTATAAAACACAGTCTATCTCTGTCTATCCTTCTGTGCAATTCCAAATTCATCAGTCACAGCACACTTTTCCTATGGCTCTCAAAGGGCTAATATTGGGGCCCGTTAACAAATTAAATTTCTTCGGCACCATGTAAATTTCCTAAGCTTTCCAAACTCAATTTTTTCCTTTTAGAGTTCATTATAGAATTGTACTAATAGTATTCCTTAATAAAACAGCATATTACATTTCTTTCTCTCAAACTGTGCATTTCCAAATTGATTATCGATTAAAGGAGCATTTTTGGTAAGCAAAGTGACATTTTTCACACAATGAAAATGCTTCTGCCGAAATAAACCAGTAATAGTACATAGCACATGAAATGTAATAACCTGAGATCAGTACTTTTGCTAACTGCTGAATTCACTTAAAAAACTTCTGGCCTGGGAAAGGTTTCTTAAATTTGAATGATATACCAAATGTTACCACCTACCACAAAAGTTTAAAGCCCTGTGCCCGTATTCACAAAGCTCCTTAGGGAAAACTTAAGTAAATTCGTTAAATTCATAAAATTCCTTAAGTCTCTGGCTGCTTCATGTATAGGACATTAAAATGTTGTAAACTTGTAAATATTGCTTATATGTTTAGTATTGCAGCTTCCTTTGTACAGAAATCATTGGATTTCACATAGAAAATTTGATCTAAAATTTTCCCTTAAGTACAACTTAAGTTAAGATTTCCTTTAGGAGCTTTATGAATACCGACCCTGAGAAAAATACTTATATAATTATACAAATTACTCTCAATCTCATTACAAAATCTAGACATGGCAACTTGTGGAAAAAGTAGATGCTATCAGAAAGATCAATTTTATTTGCTAAATGTAAATGTGTGGTACTATCTACATAATGTAAATGTGTGGTACTATCTACATAATGTAAATGTGTGGTACTATCTACATAATGTAAATGTGTGGTACTATCTACATAATGTAAATGTGTGGTACTATCTACATAATGTTAATGTGTGGTACTATCTACATAATGTAACTGTGTGGTACTATCTACATAATGTAACTGTGTGGTACTATCTACATAATGTAAATGTGTGGTACTATCTACATAATGTAAATGTGTGGTACTATCTACATAATGTAAATGTGTGGTACTATCTACATAATGTAAATGTGTGGTACCATCTACATAATGTAACTGTGTGGTACTATCTACATAATGTAACTGTGTGGTACTATCTACATAATGTAACTGTGTGGTACTATCTACATAATGTAAATGTGTGGTACTATCTACATAATGTAAATGTGTGGTACTATCTACATAATGTAACTGTGTGGTACTATCTACATAATGTAACTGTGTGGTACTATCTACATAATGTAAATGTGTGGTACTATCTACATAATGTAAATGTGTGGTACTATCTACATAATGTAACTGTGTGGTACTATCTACATAATGTAACTGTGTGGTACTATCTACATAATGTAAATGTGTGGTACTATCTACATAATGTAAATGTGTGGTACTATCTACATAATGTAAATGTGTGGTACTATCTACATAATGTTAATGTGTGGTACTATCTACATAATGTTAATGTGTGGTACTATCTACTTTATGTTAATGTGTGGTACTATCTATATAATGTAAATGTGTGGTACTACCTACACAATGTTAATGTGTGGTACTATCTACATAATGTAACTGTGTGGTACTATCTACATAATGTAGATGTGTGGTACTATCTACATAATGTAAATGTGTGGGACTATCTACATAACCCAGCTAATGCATTGGTAAGTATTTAACATTTTTTGTTTATTTTAGTTAATTTGGGTTCATTTATTCACTTGTTGTGGGAAAACCGGGCTTAATGCATGTGCGTAAAGTGTCATCCCGGATGGGCCTGTGGAGTCCGCACAGGCTGATCCGGGATGACAGTTTCCACTTTTATGGTATATTCTGTTTCATGGAAGTCTATTCTAAACATAAATCCAAGGCGTAAAAAGCTGTCCTGGATTAGCCAGTACGGACTGCACAGACTGAAAGGGACGACACTTCACGCACAAGCGTTAAGGCCGATTTTCCCACGACACGCCTCCTATGTTCATGTACCCGGCCTTGCGTATGGCACCGTGCTGTTTGGCATATGAGAACTGACTCTCTGCCTCCGTCACTGTTTGGATGCTGTCGTTGCTTCCCGCTTCTTCGTCCGACATCTAGAGCGAAAGTAAGAATAAGTTACCTACTCCTGTTAATTTTATTTAAATGTTTATTAACATTCTTTTTATTTATAATTTTTTTTTTTTTAATTTAAGATTGGATAACTTCACCAAGAATTCACTACAGAAAAATATTTATTTTTTTAATGCATACAAGAAAAGAACGAGAAACTTAGCATATTGTTTTTGGGGACCATATGATATGTATTTTAAGCAAAAGCAACGTGTTTTCTTACTAGTTTCAATCGGTAAATCATATTGGATCTTACTAAAGCCAGCTCATTAATCACTAAGTAAACATAAATATACAGGCTCCATCTTTTGAGATACACCTTTTTTACCATTTACTACCAAGTCAATATAACAAAAATAAGCATTCAAAATAGCGTTCTGGATTAGACTTGATAAAACTGTCCATGGATTTTGTACACTGGACACTGAATATTCAGCACAATATTGTGTTTCACATTTGTATTTTTCACAACCTCCGAAAAAAACACTTTTAAACCATGGCCATTATAAACTAGCAAGAACTCTCCAAATAATAATGAACCCTCTTATAAATTCCTGGATCCCAACAATGATTCAAATCACCACCAAATCTAATAATTTGTTTAATGGCCAGTTGTCCAACCTTCCCAGAACATTTCAGGCAAATCTGTACATAACGTTTTGTTTAAGTTGCTTACAGACGAACAAACGTGGACGAAAACAATATGTCCTTGGCATAGGTTAAAACTAGCGTACTTCACTCTGTGTATAATTGCGTACCTCAGCGGTCAAGAACTGTCCGTCTGCAAACTGACTAATGAGGTCACTCTGACTCAGGTGACTCGAGTTGCTGCCATCATGGCTGCTCGCGCCCGTCGACCCGCCTTTCAGGTTATGGCGAGAAAGGTCCAAGCCTGAAACACAGAGGGAACAGTGATTGTGGGTAGGGATGAAATAAGCACAGCCGAACTTCCAAACTCCCAACTAAAAATAACATTCACTATTTTATTGCTGGCCATAATTTAAATTTGTATTCACATGTATAATTGCAGTGCATTATGTAAAGTATCCAGCATGCCGTATTGTTATATGTATACCAGTATGTGTCTGACTCCCAAATAAAATAAAATTGATCACTGTTTTCGAACTTGATTGTTAGATTCTAATAAGTGTGAACTCAACTATTGGATTCTGATTATTGTTCACACAACCATTAGATCAATATCACTGTGAATACCAACATCCAATCAAATATCACTGGAAAAATTATATTAATATCTTTGTGAACACAAATATTAGATCCTGATCATTGTGAACAGCACCATTACAGTAGATCAAGATCATTATGAACACCACTACCAGATTATAATGATCATTGTGAAAATCATTAACAGATCATGATTGTGAACACCACTATTTGATCCTGAATTACCGATATCACGATTTCATCTGAACACAGACCATAATCCACTGCTTAACAACACAAGACCAAGCTCTATAACATTTTAGTCCACAATTTGATGGCATACATGAGAAATAACTACTGTACAAATATGGGCAGTGTCTGCCATAAAAGAGGTGCATGACCAGTACATAATTATACGGAACCTGTAATTATTACTACACAATATGGTCATGAACGGTCACTATGACATGTACATGAAACACATTTATTTGTATCACAATCTAGGCCATTAATAAAATACAGTTTTACCCATGGTAATTTGAATATGGTGTACTCTAACCTATGACTCCAACAAACATTAAATACTAATTAGCCTATTAAATCATTATCTACACCAAGATCAGTACTTCACTCACATTTCTTACTACTTTAATGTGTATTGTTGTTGTTGTTTCATTTTTATACTGTTGGCGGAAGTCAACGGTCTTTTGAGACGGTAATTTCCAAAACAGGTATCGCGGAAAACTACTTCTTTTCTTTGCAGGCTACGAGTCAGTAAATCTAAACCTGAAAGGGTCCTTCTTCAAAACAGCAAAATTTCACGAATGTTTTCTAACCTGTTTAATTATTTAAAATAATGTATGGCATGTGTACTATAATGTGTATATCATGTGATTTAGTAAATGTACTATTACAGTTTCTAAAAAAGTCCATTTATAAAAAATGTACGTCAAATTAACGGCAACCCTATTTTTGCTATTTACTTGAATGAAACCGAAATATTCACCTGGGTGTCCGGAATTAGATCACTAAATTAATGCGCTACATCGGTTATTTTTGACTCGTTGTGAAAGTGTTATTTCTTGATAACGATTCTTATTCTGAATATTTTGACAACAAATTACTGCAATGTATCAATTTTAAACTGTAGTATGGAAATTGGAGAGCACCCATTGTATGACCTACTTTTGACTCAGTAGGCTAGGAATCACTAACAATCGATGCTCCAAACTACCAGGCTTTATCGGTTATTCTGCATGGCTCGTTGCAGATTGACTTGTTAACGGGCATGTATATAATTCTGTTTGCATTAGATAATTAGGCGTTAAAAAAAATATGTTTGTTTCTGGTAACATGCTCAAAAAAATTAGGGTAGGTAGGTCGGGATTTTTTTTTTTTTTTTTTTTTTGGTCAATGGTCAACTTGAAGATTCTAAAACTGAATTAATATTCAAAACGTATCAGTAATATCCTTAAACATTGTTTATAAGTGGATACTATCAAAACAAAACACTTATTTATCCAAAAACACATTAAATTATTGAAAAAGGTACATAAACCAAAAATAAATCTGACAAACCCAATAAAATGTTCTAGGGTCTGGGCATTTTTTTATGGTAGGTCGGGTTACCTGAAACAAACATATTATTTTTTTACGCCTTAGCTTGAAAAATATTTGTTCCTTACGAATAAATTTTATTATGATGTTGAACACTATTGAATAAGAAGCCATATTATCCAGTTTAAAGGTGGGAAATTGAACTTCATTCAAACAAATGTTTCCTTTTCAGCAAAAAAACCCTCGTAATTCATACGCTTTGAGTTTCTTTTGTCGGCAACAGTCTTTCTACACTGTCAGCATTTTGATTTTTGTGAAGATGGCGGACTGGGGGGGGGGGGGGGGCGGAGGATTCAGTGCCTGTATTGTATTATCGCACTAAAAATTTATATTTAAATATATAATTTCGCAATAAAGCAATAAAGCATTTTTATTGCATTCCATAATAAGCTATGTGAGAAAATTGCAAATAAAAGATTTTGCAAACAAAACACTCAGCACAATTTATAAATGTAATATATTGATAAACTGCTTGCTAAATATTTCTGTTTTAGTAGCATGACAGCACTATGTAAATGATCAGGTAACATGAACTTTTATGGCAGAAAATGTTCTACCAACCATATTGATCATCTAATCTACAAATCAAACAAAAGGTTTTCAGTCATTACCGTAATGAAAATAAACAAACAGACAATTATCTATTCTTTGGCAGCAGACGGCATTTCAGATAGACACTGGAATATTAAATACTGTAAATTTTTGAATGTTTGTGTGCAAAGATTTTTGTAGACTTTCCACAGGTGGATTGTCTCTCTTCTAATGTACTAAGGCAAAAATGGAACAGAAACAAAAAAGCAACCACAGCAGCCAATAAAAAAAAAAGAGGCATGGTTACAACCAGTTTAAAATAGAGGCATGGTTACAACCTGTTTAAAATAGAGGCATGGTTACAACCAGTTTAAAATAGAGGCATGGTTACAACAGTTTAAAATAGAGGCATGGTTACAACCAGTTTAATATAGAGGCATGGTTACAAACAGTTTAAACTAGAACATTTTAAATGATCTATGCCTACAAAAATGGCCTCAAGGGGGCAATATTTAAAAAAAAATCTGAAATTAGCATATGGCAAGTTATAAAGGTAAAGAAAGTTATATAATTATATGCCACAGTCCAAGATAAAATCCTACTATAAATTAGGTAGTGTTTGTTTGGCCCTTTTCTTGTTTACATTTTAACATCAGAATGGTATCTTGTGTTTCAATGTTTTGCAAATATATTCAGTAACCAAGGCAGACAGAGCAGTCTCAATGTTAAAGCACTGTCTAATATATCTTTTTTATCACATGCTATACCTTGTTTTTCATGTATTACAACCATTACGAATATTTCTATCTTACACATGTGTAAGATAACATTTTGAGCGTATTCATTGGCTACATATTCTTTGACTGACCAATCGCATTGACGTTATTTGGTGAAATGACGTTGTCAGCATGAAATGATGTCACGACAGTAAACAATTCTAGCATCATTTTTGGTAAAATAAGACGTTATTTTTCGTTTAAAAGCATGTGATAAAAAAGATCTGACGCTCGTTGTCATTTCATACCATATTTTATTAAACTCATCCAGGAAATTCGTTCCCTTACTAACAAAATTCCTGAACTCGTTTAACACCATATGGTATGACATGACAACTTGTGTCAGATCCTATATTGTCGATGTCATGAGTTCGATACCAACTTGCGGTTTTTAGTGTAAGCATTTGTGTTAGTTTGTTTTTACTGAAAATCTCATTATGCAGTAAGTTATGTATTATTTGTTTCATTAAGATGCCTTGGTATTGCGCATGTCTCTAATATAACTTCATTTGAGGCGGGTCATGGGAAAACCGGGCTCAATGCATGTGCGTAAAGTGTGCGGACTGCTCAGGCTGATCCGGGAGGAGACTTTCCGCTTTTATGGTATTTTCTGTTTCAAGGAAGTCTCTTCTAAACATAAATCCACTGTAGGCGTAAAGTGTCGTGCACAGGTAGATCCATGATGACACTTTACACACGTGCATTAGGCCTGGTTTTGCCACGATATGCCTGATTTACATTTTGTTGTTGTACCGATAGTCCCTTAGTTGAAGTTAATAATTATTAGTTGAATAGTTGAAGAATCTAAAACATATTTACCATACTTCCAATCAATGCTTTACAGTAGCTTTATTAGACTGTGCCAAAATCAATCATTGTAATTCCCTTTGATTGTTGAGCCATGCAGACTTAAACGCCCTACATCAATAATTATGCAGTATAATTAAAACCGTCTATTACACTTCTATCGTGTCCCAACTGACTTTGATAGCTTTATTTCAAATTATTTGTATTGTAGATTGTCTGTGACTGCAGGAATCACAATCCTGGATGAAAATAATGCACCTATCAATTTTTCCCCCAAGGGGGGAGGGGGGGGGACCGGCGGGCTGACCTAGGGGAATTTGACAAAATTTTTGTTTTGGGGGGGGGAGTCTAATTCCCCACCACAGAACCAAGCATATTTGTCTAAATCCCATCAGTGGGAGATGCTATATGTCTATCAAATGGCCTGGGGGGCCTGTATTACCGGGATCTTAAATCGGACCAAAGTCTATTACCCCGGGACCCGGAATGTCAAATTCCCGCCTGTCGGGAATTGCTTTCAGTCTAAAGTCCCGTATATGCCTGCCGCTCTTCCCCTGGGGGAAAACATTGATAGGAGCATAATTTGTATTATGAAGTAATTAATGAAGACACATTTTCTATTTTGCCTAAACATTCTGGTTTAAATTATTTTCTGTTTAAAGTCATTTCAAAGGCACATACAACCAAGCAATTGGGTTTTGTAATTAAAATCAATTAAAGTGTTTTAATAGGAATAAATAATTTCAGTATTTAGTAAATCCAAGTAATGACAATAATCCAAATTCTAAGAATAAAACTCTGCAGGGAACCTTTTTCTATGAATCCAAAATGGGTGTGCAGAACTATAATGCAATTCCAAGCGAGGTCTCGAAATAAGGTATCTATGTATAAAGTTTCATTAAAATATCTTCATGCGTTCTCAAGTTATTGAGCAGAAACTGTTTTCTTATTTTTAGCAACGGTGACCTTTGACCTGTTGACCTCAAACTTTCATCGTCGTAGGTCAAAGTGTTCTCTAGATATCGTACGGAAACGAAATGGTCTACGGACAGACCGACCATCCGACCGACCAACATACCAACCGACCGACCGACGGACAGGTGCAAAGCAAGATACCCCCACTTCTTCGAAGGGGGGCATAATAATGTCCTTCACCAGTCAGTTTTTATGCCTGTAGGAACATTTTTGTCATCTAATATTCTTTAAACCTTTGCAACTGTATTTAAGGGCTTTTAAATTGCTTTGTTTCCTAAAGAAGATTAAATGAAAATATGTACAATAATCTTATTAAAATACCTGCCAAATAATCATTTGATGGTTTAAGGTTAAACTCCAGAGTTTGTTTGTGGAAATTGAAAACATATGTTTTGTTTGAGCTTTGGTCGTAATCTTTGATCTAAAATAAAGACACTTAAAAAGCTGAAACATTTTAAGCTTATTTATCAATTGAAATGACATACGATGGCTTTTAAGATTTCAAAACAATAACCTTTAAAGTGACATGTCTATGTTCACATCAACATGATTAGTACTGTATTTAAATTAAAGGTTTTGGAAGAGCAGATGCCTGGTGTAAAGCTCTTAAAGGGGCTTAGAAATGTCCATGAAAACAGGTTCAAGGGGATGGTAGCATGATGAATTCTGAAAAAAAAATATTTCAAGTTGTGTATTATGAAGGATAATTTATAACTATGAGGTATAAATAATGTGAAACATGTTCACTTATTCTAAGAAAGAAGTAAAGTTAATATAATTAAGGTCAAGTGTCTTTCACCTATTTCTATGCTTACAAATAATAAACTGTTTTCCTATTCCAATGCAAAACTTCTGTCTATATATAGCTGAGAAAAGCAACTAGTTAAATCCATGCCGATAAATTCCTTCCGCAACTATAAAACAGTTTTAACTATGCTTTTATAATCCGTAACAAACTACTGTTGGTCAAAACAATGACATTTTGTCGTGCTGCCTCAGACTTTGGTAAATGGATACTATTTTATATGTCATTTTTTTGGTCTTATGACAATCTGCGGTTCAGAAAGCCCTTTTCTCAGAGCAAATATACATACAGAAGCTATTACCATAGCAACAGTAATAACATTAAAAATACCAAGAAAAAAAGAGTGAGCAAGATAAAAAGGCATCACTTTAACCTAGATATAGAAATTAAGTCTGGGGAAAAAGTTACAAAAGCCTATTATGGTGGAAGAATGTTTTGGTCTGAGACAATTGATAAAATCAGGGCAAATATGTCAGGGGAAATTTGTCTGGAATACAGCAAGATAATCCTCTTCTGATCTTTGTTTATTATGCTTGAGTTCATGCACTGGACTCGCATTCATGCACCAATCGTTCTTTAACTTAAGACTAAATACAACTTGTTTCATAACTTTGTAAATAGAATAAATTTATGATTTTTTAACAACAAACAATACCTTACTTTTTATATTACATAAAGGGTCTTTAAGCCACATTATACAGCAATTTTAGACCGTACTAAAGATTATTAATGTGAATAATTTGAAACTAGTAATGCATATACAGAATTCTATTTGAATAACGTTATTGTATAACAAAGGTAGAAATCATCAACAAAAATTGCTCAGAGCAAAACGTATGTGTCATTGACTCGAGTCTATACAGTGATAAATGCTGTACGTCAAGCCATAGCAATGATTGAATAAATCAATTTCAAGGTCTTGTCTTACATTAAAAAGAAATTGTTCACAGTTGGCAAAGAAAGTGTGGACCCTACTGCATGGATTTTGTGGTAGTTTGTTGCAAATCATTATAACTTCCATAAATTTCAACAGTTCGTTATATGAAAGAGGATCCAAAAAGGCCCAGGGTGGGGCTCAAAAAGAACAGGCGGAGGGGCGGAGGGGGTCCGTTTGTCATTAAAAATTATTATATTTTAGCAATTATTTATATATATTACAAAAGATATTAAACATTTCTCTGATGACCTGCCCAGAGAGGCAGAAGGAGGGAACCAAAAAGGGGCAGGATGCAGCACCCTGCTATTTGGAGCTTTCACAGTATCTTTTAAAGAAGTCGTAAATCAAGCATTTCCCCAATTTAAAAGTAGCTTTTGGGATGTTTGGTTCCATTTCTCTATTTCACTATTTGTTTTTTGTTTTTTTGTTTTTTGTGTTTCACTTTTTAAATGACTTATCCAATATTGTAAATGACGCAGTTTAGATAGCTGTGACACATTATCTGTAAATTTGAAAGTCAATATTAAACAAGTTACAATATACTTTCTGTTACTCAATCCTTCCACAAAAATGCAAATGACAGTGGGAGTGCTGACATATGCAGACAAATTCAGTACTGCACTAAATCAAAACTGCATTTCATACCATTGGAGTACTGATTTATTATTTTACACCCACAAAATTATAACTACATTTTATACCACAGAAGAATTAATTTATTGTTATATCTAGACCACAATTTGGGTCTTACTCAGTTGAGTTTTTCTTAAAGTGACTCTACCTTTCAATTTCAAAAAACATTTATTAGACTGTGCATGCGTTTATGGTTATAATGTGATTTGAATATGATCATGTCACAAAATGTTACTGAAAATGGTTTCAAGCCTACAGATTTGCCCTTAAAAAATGCCACTGTACAAACAATGAAATAAGAAATTTTGTGTATTACTTATTTAGATTAGAACTCCGCAAGCAAGTCCGATGTGCCACACATCGGCTGACGGGCATAACTCAAGTAAGATAAGAACAATTATGCAGAAAACTGAACTCTACCTTCCTTTTATGACTACTAATACTTCCCTACAGTTTCATAATGATTGCACAAAAACTCTTCAAGTAATTGTCTGCACAAGCCTTATTTGAACTTTTTTTTTTGTTTGTTAAAGGGGCATAACTCAAGTTTGATAAGGCAAATTATGCCAAAACATGAACTTTGCCTACCTAAGTGGTTTTCTATTCCAACTAGTATTTTCACACTTATTTCTCGCTCATTTCGAATTCCCAGCAACTTTGACATAATAACTAGTTCAGCTGTATAATATTTCCCAGATATGTGTATATTATTGGTGAATAATGTCTCAGAAAATACAGAATCTTCAAATTTACAGTTACATAAGGATGTAAATAGAGTATATTAATACATGTTGTTTACTGAAAACAAGTTTATCACATTAGAGGGACTTTAGTTATAATTCATATTAGTACACGCTAATTTTGCCAGGTAAAAATTAAGTTCCAGGAGCTAAATACATACGAGGCACGTCGTGGCAAAACCAGACTTAATCATCGCAGCATGTGCGTAAAGTGTCGCCCCAGATTAGCCTGTGCAGTCTGCACAGGCTAATCCAGGACGTCAATTTCCGTCTACAGTGGATTTATGTTTAGAAGAGACTTCCTTGAAACAGAAAATACCATATAAGCAGAAAGTGCCGTCCCAGATAAGCCTGTGCAGACTGATCCGGGACGGCACTTTATGCACATGCATTAGGTCCGGTTTACCAACGACAAAAGTTTTCTGATCGTTGCTTCAAGAATCATTTTACATGACACAGTCATTAGTTACTGTTATACTTTTCCAGGTAAGTGATAAGCCCAAAATAACATGTAAAACTATGCGGGTAAAACCCAGTGTTTTATTGTTTTCTCCACATTCTTCAAATTTGTTAGCTACCAACCGTGAAATATCGAACAAATACTTTGGACAAAAACAACTAACAATCAACTCAAGTTCAAATCAAATTATGAAGTTCATTTTACAATATTTTTTTTTCCTAAGGAATACATGTTTTAAGAATACAGCAAGGAAGTATTGTTCATGATAATAATAAACGTTGTCTTTTTTTCTTACCTGATCCTGTAGAAATAGCTCTCCGCAAAAATCCAAGAAAATCCATTGTTCCTTTCTGTTCAGTAAATTCCAGGTTATAATTAGAAACTCCATGCACTGAACAGATATTTCTCACAAGAAATCAACACTAATATTTCCATAAAATCTTTGCCAATTTCATATTCTTCTTCTTCCAACAGTAACACCACCACAGCACTACCACAGCCAGTCAGAATTAACTATAAATAAATTGATTTATAGCCATTTGCATGCTAATGTATTTTTCACAGTAAGAAATCCCAATTTTTCAAATTTCACATTTCATGTCAGAATTATTTTTCACAGCATGACATTAGAGGGTTTTCAAACACCACATTATTTGGAAATTAATTCTTAGCAGTCACATACCAGCCCTTCTTGTACAAAAATCCATGGTTCCCTTCTAGACAGTTTGTGTCAGAATATCCATACTTGTCACTTGTCTGTCACCGTTAAACTGTCAGAACACAATATCCAAAGAAAACACAAGATTTTCCAGCGGATTTTCCAGAAAACATTTTTCTGGAGGAAGCATCAAATTTTCCAATTATTATAAGTGAACCTGAAATATGCTCTTTGTCTATTAAAATAACAACACAGAATCTGGAGTTGCTTTTTGTTTGCTCCCAAATTGTTTTTTCATGCAATTTGTTCTTTAATTGATTTCATAATTGCTTGCAGACAATATTAAACATTTTCCAGCATTCAAACCCCCAGAATGATGTTCCTGTTTTCTTTTCAATTTACACTATATAAAATACAAACACAAACATTATTTATTATGAAATCCATAATGCACCTAGAGGAAATACCTTCCCTATTGAATCACAAAAGAACACTGATAAGTTCTGTCAAACACTTACACCTGTAATCCATTTTTATTGGATTTCCCACAAACAAATACACACTTAGGCCATACAAATTTGATGCTATGTTTAGCGTCCCCATGATTTTTTGAAACCTACCAACCAGGCAGGAAAAAACAAACAATTAGTTAATAAAAAACATTTTTTCTTTCGAAACTTATTCATGGCAGTGGTACAAGCTAAAGCAAATGTTTACCTGAAAAACTGTTATATATCATCTTCATATTGGCAACCTACTTTAACACAGTATTTTAACTGTGTAAATTGACTAGTTGCACACTGTTTTTACAAATATTGGTAAAACACCTAAAAGTCTTCTTTTTTTTAAAATTTTTATATACTTTCCAACTCGATTTTTCTAATTGTCAAAATTGTTTTCTTATTTCGTTCAGGCATCCAAAACCTACCAGCCTGAGGACGCTAAACATAGAATCAAATTGGTATGGCCTTATGTCAAATACCGCTGCTTATAAATTATCGCATTATAATAGCACACACTTGTGCACTTTCCAGACTGAACAAGGTCAAAAATACATTATTTAAAACAGTCTTTCATACTTCACATGTTCGTTAAACACACCTTATATTTAAAGGCACATTTAAGTGTATGCACGATCTTACAAAGATATTATATAAGTTGCATAAATGAAAACAAGCTGATAAAATTAACTGACATATACTTGGATTTAAAAGAACAGTTAAGAAGAACCATTGTTATAAAAAGCATAGTTTTTGATCACAAAATAGTTTATGACTGTACAGCCGTAAAAAACGCCAGTACATGTTTATATGCTGTGACTTACTTGATAATGGTTTTAGGTTAAACAACACTAATAAAGAAAACGTTGACAAACATTTTTTGCTTATTCATTCAACATTTTAGTGCTTCTTTTTTAATTCTACTTTTTTATCTGATTTCAGGTTAATTTATCACTTGAATCTGCTTATTTTAAAACAAACCACACGAACAAACTGATATCCAAAATCCTACATGCACTGACTGAACACACCAGTTTTTTTCTGACCTCCCTGCCGAATGACTCTGAATGACTCGGCTAGACTCATTTTGGCCAAGAAAGCTGTCAAGATCTGTTTATGCAGTTATTCATGTCACAAAAAGCTTTTGTCAAGTGTCCTAGTTCTCCCGGTCATAAAGTCTAGAATATAAATCCACAATTAAACCACATACAAATGAATAATGTCCTCCTCCCAACTCCTTGGCAATGACTTCAAATAGGAGGTAAAATAAATGGTATGCTCCACAGGTGTTGAACAAATTATTCAGGTACAACAGTTTTTTTGTATGATAACTAAGTTGACTACCGCCTCATTAACACTAAAACAGAACTGAAAATGAATTGCCAGTAGGGAGTTTACAAAATTCTCAAAAGCCTGTGAACAATAGCCCGAAACCTGTTGCGATGTTTTTAACAAGAAGACAATATTGTTTGCTACCCTACAAGCTTAAGACGTTTAACATACGAATAATTATCATTGTAAAATAATCCAGCGGTCAGTGTAATGAAGTCCCCATCACCAAATCAAGTTGTAAGAACATACATGCTAGGTATCTGTAGCATCCAAGCCCAGTTACAATGTTATAAAATAAAATATCTATATCATTTTCACAAGCACGCAGTGTCATATGATTCCAAAGACAGCATGTTGAATGAAGCTCTTTTAGTTTCTGGTGTATAAACATTACAATTGAGAGAAAAACATGTCATTCCCAAAGGCAAATTATCACTTCTTTTTTTCTGACTGAGAATTTCAATATTCTTATTATTACAGAGAGACAAAAATGTTGACAGGTTGCCCCACATGTTGACATATCAATTTCATTATCAGCATAACATTTCATAAAATTGTGTTATGTTTTCTTGTGCCCTCTAGCCCTAAATATCCTGCTTTCAATTTGAGATTTAAAGAAAGATAACAATGTAATTACTTGTAAAAATGTTATATTTTCCTTTCCTATTAAAAACAACCAATAAGTGCTTTAAAACAGTGATGCAATTTATTGGCTCACAAAATGAAACACTGTGACAGTCTCAAATTAGTTTCATGGGTAAAACCAGTACTGGTCTCAAACACAAACAAACCAGAAATAACCAGAAATGATTGGTGGTAATATGAACATAGTTTACGACTACAAGACACTTTAAGAAACAACCTATAATCGTTGTCATATTGTCCATGCAGATCAAAATGTGTTTTAGATTTAACTTCTTTAGCTAGATTGTGTAGAAAGCCTATCCTGCTTATAGAGACACTTTCGAGCCCATTTCCTGGTTAGAACCAGTACTTGGTGTCTTTGAAAAATCATACAATAACACACTTTTTTTTTCTTATGCTGAGACAACAAAACAAGAGTGCCAAGATGGTTCTAGGTCGCTCACTTGAGTGTAAAGCATCAAAATGGCTTTTAACAAAAAGATTGTTTAAGATTACATGGAAAACTGTACCACACCCCGGCAGCCATTATTTTTAACGAATCAAAATGATTTCCAGGAATTTGGTAGACGGTCACCCAAGGAACATGTATGTGAAATTATTTTGAAATTTAGCCAATGGTTTCAGACAACAAGATTTTTAAACTTTTCAATTTAGCCATATAAGAAAAACTGCCCCGCCCCCTGGTGGCCATGTTTTTTTTAACAAATCAAAATGATTTCAAGGAATTTGGTAGAGGGTCACCCAAGGACAAATTCTGTAAAATTATTTTGAAATCCAGCCAGTGGTTTCAGACTAGAAGATTTTTAAAGTTTTCAATATACTTATATAAGGAAAACTGGCCCGCCCCCTGGCGTCCATGTTTTTTAACGAATCAAAATAATTTCAAGGAATTTGGTAGAGGGTCACCCAAGGAACATTTCTGGCAAAGTATTTTAAAATCCAGCCAGTGGTGTCAGACAAGAAGATTTTTAAAGTTTTCAATATAGCCATATAAGAAAAACTGCCCTGCCCGGCCATGTTTTTTAACAAATCAAAATGACTTGAAGGAATTTGGTAGAGGATCACCCAAGGAGCATTTCTGTGAAAAGTATTTCAAATCCAGCCAGCAGTTTCTGGCAAGAACATTTTTTAAGTTTTCGAGTTTTTAAGCTTTTGGTTGCCATGACAACCAGAGTTTTCAATATATTTTAATAAATTCAACAAATTTGATAAAGGACCATCCCAGGAACATTTCTGCCAAGTTTGGTTAAAATCCGCCTAGTGGTTTCAGAGAAGAAGTTGTTTGAAGTAAAATGTGGATGCCCGACACAGGCTGGCCACAACAGCTCACCCTTGAGCACTTCGTGCTCAGGTGAGCTAAAATGACATTAAATGCTTGGCTTTCATATGACACTGTTGACATAATAAGTCCAGCTTCAAATCTCACCCTGTGGTTTTTCATTCAGAATATTAAAACCATATCTAATTCTAATTTGTGAAGTTCTATGTTCATGCCTTCCTGACATGCCTTGTAATTATGAAATTATCAGGCGAAAAGATTGTTCACAGTGATAAGGCACTGCTGTCATTACAGTTTCTGATGTAAATGCAATTACTCTTTTGACATGAAGATTTTAAAAAGATTAAGTCAGCTATCTGTCAGCATATCTAGGTTAATCACCATCAAAGATTTATAAGGGTCTTTTCAACAGATTGAATGAAACTTGGGGAAAAATTTGCTTCAATTAGCATTTTTAACAAATAATTTGATGCATTTTTAACAAATAATTTGACTTTGTTATATCCACTGCGAGGTGATCTAGCTTTGATTTATAAGGCGGACATTACTAACATTAAAATCCCAATGTTGTATTGGATATGGTGCCTGTTTCATGATGTTGGGGAGGTGATCAGTTTGATACATTTATCATGAAAACAAAGTACTGGTTTTACCCAGGAAACAGACTCCAGACTGCCTCAATAAGCATAAATCGATACAATCAGGCTTAAATCAATAGGTCTGAAATAAATGTCCCAAATTTTCAGATAACTACTTTATAGAAACATTGCCCGGATACTGTATTAATTCTGCAACAACGTTTGACACACACAAAGTGTGATAAATATCGCTTGTAAGGTTACATCAACCCTTACATGGAATCTTATCTTCACATTTGTCAGATTAAAAGAAAATATTAAATACCACAGTTTTGATACTTCATACATTTTGGGACAACAATTGCTCCCTAATTATACAATTCTGTAGACTCGTTGTAATAATGGAACAACAGTTATTTGTCATTCAAGATGCAAACTGTTAAAAATGGCATAAATGTATGAAAAACTCTGCAGCAACAAATACGCTCTGATTTTGTAGAACTTAAATGAACAAAACAGTAGATCTAAATGTTGAACAGGATTGAAAAGTGTAACAAAATTCTTAAAACTTAATTTTGAACTACATATAGTTATTATAAAATCAGCTTCTCCTAAAATGTACTTTAAAGGGGCTATGTCAAATAAAGAATGTGTTCATATTGCGCTATAAATGATAGTTCATAATAGAAATGAGCTATACTAAGACTTTTGCATTAAATTAATACTAAATAATATAATACACAATTAGTTATTTGATAAAAACAAATTAGCGAACAAAAAGTAGAAATGACAGTAGACAGCGCTTTAACCAACTGTGCTATTCTGTTTGCTAATGAATCCTGAGTTAACTATGGTTATACGAAATACTCACAATTCTGACGTCAAAATGTAATCATGCAAACGGCTTTTTACCTCAGAATGCATACATTCTTTTCCCATTACATGTTCCTTGTTTTAAGTGTTATTATATCCCCAAATTAACACCTTAATTTAAGATTCTTTTTAAGAAATGGCCCCCTTGGGCCCCTTTTCGATGACATAGTCCCTTTAACGAACGATGCATTCACTTTGCATCAGTAACACCACAGTCCAATGCACCATGAACCTCCCACTGCAGATAAAATCCATATTTTTACCACTTTTAAATATCTCCTGCAGAATCACAACAGACTAAATGAAGAAACTGCTATGAAACTTCACTTTAACTACAATATGAGGCGCGTAGTGGGAAAACCGGTTTTAATGCATGTGCGTAAAGTGTCGACCTGGATTGATTAGCCTGTGCAGTCTGCACAGGCTAATCCAGGACGACACTTTCCGCTTACAGTGGATTTATGTTTAGAAGAGACTTCCTTGAAACAGAAAATACCATAAAAGCGGAAAGTGCTGTCCTGGATTAGCCTGTGCGGACTGAACAGGCTAATCCGGGACGACACTTTACGCACATGCATTAAGTCCGGTTTTCCCACGACGCGCCTCAGGGTATATTCTTAAAGAGTGCATACCTATTATCTACAGAAATTCTTAGAGTGCATACTTATTATCTACAGAAATTCTTAAATAAATAAAAACACATTCAGATAACATTACCCCCACAAGCTTGAATCCATTTAGAGAGATAAAAATTTTAAAAGACTACAGAAACAAACTTCGTTAATCCCCTATTGTTAAACAGGGTGACACAAATATTCTAGTTTCTATTCTATTCCATCGCACTAATAGAACGCACTTGACCAATGCTGCATCCACCATTCCAATCATGCCCGTGTGGAAATTCTCACTAATTATGACAGGAAAAAATGTCTTTAATCCGATTTTGCTAGCCAGGTTGATACAAATATTAAATATCATGGCTTCAATAATATTTCATCACACTTTATGAATGCACTACAACACTGCATTACCCATTCCAATTGTGCCCTGTGTGAACATTCTCACTAATTCTCCCTGAACCCTCAGCCTTTCTTTCACCTCCCTTATCATGGTGAATAAAAACTGTTACACTGTATTAACCCCAGACCCAATACCCTGCCTTCTAAAGATGTCCTTCCTCTGATGTACGATAAAACCTCCTGCATTTAATCATACTACAGTGTCTGTGCATTAATTCTGTTTTATTGCTGGTGTGCATTGAATGCAAATGGTGGGAAATAGGTTATATGGCTACCAGTTGTATTTGCCAAGTGAACACAATCATACACATTCACAAATTTGCATTATATTTGTATGTGTCTGTTTCCTAAATGAAAACACCGATACAAATATTTGACGGGGTCATTAAAAGGAAGTAAAATGTAATTGTTAGCTTAAACGGTCTTAAGTGAATTCAAAGTGGTTTTTATATTTATTCAAATTCAAAGATATATGACATATTTATGTTAAAGTTAACAAAAAAACTTTTGAAGTAAAAGGTACACTGTTACATTTTTAGAATAATTTTAAAATTTAAACAATAACATTCAAACAATCATTTTACCAACTGTTTGCCTAGCAATAAGCGTAGTCGATACTGTGCTAATTACTTTGTACACATGTATCAATTTGCACTAATTATGCAATATTGTTGAACTACTATAGTCTATTTTAATTTCATGAATTTTACAACAGCTACAAATTTCACATCAATGTCAATGCTTAAAATTGCATATAGATAAAATTTAGTTTTTCAAAACTATTATAATTCAATTTTATTTTTGTATACTCATTCCCTTCCAAAGATTAAAACAAATATTTTTCATGGCACAATATTAATGCACCAGATTTTTCCACCACCTATGCATAATTATACTGTTTTTCATACAACTGGACCATTTCCATGTTATATCCAGTTTCTTGTTTCGACGCATTTGACAGATTATTTCATATTTCCATAGTGTTTTCATAGATATGTGTATTTTTATATACATAGAGCACTAGCCAACTGATTTCTAAATACCACAACACAAAAACTGAATATATCCAATAATATCCAATAACATTCCAAAAATAGCTTTTCAGACATAAAGTATACCAATAAAATATTCCACGATAATTATTATATGTGTTTAAGAATCGTAAACCAAATAATCATGGAGTAAATTCAGTATATCCGTAAGCATAATTCATAAGAACTCGCCATATGTTACACGATTATAGACTGCCAAGTCTATTGAGTCTTTTTCCGAGTCATTAACAAGCTGGTATTTTGTACAGTAATTAAAAATCCAGGCTATTTCTTGCAACCTTCTGTAAACAAGGCACGAAAATTATGAAACATGTCAAGAGCTGGAGAATGTATGTGGCATTCTCGTTTTGTCTGTGTCAATGACTATGAATGATATCTCATTAGTATTTCAGTGTTTTTGAGGTCCTCACTCATGGAAGCTGTACTATGGAGGTCCTCACTCATGGAAGCTGTACTATGGAGGTCCTCACTCATGGAAGCTGTACTATGGAGGTCCTCACTCATGGAAGCTGTACTATGGAGGTCCTCACTCATGGAAGCTGTACTATGGAGGTCCTCACTCATGGAAGCTGTACTATGGAGGTCCTCACTCATGGAAGCTGTACTATGTGCGTTTCTATTTCATAGTTTAAGCCTCGAACACAATTGTGTTGCAGTGAGCGTACGGAAAACAAACTTATGGTGACATTTGTGTCAAACAACCGCAACAAACATTAGCGCAAGCCCTAAAGTTAATGTGGCAACTGTGCGGCAGTGACACATATTATACACATTTATATATTAAGAAATAGTTTTATCAGGCATAGTTAAAATGCAGAATGTCTTAAAGTTTAGTTCATATATTGATATTCTAAACACCAGTAAGTGTTGTATACACGTTTATGCGGGAATGGCTGCTGTTACTTTAAAGCCATGATGTGAATTACATATAAAAACAAACATTTTGTGGAGATTCCAACATAGAAAACAATTATTAGATAGGTAATGAACACAGATAAGAACAGTGAACACTCTGGGTTCAAACGAGAACGTATCTTGCATGCCAAACTTTGTGTGAAAAACAAACGACGTCAACAACGTCACTGAATTCCAACTGACGTGCGCCGTGTTGCCTGTAGTGACTCATTTTAAACATCTTTAATAAAAAACATTTAATTATTAAAAAAGGCCAATAAAACAAACAAGTATCTGAAAAACTCAATAACATGTTTTAGGGTCGGGGCATTTTTTTTAGGTAACCTGAAACAAACATAATTTTTTGTTACGCCTAATTACAACCTAACTAGATACCTACATACCAAAAGCCAAGGTGCACTTATTTTTGTGTGCAATACATCACCTGGAGACATCAAACAACGACACCTTGGCAGGTAATTATCAATCAGCTTTAAGAAGTCTTAATTACCACTGGCATGTATCACCAAGTGACAGAGTAACAAGATAATTATGTGGGGAAGCATTCATGTTTTAATGTTGGCAATGCTAGGTGTTACAAATACAGATGTTTGTTTTTGTTTTGCATGACTTCTTGCTCTGAGTTGTTGTTTCTCATTGACCTAAGTGTACACATACCTGGATATGTTGTTGTTTCTCATTGACCTAAGTGTACACATACATGGATATGTAGTTGTTTCGCATTGACCTAAGTGTACGCATACATGGATATGTTGTTGTTTCTCATTGACCTAAGTGTACACATACATGGACATGTTGTTGTTTCTCATTGACCTAAGTGTACACATACATGGATATGTTGTTGTTTCTCATTGACCTAAGTGTACACATACATGGATATATTGTTGTTTCTCATTGACCTAAGTGTACACATACATGGATATATTGTTGTTTCTCATTGACCTAAGTGTACACATACATGGATATGTTGATGTTTTATGGCAATCAACCTTTGACTGGACGTTACCTCTAAGACATACACTTACATGTAAGGTAATTGACTGGACGTTACCTCTAAGACATACACTTACATGTAAGGTAATTGACTGGACGTTACCTCTAAGACATACACTTACATGTAAGGTAATTGACTGGACATTACCTCTAAGACATACACTTACATGTAAGGTAATTGACTGGACATTACCTCTAAGACATACACTTACATGTAAGGTAATTGACTGGACATTACCTCTAAGACATACACTTACATGTAAGGTAATTGACTGGACATTACCTCTAAGACATACACTTACATGTAAGGTAATTGACTGGACATTACCTCTAAGACATACACTTACATGTAAGGTAATTGACTGGACATTACCTCTAAGACATACACTTACATGTAAGGTAATTGACTGGACATTACCTCTAAGACATACACTTACATGTAAGATATGACAAGATAAAATCGTTCAGCCTTTTTACTGTGTCAAAACATTACGTATGAAAATCAAACATTCAATTTTACATCGCGTTAAGTACATAAATGTTAACTTCTATCATTACCTAATTTCATTAAACCTAATTTCATATTTTTCTCATCCATGTAGCGCACTTATGTTAAATAACCCATACGGCTAAAAGCAATTGTCTGCTTATGAGCTCCATACATGGTGGTTGTTGTTGTTGTTATTTTCTGCATTTGGCAAACATATTATAAATCATGCGCAATAAGTATTGTCTTGGATTATTATAATTACGAAAAACCTTAATCACTGACAAACTCCTGAAGATAAAGTACTAAATTCATATTATTTAAAATTTCTTGTCACACCATGTACCTTAACAACATTAAATTCACATTTCATATTTTTTAAAGACTTTGAAACAAGAGCTGTCGGGGGACAGCGTGCTCGACCTTTCTTGTGCTGGTCTGAGTTTCTGGCCTTTTTTTCTAAAACAAACTGTATAGTAGGGGCCAATTTAACGAAATTAATTTCTTTCTCGAGTCACCGAATGGAAGCATTTTTCTAAATTCAAAAACAGTGACCTTAACCTTGACCCATCTAACCCCATATGCAATTTCATGCAATGTCTCGTTATACAGTATCTTTAAATTAAATTTTATTAAAATATTTCAATTTGTTCTGGAGTTTGTTCTGTTTTTTTAGTAACAGTGACCTTGACCCACCCAACCCATCACAAATGCAATCCCAAGTAAAAAGTTGCTTTAGGGTATTTATGTATGAAGATTGATTCTCAAGTTAGAGAGTGAAAATCAAAAATTGACGCCACCATTTCACCTACTTTAATTTTTTTTAAGTATAAAAATGCCCATAATTTTGACAAATTTCAAACTAGAGTTATCAAAACTAGCTTATGAGTTCATTTTAGTATAGGGAATAAGTGTTTTAAGTTTGAATGACATTCCTCAAGCCATTCCTGAGAAACCAGCTTACCGAAAAACTTAAACCTGTCCATAAAGCTTATATGTAACATACGAAGTGTAAAAAGGCCCACAATTTTGACAACATTCAAACTAGAGTTATCAAAATTGGCCGATGAGTTCATTTTAAGATAGCGAATAAGAGTTATAAGTTTGAATGAAATCCCTGAAGCCATTCCTGAAAAACCAGCTTACCGAAAAACTTCAACCTGTCCATATAGCTTATATGTAAAATTTTTAAGTGTAAAAAGGCCCATAATTTTGACATATTTCAAACTAGAGTTACCAAACTTGGCCTAGAGGTTCATTTTAACGTGGGGAATAAATGTTTTAAGTTTGAATAAAATCCATTCCTGAGAAACTAGCTTACCGAAAAAACTTCAACCTAACTCGGATGCCAACGCCAACGCTGACACCGGGGCAGATAAAATAGCTTGCCTTTTCTTCGAAAAGTGGAGCTAAAAACACACACCATGACAAAAATGTCTTATTTCTCTGACAATGTATGTATGATTTTCATTTTAATGTATGATTTATAGAAGTCTAATGTCTTTAATATAAATGTTCGTTTATAAAAAGTAATTTATTTCAAATTAAATAAATTCATTCTAGCACATCAAATGATCAGCTTTTTAAAAATCCATTCAGACACGATGTATGATAAATCAATTTATCAATGATTTTCATTTAAACGTATGAATTATGGAAGTCTAATGTCTTCAATTCCAATTTTCATTATTAAAAAAAGTATTTTATTTCAAATTCAATTAATTCTACTACACATTGTATGCTCAGCTCTTTTTTAAACATTGAGACACAATGTATAAGAAATTAGAAAACATTAAAAATGCATTAAATAGACATAGCAGTTATTGAGTGCCTGGTATTCACAAGTTTTAATTCAGCTGACCAACCACCAATGCATGTCTTTACAGAATTCACACCAAAAAATGCAGACTAATTATTTATCAAAACATGTTAACAATTGAAAAAATGTTTACCTGGTTAAATCCTTCCTACTACACACACTGACAATACACCCATTCTATCAATACAGTGCAAAGAATGTCTGTCACAATGAGAAATGCACACATAACCCCCTGCTATTTACTCCAAACAATAAACAAAAACATCAGCCCGCATGCCATCAGCTAAGACTTGAAAATTTATTAGTAAGACTGTTTGTTTTGTTGGTCAAAGCTGACTCTGATTCAATTAATCTTCCCTCTAATCCTATCTTCAGGGATTTGTTCCCCTAATCTATCTTAAGCATTGTTTGACCAACATTTATCTTATTCTAAGTAGGTAAAAGGTGATGTAATAAGTGAATTTTGAGTAGTTTAATAGACCAAACAGCTACATGCTGAGATCTTATTTATGGCTTCCATGGTTTTATTGACCAAATGATAAATCTGCTTAGTTTTGGAATTTCACAAGAGATACATTGACCAAACAAAAGATAAATATTAAACTGAAAATTAAATTGTCATCCTGTGTCACTTTAGTGCTATAAGCTCTAATAAATTATATGTATTATTCGTTGTAAATGTACTGTACATCAAGTTATACAAATTATATTGTTTTTATATACATTAAAAAAAAAAGTCACATTGTACATTATAACATCAATAACAGACATTTGAGGGTGCAACAGAATCTTTTTGAGCCACATGGTAATTTACAATGACATAGGTATCACTTATATAGACATTATGGTAAGTAAACTATACAGCCATTATGTAATAGTTTCTTATTAAATCCAAGCCAAAAAGTTTCTTATAAAGAATTTTTAGGCAATATGGTAAAGCATGGCTAAAGCTGCCAAAGGGTACAGAATACACCATTTCTTAGCAAGCAATAACTATTGGAGTTATAGTAATCACCGCCATTTCTTACACTTAAGGCCCTAGGTCGCTCCCCTGAGGGCCTAGGCAGGTTTCATGTTGATTGGGCAAGAAATGTGGCCTCTACAGTTTTCACAAGCTGTTTCTTTAATTAGCCCTGGGGACCTAGTTGTTGACCCCACATGACCCAGTTTCGAACTCAACCAAGATAAATAAGTTTCATGTTGACAGGGCAAAAAATGTGGCCTCTAGAGTGTTCACAAGTTTTTTCTTCAATCTGACCTAGTGACCTAGTTTATGACTCAACATGACTCAGTTTCGAACTCATCCAAGGTATCATTGGAACAAATGTTCTAGGCAAGTTTTATGAAGATTTGGCAATAAATATGGTCTCTAGTGTTCACAATGTAAATGTTCCAAGATGACAAACGAGTAAAGAGTAATGACATGCTCGGTTGAGCTAATAAAAAATGCTAAAATTAGTGTTGGTGAGTATGTGCTCAGGACAAAGCTTTTCCAGCCATTGGTACCACATACTGACAAACAGAATGTGCTGTCGCTGCTGCAGTACGTATTGGTGTAATTGTCCATGTGCCCCAAGCGACATTACTTATAATACTGTGTAAATATTAATTACCATATGGCTGTTAAACTAAATATGTAACTCCAATAGTTATTGTCCTGCACACCCCAGAGCATGTGACAACAAATGATTTTTAGCCTGAATATTCTATATAATTACTGTCAGCAAAAGTGGAAAACAGCATTTCAAGGGATGAGCATGAAACTATTGTATCTACTTAACATTTTTATATCAGATACAATAGTTGCACGCTCAACCCTAATCTTTTTTGCTGGAAACAGACAAATAATGCAATATATAAGATTTTGCCATCGCAGATGTCTGTTAATCCGATGTCCAGAGAAAGACATATATCTTGTCCAAGTCCAACCACATGCATTAAAACATGTGCAGACTTCAAGTAAATTATCCCCACACACATGCACCTAATCACCCACAAACATTGTTCCATTCAGACATTTCCATCCCAAATTGCATTAGTCTTTCATTTGTGTTTCAACATGGCCAACTGGCCTAATTAATAATTTTCCACCTCCAGGCATATTTCATCCTGCCTGTCTCAAATAAGATGGATTTCAACCAATGCATTCCCATCTCCTGAAAACTTGTAATTTGGGAAGCTTCATTTACTGGTTGACTTGAGTTGACTTGGTGAAAGTTATAATGGCCTAGGTCAGTCCATCACTTCAGTTAATCTGTGGTCACTTCACTGAGCACCTGTTAGTGTATTTGGACTTAATAGTATGAATATTCAACAGACACTGAAGCAAATGAATCAAGATAGGGAAAAGATGTCATTTATGACAAAATTTATATCACACACAATTTTAGCAATGTATAAATATCTACCAGATGCTGAAGCAAATAAACACTCATTCTCATTTTTTCGGCCAAATACATGTCACAGGTACAATAACTATCACAAAATGTGTAATTCCATATATATGAGTTATGTAGGCACCTTGTTTTATAAGCACAATGTATTTGTTTTAAATGAAACCAAAAAAGATGTATCAGAAACTCTTTTGAATTAAGTAAACGTATCCTTTATCAACATACCCCCCCTATAAAATCCACTGTCACAAACATTATGCCATATTTTTAATGGGTAATTTATTCCGCATTTTAACCGAGTTCAACAAGTTTTGTTTAATACTTGATTGGTTATTGTTTGTACAATGAGGTTTCAAGATAGAAAAAAAATACTGCAGAATTATATCATTAAAACAATTAATATTTTATTCGTGTCACAAGATGCTTGAAGTTTACCTAACTTATTTGCTGTGCTATCATAAAATTGTTTTGAAGAAAATCATGGTTTAACATTTCAATTGATAAGACTTTACACAACTTTTTATGAAAGAACAAAGTTTTCATCAACCTTATCATACAAAATCAAGATTTAAGCCATTAATGGTCTAAGCTCATATGGGGGAATTTTTTCTGTGAAGCTTTACATGACTACTGTTTGTCTCTTGCCAGACTTTCCTGTATGAAATTGACAGTGTTATATGTAATCTCTTACTGAGAACTGTATATTATGACAAATTAGAGTGACGAGTTATCAAAAATATTACAGATTTTGGTTATTGGAAAGGTAGACTTGAAGTTTACGTGACTGAATACTTGCGTGACAATGTTATGAAACATGCGCATACTGCGGTGTATACAGCGACCAAATAATTTGTTTGGTATTTTTGGTTTATGCCGTGATATTTATGACGTCATTGAATGTTTTTCTAGGGCCATTTAGTTGAAATCAATGACACATGATCTATTTTGTTAGGTTACTTATTTGAAATCCCCTTGTTTTTGTTTTGTCAAATATATCCTGATAACTTTATAGAAAGAATGTGTTTTAATTGCACTTATGCTAAGAAATAATTAAAGATAAGTGCTGTTATGACGCATGGTTGATTATCAGGGTCTGGTGCACATATAGAGCATAGATTAAAATGTCACGTAAAATTCGTAAAATCAAAAAAATGTCACGTAAAATGCAAACATAAAATGTTGAACTTATTGTTTTTGTTTGTTTTAATTTCACTAATATTATGTTTGAATAAGTTTGTTTGTCCAATAATACAAACATATATTGACATAGACAGGGCTAAAATAGCTGAAATCTTGAAAAAGTTAGTTGAATTTTATGACAAATATGAACTGAGTTATGTCATTAAAATGTCAAATACTCTACAATTATCCATCATCTATCACATTTATATTGGTAAACCTAGTTATTCAGAAATCAAGGATGTCATTTCAAAAGAGTTTGCGATAGTTTTACCACATGTGATGTCCGTTAAATAGTTGAGTTCATTTAATTTTACGTGACAATTGGTATGGATTTAGCATTTTAATAGTTCTATGTCAATTATAATCTTTATTTTTCTACAAATTGTTATATTTGCAAGTTATTTTCCCCACATTTACGATAGATTAACCCATTTTCTGCTGAAGTACGTACTTGTACAATGTGTTACTTGTTTAATGAATTTTAAGTGACAAAAGCACGTTATACAAAAAAAAATCCTGTAAAATGGTCTTATATCAGTTGAGCTCTATTATTTCTGCTTTAGGGTTTATAAAGGTTTGTGTGCACTACTATTATATTTGACTCTGTATTTACGCTTTATTTAGGTGTGAATATATGAAGAAAAAAAAAAGGACAATAATGCAAGAAATTACTGTTTCTTCAGCCCAATTTTCCATTTTAAGTATCCATTGTTCGACAATGTTATCAGTTAAGTGTTTTCAAGAAGTTAAATAATAGAAATTGCTATGTTGATAATTTAATAAAGACACAAAAGTGCATCTCTTATGTTTGTTTTTATCATAATCTATATCTGTCATTAGGCTGGTATCACTGTCACGTAAAATACATCAGTAAAACTCATGCATATGTTGACAGCATACTACATCAAAAAATAAAGCTTTCACAATATGGCCATCACTTAAAACTCAACACAGATAAGTTCCATTTTCATATTAAACATAAATTTGAATGGAAATGAGAAGTCATAAATTTCATATTTATGTTATGCTTTTCGGCGCCAAAAATGAGAATGAGTGAAAGAACCTTGGGAAAATAGGAAAATGATATTATTTATGACACAATTTAGACAACACAATTATACATAAGTATCAGAATATTAAAACTTAATCCATTTAAGCCTGCTAAAACAGCAGGTAAAGAGATTACATTGTCTACAATTTCTTTTATTTCTCCTGAGAACAATAACATTTCCAATATGCAGACCTAGGGATACTGAAATAACATTAATATTATACAATATGTGTACACATTAACAATTTTTAATGACTAATATAAAACGATATTTTTTTACATTCTATTTTGGTTTAACAAATGCATCGAGAAGAAACATAAATGACATCATGTCACATCTTTACAAAGTTGTAACAATAATTTTTCACCATCTAAATGACAATGCCAGTCCCTGACTCTGATCACAAATTGCCGTCTGCTACATATGAGTTATAAAGTACCAGTTCTTACCTGTTGTAGACTGGTTTGGACTTCCTCCTGACAGAACTGACACGGTCCCGTCACCGGTCATTCCCCCGATTCCCGAGTCTGGATTTGAATCTCGACCAAAACTATCACGCACTCCGTCCCGACACCCTCTGTCACAGTCTAAGGACTGAGGGCCACATTTAGACTGGTTTGCATTTCCTGCACAGTTACCTTTAGACTCACTACCGCACATTCCTTGTGTACAACCATCACTATTTTCCTTATCACCGCTTGATTTTGCATTGAACTTGAGCAAGTCCTTGAAATTGCCTCCCGACTCCTCGTGGAAACCTTGATCGTTCTCGTGCATACTTCCAGTCATCGACACAGTGTCAGGTGAAATTGGCAAATTTTCAAGCATTCTTTTGATCGAGTCGCTGTCAAACTCTAGGTGGTAGGTTGGCGTTTGTGGCGTCTGCGGGGTCAAAGGCTCCGGTGGGGATGGCCATTCTGGAGATTCCGAGTGCCAAGAACTCCGGGGGGATTCCGTTAATAACCTCTGGGGCTGTGGCGCTAGTATTCGAATGCAGTCTTTGTGAACACTCACCCTGGTGCTTTGATTTTCATTGTCATTTTCAACAGGACTTGTTACCTCGTACTCGTTCTCTACATGCGTTGTAGCTATAGTCACACTTTTTCTTCCGCTTTCTGCTTCGATGTCACTCGGGTTTTCTGCTCTGCCAATAAAAGCAGTCTCTACACATATATTCTCCGCTGTTTTAGATGTTGGCTTGCCGAAAGAACCAAAAGCACTTTGTCTGGTTCCCATGTCATATAGAGTTCCGTCCCCTGACAAAGGTCCCGCAGACGCAGACCGGGTAGCGTGGTAATGTCCAGAATTATTGGAACCGACATTCACACATTGAGGTTCTGAAACGTCTCGGTCGTACATCACAGAGGAAGACATCGTGGATGACTTTAAAATACTTCTCGGAAGAGATTTGGAGCCAGAATTAGACTGGGCTCGAGGAATGGTGGCCGCTTTGTCAGCCTTCGTGTAGACCTCATGGTTGCCAGATGGCGTTATGCATTCACAGGGCTCCACCTGGTTTAAATCGTAAGCACTTGAAATGGCTCGTTGTGTGTCGTGTACGGGAGAGTTTGGTGACGATATGGCCTTCCCTTTACCCTGGAGAAAACCACCAAAACACAGTTTAGTCGACTGCTGATGACAGAACTAAAAGAATAATAAAGCAGCATAAATGATAACAGTAGGATCTGATCCAGTAAGTCAAGTTTGATGATAAACTATTATAATATACTTGTTACAAAAAATGGAAATTTTCGTATTAAAGAAGCTGGAGCATTGAGCAACATAAATGTTGGCACATTGTCGACAGGTAAAAAATGAAATGCTTTCAATGACGGGAATAACATTGCTAGAGAAATATTAATTGGAAAACTATTGCCAGTAATCTATGACATTCAGAAACTTGTTCTGAAAAATGTCATGTACAATAACATCCTTTGTTCATGCCAAGCACTGCTTCTCTACAAGATACATACATTATTTATGTGGCAGAATTATTCCCCATAAAATGTATGCAACCTAACAAAACAGACTTTAATATTGTCTCATTAAATACCTCCAAATGTTCCCACCACCTACATATGCCAAGAACAGAAGTCTTAATTTTGGCACAAAGAGGCAATACCAGCTACCTGCCTTGCAGAAAACTTGTAGATAATACAATTCTGCACTCAAAAGACAATAAATTTCATTAATTAGGTAACATACACTGCACTGTGCATGCAATTTCTCAGGGTGAATGCACAAGCTGCTTTTAGTGGAGCAATTACATCAGTCAGGGGCCATAAACCTCATGTCAGGAGAGAAGGTTTACAGCATCCCGCCATAGTTCTGACATATAGCTGCAACTGTTTGTGTTTAATTGGCCAATTACACGGCTTACTGCATTTCATAATGAGACAAGTCTGAGACTATGGCTTTGTGCTTCAGTTTTGAACACTTCAAGAAAAGAACCCCTAGGAAACATAAGTTCTTTGTTGCAGAGAAATGCAGACTTTCTTAATGACCTCTTGTGCTAGTTTAACTCAGAAAACATGTTTTTGAAGGTCATGACAAGCCCAAGGCATTTGACATATTTAGCAATAAATACTCAAGGTTGTGTTAACTTCTGAGAACAATTAAACCACAGAATTATTTCAGGGTCCTTGCTGGTAAAGCTAAACACTGCCACCATATTTTCATGTGATGGTTGTAACGTAAACATATGGGAGAAAACTTATGCACAATACTAAATAGCGGAACGATGGTAGTCAAGGGCGGAAAAAGGGATTTGGAGTAAGAGTGGGTGGAAACAATCAAAATATCTCACCTCCTACATAAATGACGTGATCCGATTGGCTAAGAGCAGTCTCATGACCATGGGGTATTTTCCATACACTATGAGTATAGTTCAATACCTCATAGAAATCTAATGATGCAGTCTAATGACGTCATTTTGTTTATTTTCGTGACGTCATTGTATGTGTTTCGTGTTATTTCGTAAGTTTTTCTTTCGCTAATTTTCAGGTGATTTAATGAAACCAGTGAAGGGTAGTCGGTGAGATATATTCGTTACACTGTTAGTAAATAATAATACCTACCAATATATAAATGTATAACTTTTCTAATAAAATACTGTATAAAGCAATATAAATCATACTTTAGCTCAAAACCACTAGATGAGAGAAAATGTTCAAGTCATCCTAAGCTATTGTGAGGTGTAAAAATAAAATCTTATGAAATTTAACAGTGGGTGAACGCCAATTCCGCCCCCTCTAAATCCGACTATGGTTAGTTACTTACCTTTGGTGGACTCAATCTCAGAGAATTGGCTGACGAAGCTTTCCTGACATACTTCTGGGTCGTGACCTGAAGAGAAACCAAACCAACCAATCAAATTGATGAAGAAAAAGTAATTATGACAAGGTTCCGAAAGCATGGATGGTCTACAAAACAAGACAGATTGATCGCTGATATTGCTTATTGGCGCTGCATTACAATGATGATAAGATTATTTTAAAGCATGCAAAACTCTCACATATTTTAAATCGGTCAAACTTTATTTTCCAAAATGAATCATTTTGAGGTAAGGAAAACTTGTACCTCCAATCCAGAAAAACCTTACAACTTGTTTATACATTGTCACTTAGGAAAAGTTCATTTATAAGTCAACCATTCTGAGTACAGGGCCCGTATTTACAAAGCTCCTTAGGAAAAACTTAAGTTAATTTCTTAAATTCATAAAATTCCTTTAATGTCTGGCTGTTTCATTTACGTCGTTTTACATTAAAATGTTTAAAGCTGGTAAATACTGATTAAATGTTTGGTATTTTACCCTTCTGTACACAGAAATAACTCCATTTTACATAGACCATTTGAATTTAAAATTTTACTTTAGTACAACTTAAGTTTAAGTTAAGATTTCCCTTAGGAGCTTTGTGAATACCAGCCCCAGTGTCATTTGCCTTTACCGTATTTTGATTTTACTTTTGATGGTTTTAAACAATATATGAGGCGCGTCGTGGGAAAACTGGGCTTAATGCAAGTGCGTAAAGTGTCGTTCTGGATCAGCGTGTGCAGTCCGCAAAGGCTAATCCGGAACGGCACTTTCCGCCTACAGTGGATTTATGTTTAGAAGAGACTTCCTTGAAACAGAAAATACCATAAGAGCGCAAAGTGCCGTCCCAGATTGTATCAATTAATAATGAATTTCATTCAATAACTGAAAAATGAGACTGGTATGTTATATATTTATAGCATACAGTTAGAATAAATATCCCCTTTGTTCTATGATCATTATAACAAGTGTGATGTTGCCGCAGCTTCTCTTGAAAACGTGAAAAATTTATCTGAAATTGAGAGTTTTGCCACACGATCAAATGTTTTCAAGCAAATCCCTTCTAGAAAAAGTGTATTTAATATGCATTTAATGCGTATTAAACAAGCGGTATTGGCACTGTATTTTTTCAGCATTTAATACCCATTTAATACACTTGAAAATGCTGACAAAAAACACTTCTTACAGAAATAAAGTGTATTTTTTCTGCATTTTTCCTGCATTAACACACTCAAGTGCATTTAAAGTGTATTTTTCTCCTTGAAAAATATGCTAGATCTTCAATAAATACACTTAAGTGTATTTAAAGTGTATTTTAAGCCTATTTTCTGGTGCATTAATACAATTTTTTTTTTTAAAGCAGAACAAGTACAGGAAAACAAACACTGATTGTACTAAAAGTGTATTTAATGCGCATTTAATACAGAAAAAATATGGTGCCAATACCGCAGCTTTTAATACGCATTAAATGCGTATTAAATACACTTTTTCGAGAAGGGAAACTGCAGCAATATTAAAGATGTTGCAATGACCACATCACAAAGGGGAAAGACCTTTGGACTATGCGCTATTAAACTATTACATACCTGTCACCTATTTCCAGATAATCCACGAAAACCATAATTAACTGATCAATTGCAGTATGCCAACTTGGAATGTGCATGCATCAACATTGTATATTATATCTGCTAGAAGAGTCATTCAGATAAAACAAAGTGTCCATTAAATAGAAATTATACGACTGACAATAATCTCAGTCCATCCTCATTATTAAATTTTGTATTGACTTAAATACAACTAAATCTTAAAAATGTTAGCATCCAATACAATTTCTTTATGTTCAGCCGTAACTCAATATTACTTGAAGTTCCTCAAATTTAACATGAAAAATTATGAAGTTCTTAAATGATTTAAAAAATATTGTTTCTAACCAGTAACTAAATTATAACAACCTGTACTCACTCAATCATGTTTCACATTCACTACTTTCAATAAATGTTTTTGATCAATCAATCACTGTTTTAACCAAAACCTAAGTGAACCCTTTAAAGTTATTATTTATGGTTGAAAGAATATCCGACATAATTCTAACTGAGAACACGCTATGTTTGTAAAATGAGGTACACAAAAAAACTGGAAAATTACTTCATCAATAGCATGCAACTACAATAGTAGTTCCTTCAATGGGTTTATGATATTATAACTAATTATTCTTCTAAAAGGGTTTATGATATTATAACTAATTATTCTTCTAAAAGGGTTTATGATATTATAACTAATTATTCTTCTAAAAGGGTTTATGATATTATAACTAATTATTCTTCTAAAAGGGTTTATGATATTATAACTAATTATTCTTCTAAAACTCGTGTCAAAAGCTTCTGCATGGCATTCGGTGTGTAAAACACATTGCATGAGCAAGAATAACTAACTTATTATGCTATTTTGTCATAGTTTTTCTTTGTGAAATAATTTTCAAATAAATGGAAAAATCAATACATACACGAACTCTAGTAACATAAAGCAATATTTTTTGTTGCTGTTTATTAAATCAAATGATGTATACACAGTTTTTATATGTCATAAATTTGCCTAAAATTTATTTAAACTATTTTTATTGGACCCAACATTGGCCATTATTAAATTATTACTGAACAAATAGGTACATGTATATAGATTGTTGACACACAAGGGGAAGAACTAAGTAAAGAAATCCAAAAGTTATTTCAGTGTTACCCCCCTTTATCAGAGCTGTTCACAAATTGTAATTGTTATATACAGCATTATTCACTGATTCACAATAAGTCAAATATAACAATAGAATACTAAATTTTCGAAATACAAAATATTTGGTTGGCAAGACATTTTCTGCTGAAATGCAGCTGTTTAGTATCCCCTGCGAAATGCTATGCCTGAAATCATGCACATTTCAAGCTAATCAATAATTGTTCATGAACTGGGCTTAAACAATTCTTAATCTGGGTTCGTGAACTTTTGGACATGAACTGTCTTTGAGAGGTGTTCATGAAATGTTCATGAACTGATCATTGATAAATGGAAGTCCTTAATTGTCCATGATATGGATATGAACTGATTATGAACTGATCAAGAATAAGTCAGTATTGATTGGGCCATGAACAGTTCATGAACCAATCAAGATCGTAATCTAGTGGTGATTAACCTCAATCGGCTAATTTTGTTTAGTTAGAAAATCAAGATTTGCGCAGCCAGTTTTTAGTGGGAAAAAAGCCAGCCATCTTTGTTGCGAAGAAATTTAATTTTAAATCATTTTTAATAGGTGACGGGAAGGTAGCTTGTTGACTTAGTAAATTTTATGAACTGGTGTGCTAAAATTTCAGATACCCGCTATTTTTATTAGATTAATTTTATAATTTAATTGTCTGGCCAAGCCATTGGAGTTACTGACATTTCTCTTTTGAAAAAGAGAAAATATCTCTATGTCTCTAACATCATGGCACTATTCTATATTAATGACAGTAGTGTATTATAATGGTTTTATAATATTATATCAATTATTCATATTAATTACAATTGCTCAAAGCTGGTATGTTATGTTGCTTGATGGGAATATGTTTTTTCATGACCTGTTCATGAACTGTTCATGAATGATTTACTTCCTGTAATGGCAACTTATTTATACAAATTCAGAAAACAAATTGATTCTTGTTTTGTAATTTATTATTCATAACCTGTGGTTCCTTATTCAGTATGTATTGCACTTGTCACATTTTGTTTGTTTAAATAGTTATGGCTCAATCCATGAGTATCACAATATCGTTAGATTTCGAAAATTTTGCCGAACATCATTTTGGTTGGTAAATCCTTTCTGCCATCGTTGTGTATGTCACTCTTAAATCATTTGTTTATGCAATTTTTAACCACTTTATTGTCTTGCTGTTATTACTTCTATGGCCACTGTATTAAATGTTTGAAATACATTATTATATTTATAAACTAACCAATGGCACCCATTCTACCCTTAGACACAATTGATAGGAAACAGAGTTTAAAAGCGCAGCAACCTCTCAATTTTTAAGAAGCAAACTATTGTAGAAATCATGGACTATTAGTTACAAAGATCAGCTCCAGTTGGGTCAACAGTATTGTCGTGAACTTGTCAATAATTGCCTGTCTTAAACAGTTCATGAACTATTCAAGAACTAATGAACATGAACTGTTCATATCCAGTGCATGAAGTGCAAATGAGACAATACAATTATGAAGAAAAAAGTTCATGAATTGTTCATGCAGTCCTAGGTTCATGAACTGGACATGAACTGTGCATTAAATAGTTCGTCCTATGAATTATTCAAGACTTCTGGCAATGAAAAGTCTGTGAACTATCCTTGATTGTATTTCATGCACAGTTCATAAACCATGTCCAGTTCATGAACTGATTTTTTCATGCACATTTCAAGATTTGTCATTTTTTGCAGTTCCAGGTATTTTCATGATTTTTCATGAACTCTGTATATGAACTATTCATTAACATTTCATGACTTATTCATGAATAGTAACTGTTCATTTCACAGGGGTCAATATAAGTGACCACTAATCTGAAGCTGTCAAGTATTAGTTAATATCAACTGACATGTTTTGTTTATTACAAGTGACTGCATTCAAGTGCCATGCGTTTTAGAAGAATCATATCTGATAATCTTTGTTTTATTATAAAATTGAAAGAATTGATGGAAGCATCTTTCTAAACACACATGAAACAGACTTGCATTTGACAGCGATTAAATGGTTTCTAACCATTTTAGTAAGGGATAGTATTTCCTGATTCAGTGAATGAATAGCCTCCCATTATTGCAAAATCGCTACAATTTTATTGATCCGCTCCCTTGCTTGCTTTAACGTTTTTTTGTTCGAGACAACTTAAGTTAAGAAAATAGCATGGCTCCAAAATCAACACCCACACATATCCATATCAACCATGATTCACCTTCTTACCAGCTAGAACGTACATGGCCAGGATAGTAAGTCAACAGCGAACTTTGAAATATAATAGGTTAAAAAGTTTTAGCAGGGTCAAATTATTCAATGTACTATAAAACAATACAGGACTATATAAAGGGTCTTTCACATATAATGTCATATAATTATAAACATACAGAACAGCAGTCACGAAACCGTTTAGCGTCGGCGGGCGTTGTGAAATTGAGGCCCCACTCACTGCCGTTGCCCTGGTCTCGCCAGTGGATGAAGCTGTCTGTGGCCGGGCAGAGGATCGTACCTAGGAACAATTATAAATTAGTGGCAGTCACAATGTACTTTGAAAATAGCATCATACTTGGAATTCAAAGACACTATTTACAGATTAAATTGACACTTCCTAAAGAAAATGTACCTGGTATAAATGTTTCTATGGAATTAACACAAGTCCAGTCGACCCTCTTTATAACAACTTTCGTTACAACGGAATATTCTACTTCTGACACAATTTTGTTGTGAAAGGATTATTCTTCATTAGAATGGTACCTGTTATAATGGAATATTCGGTTTCCGACTCGGACACTCAATATGCAGGAACCAATAAAATGTGCAATAATCCGATTTGGTATAATGACATTCTGAACGATGGCTCTCAAAACGTGTTAATTTGTCACAATGATTTGCTTAATCAATTTTTATCAACAGGTGTCATAGGATTAGCCAATTTCAACTTATTTTATTGTTGTTTTTTTATTTGCTAAATAATTGCCATGAAAATAATAAATAATGCCTGTTTATAGAGCCAAAAATAGTAATACAAGTTTACAAAATTATTATAATGTCTATAAGATCTGTTTCTCTTTTATAATTTCTTCTTATATATCGTCAACTCCTCTAAATTCACGACTACCATTGATTCGCGGATGTTGTTATTGTCACGTGATCGTCTACGGCATTTGCGCATGCGCATACGTGGCCATGGGAATTTCTTTATACATGTCCAATTTACCATGTGACCGAATATTGTGTGAAGAAACTGCATTTTAAACAGACAAAAGCATTCAACACGATACCTGATATAAAAACACCATGTTTTCTTATTCCCAAAACACCAGGAAGTTACATGTGTTTTTCAATACAAATACAAACCGGAACTAGTTGTTTTCATCCTATGTTGTAGTAGAACTTCCATATATGGGACATGATTCGGCAGTGTGTCGTAACTAAGGCGAGCAAAGTTGTTTGTGTGTTTTTCAGTACCTTAATTTTAAGTGAATTTTAGCCTTTTTCATAGAATTATGGTTACACAAGAGGCATTTAGTAAATTGTACAGGCTCTATTCACCTACAAATTAAAAACACACCCTACAATAATATACTGCAAACAAAATGAAAACAGCAATTGATTATATTTTTCTTGCTTAAACTTAATCATCCTGGATTTTAGAATCTATAAGCCACCTTAAAAGAAATAATCCATTTACCTAAAAACATTTTTCCCCACTGGTATAGTATTACTTAAATGTGCTTTTGTGATAAGGAAGAATTACATTTCAGATTTCTTTTTTTTAATAAAATTCACTGTTAAATACGATAATCCAAAACTTGATGTACATGCGGCCTAATTGAAGATCATTTTCTAGGAATGATGGGATGACGTCATTTCCGCGAATCAATGATAGTTAGATAAGATGGCGACTGCTTGACACTTACGTAAACAATGTTGACCTGCTAGAAGTTTTAAACGTTGTTTTGGATAAATAAGTTAAAAAAACAGCGGTAAATATATTTATTTTCAAATATTTGTTCTAAAAAATATTATGTTCAAATTGTTGAAATAATTTGATTATTGACATTAAATGTTAGGGTCGCGAATTTACGGTAATCGAGGATACTATAATTATATTGCCAGAATTCGCTATAACGGAAATTCGATATAACAGCATTTTTAGCGGGAACGTATTGTGTCATTGTAACGAAGGCTGACTGTATTTATCACTTGAAATATTTGGATTTCAACAAGCTGATTGATTTTTCACTTGATTTTTCACTTCATATATATTTGTATGCCAGTGAATCGGGCACAAAAACAAGCTCAGAGTATCTGAATTTGGCCTATATAGAAAAGTACACACTGTCTCTGCTGTTAGGATGGAAAAGTACATAGAAAATAAATACTCCATCTGAATATAGCACGGTAATAATACGGAAGTACTCGATGCATAGTTACCTTTTTGTCATCAACCTGTATTAAAGAGTGTGCTTAAAAAAAACACACACTATTATGGGAAGTTAGAATAAGACATCAAACATAGAATAAACTGTTTTATTATACCAATGTTTATAATACAGTTAATCATTTGTAAAATTTTGCAGAGTAATTAGTGCAAAAGATACATGCACATATAACTGCATCAGTAAAATTGATTTTACCACAAAACAGTCTAGTTGTATGCATTTTCAAAAATTTCACAACAAAACTCAACCGTGTCCACGCGTGCATGGACACAGTTTTTAAATACTGTGGAAATGATCAAAGACACAATCAGTTTTAACAAAAGATTTACTGAAAAGCGAAAATTATACCATAAGTAACTAGAGCTTCGTCACAGGAGTGGCAGCGGGCCCCGAATGATAGCATGTTTGAAGGTGAGGAACCATTTTTCTATTTTTAGTAACGGTGACATTGACCTTGATCCAACCCACCCCCTATGCAATCCTAATCGATATCTTGATAAAAAATATCTTCGTATGAAGTTGAATTACAATACCTCAATTCGTTCTCGAGTAATTAAGACGAAACCGTTTTTCTATTTTTTGTAACGGTGACCTTGACAGTGGTACATCCACTGGACATCCACCCCCTATGTAATCCCAAGCCAGGTCTCGATATAAGGTATCTATGGATGAAGTTTCATTAAAATATTTCAATTCGTTCTCAAGTTACAGAGCTGAATCCAAAAGTTGACTCCGCCTGAAAATGAAAAATTAACAAAGGGCAATAACTCCTGAATTATGGGTGCAGAGTAACGGTTCTTGTGCACTGTACTTCTCCTCAATGGGATCTATCCACCTATGAAGTTTCCAGTTAATACTCTTATAGTCTAAGAGTTATGCTCCAGGCAAAAACGAAGTATCAAAAATTAACAAAGGGCTGTAACTCCAAAACCATGACGTGTAGAGAGTAATGGTTCTTTTGCACTGCACTTCTCCTTAATGAGATCTATCCACCCATGAAGTTTAAAATTAATAGCTGAAACGGTTTTACAGTTATGAAAGAAAAACATTAAAAATGTGGACGGACGGATGGACAGACTTATGGAAGGACGGACAGACAGACAGGGTGATTACTATAGGGCACCCGCCAAAAATTTGGGCCCTAATGACCAAATATAACAAACATACTTATTCACCATGAAATGCAGTTTTCCCTCCTCGAAAAAGTGTATTTTATACACCTTTAATGAGTATTAAACGCTGCAGTATTGGCACCATATTTTTTCTGCGTTTAATACACTTGAAACTGCAGAAAAATACGCTTATTCTAGAAAAAAATGTATTTATTCTGCATTTTCCCTGCATTAACACACTGAAGTGCATTTAAAGTGTATTGTTCTCTATGAAAAATGCACTTTTTCTTCAAAAAATACACTTAAGTGTGTTTTAAGTTTATTTAAGTGTATTTTCTAGTGCATTAATAAACTTTGTAAAAAATGCAGAAAAAGTACAGAAACAATACACTTAGTGAACTAAAAGTGTATTTAATGCGCATTTAACGCAGAAAAAATATTGTGCCAATGCAGTTTTATGTGAACAAAAGAAACATTTCATGTCTATTATATGTTTGATGTCTTATTCTAACTTCACATAATAGTGTTCGTACATTCAGCATGGAATAAACTTGAGTAATATGTTACACTGTAGAAGTTCACAACTCAGGAATAATGACCATAATCATGGACCACATTGTTGTATAACATGTCCTAAATTATATAAATTATATATCATTGTTTTTAAAGGTACACATATAATATTTTGACAGGATTTGTATGATGCATTGCGGTACGTAAAACAAACATGATTTAAAAAATTATTGTATTATTTCATTAATTGGATGTTATTTATATGGTAGTTTGGGTCAACCCTTGTTTGTAAAATTTCACAACTCTTCTATACTACAAACAGTACTGTCTGGGACCTAGGTAAGAATATATTGCACTTGATAGTTTTGTACAGCTTGGTTTTGCAATTAAGAGTTGCACCCACAACTAAGAGTGGCATGTCAAGTCCTGCGTTAAGAACTTTTTATGAAAGTGACTGAGCTGCAGTGCATCATAAAGCGAACATGTTATACTAGCGCACATACCTGATTGAACAATCATAACGTTGAGGACATTCCAAACGTGGTCATTATACCTGGTCAGTTCTAAATATGAAGTTGTTCATGAAAGTGGAGCGATTTGCAGTGCATTACGAAGCAATATTGTAACATTATTGCACATGATGCATAGCTGGTTGAACAATCTTGATGTTTAATATTTAGTCAACATGTCTGTTATACAAACTTCGTGAAAGTGAATGGTGCAATATGAAGCAAACTTGTAATACTGCTGCACATACCTGGCTGAACAATCTTGATGTCAAATATTTTCTCCACATGTTTATTATAGGCTGTCACTTGGAAGACGGTTTTCGGCGTGTCCTCAATGCAGGTGATGTTGATGGGCACCACATCCTCTGAAACCCTCTTCCACTGCATAAAGTCCCCACTGCCTTTCACGCAGAATATCTCCGCCCATAGCCTGCAACAAAAGAAAACAAGCTGCCTGTTATAGGGAAAGATCTAGGATCAAAAAAGGTACAGGGTGTTGCTAAAAAAGAGCAGGGTGGAAAGCTGAACCAGTTTGTTGACATGTTCTAATATTTTGCTTAATCCAGGGTTTTCATGAGTTTAATGCTTCTGTTTAAGGTTTTTAAGCATTGCCTATTCATTTGTTTTAAATATTTGCAAAAATACATTAAATTTCAAAAGATATTCAACATTTCTGTGTTGACCAGCCCAGAGGGGCAGCAGGGGGGAACCAAACAGGAGAAGGGTGCTGCGCCCTGCTATTTGCCCTAGATCTTTCCCTACTGTTAGTTCAAAGCTATGGAAGCTTCCCAATTGTTAAGGATAATCCATGATTCTTCAATAATCACACTTCCCAATTATTAAGGATAATCAATGATTTTTTAATATTCACACAGATGTGGAAGCTTCCCAATTGTTAAGGATAATCCATGATTCTTCAATATTCACACAGGTATTTGTGCTTTATTTACCAGCTTCACCATGATTGTGTAAAACATGGGCAATTGTAGTCAAAATCATGACAGTGTGACCTAGGCTTAACATATGTAGGCTTATGTGAACGTTCATCTGGTGGACTGTGATTCCCCCCCCCCATGGACATAGCCCCCCAACCCATAATGAATTTTAAATTGAGATGTATACACGGGATAGTGCCAGAAACAGGAGACTACTTCCACCATGTTTGTACATTTGTATAATTAAGAAATAATTTTTGATTTATCATTGTTTATTGGCCAATAAACAATGATTTGGAGTTCTGATACATAGGAATTAAACCACTAGGGCGTTAGCCCGAGTTGTTTAATAGCCATGAATCAGAACGACAAAGAGTTGTTTATTGGACTATAAAGAACGATAATGCGAAAAATATTTTGATTCTAACATGATCTGACATATATTTTTGCAATTGTAATCGAAACTACTTTTTACAATGCTCCCCTGAGAATCAGAGCTTCTTTTTGCGTTGTTTATGGGTAGTTTACCAATGATAATTGTGTTCTTTGTCTATAGAACAATTAGTGAGTATCATGTTAGAATGTAAAATTAAAATAATTGCAAGTATCATTTATTTAACCTGATTGTTATTATTATCTAACAAGCATTTTGTCAACACATGCTTTTCTGTTATAAATCCCTTAAAGTTTTGCTGGCTAATAATTATGCCAGTATCCATAAAACATCAATAGTCAGGGTTTTAATTATTAACTGATTGCCGATCAAATTCAAAGTTTAAAATCGTGAAAAAATCGCTATCAGTAATATCACAAGGGGGGCCCTTAGGCCCCTGGCCAAATCGTGTAGATTACGATAAAAATCGCTTGATTCATTTAATAATGACAACCCTGAATAGTATGTCTATTATTATAAATCACACACCATCTCTAATACAATTAAGTAAATTGATGTCAATATTTACATGTGGCCAGCTGTTACATGCAGGCTTAATGTATCTGACAAATCTGCCTGAACAAATTTGCTGTCCCACATATGGTATAAAGTTCAATGTTACACATTGTACTGCTATCAATATAGATTTCACATTCTACAATATATTTCACAAAATTACATCTAATAACATGTCCATTATTTTAATGCATACAAATACAACCATACCCATTACTTCACATCCTACATATACTAGGCAAATCTCCCAACGCACATTTATATTTGACCATTAAAACCTTATTCATAAACACATATAAATTAAATGTTCAGACATTACTGTCAATTATCAAATCTTTTCAGGGGAATAATTATTGTTAAAACTGACCGGTCAGCTAAGGTCATTTTGACCCATTTGTTGTTTCCCCTTCAATGTAACATATTGTTGACAGTATTTCTATAATGTGCGTTAGGAGTTTTGCCTAGTATAGATTAACATTTACTTTATTCCACATCATACATACCGTAATACTAACATGTTCATAATCTCACATTATACAGATATTACAATGTTCATTATTTCACAGCTACTAACATGTTAATGATTTCGCATCCTACATATAATGACATGTACATTATTTCACATTGTATACTAGCATAATTATACACATGTTACATCCTGCTTTTATCGATGATTTAACATCCTACACATACTAACAAGTCCATTATTTACTTTCCTACATATATTTGAATTTATCCTGCTACTAACCCAAACAGTGACCTAATCAAGCGGTGACCGTATAAACTTGTTGATATCCTTGTTGATATCCGGCAGTAGATCACGTGACTGTGATATACCGTCAATAGGTATTCCTACGTGCCGGATAACAAAATTGTCGAGAATGGCACAGCATAAAGTCTACTTACCAGAGTTTTTCATCGATACAAACTTTGTGTTGTCTAGTTTAACAGAGTTAAACAACAAATGAGTTGTTTGTCCTCACATTCCATTTGACTGGTTAACAACAACTTCCTTCCAGTTCCATTCCATTTCAACACACTTGAATCTGATGCAAGCCGGTTATTCTTTGTGGATAGACTTTCTTTGGTCAACCAACAGAGCATATTCATCAAAGAAATAACCTTTTATATTATTTTCCGATGAAAAGAAATGAAAAAAGTTATCAACATTTTGACGTATAACTAAACATTTTATGATTTATTTCACTTTCAGTTACACTGTCCTCCACCCACAACTAATACTATCCGAGTAAATCATAGAAAATTGAAAAGGGATCAATCTCACCATTTCCATTCGAGGCAAATATTCCATACACTTTTTTTTATCTGAATGCTATTGCATAATATAATCCATCCATAATACAGAAACACTAAATATTTATTCCGATTTCATGTATTTTAAACTGCAAAACACTCGCGTTCTGGTTTGACTACATTGTGTAAACTTACAACTCAAAATGAATGACATAGTTGGTGTGACGTAATTTAACTCTTTAAAAACCAATATAATCTGGTTTAAAACAAAAGCAGATTTACTACGTCATTTTCGTGTCGTACTGACATCAGCAAATAAGATTTATTAATATTTTACTTTTGCTTTTTGAAAAAGGTGATTAAGAAATAGAGAACTATTTTTTCCGGGTAGTACGCATTCATGCAATTAGGTCGAGGCCCATCTAGAATTTTTTATTTTTATTTAAAACTTTAGTGTTTGGTGTTTTTAAATTTAATTGAATATAAATCAGGATAAATAGAATACACGGTAGGTGCCGGGAAGGAGAAAGTTTATCCTGTTCGGCCCGCTAAAGCTCGCCCTATTTTCATTTTCTAAGCCTCACCGGATAAACTTTCTCCATCCCGGCACCAACCATGTATTCTCTATATCCATTATTTCCTATCCATTATTTTGCATCCCACACATACAAACATGTCATTTATTTCCTATCCTGCTTATACTACCATATCCATTATTTCACATCCTACGCATACTAACATGATATCCATTAAATCCTATCCTACATATATTAGCATATCCATTATTTCCCATCCTGTGTATACTAGCATATCCATTATTTTGCATCCTACACATTAGCATAGCCATTATTATTATCTATCCTGCTCATAAAAAAGAATACACATATACCACTATGGTATATTAACAACAACTCAAGTTAAAACAAGAAACGTAGAAAGTCCATGAAAACCAAATTTTTTCTAACAAAATGCATTAAAGTCAGCACAAAAACAATATTTTTAGTAATGGTGACCTTGACCTTGACCCAACCAACCCCATTTGTAATGCCAAGCGAGGTCTAGATATAAGATATCTATGTATGAAGTTTCATTAAAATATCTCAATGGGTTCTCAAGTTATTGAGCAGAAACCATTGTTCTATTTTTAGTAACAGTGACCTTGACCCCACCCACCCCATATGCAATCCCAAGCAAGGTTTCACTATAAGGTATCTATGTATGTTTCATTACAATAGCTCAATCCATTCTCAAGTCAGAGAGTGGAAACAAACAGTTTGCATCGCCACTACGCCCACCCAAGGACATACCCCAAGCTAGTAAACAAAATTTCTCTTTGAAAAATTGGTTAAAATTTAATATACATTTTGCATATACCAGGTAATAAATATAATTGACTCTTTGTACAATTTACACTCTAGAGACTTAGTCATAACAGTTTTAACTATATTAGTTTATTTGTTTGTTTTGTTGGGGTTTCTCGCAGATTTTAACAGTATTTCAGTCATATCACGGCGGTCAGTTAACCTACTCACACTTTTCTTGGGCAAGCTTAGCCGATCTAAGCGGTTTACCAGTACTAAGTGCACATACCTATGCCAGTAACTTACAACTGCCCTACTTGAATCAGAGGTAGGGGGAGAATGGCCGTAGAAATAATTTCATGACCAATCTCCACACAAGTCTGGGCTGGGGATCGAACTCACGATCCCCGGATTGACAGTCTAGCGCACTACCAACTGAGCTAGCCAGACCCGGCAGCTATATTAGTATGTTAGTAATTATTTATGTAAGCTTTTATGACAATTTTGAAGGGAATTGTAACTTTAATCAAACGGAGAGGGAACTGAGTTGCATAACAATAATCATAAATAATATAACAGGCTGTGTAACAACGTTGGTGTTACTGTAATCATTGGACACTTACCCTAAACTTTTGTAATAACAGTTAGGGTAATATAATGACTTCCATTTCCACAAGGCTGTCATCATAAAATGTGATTACTCAATCAATATTTCTGGTACATGGTCCTGGAATACTGTTTTCCACAGTTTCCTTCCTATGTTCTACTCAAGTTTGGCAATATGAATTCTGACTACAGAGTGGGGGATTCAGACATTAACTGAGGCGTGTTGTGGGAAAACCTGGCTTAATGCATGTGCGTAAAGTGTTGTCCACACAGGCTAATCCAGGACGACACTTTACGCCTACAGTGGATATATCATTTAGAAACATAAAATATCATAAAAGTGGAAAGTGTCATCCCGGATATGGACTGACACTTTACGCACATGCATTAAGCCTGGTTTTCCCATGACATGCCTCAATTGTTTTTTTTGCTCTACAAGGTTCCACATCGAAGAACAATAGATATCCCCAAAGGTATTGTTGACTTTAGATGAATCATCTGTTCTGTTCCCCATCTAAATGACTTGATCCAGTAAGGCTAAAACAGTTAATAATTTGTTTCTCAGGCAGCGCCGCAACGTTTTCTTATGGCCCGCCAGGAATTTGAGTTAATGCCAAAAACAATTTTATTAACTATTTTTTTACGATGGCGCTCAGGTTTTAAAGGAGCAGTCCAGAAATCTGGAATAAAAAGAAAACTTTGCAGAAAGTGTTTCTAATGGGCATGTTACCAAACAAAACACAAAAACTATGCATTGAAATTTGTGAATTATTAACATTTTGATAACATGCTATCATCTATTTTCTGTATGCGCTAACTGGTGATGATTCTGGAGTAAACCATCATGTACATGATAATATATTCTGTTCGTAACAAGTGCTTTTGAACAATGCCTTTCGTAAATAAGAAACAGATTTCGGAAGAATAAACACCATAAACGTTCATAAGAACTATTACTAAAATTACTATGTATTGAATTAGATCCCATTGACAGCGGCTTAAAATTAAACTAATCTGTATTTTAACGTAGCGGAAAAAGAGTATAACCCGGTAGAGATTCTGTTATTTCCAGTAGCTTTCTTCCTGTCTGATTTAATTATATAAATCGGATAAACTCAAATTGTGAAATACTGTGTAAATTTTGAAAAAAAAGTCATATTCGATTGGGAACCTTGATAAATATCTTCTAATTGTTGATTTAAACTTTTTTCGTAGACGCTTTTGCTTGTGTCAATTTAAGTCCTATGGAACCAAAGAAAATGCCAGCTGTGTTGATTTTCCTTTCCAAAAATTATTGGTGATTTATATAAAAAATAATTCCTAATCATAAAAAAATATGATTTACCAAATGTAAAATTCTATAAATAGAAGTACTTTAATGCTGATGGTATATCAATTTGACGGCACTTCTGTTAATAGACCGATCCGGGTTTTGCCACGAATAATTGAAACTCCTCCCCAGCTATTGTTAAAGTATTAATTTCAATTCATCAAAAATCACAAACATTACAACGTGTTCATTTGAATATCACAAACATTATACATGTGCTCTTTTGTGTGAAACCGTTTAACCACTAATCACGTTATATTCAAGTACAAAGATTTGATAATGTATTTAGAATTTTATAAAAAAAAATGGATGCTTATGTTGTTATCAAAACTTAAAATTGTCTTTAATCTGTACTTATTTACTTGTTTTAATAAGCCATTACATAGTGCCAATAGAAAAGAGTAGGAGAAACGAAATTAAAAAAATACTTCAATAAAAAAAAAAATTCGCCCTCCCTGCTGATTGTTTGGAAAAAGTGCCTGAGAAGCAATTCATTTTTTTTAGCCTAACAACAATGACTTACATGTAACAGTTTAAAGAAGAGCTTGAGCATTTTATTCATTTAAACAAACATCCCCAAGCTCCTGTGATCAAAACTTCTTAAAATTCTAAATGCCTGCTGCTTTTTGATTTATAGTTTAATGTAAATAACAAGGAGCTATTATAGTGACAATTGAAAGGTTATTTCTTAATTTACCATTTTGTGAACATACATGTACAATAATTGCAATTTAAATGATGTGTAATTTTTTTTTAAATACTGGTACAAATAAAAATTGCACAGCTTTGCAGATACAGGCAACAATCAGATTCTGTGCAAAAAGAATTATGTATTACCTGAGCATATTAAAATCCAGACTTAACATGTTCATATTAGCACATATATGCTCTACAACTATATTGATAATGATTAAATTTGCACTTTAAACTGTTCTTTTGAAACCAGTTTTCATTTCAAGACAGGAAACCGACATCCTTGCCAACAAGTTACATTTAACATTCATTGGTTCCTGATCCCAGAAACAAAAACAACCTAATTTAAATCAAAGGCTTGCAGCAGCATCAAATGTCTTCAGACAGATACCTCTATCCAAGTCTGAGTTAAACAGCATTGTGTATATCAAGGACTGAGTTTAACAGCATTGTGTATATCAAGGACTGAGTTTAACAGAACTGTGCATACCAAGGACTGAGTTTAACAGCATTGTGCATACCAAGGACTGATTTTAACAGCACTGTGCATATCAAGGACTGAGTTTAACAGCACTGTGTATACCAAGGACTGAGTTTAACAGAACTGTGCATACCAAGGACTGAGTTTAACAGAACTGTGCATACCAAGGACTGAGTTTAACAGAACTGTGCATAGCAAGGACTGAGTTTAACAGAACTGTGCATACCAAGGACTGAGTTTAACAGCACTGTGCATATCAAGGACTGAGTTTAACAGAACTGTGCATACCAAGGACTGAGTTTAACAGAACTGTGCATATCAAGGACTGAGTTTAACAGCACTGTGTATATCAAGGACTGAGTTTAACAGCGCTGTGTATACCAAGCACTGAGTTTAACAGAACTCTGCATACCATGGACTGAGTTTAACAGAACTGTGCATACCAAGGACTGAGTTTAACAGAACTGTGCATACCAAGGACTGAGTTTAACAGAACTGTGCATATCAAGGACTGAGTTTAACAGCACTGTGCATATCAAGGACTGATTTTAACAGCAATGTGCATATCAAGGACTGAATTTAACAGCACTGTGCTTATCAAGGACTGAGGTTAACAGCACCGTATTTATCAAACACTGAGTTTAACTGCACTGAGTCTATCAAGGACTGAGTTAACACCACTGTGTATATAAAGAAATGAGTTTAACAGCACTGTGTATATCAAAGGCTGAGTTTAACAGCACTGTGCATATAAAGGAATGAGTTTAACAGCACTGTGTATATAAAGGAATGAGTTTAACAGCACTGTGTATATCAAAGGCTGAGTTTAACAGCACTGTGTATGTCAAAGACTAAGTTAAACAGCACGGTGTATATCAAGGAATGAGTTTAACAGCACTATGTCTATAAAGGACTGTGTTTAACAGCACTGCGTCCATCAAGGACTGAGTTTAACAACACAATGAATCTTAAAAAATGAGTAATACAGAACTATGTATATCAAGGAATGTAAAAGATGTAATCAAACGTTTGAAAGCGCATTTGAAACAGCATTGTGTTTATCAAGGAATGCATCAAATGTTGGAGTGTAACAGCATTGTGTATATCAAGGAATGCATCAAATGGTTCAGTAAAACAGCATTGTGTATATCAAGGAATGTTCAAAGGGATCAGTGAAACAGCATTATTTATATCAAGGAATGCATCAAAGGGTGCAGTGAAACAGCATTGTGTGTATCAAGGAATGTATCAAAGGGTGCAGTGAAACAGCATTGTGTATATCAAGTAATGTTCAAAGGGTGCAGTGAAACAGCATTGTGTATATCAAAGAATGCATCAAAGGGTGTAGTGAAACAGCATTGTGTGTACCAAGGAATGCATCAAAGGGTGCAGTGAAACAGCATTGTGTGTATCAAGGAATGCATCAAATGGTGCAGTAAAACAGCATTGCGTATATCAAGGAATGTTCAAAGGGTGCAGTGAAACAGCATTGTGTGTATCAAGGAATGTTCAAAGGGTGCAGAGAAACAGCATTGTGTATATCAAGGAATGCATCAAAGGGTGTAGTGAAACAGCATTGTGTGTATCAAGGAATGCATCAAAGGGTGCAGTGAAATGGCATTGTGTGTATCAAGGAATGCATCAATGGGTGTAGTGAAACAGCATTGTGTATATCAAGTGAAACCGTTTAACCACTAATCACGTTATATTCAAGTACAAAGATTTGATAATGTATTTAGAATTTTATAAAAAAAATGGATGCTTATGTTGTTATCAAAACTTAAAATTGTCTTTAATCTGTACTTATTTACTTGTTTTAATAAGCCATTACATAGTGCCAATAGAAAAGAGTAGGAGAAACGAAATTAAAAAAATACTTCAATAAAAAAAAAAATTCGCCCTCCCTGCTGATTGTTTGGAAAAAGTGCCTGAGAAGCAATTCATTTTTTTTAGCCTAACAACAATGACTTACATGTAACAGTTTAAAGAAGAGCTTGAGCATTTTATTCATTTAAACAAACATCCCCAAGCTCCTGTGATCAAAACTTCTTAAAATTCTAAATGCCTGCTGCTTTTTGATTTATAGTTTAATGTAAATAACAAGGAGCTATTATAGTGACAATTGAAAGGTTATTTCTTAATTTACCATTTTGTGAACATACATGTACAATAATTGCAATTTAAATGATGTGTAATTTTTTTTTAAATACTGGTACAAATAAAAATTGCACAGCTTTGCAGATACAGGCAACAATCAGATTCTGTGCAAAAAGAATTATGTATTACCTGAGCATATTAAAATCCAGACTTAACATGTTCATATTAGCACATATATGCTCTACAACTATATTGATAATGATTAAATTTGCACTTTAAACTGTTCTTTTGAAACCAGTTTTCATTTCAAGACAGGAAACCGACATCCTTGCCAACAAGTTACATTTAACATTCATTGGTTCCTGATCCCAGAAACAAAAACAACCTAATTTAAATCAAAGGCTTGCAGCAGCATCAAATGTCTTCAGACAGATACCTCTATCCAAGTCTGAGTTAAACAGCATTGTGTATATCAAGGACTGAGTTTAACAGCATTGTGTATATCAAGGACTGAGTTTAACAGAACTGTGCATACCAAGGACTGAGTTTAACAGCATTGTGCATACCAAGCACTGAGTTTAACAGAACTCTGCATACCATGGACTGAGTTTAACAGAACTGTGCATACCAAGGACTGAGTTTAACAGAACTGTGCATACCAAGGACTGAGTTTAACAGAACTGTGCATATCAAGGACTGAGTTTAACAGCACTGTGCATATCAAGGACTGATTTTAACAGCAATGTGCATATCAAGGACTGAATTTAACAGCACTGTGCTTATCAAGGACTGAGGTTAACAGCACCGTATTTATCAAACACTGAGTTTAACTGCACTGAGTCTATCAAGGACTGAGTTAACACCACTGTGTATATAAAGAAATGAGTTTAACAGCACTGTGTATATCAAAGGCTGAGTTTAACAGCACTGTGCATATAAAGGAATGAGTTTAACAGCACTGTGTATATAAAGGAATGAGTTTAACAGCACTGTGTATATCAAAGGCTGAGTTTAACAGCACTGTGTATGTCAAAGACTAAGTTAAACAGCACGGTGTATATCAAGGAATGAGTTTAACAGCACTATGTCTATAAAGGACTGTGTTTAACAGCACTGCGTCCATCAAGGACTGAGTTTAACAACACAATGAATCTTAAAAAATGAGTAATACAGAACTATGTATATCAAGGAATGTAAAAGATGTAATCAAACGTTTGAAAGCGCATTTGAAACAGCATTGTGTTTATCAAGGAATGCATCAAATGTTGGAGTGTAACAGCATTGTGTATATCAAGGAATGCATCAAATGGTTCAGTAAAACAGCATTGTGTATATCAAGGAATGTTCAAAGGGATCAGTGAAACAGCATTATTTATATCAAGGAATGCATCAAAGGGTGCAGTGAAACAGCATTGTGTGTATCAAGGAATGTATCAAAGGGTGCAGTGAAACAGCATTGTGTATATCAAGTAATGTTCAAAGGGTGCAGTGAAACAGCATTGTGTATATCAAAGAATGCATCAAAGGGTGTAGTGAAACAGCATTGTGTGTACCAAGGAATGCATCAAAGGGTGCAGTGAAACAGCATTGTGTGTATCAAGGAATGCATCAAATGGTGCAGTAAAACAGCATTGCGTATATCAAGGAATGTTCAAAGGGTGCAGTGAAACAGCATTGTGTGTATCAAGGAATGTTCAAAGGGTGCAGAGAAACAGCATTGTGTATATCAAGGAATGCATCAAAGGGTGTAGTGAAACAGCATTGTGTGTATCAAGGAATGCATCAAAGGGTGCAGTGAAATGGCATTGTGTGTATCAAGGAATGCATCAATGGGTGTAGTGAAACAGCATTGTGTATATCAAGTGAAACCGTTTAACCACTAATCACGTTATATTCAAGTACAAAGATTTGATAATGTATTTAGAATTTTATAAAAAAAATGGATGCTTATGTTGTTATCAAAACTTAAAATTGTCTTTAATCTGTACTTATTTACTTGTTTTAATAAGCCATTACATAGTGCCAATAGAAAAGAGTAGGAGAAACGAAATTAAAAAAATACTTCAATAAAAAAAAAAATTCGCCCTCCCTGCTGATTGTTTGGAAAAAGTGCCTGAGAAGCAATTCATTTTTTTTAGCCTAACAACAATGACTTACATGTAACAGTTTAAAGAAGAGCTTGAGCATTTTATTCATTTAAACAAACATCCCCAAGCTCCTGTGATCAAAACTTCTTAAAATTCTAAATGCCTGCTGCTTTTTGATTTATAGTTTAATGTAAATAACAAGGAGCTATTATAGTGACAATTGAAAGGTTATTTCTTAATTTACCATTTTGTGAACATACATGTACAATAATTGCAATTTAAATGATGTGTAATTTTTTTTTAAATACTGGTACAAATAAAAATTGCACAGCTTTGCAGATACAGGCAACAATCAGATTCTGTGCAAAAAGAATTATGTATTACCTGAGCATATTAAAATCCAGACTTAACATGTTCATATTAGCACATATATGCTCTACAACTATATTGATAATGATTAAATTTGCACTTTAAACTGTTCTTTTGAAACCAGTTTTCATTTCAAGACAGGAAACCGACATCCTTGCCAACAAGTTACATTTAACATTCATTGGTTCCTGATCCCAGAAACAAAAACAACCTAATTTAAATCAAAGGCTTGCAGCAGCATCAAATGTCTTCAGACAGATACCTCTATCCAAGTCTGAGTTAAACAGCATTGTGTATATCAAGGACTGAGTTTAACAGCATTGTGTATATCAAGGACTGAGTTTAACAGAACTGTGCATACCAAGGACTGAGTTTAACAGCATTGTGCATACCAAGGACTGATTTTAACAGCACTGTGCATATCAAGGACTGAGTTTAACAGCACTGTGTATACCAAGGACTGAGTTTAACAGAACTGTGCATACCAAGGACTGAGTTTAACAGAACTGTGCATACCAAGGACTGAGTTTAACAGAACTGTGCATAGCAAGGACTGAGTTTAACAGAACTGTGCATACCAAGGACTGAGTTTAACAGCACTGTGCATATCAAGGACTGAGTTTAACAGAACTGTGCATACCAAGGACTGAGTTTAACAGAACTGTGCATATCAAGGACTGAGTTTAACAGCACTGTGTATATCAAGGACTGAGTTTAACAGCGCTGTGTATACCAAGCACTGAGTTTAACAGAACTCTGCATACCATGGACTGAGTTTAACAGAACTGTGCATACCAAGGACTGAGTTTAACAGAACTGTGCATACCAAGGACTGAGTTTAACAGAACTGTGCATATCAAGGACTGAGTTTAACAGCACTGTGCATATCAAGGACTGATTTTAACAGCAATGTGCATATCAAGGACTGAATTTAACAGCACTGTGCTTATCAAGGACTGAGGTTAACAGCACCGTATTTATCAAACACTGAGTTTAACTGCACTGAGTCTATCAAGGACTGAGTTAACACCACTGTGTATATAAAGAAATGAGTTTAACAGCACTGTGTATATCAAAGGCTGAGTTTAACAGCACTGTGCATATAAAGGAATGAGTTTAACAGCACTGTGTATATAAAGGAATGAGTTTAACAGCACTGTGTATATCAAAGGCTGAGTTTAACAGCACTGTGTATGTCAAAGACTAAGTTAAACAGCACGGTGTATATCAAGGAATGAGTTTAACAGCACTATGTCTATAAAGGACTGTGTTTAACAGCACTGCGTCCATCAAGGACTGAGTTTAACAACACAATGAATCTTAAAAAATGAGTAATACAGAACTATGTATATCAAGGAATGTAAAAGATGTAATCAAACGTTTGAAAGCGCATTTGAAACAGCATTGTGTTTATCAAGGAATGCATCAAATGTTGGAGTGTAACAGCATTGTGTATATCAAGGAATGCATCAAATGGTTCAGTAAAACAGCATTGTGTATATCAAGGAATGTTCAAAGGGATCAGTGAAACAGCATTATTTATATCAAGGAATGCATCAAAGGGTGCAGTGAAACAGCATTGTGTGTATCAAGGAATGTATCAAAGGGTGCAGTGAAACAGCATTGTGTATATCAAGTAATGTTCAAAGGGTGCAGTGAAACAGCATTGTGTATATCAAAGAATGCATCAAAGGGTGTAGTGAAACAGCATTGTGTGTACCAAGGAATGCATCAAAGGGTGCAGTGAAACAGCATTGTGTGTATCAAGGAATGCATCAAATGGTGCAGTAAAACAGCATTGCGTATATCAAGGAATGTTCAAAGGGTGCAGTGAAACAGCATTGTGTGTATCAAGGAATGTTCAAAGGGTGCAGAGAAACAGCATTGTGTATATCAAGGAATGCATCAAAGGGTGTAGTGAAACAGCATTGTGTGTATCAAGGAATGCATCAAAGGGTGCAGTGAAATGGCATTGTGTGTATCAAGGAATGCATCAATGGGTGTAGTGAAACAGCATTGTGTATATCAAGTGAAACCGTTTAACCACTAATCACGTTATATTCAAGTACAAAGATTTGATAATGTATTTAGAATTTTATAAAAAAAATGGATGCTTATGTTGTTATCAAAACTTAAAATTGTCTTTAATCTGTACTTATTTACTTGTTTTAATAAGCCATTACATAGTGCCAATAGAAAAGAGTAGGAGAAACGAAATTAAAAAAATACTTCAATAAAAAAAAAAATTCGCCCTCCCTGCTGATTGTTTGGAAAAAGTGCCTGAGAAGCAATTCATTTTTTTTAGCCTAACAACAATGACTTACATGTAACAGTTTAAAGAAGAGCTTGAGCATTTTATTCATTTAAACAAACATCCCCAAGCTCCTGTGATCAAAACTTCTTAAAATTCTAAATGCCTGCTGCTTTTTGATTTATAGTTTAATGTAAATAACAAGGAGCTATTATAGTGACAATTGAAAGGTTATTTCTTAATTTACCATTTTGTGAACATACATGTACAATAATTGCAATTTAAATGATGTGTAATTTTTTTTTAAATACTGGTACAAATAAAAATTGCACAGCTTTGCAGATACAGGCAACAATCAGATTCTGTGCAAAAAGAATTATGTATTACCTGAGCATATTAAAATCCAGACTTAACATGTTCATATTAGCACATATATGCTCTACAACTATATTGATAATGATTAAATTTGCACTTTAAACTGTTCTTTTGAAACCAGTTTTCATTTCAAGACAGGAAACCGACATCCTTGCCAACAAGTTACATTTAACATTCATTGGTTCCTGATCCCAGAAACAAAAACAACCTAATTTAAATCAAAGGCTTGCAGCAGCATCAAATGTCTTCAGACAGATACCTCTATCCAAGTCTGAGTTAAACAGCATTGTGTATATCAAGGACTGAGTTTAACAGCATTGTGTATATCAAGGACTGAGTTTAACAGAACTGTGCATACCAAGGACTGAGTTTAACAGCATTGTGCATACCAAGCACTGAGTTTAACAGAACTCTGCATACCATGGACTGAGTTTAACAGAACTGTGCATACCAAGGACTGAGTTTAACAGAACTGTGCATACCAAGGACTGAGTTTAACAGAACTGTGCATATCAAGGACTGAGTTTAACAGCACTGTGCATATCAAGGACTGATTTTAACAGCAATGTGCATATCAAGGACTGAATTTAACAGCACTGTGCTTATCAAGGACTGAGGTTAACAGCACCGTATTTATCAAACACTGAGTTTAACTGCACTGAGTCTATCAAGGACTGAGTTAACACCACTGTGTATATAAAGAAATGAGTTTAACAGCACTGTGTATATCAAAGGCTGAGTTTAACAGCACTGTGCATATAAAGGAATGAGTTTAACAGCACTGTGTATATAAAGGAATGAGTTTAACAGCACTGTGTATATCAAAGGCTGAGTTTAACAGCACTGTGTATGTCAAAGACTAAGTTAAACAGCACGGTGTATATCAAGGAATGAGTTTAACAGCACTATGTCTATAAAGGACTGTGTTTAACAGCACTGCGTCCATCAAGGACTGAGTTTAACAACACAATGAATCTTAAAAAATGAGTAATACAGAACTATGTATATCAAGGAATGTAAAAGATGTAATCAAACGTTTGAAAGCGCATTTGAAACAGCATTGTGTTTATCAAGGAATGCATCAAATGTTGGAGTGTAACAGCATTGTGTATATCAAGGAATGCATCAAATGGTTCAGTAAAACAGCATTGTGTATATCAAGGAATGTTCAAAGGGATCAGTGAAACAGCATTATTTATATCAAGGAATGCATCAAAGGGTGCAGTGAAACAGCATTGTGTGTATCAAGGAATGTATCAAAGGGTGCAGTGAAACAGCATTGTGTATATCAAGTAATGTTCAAAGGGTGCAGTGAAACAGCATTGTGTATATCAAAGAATGCATCAAAGGGTGTAGTGAAACAGCATTGTGTGTACCAAGGAATGCATCAAAGGGTGCAGTGAAACAGCATTGTGTGTATCAAGGAATGCATCAAATGGTGCAGTAAAACAGCATTGCGTATATCAAGGAATGTTCAAAGGGTGCAGTGAAACAGCATTGTGTGTATCAAGGAATGTTCAAAGGGTGCAGAGAAACAGCATTGTGTATATCAAGGAATGCATCAAAGGGTGTAGTGAAACAGCATTGTGTGTATCAAGGAATGCATCAAAGGGTGCAGTGAAATGGCATTGTGTGTATCAAGGAATGCATCAATGGGTGTAGTGAAACAGCATTGTGTATATCAAGTGAAACCGTTTAACCACTAATCACGTTATATTCAAGTACAAAGATTTGATAATGTATTTAGAATTTTATAAAAAAAATGGATGCTTATGTTGTTATCAAAACTTAAAATTGTCTTTAATCTGTACTTATTTACTTGTTTTAATAAGCCATTACATAGTGCCAATAGAAAAGAGTAGGAGAAACGAAATTAAAAAAATACTTCAATAAAAAAAAAAATTCGCCCTCCCTGCTGATTGTTTGGAAAAAGTGCCTGAGAAGCAATTCATTTTTTTTAGCCTAACAACAATGACTTACATGTAACAGTTTAAAGAAGAGCTTGAGCATTTTATTCATTTAAACAAACATCCCCAAGCTCCTGTGATCAAAACTTCTTAAAATTCTAAATGCCTGCTGCTTTTTGATTTATAGTTTAATGTAAATAACAAGGAGCTATTATAGTGACAATTGAAAGGTTATTTCTTAATTTACCATTTTGTGAACATACATGTACAATAATTGCAATTTAAATGATGTGTAATTTTTTTTTAAATACTGGTACAAATAAAAATTGCACAGCTTTGCAGATACAGGCAACAATCAGATTCTGTGCAAAAAGAATTATGTATTACCTGAGCATATTAAAATCCAGACTTAACATGTTCATATTAGCACATATATGCTCTACAACTATATTGATAATGATTAAATTTGCACTTTAAACTGTTCTTTTGAAACCAGTTTTCATTTCAAGACAGGAAACCGACATCCTTGCCAACAAGTTACATTTAACATTCATTGGTTCCTGATCCCAGAAACAAAAACAACCTAATTTAAATCAAAGGCTTGCAGCAGCATCAAATGTCTTCAGACAGATACCTCTATCCAAGTCTGAGTTAAACAGCATTGTGTATATCAAGGACTGAGTTTAACAGCATTGTGTATATCAAGGACTGAGTTTAACAGAACTGTGCATACCAAGGACTGAGTTTAACAGCATTGTGCATACCAAGCACTGAGTTTAACAGAACTCTGCATACCATGGACTGAGTTTAACAGAACTGTGCATACCAAGGACTGAGTTTAACAGAACTGTGCATACCAAGGACTGAGTTTAACAGAACTGTGCATATCAAGGACTGAGTTTAACAGCACTGTGCATATCAAGGACTGATTTTAACAGCAATGTGCATATCAAGGACTGAATTTAACAGCACTGTGCTTATCAAGGACTGAGGTTAACAGCACCGTATTTATCAAACACTGAGTTTAACTGCACTGAGTCTATCAAGGACTGAGTTAACACCACTGTGTATATAAAGAAATGAGTTTAACAGCACTGTGTATATCAAAGGCTGAGTTTAACAGCACTGTGCATATAAAGGAATGAGTTTAACAGCACTGTGTATATAAAGGAATGAGTTTAACAGCACTGTGTATATCAAAGGCTGAGTTTAACAGCACTGTGTATGTCAAAGACTAAGTTAAACAGCACGGTGTATATCAAGGAATGAGTTTAACAGCACTATGTCTATAAAGGACTGTGTTTAACAGCACTGCGTCCATCAAGGACTGAGTTTAACAACACAATGAATCTTAAAAAATGAGTAATACAGAACTATGTATATCAAGGAATGTAAAAGATGTAATCAAACGTTTGAAAGCGCATTTGAAACAGCATTGTGTTTATCAAGGAATGCATCAAATGTTGGAGTGTAACAGCATTGTGTATATCAAGGAATGCATCAAATGGTTCAGTAAAACAGCATTGTGTATATCAAGGAATGTTCAAAGGGATCAGTGAAACAGCATTATTTATATCAAGGAATGCATCAAAGGGTGCAGTGAAACAGCATTGTGTGTATCAAGGAATGTATCAAAGGGTGCAGTGAAACAGCATTGTGTATATCAAGTAATGTTCAAAGGGTGCAGTGAAACAGCATTGTGTATATCAAAGAATGCATCAAAGGGTGTAGTGAAACAGCATTGTGTGTACCAAGGAATGCATCAAAGGGTGCAGTGAAACAGCATTGTGTGTATCAAGGAATGCATCAAATGGTGCAGTAAAACAGCATTGCGTATATCAAGGAATGTTCAAAGGGTGCAGTGAAACAGCATTGTGTGTATCAAGGAATGTTCAAAGGGTGCAGAGAAACAGCATTGTGTATATCAAGGAATGCATCAAAGGGTGTAGTGAAACAGCATTGTGTGTATCAAGGAATGCATCAAAGGGTGCAGTGAAATGGCATTGTGTGTATCAAGGAATGCATCAATGGGTGTAGTGAAACAGCATTGTGTATATCAAGTGATGCATCAAAGGGTGCAGTGAAACAGCATTGTGTGTATCAAGGAATGCATCAAAGGGTGTAGTGAAACAGCATTGTGTATATCAAGTGATGCACCAAAGGGTGCAGTGAAACAGCATTGTGTGTATCAAGGAATGCATCAAAGGGTGCAGTGAAACAGCATTGTGTATATCAAGGACTGCATTACAGACACAGCAATGTGCATATCAAAGATTTAATTAAACATCTACAAAGCGGTAGTCACAACAATGTTGTAGTTTGACATGTTTTGTTTTTCATTCTCAAATCCTTATAACAAATCTTTCCAATGCCTCGGCCAAAATGTAACAGTTCCACCTTAAATTGTTGCTCTTTGTACTAAATCTTCCAGAAATCATTAGGCATTAACAAGATTAAGAAACTTCAAACATTTAAAATACCAAAATCCAGGGAAGCAATAACACAGACCCAAAAAGAAAGTCTAACACTTGTAACATGAAACTATTTTTTCTCAACTGCTCCTGATGAAAACAATTTCTACTGATAACCTGGCAAATGGAAATGAGTCAAATTAACTGCACTAAACATAATTTCAAGCAAATTTCAAGCAAATTATGACGAGTTTGCTCCAGAGAGAGATTAGTACATTCACCTGGAAGAAGAAGAAGAAGAAATTCAATTTAACCATAATATGAGGCGCGTCGTGCAAAAACTGGACTTAATGCATGTGCGTACAGCGTCGTCCCCGATCAGCCTGTGAAGTCCGCACAGGCTAATCTGGGACGGCACTTTCCCCTTTTATGGTATTTTCTGTTTCAAGAAAGTCTCTTATAAACATAAATCCACTGTAGGCGGAAAGTGCCGCCCTGGATTAGCCTGTGCGGACTGCACACGCGCCACATATGGTTTATCAAGATATTAAGCATTAATACAGCGCTGAATATATATAATTGATAAAATAAATATCTCATTATTAAAACAGAATTCAACACAATTGAATTTCAATTTAATGAATAAACTTCAATTTGCCTAATGAGAGTTATCTCCCATATATCGCCTCTTACCCACACTGGCCTCCTAACCAGCAGAAATATTTTAAATGCGTGCCAGTTAAGCAGTACGAATAAAGGCTATATAAAACAAGTTTAAACTCGTTTGTACTGACTCTGCGATTTTGTAAGCCCATTTTTGTCTTGTATATGGTACTTCAGGAGTAAAACATGTTAAAACGAAAAACACTGATACATTTGATGTTGTAACAATTGGTTTACTCCACCCACATAGCAAACAAGATTATTTCAATATTTTTCATCTTCTGCTGACACACAGTGTCTATAAGTTAAGTTTATTATTATATTTGAAATGGAATTCTTTTTTATTCCTGAAAAATGGGCGACTGCAGAAACATTCCATTCACTCCATTTGGCCTTCTTTCTTAGCCTCCCCATATAGCCTGTAATTAAGTGCTTCCCCCAAACCAGGGCTTCTGCCAATCTTCTAATATAGTATAATGTAACCCAATGCCTTTAATCAAACTTGATTAATTGATCATCTCTTATTGCCCTAATCAAATATCAAGCTGGCTGATGGTTGGGATGCTTGTGTTTTTATGGAAATTTAATTAGAAACAGAAGCTTGTAACAATTTATTACAATTAATGTCTGTGATGTATGGCAAGCCTACCAGCTTTCATTGCTCTTTAAATGATCTTACTGTACCCAGAGGTTCCCACAAGCTGGTGGAATGAATTGGCCCTGCTTTAGCAGAATACACAAGACCTGATGCAGTAATTAAAGGGTCGTATTGGCTATACGTCAACAATAACATCTACAAAAATGACACGTCTTGAAAATTAGTAGTAGTAGTAAAATCAATATGAATGAATTGTACATCATGTACCATTACGCCAATTTATAAATGTTGCATAGTTTTCGTTGAAGAGCATGATTTTGTAGGTGCGAGTCTGAATCATACTGGAGTTTTGTCTCCCAAAATTCTTGTTTGTCTTTGTACTTTGTTTAATTGTTTGGATTGTTCGCCGTATTCAACAGTATTTCAGTTATATAACAGCAGTCAGTTAACCTACTTACACTTTTCCTGGGTAAGCTTGTTTACCAATACTTAGTGCACATACTTATGCCAGTAACTGACAACTGCCCTACTTGAATCAGGGGTAGGGGGAGAATGGCCGTAGAAATAATGTCATGACCAATCCCCACACAAGTCTGGGCCGGTCTGGGAATCGAACCCGCGATCCTCGGATTTGTAGTCCAGCGCTCTACCAACTGAGCTAGCCGGCCCGGCTTTGCCTTTGTACTGTATATACTGTAACGACAATGGCCCAGTCTCTCTGTTTCTCTGTGTTCGTATGTACTTGTAAGCCTGAGAAATTAAAATCGATAATCCGAAATACCTTCCCGTACATTTAACATCCGGTAATTAAAATGGAATGAACCGGGCGAGTCTACGAAGTCACGTGACCTGCGGCTATATAAGAGGTAGCGCGCAGTGTGTTAGGGAGAACCGTTCCTGCTGCCAAGCAAGATGAACCGGGCGAGTGTACGAAGTCCCGTGACCTGCGGCTATATAAGAGGTAGCGCGCAGTGTGTTACGGAGAACAGTTCCTGCTGCCGAGCAAGACAGTCTTGATAGCAAGTTAAAGTAAATAAATGAGCTGGTGAGAGCTGATTCTTGATCTTCTGCTTGCGACTACCTTGTACCAAAGTAAATAAATGAGCTGGTGAGAGCTGATTCTTGATCTTCTGCTTGCGACTACCTCGTACCAAACTAATAAATGAGCTGGTGAGAGCTGATTCTTGATCTTCTGCTTGCGACTACCTCATACCAAAGTAAATAAATGTGCTGGTGAGAGCTGATTCTTGATCTACTGCTTGTGACTACCTCGTACCAAAGTAAATAAATGAGCTGGTGAGAGCTGATTCTTGATCTTCTGCTTGTGACTACCTCATACCAAACTAATAAATGAGCTGGTGAGAGCTGATTCTTGATCTTCTACTTGCGACTACCTCGTACCATAGTAAATAAATGAGCTGGTGAGAGCTGATTCTTGATCTTCTGCTTGCGACTACCTCGTACCAAACTAATAAATGAGCTGGTGAGAGCTGATTCTTGATCTTCTGTTTGCGACTACCTCGTACCAAACTAATAAATGAGCTGGTGAGAGCTGATTCTTGATCTTCTGCTTGCGACTACCTCGTACCAAACTAATAAATGAGCTGGTGAGAGCTGATTCTTGATCTTCTGCTTGCGACTACCTCATACCAAAGTAAATAAATGTGCTGGTGAGAGCTGATTCTTGATCTACTGCTTGTGACTACCTCGTACCAAAGTAAATAAATGAGCTGGTGAGAGCTGATTCTTGATCTTCTGCTTGCGACTACCTCGTACCAAACTAATAAATGAGCTGGTGAGAGCTGATTCTTGATCTTCTACTTGCGACTACCTCGTACCATAGTAAATAAATGAGCTGGTGAGAGCTGATTCTTGATCTTCTGCTTGCGACTACCTCGTACCAAACTAATAAATGAGCTGGTGAGAGCTGATTCTTGATCTTCTGTTTGCGACTACCTCGTACCAAACTAATAAATGAGCTGGTGAGAGCTGATTCTTGATCTTCTGCTTGCGACTACCTCGTACCAAACTAATAAATGAGCTGGTGAGAGCTGATTCTTGATCTTCTGCTGCGACTAACTCGTACCAAACTAATAAATGAGCTGGTGAGAGCTGATTCTTGATCTGCTTGCGACTACCTCGTACCAAACTAATAAATGAGCTGGTGAGAGCTGATCTTGATCTTCTGCTGGCGACTAACTCGTACCAAACTAATAAATGAAATAGTGAGAGCTGATTCTTGATCTTCTGCTTGCGACTACCTCGTACCAAACTAATAAATGAGCTCGTGAGAGCTGATTCTTGATCTTCTGCTTGCGACTAACTCGTACCAAACTAATAAATGAGCTGGTGAGAGCTGATCCTTGATCTTCTGCTTGCGACTAACTTGTACCAAACTAATAAATGAGCTGGTGAGAGCTGATTCTTGATCTTCTTCTTGCGACTACCTCGTACCAAACTTGTTTGGACGTTGGAAAAGCAGCATTAGCTTGACATTAGAAAGACTCGCTATTCCTTGTCCGTGGAGTATTATTGCACAAGCATTGCGTTTGATGCGATCTACAAAGCGACAAGGATAGTGAGATCTGCTGTACCACGCTTGGTTCCATACCTTGTTTAGTTTAGTTTAAACCTATTTATTTTAGCTAGATTGGGCATCGAAAGCCTAAGGCTTATAGAGACACTCTCGAGTCCGTTTCCTGGGTAGAACCAGTACTTGGTGTCTTTAGGGGAGTTCTTGAGAACGCTCCCAGAGTGGGGATCGAAACCGGGACCTCCCGAACGCTAGGCTGACACCATATCCACTATGCCACCGCGACCTTGTTTAGACTATAAGATACTGTGCTAGCATATCACATCTAAGGATATGAGTGTTCCATCCACCCGTCGTATACAGAAGTACTTCTGTCCACTGATTTTGATTGCCCATCAAATTATTTTTTTGTAGATCACATCCTTGATTTTAAGCTGATTGTAAAATAATCATTGTTTATAATCATCGGTCTGATCACTAGGCAGGTAGTATCAAAGGAAAATTTATATAGAGTTATATAGACTGATGTTAATACTTTGCATGCGCTAGACCACCTGCAGGTTACAATACTTTGTTATTGACGATAATAACCATTGAAATATATACCAGAGAAAAATAGGAAATTGTCTTAGTTAATATCTGTCTTTATGTATGTGAAATACTGTCAATATACCCCTTTCAAGCAGTTGTACATGTATTTGCATGATTTTGTATTTAAATAGACATTATAGATTAGAAATCTGCACCAATCTGTAACATAATAGTATACATTAATAATTATGTCATCATTTGAATCATCATTTGAACATATGTATTATACGCATAAAGTTGTGTAGCAGGCCATTGGGCCAAGATGCAAGTATGTTCGCCACATAAGGTAGGTAATCAACTTGATTAACACTTTTCTAGACTTGTCAAATTTGTTGGGACTTATATTAATGCAGTGTTAAAATAAACTCAGCAACAGGCTGATGCCCATAAATGACCCAGCAGTCAGCAGGAAGGCCCCCAGCTGAAATTACAAAATCTATGCTGGAAACTAGTCATAAATCCATGAGGGCTTATAAATTCTGTCTGGGATATTAGAAGGGTCCTAGGTATATATACCCTGACCTAAGTTTGCTCTTCTTTCCTGATAATGCATCTTTAAAAACGTTCAAAATGCACTAATATCTGTATGTGACCATTAAAAACATGTATTACTTTGAAGCGCCTACTCCATTAAATGTGTTAATATTACATTAATAATATACAGTTACATTTTATACGTACAATGGGAATGTACCTTTAAATGCATTAGATGTTTATTTGCACCATGTTTTCTCCCAAACTAATTTCTTCCTAGTGAACTGTAATTGTTTCCCTAAAAATAACTGGAAAATAGATTATACAATTAGTTATTAGGCCACAAATGAATAAATCTTTGTTAGTGGTCTAATGCAGGTGAGTAGTTTTCAAGAGTAAAACGACACTATTCAGTAAATGGTATAATCTTCCTAATGTTTATATGCATTCATTGAATTCAACTACCATACATTATGCCAAACTTTATCTACAGTTTTCTATTTTCGTGGTATTTTATGTTTCCAGGGAGTCTCTTCTCAACATATATCCACTGCAGGCGGAAAGTGCCGTCCTGGATTAGCCTGTGCGGACTGCACAGGCTAATCTGGGACTACACTTTACGCACATGCATTAAGTCCGGTTTTCCCATGACGCGCCTCATATGGTCTAGAATTTCTGATAGGGAAGACAAACAAAAGTTCTAGTTTTGTATGGCCTTGCAAACACAACTCTGATCACATTAACACCATAATTATCTGTAACTTATCACAGGGATTATTTTCAAAATTATTTTTATTAAAAGTAGGGTCAGGTGCAACTTCAGCGACCATGCGTATTGTGAACATGCCAAATTTCCACCGCCACCACCACCGGCCACATCTCCCACCTTTACTGTGAAGGATCTGTCCTATGTTTTGAAAAAATCAATACACTACGATAGTTTTGAACATGTTCAAAACTGACATGACGCCTCCCAACTGATAAAGATTGCCCAAGATTCTTCAAGATTCACACAGATGCTGTCACATATGTATTCTCACTTTGCCACGCTTCACCAAGATTTTGTAAATTGTGGGCAATCATAGCCAAAATCAGGACACCAAAATCTGGGTCTTTAAAATTACTGTCCGATACCAGATACCTTGGCATACCAAAAATGCACAAAATTAAAAAGCATTTAGATCAACACTTTTAATAGTAAATATCTTTATTATCATTTGCCCTTTACATTTTGGCATCTAAATAACCATATGCTGGAGAACAGATGGAAGTCCTCACATATTAAATGCTGCATTCCCTTCTCGAATAAGCGTATTAAACGCTGCGGTATTGGCACCATATTTTTTCTGCATTAAATGTGCATTAAATAAACTTTTAGTACACTAAGTGTATTGTTTCTGTACTTTTTCTGCATTTTTTACAAAAAAGTTTATTAATGCACAAGCAAATACACTTAAAAATAAACGTAAAATGCACTTAAGTGTATGTTTTGAAGAAAAAGTGCATTTTTAATGGAGGACAATACACTTTAAATGCACTTAAGTGTGTTAATGCAGGGAAAATGAAGAAAAAATACGCGTTTTTTCTTTAATAAGCGTATTTTTTCTGCATTTTCAAGTGTATTAAACGCGTATTAAACGCAGAAAAAATATGGTGCCAATACTGCAGCTTTTAATACTCATTAAATGCGTATTAAATACACTTTTTCGAGAAGGGTTAGTGGGAACAGTAGTCTAGTGGTAGGGTGCTGGCTTTGGGATCGTGAGGTCCCTGGTTTGAATCCCGCAAAGACCACTGGAATTTTTCTGAGCTTATCCCACGCGTGCTCCTCTCCACCCAAGTGTATAAATGGGTACCTATGAGGGAAATAAGCCAATATGCCGTGGCTGCATACTGCGCAAAAGTAAAAGGCATTTAGATCAACAATTTTAATAGTAAATATTTTTATTATAATTTGGCCCCTTGACATTTTGGCCTCTAAATTACCATGCTGGGCCACAGATGTTAGTCCTCACATAATGCTGCATTAGACATGGAGGCACTCTGAACCTTGAATCAACAACAACATCACAGGGATGTCAAACAAAACTCCATTTTGGTACCGCCTTAGAGCGGGATCAGTTTAACACAATTATCTGCTTACCACCCAGGAGATGCTGGGCAGACATTCATTAATTTTCTCAGAATAATAGGAGTATGTAGTGCCAAACAAATTTCCTAATAATTATATGAGGCATGACGTGGGAAACCCGGGCTTAATGCATGTGGGTAGTGTCGTCCCGGATTAGCCTATGCAATCCAGGATGGCACTTTCCGCCTACAGTGGTTTTATGTTTAGAAGAGACTTACTTTAAACAGAAAATACCCTAAAACGGAAAGTGCCATCCTGGATTAGACTGTGTGGAATGCACAGCCTATTCCAGGACGACACATGCATTAAGCCCGATTTTCCCACTCATATACACCTTCCATATTGACTGTAATGTGGTTCCAGGTTTCATCCAGCTTCATGACATGGGTAACAATCATACTTGTTATTCATGCTGCTATGATAACATTTCATTTAAGCAAAAATTTATGACAAATGAGGTGTGTTGTGGGAAAACCGGGCTTAATGCATGCGCGGAAAGTGTCATCCCGGATCAGCCTGTGTGGACAATCAGCCTGTGCAGTCCGCAAAGGCTAATCCAGGACGGCAGTTTATGCTTTTATGGTATTTTCTGTTTCAAGGAAGTTTCTTCTAAACATAAATCCACTGTAGGCGGAAAGTGCTGTCCTGGATTAACCTGTGGGGACTGCACATGCTGATCCGGGATGAAACTTTCCGCACATGCATTGAGCCCGGTTTTCCCACGACACGCCATGATCATTAATTGACAGAAAAAACAATGACATTTTTAATTTACTATCAAATATACATAGTAAACAATTATACCATTATAATTTGTAACTCATACCTTTATACCTTACATATTAGCCAATTTCACATACATCACTTATATTCAAATTAATGTTTTTGTAAGTGTACATATACTTTTTTAAAGATTGTATTAATATAGTGATACTACTCAAATAATATTCAAACAGAGGGAGTTTTTTTATTATTTGTCTCTCTCTACATATGTAATATAACCCTTTAAGACTTTGTTGTGAACATAGGAACCAATTGATACTGATAGAACTGAATGAAGGATTAAAGATCATAGGCAGATTGAGAGGTGGGGGGGGAGGAGCATTCCCCCATTCCCTCTCAGCAAAGAATATCAGTTTATCACATTTCTTATTAGGTTATGGTGCACAGAGCTTACGTACATGTATAGAATCTCTGCAAAAATCTTAACTATGATACCGCGCAATTTAACTGTTATGTTTTGCAAAATATAATTCAGGCGTATCGTGGGAAAACGGGGCTTAAGGCATTTGCGTAAAGTGTCATCCCGGATTAGCCTGTGCAATCTGCACAGGCTGATCTGGGATGACACATTCTGCTTTGATGGTATTTTCTGTTTCAAGGAAGAATCTTCTAAACATAGATCCACTGTAGGCGGAAAGTGTCATCCCGGATTAGCCTGTGCTTACTACACATCTAACCCGGGACAACACTTTACGCACATGCATAAAGCCTGGTTTTCCCACGACAGGTCTAGATTAATGATTATATAATTTATTTATGTATAGGTTGGTAGGTGCCTAAAGATGTATTGGTACTTACTGCTTCCTCCTGATATATTATTATACAAAGACAGAACCCGGAATGACAACAAAAAAGCAAGTCTGGCATGTTAAACAAGTGCTACAGAACATACCAAGTGATAGTATGTCATTACCTCATTTCCCAGCTGTTTATATGACTTTTTATTGAGGAACACCACTTACTGTTTTCCTGATGATGCCTTCTCCCATAAGTGTGGCATTGTGGCACTGGTACTTTTCTTCAAGATTGTGAGAAACTTTCATTTGTATCCATTCAAACATGAAATTCGCTTGTGTAACCAAACCTCACAACTCCTTTCTAGTTTGTCAAAAATTCCATAATGGCAGTTTTGTTTTTTCTACTGAATTATTTACCACAGTTTCAAAAGTTACTTTGATTCCATACCAATCAGTTTGGGAAGTACCACAGTATCATTATTGCTATTAATAAGCAGGATCATGTATTTGAATAAAGTATACTTAGTGGAAGGAGATTTTTGCCGTTTTACGAGTGTGTATGAAAGATCTACTTTAATGAAAGTATAATCAAATAATCACTATTTCAAGTAATAATATTTAAGTCCCATTTATTTATTTATTTAAGTCTGTATTTGCAGTATTACATAACCACAAATTCAGTATGGTACCACCACAAAAATTAAATATAAATAGAATTTCCCAGTTGGAAGTTGGACTTCTTTTTTCATCTCTTACATAGGTAATTATCAAATTCATATGTAAAGTATGTTACTGGCAGTAATGACAAAATACTTTCGGTATAGTATTATCACAAATTCCTTACAAATTCTTTATTTTCAGTATTATTTCAGTAGAATAAATACCTTTAACTATTATCCTGAATTCTTAATTTCAGTATACCAGCAATAACTTAATTCCGTAGTTTATTTGGTACTAGCTGTTGTACTGTTCCACAGGTTACAATCCATCAAGTTTCCAAAACTCACAAAATGTCTGCAACCACTTGTCTTAAGGGCAATAGGGCTCTGCAATTTTACTAGAAATAAAATACAAATAATTCACACAGAACACATTTGTAGATAATTTCAATGTTAATGCAACATATGCCTCCATTTATTCGAGCAAAAAATTGAGCCACAATATCACATAGACAAACTTTTAAAATGAATATTCCATTTCACAGCTTTACTCAGTACAGATGTTACATTGTTGTGAACTGTCACCAGCACTCACCAAATGTTTCTTTTGACTTAAAAAATAAGCAAACAAGTCCCATTGCTTGCAATATGCAATAACATGTTTCCAAAGAATGTATGAAGGTAACAGTTTGTTTGTTTTTTGTTAATATTCATAAATTAGGTATTGGTTACATTATCTGACATGTCTGTGTCCTAATGTGGTTCATACAAGTCAGTCACAAAAATATTTTAAATGTTTCTTCATTACAACCCTGATTCAGAACATGGGTAAACCGGGCTTAATGCATGTGCGTAAAGTGTCGTCCCGGATTAGCCTGTGTAGTCCACACAGGCTAATCCAGGATGGCACTTTCCGCCTACCGTGGATTTATGTTTAGAAGAGACTTCCTTGAAACATAAAATACCATAAAAGCGGAAAGTGACGTCCTCGATTAGTTGCGGACTGCACAGGCTAATCCAGGACGACACTTTACGCACATGCATTAAGGCTGGGTTTCCCACGACGCACCTCATATTATGTTTGCATTACAACACAACCAAATAACCTATATAATTGTATACTCCTCAGTTGCATTATTTACATCCATATCGATGGTAAGTTGCATCAAATTATAACACCACACGGCACCACATTTAAGAAGTTATAGCAATATATTATTATGGTGCGAAATCACTTAAACAATTTACCATCCACTTTATCAACAGCCAGTTTAAAATGAAGTTTTACACAAATTTACAAAAACATATTTATGTCATTAGCAAACTGCAATATTAAAACAGTGCACAAAAACATTAATGATCTGCTAAAAATAACCATCATTTAGTAGGGTCACGACACTGCATCCATCAAGAAACATTTTCTGTATCCAAAAGCCTGATCAGACTAATGTACCTAGTATTCACTGTACTGGACAAACATGCTAAAAATGTGTCAGAGTCTTGTCAGAATGAGCAAAGATTAATTTTTAATTGCCTTCTGTCTACATCTTGTCAGCCAATAAGGCTGTTTTAATGGACACATAATGATTTGAAATGCAGTATGTTAGCCCAGACTTATAGTTGAGCAGATAATGATTGGAAATGCAGTATGTTAGTCCAGACTTATAGTTGACCAGATAATGACTGGAAATGCAGTATGTTAGTCCAGGCTTATAGTTGACCAGATAATGATTCAAAATGCAGAATGTTAGTCCAGGTTTATAGTTGACCAGATAATGATTCAAAATGCAGTATGTTAGTCCAGACTATAGTTGACCAGATAATGATTCAAAATGCAGTATGTTAGTCCAGACTTATAGTTGACCAGATAATGATTCAAAATGCAGTATGCTAGTCAAGGCTTATAGTTGCCCAGACAATGAATTGAAATGCAGTATGCTAGTCAAGACTTATAGTTGACCAGATAATGATTGGAAATGCAGTATGTTAGGTCCAGGCTTATAGTTGACCAGATAATGATTTGAAATGCAGTATGTTAGTCAAGGCTTATAGTTGACCAGATAATGATTCAAAATGCAGTATGCTAGTCAAGACTTATAGTTGCCCAGACAACGAATCGAAATGCAGTATGCTAGTCAAGACTTATAGTTGACCAGATAATGATTGGAAATGCAGTATGTTAGGTCCAGGCTTATAGTTGACCAGATAATGATTTGAAATGCAGTATGTTAGTCCAGGCTTATAGTTGACCAGATAATGATTTGAAATGCACTGTATGTTAGTCCAGGTTTTATAATAGTTGACCAGATAATGATTCAAAATGCAGTATGTTAGGTCCAGGCTTAAAGTAGACCAGGTAATGATTCAAAATGCAGTATGTTAGTCCAGGCTTATAGTTGACCAGATAATGATTCGAAATGCAGTATGCTAGTTCAGACTTATAGTTGCCCAGACAATGAATCGAAATGCAGTATGCTAGTCAAGACTTATAGTTGACCAGATAATGATTAGAAATGCAGCATGATAGTTCAGACTTATAGTTGACCAGATAATGATTGGAAATGCAGTATGATAGTTCAGACTTATAGTTGACCAGATAATGATTCGAAATGCAGTATGCTAGTCCAGGCATATAGTTGACCAGATAATCATTCAAATGCAGTACCAGTACCTTATCAAGGCTTATAGTTGACCAGATAATCATTCAAATGCAGTACCAGTACCTTATCAAGGCTTATCAAATGCAGTACCAGTACCTTATCAAGGCTTATCAAATGCAGTACCAGTACCTTATCAAGACTTATCAAATGCAGTGCCAGTACCTTATCAAGGCTTATCAAATGCAGTACCAGTACCTTATCAAGGCTTATCAAATGCAGTACCAGTACCTTATCAAGGCTTATCAAATGCAGTACCAGTACCTTATCAAGGCTTATCAAATGCAGTACCAGTACCATATCAAGGCTTATACTTGACCAAGATAGTCATTATATAGAATAATGTGGAAGTTTGTTATTAATTTCTAACATACAAAAGACATAATAAAACTTATTTCATTTTTTTCTCATTAATTTCATTTTGTGAAAGAAAATTCAAATAGCACTTATAATAAGTAAGTTAACTGTTCAGTTTTATACATTTGTTAACCTATTCCATAATTTTTTTCAGCTCTATTTTGGAAAGTCATCCCCAAGTATAAACACCGAGCATAAATGTCCAAAGTAGAATTTAATAAGTATTCTGATGAAGTAAAACATGTTCTTAACAAAATCCACTGATAGTACTTAAAGTGTACTGAAAGCAGACAGAAAAACATAAAAATGACGAAGTAAACACTTCAATATGAAATAAATCAACAAGTACTAGCATCTACTTTTGCATTGTTTATTTGTGCTGTGTAACCTAAACCAACTGTCAAGTCAACGTATATACATGCATTTGAGTTTCCGTTTGTACAGACGAAAACTATTGGGTGATCAAAAACTAGCTTATTGTGCGTTTAAAAGCAATGTTTGTACTTAACTTTTTTTACATTTTAAATAGAAGTATATGTTAATAAACTTTATTGTGTTAATTGTATTTATGCCACTATATCTGTTGTAAGATCGTACATACACACTTTAATAAACCAATAAAAATGCTTCATGCATTCTTGTGCTGATAATAGCTAACAGTACTTATAAATCCTTCACCACTCAATATGTACTTTTTTTACATATAAATACAACTTACAAAACACTATAACAGCCATAAGTAAATGAAAGAAAATCCACAATAAAAGCACACTGACTTGTTAGCCTAGATAAGAGGACACATATAAAATATTCCTGTTAAGACAGAGTATCTTCACAATGACCAAATAACTTCCTATTAGATCTAAATTAACTTCTGATTACTGTTTTATAGATATCATCATTCACAACTTCTGATTACTGTTTTATAGATATCATCATTCATGGTAAAGCTAAGGCTTTCAGTAACATCTTTTTCCCATAGTATTATGAAATGGTGAAGCAGTATTCAAAGATGTGCAAATACAAACAATAAGATTCTGCCACATAAAGGAATTACAAAATCAACTAGCATAAATAACATATAACTCAAAGACAAATTTAATAGGCGACTCATATCAACATTTTTGAAAATAATTATGAGTAACAAAATACTTGTTGTGTGACTGAACTAAAATGTAATGTTTAAGAAACAAACAAAGACTCAGGAAAGATGGTTAAAATAATTCTCACCACAAAAAAAGTTTTAATATTTTCACTGTTTCTTGTTGATTTCACGATGCATTACTCTTCAAACTCATTAAATTAAATTACTAAATCAATACATAATACTAACCAAAATATAATTTAATGTATCATGACTGAGTGTATAAAGCACTGTGCATATTTTTTTTGTTTTATATATTTTTTATTTTAACTTAAATTATATAATATAAACTCTAGTTATGATATGAAAAGGTTAGTGTCGCTTTAAAGGAACTCAAACACCGATCGAAAATGATACCAAAACATGTGAATGGCTATTCAAGTCAACAATTAGGTTTTGGGATGGTGTTGAATGGCTGTGGTCCAAACCAGTGCTTGTTTTGAAATTATTATCTCAACAGAACAGTTACTGTGAGATGAAGAAGGAAATTATTATTATGATTTATTATATGAGACATAGAAGGAAATTATAATTCATATTGTATTTTTTCATATGAAAGAACCTCTCAAAGATCTCAAAGAAGAAGCACTGTAAAAGGTAGTGATACAAAATAAATGTGTCATGTCGTGAGAAAACCGGACTTAATGCATGTGCGTAAAGTGTCATCCCGGATTAGCCTGTGCAGTCTGCACAGGCTAATCCGGGATGGCACTTTCCGCTTTTATGGTATTTTCTGTTTCTTCTAACCATAAATCCACTTTAGGCGGAAAGTGTCATCCTGGATTAGCCTGTGCGGACTGCACAGGCTAATCCGGGACGACACTTTACGCACATGCATAAAGACCGGTTTTCTCACGACACGCCACATATTAAGTGTTGACATCTACAGAAGCAGTTCTAGAAACATACCACTCATTAAACTTTCATGTCTTGTTAATTACTTAAATGGTATTCACCCGTCACAATTTGTCAAATTAACGGACAGCAAATTAACTTATGAGCTGTCAAAACTCATAACACCATTGCAGGTCTGTCTAATAAATAAATTGCCCACATTTAACACATCAGCAAATTTCATTAAAGATAAGGAGATATGATACGAAACATGGAGAGTTGAGGAAAGACAGGATGTGACGAGACAAGACCTAGAGGACAATACAAGACATGACAATATAAGACCAGACAAGACCAGAGAGATAAGACTAGATGAGACAAGACCAGATAAAACAAGTCGAGATGAGACAAGACTAAATGAGAGAAGACTAGATGAGACAAGACCAGATAAAACAAGTCGAGATGAGACAAGACCAGATGAGACAAGGATATCAGTAAAACTGTAAGGATGCTCCCCAATGCGCTTTGTCAAGCAATATAAATGCAATGAGAAAAGCAGACATAGTAAAATGACTAAAAATCACTACAACTGCAGGACTAAGTCTGACATCAAAACTGTATGTGAACTCTATACCACACAAGTACCGCATGAACATGCAGAAGAAGCAAAATTGTAAAAATAAAAATAAAAACATAATAAAATAAATCTTAGTGATGGATCATTATTCTAATATGGTTATTTCATCCTACTTATTTAACTTTCCATCAAGTATCCTTGAATTGTAGCAGTTCCAGAGAAATAGATATGACACAACTGAAATCTTCAAAGTCCCACGACTCCCAAGAAAAATCACTGAAGCCAAATGTCCTGGAAATATCCATACATCCTCTTGGCAATGAAGCTTCTCATAATGTTTTATTGAAATCTGGCCAGTAGTTGTTGAGAAATAGCCTGGACAAGAATTGTGCACTATATACTAATTTCAGAAATATTCCCTTAAGTCCCTTAACTCTGAGAAACATTATTGAAGCGTAACTTCCTGGTAATATGCACATCGCCTCTTGGTACTGAAGCTTCCCATAAAGTTTCACTGAATTCCCGCCAGTAGTTGCTGAGTAATAGCCCGGACAAGAAAATAATGAAATGTCCACTATACACTAATTTCAGATATATTCAAAGTCCCTTAACTCTGAGAAAAATCATTGAAGCGGAATGTCCTGGTAATATGCATATCTCGTCTTGGTAAGGAAGCTTCCCATAAAGTTTCTTCCCAAAGCGGCGACTACATGCTCCCCCGAAATTTTTCGGGGAGCATAACAAGACAAGACCAGATGAGACAAGACCAGCATTCTGAATGAAATTGCAGCAAATCAAAAGTCAAGTGAATAGATGTGGACGACAGCCAACATCAAGAAGATACTTTACGATAAAATATGATACTAATTTAAAGAATTTGCATAAAACCATTGCATAAAACCATGCTCCTCATGTTGATGACCTTTCCGACTGAGAAATGGTATTTCGAAAATCACAAATGATATTTTTTTGTAGGAACACTTCTTTTGTGAAATTCATTAATTGTTTTCAAATTTAGTGTATTGCATAGTTTTTTAGTTAAACATCCATGGAAAACAGATAAAACTGTCTCCTTATTCCTAGTATCACATCATTTTGTAGTATGACGATTCGCTGTATCGCATTTTGACTAAAGTTCGCCATTGAAACAGAATGTTTCAACCATTTAACATAAATGTACATTTATGCAAAACCTGTAATAATACCTGAGAAGGTTTGAGTCTTTTCTTGCATGCCAGGGCTGGTTCCCCTGCGGATGGGCCTTCTTTGACAACAGAGGGGCACATAACTTGTTACCCATGGTGACCCCTTTGTGACTACATCGTCAGGTCACCTGAAAAATAGAATATAATATTGTAATTCAAGAAATAATGATTGGTTGAATGCTTTACCATGCCTGTCAATAGAATATTCCATTATTCAAGAAATGGTATAGACTACCAAGCGACTCCTTAACGACTGGTCAATCAACTCATCAATAATGAACGGGCCTTGTTACACAGCAGTCCGTACTATTTCTTACACATTTAAAGAACCCACAACTTCGGGATCAAAAGTCTGTCATGCTAACCACTAGGCCAAAGGAGCTTCCAGGCAGAGGTGTATATTTTTAAGCTATGTAATTAATATGTGTACATGTTTTAAACAAGAGGGCCAAAAGGCCCTAGGTCGCTCACCTGAGAGGCTAAGGAACTAAACTGAGCAAGTTTTGTGATGATTGGCCTATAAATGTGGCCTCAAGAATGTTTTAAAGCTCTTTGTTAAATTTTGCCATGGTGACCTCGTTTTTTTACCCCACATGATCCAGTTTCGAACTTGTCCCAAGATATTATTGAAACAAATGTTCTGAGCAATTTTCAAGAAGATTAGGCAAAACTAGAGTTTTCACCTTTTTATTCTATTTGACCTAGTGACCTAGTTTTTGACCACAGAAGAGCCATTTTCAAACTCTGCTGAGATATCATTGGAACAAAGAAACTGGGCAAATTTCATGAAGATTGGGCAATAAATGTGGCCTTTAGAGTGTTCACAAGCTTTTTAAAGTTTTCATTATACCCATATAAACAAAACTGCCCCACCCCATGACGGCCACGTTTTTTAGCAGAGTGGAACCATTATCAAACTCAGCCAAGATATCATAAGAACAAAGGTTCTGAACAAGTTTCATGTCGATTTGGCCAAAAATGTGACTACTAGAATGTTCACAAGCTTATTCAATAGCCATATAAGGAAAACTGCCCCGCCCCCTGGTAGCCATGTTTTTCAAGGGAGCGAAACCATTTTCGAACTCAGCCGAGATATCATAAGAACAAAGGTTTCTGAGCAAGTTTCATGTTGATTGGGCAAAAAATGTAACTTCTAGAGTGTAAACAAGCTGTCTCTATAGCCACAAAAGGAAAACTGCCCTGCCCCCTGGCGGCCATGTTTTTCAACAGAGCGGAACCATTTTCGAACTCGGCCGAGATATCATCAGAACATATGGTCAGACCAAGTTTCATGTTAATTGGGCAAAAAATGTGACTTCTAGAGTGTTCACAAGCTTTTTCTTCAATTTGACCTAGTGACCTAGTTTTTGACCCCACACTACCCAGTTTTAAACTTGTCCGAGATATCATTGGGACAAAGGTTCTGAGCAAGTTTCAGGAAGATTGGGCACAAAATGTGACTTCTAGAGTGTTAACAAGCTTTTTCTTCAATTTTACCTAGTGACCTAGTTTTTGACCCCACATGAGCCAGATTCAAACTTGGCTGAGATATCATTAAGATAAATGTTTTGACCAAGTTTCATGAAGAATGTGACTTCTTGAGTTTTAACAAGCTTTTTCTTCAATTTGACCTAGTTTTTGACCCAACATGACCCAGATTCGAACTCGGCCGAGGTATCATTTAAACAAATGTTCTTACCAAGTTTCATGAAGATTGGCCAATAAATTTGGCCTCTAGTGTTCACAAGGTAAATGTTGACGACACACGACGGATGACGCACGACGGACAAAAGGCGAGCTGAAAAGCTCAACATAAGCACGTTGTGCTCAGGTGAGCTAAAAATATTGATGAAAAGCGTTACAAATGCTTGATAATTGTTGCCATTGCAATTTAAATGTTTATTCATAAACCACACATTAGTTTGAATATATTTCTGTGCCAGGAGTTTCATTTCATTCCTTTAAATATAGCCTCTTTTCCTGTACATTTGGCAACTTAAAAGCTAAACTGCTTTTATACCCTAAATGAGCACAATTTCAACACCAGTGTAAGGTCTCTTCTACTTAATAAAGGCCAGATAATGTAGAGATCAGCCATTCACTTAGTTACTGACCAATTCTAGGAAGGCACCCTAGCAACCATGAATTTGTCAATGTTTCCTATCATTTGGTTCAGTCTTCATTTTGATAAGAAAACACTAAAATTTAGTTACAATTCTGATATAATTCTTTATTAATGCCTCAGTCACACATTCCCGATTTTTACTGCCGTTCTTGAGCCGACAGCGTCCCGAATAAAATATGTCCAAAGTCGGGACAATATTTTGAGATTCAGGGCTCGAAATTCAATTTTTGATCACAAGATCGAATATGTCCAGACAGCATTTTTGACAGTGTCCCGACATTCCCAACTGTTTGATTATTTGTATTTGTTGCGCTATGGGGACGCTGTCGGGAGCAATAATCGGGAATAAGTGACTGCCGCAATACTCCCGTTGTGATATTTCTATCTTATTTATAATGCATTATCAATTCCGTTCCACAGGACATTGTCCCGATAACGTCCCGACACCGTCCTGAATTTGAACCGACACAGCCTAATCTATCATGACAGAGTCTGGACTATACAAATTCGGCTGAGTCTCCCGAATGTTAAGGGAAACTGTCGGGAGTTCTTAAGACAGCGTACCGACAGCGTTCCGACACCTCCAGACAGCGTCCCGACATTCCCGATTTTTTCATTATTTGCATCGTAGTGCTGTCGGACGCTATCGAGAGCCATAACAGGGAATGTGTGACTGAGGCTTAAAGAAGCATTCTATATTAAAGTAACACACACTAGCATAATGTTTGAAAATGAATGTTTTGCAACACGAATCCAACATTTTTGTCTGCAAACACTGTTACAAATATTTACCTGTAACCATTTTTGTCCACTAATGAAACAGCATTGGACATTTAACAATTTAAAGTTCCTACAATTTCAAAATCATAAAATGAAAACAAACTGATGTAATGCTAGTTTCACACTATCGTGTGATCCGTCATGACTCCACTCATAGCCACTAGTAGCTGATCGTGGTATTTCTCTGAGATTTCAGGCTAGGATACGATGTGATGCGAGTCCATATGTTTTGTTACGATGTTTTGTGCTCTGTTGCAATCTGTTAACGATTTGTCAATTACGAGTGTAACGATCTGTCACGGTCTGATCTCCAGTTTAGATACGATTACATACGTTATGTTTGTTTTTTTCGTTCTGACACGATCATCATGATCAGGGTCCCAGAATTAGGACGTTCTAGTACGTACAGATAAGTTTCGATATGCTTATCACGAATAAATGTGCTCCGTTACGATAGGATATGATTGTGTTCGTGATGTCTTTCACGATCATGATCGATGGAGATCACGATTTGAGCTACGACTGGACCTGTGTGATATAAATACAGCCCGACTGACAATTGACTTAATTGTTTCTTGTAATCGCAACACATCCTAACAATTTGGATGCACGATTAGAAACGATTTGTCACGCTTTGTTACGATGCAATAAAATCTGATACGATGATTCCGATGGACAACTGATTGCAGTTGATCGTGATCATCGTAGAGAATTTTTTAACCGTTCAAAATAAGTCTACGATTGACACGATTGCCACGACTGACCTCAAGGTTTGATACGATCTGATAGGCTCACAACGATTGGTCCATGATTTAGACTACGATTTCAATCGTGATGCGAATCAAGATAGTGGGAACATAGCATAAGAAATAATACCAGTAATTATCGTACAAAAATTTCACATAAAACAAAGCATTCCATACATTACTGATGTCACTCTCAACATTCCAAATGACTTCTTACCTGAAATTTACTTGATTACCCGAAATTTCCATAGTTTTTCTGAACATCCATATATTTCCAAAACACTCCTAAACTTACTGTTCTAACATCCAAATGTTCCAAAAACATTTCCTGAACATCATTCATTTCCAAAACAGCTCTTAACACAGTCTGTCACGCCTCCCTGTGACTTTTCTTGGCAAAAGCATCAACGTTCTGAAAAGGCTCTATTTCCATAGAAGGCTCTAGATCGTCTTACACTGCTAATTCACTGGGTCAAGCAACCTCTTGAACCAGTGGGCTAGGGCACAATTCACAAGGCTTCTTAGAAAATACTTAAATTATATAAATGAAATGTTTCCTAGAGAGTTCTGACAGTTCCAACAAGGAAGCGATGATAGGCTCCCCTTTTTTCAGGAATCATAAAACTGCAATAAATCAAATGGCTTAAAGGAATGCAGTGTGTTACCAATTACTTTCAAGTTGTATAGGTCTTAAAAGCAAATGCCAAAAGCAACATTAAACAGGTGACCAGAACATTAAAAGCTTAGCATTTTCTGGGCATCAGGCCTGTTGTCACAAAGGATCAATTACAGGATCAAGATCAGTCTTAGCTGATATTGATTATGTATCTCAACTATCAAATATATTTTATTTTCGGAATAACTTTTCTTCTTGATAAAATCACATAATTATTTGCATTTCTGTTATTAACTCCCTCATATCAGACAGCAAATGTACGTTGCTAAGAGTTTTACATTCATTTTTATAATATATATTTGACCAAAAATTAAAATTTGATTGTGTATCTCAACTATCAAACATATTTTATTTTCGGAATAACTTTTTCTTCGTGATAAAATCACATAATTATTTGTATTTCTTTTATTAAATTCTTCATATCAGACAGCAAATGTACGTTGCTAAGAGTTTTACAATCGTTTTTATAATATATATTTGACCAAAAATTAAAATTGATCCTAATTTTAGTGAACATCATTTTGAGTCTGATCCTGAAATATCTCGCTCAAGTTCATCCTGAACCTGAAAATCAGGCTCAACTTGTTTTGAGAACATGGGGCCAGTGCATCAAGCATCCCTCATGCTGTTTACTCCCCATGCACCCTCTACAACCTATCCATTTCTTCATAAACAAATATACACCCTGGCTATTAAATAAATATTTCACATTTTGGGCTGAGTAAAGCCTTTAGAGTGGAAATATTGCAAAAATACATCTCTTTTGCTTGGCCCCTTAATGACAAACATATGTGTACAGAAGCTGGGAAGTACAACCAAACTGAGACTTTAATGATCTGATAGTTTCAATGTTTGTTCAATTATTCATGCAGATCACTATAGTGAGTTTAATGGAAGCCAAATGGTTTCTTAAACTACAGGGAGAAAACACTGTAGACCATACCATAGACATGTACTACAGAACATGCCTATAAAACCAGACAAAAATTATCTGTGGCCAGCTTCTTTTCTGTCATTACTTTTAACAGGAATGGCTACAAACAAGTGCACCAAATTTTGTTCAAGAATTCAGAATACACAAGTTTGATTGATTTGTGCTTTGACCATCATTTTTGTGAAATTGGATCCAAGTCAAACAACCTGAAACAATGTGCAAAATGCTACAAAAATCCATTGTGAACAAGGCGGCCATAAAACCCTAGGTTGCTCACCTGAGCGGCAAGGGAAGTAAACTGTTCTGAGCAAGTTTAATTAAGATTCTGCTAAAAATGTGAACTCTCTAGTGGTCACAAGATATTTTTTCAATATAGCCTGGTGAACTAGTTTTTGATCCCATGTGACCTGGTTTCGAACTTGTCCCAGATATCATCGGGACAAATGTTCTAAGCATGTTTCATGATGATTGGCCTATAAATGTGGCCTCTAGACAGTTCACAAGCAGTTTTGAACTCATCCGAGATATTATTGGAACAAATATTCTGAGCAAGTTTCATGATGGTTGGGCTATAAATGTGGCATCTTGTTCACAAGGTGTTTTTTTTCAACTTGGTCTAGTGACCTAGTTTTTGACCCCACATGACCCAATTTCAAAATCGTTCGAGATGTCAGTAGGATAACTGTTCTGAGCAAGTTTCATGACGATTGGGCTATAAATGTGGCCTCTGGACCTAGTTTTTTACCCACGTGACCCAGTTTCGAACTCATCCAAGATATCATTGGGACAAACGTTCTGAGCATGTTTCATGATGATTGGGCTACAAATGTGGCCTCTAGAGTGGCCTCTAGAGTGTTCACAAGCTTTTTCTTCAATTTGGCCTGGTGACCTAATTTTTGACCCATGTGATCCAGTTTCGATCTAGTCCGAGATATCATGTGGACAAATGTTCTAAGCAAGTTTCATTATGATTGGGCAATAAATGTAGCCTCTAGTGTTCACAAGCTTTTTCTACAATTTTGCCTGGTGACCTAGTTTTTGACCCCACGTGACCCCAATTCAAACTTGTCCAAGATATAGAGGATATTTGTTGATTTCGGTGTAAGATCGTGTTTTATTTCACAAGTGTTCATAGAAAATGATATTTTCACGAGTGGCACACCCACATGACCCAGTTTCGAACTCATCCAAGATATCAACAAATGTTCTGGGCAAGTTTCATGAAGATTGGGCAATAAATGTGGCCTCTATAGTGTTCACAAGATTTGTAAAGTTTCCAATATAGCCATATAAGGAAAACTGCCCCGCCCCCCCGGTATCTAAACACAATCAGATACCCAATCCAATGTTCAGTAATCTCAGTGCATCATACTGGTCATGAACGTAATTCCGGCCACTTTGGTGTTGTTGTTTTTTTAATCTCTCGTTGTACAAAACTGATCAAAATTAAATTGCACATCAATAATCCTGGGTTCGAAACTCATATAACGTGTATGTTTAAATCAAAATGGACGAGTGAAAGGTAACTAAATAAACGGAAATAAACAATGTATAAAATGTCAATTTTCCTAGCTCAAATGTACGTAAAAAATCGGCCACTTTTCAGTATCCTCTGCAATGTTTATAACAAAATAGTTTTTTTTAATAACTATCCTTATCTAAAGAGTATATAATTTAAATCAATGTTGGCAATGGTGAACTGCAAATGGTTTTGTTTCTTTCTTTTGCCTGTTTAATTCTATTCAAGGGAGATAATTCAATTTGAAAATCTTAGTGTATAGCTGTGAATTTTCACCTGTGCGGGTGTATGCATTTTATGTGAGTAAGTAAACAGTTATAATTGATATGAATAAAATAGAGAATACATTATTCAATTAAATATAGATATTATTAGTATGAATATAAATTTCTGAAATATAACAAACACATCATTCATGATTCGGATCCACAAGTCTGAGAGCTGAATTGTCAAAGGGGCTGATTTGTCTACTGAATTGCTAACTAGAAGTGGGACCGGATCTAGGGGCCGAATATTCTTACATAAACTTACCGGGGCTGCCTAGGGTTTACGTTGATATTGGTATTAAATTCAGCGAGAATTGTAAGAAAATCTGAGATAAACGAATTTAAAGAGAAAACATGTCTGGGCAAAATAGTGATGTGATCTTTTAAACAGAAGCGGGTGTTTCCTGTTTCGTCAAATTTGCTTGTGAAAATTTTTCAATGGTTAGAAGAAATAATAAATTTAAATCTGTAATCATGCAACACCATATTTTCGGTGCGTGCGTATGATGACCTCAGTTTCCCCACGTGACTCAGTATTTCCTGTTATGATACTGAGATTTCAATTCAAAAGTAAATAACGATATACTTACTGGAATCAAGAAATCTGTAGAAGTCTGTTGCTATAGAAAGAAATATTAACGTACAGGCCGGAATTACGTCCATGGCCAGTAAGCATGATGTATTTGACAACAACATCCAAGTCACCTACATAAGGTCCCAGTGGTTTAATGTATAAGGTGGCTGCCTTGGGATTGGGCAGTAATCTCAGTGCATCATAGGCATGATGTATTTGACAACAACATCCAAGTCACTTACATAAGGTCCCAGTGGTCTAATGTATAAGGTGGCTGCCTTGGGATTGGGCAGTAATCTCAGTACATCATAGGCATGATATATTTGACAACAACATCCAAGTCACCTACATAAGGTCGCAGTGGTCTAATGGATAAGGTGTCTGCCTTGGGATTGGAAGATGCAGAGTTTGATCCATACACCTGGGGTTTTCAAATGTACTTTTGTCAAAAGATGTCACCAAATACTGGTTCTACCCAATGTACTTTTGTCAAAAGATGTCACCAAATACTGGTTCTACCCAATGTACTTTTGTCAAAAGATGTCACCAAATACTGGTTCTACCCAATGTACTTTTGTCAAAAGATGTCACCAAATACTGGTTCTACCCTATGTACTTTTGTCAAAAGATGTCACCAAATACTGGTTCTACCCAATGTACTTTTGTCAAACGATGTCACCAAATACTGGTTCTACCCAATGTACTTTTGTCAAAAGATGTCACCAAATACTGGTTCTACCCAATGTACTTTTGTCAAAAGATGTCACCAAATACTGGTTCTACCCAAAATACTTTTGTCAAAAGATGTCACCAAATACTGGTTCTACCCAATGTACTTTTGTCAAAAGATGTCACCAAATACTGGTTCTACCCAATGTACTTGAAAGTGTCTCAGAAAGCCAGATCTCAATAAGCTTTTAGCTATCGAAACAATCAAGCTTAAATAATAAGCTTTAAACTAAGCCAGCTACTGAGCGCTCTGACAGATTCGGCAGCCTTGATAATCATGAAAAACTTACTTCCCCAAGACCTAGTGGTCAATTCCTCACCAAATGCAGAGCAAAATTAATGATTTCAAGATTTTGCTTTCAATTAATTAGGAGAAGGCATCAACATCAACTTAACCCACTCTGTTGCCAAGGAAAAATTCACTTCCAGGAACAAGTGCCAATTTGCAAATGTGTTCTGAGTGATGTTTTTGTTTTTACTTTCATGTATAGTCTGTATTGAGGATTAAACAAATGCTCTATGCTTTCAGATAAGCAATGCAGATTTATGTAAATTTTTAGTCAAACTCTTATAGAATTGGATGGATGGATAGATTTATGCAGATGAAAACACAGATTATAACACACAGATTCAAATAAATATTGATATATTTTACTAGTAGGTCTAGGGCAATACAGTAAAGCTTCCACATGACTTGTAAAACGATACGAAACTCAGAATATTAATCATATAAATGTTATTTAACACTGTTCATATCAAATTCATGAATGAATATAATTACAATACCAATATGCATAATATTGAGCAATACATTCGATCATTTTTCAATGATGCAACTGGATTAAAATATCTACTTTCAAAATGGCCAACCCTTGTTTATCACCATTACACCATTTTCCATGCCGTAAAATCTGATAATCCTCTCTGTAAGCATGTTTCAATAACAAAAACAGTTTCACAGCTTGATGAATATTGCAAAACCACCTGCATTTTAATATCTGTGAATCACAGACAAAATCTCATTATTTCACTGGGAATAGCAGACAGGTGCACTTTAGGTTTGCATAGGGCCATAAAAATATACGTGTGGTTCCAGTAACCCAACCAACCTTATTTTTTACCAGCCAACCCTGATTTGTTTTTGGGTATGTATCAAGTGGGTACGAGAAAATAGCTGGCCATAAAAATATGTGTGGTTCCCGTAACCCAACCAACCCTATTTTTAACCTGCCAACCCTTATTTGTTTTTGGGTACTTATGATGTGGGTACGAGAATATAACTGATAACAATGTAAAATATTTTTGACTATTTGGTTTAGACTTCGCCCCAGGGCTTTTTTTCCGTCTATGGTAGGGCTGTTAAAGGGGTCATCCCCTCAGAAAAATTCTTTCAAATCATGCAGTTTTCCCCTAAAACCGATCTTAACCCAGGATTTTTCATTCCCCTGCTAGAAACTTTTTCCCCAAAATGCCAAAAATAACGCTATTTTCCCCCAAAATGAGGGCAAACAGCCTCATCGGCAAGAGGTGAAAAAAGCCCTCCACCCAGTCTAAAAATCCTACCTACCGACCCTTTTTTTTCCAGCCATGTTACCTGAAACACACATTTTTTTTGTTGCCTTAAGGCACCAAGACTGCAGGGCCCATATCCACAAAGCTCCTTAGTGAAAACTTAAGTAAATTCCATAAACTCATAAAATTCCTTACATATGTAGCTGGGAGGCGTTTCATCAACGGTTTACTACCAGTCGTACGCTACGACTTACATAAATTACGACATTTCACCGAAATCATGTTTCATCAAACAAATCATAACGTCAGACTACATAAATTTCATACATAAATCTACGACTGGGTAGGAGCGGTCGCATATTTACGTAATGTGTTAATTTTTTGATGAATATTGCAATGAAAAGCGACCAAAGAACAAAATTAAGTTGGAAAATAAGGACTAAAATATTTAACCATAAGGGTTGCTAGATCTATGCGTGTGTATTTTGAAAAAAGTACTTCGATGTAGGCCTACTGTAGACGCTCGCACTTTGGGTCACTTATCAATTCTATAGTGCATTATTTTTAATGTGTATAGTAGTCTTTAAACACAATTTCATTCCCGATTTAATAAAAACATATAAATCTATAAAACATACCGAAGTAGATCGATTTCAAGGCACGCCGTGACACGTACAGTACCTACGGTAGGTAAGTAGCTTTATGTACATGTTGTTCTTCAATTTTAATAATAAACATATCAAGAAATACAGTAAAAATATAAAAAATGACAAGTGTGACAAGAATTTTAATGTCACGTGCTTTTAACCCATTTCCTCAACTTGTTTATTTCGAAAGCAGCGCGCGACAATGACGTCATTTCAAGAAATTAGACTGCGTCACAATATTTTCGGTAAACATTCACCATAATTTATGTAGTCGTATATTTATGTATAGTGCATTTACGATGTCGTTGATGAAACGGAATTTATGTATAATCGTAAACAACTACATAAATATCGATACGTAAATTACGATCGTAGAAAAATCGTTAATATTGATGAAACGCCTCCCTGGTTCATATAAAGTTTATTGTGCTTTATCGGATTTTAATCTAGTTAAGAATCAACACATGCTTCTTATTTAACCATATTTCAAAGACAAAATGTTGATTTTCACAAGGAAACCTTTTTATTTGAAAATATCACTTAAATATTAATTAAGATTTGCCTAAGGAGCTTTGTGGATACGACCGCAGCCATGACATGCTCACATCGATACTCATAAACATCCAGACTTTCAAGATTTTGCTTTTTAATAAAACTTACATCAATAGATGTGCAAGGTAATCACTTGAGGCATTAACGCTCTCAAGATTTTGGCTTTTTTTTTTATAATTGTAAAAACAAAACTCCCCAAAACACTAGGAAATGAAAAAAAAAAAAAATCCTGAGGCAATGACAACTGTTTGTGTTGCCATAGCAACAATGTGTAAAGTACACCTTAAAATGGTATAATTATTACAAGAATTGTCTGTGTAGCCTTACATTCTGCTATATCAGTGCAGACAAAAGCAAATCAAGAGCAAAGACAATTATATCCTGGACTGCTATTGACTGATTAGCTTCTACCTTGGTACAGACAGCTTCAAATACAGTATGTAAAAGAAATTTACCATGACAAAATATTAGGGCTATTTTGCTTAACACAAACTAGAATTTAGTCTTTCTGTTTACATTTACACAAAGTGTGAGCAGTATCCCTTCCCCTAACATTACTTGTAACACATCAATAAAGGATTTTTGTTGTATAATCACTATGCAATCTCCACCCTACGGTAATTTTTATCGAAAACGTGACCATAATGATATTAAAGTTTGAGCTTTATTCCATCTTCTATCTTGATACAGAGTACCCTATACCCATTTATACTGAATCTCCGTCCCAAGTATGACCTATATAACAAGTTTGACCTACATCCGAAATCTGATCTATACCCTGAAAGTGACAATTAATGAAGTCTGACCTATACCCAAAGTCTGACCTATACCCTAAGTGACAATTAATGAAGTCTGACCTATACCCAAAGTCTGACCTATACCCTACATGTGACAATTAATGAAGTCTGACCTATACACTAAAAGTGGACAATTACTCAAGTCTGACCTTTAACCCAAGTCTGACCTATCCCCCTAAAAGGAGACATAAACCCATTAGCAGGCCTATAACCCTACAAGAACCTTTACCCATAATGACCTGTACAACAACAGATGGCATTTCTACCAGTTATCTTGCCCCTTTCATTCTGGCTTTGCTATCACTAATCCATCAGTTGTTCCCTGTTGCTATGTTTCCTGATTACCATAGACATTCCCCACCTGCTGTTCTTGCCATGTAAACTTTCCAGGGCCGTAGCTGAAGGGGACATTTACCTTCGAAAATTATTATACAATTATTATATAAATGTATAACATGAAGCAAATAGCGCAAAAAGTATTACGAATGCATAGATAATATGACATTGTTATATACCGAAATCAACTTGCATTAAACAGACATTTCCGTTTACAATCATAAGTAAAATTATGAAAAAAAAAAAATAACATCGCTGTGAAGATAAAGTCAAAATAATACATACATAAAACTTTGATATAGTGAAAACAACAATTATATACAAAACATATACAAAGGTTGAAAAAGTGACCCTCCTTTTTAACGTTTGCTTACATTTTGGCAAATTCCTCGCAGTGATCTCCCCTGCAACATAATATTGATATCCATGCAGCAAAGCAGGGTAGACTACTGTGTAAACTCCTTACAGTGATTTCCCTGCTATATGATATTGATATCCGTGCAACAGAGCAGGGAAGACTACTGTGTATACTCCTCACAGTAATCTCCCCTGCTACATGATATTGATATATCCGTTTAACAGAGCAGGGGAGACTACTGTGTACACTCCTTACAGTGATCTCCCCTGCTACATGATATTGATATCCATGCAACAAGGCAGGGGAGACTAATGTGTATACTACTCACAGTTATCTCCCCTACTAAATGATATTGATATCCATGCAACAAGGCAGGGGAGACTACTGTGTATACTCCTCACAGTGATCTCCCCTGCTACATGATATTGATATCCGTGCAACAGAGTAGGGTAGACTACTGTGTATACTCCTCACACTGATCTCCCCTGCTACATGATATTGATATCCGTGCAACAGAGTAGGGTAGACTACTGTGTATACTCCTCACACTGATCTCCCCTGCTACATGATATTGATATCCATGCAGCAAAGCAGGGTATACTACTGTGTACACTCCTCACAGTGATCTCCCCTGCTACATGATCTTGATATCCGTGCAACAGAGCAGGGGAGACTACTGTGTATACTCCTCACAGTGATCTCCCCTACTGTGTATACTTTGTATTATTTTGACTTTATATGCTCAATCATAGAGGTTTTAACTATATTTATTAATTATTACACACTCATTTCATAATATTATTAACCTTTGATTTTGAAGGATAATATATCTTTAATTGTACAAACTATAAACAAACATTTAAAAGGCCACCCTCCCATTGTTATGCAGTATGCAGGGGTGTAGAAATCAGGTTGTAGCCATTAGCCAGTAAAATCCCTCTCTCACTACGAACATTTTCACCTGGCTAAACATGTATGCTTTGCTATGAACATTTATTTAATCTCAATTTATCTGTCTGATTGCATTCCACTGATTTAATGTTTTAAATTTTACCTGAAACTTAGATACAGCTATGCCCCTGCTCATGTGTCTCTATAATTCCATTCCACAAAAGTGATCAACTTGCAGGCATTTTTGTTGTTGCTGTTCACCTACAAGAATTTCCACAGACATATGCTTTTATCAGGGTTTCATCCTTGAGACATTTGTTTTAGAGCACCTAAGGGGAAACAGGAGCTTTCTATTGTGGAAATTACCTTCTCCTGTTCAAATTTATTATGTTATTATCAGACTGTTGCTGTCAATTGATAAGTTCATCTATCAGAAAACATTTTATTTATTATAGTTTCATGTACCTGAAATAAAAATTCCTAGCAAAAATCCCTATAAAATTAAGTTTATATTTTTAAACAAGATCACAGTTGCAGAGTATGTATTTTTAATTTTTCATTTCTTAAGACTATTTTATTTTAGTTTTGATATTCGAATAGCTATATTCTATTTGAATATTCGGTCAGGTATTCGAATAATTGGATTTTTCATTGACAGCCCTGATACTTATGTTAACGTGAATTATTTAGGTTATCCCATATCATGAAAAGCGCCCTATGACGCAATCTTTTTTTTTTTTTTTTTTAGATGGTTGGATTTGCCGACCGTCAAGTCTTTAGCAGTAAATCGTGAACGTGTATCGCAAAATAACATGGCACCGCACAACTCAGTAAAAAAAATAGTGCATTTGTATCATGCATTTTAGCATATTTTTCTTTTTTCAAAGTCGTTTAGTACATGGGCTGCAGTACATTAAAGAGGTATGTACCAATGACACACACTGTGGCAAGAAAGTAACCTGGCAACACTACAGATTTTTAAGTATTTTAAATGCCATTATTAAAAGCCAAAAACAATAGAAATCTACAATTATGATAATTTATTACACAGTTAATCAAAATCAAGCTATAATAATGCAATAACAACAACAAAGAAGCGTGAAACATTAATAAACAATAAAACGTTTAGCATGAAATAAAGGCCTTAATATGTCTAGAACATTACCTTTTAACTTATATTACTAGTAGAGTTCGAACACGATATTTGACCTTTATGCATGAATATATTAGTTACAATGAATACGGGTATATTAGTTTCCTTAACGAATTGACTTAAATCAACGCAAGAGTACTCAACTGAAAATACTCTTATGACATAACAAGAAATGTCTTTAAAAAAGACAATCGGCATAGAAATGAATATTGAGATGTCATTTTTTGCCCTAAATATAATACAAGAGGACCAAGCTGTGACTCCACGGACCCCATATTTTTCGTTCCCTACTAAGGAGACTTCTCGGACCCCAGATTTTTCGGTCCCTACTAAGGAGACTTTTCGGACACTAGATTTTTCGGACACTATAAGAAAACGTATCGGCCCCCAAAATTAATTTGAGATAAACTCAATAATTATTAATATATGTACCGTGAATAAACCGATCATATACCGCCCCATGTTTTCACCAGTGATGCATGAATAAGCTAAATACTAGTAATTTACATAAACATAATTGTTACATGAATTTGTCAGGCAATTTTAACAAATTAACATTGTCAGAAAATAACAGCGGGAATGAATGAGCAATAAGTTTATGAATTCTCCATTTATTGCAATCCTCGGGTTTAGGATTCTCCAGATGCTAATTGATGCGTGTGTATTAACATAGATTTACCGCGTGCTATTTTTAGAATGATTCTCCTGCTGGAGTTGTACTTGCTAGAATTTCACGGGGACGACAGTCGGTTACAGCGTACAATAATATTTTTACACAATGATAAAATAATAGGATATATAAGCTCAATCAAATTTGCTAATATTTGTTTTGCTTATTTATCAGAAAAATATCAGAAATTTATCACTTTATATTTTGTGCTTGCGAGCTCAACAGGCAACATTGTACGTTGTGACCGATTGTCGTCCATGTGAATTGTAGCATTGTAATTGCTATTTATAGAGCGCGCCGACTATGTAGGCTAAACAAAAAAATATAGTTATTTCATTATGTGAATAAATATAACATTCTGATCATGACATACAATGAGTAAAATTGTTCATAATTATGTTCATTTCTAGAGTGTATATCAAAGATATGTTTATAACTTTAATTTAACCGCTTATGTAAACAATTATGTAAATTTTAATCCCCAAAAGTATGCAACAGTTATTGGTATACGTTAAACCATTGTTTAAAGTTTGCATTCTCTAAAATTATAAAATTTGCCCAATTCTATTGGCATTCAATTTTCCCGCTGCATAATTATCGCAAGAAATCTAGGTCAAAAGTGATCTTAGACAGCTACACCGAAAAAAACATGTGAAACATGTGCATGAACAAAAACAATATCAATATATTTAGGAGATAATTCAAGCACAGAAGTATGCTAATCTGAGTTCACAACTATCAAGTAGCCATGGGCCACATTATCTGAAAACTGCAGCTGTGACCTGTGTACCATCTGGTATTCAATGACATGTAAACATTTATTTTCCATCAATAGCCTCTGCTTGGTGAAATCCTCATGAAAAGCTCATGATTGCTGTGTTTTGCCTTGCCAAAACATCTTGGCAACATTTCTAGTTCAGTGCACCATATGCAGTTGCCATTGTTAATATTTTTAATCCACATTTAAGTAAGTCATGAAGATAATGTGCTCTTCATAAAATGCCTTAAGGCATAAAAAAAATGTTTGTTTCAGGTTACATGACCACAAAAAATAGGGTAGGTTGGTCAGGATTTTTTTATTTTTTTTATATTTTTTTTTGGTAAATGGTTAACTTGAAGATTCTAAAACTGAAATATATTCAAAACATATCAGTCATATCCTAAAACATTGTTTATAAGTGGATGCTATCAACACAAAACACCTATTTATCCAAACAACATTTAATTAATAAAAAAGGTAAATAAAACAAACAAAAAATACCTGACTAACTCAATAAAATGTTCTAGGGTCGGGGCATTTTTTTAGGGTAAGTTGGGTAACCTGAAACAAACATTTTTTTTTTTTACGCCTAATCACTTTTGAAAATAAGATTTTGTTAGCTACCACAGAGTAATGTTTAAAACTATGTGCTTAATTCAGGTTTCTATATTTTGATTTGTATAAACAATTTCAGAATAACATTATAAGAAATCATTTCATATATTCTGGTTCATTTTCAGAAAAGAAAAATGTAATGATAAAAGTCACAGAGGATAACAATTTAAACAAAGTATGCCTTTTTGGTCCTATTTCATTTTAATCTACTATTTTTGTTTACTATGTCACAGGGTGAGAAAATTGTGCGGCCAGTCTGGGACTCGAACCCGGGACCCCTCGCTATCAGGGCGAGTGCTCTCCCGACTGAGCTAACCGGGCCGCCACACAACTTCTCCCCTTTAAGTGACCAAAGTTCATGCCTTGACATACACCCTCGCTCAAATATGAATTCGTCCTCGAATTCAGGGATTCATGGTGTTATATAATTACCACGGGCCCTCGGAGAGTTAATCTGGGTAACGTCACGGTCCCACGTTGGGTGCCAAATGTCACAGGGTGAGAAAATTGTGCGGCCAGTCCGGGACTCGAACCCGGGACCCCTCGCTATCAGGGCAAGTGCTCTCCCGACTGAGCTAACCGGGCCGCCACACAACTTCTCCCCTTTAAGTGACCAAAGTTCATGCCGTGACAACTACATACAGGTAATGTCACCGCGATTCATTCACGTTTCACCCCCATAAATATTCCTACTTTTAAGTAATATTAACAAAAACATCTGAATAAATTTTAGTTACTCCACCATGGTGTTTTTCTCATCCCAGACATACAATTTCAGTATAATGTAAGTTTAAATGCTTTTAAAATGAGGTCCCTTTTCAGTTACATAATTGCTAAAAGTACCTCATAAAAATACTGATTACATACATACATATGAAACAGTTCACCAGAAACAAACCTTTTATGGCTTCAATGTCCTAATATTCCAGAAGCAACAGTACAATTCACAATTAAATGTTCTGAAATCACCATCACAGAATAAATGTGTTTCCTCTCAAATTTGCAATATTATAACTACATTCCTAGCAGTCCATCACCTTAAACAACTCTGTCAGTGGACAGATTGGTGAGATAAAAATCTCAATGTAAGAAAACATAATGTACCCAGAACTGCCTGTGCAGATATTAATTGACAACATTTCTTTCCCCAAAACAATCCAGCTGGTTGTTATTTCAAGCCACTTGGTTTACATTTTGGATAAATCATTCAGAAAACAGGCTGTTGAAAAACCTGTGATTGTGAAGCCTGAAGATGGATCCATAGTTGATGGAATGGCATTATTTACCAGGTCTTAGATACAAAGGGGAATAACTCTTTCCTTAAACTGTAAATCATATAGGCAATACATTGAGGCAGTTATCTGTATAATTACTTATTCAGTGATGTGTTTGTTAAAGGGATCTGTTCACAGCTTGATGAATTGACAATTTTTCGGCGTAGCTGTCTAAGATCACTTTTGACCTATATATCTGGCAATCATTTTATGCAGCGGGAAAACTGAATGCCAATAGAATTGGGCAAATTTTTAAATTTTAGGGAATGCAAACTTACAACATTGGTTTGATATCTACCAATAACTGTTGCATATTGTTTGGGGATTAAATTTACATATTTGTTTGTGTTAGCAGTTAAAATAAAGTTATAAACATATCTTCGACATACAATCTAGAACTTAACATAATTATGAACAATTTTACTCATTGTATGTCATGAACAGAATGTAATATTCATTCGCATAATGGAATAATTATTTCGTTTAGCCTACATCGCTGTATAAATAGCAATTACAATGATCCCATTGGTTGACCGATATCTGAGAATTATTGTGCTGTGAAACGTTTCGGAGCCATATATAGATATTTGGCGAAGATCGGTATGAAATGTTCTATTCAAGGGTATTCAACACACTCCAGATAAAGGGTGCATCATTCTAACAAGAGGGCCATGATGGCCCTAGGTCGCTCACCTGAGTTTAAGGCATCATAATGGCTAATAACAAGAGGACAAAATGGCACTAAACCCCTTACCTGAGTATAAAATTCTGGGCCTTGCAGGATCCGAAGTTTTTTAGCCTATATAAACCATGTGACCCACAGGGCGTGGCCACTTTCTACCTTAGGGGCATAATTTGAAAAATATTTGTAGTGGACCACTATTCAATGTTACATACCAAATATGAAACCACTGGGCCTTGCAGTTGCCGAGAAGATTTTTAGTCATTTTGCTATTTAAATGTATATAAACCATGTGACCTCCAGGGTTATCATTGGAACAATCTTTGTAGAGGACCACTCCACAATGTTTCAGGCAAAATATAAAACCTCTGGACCTGTCAAAGAGGATAAGGCAGTGATTTCACACTTCAAGGCATTTACTGCAGACTGTACCTATATACCTACTTATAGGGCATACTCTGGCAAATTTTCAGATGGTGTTTTATGATAATTCTAACTCGGTTTATGGAATGGTTATTATTAGAAATACGTTTCTGGAATGAATTTTAACTTCTTGACTTATGACTGCATATTTACGGTATACAATGTTACATACCAAATATGAAACCTCTAGGCCTTGAGATTTCAGAGGAGATTTTCAAAGTCATTTTGCTATTTAAGTCAATATAAACCATGTGACCCCCGGGATGTGGCCAGTTTTTACCCCAGGGGCATTATTTGAACAATCTTTGTAGGGAACCACTATACAATGTTACATACAAATATGAAAATTGTGGGCCTTGCGGTTTCAGAGGAGAAGATTTTTAAAGTCATTTTGCTTTTTAAGTCTATATAAACCATGTGACCCCCGGGGTGTGGCCAATTTTGAACCCAGGGGCATCATTTGAACAATCTTTGTAAAGGACCACTATACAATGTAACCAACCAAAAATATGAAACCTCTAGGCCTTGCAGTTTCAGAGGAGAAGATTTTTAAAGTCATTTTACTATTTAAGTCTATATAAAAATATGTGACACCCGGGGTTTGGCCAGTTTTTAATCCAGAGGTATCAATTGAACAATCTTTGTAGAGGACCACTATATAATGTTCCAAATATGAAACCTCTGGGCCTTGCGGTTTCAGAAGAGAAGATTTTAAAAGTCATATTGCGATTTAAGTCTATATAAACCATGTGACCCCTGGGGTGTGGCCAATTTTGAACCCAGGGGTATCATTTTAACAATCTTTGTAGAGAACCCCTATACAATGTTACCAACCAAATACGAAAATTCTAGGCCTTGAAGTTTCAGAGGAGAAGATTTTAAGTCATTTTGCTATTCAAGTCTATATAAACCATGTGAACCTGGGGTGTGGCCAATTATGACCCCAGGGGCATCATTTGAACATTCTTTGTAGAGGACCACCATACAATGTTACATACCAACTATTAAACCTCTGGGCCTTGCGGTTTCAGAGAAGAAGATTTTTAAAGTCATTTTGCTATTTAAGTCTATATTAACCATGTGACCCCCGGGGCGTGGCCAGTTTTGACCCCAGGGGCATTATTTGAACAATCTTTGTAGAGGACCACTATACAATGTTTTGTACCAAATATGAAACCTCTGGGCCTTGCGGTTTCAAAGGAGAAGATTTTAAAAGTCATTTTGCTATTTAAGTCTATATAAACCATGTGACCCCTGGGGTGTGGCCAGTTTTGACCCCAGGGGGATCATTTGAACAATCTCTGTAGAGGACCACTACACAATGTTACATACCAAGTATGAAACCTCTGGGCCTTGCGGTTTCAGAGGAGAAGATTTTTAAAGTCATTTTGATATATAAGTCTATATAAACAATGTGACCCCTGGGGCGTGGCCAGTTTTGACCCCAGGGGCATTATTTGAACAATCTTTGTAGAGGACCAGTACACAATGTTACATACCAAATATGAAACCTCTAGACCTTGCTGTTTCAGAGGAGAAGATTTTTAAAGTCATTTTGCTATATAAGTCTAAATAAACCATGTGACCCCCGGGGCGTGGCCAGTTTTGACCCAGGGGCATTATTTGAACAATCTTTGTAGAGGACCACTACACAATGTTACATACCAAATATGAAACCTCTAGACCTTGCTGTTTCAGAGGAGAAGATTTTTAAAGTCATTTTGCTATATAAGTCTAAATAAACCATGTGACCCCCGGGGCGTGGCCAGTTTTGACCCCAGGGGCATCATTTGAACAATCTTTGTAGAGGACCACTATACAATGTTACATACCAAAATATGAAACCTCTGGGCCTTGCGGTTTCAGAGGAGAAGATTTTTAAAGTCATTTTGCTATATATTCTACATAAACCATGTGACCCCTGAGGTGTGGCCAGTTTTGACCCCAGGGGCATCATTTGAACAATCTTTGTAGAGGACCACTATACAATGTTACATACCAAATATGAAACCTCTGGGCCTTGAGGTTTCAGAGAAGAAGATTTTTAAAGTCATTTTGCTATACAAGTCCATATAAACCATGTGACCCCCAGGGCGTGGCCAGTTTTGACCCCAGGGACATAATTTGAACAATCTTTGTAGAGGACTACTAGAGGATGTCAGATATCAAATATGAAAGCTCCAAGCCTTGTGGTTTCAGAGAAGATTTTTTAAGTTTTCAATTTTTAAATCTATTTTTAGCTCCAGTGACCTACATATGCAGAGGACCAAAACGATTTGAACAACATTGAAAGAGGGTCATTCCTGTGAAGTTTCATGAAAATCTGCCAATAGTTCTAGGAGGAGATGTCGATTATATGAAATGTTGACGCACGACACACGACGCACGACGAACAAAAGGTGATCACAAAAGCTAACCATAAGCATGTTGTGCTCAGGTGAGCTAAAAATGCGAAAATCTGTGAACAAGTCCCTTTAATGTGAAATTTTACCACCAAAGATGTTACTTGCACATGCAGATTTTTGTTTTCAAATTTCTACAATAATGCTACCGGTAAATATGAACATAAAAAGTCTGACATAACAAACCAATGGATAAATGAATGAACAAACTATAAAATAAACCAACCTGTCAAAAATCCACAAACCAGCCAAAAACTAACACACCAACAAAGCACACCAAATGGCCCACTTTTATTGTAATTCTGGCCCCATGTTCACAAAGGATCAACTACAGGATCAAGATCAGTCTTAGCTGATCTTGATCTTCTAGCTCAAATGAGAGGAATTTCAAAATATTTTATTTTCGAAATAACTTTTCTTCTAGATAAAATAACCAGAATTTTTTGTTATGTTTTAATTTAAATCTTCATGTCAGATTGCAAATGTAGGCTGAGAGGAGTTTGGAATTATGTATACTGTAAAATCATTTTATTTCGCGGTGGTCTAATTTTCGTGTATTTCGTGGACCAAACAAAGCGCAAATTTAAGACCCCGCGTAAATTTTCTTTTGTGCATGATTATTAGAAAATGTAATGTGAAAGATGGAAAATGTGCGAATTTAAGACCATGCAAATTAGCCATTTTTCAAGAATGCACGAAATTTAAACACAGTGAAATAAAATGATTTTACAGTAATATATAAAAGTAAAGTAAAGTGTAAAGTGTTTGTTTATTATAGTGTCACCCCTCGTGATTAAGGGCCAGCCCGTTTTGACTTATGAGATACCTTTACTGATGAACATCTTTAATCCCGATTCCTATCCTGTATGCTGGGCGCTTGGCAGGAAGGCAATCAGTACCCATAGATTTAACTAGCTGCTGGGTAGGCAACCGGCCATATCAGAACAAGCCCTGTGTAGGACTCGAACCTTCGACCTCCCACTCCATAGGTGAACGCCCTAACCACTAGATCACGGAGACGGTTATATATTTGACAAACAAATAAAATTGATCCAGATTTTTAGTGAACTCCATTTTTGAGGCTGATCCTGAAATATCTGGCTCAAGTTGAATGGGACCTGAAAATCAGACTTAGCTTGTTTTGTGGACACGGGGCCCGAAGTCCATTTTTTCACATCATAAAGATGAGCTTAAAGGGACTATGTCATCAAAAAGGGCCCCAAGGGGGCAATTTCTAAAAAAAATCTGAAATTTAGATATTAATACTGGTATATCATAATGGTTAAAACATTCTGCGATAAAAATCAATTTATAATATGTGTTTTGTTTGTTTGGCCCTTTTCCTGTTTACATTTTGACGTCAGAATTAGGAGCATTTTATATAACCATAGTTTACACACGATTCCTTACCAAGCATGATAGCGCAGTTGGTTAAAGCGCTGTCTACTGTCATTTCTTCGTATGGCTCCTAAGTCGTGAGTTTGATACCCACTCGGGGTTTTAATTTTTTCAGACTTTTCTGCTCATTTGTTTTTATCAAATATCTTATTGTGTTTTTTTATTATTTTTATTTAATGCACATGTCTAAATATAGCGCATTACTATCATATACAATAATTTATAGTGCAATAGGAAGCCAATTTTTCGTTGACATAGTCCCTTTAAAGAAGATGAGAAAACAAAATTTACCAGTATTTTTTTCGAAAAGCAGGTCTTTCTTTTTAAACCTACAACAGGTAATCAAGACATCTAAGTTCTAAATCAATCTTTGCGCTGTAATACAATATGACTGTATGCTAAAAGAACATACATCTTTTTGAAAACATGATACGAGTTATTGTTTTATTTCCTTTTTTTGTGAAAACCAATTTTCTCCATAACGTCAGATACAGACTTTTGAGATACAGAGTCTGACTTCTGTTAGGTAAGTCAATACATTTTCTATTTTGCAAACATTTTCTGTTTTGCTAAATGATTGATCAATACACGCAATCCCATGATTTTGAAGGTATGAAATAAGCAGCAAGTCTGACATTTTACATAACAATATACCCCAATTTCATTAAGTATTTAATGCACACCAATAATTTGTTTGATTCATTTCGTCCAACAATCAACAATGTTTCAGTGATATTTATGGCCAGATCCTGCAATAGAAACAATTCCCAATTACAACCAGAGTGCCATTGTCATAAATATATCAATGGCCTATCAAAAGAGCTTTTTTGGGGGTGAAGCTTCAATTACTAAAGGAAAACAATTAAAAAACTGGATAAGGCAGAGTTGTGGTTCTTTTATGCTTTACTTCCTCATCTCATGATGGTGATCATTTCTGTCAGCTTATTTGAAAATCCTTCCATGCATGACAATTATTGCTCTTGACACATTTTTTACCCTTGATCTTTAAGTGTGACCTTGACCTTGGACCTAGGGACCTGGTGATTGGGCATGACATACTGTCTCAAGATGGTGATCATTTCCGCCAACTTATTTGAAAATCCCTCCATTGATGTCTCACAATACATATCACTTCTACCAATTCATTTGAAAATCCTTTAGTGCTGAACAAAATTATTCTCTTGACAAAGGCTTACGATTTATTTGTTATACTTGACCTTTGACCCTGAATTGCGACCATGACCTGGGACTAAGTGACCTGGTTCATGCGCGCAACACACCATCTCACTGTGTTTATCACTAAATAGTTTGAAAATCCGTCCATGCTGGACAAAAGTAAGCTCCAGACAAAATAAAAAAGTATTTATTTCTTGTATTTTATTTTGACCTTGAACTGTGGCCTTGTCCTTGGACCTAGGGAACTAATTCTACCTGCAACATGCCATCTCACACAGCTCATCACTTCTGCTAAGTAATCGGACAAAGTCTACAGATTTATTTCTTATCTTTGACCTTTGAGTCAAAGGATTTATTTTTTATATTTGGCCTTTGACCTTGAGTGGTGACCATGACCTTGGACCTGGTTCTGGCACGCTACGTGCCGTCTCACTTTTCACTTCTGCCAAGTTATTTGAAAATCCCTCCATGCTCAACAAACCTGTCCAGGCATCCACCAACCATCTCCACCTAAATCAACCACCATATTCTTCAAAGAACAAATTCCATCCTATAACCAACTTCTCCATACATAAATAAACCAAGCACTATTTTCATCAGTCACTACCCTCCAGAACTAATCCACTACAACCCCACCACAACACTAAGCCCTGCCAAGATCATGACATACTGGTCTAGACAGTAAGTAGAAACGGCCTGAAAATGGCTCTCTGTTGAGTATAGCACAAGTGATGGGACGATGATTGGAAAAATCGTTTACCGACATATTTGTTTTTTTCATGTCGATTATCGATGTCACTGTTACAAAATCTATCATCGGATTTGACATTCATTTTGAATTGTTTTACAGCTTGACCATGTTAATTTTTCTAGTTTTATACTTGTTTTATATGTTCAAAATGTATAAGCATCTGTTAAGTCAACACAAGTTCTGTTTTTAAAATTAGTGTTTATTTGTTTACATTTATTATTGATGCAAAAAAAAAACAACATACATCCATATTTAAGTAATTTTTCTACGTTGAAAGATGAGAAACATATATAATAAAAAATAACAATTGAAACCAATAAAAATTGGTAAAATCGCATCGGAAGTGGTAACAGATTCCAATCCGATGATCGATTTTAATTTCGAACCAATGTCTCAACATTTAAAAGCACTTCCTTGTGCGACAGGAAAGTGAGTAGAAAAACTTGCAGGGGTGTCACTGGGAGTATTTTGAGTACATGCTAGTGATATGCCGGCAAAAATCAATTAGCGGCATTTAAGATTTTTCTATTTGACAATCTATGTTCCATTAAAAATATAATTGGAATCTATGCGCGAAATAAGGTCTGGTAGGCCGAATGTTTGTTAAAACTTTGTTCATACTTCTGTAATTAATTTTTATCACTAAAGCAAATTAAATTTTGTGGTCAATAAAAGTTACGTTATTGTTCATTTGTTTACATTTGTTACTGATCCATAAAACAAACAGAAATACATCCATATTTAAAAACATTTTCAACGTTTAAAGAATAGAATATGTATAGTAACTTTTGAGAAACCAATTATAATGGGTAAAATCTAGGGATGGGACCGAATATTCTAATATTGGAAAATCGGATAATATTTGAATATTTAAAAAAAAACAAATACGAATATGCGATTGTCAAATTTATTTAAAGAACAATTTTTTTTTAAAAATCATGTTCGTTTATTTCCAGTTTGATTGCAAAGTTAACATGAATTCCAGTCGTATTTCCTGCCTAGCAGGTAGGTGGGGGCAGTGTAACGTTTTTATAACACATGCCAAACATGTCCAATTAACGACAATTGATAATTGGCAGGGGGGGGCACGTCTTTACAAGGGCCGCAAAATTAACGGTTTGTAGGAGGCGCGAATACGATGCATTGTATCCACAAATAACAAAACTGGGCCATGTTGTGATAACGGTTTCACAGTTTGCACAAGGCGTACATTGTTGTTTATTATCGTTAAGTGACATCTATATGGTTAATTTGTTTACAGTAAATTACAATTACTCTCCAAGTCAACCAATCAAAATGAATCCATTATCAGCCAATCAATTTCTTTAACAAACTTAGCATGATCTGGTCAATCTTATTATACGTCACTTGTAAATTATTCTCCATTATATCAACACCGTATATTACACAAGAGTATTTATTAATAAACAATGCCACCATCACGTGATTTACACAGTCATAAGACAAAACCCAGGCAATGTGTAATCTGCACAGCAGATACAAGCTTCATGGTTCTGAAAAAAAAACAACGGAACTATTAACAAATTAATTAACAATACATTTAACAATATCTTACATTTTTTTATATTTGCCTAACACTCACTAAGTTTTATCGCTCATTACCACTGAAACAAGGCAAAACAACTACGTACACGTAGTATACATATTTCGGATAGGTAAATATTTGGACAGAGTGACGTATGTAGTAGTATTTACAAAACGAATATTCAAATATATTTGAATAACTAAACAAATATTCGAATATTGATTTCAGTAATCGGTCCCATCCCTAGTAAAATCATATCAGAAAGGGCAACCAATTCCAACTGATGATAAATTGCAAAATCGAACCGATGACCCAACACTTATACATCCCCAGAAAAAGTTTGAAATTCTGGTGCAGTTTGTTAATTATTTTTTCTTAATCCAAAAAATTCCAGAACAAGCTTAATCAAAAAGGAAGTATTTCAGATCTTACAATGTTAATTTCTTTTAGATAAAAGGCTACAATATTGTCAATTGGAACTATGCTGATAGTATGCCTTAGCTCATTTTGACCTTTGGTGTTTAATGGAGGCATGTCGTGGGAAAACCGGGCTAAATGCATGTGAGTAAAATGTCGTCCCGTAGTAGCCTGTGCAGTCCACACAGGCTAATCCAGGATGGCACTTTACGCTTTTATGGTATTTTCCATTTCAATGAAGTATCTTCTAAACATAAATCCACTGTAGGCGGAAAGTGTTGTCCCGGAGTAGCCTGTGCTTACTGCTGAAATCGCAAGGCCCAGTGGTTTCACATTTTGTATGTGGCATCCTCTAGTGGTCCTCTACAAAGATTGTTCAAATGATGCCCCTGGGATCATAACTGGCCATGCCCCGGGGGGTCACATTGTTTATATAGACTTAAATAGCAAAATAACTTTAAAAATCTTCTCCTCTGATACCGCAAAGCCCAGAGGTTTCATATTTGGTATGTAACATTGCATAGTGGTCCTCTACAAAGATTGTTGAAATGATGCCCCTGGGGTCAAAACTGGCCATGCCCTGTTGGTCACATGGTTTACATAGACTTAAATAGCTAAATAACTTTAAAAATCTTCTCTGAAACCGCAAGGCCTAGAGGTTTGGTATTTGGTTGGTGACATAGTATAGTGGTCCTCTACAAAGATTGTTCAAATGATGCCCCTCAGAAACAGCCTGAATATAGAAGGAGCTCGAGGTACATTTGTTTATACGTGCGTATATATAGTACCAAGTGCATTGATCTTTATAGCTGCCCTTTCATTTATGCTGCAAGCTGTAATAAGGTCGACATTCGAATGTTCACTTGACATCGTCTGTCTGTACGTCTGTCCGATGGTGGTATATCACACACCTTTAACTATGTTTACCGGTATTAGGCAAAGAGTAGATATACCTAATCATATTTGGAATGAAGGTATTAGGCAAAGAGTAGATATACCTAATCATATTTGGAATGAAGGTATTAGGCAAAGAGTAGATATACCTAATCATATTTGGAATGAAGGTATTAGGCAAAGAGTAGATATACCTAATCATATTTGGAATGAAGGTATTAGGCAAAGAGTAGATATACCTAATCATATTTGGAATGAAGGTATTAGGCAAAGAGTAGATATACCTAATCATATTTGGAATGAAGGTATTAGGCAAAGAGTAGATATACCGAATCATATTTGGAATGAAGGTATTAGGCAAAGAGTAGATATACCTAATCATATTTGGAATGAAGGTATTAGGCAAAGAGTAGATATACCTAATCATATTTGGAATGAATGTTGGGCATGATAAGTATTTTGAATCAGACCAGTGGGACAAAATTAATGTCCCAGTAATGTGCAGGATATACATCTTTTCCATAAATATTTTGGTACAACTGTTCACGACAGTAAAACTATTGAATGATAATCGTTATTTGATAACTTTTAATCACTGCAAGTTTCATTTAAGCCTTCTTGATGACATCAGTGTGTATGCCTGCAACTTTGTCTTCTGATTACAGCCCCAATCACAAAGAAATTGTCAAGTATCTTTTGATTTATATCCATTGTTTCCCTACAAAACTGACACGAGACAAGAATCACGTAAAGCAAATACACGGACACATGGAATCATCTTCCACAGATCACGGATCGCTGATAACGGAGACATTCGCGTGCACGTTCACGTGCACATGGAATACGGGAGAGAAACACCCAAGGAACATTTCTGTGAAATTATAAGAAGATTTTGTAAGTTTTCAACATAGTCATATAGGGAAAAATGGCCCCCCCCCCCTCTGGCGGCCATGTTTTTCAACAGAGCAGAACCATTTGAGCAACTTTTGTAGAGGTCTACCCAAGGATCATTTCTGTGAAATAATTATATGTTGTTTTAAGATTTTTATATTTATAGCTCTGGTGGCCTTCTTGTACAGTGGACCAAAACCATTTGAGCAACTTGGTAGAGGACCACTCAAGGAACATTTTCGTGAAGTTTCAACAAAATTGGCCAATTGATTTCCGAGGAGATGTCACTGAAAGTAAACGTTTATGCATGCAAGAAAGGATGCATGCACGGACGCATGACAGACGAACCGCCATGGCATAAGTTTTGCTGGCCTTTGGCCAGTGGAGCTAAAAATGACGAAAATTATATACAACACAAAGTGACTTTTGAAAAACCGACTATAATCAGTCAAATCACATTGAAAGAAACAACCGATTCCAACCAATGTTCTAACAATGTCCCAACACTATCCACAATTCAGATTAAAGACTGAAAAAAAAAATATATTGTGAATTATCATTATAAAATTATAATTATGTACTGAAGATTGTAATCTAGTAACGATGTTTCATAATGGGAAAAACTGCAACAGTAGTGTTTACGCAAAAATCGACACCAACAAAGTTTTCTTCAATATGCAAGAAGCTAATAACAATGGAAGACATAAATATATATGTTGATCATGTCCAATAATTCCCTAAAAGCATTTAGTCACATTCCGTTAAAAGCTGCCTATCATATTCAAACAAAGATGGATTACAGTATTCACAAGCCTCCATTCAGGGAGCTAATTGATGTTTTATGTGTCTTTTAGTACAATCATGGCTGTAGAGTAAATAATATTTTCCTCTTCCAGCGCTCACTCAATTATCCCTGGAAATAATTGTTTGATTCATATGTTTGCTGGTGCTTCAGACATTAAGTATAAAATATCATAGACTGAGCATTATCATTATTGATTTGTTTAAGGGACATTATGGGTCTAAAAATTAACCCAACACCAGGTGAACTCTATTAATTTAGCATCAATTACGCGCTTGAATTGTTTCCTATATTTATACATGGTTTTGCTGGAGCAAAAGTTTCATGGGTTTAATTGTACAATACAGTGTTTTAGTAGGACACACTTCCATGATTTAACTTGATTCCCCTAAAAAATAGAATCATGGACAATTTTAGAAAGGGCCCATGCTGCCTATGCCCCCTCTTAATCTGCCTATGTATTTTTTTACATTTCTGAAAAAATGGAGAACAATTATCTATGCACATTTGACACCCAAAGCCATAGAGGACATAGTCTCCATTGAATACTATAATCTAGGCATTTAAATGCCCATATAAAGTGAAAACATTTGAGGCATGTCGTGGGAAAACTGGGCTTAATGCATGTGTTTTAAGTGTCATCTCGGATCTGCCTGTGCAGTCCGCACAGGCTAATCCGGGACGAGACTTTCCGCCAACAGTGGATTTAAGTTTAGAAGAGACTTCATTGAAACAGAAAATACCATAAAAGTGGAAAGTGTCATCCCAGATCAGCTTGTGCAGACTGCACAGGCTGATCTGGGACGACACTTTACGCACATGCATTAAGTATGATTTTCTCATGACACGTCTCATTTGTTTATTACATTACTACTGGAGAAGTTGACTGAACTGGGAGTTGGAAAACAACACGAATAAGACTTCTGTCAGATTTGTTGTTCTCAGAGATTGGATAACAGAAGTTACTGACAAATAATTGCTTATAAAATGCTGTAAAATAAATAATAAATAAACCGCTTTTTGGTGTTTAATAGGACTAAGAACAGCATAACAAGTTTGATAGGGACCATTTCCAATGTAAAGTTTATTGTTTTTGACAAAAAGGACAATCTATTTTACTTAAAAAGTTAGCAGAACACTGTATCTAAAATAACCCATGATAATCGATTTCTTAGTAAATCCTTCACAAATTAAATGATTACACAACTAAAATGAATGACAGTTTTCCATTTATTTAACACCAAACCAGTTGCAACAGTCTGAAATTGTAACTCAACCTTGCTACTTCTTAGTTTTCTCAATACCCACAATAAAGTACAATGAAGTAACTTGAATGACACAGATTTATTACTGCCATGCTTTAACCAGGGTGGCTTTACCAAAGTGAACAAAGAGACATGACAGCTCAATTTATCACCCAAATTAGCTGAATTGAAATTATTGGCTACAAGAGTGGGTCCCTATTTATTTTATATTTTCGGTCCCTCCTGGACAACATTTTATATTTTCTGAAAGGCCCTTCATGTTTGGTCATTGTCAATATTGATCAGGAATAATGTAATTTCATACAAATGTGTTTTCATGTGTGAGTCCTGAAATATGCAATTTACAGGGTAATATTCCTGGCCAGATTTTTTAGGGTATACAGATGCTAACAGACGAGCAGATTAGGTGCTTATTATGCATTATTTATGTATGAAAATTCACACAACAACAACAGAAAATAATATCAGGATGTAGATTTACGCATACAATTTCTTTTGTTTTTTCGTACAAACAAAAATAAATGATGCATGTGTATCGTATTGGTAAAAGCTCAAATGTGTAGAAATTCCGTATTTAAATTTTTTTATCTGCTTAAAATGTCTTCTACATTATTCAAGGTTACTCCTTTGCATTACTTTGCACCTTTAGTCTAATATATTTTCTAACTGAAAGTACATTTACCCTGATAAATTTGAACTGAGTGTGCATTTACCACAAACACATTTACCCTTACACCAAAATGACACATAGGGCCAAACAAAATAAATTGTATGTGTCGGGCAACGGTCTCAACAAAGTTAGTTAGGTTTCGGATTGATTTTTTTTGTATTATTGTTTTTTAAAGACACATTATAGTCAAAATTTATTGAACAAATATCTCAAATCTAACGAATACCAATTTCATAGAAAACAATCGTCGCTAAAAACTTTAGGGTCGGTTTTTTTTCGATAGGTAGGGTCGTTTTGCCCTAAACACAGAATCTTATTCTTTTGGCCTTATGTCCTTCAACAAGGCACTAAAAATGAACCAGGTACAGTCCATTACTATCATTCTGTAAATAGAATATCTGCACTGTTTTGCTTGGGGGTATCATCAGATGGTGATTTGAGAATTTCCTGTACACATGACTGCATTAGCTTTACACAATGTTTTCTTGTCTTCTTAGAAGTATAAAGAATAAAAACAAAACTGTCAGACAGAAGTATTGCCGCAGACCTCTTGTTTAAATGCCCCTAGATAATGTCTAATGCATTAAACATGACTTTCACTAACATCTACCAATAAAAGGCAATGAACTTTTCTCTCTGTTGAAAGTCTCTTAATTGACAGACAAAATGTAAAGTTGTAACAACCAGCAGTGGCACAACAACTATCAGACAACAGGTTGGTTTCAGATTTGAATATATCAATGCAACAGGAATCTTTTCCCGTTTTTGCAACTAAAATTTAAACACATCCACAGCTATTGTTGAAGGATTCATTTCCATTCATCATTATCACCAACACTTCACAATGTGCTCTCTTGCATAAAGTAGGTTAACAGTTAAACACACCAGAGAATGTCCTTACTACATCCTTCATGTCTGGACAGGACATGTCAAGGACTTGCTAGCACGTAGTGGGAACCGCTAGATTTGTAGTGGAGACCTTTAGGGTCTTGATGGACGTGTTGGACGTGTAGAGGTTTTGAGCATGCACGAAACTTGTGTGGTAAGGACCTGGAAGGTGCATGGACGCAGTACGAACGTATCGTGTGTAGTAGACCACATTGATGGAGTGATGGTCTGCTAGAGACGCAGTGAGGAATTCTTAAGCGTGGCGCTGATGTGTCCAGTGCAGCTGCACTCTCACTGCGTTTTCACTGCGTTTTCACTGCGTTTTCACTTGTACTGCATCTGTATCATGCTCATCCTGTCCATGTGGCATCCCCGCCAAGAACCAAGACTGTCGCGGGTCCTTTCTAGATCTATTCAGGTTCTTACCACGCTCTCAAAGTTTGTACGCGTAAGTTATAGGTTAGCTTCTGGTATGCCCCACATGCACAGCGCCAATGCAATGTGTGTTTGAAAAGTATAAATATTTGGTCCTCGAACCACTTTACCGCAGACTGTTCTTGGTCGTCACTCAGATCGGACATAACCTCTGCTTTCTTCGACTTGTGCACCTGTCTCTTTTGCTGTTTACTTTCTACGAAGGCAGTTACGCTACGCAGAGTCTGATTTGTTCTGCAACTCTACAGGTTTACGGGGCAACTTGCATTGGTCCTTTGTTGCGTTTCTGCCTCCGAGTTTTTGGGGCATGATTCCTGCAGCCTCTCGAAGCAACTGGAAGATGTCGACTGATACCAAACAGAGCGTTGATGGATAGTTATATAACCTGGTAAACATAGTAGAAGCGTGGGATAGTTATATAACCTGGTAAACATAGTAGAAGCGTGACGCTTACGTGGTGCCTGGTATTTACGTACAAGGGACCATTAGGATGTAGTGCAAACATGGTCATATGCGTGGCAAGGACGTAGTAAGGATTGTTTTGACATAGTACGAGCATAGATGGGACCTTGTACATGCGGGTATTGACAGATATTATGCCTTTTCGCAGCGTTTTCACCAGGTCCTTAGGAAACGTGCTCTGGTCTGATGGGGCCATTAAATTTGTGGAAATGTCTATTAGGGAAACATCATGAGCAAACAAAATAACAGGATGCTACACTCTGCTCCTTTTTGGTCACCCCCACCTGCTGCCCCTCTGGGCCGGTCAACAAGGAAATGTTGAATATCTTTTGGAATTTCATATATCATTGCACTCAATATTCAATGTAAAATGTAGAGACCATGTTTGAAAACCTAAATTTTAGCATTTACTAATAAAAACCCTCAATTTACCAAATCACTACAAAATGAAAATGTAAAAGAATTGCTCCTTTAATTTAGTTTAAACCTATTTATTTTAGCTCAATTGCATCGAAAGCCTTAGGCTTATAGAGACACTCTCGAGTCCATTTCCTGGGAAGAACCAGAACTTGGTGTCTTTGGAAAGATCTTGAGAATGCTCCCTGAGTGGGGATCGAACCCTGGACCTCCCGTTAACATGGTGGACACCATATGCACTACAAAATTGCGACCTTTTAATTGCTTCTTTTGAAGCCTGTATCTTTGTCCATCCTAGATCTTTTTGTATGCAAAATTTGCATGCAACCATATGTTTAGCATTTTTAATAACATTTCTGCAATGTTCAATGTTTGGCAAAACATATTAAGTTAGTTGCGAGTATCAGAAACTTAATATCAACCTTGCTGCTTTTGTAGAGCATATGGTGGTGCAATATTTACAAGTCTGAGGCTTTGTGCTCTTCGATGATGGCAAAAGATTTTTGACATCACAGAAGCATGGCTATTATGCAATGCCTAGTTCATGTGACTAACACCATGAACTTAAAATATGAATACAAGATAAAAATTTACTCAGAATGGACATAAAAAAAACAAGACCGCAGCTCCGTTATACCTGGATTGTCAGGGTAAAAGAACTATGACCCTGATATGACCAGATCGCATTATAACTTCAGACATGTCAGCTCTATCACATAACATTTAGCAGCCATCTGAAATTATAAAATTGTGTCATAACATTTTTTAATTGCAGTAAGTTGAAATCAAATAAACTAATTATTATGTATTGAAACCATCAACTTTTGGACAAAAACATATTACCCATTATTAAAGGAACTATGTCAACGAAAAGGGCATCAAGAAGGTAATTTCTTGAAAAAGCTGAAATTTATATAATAATATTAGCACATAATAACAGTTAAAATAAGGTATATATATGAGAAAAATGTTTTCGCATTCTGAGAGAAAAATCAATTTATATTACGGGTCATGTTTGTTTGGCCCTATTCATTTTACATTTTGACGTCAAAATTGTGAGTATTTTGTATAACTATAGTTTACACACATTTCCTTGCAAAGCAGAATAGCACAGTAGGTTAAAGCGCTGTGTAATGTACATTTTTCCTAGGTTCCTAAGACGTGATTTCGATACTCGCTTGGGGTTTTAATTTTGACAAACATTTTGCTGATTAGTTTTATCAAATATCTCATTATGTGTTATATTATTTATTCTTTATTATAACATGATACTCGCTAATTGGCTATAGACAAAGAACAAAATTATTGTTGTTAAACTACCCAATAAACAGCGCAAAAAGTAGTCCCGATTGTGAGTGGAGCATAGTAAAATGTAGTTCTCATTAGGCCAGTCCTTTTTTATTTTCAGGTTTACAAACATTTTGGGGGAACATGTCCACTGGCAGGTCGAAGAAAAAAGTGTTCAAATCTTATCACAAGGAACGATTTCCAGTTAGCAATTTATAATTAATAACAATATCAACATTAAAACGCACTATTATGTGAAGTTAGAACAAGATGTCAAACATGGTGTAAACTGTTTTATTACACCAATGTTTTACATGCAGTTTAACCATTTGTAATTGTGAATTTTACTGTTTTATTACACCAATGTTTTACATGCAGTTTAACCATTTGTAATTGTGAATTTTACTGTTTTATTACACCAATGTTTCATATGCAGTTTAACCATTTGTAATTGTGAATTTTACGAAGTAAATAAGTGTAATAGATGCCTGCATATATTTTAACGGGCATCATTAAAATTGATTTTACCACAAAGTTGTATACTTGTATGGATTGACAAAATTAAAGTGAGATGCCTTTTTAAAAGAAGACGAGTTAACCTGTGCAGGACTGGAATTCACAACTGCCCGAACACAGACCTTGCAAAACGAGCTTAATCTAACCACACGACGCAAATTTTGAAAATAATTGCTGTGAGGTCTCGAAAAACATATTAAATTTAATTATATCAAGAGAAAAGTCCAAGTAATATGACGTTAATTGTTTGATTCTTATTAAGTTTTAATTCTTATTATAAAAGAGAAACCAGTTTTAACAGATTTTTTTTTAAATATTCAACTCTGTGTAAATGCTAAATCTTCATGTATATATGAAATTTATCAGAACTGCTAGTGTGTTAAATTATTGCATTACAATTGTGACAGAAACAAAATACAAGGCAAATATGAAATTCTCGTTGTGTCGCGAAAATATATATCATCAACAAAATGCAACCGTGACTTTCTCTTTTAAGTTTATACGAGACAAAGCTGTATGTCCCCACATCCTCACTTCGATGTGTCCGCAAGAAGATCTTGTTACAAATTTTATATTATTTGTTACAAATGCCGCCTGAAAATATACATCCAGTGACTTCCACAGGATTTTTTTAGGCGTCCCCATCCCGAGAGGAGTGGGTTTGGGAGGGGTATCCCCTCTGTACGTCAATTTTTTTTGCGGCATGTGTCAAATGACGTTATCTGGTGCGTTTTAGCTATTAAAATTAAGGCTAAGATGTTTTCAATTTTTTGTACAAGTTTAAACGAAACGAAATAAAAGAAACGTCACCGTTTGAATGGCATACCTCTAGCCTTTTAAAAGCAAAACCATCATTGTTGTTGCCAAACAGAAAGTAATGATTTTGTCCGGATGTTTATGTCCAGTGCGCACAACATTCAAACAGTGACGTCATGTCCAAACCAACTTTTCTTGTTGTTCTCGAATCTTTAGGTTACAATCGATCTACTGATGGAGCCTTTTTTATTCGATTAATTATGTTCATATGGGCATGTATTTAGTTTTAACACTGTTTTAATCGTAGCTGTTGAACATAGTACTGACTGGATAACTGGTGAAGTGTAAAGATCTTCATTAAAATATATTTATATTATATACATGCTTTGTTCTTGCAAAAACGGCGGGAAATTTTCCGAGTGCACATCGTGCCTGCGCGTCAAATGTTAAAGACCTGTATTTAGTAAAGCACATGATCGGTACATGTACGCTTTCCATGCGTGGAACGTGACGTCGTGTTTCAGCACACATTTCGGACTCTTTTGTAGAAAACACGGGTTTCACATAACACATAAACAATGGCGGACAAGGCAAATTGTCCGTGAAATTCCGGAACAATTTGTTGATCTCAATCGGCAATCATCGTGTGATACCATCAAAAATAAACAGCAGTGTAACGGAAGTTAACGGTCTTACCGAGCAAATTATTATAATCGTACTCAAAATATTTAGAAAATTTTAACATTTCGTCCCCCATTGGTAAAAAAAACCCCTCATAATTATAATAATTTTTTTCCACTTTCTGAAATTTTATGTTCGCCGGTTTCTAAACCGTAAAATCAAAACGTCCTGGCCTTACAATTGCAAAAATATTTGTCAAATCATGTTAGAATCAAAACAATGTTCGCATTATCTTTCTTTATCGGCCAATAAACAACTCTTTGTCGTTCTGATGCGTGGCTATTAAACAACTCGGGCTAACGCCCTGATGATTTAATTCCTAAACATCAGAACTCCAAATCGTTGTTTATTGGCCGATAAACAACGATAAATTTAAAATTATTTCTTAATTTAATCTATATGCCTTAGTATAACGCATTTCTCTCATCTTATATAACCTAAAGTGCATTAGGAAACCAATTTTTCGTTGACATAGTCCCTGTAAAAGGTTATGCAGGAAATATGGGATCTACAGCCAATTGGCGATATACTGTATATTGCAGTAATATCACAAACAGACAATTGTAATTTCAGTTTGAGTAACTGAATGACATCATTACATATTGTGCAATGAGTTTGGACCATAATACTTTGCCACCTTAGTATTATAAGGGCCTCTCTGCTTCTTAAACGCTTGTTAGATAGGCCCATGTAATCCTAAGGTGGCAATATTATAAAGTAGTTAAGAATATTTTCATTTACAATGTTCAAACACCTGCACCTAAGACTTAACAAATGGTGATTCTATGTTCCAAAACCCTGAGGACAAGTTCAGACAGTTATTTGGCCCTAGACAAGAAATGAAATCTCAGCTGACTAAAACGCCATTAAAAGAATCAGATAAAAGTTTCCTGAATAAGGTCACTGCACAGGGAATACAAAAGTCTGGCAAGAATACTGCAGAAATAAATGGATAAGTCTTTATTTTTATAGATGGGCATGGTGCTGATCATGTAGAACAGGCATTGTTTGAGACCATACCCTTTTGGAAACAGTCTGGGTTACACTCAACCAATATTATTATCTACATCCAATTTCTTTGTTGAGTTTTTTTGCCACAACCAACCGTGTTGCAGAAGAATACAATTAAACAAATCTATTCCATCAACGCAATTTTTTGTTTTCATTTTGTTCTAGAAATTCCAGACAATTTAACTTGCGCCACATTTCCCTTCAAAATCATTTTAAAATAACGTGCTAAAACATACGATTATTAGCAAATATCGTTCATACTATTAAAGGCCAACCATGGTTCCCTTGGGATTGGCAGTTTTTCTGCTATTTTTCTGCTATAATAATAAAGGGGAATATCAGTCAAGAATAGAATGTAAAATTTTATATGGCTAAATAAGAGTTGCTGCTTCCTCACTCCAAAAACTGCTTTTAAGTGATTGTAACTGATCAAATAAATGGAATACCAGATTTAGAAACTAAAAGACATGAAATCGTCTCCGATTTATTGGAAACAGATTAAACACGGGTGATCAATTTCATGAATGTAACGATTTTTTAGGAGAGGATTGACACTTCTATTAACTGAAACAAAGAATGACAAAACTGGGAGTTGACATCCAGTTTTACAGTCCCAGTGTAAAGAACATTGATTAAAGCATAGATTGATTCTTAAAGACATTCGCAACAAAAAGAAAATAATTGGGTTAATTTCTCCTTCTGCTACATGGTTTCTTAATTATATATCAGTTACAGTATACTAATTTCAATCAATAAATATGAATCTTTGCAAGTCATTAAGTTCCAGTCAATGGTTAAAAGTTCATAAAGCATTATAATAATCACAAACACACGTATACAATGTATTACCATACAAATAAGTTAAAGAAAGATCCATGAAATATCTCCATTCTATTTTGGCAATTGATACGTTGTTTACGTAAACACGAAACATGACAAAGGCTACACAGGTACCCTATTTAAAGTCCAATATTTCCCAAACAAGTTCGGTGACCCATTCTTTTTAATTATAAATTATAAATTATTGCATGTATGTGCGAACATTTAAGAAATCTGTCCTTTGGAACAAAATATACTGATGCATAATAAATGATGTTTCAGAAGGTATATTTGTACCCATTTGACTTACTTCAATGTCCAGTCAAATTCATTATTTTAACAGTAATTAAAGGTAAAGTGTTTTTCATTACCAAAATACACTTGTATCATTGCCAAACGAGACATGTGAAAACATATCACTTGAAAGAACCATAACCTTGTTTTGAAAAAAGCTCTCCTATATATTTAAACAATTGATAAAAAATCCAAACTGAAAAAAGGGGCTTTGACAGGTACTTTATTCAAAACCCATTATTTCATGAAAAAGGCAGGTGACCCCTATTTTTTAACACTGTTTTAGTTTTAGTATACAATGATACATGTATATGGAATTTTTTAACAAAATCTGTCGTTTGGAACAAAAGATATTTGTATATTTGATTATTTATTGATGTTTTCCAAGGCATATATAAATGCATAATTAACCTCATTAAGAGTCCATTAAAAGTCATTTGTTTAAATGGTAACTATAGATAAAACATGTTTTATCATTAAACTCCACTTGTATATTGCCAAACGAAACATTAAAAACAGATGCATTTAAAAATCTCCGTCCTTGTTTGAATATGAACGCTTTATATAATAGAACATTGATATAGTCAAACAAACTGAAAAAAGGCTTCAATAGGTACCGTATTTAAACTCCAATATTTCCAGAACAAGGCCGACGACCCCTATTTTTTAAGACAGTTTTAGTTTTAGGATACATTGACACAAAAAAGAAAAAAACTGTTGTGAACGTCTTTAAGTGATTGGAACTATGGTATTTATGTCAAATTCTAAGGGCTTTCACAACATTATGACATGAATTTTGTCTGGATATAAAACATTCTAGAGGTGATTTTATGGGATTATGTCTGCGAATCCCATTGTGATTGTCCAACTAAGGAAAACAGTAGACACCTTAATAGAAGTACATAATCAAATACTTGGCGATACAGATTTTGTTATGACCGAAGTTTTAGCACAATATTTTTGAGCATAGTTTCTGTGTAAAATCGGACAATAAAATATCACAAGACACAATATTATTATCTGTCCAGATATCGAACATCAGAAACCTCAATCTTTTGGTTCAATTACCAGACAAGGATTCCTCATTGTGCAACAGAACACATCATTTATTGTCATGCAACGAATTTCCAGCGTTACATATTAATATATCTTTCCATTTACTGACAATGCCATCCCCATAAACTGAATTCATACCACAACAATCTTGGAACAATTGGTGTTCTTCACATTGTAATATGACATTGGCCTGGTTCCATAACGGAAAACATTGTTTACTTCCAACAATAAATTACCATATGACACAACATTAATATTTGTCCATACAGGGAGAGGGAAAAAAAAAACCTCCAGTCGTTCGATCCATTCAGGACTACATTAGCTCCAAATATTCTGCGTTCCTGGCTGTCCAATATCGCACTCTGAGTTTGTGTTAGGACAGAAGCTAAACAGTGTATTGGACAGTAAATTACGCGTGCCACTGGAGACATCGGGATAATGATATGCAAATATGGTGCTGTGTACAGTACATTTGGACTAATGAATATCGAAATAAGAGAAAACTAATACCCTGTCATGATCAACTGATGTCAATTGCTGGACGTAAATGACCAACAAAATGTCTGCAATACAAACAGGAAAGATTATCTTCTTTTGACAAATAAAGTCCATGCTAAGAAAACTGACACCTGTCTGTTTTTGCACAGTTTTATTCTAATATAGATTAAATGTAGTATATTAATGTTACATTAATACTTACATGGCTTACTGGGCATGTATAAGATATAGGACTTTATAACAGTTAGGAATTTTTGGTGGACAATTAATGCAGGGGTGGCGAAACCAACAGTCTATATTGCCGAGCTTGTTCCTGAGCATTTATGGACAAATGAATTGTTGCCTAAATTTACATTGAGATTACTGTATAGACAACTATCAAATATAATTTGCCAAAATCTGAGACAAGTTTAAGGCAATATAAGATTTAGCCACCTCTTCTGAGAATTTTTATTTGACCCTAAATATTGAGAATCAGGTTGTTAGATGATTTGCGTGCATGACATAAAATAAATTTGCATTACAATGAATTCTGGATACAAATCACTACCACTAAACAAAACGATTTTCCAGCCCACATTTTAACACTTTTACAGCAGTTTTCTATTGATTTCTGAGAATCTTTGCCTGATTTAGTGTCAATTTTAAATTTCTCTGAAAAATTTAAGCCTAATTTATTAGAAATTTCCAAATCATAGTCTCCTGAGTCCTTAGGCCTTTATGTTTTATGTAATTAATTATTTTGTATAATTACATTAAATAAGAATTTGCTGAAAATTCCTTTCCACCAGGGCACATTAGGCACTATTAGAACAGAATTTAACACAACCACTACAAATCATGAATGCGGAATAAATTTTCAGTACATAAATCCAATATTTGCCTGTCCATCAAAGTAGTTTTTGCAGATTGTTTTCATGCAGGCCAAGAATGGATGTCACTTTTTTTAATTCTTGGCAGTTTCAGTTAACAGGATTTTTTGTTGCTGATACATCAACATTGAATATTTTAACATATATGCATCAACATTCAGTATTTCAAATGTAACAAATATGTGTCAACATTTAATATTTAAAATGTAACAAATGGGCATCACCATTCAGTATTTAAAATATAACAAAATTTACATGAGTCGACATTCAATATTTAAAATGTAATAAATATGCAACAACAATGAATATTTTAATGTAATAAATATGCATCAACATTCAATATTTAAAATGAGAAATATATGCGTCCAATTCAATGTATAAAATGTAACAATTAAGCTTCAACATTCAATATTTTTACATAACAAATATGCATCAACATTCAATATATAAAATGTAACAAATATGTGGCAACATTGTGTACTTCAAATGTAATAGCTCTGCACCAACATTCAATATTTCACAGAGTGCTGTGCATGTGATTTCTATTACATCTCCAGCATCTCCATCACAAAGTCACCAATGGGAATCTAACACAGTAATAAACAAGCTGGTCTCTAAACAGTACAATCAGATAATAGCCAAATCAGTGAAACAGCATTCAGCCAACAGTTTTTATCAGCATCCAATCAAACTGCACTGTATGTTTTATATGATAAAGCCATTATGCAGAAAACATTCTTGCTTGAAATATACCATAAAAAACATGTATAACGCGCTACCATGTATAACGCGCATTTTTTTGATGCCTGAACGTGGAATTATTTTTTTTAAACTCCGAACATTTGGAAACCAGCCAATCGGCTGCCATTGTATAATTGGCCGGTCACGTGATCAAAACATTGATCAGTGTCACTGACGGGATAGCTTTTATTTCATAATAATTATAAAGCGTTTTATGACTGTGCGCACGGGTTACATGGCACTATAATTTTGACAATTTGATATAATTCTTTCGAGAATATGTATGGCCTGTAAAGGGCCATTGTCAGTCTGTCCTCGCTCCACAGTGGTCTTCCGTCGATGTCTGAAGCGTCAATACCTTCTAATTCTTCTTTCGTTTTAAATGTTTTTCGATACAACATTATTGAAAGTTCAATATATATACACACCGCTAGGTGCAATTAAATATTTTCACGTTCTCAAGTGGTAATTATCGTCTCCAATTACTGGACATGTATAGATGCTGTCAATTTTAAAGCGTGAAAAACAAAGACATTTTTAGTAGGGATGTCAACGGCTACCAAAATTGGTATCCGGTTATTCTTATGTAATATCCGGATACTATCCGGATAACCGTATAGATCGGCATTGGCAGCCAGAATCTTGCACATGTTAAAGTTGCAAAATTAAGTTCACATCTAGACGATACTTCTATTTTGAAAACACACTACTATTTCATTATTGAACAAAGTACATGTAACAAACTACGTCAAGTTATGATCGTAAATTGTGCGTTTTGTTTGTTTTGTGTAGCGTGCAATGTTGTTATGCCCTTCAATTAAAGTACCCCCGATTAAACATTTGATTTGCGTAAAGGTAAGTAGGTGTTAAGGCTGACTGGTGTAAGGTAGACCGTAAATTGCGATGTTTCAGTAAAACACGCAATGTGCTGATCAAATGCACATCAACACAAAAACAAGGATGGATCAATGTTACTATATATTTTATTTTAATTGGCATTGTTAACTGGTAGAGAAGCATCTCTTATCAAGAGAGACGCACCTAATTGTGACATCTTGTTTGTTTAATAGTCCTGTCAAAGTTAGTGTGGTGTGAAAGCACCACCTGTTGTTTTATGATAATCGTATTCCGACCGAGGGGTGTGTTAACACGTCCGCAGTACGAGGTGGAGACCTCCTGTAGAGGCCTATAGCTGTGTTGTGTTAATAATATACATGCAAGAACGGTGTTTGTATGCCTAAAAAAAGAACGGGAAAAATTGAATTTTCAATTTTTATATGAATATTCGGTTACTAACTTGGTAACCGGATATTAACATAGTAACTGGATAACCGGTTATCCGGATATTCGTTGACATCCCAAATTTGTAGATATTTTATTCACACATTTTAATTGCTGTTAAAATTGTTACTATGGGATTCACACTTACGCTCACAGTTTGTCATACTGGTATTAAATATCGACAACGGCCCATTCCAGACTGCAAGATAGTAGGGTTTAGCATTCTATGAAAAACAAAATGGCTTCAGTTGCACGTATTTAGAAATTTACTATGGGATTTTTGCAGATTAGGTACCAAAATTGTGTCAATGTATAACGTGCACCCACTTTTTAAATCATAAAAAAGGGTTAAAAAGTGCACATTATTCACGGCCACATACGGTAGTAAAAATACATGTCTGATTTTCAGATATTTCAACTGCACAAAACAGGAATAACGAGATCTTAATGTTGATGATTATTTTCATAGATTTTAGCAGATTATGTTCATAATCATAAAAAAAAAAAAAACTTATTCATGACTTAGTATAATGATAGAATTAGTTATCATGGAGATAAGTATTTACCAGCTCAGACAAATTAACCTGTCACCGACCATTATGCATGAATATATTACAAATCTGTTACTGTGAATATTTTAGTTTCCATATTGGAATCATTGATGTAAAAGTATCCCACTGAAACTACAGTTATCAAGAGTAATAAATAAACGTGTACATGTGCATGAACAAAATAAAGTTTAGAAATAGAAAACAATTAAGACGTGTAATTATGCAAATGGGTTAATTTGACAATCTGTGACATAATACTCCATTTTATAATAAACAAGAGTGCCATTGTCACAGAGATATGCCCCTCAAAGAAGCTTTTTGGGGGTAAAGATTCAAGGACTAAAGAGAAACAATTCAAATACTAATAAGGTAAAATCATGGTATTTGTTCATCTAATTCATCTCCAAAGCCTCTCTCTGTGTGGTGAGTTGAGGTATCAGAACTCTTCCATGTATATTCTTAAATCTATAATCAAGACGACAAAATAAACAAGTATATCGGTAGAACCAATGGATGCTCCCTGATGCTGCTTTGATCTCCAACTGTGGCACTGAACTTAAACCTAAGAACCTGATTCATACTAGTCCAGACAAGGAAAAAGCTGATTTTGACCTTTGACTTCTAAGTGTGACCTTGACCTTTGACCTATGAACCTGGTTTATATGCACTTCAAGTTGTTTCATTTAGGCTAACATTTGTGCCAGGTATTTTTTAAGATCCATGGCAAGTTAAAGCACAGACAAGCAAAGTTTAATTTCTGCCATTTGACCTCCAGGTGTGACCTTGACCTTTGACCTAGGGACCTGATTCATTAGTGGTACACACCAGCTCATTGCAGCAAACATTTGTGCCAAGTAATTATAAAATCCCTATTTATAACCAATTTATAACCAAAGGGCAATTACTCCCTGAAAAATCATCAGACCGGAACGACCTGACAATATGCACATCTCCTCTTGGTAAGGATGCTGCATATAATGTTTCTTTGAATTCCAGTAGTTAGTTCCTGAGATCTGAAGTGGAAAGGAAAATATTCAGTTAAAATGTTATTATTTTTAATATAAAAAGGGCAATAACTCCCTGAAAAACTATCAGACAGGAACAACTAGACAATATGCTCATGTCCACTTGGTAGGGATGCTGCATATAAAGTTTCACTGATTGCGAGTTAGTTTCTGAGATCTCGCATGGAAACACACATTTTCTTAGAAAATATCCTATTTCTAATCAAAGGGCAAAAACTCCCTAAAAAATCAAACAGGAACAACCTGACAATATGCGCATGTCCACCCTATAGGCACACAGCATATAAAGTTTAATCAAATTCGAGTCATTAGTTTATGACATCTCGCACAGAAACAAAGTACCTGACAGACGGAAGAATGGACGAACGGACATGGAGTATGATGGACAAAATCATTGGGGAAATTCGTTTCACACCCAAACAAACTGAATCGCAGTGGAATTAGAATTCAAACGGACAAACAAAGTGGCGACTATATGCTCCCCCTTGACCTTGGACCTTGGGACCTGGTTTTTGCATGTGACACGCCGCCTTACCATGCCTGTCACTTCTGACATGTTATTTGAAAATCCATTAATGCTGGACCAAGATGTGCTCTTAACGAATGATTTCTTAAATTTGACCTTTGACCTTGAAATCTGACCTTGACCTTGGACCCTGGTTCTTGTGCGCGACACTCCGTCTCACCATGCTTGTCACTTGTGCCAAGTTATTTGTTATTTGTTAATCCATCCATGTTGGGCAAAGATATGATCCGGACAAAGAGTTAGGATTGATTTCCTAAATTTGACCTTTGACCTTGAACTGTGACCTTGACCTATGACCTAGGGACCAGGTTCTTGTGTAAGACTCTCTCTCTCACCATGCTTGTCTTTTCTGCCAAGTTATTTGAAAATCCATCGATGCTGGACAAAGTTTTCCTGCCGCACATCCTACCCACACACCTGCCCATAATATGTCCCATTTTTCAAATGGGCATATAACAACTGTTTATACATATTTAAAATGTAAAGAAAAAAAACATGGAAACAAGTATTTTTAATGCTTTCGGCATAGACTGAGGGTGTTCTGCCTCTTCCCGTAGGCCGGCGAGAAACACCCTTGGTCTTGTTGAAACCATGACATTTACCAAGCAAGCCCTCTGGGGACTTGGCAGCAGCTGCAAGGCCTCACAGTTCACTGTGCTACTGAACTGGCTTGCAGATCCACTGAATCTTGGGGTCATAAGGAATGCATTTGTGGAATGGATTTCCCTGATACTTTGAAGAACTTGTAGGTGGCAGTGACCTTGACCTTGACCCCACCCACCCAATATGCAATCCCAAGGGAGGCTTTGATATAAGATTTCTATGTATGAAGTTTCATTAACATATATCGATGCATTCAAAAGTTATGGAGCGGAAACCATTTTTCTATTTTTAGTAATGGTGACCTTGACCCCACCCACCCCATATGCAATCCCAAGCGAGGTCTCAATATAAGGTATCTATTAGGGATGGCAAAACTATTAGAATATTCGATTAAATCATCGCCATTCGAATAGTTAAAACGCCATTCGAATATTCACATGTTTTTATTTTTGCTTTAAAAAAAACAATTATTTCCTGATTTTATCAAGTATTTTTCTGTCAACATAGTTGCGCTCTTTTACCAATATATGCATGTACTTACTAGCGTGTTATCAATAGAATAGGGCCATGTCACATGTCAGACCGAGAGATATTGAATACAAGAGTCAGTGTCAGTGGCCACACTTCTAATCGCAAGTTATAAACAATAACATCAGAAAGTATAATCCATAACTGTTTATTGGTAATAATAACTTGCGTTTAGACATGTTAAAATAATAGCAAAGAATAACTTACGTTGTGCGATCATACATTTTGCAGTCAGTATAATTGATAAATTTCGTTATCAACGAATTTATCAATTATGTACAACTACATGTATTGTTTTTCGGCACGTTTCCATATGGAGTATTGATAAAAACGTCTGGTTTATTGAAAACTTGTTTATTAAAGGACCAATTAACATAGAACCTTAAATTGTTTTAATACCGTGTAATAAATTGGAAAGTGCAACGAAAATACAACGGTAGATCTACCCGCTAATCAGTACTAAAACGTCGTGCAAAATAATGATTTATGATGAGTTTACAAAGCTTAAAGTACTTAATAAGAGTATATGCGAATATTCGATTGAATGAAAAAGCAACTATTTGAATACAAATTTTGGTATTCAATGCCATCCCTAGTATCTATGTATGAAGTTTCATTAAAATATCTCAATGCGTTCTCAAGTTATTGAGTGGAAACCGTTTTTCTTTTAGTAACTGTGAACTTGACCTTGACCCCACTGACCCCATATGCAATCCTATCCTCACTATAGGGTCTCTATGTACGAAGTTTCATTAAAATAGCTCAATCAGTTCTCTAGTCAGAGAACGGAAAAGAAAAGTTGTGCACTAAATACTTAGTGCCATAACTCTTAGAAAAATCATTGAAGTGGAACATTCTGGTTCAGTGCACACCTCCTCTGGGTAATGAAGCTTCCTGTAAAGTGTAACTGAATTCCAGCCAGTAGTTGCGTAGAAATAGACTAGACAAGAATTGTGCATTACATGCTTATTTCAGAAACCTTCAAAGTCCCATAACTTTGATAAAAATCATTGAAGCGGAACGCCCTGTTTCAGTGCACACCTCCTCTTGGTATTGAAGCTTCCTATAAAGTTTCATTGAATTCTGACTAGTAGTTGTGTAGAAATAGACCGGGGGGGGGGGGGGGGGGGGGACAAGAATTGTGCACTAAATTATTTCAAAAATCTTTAGTCCCATAACTCTGAGAAAAATCTTTGAAGTGGAACCTCCTGGTTCAGTGCAAATCTCCTCTTGGTAATAAAGCTTTCCATTAAGTTTAATTGAATTCTGGTAAGAAGTTGCTGAGAAATACTCTGGACAAGAAAACAGGACCGACGGATGGACAAAGCGGCCACTATATGCTCTCCCGAAAAATTTTGGGAGAATAATAATAACTGAGTTTCTGATATAAAGCACTTTCATAAAATCTGGGAACCGAAGGCAGCAATAAAGCAGAAACACAACTGACTAGAACAATCAATAGCATAATAACTAACCGTATGATCGGTTTAAATTTTGTTGATAATGAGGGACAATCCATTTACTGAAGTAAGGGCGAACCTTGGATTTCTGTTTATAAACACGCTGCACTCGTCTGTATTTAAAGGAACAGTGTCAACGAAAAATTGGTTTACTATTGCTCTATAAATGATATTAAATGTTAGAAATGCGCTATACTAAGACATGTACATTCAGTAAAGAATAAATAATATAATACATAAAGAGATATTTGATAAAAACAAATCAGCACAAAAGTTTGAAAAAATTAAAACCCCAAGCGTGTATCGAACTCACGACTTAGGAGCCATATGAAGAAATAACTGAAGGCAGCGCTTTAACCAACTGCACTATTCTGCTTTGTAACGTTACACCAGTAATTATGGCTATACAAAATACTTACAATTCTGACGTCAAAATGTAAACATGAAAAGGGCCAAACAAACACAACCCTTATTATAAATTGATTTTTGTCTCCGAATTTTATACCTTATTTTAACAGTTATTGTATGTTAGTTTGAATATTTTAATTTCAGATTTTAAAAAGAAATTACCCCTAATGGGGCCCTTTTCGTTGACATAGTCCCTTTAAAAATACAAGGTTCGCGCTGGCGATCGCCAATGTCGCCAAAATCGCAAAAGTGGCGACAAATTTTCAAGTTTGGCGATTTTTCTGGCGACAGCGTTCTTTGTCTGAATTATTTACTAGTGAAATGATGTAAGCGCCATTTTAGCCTAAGCGGTCTTGCTGACTTGGTTAACCTCGACAGCTATCGTGCATGTATTGATTTTTAGTGATGCAAGCGGTACGAATTAATTAACTGAAGCGTGAAAGTGAATGCATATCGATAAGGTGCTAACATACGACTGATTATATGGCCCAAGGCAATTAGATTGGCATTTTAATTGCTTTTTCTTTAATCGTCGATACCGGCAATTAATAGAATAGTGCAAGGTTTGTAACAGATTAAGGACGAGATCAAATGATAATTAGAAATCAAAACATAAGTATGCAGTGTTTTCAACATGTTGACGTTCATGACTAAACAGGGACCTATGAAAACAAATAGGTCCCTGGATTAAATAAGCAATAGTCCATAATTCAACAGTTTGTTACCACAATGGGTATGAAATGTTGAATTTGAAAATGAAAATTCACTGGTCAAAATGGCCAATTCAGACGTAAATACTCCTTGTAAAAAACGTTTGTTGGATTTGAAGATGTCTCATCTCCATCTAAGATGCTCAAACTTCCAAAATTATCCAGTGAACAGAAAATTTAAAGACTGTTGGAAGTTCGAATTATTTTAGTCTATGATCATAATATATATAGAATTGCTGATAATTGATGTCTTCTGTATATTTTCAGTTTCCTTTCCGGTGTACCTTGGCTTGCCAAATTGTTGCCATTGTATTTATATGTGTATATTTATGTATTAATATGTATCATATTTATAAGTTAAATAGTAACATTTATGAATTGTTAAATGTCTACTTCAAAAAAATATTGATGATGTTAATACACATATTAATAGTGCATTGCTAAATATTTCTTGTTGCAACCATTATGCTCCATGGACATATTTTATTCCATTTGTATATGAAATATGCTGTTTTGTTACATTAAATTGGTTAAAGAGATATATGGTGTTTTGTTTATTTATTGTATTCTTCATCAGGAATAATTATTAATGCATTACAGTAAGAGTGAAAGTATAAGTTATATATAGCATAGTTATATATAATATGCCACCCGAACGTCTCTTACTAACAAAACTATATGCGACGCCTAATTGGCTCATAGTTTTCAAATATGGCAAAAAAAGTGCCGACAACTTTTCAAAAGCCAGAGCGAACCCTGAAATAGTCTGATTTCTCCATATCGATTTGTCCATGTTTATAACGGTTCTCACAGTTTTACCAGCAGTATATTTTGGTGAGAGTGTTGGTTTTTGTTTGTATACTATACCCATGAAAATATGAATGACAATTGCCTTCGATCATGGTCTAGTGTTTTCTTTATGCATTTGGATGCTGAGGTGTGAAATAAGGTATTATGGGTAACCAAATTTATAGAAATTTGATTCAGTCTGGGACGGCAAAATTCAGTCAAGGACCGGAAGACCGAAATCCAAAATGACTGCCTTATGTATTTGCTTCTTGATATCATAGCATTCTTCAATGATTGGCAGTAATATGTTGCCAGTTGGTCCTGTCAGGGGATGGAAAGTCTAAAAGGCTGCTTAATGGTTTTTGAACACTTGGTCAAATAAGAGCTGTGGCTTCTTCTGTCCAAAAACTGCTTTTAAGTGATGGTAACTGATCAAATAAATGGAATTCAAGATTAGAAACTAAAGGACATGAAATCAGTTCAGATTTATTGAGGAAAGATTAAAGACAGCTAATAAATTTCATGAATGTCATGGATTCTTTTTTGGAGGCAACCACTTCAACAGACTGGAATGGAGAATGACACAACTTGGATGGAGTTAACATCCAGTTTTATATTCAGGGTCACAAGAAGTGTAAAGCACATAGATTAAAGTGTGGACGACTTCTTGTCCTTGACAATATCTTATTGATTTGAAATAAGAAGGTCTGGCACAAAATAATGGCATGAATTTTGTCCAGATATAAAACATTAGACCACAGCTGTCGCCAACCAACCAATCAGAGGCAAGAAAATGTGATGTGTAAATCCCACACACTAGCAGTAAGGTGTTGGTATATATAACTCCCGATTTCCTCGTGCATAAGTAGCGGTGTACAGAGCAAATAAACTAAGTTTTGAGTTCAATGTATACCGTTTTCAACAAAGTCAATGTAATAGTAGCAGTAGTAGTAGGAGTAGTAGTAGTAGTTGTCATTGTAGTTGTTGTTCATGTTGTTGTTTTTCAAGTTGTTGTTCATGTTGTTGTTCATGTGGTTGTTCATGTTGTTATTGATATTGTTGTTCACATTGTTGTTGTTCATGTTGTTCGTGTTGTTCTTTGTGTTGTTTTGGTTTGTGTTGTTATTCGTGTTGTTATTCAGGTTGTTGTTGATGTGTTGTTATTTGTGTGGTCGTTTGTGTTGTTGTTGTTCATGTTGTTGTTGTAGTTAGTGTTGCTGATAGTGTTGTTGTTTTCGTGTTGTTGTTGTTTGTGCTCTTGTTCTGCTTGCATTGTTTTTCAGGTTGTTGTAGTAGTGGAGTAGCAATTGTGGAGGATGTGGTGGTATTTTAAGTTCTATTAGCGGTTGATGTAATTGCTGTTGTTGTAATAACTATGATACATTTCAATTATTTAGCGTCAAATAGCGTGTTGGTTTCTCAAATATGAATTTTGTCTAAATTGCTAAAGCATTGCTGGTCAAAATGGCCATGAATAAAGCTTTTTGTTCGTGCACTGCAAGCTATTTTATTTATATGGCAATTATTATTGTCTCTTGCATTTATAAAGGTCACCGGTATATGTTTTCTAATAGGGTAAAACAAACATTTATTATCTGTGATCTAAGTCAGACAGACCCTCTCGTAGCAGCTGTAATGCTCGGGTATAAATTCCATATAGAGCTGCTACTCGGGGTCTATCCTACACTTCCAGAGTAGACACCTTAATAGAAGTACATAATCAAATACTTGGCGATACAGATTTCGTTATTCCCGAAGTTTTAGCAATATTGAGCTCATTTTCTGTGTTTAGACAATAAAATATCACATTACAGAACATTAATATTTGACCAGATATCGAACATAAGCAACCCTATCTTTCAATTTATACCAGAAAATGATTCCTGATTGTGCAACAGAACACACTGTTTAATGTCATACAATGAATTTACAGCATTACACATAAATATATTTTTCCATTAACTGAAAATGAAATCTACATAAACTGAATTCATACCAAAACAATCTTGCAACATTGGTGTTCTTTAAATTCTAATATTACATTGGCCAGGTTCCAAAATGGAAAATATTGTTTACTTTTGACGATAAATTACCATATTGTCCATATACGGCGAGGGAAAACTCCTGTCATTCCAGTGCTTTTTTTTTCACCATTTTGGGAATATGACCTGTACCCATGAAATTGGGAATTTTAGTGGCTATACACCTCAAACTGGGAGAATTTTTGTTTTTTTTTATTAATAAAATTTGAATAATTATACATAGAACTACATAAAATATTAAGTTTTGAACAAACAAAATCAGTTAAACAGTTACATGTATTACAATTTCAACAATCTTTATTTCTACACTCATGGGCATCGCACCAAACAATTGAAATTGATACCATCAATTTGGAATTTTGGAAGTGGATTTAGGAAAAAAAAGTGTTTGCCATTGGGAATATGACCCAATAACTGCTATAAAATTGGTCTGCGTTCAATCCATTCAGGACTATATTAGCTCCAAATATATTCTGTGTTTTTTGCCATCCAATATTGCACTCTGAGTTGATATTATAGGTCAGAAGCTAAACAGCGTATTGGACAGTAAATTACACGTGTCCCTGGAGACATCGGATAATGATATGCAAATACGGTGCTGTGTACAGTACATTTGGACTAATGAATATCGAAATAAAAGAAAACTAATACCCTGTCATGATCAACTGATGTCAATTGCTGGAAGTAAAAGACCAACACAATGTCTGTTATACAAACAGGAAAAATTATCTTCTCATCACCAATGAAGTCCATGCTAAGAAAATTGACACCTGTCTGTTTTAGCATATTATTATTCAAATAGTGATTCAATGTATTATATTAATGCCACATTAATGAATTCTTTCATGGCTTACTGGAAATGAATAAGATTTAGGACTTAAATTTTGGGGTGACAATTAATGCAGAGATGGCAAAATCAGTTGTCTATATTGGCCCACTTGTTCCCGAGCATGTAAGGACCAGTGAATTACTGAACTAAATTTACTCCAAGATTACTCAAGAAACAACCATAAAAAAGAATTTGCCAAAATCTGAGACAAGTTTAAGGCAATAGAAGATTTAACCACCCCTTCTGTGAATGTTTATTTCACCCAAAATATTGAGAATCAGATTGTTAGAAGATTTGCATGTATTACATAAACTAAATTTGCTTTCACTATAATGATGTTAACTGCGCAACAATAAATTCAGGATACATATTACTGCCACTAAACAAAATGATTTTCCAGCCCACTTCTTAGCACTTTTACAGCAGTTTTCTATTGATTTCTGAGAATCTTTGCCTGACTAAGTGTCAATTTTAAATTTATCTGACAAATTTAAGCCTAATCTATTAGAAATGAAATTTCCAATGCCCATTCTTCCAAGCCCTAAGGCCTTTATTTTGTATGTAATTAATTATTTTGCTATAATTACATTCAATAAGATTTTGCTAAAAATTCCTTTCTACCAGGGCACATTAGGCACTCTTTGAACAGAATGTAACACACACACTATAAATCATGAACAACTTATAATAAATGCCAGTCAAAGTAGTTTTTGAAGATTCTTTTCATGCAGGCCAAGAATGGATGTCACTTTTTTTAATTCTTGGAAGTTTCAGTTAACAGGATTGTTTGTTGCTGATACATCAACATTTAATATTTCAACATATATGCATCACAATCAGTATTTCAAATGTAAGAAATGTGTCAATTTTTAATTATTTTTAAATGTAACAAATGTGCATCACCATTCAGTATTTAAAATGCAACAAAATGTATGAGTCAACATTCAATATTTAAAATGTAATAAATATGCATCAACAATGAATATTTTAACGTAATAAATATATGCATCAACATTCAATATTTAAAATGAAACATATGCCTCGAAATTTCAAATTATAAAATGTAACATTTATGCATCAACACTGAATATTTGTACATACCAAATATAACATTAAATATATCAAATGTAACAAATATGTGTCAACATTTGATATTTAAAATGTAACAAATGCGCATCACCATTCAGTATTTAAAATGTAACAAAATTAATATCAGTAAACATTCAGTATTGAAAATGTAATAAATATGCATCAACATTAAATAGTTTAATGTAACAAATATGCATCAACATTCAATATATAAAATGTAACAAATATGTGTCAACATTGGGTACTTCAAATGTAATTTTTACTCTGCATCAACATTCAATATTCCAAGAGTGCTGTGCATGTGATTTCAATTACATCTCCAGCATCTCCATCACAAAATCACCAATGGGAATCTCTCACATTAATAAACAAGCTGTCTCTAAATGGTACAATCAGATAATAGCCAAATCAGTAAAACAGCATTCAGTAAACAGTTTTTATCACCATCTAATCAAACTGCACTGTATGTTTTTTATGATAAAGCCATTATGCAGAAACATTCTTGCATGAAATTTAGTAAAAATACATGTCTGATTTTTAGATATTTTAACTGCGCAATACAGGAATAACAAGATCTAAAATTGTGTTTATGATTATTTTCATAGATTTTTGCAGATTACGTTCATAGTCATTCACACACAAAAAACTTGTTCATGACTTTGTATAATGATACACTTGGTTATCATGAGAATGATAAAACAGATATACCAGTCTATTTGTATTTTAATGTTAGCAAAGTTTTTACTTGCTCAGACAAATTAACCTGAAGCTGACCTTTATGCATGAATACATTACAAATCAGTTACAATGAATATTTTAGTTTCCATCTTGGAATCAAGTTGAAATGATGTAAAATTGTAACAGTTATCATGAGTTATGAAGAAAATCAAGTGTGGAAGTAGAAAACAATTCAAACGCTTAATTATGCTCATATAGATTTCATAAGTGTCAGGTAAATTTGTCCAGGCGTACCTTTAATATTCCCACAGAAAATACAATTGAGGCGTGTCATGGAAAAACTGGGCTTAATGCATGTACGTAAAGTGTCATCCCGGATCAGCCTGTGCAGTCAGCAAAGGCAAATCCAGGACGGCACTTTCCGCCGACAGTAGATTTATGTTTTGAAGAGACTTCCTTGAAACAGAAAATACCATAAAAGCGGAAAGTGCCATCCCGAATTAGCCTGTGCAGACTGCACAGGCTAATCTGGGATGACACTTTACGCACATGCATTATGGTTTTCCCACGACACGACTCAAATGCTGTTTGGTTTTTGGTCAATGAAACATTACCTTTAAAGATGAGGATACATCTACTATACATCCAAAAAATGTGAAATGGTTTATATTGCCATTAATTGATCCCTCCATGTTCCTACTGCCAATGTAAGGTTTATTGATGTCAATTTAGTCTTTCTTAAGTGACAGTGTAGAACTGCTAGCAACCCAGGCAAGTGTAAAGTTTATTGATGTCAATTTAGTCTTTCCTAAGTTACAGTGTAGAACTGCTAGCAACCCAGGCAAGTGTAAAGTTTATTGATGTTGATTTAGTCTTTCTTAAGTTACAGTCTAGAACTGCTAGCAACCCAGGCAAGTGTAAAGTTTATTGATGTCAATTTAGTCTTTCTTAAGTTACAGTGTAGAACTGCTAGCAACCCAGGCAAGTGTAAAGTTTATTGATGTCGATTAAGTCTTTATTAAGTTACAGTGTAGAACTGCTAGCCACCCAGGCAAGTGTAAAGTTTATTGATGTTGATTTAGTCTTTCTTAAGTTACAGTGTAGAACTGCTAGCAACCCAGGCAAGTGTAAAGTTTATTGATGTCAATTTAGTCTTTCTTAAGTTACAGTCCAGAACTGCTAGCAACCCAGGCAAGTGTAAAGTTTATTGATGTCAATTTAGTCTTTCTTAAGTTACAGTGTAGAACTGCTAGCAACCCAGGCAAGTGTTAAGTTTATTGATGTAAATTTAGTCTTTTTTAAGTTACAGTGTAGAACTGCTAGCAACCCAGGCAAGTGTAAAGTTTACTAATGTCAATTTAGTATTTTTCTTAAGTTACAGTCTAGAAATGCTAGCAACCCAGGCAAGTGTAAAGTTTATTGATGTCAATTTAGTCTTTCTTAAGTTACTGTCTAGAACTGCTAGCAACCCAGGCAAGTGTAAAGTTTATTGATGTCAATTTAGTCTTTCCTAAGTTACAGTCTAGTACTGCTATCAACCCAGGCTAGTGTAAAGTTTATTGATGTCAATTTAGTTTTTCTTAAGTTACAGTCTATAGAACTGCTAGCAATCCAGGCAAGTGTAAAGTTTATTGATGTCAATTTAGTCTTTTTTAAGGTTTATTGATGTCAATTTAGTCTTTCATAAGTTACAGTATAGAACTGCTAGCAACCCAGGCAAGTGTAAAGTTTATTGATATCAATTTAGTCTTTCCTAAGTTACAGTCTAGAACTGCTAGCAACCCGGGCAAGTGTAAAGTTTATTGATGTCAATTTAGCCTTTCTTAAGTTACAGTCTAGAACTGCTAGCAACCCAGGCAAGTGTAAAGTATATTGATGTCAATTTAGTGTTTATTAAGGTTACAGTCTAGAACTGCTAGCAACCAGGTAAGTGTGAAGTTTATTGATGTCAATTTTGTCTTTCCTAAGTTTCAGTCTAGAACTGCTAGCAACCCAGGCAAGTGTAAAGTTTATTAATGCCAATTTAGTATTTTTCTTATGTTACAGTCTAGAAATGCTAGCAACCCAAGCAAGTGTAAAGTTTATTGATGTCAATTTAGTCTTTCTTAAGTTACAGTCTAGAACTGCTAGCAACCCAGACAAGATGAATCTTCATTGAACAAAACACAATTATTATTGTTCATGGTTTTATGGCATGTTAATCAGATAACATAATTATTGCTAAGAGCTCAATAAACGTGAAGACATCATTGGCATTGGTAAGTGGCGACGCGACCTGGAGGCTGACACCACCAAGATGGTACAACTGGAACCAACTAGAGAGAAATGCCCAGGACAGGGGACTCTGGAGACCTGTGGTTGGCAGCCCATACCCTGGCAGGGGTGATGGGTAGTAAGAAAGTAAGTGGTTACTGTATGAGGTAATGTTAAAGGACAATACGCATAATTTTCATATGTGTGTAGACAACATTTGTAGACTTGTATATAGCTCAGACACCTTACTCTGACAATGACCTTTATGCATGAATATACTATAAAACCGCTATGATTAATGCATTAGTTTCCGTACTTAAACCCAGATCCATATAAGGGTATTTTGTCGAAAATACAGTTATGGTATTAATAAACACATAAAACCAACTAAACTAAGTCTAACAAGAGGGCCATGATAGCCCAAAGCACTCACCTAAGAACTGGTAAAGATGAAGACCATACTGTTGTGACAGGTTTGAAAATTAAGGTATCTGAACAATATGCAAATTGGGATAGGATCAATTTTGATTTAAAACATCGGTTAGTGCAATGGGCTAACTAACGTACGAGTTGGGTTGTGGATGTGCGTTTTTTTTGCTAATGGTTCTCAAATCATTTTTCTCGATATTCTTACCTGACCCTTTTTCATTAAGTCAGTGACAATTCTGGAAAATGCAGAAACAGTAGATTTTGATGTCATTTGCACAGACAGTTTTGGAGAACTAGTTGCAATGCGATAATTGCGATGGCTGTGCTTTAAGGTAAAGTTTTGCTTTTTCTTTGATAATTTTCTGTTCAATGATGATAAATGATGTTAATGCAGGCTCTGAAGCCATCTGATCAATGTTGCATGTTCAAATAACTTCATGCAAGGTTTGCAAATGTTGGAAATCAAATTTTATCAATCAATTTTTATGGTCATATGCAAACTGTGTAAGTTTGGTCAACGTTGAATAAAAAATCGTGTGTGCAAGCCAATCATTGATAACTTGTTGATGTTTTTTTCCAAACACAAGGGGAAATAACTCTGGTGTTCTGGCCCGATCATGCTTATATTCGACTTCACCTGTAGTCTTATGTACATAGACAAACTATGCACGATTGGTGAAGATTGGATGAAAAATGAAGTCTCTATCCTAAATTTTTTAACTAACAAAGGGCAATAAATCTGGTGTTTCTTGCCCGATTTTGCTTATATTAGACTTCACCTTTAATCTTGTCATATACAAACTGTGCAAGATTGGTGAAGATTGGATGAAAAATGAAGTCTCTATCCTGAATAATGTCCATTTTTGCATATTTTTTCACAAACAAAGGGCTATAACTCCGGTGTTTCTGGTCCGATCTTGCTTATATTCAACTTCAACTGCAATCTCATGGTAATAGACAAACTGTGCAAGACTGGTGAAGATTGGATGAAAAATGAAGTCTCTATCCTGAATAATGTCCATTTTTGTATATTTTTTTAATAAACAAAGGGCAATAACTCTGGCATTTGAAACACCATCTGGCCCATTTTTGGCGTCTGCTGAGATCTGATGGTTATTCACAAATTTGCAAGTTTGGTTAAGATTGGACAGAAAATAAAGTCTATAGATTGGAAAAAGGCAAAATTGGTTGCAGCCGAAATTCCTTTCTATATGATCACCTACCCATTAGGGTTGTTCATCTGTGAAAGCTTGAGCGAAATCCGCCAAGCAGTTAAAGAGGAGTTGATTTTACACAAACTCGGGCAGTATATATTCTATAGTGGAAAAAATGAATGGGTTATAGCTCTGCCAAAATTGGTAGCAGCCAAAATTCCTTCCTTTACGATCACCTACACATTTAGGTTCTTCAGCTGTGAAGTTTGAGCACAATCTACCCAGCAGTTAAAGGGGAGTTGAGTCCACAAAATTCTGTAGTGGAAAAAAACAACAAAGGGCCGTAATTCAGCCAAAATTCCTTCCTTTACGATCATCTACACATTAAGGTTCCTCAGCTGTGAAAGTCTGAGCGAAATCGGCCAAGCAGTTAAAGAGGAGTTGAGCAAAATTTCAGGACGTACGGACGGACATGCGGACAAGTGCAACGCATAATGCTTTCCACTATGTGGAGAAATATTTCAAGCTCGTTATTATGCTAATATGTTAATTTGTCTGAGCTATAACAGTGCCATACATACTGTAGTTATACATAGGACTCCTATGTGTCAAATGTCTTTGGTTTATGAAATAGGTCCTGGGTAGAACAAGTACTTAGCATTTTATCTGTTATTGTTTATAATAACAATACTGGGTTAATTTGACAATCTGTGTCATAATATTCCATTTCATAACAAACAACTGCTTATAAACAGCCTCCAACTTACATTCAACAACATTAACCATTTTTTGTCATTTTTTACCGCAATCGTTTAATTATATCTAAAACAGAGAAGATTAATGGGTATTTGCTTAGAATATTATATTAAGTCACAATCGCTCTCTTATATCTAAATGGTTAATGTTGTAAGATAATAATTGAGTTTTGGACATAAAGCACTTTGATAAAATCTGGAAACCGAAGGCAGTAATCAAGCAGAAACACAATCGACTGGAACAATCAATATCATAATAACTGAACAGCTTGTTCGAGCGCCAGGTTTGTTTTTGGTGGTGTGTATACATAGCAATTTTTTAGACTGTTGGCGGAAGCCAATGGTCTTGTGTAGAGCGATTCTGAGAGATTGAATCGCGTGACCTGCTTTTTACTTTACAGGCTACGAAGAACTAACAACCATTACCCCAAATTTATACACTCCATCAGCTATTACAGCCCGTTCAAGATTAGTCAACATGTTGACTGTTATGCACTTGATTGCATTTGCATTAAGTAATTTGCATACAAACCTATATATCTAACAAGATGTTGAAAGTAGGGAGTATAACAATGAGTAGTTTGATTTTGTCTTGTGTAAAAATGGCATTGCAATAATTCATTCAGACAAATGTGTCATTTCTGTTAGAAAATGTTTGCACTCTATTCCCTTGATTTCCTTATTTTGCCAACAGTCTTTCTGTGCTATCAGCGTTTTGATTATCAAGATTTGAAATTTCACTCTTATTTTGCATTTCTCTTTCACTTTTGGTGCAATTCCCTGATTTTCCCTGCAGGGAATTGTTTTCACAATGTTTCCCTGTTTTCCAATAATGGTTGCCACCCTGGGAAGTCACTGTTTAGAACTTAAAATATTTAATGAATGTTTTATCACTGTGTACCATACCCACGAACAAAAACAAATAATCCATACTTGCCTCCGGTAATGGTTAAGTGTTTTCTAAATGCATTGATAACATAAGGATGACACTCTGTATTATCACCCTGAAGTCACTTTTGGATACTCATGTGACCAGATAAGGCATTATGGGTGACCAAATTTTCTATAAATGTGATTCAGTCTGGCAGTGCTAAAATTATGTTGAGGACCAAAAGACCAAACTCCAGTTACCTTCAACATGACTGCCTTATGTATGTTTTAGCTCTTTGACAACATCTTTCTTATCTTAACCTTATTTGAAGGAAAAAGCTAATGTGCTGACAGAATATGCAAACCAAAAGACATAACATAACACTATATAATGATTGCCACGTTTATTGTCATCATGCTATGCTGGTGTAAACAAAGTTTTCCCTGCCGAAAATATACTAGCAGATTGGCAAAGAGCATGTCAACCGGAGCAACTGTCATTGGCAAAGAGCATGTAAACCGGAGCAACTGTCATTGGCAAGGAGCATGTCAACCGGAGCAACTGTCATTGGCAAAGAGCATGTAAACCAGAGCAACTGTCATTGGCAAGGAGCATGTAAATCGGAGCAACTGTCATTGACAAAGAGCATGTAAACCGGAGCAACTGTCATTGGCAAAGAGCATGTAAACCGGAGCAACTGTCATTGATCTTAGAAACAAGGAGTGTCATAAAATGCACCAGGACACTCCTTCCAGGAAACAATATATAGACTGGAGCTCCAACATGGTTATTGGTTGTTGATGTTAAATTTAGGGACCTTTTCACATATTGGCGAATTTACAATTTCCAAATTTTTTGTCAAATATTCCAAAAAAACAAAACATTGTTGTATATGAAGAAGCGAAATTACACTCCTGATAAAGAAATATATTGGAAATAAAGTGTTGTTAAGCAATCATAAATTGAAAAGGATTAAATTGTAAAGTGTTTGCAATGCATAACGACTGAATAATTTGGAGTACTTCTGTTGCTTTAGTTGAAATTTTTTTAAACAAGTGAATCACTTACATACCGGTAAGTAAAAAATACACAAGTATACATATGCGACAGACTTTTGATTCAGGTTATCGTTTTGACCTCCGATGGAAGCATTTTTATTTATGCTTTCCTGTTATAATATGGTACTTAGTTTGCTCTTTAGTTAAGATGCTTTAGTTTTTTCCAGTTCAGACATTGAATGGCTTAATTATTTCAAAATTACAAAAACTGTCTACAAATCCATTTAAAGGGACTTGTTCACAGATTTTCTCATTTTTTGAGTATGGCATTAAATGTCTTAACTTGACAGAATTAAGCATCGGAACTAAAAAGCTCAAGTATAATAACAATAAACGTAACCACTCGGCCATTCCGACTTCTACTGTTTTCCCTGCATTATTACTTTATGTAAGGTTTCTCGTGATGTCAACAATTTCAACAAAAACAACAGAAACACTCCAAAAAATTCCATCGTTTAGCGTTACAAACGCTTTATTATTTTGACAATTTCAGCGGATGATTACTCATAAACGGAAAGATTTTTACAGTATATTTCTAGGTCCGTAGTGTTGTTTTGCTCCCTTGTAAACACTGTTTTTTCATTTTAGGAATCGGTGACAAAAAGTTGAAAAATTGTCAATTCGTCAATCTGTGAACAGGTCCCTTTAACAGCAGTTAACAGCATGCCCCTTGCACCATCATCAGTGATAACGAAAGTGGCTTATTTTGTAACATGACACAGACAAATCATGTCAAATGTAAGATCATTGAAGGCTTTGATTTTCAGTTTATTGTTTACATTTTCAACACAATTCAACTAAGCAAGTTCCCTGTGTTTTCTTTCAAATATTGTACAGTTTTTGTTTGTTTGTTTGGATTTTTCGCCGTATTCAACAGTATTTCAGTCATATAACCTACTCACACTTTTCCTGGGTAAGCTGGTTTACCAGTACTAAGTGCACATACTTATGCCAGTAACTGACAACTGCCCTACTTGAATCAGAGGTAGGGGGAGAATGGCCGCAGAAATAATTTCATGACCAATCCCCACACAAGTTATGTGGCCGGGCTGGGAATCGAACCCGCGATCCTCAGCTTTGTATTCCAGCGCTCTATTAACTGAGCTAGCCGGCCTGGCTAAATATTGTACAGCTGATATAATATAATGTTTGTCACCACCATGTTTGGAAAGTAAATAAACCTACTGTTTTATATCACATGAATTATTATACTGAAATACATAGCACATAATTCTATATGACAAGAAGGGTTTTACTTATTTAGTTGAAATTAAGCCACAAAAACCTGTTCAAAATACAAATAATTTATATATATATTATACGATGTTTAGAAAATCTTATTATTTTGAAACAGAAAAAAAAAGAAATCATTCACACTTTTAATACAAAGCAATGTTTTTGTTAAAGCTAAAACAAATCTAAGATCATACTATATTATGTGAATTTAGATGTATACAGAGCAGATATCGAAAAAAAAAATCAGTGTAGGAGATAAATTTTGTAAAATTAAAGCTAAAGCAATAATACGTTTTTTCATTAATTTTAAATCATTTACCACATGAAAAAATAAATGGTGAAGTTTACTTACCTTACGTTTGTTTGTGCAGATCAGTTGATAATAAAGCTCCAATATAATATCATGATGGATTTTCTTCCAGAAACAATATATTATCTAATATATACATGGTGAAAAAACGTATCCACAATTAACACACAGTAATTAGCGTTTAGTCATTTGCTATGTTTCATCCAGTAACAAAATATCTTATTTTATTTACTTATACGTAAATGCACAAAACATCAGTCTAGATGCGTATTAGGAGACTCTCTAAAAGGAGGTACAAACTATCCACAACGTTGCCTCACCAGACATGGTGTGGAAGACTATCTATTTCTCTGGAAGTTTTTCTAGTCAGAAATCAATACAATCTGTCAAACAGCGACACAGAAGAATCAGGGAAACCAATTGCAGACCATCTCCCTCTCTATAATCAGAAAGGCATATACTGCAAATAATTTTGTCTGATCCACATTTTCTATCCATTTTTGAACATCTTCCTGTATTTGTTTAAATCTTCATGTACTTATTTATTTTCCATTTTGAGAAGAACAGGTTTTCTACATTAAACACGCAATACACCATGTAATTGTAAGATACGTAAACTGGCATTATATTACAACTATTTTTACAAATATTTTTCAATTTATTTGTATTGTTTCTTAGTATATGGTACAGAGCAGTTATAATATTTTAACGTTGGTCTAGGGTGATTGATCTTTTGATAGTAGACAACTGCTTTTTGGACATTGTTTTGTTTGTTTTAAATTTTTTGCCGTTTTAAACAGTATTTCAGTCATATCAGTTAACCTACTCACACTTTTCCTGGGCAAGCTTAGCACATCTAAGCGGTTTACCAGTACCAAGTGCACATACTTATGCCAGTAACTGACCACTGCCCTACTTGAATCAGAGGTAGGGGGAGAATAGCCGTAGAAATAATTTCATGACCAATCCCCGCACAAGTTATATGGCCGGGCTGGGGTTCAAACTCAACATGCCCGGATTGACAGTCCAGCGCTCTACCAACTGAGAAAGCCTGGCCCGCCAACTGCGTTTTTGACCTTTTGGCCTTTGCATATATTTTCAATTTGGTCAAAGGCACATCCCTGAATCACTGTCTGTAATCACTGGTGCTACCTCTTTTTGGAGATGCATTGGAAAACAAGCCAATTATACTTCCGAGGTGGCACCAATGACAGGAAGTAGCAGAAAAAGTAAACAGTGATAGAACGTGAGTTGGTTGTATATATTTTATGACAATATGAGACACTGTTTTAAAAATCGGACAATGTGGTGCGATTCGGAATAAATTTTACCTTCCAACAAAGTACAGAAGTATGAAGTCACAACGCATTTCAAAACGTGAGAACATTTATAAGTCGTGACATGGTGAAAATTGAACCAGCTAATTGATAAATTTGAATGTGTTAAGACATAATTTACACACAATTAGTGCATTAATGGCATAAATTAACTCCTTTCGAAATGTATTATTTGCTGCGTTATCAAAAACTTTGGTTTGAGGCCTATTAAACATATTATTTTGCATTTAAACGTAAGAGGTGGAGGTGGAGCCAATGCATATTATACAGTTTGAAGAATTGACATATTTTGATTAACGTTTCATTTTATGTTTCGTGATAAGCATTATATTCATACTGAACATTTAAATTGTCAAAAATACCACTTGAGCAGTATCTTTTGTAGTACATGTATACAGTTAATCAAAGAGTCGTCTCATTTTCCAAACTTTGTGTTGAATATTATACGAAATATAATAGTTCTATATATAAGTATTGTTTTTATTATTTGTAGCAAGAGTTAATTAAAAATGACAATTTATAGAAAGGTTTCCACTGTAACAGCTAGGACACTACTTTCTGATTTGTATTATTTTCCTGGCTCGTCGTCGAAGGGTACCATAGCGCATACTTAATCTACAAACGGGTGTTTTTAACTGATAAATAATGTACATCTTCTGTGTTAGAAAAAATATAATGACAAATAAAAACAATAACAAACTAATAATATGCTCATTTGGTTGATATCAATTTGCTTGACATCGAAGTATACAGTATACCCGCCAATCCGCCTGTCTGTGTAATAGCTTCCACCCGTCCCGACATTGCTTTGGAGACATTTGTAGCTCATATTAAGAAATTTTGTCACAACTGCTTGCTGCGCTATACCGAATATAATAGTCCATGGGTGAAAGTACAGTACTTCGAAAATAATGAAATCAGTTTTTCAAAACACTGAACTTGTAGTTTTGGTATATTTTATGTTGCACAAAAACTTTCACATATACTGAAATCAGAATTAATACTGAAAACGTTCACCCATATATTACAAGTATATAACTTGTTAGTACAAAGCAAATTGTAACAACCTGTTGATTATCGTGTATATTTTGTCAGTATTGCATATGCATTTCTACTTTACAAATGGGAGTATTTTATTGATAAAAAAGAAGGTATATGTGTTGGAAAGATTATATCATTGGCTCCACCTCCTGTTCTGAGCACCACCTCCATTGCTTTGGCTCCACCTCTTACTAAAACATGCTAAATAATATGTTTAATAGACCTCAAACCAACATTTTTGATAACGCAGCAAATAATACATGTGGAAAGGAATTATTTTATGCCATGAATGCTCTAATGGTGTGTAAATTATGTCTTAACACGTTCAAATTTATCAATTAGCTGGTTTAATTTCCACCATGTCACGACCTATAAAAGTCCTCAAGCTTTGAAATGCGTTGTGACTCCATACTTCTCTACATTGTTGGAAGGTAAAATTGTTTCTGAATCACACTACATTGTCCGATTTTTAAAACAGTGTGTAAAATTGTCATAAAACATATAAAACCAACTCACCTTCTATGATTGTTTACTTTTTCCTACTACTTCCTGTTATTGGCGCCACCTCGGAAGTATAATTCATTTATTGGCTCTTTTTCCAATGCATCTCCAAAAAGAGGTGGCGCCAGTGATTACAGACCGTGTGAATATGTAACCACCAAGGAGCCCACCAGCAGAAACACAGTCAAATGAATGATTTTGTATCTTATTCAGCATAGGAAACTTTTTGTGTGATTTAGAGCAGTCAGTATAGTATATGTAAGTATAATACATTTGGTCTTATGTGGATCACTTTCGACAGTTCAGACAACTGCTATGCTAAAAGTGTCAATGTCCTAGCTCTGAAGTCAGAATTTTGACAGAACGGTGAAGTATTGCTCACCAGTGAGGCTGGAGATAATAGATTAGGTACAGCAATTCCCCGTCTGCACTCCAAGACAGGCTGGAACACTAACAGTACTATGGGAGGTCACATGACAGGTGGCTGGGCAGTTTTGCTGCAAATTGGTCTCCTAAAATATGTAACTGTCATTTTTTTTTACAGAAAAGAGATGAAAGAATGAAAAACAGTGTACAGTTATTTAATTATGCTTGAAAGACTGTCTGAGCAGCAGCTGTTACGAAGACTTATGATGGTGTCTTTTAAAGATACCCAGTAAATGCTCTGACAAAACATGAATGGGCAATATAATGCAACTGTTACAGTGTCTTCACTAAAGTTATTTATGAAAATCAAACTGAAAACTAAATTTAGAAAAAAATGTTCATTGAACAGTCAGGTCAAAGCATTTATACTTCGACCTATAAAAATATTACATGCCCGTTTCCTGTTTTCAGATATTCCATGAAAAATCATTGTCCATTGATGTTTTCTTAGACTTTGCAGTATGCCAAATCATTTACCACCTTTATTTAATATGATTTTAGTTTAGTTTTAACCTATATATTTTAGTTTGATTGTGACAAAAGCATGAGGCTTTATATTGAGACACTCTAAAGTCTGTTTCCTAGGTAGACCCAGTATTTGGTGTCTTTTGAGAAAGTTAATACGTACGCTGCCCGACTAAGGATCGAACTCACGACCTCCAGCTCCCAAGGCGGACACAATATCTAAAACACCATTGCGACCTTTGTTGAGAATTTACTTGTTCCACGAATAGTTTGAAAAGCAAAAGAAATTAACAATGCGGACACCGTAAAATCCTTGTGTCATTATGTTAACATTTTTTAGATATCTCCTTTTGTTTTTTACTTCAACCCCGCAATATATGAATCAATACACCAATATAGCAATATCTCAGAGGAGTTTTATCAAATAAATAACATTTTAAAAACATTTCCTATAAATCCTTCCAGATGTGGTAAGATTTCGCTCCTGGTGGCAGTATGACCTGCATGAACATACCTCAAGGCATACTAGTCCCTCCAGAGTCATTGAACAGTGACCAAGACAATTATTTACTAATTATTTATCTACTATATCACCCTTGTCTCCGAATAAATATCTAGTATGTTAAAGTTATGTCTCAGGACAGCGCGCTCGACTATTCATACCGCTTTGTCAGAGTAATGTGCCTTGGTCAGTGACCTTACATAATGACCCAGAAGACATATGTAAAGTTTTGATATCTGTAGTAGATATAGAGATATGTACTTGTTGCACGCAAACCTTAACAAGAGCATTATGCCGACGACGGGTGAGCAGTATAGCTCGAACTATTCGGTGAATAGTCAAGCTAAAAATTAACACAAGAAATTGTGCATAGTATGTCAGTTTGAACAAGAGCTGTCTCAGGACAGCGCGCTCGACTATTCAACCGCATTGTCAGAGTTATGGGCCTTTATCACTACAAAAAGGGGCATAATTCTGCTAAAAGGCTGGTCACAGTTATGTGCCTATGCACATTGTTGTTGTATATGTATTATAAAAATAATTTAAAATAGTAATTTAGTGTATATATGCATGTATGTATGTAAATTTACTATGAGAAAGTAAAATGTTGCATAACAAACAAAATAAAACAAGAGGGCCATGATGGCCCAAAACGCTAACCTGAGAACTGGTACAGATTAAGACAATACGGTTGTGACGGGTTAGAAATTTAAGGAATCTGAGCAATACACATAGGAGGATAGTATCGATTTGATTGAAAACCTCAGTTAGTGCAATGGGCTAACTAAAGTACGAGTTGGGTGGTGGTGGATGTGCGGTGTTTTTGCTAATGGTTCTCAAATCATTTTTCTTGATATTCTTACCTGATCCTTTTTCATTAAGTCAGTGACAGTTCTGGAAAATGCAGGAACAGTCGATTTTGATGTTTTTTTCGCATACAGTTTTGTAGAACTAGTTGCAATGCGATAATTGTAATGGCTGTGCAATAAGGTCAAGTTTTGCTTTTTCTTAGATAATTTTCTGCCCAATGATGATAAAATTAATGAGGTTAATGCAGGCTTTGAAGCCATAAATGTTGCATGTACAAATAACTGCATGCAACTGTTGTAAATCAAATTTTATCAATCAATTTGTTTTGGTCATACACAAACTGTGTAAGTTTGGTCAACATTGAATGAAAAAAGTCAATAATTGATAACTTATTGATGTTTTTTCCTCCAAACATGGGGCAATAACTCTAGTGTTTCTGGCCCGAACATGCTAATATTAGACTTCGCCTGTAATCTTACATTCATAGACAAATTATGCACAATTGGTGAAGTTTGGATGAAAGATGAAGTCTCTATCCTGAATAATGTCCATTTGTGTATTGTTTGTTCACAAACATAGGGCTATAAATTCAGTGTTTCTGGCCTGATTTTGCTTATATTCTACTTCATTTATAATTTTATGGTCAAAGACAAACTGTGCAAGATTGATGAAGATTGGATGAAATATTAAGTCTCTATCCTGAATAATGTCCATTTTTGTATATATTTTTGTTCACAAAGGGCAATAACTCTGGTTTTTTCTGGCCTAATTTTGTTTATATTCAACTTGGCCTGTAATATGAAGATTGGATGAAAAATGAAGTCTCTATCCTGAATAATGTCCATTTGTGCATATTTTCTTTCAAAAACAAACGGCAATAACTCTGGTGTTTGTGGTCTGATCTTGCTTATATTTGATTTCAACTGCAATATCATGGTCATAGACAAACTGTGCAAGATTGGTGAAGATTGGATGAAAAATGAAGTCTCTATCCTGAATAATGTCCATTTTTTGTATATTTTTTCATAAACAAAGAGCAATAACTCCAGTGTTTGAAAAACGATCTGGCCCATTTTTAACGTCTGCTGAGATCTGATGGTCATACACAAACTGCTAAAGTTTGGTTAAGATTGGATGGAAAATAAAGTATTTATGTTGGAAAACGGCATTTTTGCACTTTTTTGCATGAAAAAGGGGCAATAACTCTAGTGTTACTGGTGTGATCTGGCCCAATTAACCAGTAGACAGAAATTTATCGCCGCCTTTCTGTTTGTCCAAGGTTGTTTGACAAGGGTTGTTTTAAGTAAATTGAATGGATTATGCAACCATGTGCTATTGTTTACCACTGAAATATAAACCTGTAATTGGTCAGCTCAATCCTTGATTGACAAGTATCTACTGGTCAATAACAATCCCATCCGAGATTTTATGGTCATACACAAACTGTGCAAGTTTGGTGAGGATTGAATAAAAAGTGATGTCTCCAGCATGAGAACAAATTGTTGACGGCACACGGCCGACGCAGGAGAGGTCCCTTATACCAATAGCTCACTGAGTTGTGAGCGACACATCGTCTGGTCATGTGGAATAATAATCTGAAGTTATATTAAAATCCATCCAGGCATTTAGAAGTTATGGAGTGGAAACGAAAATTCATGACCTTTGACCTTGAATTGTGACCTTGACCTTTGACCGACAAGTATGGGATTTGCACACGACACATTGTCTGGTCATGTGGAATAATAATCTGAAGTTATATTAAAATCCATCCAGGCATTTAGAAGTTATAGAGCGGAAAAAAAAAGCATGACCTTTTACCTTGAATTGTGACCTTGATCTTTGACCGACGAGCATGGGAGTTGTACGCAACACATCGTCTAGTCATGGGGAATAATAATCTGAAGTTATATTAAAATCCATCAAGGCATTAAAAAGTTACAGAGTGGAAACAAAGTCTGGATGGACGGATGCAACTTCTGAGTAGGGAGCTTAGAACTGGAAATTAGTCAAAAACGTAAACAAAGTAAAGAGGTATGTCTGGATTTTTTCACATTGGCTCTTTTTTCCATTTAACTCTGAAAAGAAATGCAGTCAATTTTTTACAGGCTGTGGTGGGGATTTCTTTTAAACTAGCTGTTGCAATGTTAGGATTTATTCATTCGGGACTACTGGCAGGAAATTTTCACAACATTTGATTGGATGGTGAGAAAGGTCAAAAGTTGGGTTAAACAGCTACGCCGGTCAGAGTTATGGGCCTGGGTCAGTGACCTTATATAATGACTCTGTCACCTTATATAATGACCCTGAAGACATGTGTGAAGTTTCAATTGAATATCTTAGTTGTTATAGAGATATGGAGTTGTTGCACGCAAACATAAACCTGAATTTCTAAGTACAAAAAGGGGCATAATTCTGATAAATTGCAGGTCAGAGTTATGGGCCTTGGTCAGTGACCATATATAATGACCCTGAAGACATGTGTGAAGTTTCAATTTAATATCTGTAGTTGTCATAGAGATATGGAGTTGTTGCACGCAAACATTAACCTGAATTTCTAAGTCGAAAATGGGCATAATTCTGCTAAATTGCAGGTCAGAGTTATAGGCCTTGGTCAGTGACCTTATATAATGACCCTGAAGACATGTGTGAAGTTTCATTTGAATATCTGAAGTTGTTATAGAGATATAGAGTTGTTGCACGCAAACATTAACCTGAATTTCTAAGTCTAAAATGGGTATAATTCTGCTGAATTGCAGGTCAGAGTTAAGGCCTTGGTCAGTGACCTTATATAATGACCCTGTGAAAGTCTGAATGAATTTCGCCATCAGTTAAAGAGGCGACTCAGAGTCCACAAAATTCTAGAATGTTCGGACCGACATACGGACGAACAAGTGCATTGCTTAATGCCTCCCACTTTGTGGGGGCATATCCTGGAGTGTCCATATTCTGACGACATAAGAAACTGATCAATTCAAAGATATTCTGTGAACTTTAAAAAATCAAAATATCTACTTATATTGAAAAAATAATAATTTATTTATCAACTACAACAAATTATTTGCACTTTTGTCACATAAACATGACCAACAAATGGAAAATGTATTTTCCAGTACCATAAATCCGCCATCTTGAATTTGTTCCAAATTCCGATGACACAATGTAACAACATGAAATATACTTGTTTTGCTTTGTTTTTCAACATTAAATTACCTCTTATATTATACATTTATAAATTGTCAACATTCTAGACAAAATTAACTAGAGGTTTCTTATGTACTTTTTCAGAATCTTTGACACAATAGTAGACACCGTGTGAAAAATAACAGAAAATGTGGCTGTTTTATTTATTTTATAAAAAATTACTCTAAATAAATATTTTTTTATTTTTTTTCTGTCATGCATGTTTTTAAATCAATTTAAAAAAATAAAAAAATAAAAATCCTACCCAGAAGTGCACTGATTATTTAAAACAATGGATCATTGGAATATGGACCCACTCGGAATTAGGGCCTTTCACATGTCACATTTTCTTCCCCCCAAAAAGGTACCAAAAATTTGAAATTCACTGACAAGCATTAATGAGTGAACTTACGTGGGAAAGCTAATGTAAGTCATCAATTGTTGAGAACTTCTTGGCAAATTACATTTCACATTCCTTATTGGTTCAAATAGCAATGATCATGGGATTGAAATTAGGATCAAATGCAACACAAATTTCCAGTAGGAAACCATAACTTGATTTTCCAGCTGACAATGGCATTCACATTGAGCAGAACATATCTCCTAGCTGAAGAGTTCATAATTTTCAGCTGGACATAATTCTCATCATGCCTGCCTGCGGGCAGTCATGTCTTGAACATTAATTGCATGGGCACCTCCTTCAGTAAGAACTGACACGTTTTTTAACAATTGTATTAATGAAATATTGCCAATTGTTTCTCTTCATTAGTTTATTGACCAAAGAATATTCATGCATGTCTTGATTAGCTTTGTCCATATGTTTAAAGCGACTTGTTCACAGACTGGCATTTTCATAGGATTTAGAGGGGGGCGGCAGCGGCATATGGCCCCTCTAAAATTAACCAACATTTATCCTGGAGTCCCAGTCCAAATTCCGACGACAAGAAACTGATCAATTCAAAGATATTCAGTGAACTTTAAAAAATCAAAATATCTACTAATATTGAAAAAATATTAATTTATCTATCAACTACAACAAATTATTAGCACTTTTGTCGAATAAACATGACCAACAAATGGAAAATACATTTGCCAGTACCATAAATCTGCCATCTTGAATTTGTTCAAAATTCCAATGACACAATGTAACAACATGAAATATACTTGTTTTGCTTCGTTTTTGAACATTAAATCACCTTTTATGTTATCCATTTATCAATTGTCAACATTGTAGACAAAATTAACTAGAGGTATCTTATGCATTTTTTCAGAATCTTTGACAAAATAGTATACTTTCGTGTGAATAATAACAGAAAATGTGGTGTTTGATATATATCATCAAAAATTACTATAAATAAATATTTATTTTTTATTTTTTTGCCATGCATGTTTTTAAATAAATTTCAACAAAATAAATAAATAATCCTACCCAGGAGTGCAACGATTATTTAAAACAATGGATCATCGGAATATGGACCCACTCGGAATCAGGGCCTTTTACGATATAGTTTACACAACTCACAATGTGTTAAAACACATACATTTTGTTGCCATTGATGTTTTCTTCAATCAATTTTTGTCATAAACCACCCCATTATGTATTTTCGTTAAATTGTTCTCTATCCCAAAATGTAAGAGGGACCAAAAGCAGTTTGAACTTTTTTTCAGTTACTGAATATTTCTGCCATATCTAACTGAAAATCCTTTATCTGCGCATGATTTTGACAAGAGTATCTGGGAACATTTTTGGTACTTTGGAACCTCGTATCTTGGATACAAAATTGTTAGTATACACATATATTTGCAGACTATATTTGAATCAACTCGTTAAATGCTGCAAACAAATGGATATGGTGTAATTTATGCAAGGGTCAAAATAAGAGTAATATTTTAGCCAAATATAGTTTACACTCGACTTTTTACATCCAATGCCACAAACAATGTAAACAGTAATGGCATCATTATTTTCCCTCCGAAGGGGACGGGGGGCTGGGGTGTGAGCATATACGGGACTTTAGACAGTGAAAGCGATTCCTGACAGGTGGGAATTTTCACATGTCTACCAATTCCTGGTCCCATGAAATAGACTGTTGGTCGGATTTTAGATCCCGGTAATAGGGTATATTGTTGCATGCTTCGTTTACCACTGTCTACCAGCTTGTCACCAAGCATCTCCCACTGTGGGGATTAAGACAAACATTAGAATCAAAAAAATTAAATTAGTCAAATTCCTCTGGGTCAGCCCACTGCTCCCACCACCCTGTGGGTAAATATTGATAGGTGCATAATACAATGGACAATGATCAAGATAAGCTCAAGTTAATTATTTTGAAATTGACCAACCAGTGGTGCTAATTGCAAGCTCTTAAGGCACAAATATTGCAGGCAATCTAGTGCAAGTTTTGGAAGCAATTAAAATGGACATCTTATTTCATCATAATTTCACCAGCCATAAGCAAGTCACTAATTTTATGTTAATGTCAAAGTCTGTAAAACTATTTGGCATGTCACAAACGTCAATAATGGTACCCATTATGTATGTAAACATTATTGCAAGTTTGGTTGCCTAATGTTTCTGAACCCTTGGTTACCAAGTACAGCAGAAAACAAGTGACAAGTTATGCATCTATCAATATTTTCCCACAGGTGTGGGGGCGGAACGGGGGTCTAATTCCCCACCCTAGATACAAGCATTTTTGTCTAAATCCCCACAGTGGGAACTTCTTGAAGTATCAAATGGCCCAGACGAGTGCCCAATATTACAGGGATTTCTAATCCTACCAGTCCATTTTCCCGGGACTAGGAATCATTCGGCGTGTCCAATTCCCGCCCGACATGAATCGCTTTCAGTCTGAAGTCCCGCATATGCCCGCCAGTCACCCCCTTGGGGGAAAATATTGATAAGTTCATTAGACTTTCCAAACTGATTTTTTTTACTTTACCAAAATTGCACATCCAGTCTGTTACACACAAGCTGGCTATCCTCATCATTATCTTTATCGTCATCAACCAAAATTACACATCCAGTCTGTTACACACAAACTGGCTATCCTCATCATTATCTTCATCGTCATCAATGCCATCATTAAAGCACAATTTGGTGCAACAGTGAACTACACACATACTGTAGTTAAGATTTTTATTATTCTCAACCACATTATAAAAGTATATGCAAAATAATCTCCTCTAATGATTAGTGAGATGAATTTCTGTTCAGATACAAGTTAATTTTGCCATAAAATATCTCAGAATCTGATTATTCTGATTATACTGCTCCTTTGGAAAAGACATTGCCAAATTTTCTTGCAACAAAACCTTTCAAGACATCGACAGATGCCCTTTCTAGTATTATGCGATAAAACCAATAATTCCACATAAAATGACTCTGGAAAACAGTTTTGTTACAGGTCTTAAATGAAAATGTCACTGATGCAGTGAACTACACTTAAAATTGACATGTGTCCTTTAAGATTAAAAGTTCTGAATTTTAACTGAAATTACGTGTGAGGTGTGTCATGGAAAACCGGGCTGAATGCACATGCGTAAAGTGTCATCCCAAATCTGCCTGTGCAGTCCGCACAGGCTGATCTGTGACGACACTTTCCACTATTATGGTATTTTCTGTTTTAAGAAAGTCTCTACTAAACATAAATCCACTGTAGGCGGAAAGTGTCGTCCTGGATTAGCCTGTGCGGACTGTGCCTATGCCATTTCTGCCCCTCTCTAAATCCGCCTATGATATACATGCGCGATGTAAATATATAGTAGTTATTAGTTAGTTGATAATTTGTGAAAATTAAGCAGAATATCATGTAAACATGGAATAAAATGCTTTAGAAAAATGACGCTTTTAAGGGTAATGATAAGATTTTACTTAAGATGTTGCTGGAATACAACCCCAGGTATTACTGGTTTCAATCACATCTTCCAGCATTTACTGTTTCTGAGTTAATGACACTGATATGTTTTACCATAACCATTCAATTTTGCTAGAAACAGCTAGTGATGTATTTTGTTTGGTTTTGTTTGCTTCCCCACATTGCAATAACTTTTTGATTTAACTGTTGATAACCTGCAATCATCCAATGTGATCACACCCTTGTCAACAACTTTATTTTCCAGCCTTAATTATTTACCATCCTCACATTTTATTTAATCATCCAATTCTCAAAGGGACAGTAATCTGAATGGTATCCTATGAATATTTTATGAACATGCATTTTTTTGACTCCATAAAATTTGTATAGAAATGTCGATTGAGAAATTAATTATTTCCATCGTTATTGTTGTGTGCATGAACAGTAGGTAAAACTGCAAGTGAGAACCATTATAAACATGTCCAAGTCGATACAGGTAAATCAGACAAGATTATAAATACTTTAAAATAGAGTCGATTGCAGCGTGGTTAATATAAACAGAAAATCACAGTGTCCCCCTATTTTCAGTAAATGGTTTATTCCATCATTATCAACACAATTTGAATTCACTTCACATTTCTTAAATTGAAGACTCCACTGGGATTGACCGATCGACGAGATTTGATTGGCATTGCATTGACTGCACAGGCTAATCCAGGACGACACTTTACGCACATGCATTAAGTACGGTTTTCCCACGACGCGCCTCATTTGTATTCTGTAAAGGGTGTTTGTCGGAGATAGACCTGAGAAGGAGTGGTTTTAAATCCAATAGCAATCCATCAATTATGAAAATGCATCAATTATACATAGGCGCTTGGTTGTTCAACAAATAAAAAATATTTTTTCTATTTATACTATAGGGAATAGGATTATTTTTTTGGCGTAGCTGTCTAAGATCACTTTTTACATAGATTTCTTGCGATAATTATACAGCGGGAAAATTGAATGCCAATAGAATTTGGCAAATTTTCTAATTGTAGGGAATGCAAACTTCAAACAATGGTTTAACGTATACCAATAACTGTTGCATACTTTTGGGGATTAAAAATTTACATAATTGTTTACATAAGCGGTTAAATTAAAGTTATAAACATATCTTCAACATACACTATAGAAATGCACAGAATTATGAACAATTTTACTCATTGTATGTCATGATCAGAATGTTATATTCATTCACATAATGAAATAACTGCATTGTTTAGCCTACATAATCGGCGCGCTCTATAAATAGCAATTACTATGTTACAATTCACGGGACGCCAGCGATCGGTCACAACGTACAATGTTGCCTGTTGAGTTCGCAAGCACAAAATATAAAGTGGTAAATTTCTGGTATTGTTCTGATAAATAAGCAAAACAAATATTAGCAAATTTGATTGAGCTTATATTTCCTATTATTTTATCATTGTGTAAAAATAATATTGCATGCTGTAACCGTGAATGAATTCTATCGAGTACAACTCCAGCAGGAGAATCATTCTAAAAATAGCGTGCGGTAAAGCTGTGTTAATACACACGCATCAATTAGCGTCTGGAGAATCCTAAACCCCAGAATTGCAATAAATGGGGAATTCATAAACTTACTGCTCATTCATTCCCGCTATTATTTTCTGAAAATGTTAATTTGTTAAATTTGTCTGACATGTATCAAGTATGTTTATGTAAATTAACAGTATTTAGCTTATTCATGTATTACTGGTGAAAACATGGGGCGGTATATGATCGGTTTATTCATGGTATTCAAATTAATTTTGGGGGCCAATACATTTTCTTATAGTGTCCGAAAAATCTAGTGTCCGAGAAGTCTCCGTAGTAGGGAACGAAAAATATGGGGTCCGAGAAGTCTCCGTAGTAGGGAACGAAAAATATGGGGTCCATGAAGTCACAGCTTGGTCCTCTTGTATTATATTTAGCGCAAAAAAATGACATCTCAATATTAGTTTCTATGCCGGTTGTCTTTTTTAAAGACATTTCCTGTTATTTGTTAAGCTACCAAGCGCCTATGAAATTATACACTTACAATCAACAGAAGTTATACTGCACCAAAGGGAAATAAATGGAAATTCTTGTATTTTCATTATTTATAAAAAATTTGATTACCATTATTTGAGTTATACATGCACGTGTTCATGCCAAAATATTGGAAAAAAAATATAATAATTTTGTGTTATCATGGCACAGCTGAAATTCTTATAAATAAAGAAATACAACAATTTCCATTTTGTACGTTATAACTTTTGTTGAGTGTATAAGACTAAATTATGAATATATTAATTCCATAATAATGTGCATTTGCGTTAAGTATTTTCAATGGTAGTAATCAATGGCTCTGCATTCCAAAGTTGGCATGCTGCCATATGTTTATTAACTTTGATTTTCCTGAATTAACTGGAGTAAGGTCACAATGGTGTAATGGATATGGTGACCACCTTGCGACCGGGAGGTTCGCGGTTCGATCCCAACTAGGGAAGTTTTCTCAAGATCTTCCAAAGGCACAAAGTATTAGTTCTTCCCAGGAAATGGACTCGAGAGTAAGAGAATAAGCCCAAGGATTTTGATGCAATCGAACTAAAAATAAACAGGTTTAAACTAACTAGAAATCGGAGAGAAACATGTACATTGTTAAACTGCAAAGGTAATTTGGGGCCTTTTTTATATTTTTATGAAGAAAATTTTGTAGCCAAACAAAATTTTCTTTAGTCAAACATTTAAAGCTGTAGCAATTGGCTAATTTGTTAAATGACACGCTGATCCCTATAAATGGTTGGTCGACCACATGTGTCGCAGCAGTTGTGCATAATGGTTGGTCGACTACATGTGTCGCAGCAGTTGTGCATAATGGTTGGTCGACTAAATGTGTCGCAGCAGTTGTGCATAATGGTGGGTCGACTACGTGTCGCAGCAGTTGTGCATAATGGTTGGTCGACTACATGTGTCGCAGCAGTTGTGCATAATGGTTGGTCGACTACATGTGTCGCAGCAGTTGTGCATAATGGTTGGTCGACCACATGTGTCGCAGCAGTTGTGCATAATGGTTGGTCGACTACATGTGTCGCAGCAGTTGTGCATGCCTTCAGAAGCACAATGCAGCTCTATAATCTATTGCAGTGTGCAGACTTTAAGTGCCATTGATTTCTATGTATATAGGTTTTTCGGGGATAAATCTGCAGGCGAGTTCCAGACATATGGATCGCTTTGTAACAAATATTAATACATGGCATTGAGGCTGGATTGTTGCTTTGCAAGATTTAAACCTTAAATCAATAATTGAGGTGTGTCGTGGGAAAACCGGGATTAATGCATGTGCAGAAAGTTTCATCCCGGATTAGCCTCTGCAGTCCGCACAGACTAATATGGGATGATGCTTTCCGCTTTTTATGCTATTTTCTGTTTGAAGGTAGTCTCTTCTAAACATAAATTCTCTGGAGGCAGAAAGTGCCATCCTGGAGTAGCCTGTGCAGACTGCACAGGCTAATCCGGGACGACACTTTACGCACATGCATTAAGCCCGGTTTTCCCACGACATGCCTCAATTAGTCTCTTTGAGGCTAGACCAGATCCTCATTAGAGTAAAATATATCAATTGAAAGGTGATTCTTTGTTGATCAGTTCAATGAATCAAGATCGAAAAATATATCAGACCGAATATAATTCAAAGAAGGGGCATATAAATGGTAAACTAGATACAAAATTTGCAATTAAATTTATTTAAATAAACAGTATACTGAATAGTATATTAAAAAAATAACTTGAAAGTATTATACATGTTTTAGTATCCAGTTTACCATTTATATGCAATTATTTTAACTCACAATATTAACATCTTTTAACATATGTGTATTTTGTTTTTTCTTGTAATTACCCATCAGCTCATTAAACCTGTGACAGATACATACAACTGGGTCACGAACAGTTCATTCTGATGAAAATCATGTATGGCATGTAGAAAAAAATGGTTTTAAATATTCTTTATCAAAAATGAATTGACAATCATTAATTTTTGTGCAATTAAAATTTAATATGCCCTTTGAAAAAAACAAACGCATGATGGGAAAGATAAGTCGTGCTTTGGATTACATGAATTAGTTTTGGGAAGGGTACAGGTCAAATTGGGAAAATTAGTGTTGTTTTCAAACAAATTAGGAACTTAATCAATTTCAGCAAATACTGCCACAAAGAATTAGAATACAGTAAGTTACAATAAATAAACTCTAAAACAACTTTCTTTCACTTGTACTTGTTTGTTTCCAGGAGGTAAAATGAAAGTCAAATCCATAACTTTAACATACCATACATTACATATATTTAATCTTTTTTGGATCCTTTTGGATTATTTTCCCAGATATTTGGGATTTTTTTTGGGGGGGATCCTTTTGGATTATTTTTTGTGATATTTGGGATTTTTTTTACTCTAAGTTGGGAAAATGTGTAGGTGAATTGGATTGGGAATGCTACTTTTTTATGGTACCAAGTTTATATAGAGGACAAACGCTGCTTTATATTATGACCTCCCCAATATATTGACCACCTTGTCATTGCAGGCACTTCTTGAAATTCCTCAACATTTAATTATATATTTCTAAACATTTTATTATATATTCGTAAACAGTGTATTACATCTTCCTAACCATTTTATTATATATTCCTTAACATTTTATTATATACTTCTAAACATTTTATTGTTTATTCTTAAACATTTATTATATTATTCTTAAATATTTTGTTATATATTTCTAAACATTTTATTATATACTTCTAAACTTTTTATTATGTATTTCTAAACATTTTATTCTACCTCCCTAAACATTTTATTTTATATTGAAATGGCTGCTCACTCTGAAAATACCCAAACAACTTTTTTTGTAACAGATTACTTCAGAAATAATAGAATTACACTAGACTAACCACTGTTTGGTATCACATTGGTGGCAATTTCTAACTGTACTGCTTAAAGGTAATAGTGACACATGTAAATATTGACCAGTGGTGGTGTTGTTTTTACTTAACACACCATTCTTTATATGCAGATATTACATTATTAGCAGTTATTGTTGCTTATCTACTGTAACAAATTGTGCAAAATGCATGCATACATGTTTAATTTAGTATATAGTTGACAAAATAATACAACATGTACCTGTTTTGCCAGTCACCATTCTACAACACCTGCCTATTTTCTGCGGACGTAACTCTTTTGGCTGAGGAAAATCCTGTGTTATCACAGAAGACAATGTCATCCAATGCATATATGGCTGTTTTTTTTATAATTAATACATGAGAAGCACAGAATGGAACACATTTGCAACTCAATTTTTATAATGGTTCTACAGTTGTCCATGAAGTCATGTAGCACCTATTAAAAAGAAACAAGAAGCAGTCTTATGCAACTGTGTTGAATTACACTGGTTATAATTTTCTTAAACTTTTTTCCTGTTTTGTAATTGCAAAAAATACAGAAATTGCTATCACGTCCATGAAGACATGCACTGAGCATGTTGTATATTATTCCTACACGTTTTGTTTTTAATCTGCATTTCAATAAATAACCACTTGTCAGTTGCGCGTGATTGTTAAAATTGATAATCATTAATCTGACTTGTGCACGATCTTCCTTTAGGAAGCGTGCACTAGAGTATTTTAGGATCCGATCATTGAAAAATCACAACACGTTCTGTACTCGCTGTCAATATTTCCCGCCATATGTCAGTCCTGTTTAATCTCAAAACTGTACAAATTGTTGTTCATAATAATGAATACAGTCACAATCATGGTTAAATAAATAAAAAATTACTATTTGATAATTAGTTAAATTAAACTAAATATGATTCAATTCGATATAAATCTTGCAATTTTTATTTTTGTTTAGAGACTACTAGTTACTTGTCAAAATGGCCGCCTCCATGTCGCTGAACTTGCACAACCGGAAAACAACCATGAAGATCGCAGAAATTTCCAGCATTGACATGTCACAATCTGAATTAATGAGAAAATAACATAGGTAATCTTGCATATTCTTTTTCCTTTTGCCCATTAGTTAATCTTTTGCACACTAGGTTTTATCGGACAATATGGTCTCAATTGAAGTTGACCTGTTTCATGAAATTCACCTTCTAAGTTCTATCCATAACTTCTTCTTACAATTAAGTGCTATATCGCCTCTGAGGCATTGCCACACAAGGCATCAAAGAAGTTTTAATTATATTTATGGCTAAACCTTAGAACCTGTTCGTACCAGAAATGGAATTTTGCCTGAAATAATTAAAGATACCCGGAACTTCTGTCGTCTCTGCGCCTTTGGTAAGCAGGGTTTCCAATTTGATTTTGTGAACGCTTGTCACTTTGACACCTGTGTTAGTCTACTTTACAGCCCCAGTTAGGTTGCTAATGTCACCTTGGACTCACTTGTTTATTTTGTCAGCGATCCATTGATGTAAATAAGAATAATAGTTAAGAACTCATTAAGGGTAACTATTTGTGTATGTATCCCGCGCTCGGGAGGTCAAGCCCCGACCAAGGCGCAAATTCCGAAAGGGATTGACCGATGATATGCGGGAGAGAACGTATCCAGCGTAGACATGCCCGCTCTTTCTCCCGGGCGACCCCAGTGTCTCGCTTGCTGGTGTCTTTCGGCGGGGACATCAGGGCGGCCTCGAACCCGAACGTCGTCACTGACCGTATAAACTTTTTATTTTTATATATTGATGTCAAGTTTATACTAAATTTACAGCAATACACTTGTCCAAGATGTGCAACTTTGTGGTTATAATAATAAATGTTAATTTTTATTTTAGGATCTTCCTTCACATTATGGAGTGTTAAACAGACTACAGCTTAGTTTGCCCCAGAACATGGGGCAAACTCATCTTTCTACTCTCTCAGTTGTTTCTTTTTGCTGCCTCAGACTGCCAGAAACTGTGCAATGAACGAGTATTTTATTGAAACAAAGTGCTAATTCAATATAAATAATAATATATGTATTAAAACACTGAACCTAGTGCTCAATTAGTGTAACGAAACTTGTGAGTGTTCAGTGCATGAGGGTAGAAAGATGCACATATTTAGTTGATGTTTCTAATTAAGTTTCAATACAGTGTAATTGAAAAAAAGTCGACAGAAGTTTTGAATAAAAAACAACAACCTTTGAATAAAAATCATAAAAGACTTGGGAAACAAAATGCCTTTGAAACTAATGGAATGTGGGCCAAAATGCCGCTCGAGGAAACACGCCTATGAGTTAAATGCTGCTGTGACCAAAGGCAGCTCGAAGGAGGTTCAGAGTTATGCCAGACTGTGTTACAATGGGGGTCAGCTATGCGACAAGCAGGGACGCAGCATGCTGCACATGGCAGTGTCGTGTGGGAAACTCGACATCGCGGAGTGGGTGCTGGAGGAACTGGGGGGAGACGTGACCCAGAAGGACCAGGAGAGTGGCTGGACTGCTCTGCACAGGGCTGTGTTCTATGGCCAGCTTGCTGCAGCTCGACTGCTCATTCAGGTAAGTTATTTATATTTTATGTTTATATTTTCAGCCTTGCTTGTTTTCATATAGAATACATACAATTTTGCATTATAGCACTCCCTTATTTATCTTCTCTTCACTTGCTGCAGCTAGACTTCACATTTAGGTGAATTATTACCCCTCCCAAGGAGCTTATGTTTTTGTCAGCATTCAGTTTGGTTTGTCTGTTTATCTGTTGTTAGTAAAAAACTTTATACAAAAAATTTATGAACAGATTTGGTGGCGATATGGATTACTGTCTATGTCCAGTAGTTTTTTAGCTGGACTATTCAAAGAATAGGTGAGCTTTCCTACTACCCCGGTGTCGGCATCAGCGTCTGTTTCCGCGTCTGATCTTGGTTAAAGTTTATATTCACAAGTCTTGTAACTTCCAAACTACATAAGTTATTCACTTGAAACTTGCAATATATATTGTCATCAACTCCAGCATCAGAAGCAACATTCCCCATAAGTCGGTTTTGTATTTTGACAGAGTTATGCCCCTTTTTCACATAGATTTTCTGGTTAGTTTATAGTAAAAAGTTGTGTAACTTCAAAACTACATAAGGTATTCACTTTAAACTTGGAATATACCTTTGTTATTCACTCCAGCATCTGGTGCAACATTCTCCGTAACTCTTTTATGTATTTTGACAGAGTTATGCCCCTTTTTCACATAGATTTTTAGTGTGAAGTTTTTATTCAAAAGTCTTATAATTTCTAAACTACATAAGGCAATCACTTGAAACTTGGAATACATCTTTGTAATTAACTACAGCAACAATCCATATAACTCTGTGTTGTATTTTCACAGAGGTATGCCCACTTTTCACGTAGATTTTGGGGTTAAAGTTTTTGTTCTAAAGTCGTGTTATTTCTAAACCACATAAGGCATTCACTTGAAACTTTGAATAAATTGCTGAAATATTTTGCTTTGTATTTCAATAAAGCTATGTCCCTTCTACTTTCCAAACTATGTACCAACTGAAATACTTCGAATAGTCGAGCGCGCTGTCTCTGACAGCTCTTGTTTAAAGGACTCTGTATTATTAGGAGATGGTTAAATTGGCTGCCTTGGGGGAGGTCTGTCCATCTGTGTGTTTTCTAGTTAGCATTTTGTGTTTATATTTTCAGCATCATTTGTTTTAAGTTTTTTTTCTTCAGTGAAACCAATAGTGGAACAGCAGTTGTCCATGTGCACAATGAATACTAACATTATTGGAAATGCAAGTTGCATAATGTAGCACACTTTTTTTTAAACACTTACTTTGCTGTCATAGTAAGCTGAAATGTAATATTTTTTTCATAAACAGTCTTTTTGATACTGGTTTATATAAATGAACAGATAGACTCTTCATTAAGCTGACAGCTCCTTTTTCTTAAATGTGGCAGCCCATGAGATTTTTATCCAAATTGCAGCCGGCCTTGTTTCGAGAAAATTGACGTCAAAGTTGAGGCACTTGATTTTTATGAGAAAGTATGGATTATGATTAAGATATTTCAAATAATTGTTTAAATCTTGAAAACTGTCAACGAAAAATATTATTTATTGGGTTTATTGTATAAAAATTGTAATTTTTGCCATAGCAACCATCTCTTTATTATTATCATTATTGTCCGAAACATTGTACATTCAAAGTTTGTTATTTGGGTAAGGCATTCTAGTAAATATATATTACATAAATTACTTGTCCTCATCATGCTAGGTTCTGTAATGTATGCATGACAAACATTAAAATATGTGTAAAATGTGACATTTGTCGTTATGGTGGCGTTACTTAAACTGCTCATTCTTGCTCGAAACGCATGACCGAGAAAAAGGGAAGCCATTTCCAGTTTCTATGCATATCAATGTATTAAAAACTGCCAGTAACTCATTTTCGCCCAGATACCACATTTGGGCCAAAAATCTCACGGGCTGACACAAATGCTTCAGATGGTTTGACAAAATCTTACCATGAAGTTGATATTGGTACAGTATACAATGTTGTTCAAGTAGCAGTTCCCTGCACTCATGTTAACACTCCATCTTTTGCAGTTCAAGAGTGACATTTTCACTCGGGACCATGAAGGTCTTGGTCCGCTAGGTATTGCTATGAAAGACAGGAAACTGCTGACAGGTGTCCCTCCACCAGGTAAGTCAGGTAATACCTAGGCCAACATTAAAAGTAACTTTTATTTGCCATTGCCTACGTACCCGACCAAAAAGCCCCGACTCAACAGTTTTTCTTTGTTAAATCAAACCTTTTTTTTTTTTATTCAGAATATTCTCTTTTTTTTGTTAAATAAAAGTTTGCTGTTCTTTCATTTTGGTCTTTTTCCATTGGGTTAATAAATTAACTGTATTAGCTAGACCTTGCTTATAATAGGCCATATCAAAATGCAATTCTAATCATGTTTTATCAAACTTGTGAAAACAAAGGGTTGTTGGTCAGCATTTATTGTCTAATTAAAGATGATTGCTAGCAAGCTCTTGTTATATCAATTGACACTTGATTATATTATCAAAAGCATTGTGTGTGTTATTCGCAATATTTAGACGCTAAATGGATCATTAGTAAAATTGCATATTTTTTTTCCCCCCAAAAAATTGCCTTCCTACCTACCCGTTACCAACAACCGTGGGTGGGCAATGGCAAACAAACAAGTTTTTAAGGTTGGCCCTACATAGCAACAGATAAGGTGCATATTTGCATAAATACCCAATTCTGAAACACCATGAGTGACAAAACTCAATTTATTTACTGAATACTCAAAAAATTGCCAAACAGATTGCGTCAAGATTGGTCAATGTTTAACTGATAGTCATTTAGTGAAAATATGAGTGTTCAATGTAAGCTAAATATTACACTGTGACCTGAAAACACTCTATTATGTGAAGTTAGAATAAGACTTCAAAGATAGAATGGACATGAAATATTTATTTTTTTCACACAAAACCGTGTATTTGGTGTTGCTAGGAGTATGTTTGTTATATTCGGTCAATATTATGGTATTTTTGCATTATCCACAACACTTTCAGTAAATCTGATTGTGTCTTTGATCGTTTTTATTATATTTAAAAAACTGTGTTCATGCATGCATGGACACAGTTCTATGTTTTTGTGAAAATTTTGCATAAAAGTATACAGCATTGTAGTAAAATCAATTTTACTGATGCAATTATATATGCAGGTGTATTACAGTAATAACTCTGCAAAATTTTAAAATTGTAAATGTTTAACTGCATATTAAACATTGGTATAATAAAATAATTTATTCTATGTTTGATGTCTTATTCTAACTTCACATAATAGTGTGTTTGAAGTATTTTGATCGCATCATTCGTAAAAGGTTGTAAAATGGTGGGCGTAGTGATGTAATTAGTTTGTTACAGTTTTCTCAATTTGGGTATTTCCAAATTCAATTCATTTCCAATTTCAATTAATGTTGATGGAGTAACATAATCACCAGTACTCGAATAAATCACTCGTCACTCAATTATATTTAAAATGATGGGTTAATATTCAATTCTGGCAAAGTCTCATCTGTTGCTTTGACCTAGGAAACTATGTGTATTAAATTGCATTCAAAACTGAGAAACAAGTTTATGATGTGTAAAGATATCTGTAAAATGAATTTTTTTTTCCTCAAAACAATTTTATATAGAAATAGATATAAAGAAATTGGAAAAAAGGTTCTTTTATTTAATGCTTTTCAGTGAAATATTGGATTTAATTGGTGAAATAAAATCATATATTTTCACTTTTGGAGCAGTGAAAATTAAGATTTTATATTTTCACTGCAGTGAAAATATAACATAAAACAAACAATTTTTCTATCAATAGCTCGATGTACCAGTATAGGTTATCTCCCTTGGCAAATGTATATATATGTACAGTATTTACAAACATTTGTTAACAGAAAACACGTGATAAAATTCAACAAAAATATAATTTAGCGACAATGACGCACAAATTGTGGCACTTTTTTCCCACCATACTTCTGATAAATTTTTTTTTCGAATAATTTATGACGTCATTTTTATGACGTCATAATACACAAACGTGTGACGTTTAAGCTCATCTTGCGCATTTTTATTATGTATTGTCCAAAGCATAAAATAAAAAGAAAATTTGTTGATTTCGCATAATGATCTAATATTTATTTCACTCGTGGTCATAAAAAACTATATTTTCTATGACCTGTCGTGAAATAAAATTTGATCATTCACCGAAATCAACAAATATCCTCTATATCATGTCACATGCTGATGCCACATGCTGACATTTGCCAAAACCAGCATTGGCTCATTTAAATATCTGGTTACAGAAATGCATGTTTTGCGGTGAGGTTTTCTTTATAAAACCCTGGAAATTTTCATAAGGCGTAAAAAAAAAATATGTTTGTTTCAGGTAACCCGACCTACCCTAAAAAACTGCCCCGACCCTAGAACATTTTATTGGGTTTGTCAGATTGATTTTTGTTTTATTTACCTTTTTCAATAATTATATGTGTTTTTGAAAAAAAAAAGTGTTTTGTTTTGATAGCATCCACTTATAAACAATATTTAAGGATATTACTGATATGTTTTGAATATTTATTCAGTTTTAGAATCTTCAAGTTGACATGTGCCAAAAATAAAAAAAAATAAAAAAAATAAAAATCCCGACCTACCTACCCTATTTTTGGGGGGCATGTTACCTGAAACAAACATATTTTTTTTTTTACGCCTAACTGTAAAACAGACATGAATTTATTCAAGTATAAAAATACCTACTTTGAAATTACAATCAAAACTGAATTATTTTGTGAAGGAAGATACTATTAGATGTATGATGTTTTAATATGTCTGTTATATCAGCAATGTATAAATGGTATATTCAATTTGTAATACAAATTTGGGTAGATATAGATATAGATATTGAGAAATGCTTTTATCTTTAAATTACAACTCATGCTGCCAAAATCACCACTGGCTAATTTGAATATCTAGCTAAAGCAGTACATGTTTGGCTACAAGGTTTTTCTTCATAAAACCCCAAAGTTACCTAAATCACACATAGATTTATTAACTTAAGAAAATTTAATGCCAGTGCAAGCTCTGCAGATGCCTTTGCAGTTGGGAATTTCGTCTAGACATTGTGTCATAGATAAAAAAGAAGTGCAGAAACACGTACTTACTCTTACTCCAAAACAGGGAAAAAGTGCCAAAAAAGTCCTTGCAGAGAAAAGTCAGGGAATGTGAAAATTTTGAAAAAAAATTCAGGGAATTTGACCATTATTTTTATCGAATCAAAAGGAAATTTGGCAATAAATGTCAGGGAAAATCACAGTAGTCATGGAAAAAGTCAGGGAATTTTACTATGGAATTTCAGTGACCACCCTGTTTGTATTCGCCAAGCAGTTATTACATCGTTGCACCTTACACATGTTAACGGTGTTCTGATTTTCAGCGTATTCACTGACAGACAGACACGAGGTGTTCACTTGGGGAGATAACTCTAACTTCACTCTCGGCCACGGCACAGAGCAACGAAGACAGACCCCGGAGGTCGTTGACTTCTTTAGGAAACAGCAAAAGGGGATAAAACAGGTATATATAATATAGCTGATGTTTCCATGTATAAAACAGGTATATATAATATAGCTGATGTTTCCATGTATAACTTAATGTTTTCCTGTTTAATTTTTTTTTCTCCATTTCTGTAAAGCAATAAAGAATGCAACAGAACATGCTTGGTTAGAATCATAATTCAAACTTAAATTACTTGTTTACGCAATTAGGGACGCACAGAACATTGGTATCATATTTCACATTAAAATTAATGTGCAGAATAATAAATCTAGTGCATACCAGGTAATTATCATATTGAAAACCAGAGAATTACAGTTATTTGGCACAAATATCAGATTGATAGAACTTTTAACTGGTTTTAGAGTTATAAGTTAACAAACTCGAGGTCTGTAAAGTGGCAGTGGTGTAGTGGATACGGTGTCCGCAATGCGATGGAGCTGGTTTTAGAGTTATAAGTTAACAAACTCGAGGTCTGTAAAGTGGCAGTGGTGTAGTGGATACGGTGTCCGCAATGCGATGGAGAGGTTGTGAGTTTGATCCCTACTCGGTGAGCACTCCAATGATCTTTCTCAACAATATACCAAGTACTGGTTCTGGCCAGGAAACAGACTCAAAAGTGTTTTAGTAAGGCTCTGGGTTTCAAGACATCTGAGCTTAAATAAACAGGTTTAAACTGAACTGTAGTTCTGTCTCTGAAAAATCTGTAAAAGGCTTACTGCTTGTTACAGATTCCTTACAAGTTATACCATATTACCTTCCCTACTTCTACAGATTGTGATGTGCAAGTACCACACAGTGTTCCTAAGTCAGGAAGGTCTTGTGTACACGTGTGGACACGGGCTGGGAGGGAGACTGGGCCATCACACTGAGGAGACATGTCTGGTAAGTCAGGGAAGTACAGATAGTGATGTGTCACACAGTGTTCCTGAGTTAGGAAGGTCTTGTGTACAATTGTGGACACGGGCTGGGAGGGAGACTGGGCCATCACACTGAGGAGACATGTCTGGTAAGTCAGGGAAGTACAGATAGTGATGTGTCACACAGTGTTCCTGAGTTAGGAAGGTCTTGTGTACAATTGTGGACACGGGCTGGGAGGGAGACTGGGCCATCACACTGAGGAGACGTGTCTGGTAAGTCAGGGAATTACAGATAGTGATGTACCACACAGTGTTCCTCAGTCAGGAAGGTCTTGTGTACACGTGTGGACACGGGCTGGGAGGGAGACTGGGCCATCACACTGAGGAGACATGTCTGGTAAGTCAGGGAATTACAGATAGTGATGTACCACACAGTGTTCCTCAGTCAGGAAGGTCTTGTGGACACGGGCTGGGAGGGAGACTGGGCCATCACACTGAGGAGACATGTCTGGTAAGTCAGGGAAGTACAGATAGTGATGTGTCACACAGTGTTCCTGAGTTAGGAAGGTCTTGTGGACACGTGTGGACACGGGCTTAGAGGGAGACTGGGCCATCACACTGAGGAGACATGTCTGGTAAGTCAGGGAATTACAGATAGTGATGTACCACACCGTGTTCCTCAGTCAGGAAGGTCTTGTGTACACGTGTGGACACGGGCTGGGAGGGAGACTGGGCCATCACACTGAGGAGACATGTCTGATAAGTCAGGGAAGTACAGATAGTGATGTGTCACACAGTGTTGTCTTGTGTACAATTGTGGACACGGGCTGGGAGGGAGACTGGGCCATCACACTGAGGAGACATGTCTGGTAAGTCAGGGAATTACAGATAGTGATGTACCACACAGTGTTCTCATTCAGGAAGGTCTTGTGTACACGTGTGGACACGGGCTGGGAGGGAGACTGGGCCATCACACTGAGGAGACGTGTCTGGTAAGTCAGGGAAGTACAGATAGTGATGTGTCACACAGTGTTCCTGAGTCAGGAAGGTCTTGTGTACAATTGTGGACACGGGCTGGGAGGGAGACTGGGCCATCACACTGAGGAGACGTGTCTGGTAAGTCAGGGAAGTACAGATAGTGATGTGTCATACAGTGTTCCTGAGTTAGGAAGGTATTGTGTACACGTGTGGACACGGGCTGGGAGGGAGACTGGGCCATCACACTGAGGAGACATGTCTGGTAAGTCAGGGAAGTACAGATAGTGATGTACCACACAGTGTTCCTCAGTCAGAAAGGTCATGTGTACAATTGTGGACACGGGCTGGGAGGGAGACTGGGCCATCACACTGAGGAGACGTGTCTTGTAAGTCAGGGTAGTACAGATAGTGATGTAACACACAGTGTTCCTTAAGGACATGTGGACATGGTCTGGGAGGGAGACCTTGTCATCTCACTGAGGAGACATATCTGGTAAGTCGTACCAACATGTGGACATGGTCTGGGAGGGAGACCTTGTCATCTCACTGAGGAGACATATCTGGTAAGTCGTACCAACATGTGGACATGGTCTGGGAGGGAGACCTTGTCATCTCACTGAGGAGACATATCTGGTAAGTCGTACCAACATGTGGACATGGTCTGGGAGGGAGACCTTGTCATCTCACTGAGGAGACATGTCTGGTAAGTCGTACCAACATGTGGACATGGTCTGGGAGGGAGACCTTGTCATCTCACTGAGGAGACGTGTCTGGTAAGTCGTACCAACCATCTCACTGAGGAGACATATCTGGTAAGTCGTACCAACCATCTCACTGAGGAGACATATCTGGTAAGTCGTACCAACCATCTCACTGAGGAGACATATCTGGTAAGTCATACCAACCATCTCACTGAGGAGACATGTCTGGTAAGTCGTACCAACCATCTCACTGAGGAGACATGTCTGGTAAGTCGTACCAACCATCTCACTGAGGAGACATGTCTGGTATGTCGTACCAACCATCTCACTGAGGAGAAATGTCTGGTATGTCGTACCAACCATCTCACTGAGGAGAAATGTCTGGTATGTCGTACCAACCATCTCACTGAGGAGACATATCTGGTAAGTCGTACCAACCATCTCACTGAGGAGACATATCTGGTAAGTCGTACCAACCATCTCACTGAGGAGACATATCTGGTAAGTCGTACCAACCATCTCACTGAGGAGACATATCTGGTAAGTCGTACCAACCATCTCACTGAGGAGACATATCTGGTAAGTCGTACCAACCATCTCACTGAGGAGACATATCTGGTAAGTCATACCAACCATCTCACTGAGGAGACATGTCTGGTAAGTCGTACCAACCATCTCGTGCCTTGGGAGGGAGACCTTGTCATCTCACTGAGGACATGTCTGGTAAGTCGTACCAACCATCTCACTGAGGAGACATGTCTGGTAAGTCGTACCAACCATCTCACTGAGTAGACATGTCTGGTAAGTCGTACCAACCATCTCACTGAGGAGACATGTCTGGTAAGTCGTACCAACCATCTCACTGAGGTGACATGTCTGGTAAGTCGTACCAACCATCTCACTGAGGAGACATGTCTGGTAAGTCGTACCAACCATCTCACTGAGGTGACAAGTCTGGTAAGTCGTACCAACCATCTCACTGAGGAGACATGTCTGGTAAGTCGTACCAACCATCTCACTGAGGAGACATGTCTGGTAAGTCGTACCAACCATCTCACTGAGGAGACATGTCTGGTAAGTCGTACCAACCATCTCACTGAGGTGACATGTCTGATAAGTCGTACCAACCATCTCACTGAGGAGACATGTCTGGTAAGTCGTACCAACCATCTCACTGAGGAGACATGTCTGGTAAGTCGTACCAACCATCTCACTGAGGAGACATGTCTGGTAGGTCTTACCAACCATCTCACTGAGGAGACATATCTGGTAAGTCGTACCAACCATCTCACTGAGGAGACATATCTGGTAAGTCGTACCAACCATCTCACTGAGGAGACATACCTGGTAAGTCGTACCAACCATCTCACTGAGGAGACATATCTGGTAAGTCGTACCAACCATCTCACTGAGGAGACATGTCTGGTAAGTCGTACCAACCATCTCACTGAGGAGACATATCTGGTAAGTCGTACCAACCATCTCACTGAGGAGACATATCTGGTAAGTCGTACCAACCATCTCACTGAGGAGACATATCTGGTAAGTCGTACCAACCATCTCACTGAGGAGACATGTCTGGTAAGTCGTACCAACCATCTCACTGAGGAGACATGTCTGGTAAGTCGTACCAACCATCTCACTGAGGAGACATGTCTGGTAAGTCGTACCAACCATCTCACTGAGGAGACATGTCTGGTAAGTCGTACCAACCATCTCACTGAGGAGACATACCTGGTAAGTCGTACCAACCATCTCACTGAGGAGACATATCTGGTAAGTCGTACCAACCATCTCACTGAGGAGACATATCTGGTAAGTCGTACCAACCATCTCACTGAGGAGACATACCTGGTAAGTCGTACCAACCATCTCACTGAGGAGACATATCTGGTAAGTCGTACCAACCATCTCACTGAGGAGACATATCTGGTAAGTCGTAACCTGGTAAGTCGTACCAACCATCTCACTGAGGAGACATACCATCTCACTGAGGAGACATATCTGGTAAGTCGTACCAACCATCTTGTGCCTTTCAGACAATGGTTGTAATTCTTCCCCTTTCAGCTGATTTCAACATTTTTGATGACAAATATTATAATGAACTAAGAAGCAGTTGTGGCGTGTCGTGGGAAACCGGGCTTAATGCATGTGCATAAAGTGTCGTCCTAGATTAGCATGTGCAGGCTAATCTGGGACGACACTTTCCACCTACAGTGGATTTAGGTTTAGAAGAGACTGCCTTGAAACAGAAAAAATAACATTAAAGTGGAAAGTGATGCCTTAATGACACCAGTAGTGTAATGACACCGATCGATAATTGAAGTGCTTTTGCTGTAGTTTGTTGACTGTGTTATATTACGGACACAGATCGGTCTGTACTTCTCCATGATAAAATCGTGTCTGGTTACTAAAGAGACTGATAATAGCAGCTACATGTAATCCTCATGGAAAACGTGCATTTACTGCATAATAATTTCATGTACTATGCTGCATTCATAATGATATAAACTATTAATATGAAATCTATGTACACATTATGTGAAAACATAGTTCTATACAATTTGTTTATTTGTTAGTTGGCTTAATTGATGTTCATAACGTCATGTAATTAATTTTAAAGTACAAAGTGACCATATTGTATTACATTATATTTTAACTTTAGTTCAGCAGAACTCATATAACAGACATAGAAATTAAAAGTTTATTGAAGATTAAGGTATGGAAACTAATTATTAATTAAAATACACAATTTCGGACATACCATATTTTGTGGATACACATAATTCGGATACAGAATGGGTGTTTTATTGCACTTATTGAATTTCATTATCTTTAAATTGTTTTGAAGTTAAAACTCACAAAAGACATAGAAATTAAAATTTATTGAAGTTTGAGGGCTGAAAACTTTGAAGATAATAGTTATACTTTAAAATATGCATGTTCGGACATGCACCATTTTCGGATACACAAAATTCGGATACAACATAAGCGTGATCGGCGGAACTCATGACCGATTGATTTTCTAGAAAAATATGATCCCTGAACATGTATTATGTAGATTTCATTTTCTAAAGGTCATAATTGACTGAACTGCCAAGGTTGTTAATTCCTGTAGGTACCCAAGCTAGTGGAGAGTCTCAAATCAGAGGAGTGTACCATTGTGGCTGCATCGCGAGATCATATGCTGTTCCTTACTAGAAGGTATGATTGCCAAGTCTCTTAACTGTTCAATCATGGGCCTAGGTCTATATTCCAGAAACATCTTAAGTTTATCTTAAACTATTTTCACTCAAGTTCCAATTTTTATGATGTAAAATGTTTAAAACTACAAACAAATTTGGGAATCCCTTTACTGTTTAGTAAATAATAGATAATAATACATACCAATATTACATAGGTAGCACAATGCCATTTAAATATGAAAAAACAATGTAAATGGAATTTTAAGGTTAAGGATAGATATTACTAAGATGTTTCTGGAATTTGGCCCCAGGGTTGTCAACTGTCCAAGAATATCGTCAAATATATTAACTTAAGAAATGTCATTCTTATGATCAGTAATATTATTATACAGTTAATTGGCTGTGCAACAATTCATTATTCAAGAGCAAAGCTAAGAAGTGTCATTATTATGATCATTATTTATAATTGTTCAGTCGAATTGCAATGTAAGAATGTGTTATTCAAGTAATATCACAGGAAGGAAAACTTGGGATAGGACCAGCTGGAAGTTTGTCAGTTGCAAAATTTCAACTGGTCCCAACCAAACTTTTCCTTTAAGTAGATTGTTCAATGTTATTATTATGAAAATAAGCATGAACATATATTATGACTATAGCACATTATAATAGTATTGAATATATTTTTAGTAACACAGAGGACCATAAAAATGTATGTTATAATAGCAAACAAAAACTGATTGAACAAAATATAGGCATGTTCTGGTGCCTTTTTGAAAATGTATTGTATGAGTGACTTCCCTTATCTCCCCAGTGGTACAGTGTTTAGCTGTGGAACGAATGGTTCCCACCAACTGGGCCACGTACCAGTCCCCGACAAGTGTCTGGTTCCCCGTGCAGTCAGCTGCAAGTCACTGAAGGGCAAGATCGTGCTGGGGGTAGCTGCAGGCCGATTCCACTCTGTGATATTCACCAGCAGTGCTGTTTTCACCTGCGGACTGAATGCCGGTCAGCTGGGTAAATACAGGGCTGGTATTCACAAAGCTCCTAATGGATATCTTAACTTAAGTTGTACTTAAGGGAAAATTTCCTATCAAATTTTTTATGAGAAATCCAATGATTTTTGTTTACAAAACATATAGTGATGTCACAAAAATCAACAAGATGATGTCATTATACTGCGCGTGTTTGCTTTATCACCACAGTGTTGAAATAAAGCAAAGTTTATCGCACGGGGTGTTATTTTGTCAATGCTGGTGTGATGATGGGATAAAAGGTCACACTATTAGTATCAAAAAGTGTAGATTGCTTTTTTGTTCTGTTTATAACTGGCACGAAGATGCTCTATCTTGATTAAAAATTTCCAAATTTAACTAGAAACAAATTAATGAATTCTATTATGACCCCTCTTTGCAGTTCAAAAAACATACATGTTTCTAGCACCTTTTGAACATGTTTGCGTTTCTTTTTCGTTTCGATGTAGGTCAACTGAAGTCTAAGGGAGACAGAAGGATAAGCCAATTCAAGCAAGTTTCAGCGTTGAATGTGCCCAACATTGACATCACCATGGTATCTAGTTCGGATGCGGCGACGGTTGTCATGACGAAGGAAGGCGAGATATATGTGCTGCACGAGTACCAGTGTCGGAAGATAGCGTCCAAGTAGGTGCTTACTATGAGATGTTATTTAATACAGCATTCAGGCCATATGTGTTCATTAATTGTTCTTTTTTTTGCCGTGGTTTTGAGAGGTTGAGATTATTATTGGTACTAGAGGGTTAGATTGTTTGACCAAAATATGAGATGTATTTTACTGGCAACATGTGAAGTATAATTTTGCGTATTTGTTGATGCGTACATGTGGCAAAAACTTTGTGATACCAGTACATAAAACAGAACCTCTTTCTGATTGCACAAGTTCTCGTGTACACATAGTAACTGAAGGTTAGAAGTATAAAAAATGACCTGGCAGAATGTTACACAAAAAAACACAAACTGTGCCTCTCAATTGGTTGATCCAGGTAACACAGTAGATTTCATAAGTTATCTGGTTTTAAATGAAATTTAATATTAATATGAGGTATGGGAAAATTGGGCTAATGCATGTGCATAAAGTGTCGTCCTGGATTAGCCTGCACAGGCTAATACAGGACGACACTTTATGCACATGCCTTTAGCCCGGGTTTCCCACGACACGACTCATATATTGTTTAAGTCGCCCAGATATCGTGCGGCTGTGTGTGGTTGGAGGGAACCTGGACCACACAGGCTCACAGATCCTACGAGAGAATGGCGGCCGCAAACTGGTCATCAGCTACCTGAACTCCACAGGAAAGGTTGGTTGGCCATGTTAATACAAGTGCTTCAATTCCTGACTGTTAACAAGTAAAAAATATGAAAAGTCAGTTTTGAACATATAAAATAAGTGGGTAAAACAATTAAATTTAGGGTATTACTTTTAGTACTTAAAATTAATATTTGATTTAATGTTGAGCAGTGTTGAACCAGTGATGTTAATTTGGAAAAAGGAATACTTTTATTTAATGATATATATTGTGATACTGTTTTAATGGATCGTTAATAATATCAAGCTCGTAAGACACTGTTAATAAGAAATCCCAATTCAGTGCTCCAGGTAAGTTTTTGTTTACAGGGTATATGTATGCTCAATCGAAAATTTATGGCAATAATTGTATGTGTAGCAATAATTTATGGGGGTAAATGTATGTTCAGTTGTGGAAATTGGTTAGCTTTAATGTGCAACAGAAAGCAATAGAATAATCTTAAATAATGTTGCAGACATTTCATGAAGGTAATAACAATATTTAAAAAAAGGAATTCTACATATTCACACTTCTAACAGTCGGATTACATTTATGGTCTGTTTTTCATTTCCATGTTTACACAAAAGGTTGAAACTTCCTGCGTAAATGTACACAGGTTGCATTGGCGTAGTGGATATGGTGTCCGCCTAGCGATCGGGAGGTTCCGGGTTTGATCCCCACTCTGGGAGCGTTCTCAAGATCTCCCCCAAAGACACCAAGTACTGGTTCTATCCAGGAAACAGACTTGATTGTGTCTCTATAAGCCTTAGGCTTTCGATGTAATCGAGCTAAAATAAATAGGTTTAAACTAAATGTTCACCTTTATTTTCTGTGCATTTCTTGTGATTTTCTTTGCATAAATTGTGCTGGTACATGTGTTATATTGACATCTGCCAATTGTATTTATCGCAGGTGTTCATTTGGGATGAAAGGAGTCCAAGTCTTAAGAGAGCCAGCTGGCTTATCAGGCGTCAGCTCTTTGTGACTGACTTTATGTTGACTGAGAGTGGGGTTACCATAGTGACCGACGAAGGGGAGGTGTTCGTCTGCACGCTGTCAAATAAACCGGCACCTGTCAGGGACAACAGTCTTCAGGGTGGACATAAAGGTGAACTTAAAGCATGATAATTATTGTAATTATTATGCCCTCCATCAAAGATGGTGGGGTATTTAGTAGACTCTTGATGCCTTGAACGCGATTGTCTCGAATTTCTTGTTGGCTTGAAGTTTCCTTGAGGGACCGATATTTTACTGCTATATATTCATATAAACTTCTGTCGTTTGGCTTGAATTCGCGAGGGTCGAATTTTCGGATAGCGTGAAGTGTTTGTCTTGGTTCAAAATCATAGTTTGTACATATTTTATTGTTTGTTTGGCTGTTGCACGCTTCGGGCGTATAGAGTCGTTAGTAGATTAGGTGTGATTGATTAGTGTCAAGCGTTGAGAGAATGCACTAATTGATTTCACAGCTTTCATAAACAAAATAAATGACGTTATTAAAATATATAAATAAATGTTTGATGTCTGTTAATATTACAGATATCTGAATACTCTTTGATTGAAGATTTGAAAAAGTCAGACAGATTGCTGGCCGTACATGTATAAGTACACATTCTTGAACTCTGTTTAGCTCAAAGTTTAGATGGCTCAAAGTTTCTTTGCCTGTGTCTGAGACTTGGAGCTACTGGGAGTCGACTGTATTAGTTTGCTAATGTTGGTCAGTAGTTGGTCGGTCTGTCGGTCGGTTTACCACTTTTGTTTCTGCTCTCTAAGTTGTTGTTTTGTTTCTGTGGAAGCCCTTGAATGTGATATATACAAGATTTCTACTTTTTTTCTTGACAAAGTACCTTGGGAGTGGCCATCAAAGACCTTTATGTTTTATTTTTTGTCAAAATCCCTTGAAGACTATGATTTCTATTTTTTGTGTGACAGCTATCCCAGAGAGTAGCTATAAACAGGGACAGTGATGTATTTCTATGTTCTTCCTGTGACAGAACCTCTGGAGAGTGAAAAATCAATATTACGTTTGATTGTGATTGATGAATTTTTTCCTTTGTCAGACACCCAACAGGTTGACTATATAAAACTTATTCATATATTTAGTCCCATCTTGGTGGCAATGAAATTTGATAATTTCTTTCTGTGACAGACTCCCTCGAGGTTGACTGTTTAAAACTGTTGCACAGTGTGAAACCTCATCAGACACATCATGCAGATAAAGTGACTGCCTGAACACAATTATAACCACCTCATACATAAGTTTGACTTGTAGTTTGTGGGCAGTATTTGCTGTCAATGAAAATATTACTGTGGGATCACACATTTTCGTGGAGGTGTAATTTTCACGCTTTTCGTGTTCCTGGCATTGACCACCGCGAATATTTACAGATTTTGTAATTTAGCAATGCCTTGGGAGTTTGCACATACGTTAATATGTACGTCGGTATAATCGTTCATAAATATACATATGAGGCGCGTCGTGGGAAAACCAGTCTTAATGCATGTGCATAAAGTGTCATCCCGGATTAGCCTGTGCAGTCTGCACAGGCTAATCCGGGATGGCACTTTCCGCTTTTGTGGTATTTTCTGTTTCATGGAAGTCTCTTCTAGACATGAATACACTTTAGGCGGAAAGTGCCATCCCGGATTAGCCTGTGCGGATTGCACAGGCTACTCAGGGACAACAATTTACGCACATGCATTGAGACCGGTTTTCTCACGACGCGCCACATATGTACGTCAGTATAATCGTTCATAAATATACATATGTAAATGTGACTGTCCTGATGTTTTAATCATTTACTTCATAAAGTCTTTTTAATTTTAATTTGGTGTAAAACAGGTTATCTGCACAGGTTGACAGTTTCATTTCACAAGTTAGCATTTTGAGTAAAGAATTAGCACCCTCGATGTGGAGCCTATTTTTCAGTTGGCATATAATTAACAACAAGGTGTCAGATTGACACCACGTGATACAACGTGATATAAAATATATATTTTCTTGCCTATATATGCGGCCCCTATTGTTCAGAAGTGGCCCATTCTTATCAAGAGCCTAATTTGGTACTGATACACACGTTTATTGCGACAGACAAGGTGTCACAGTAAGACCCATCACTGGTATTCTGCAGAGTTTGGCGATTCATCGAATAATTGATGCGTTTTTGGTAAAACATAACTGTATTTTTTTTCAAAACTCTATTTGCGCGAATTTAAGACCGCGAATATGTCCTTGATCGCAAGTGCACGAAATTTGTACCCTACGAATTCAAGTGATTCCACAGTAGCTGCCTTAAGCAAGTATTCACCAAATAATTGTATTATGATCGTTTATTAACATAATGATATTATGGTCAGTCATTAAACAATCAATGCAAAATTTGTGATCATGTGGCACCAATAACAAATCAGCCTGTCTTCTACCAGTTAAGAAGTTTCCCATCATTTGAAATGCAAATCTTTCTTTCTGTAGCAGAGTTCCAGCAGGGTGACTATTTAAAGCTATGAATATTTCTTCGTGTGACACAGTTCCAACAGGGTGACCATTTAAAGTTTATGGTTATTTCTTCCAGTGTCACAGTCTCTGGAGGGTGACTATTTTAAGTTATGGATATTTCTTCTTGTGACACAGTTCCAGCAGGGTGACTATTTAAAATTATGGTTATTTCTTCCTGTGTCACAGTCAGTACAGGGTGACTGTTTTAAGCTATGAATATTTTTTCATGTGACACCATTCCAGCAGGGTGACTATTTAAAGTTATGATTATTTCTTCCTGTGTCACAGTCTCTGGAGGGTGACTGTTTTAAGCTATGAATATCGTTTCCTGTGACACAGTTCCAGCAGGGTGACTATTTAAAGCTTGGATTATTTCTTCCTGTGTTACAGTCTCTGAGGATGACTATTTTAAGCTATGAATATTTCTTCCTGTGTCACAGTTCCAGCAGGGTGACTATTTAAAGTTATGGTTATTTCTTTTTCTTTCATTCTCTCTGGAGAGTGACTTTAAAGTTATGAGTACCAGCAGGATGACCATGTAAAGCTCTGATTATTTTTCCTGGTGACAGAGCCCGTAGAGGATGACTATATTTGAAGCTATGATGACCATGTAAAGCTCTGATTAATTCTCCTGGAGACGGAGTCCCTGGAGGGTGACTATTTATTAAAAACTATGATGGCCATGTAATGCTATGATAGATTCACTTGGTGAAAGAGTCCCTGGAGGGTGACTATATTTAAAGCTATGTTGACCATGTAATGCTATTATTATTTCTCCTGGTGACAGAGTCCCTGGAGGGTGACTATATTTAAAGCTATGATGACCATGTAAAGCTATGAATAATTCACCTGGTGACAGAGTCCCTGGAGGGGGACTATTTATTTAAAGCTATGTTGACCATGTAAAGCTATGATTATTTTTTCCTGGTGACGGAGTCCCTGGAGGGTGACTATATTTAAAGCTATGATGACCATGTAAAGCTATGAATAATTCTCCTGGAGACAGAGTCCCTGGAGGGTGACTATTTATTGAAAGCTATGATGACCATGTAAAGCTATGATTATTTCCCTTTGTGTCAGAGTTTCTGGAGGGTGACTATTTATTTAAAACTATGTTGACCATGTAATGCTATGATTATTTCTCCTTGTGTCAGAGTTCCTGGAGGGTGATTATTTATTTTAAGCTATGTTGACCATGTAATGCTATGATTATTTCTCCTTGTGTCAGAGTTCCTGGAGGGTGATTATTTATTTTAAGCTATATTGACCATGTAATGCTATGATTATTTCTCCTTGTGTCATAGTTCATGGAGAGTGACTATTTTAAGCTATTGACCATGTAATGCTATGATTATTTCTCCTTGTGTCAGAGTTCCTGGAGGGTGACTATTTATTTTAAGCTATGTTGACCATGTAATGCTATGATTATTTCTCCTTGAAACAGAGTCCCTGGAGGGTGACTATTTATTTTAAGCTATGTTGACCATGTAATGCTTTGATTATTTCTCCTTGCGACAGAGTCCCTGGAGGGTGAGTTTGGGCGGATGACGCTGCTTGAGTTGTTGATGAAGGAGGAGGTTGAAGAGCTGCAGGTGCACAAGGTGCCCAACGCTCACCGAGCCTCGTACGTGACCGTCGACAAGAAGGGACGTAACTACGCAGTACTGCAGTCATTGCCGAATGCATGGTATTGGCAGTGGTCGAAATTAGCACAAACCCATAAGCTCTGCACTGCTGGTAGAGGGCAAACTGGGCTTGCTCAGATTCTAGTTTTACATAGGCAGTCTTGAAACGTTCTCTTTCTCTTAAGTAATAATGAGGCGTGTGGGAAAACCGGGCTAAATGCATATGCGTAAAGTATCGCCCCAGATTAGCCTGTGCAGTCTGCACAGGCTAATCCGGGACAGCACTTTCCGCATTTATGGTATTTTCTGTTTCAAGGAAGTCTCTTCTAAACATAAATCCACTGTAGGCGGAAAGTGCTGTCCTGGATTAGCCTGTGCGACCATGTTGACCATGTAATGCTATGATTATTTCTCCTTGTGTCAGAGTTCCTGGAGGGTGACTATTTATTTTAAGCTATGTTGACATTGTAATGCTATGATTAATTCTGGAGGGCGACTATTCATTGTAAGCTATGTTGACCATGTAATGCTATGATTATTTCTCCTTGTGTCAGAGTTCCTGGAGGGTGACTATTTATTTTAAGCTATGTTGACATTGTAATGCTATGATTAATTCTGGAGGGTGACTATTCATTGTAAGCTATATTGACCATGTAATGCTATGATTAATTCTGGAGGGTGATATGGGCCTGAGAGATTTTGATTGATGTTCCCTTATATGCGTTCTCTTGCTCTCAAGTAATAATATAAAATATATAAATGCTGTCTTGCTTGGCCAAACTGCTAATTTCGATGACTGGGTATGGGCCTGAGAGATTTTGATTGATGTTCCCTTATATACCTCTTTTGGTTAACAGAGAATAATGGGTTGTTTGTGGTACACTGGTTTTAATGGAGCCTAATGCAATGTTTGCATGGCTGTCTGTAAGGCATCTGTATACATTAAACAGAAAGTTTGTCCAGTATCATTTGTATGATAAAAATATGTTGGACTGAATGATGTTACTTTTCTTTCTCTTAATTGTCTTTTTCTGTATGTTTTGAAAGGGTGACTTAGCAAAATAATTGAATTAAAATTCATGTTTGTTGCTGACCACTAATTTACATGATTTTTTGCAAATCGTAATATCAAGTACGAACGCGATACTGCGAAAGGCGATATTACGAAATGACGGGATACTACGAATAAGGCAGCCGGTCCGTCCGTTTTCCTTATATATTTAACTACAAAAAGATGCGATACTACGAATTCATGATACAACGAAAGATGCGTTACTACGAACAAATTTTCTGTCCCATCATAGTGTTTGTATTGAAATGTGAACGCGATACTACAAATCATATTGTCAAGGAGATTTTTCACACCTTCTCAATGAAGATTTCACACCTCTGGCCAGTCAGACACCTAGTCAGTTTGTTTGCACCGTGGACGAATATAGTTGTTACCACATTTATTAACCATTTGAAGCCGCTTTAAATGATGTAGTGTGAGATTTGTGTTTGCCTAAATGACTTTCGCATATGTCACTGCGAATTGGATTACTGTGCCTGGATTGATTTTATACCTTTTTATTAGTCCTCTACCGGTGTTTCACCGGAGGGGACTATAGGTTTGCCGTCCGTCCGTCCGTAACGCTGTCCGTCCGCAAAATATTGTTCCTGCGATAACTCAAAAAGTACTGAAGATATTTCGATGAAACTTGGTATACATATAAACGGCAATGTGAGGATAATGCAAGACCTTTAGTTTTTCATCAGAGGTCAAAGGTCACGTGACTGTTACTAAAAATATAAATAAACTAAATACTGTTATAATTCGAAAAGTACATAAGATATGACCATGAAACTTGGTACAAAGATTGAACTATCGGTTTGCCATCCGTCTTTGTGTCTCTCTATCTGTTCGTCCGTATGTTTCAGTCCGTCTGTCTGTCTGTCCCCAAAACCTGGTTTCTGCACTAACTCAAAAAGTACTGAACTTATTTCGATGAAACTGGGTATACATATTAACGGCAATGTGGCTATGTGAGGATTATGCACGACCTTTTTTTTTCACCAGAGGTGAAAGGTTACTTGACTGTTACTAAAAATATAAATAAACTAAATACTGTAATAATTTGAACTGGACATAAGATATGACCAAGAAACTTGGTACAGAGATTGGACTATAGGTTTGCCATCTGTCTGTGTGTCGTTCTGTCTGTTCGTCCGTATGTCTGTCTGTCCGTCCGTCCCCAAAACCTGGATCCTGTGATAACTTGGAAAGTACTGAAGACACTTTGATGAAACTTTGTATATGTAGCAACAGCAATGTGAGAATTATGCACGACCTTTTATTTTTCACCAGAGGTCAAAGGTCAGGTTACTGTTACTAAAAATAGAAATAAACTTAATACTGTAATATTTTGAAAAGAACATAAGATGTGATCATGAAACTTCATGAAATTTGGTAAACAGATGGACTTTGGGTTTGCCCTCCGTCTGTGTACGTCTGTCTGTCTGTTCGTCAGGCGGTCTCACTCTGTCTGTCTGTCCCGTCCCCAAAACCTGGATCCTGCGATCACTAAAAAAATACTGAAGATACTTTGATGAAACTTTGTATACATAGAAAGAGCAAGGTGAGGATTGTACACAACCCTTTATTTTTCACCAGAGGTCAAAGGTCACATGACTTAAAATAGAAATAAACTTGATACTGTAACAAATCGAAAAGAACATAACATGTAATCATGAAACTTGGTACACAGAATGGACTATATGACTGCCCTCTGTCAGTTTAGTACTGCAATAACTCAAAAAGTAACTCGAATGTCTGGTCAATGTTACTAAAATAGAAAAAAACAACAACTTAATACTGAAGGGACAAATGGGATTTGAATATGAAACTTTGTACATCTACAGATAAAGGGCGATTTGACGGTATTGCACAATGTTTAATTAGTAGGGGTTTTTACCGGTAGGGGACTCCTGTATTGCTTGCAATACTATCAAAGCCTTGTTTATAATGCAATACAATTGTTATGTCAAATGCAATTACTTTTATTAATAAACGTGCTAATGTTCATAAATGCAACGACATGACGCAAAATTAAAACGTAATGTAAGAACAATTACGTAATAACTGTAATTTTCTAAAGATGCGATACTGCGAAAAACGCGATACTACAAACAATCAGTGTGTCCCTGACTATTCGTAGTATCGCTTTTCGACTGTAATTGTCTTTGGCTAACATTTATTTTTTCTTGGAAACATTTAATAAGTTGAATTTTTAGCTAGAATATTTGAAGAAAAAAGACAAGCTATTGTTGCCGCTCTGTCGTCTGCATCAGCGTCGGCATCTGCATCAGAGTTGGAGTCTGCTTCTGCATTAATTAAGTTGTTTGGTGAAGTTTTTCGTCAGAGTCCATTTCTCAAAATCTATCAAATGTATTCATTTGAAACTGTCAATATGTGTTCACTATCAAAAGGGTGATGCCTAACAACAAGACAGGTGACCCTGTGATTTGTATTTCCAGAGTTATCTGCCCTTGTATGGACTTACACCTTCACATAAATGACAATTTTTTGGTAAATATAAAATTTCTCAATAACTATCAAAGACATGAAATTGAAACTCAACGTACTTGTTTATGGTGTGGCCCCATTCTGCAGATAAGAGGAGGTTACTCTCTCAAGGATTTTGTTGGAGTTATTGCCCTTTGTTCAACTTAGAATTTTGCTTTAGGTTAAATTTTTCAATATCCATAAGAGGTATTGACTTGAATTTCAATAAACTTTATCACAGTGATGAACCTATTTTATAAACAAAAGGCCAGATTACTATCAAATACAAGACAGTCAAGCGTCCAGCACCCCTAGGCGGTGTTCTTGTTTTTAAAGGATGCATTTTATTAACTGGCATTTCAAAATAGTAGACTTATTTTGATTAATAATATTTTGATTTTTCTTTCAGTTTAACAGATGTTCCAAGCATCTCGGCGAGTGAGATGACTGAATGTTTTAGCAAGCTGCTTAGTGAATCAGATGAATTTGATCTCATCCATGATCTCATTTTAAAGGTTACTGACCACCATAATAAAAAATTATTTTGCTATTAATAATGTCAATTTTAAATGTTTGTTACAAGTTTATATAATTTTAATTAATTTTTTACTAAAAGATCTTATTCTTATTTTGCTAATCACACCACAGTCATACAGATGAATATTTTGTCTGAATAGTAAAAAAATGTTTTAAAATAAATTTTAATAAAATATGATATAATTCTTAATTACAGTACAAGTACATTATACTACCTGTTCAGTCATGCCCTGTTGTATGTATTCGTTAGGTCATCTCTAATATATTTCTTCTAGATGAAGGGTCAGAACTGGCCAGTGCACAAGTTTATTATGATCACACGCTGTGCCAACTTCTCAAACCTGCTCGTCAACTGTAACCATGACGACTGCAACACTGAGGTCCCAACACTGGAGATAAATGATATTCACCCACAAATAATGGAGCAGGTTTTGCAGTATATTTATTCAGACACCTGCGATCTACTGGTAGCAGGCACGAAATTTCAACTGCGAGAAGATAATTCTGAATCTAACACTAATAATTTGCATGAAGATATTTTTACTATGGAAAGTCATGTGGTCAAAGAGCGTAATCATAGTGGTAAATCAGCATATGAAGTTATTAATGAAGCCAAAGAGGAAAAATATACAGGAAAGAAGAAAATGGAACCTAAAGAGGAAATAGGACATGGAGAAAGCAATCCTCTAAAATTGCTGCTGGATGTCGCAAAAAAGTGGGGGATTAAAGGATTGGCCAAAAGGCAAGTTAATATTCTATCATTGTCCTATTTCTTAGACATCAATTCTGCAAAACCTAGTTTTTCATATTTGTTGTATTTGTTGCTGTTGTATATGCTCTGAAGGAGTGTAACACAAACATGTGTCGACTGTAAGAGATCTTTATTACAAGTGCAGCTGACCAGTGGTCAGTTTAAGGTGGGTCTATCTGAATATCTGAGCATGTGCAGCATAATTAAAACTTGCATTATAAAACAATATTTAATGTATGTTTGTGGACAAAAAGAAAAGCAGTAAAACATCTGAAGTGTTGACATTGCCCTGCAATTGGCCACACTTCAGACCTTTGGTCACTAATAAGTCACTTGTTGTCACACAATTTATGTTTTTGGGAACATGACTTATTTGTTTTGAAATCTGTATTGCAGGGTTGCTGGCTTCAGCTACCGTAAGGGGAAGATAGAAGACACTGGGAAGATGGTCCCAAAGCGGGCATTGAAATTTGAGAGGGACGAATTGCAGTTAGTCTTTTATTTATTTAAATTGTCTATCATTTTTAAATTAATGAGAAATAGAAACAAGATACAGTTGCTATCGTTTTACCAAATACTGGGTTTAAATTTCAAGTTCAGTTCAAAATTTGCCTTTTCACAGCAGCATGAATTTTCACAATTGTTTAAAGGTTTGAAATGTAATTAATACTGATAGTATTTTCTGTTTGACAATTTGACATACAAGACAAATGGTTATGGTGCATGTAGTAAATAAATGCTGTTTTCTATGTTGTACATTTCAAATAGAAAATCATCTGAAACTTGTGGTGGGAAACCAGGGCTTAATGCATGTGCCTAAAGTGTCGTCCCGGATTAGCCTGTGCAGTCTGCACAGGCTAACCTGGGACGGCTTTTTTTGCCTACAGTGGATTTATGGTTTAGAAAATATTTACTTGAACAGAAAATACCATACAAGCGGAAAGTGTCGTCTTGCATTAGCCTGTGCAGACTGCACAGACTAATCTATAACGACACTTTACGCACATGCATTAAACCTGGTTTTCCCTTGACAAGCCTTATATCTTCTGACAGAAATACTAAGTCAGAGTGTTATGATGTGTCTGTGAAGTCAAAGGATGGGGTGGTGTTCCACTGTCACAAGTGTGTCTTGGTGGCCAGACTAGAGTACTTCCACAGCATGCTGGCATCGGGATGGATGGAGGTAACCAGTCTATTGTTTGAATGCATTTAGATTTATGAGTTGAGTTGTTTTCTGGTGGCCTGACTAGAATACTGCCACAGCATTCTATAAATGGGATAGCTAGTCTATTGTTTTGACTTTATTTGAATGTTTGTATGTCGAAGTGTCGTCGGGTGCCAGACTTATAGGGACAGTGAGACAGTTTTGGGTTGGAAAAACATTTCTCTAAAAATGGAATTTTTAAACAGGACATTGTAGAATCTGTCAAAATTATTGTCTGTTATGCTGTTTTGGTTCCAAAACATAATTATTTTGATATTTATTATGTATTTTGTGTAAACAAATTACTAAGGTATGTCTACCAGCTAGTAATATATTATAGCAGGATAAGATATTCATCAAAAGTTAACTTTGCACAAGCAATTTTTTTTTTCAAACCTCAAAATATGAGCATTAGATGTATTTTAAAACAGGAACAAGCAAGTTGAAGAAAATTATTTTTCACAGCCAACAACTGCGAAACTGCCCCTTTAATTGGGCTCCTTATCTGTAGAGATGATTTTAGGTGTGTCGTGGAAAAAAATGGTCTTAATGCATTTGCGTAAATTGTCGTCCCGGATTAGCCTATGCAGTCCGCACAGGCTAATCCGGGACAGCACTTTCCGCTTTTATGGTATTTTCTGCTTCAAGGAAGTCTCTTAAACATAAATCCACTGTAGGCGGAAAGTGTCGTCCCGGATTAGCCTGTGCAGACTGCACAGGCTAATGGGGGACGACACTTTACGCAAATGCATTAAGCCCGGTTTTCCCACGACGGGCCTCATTTTAGGTTTATAATACAGACACTTAACCGATCAATCCCAGACTTACATGTATGCTGTTTATTAACCTTTGCATTTGTTTTATGATAAATTGTCCAAGTAAAATGTTGCAATTAATTTACATTCATTAAGAGGTTATTCCAAAACAAAACCACATTTTATTTTGCCATTTGAGTGTTTGTTGCGCATACTTTGTACAATGTTTGTATTTATTAATAATGAATTACCAGAGATCCAATAAGAAATGTAGTGTTCACAGTTCAGTCTTTGTCATCCAGGCTAGCGGAAATTTCAGCAAGTCAGTTTAAAACGGTACTATTAGGTGCTGAATTAAACTTTTCAGACGTCCTCAAGTAAAGCCCTGACCCTGGCAGTTCCTAGTGATATTCTAGAGGTACTCCTGGATTACATCTACACTGATGAGTCACAGCTTGTGAACAGTAAGTATTCTTTTTTATACCCACCTTGAGAAGATGGCGGGGTAAATTGGTTTGCTAATGTCGGTCTGTCGGTAGGTCAGTCGGTAGACCATATTTGTTTCTGCTCTCTTAAGTCCAACAGTTTTCATCCGATCTCCTAACTTCATGAAATTTTTTGTGGGCATTATATCTGGGCCATGTTCGATAATCAACTAAATCACTCCGGGAACTGTGGAGTTATGGCCCCAGAACTGTCGTCCTGGATCAGCCTGTGCAGTCCGCACAGGATGATCTGACAACACTTTCCGCTTTTGTGGTATTTTCTGTTTCAAGGAAGTCTCTTCTAAACATAAATGCATTGTAGGCGGAAAGTGTCGTCGTGGATTAGCCTGCACAGGCTGATCCGGGATAACACTTTACGCACATGCCTTAAGCCAGGTTTTCCCTTGACAGTAAGCCTCATACGATTATCACAAGCATTTGGACATCCAAGGTTTATCAGAAGTATTTTTGAACCGTACTTATTTTTTCAGGCACCCAGAATGTGGAACTGTTGTGCAATGTACTGGTAGTAGCTGACCAAATGCTGGTGACGAGATTGAAGGAAATGTGCGAGGCCTCCATTGCAACCCTGGGTAGGTGCAGATGGAAGTTTTTACCTTGAAGTTGTATAAGATGGTAACCCCAAGCCGTGATTAAAGTCTATCTTTGCTTTATTTGTAATATGTAAAAATCATTCTGTTGTTTTGCCATAGTGACACTGAAGAACGTGGGAGAGCTACTGGAGTTCTCCAGCAAGTACAACGGGGACCAACTGAAGGCTACATGCCACCAATTCATTGTCCTCAACTTGGCCGCACTGTTGGAAGGGAGGTGAGAAATTGAAATACTACACTTCAGTAAGGGGCAGAAAAAAAAAATAAAAAATTCAATTAGGGTCAGCTGGAAATACACTGTACATTTTCTCTGGACCTAATTGGTTGTCTTCAAAATCCTCACTGTATTTCTACTGGCTTTTTTATGCCCCTGAAGGGAACTTCCGGGGCATATAGTAATCGCATCGTCCGTCCGTCCGACCGTGCTTCCATCCGTCCGTCATACATTAGTATTGACGGGATATAAATGAAACTTCATATATAGATAGAGGAAATGAGAGGAAGTGCAGAGCATAAGGACCACAACTCTTTCTTCAATATTTACAGAGTTATTGCCCTTTGTTTTATTTTCTTGTGCGGAGCATAACTCCATTAGTATTGAAGGGATTCAAATGAAACTTCATATAATGATAGAGGATTATGAGAGGAAGTGCAGAGCACAAGGACCACAACTATTTCTTCAATATTTATGGAGTTATTGCCCTTTGTTTTATTTCCGTATTTGAAGCATTAATTTTCTTGTGGAACATAACTAGATTTGTATTGAAAGGATTCAAATGAAACTTCATATAATGATAGAGGACAATGGGAGGAAGAGCAGAGCACAAGGACCACAACTTCTTCAATATTTACAAAGTTATTGTCCTTTGTTTAATTTTCTTGTGCGGATCATAACTCCATTAGTATTGACGGGATTCAAATGAAAGTTCATTTAATGATAGAGGACAATGAGAAAAAGTGCAGAGCACAAGGACCAAAACTCTTTCTCCAATATTTATGGAGTTATTGCCATTTGTTTTATTTCCTTATGTCAAGCATTAATTTTCTTGTGTGGAGCATAACTCCATTAGTATTGAAGGGATGCAAATGAAACTTCATATAATGCTAAGAGGACAATGAGAGGAGGTGCAGAGCACAAGGACCATAACTCTTCAATATTTACAGAGTAATTGCTCTTTGTTAGCTCGACTATTCGAAGAAAAGATGAGCTATCCTACTACCCCTGGAGTCGGAGTCCGCGTCTGAATTGGTTAAAGTATTTATTCAAAAGTCTTGTAATTTCATTACTACATGAAATATTCACTTGAAACTTGGAAAATACCTTTGTCATCAACTTCAGTATCAGGGCCAACCTTTGCCCATAACTCTGTTTTGTATTTTAACAGAGTTATGCCCCTTTTTCACTTAGATTTTCTGGTTAAAGTTTATATTCAAAAGTTTTGTAACTTCAAAACTACATAAGTTATTCACTTGAAACTTGGAACTAACCTTTGTCATCAACTCCAGTATCAAGAGCAACATTCCCCATAACTCTGTTTTGTATTTTGACAGAGTTATGCCCCTTTTTCACTTAGATTTGCTGGTTAAAGTTTATATTCAAAAGTTTAGTAACTTCAATACTACATAAGCTTGTCACTTGAAACTTGGAACTAACCTTTGTCATCAACTCTAGTATCAGGAGCAACATTACCCATAACTCTTATTGTGTATTTTGATAGAGTTATGGCCCCTTTTCACTTAGATTTTCTGTTTAAAGTTTATATTCAAAAGGTTTGGTAACTTCAAAACTACATCAGTTATTCACCTGAAATTTGGAACTAACCTTTGTCATAAACTCTAGTATCAGGGGCAACATTACCCATAACTCTGTTTTATATTTTGACAGAGTTATGCCCCTGTTTCACTTAGATTTTCTGGTTAAAGTTTATATTCAAAAGTTTAGTAACTTCAATACTACATAAGCTTTTCACTTGAAACTTGGAACTAACCTTTGTCATCAACTCTAGTATCAGGAGCAACATTACCCATAACTCTTATTGTGTATTTTGATAGAGTTATGGCCCCTTTTCACTTAGATTTTCTGTTTAAAGTTTATATTCAAAAGGTTTGGTATCTTCATAACTACATAAGTTATTCACCCGAAACTTGGAACTAACCTTTGTCATAAACTCTAGTATCAGGGGCAACATTACCCATAACTCTGTTTTATATTTTGACAGAGTTATGCCCCTGTTTCACATAGATTTTATAGTTAAAGTTTATATTCAAAAGGTTTGTAACTTCAAAACTACATAAGCTATTCACTTAAAACTTAAAACTAACCTTTGTCATCAACTCTAGTATTAGAGGCAACATTACCCATAACTCTGTTTTTGTATTTTGACAGAGTCATGCACACTTTTTACATAGATTTTTTGGTTAAAGTTTTTGTTCCAAAAATGTATAAACTATACACATTTTCACTTAAAAGTTTTGTATTTTAACAAATTTATGCCCCTTCCACTATCCAAAATATGTACCAACTGAAATACTTAATAATAAATGTCAGTCCAATAATTTTTTCGAAAATTGTGAATTTCAGTGGTCTTTTTTCCAGCAAAAATCATTTTAAAAATGTCACATACATTTTATTGAAACTACGTGTAGTTTTACTACTGGCTTTTCTGTATGAGATTACAGAATTGTTACATTTTTTCTTCCCATTACTGTATTATATTAAAATAAAACTAACAATTAAGGGCACACAGTCTTCTTTGAATTTACCCTATTTTAAATATAATGACATTTTAATTTATTCACAATTTAAAGTTGATAAAATTATTGTATTTAATGCCTAAACATACTGTAAAACAATTTCTATACATTTTCTGAATTTGTTTATTTGAAGCTTGTCGTGGGAAACCCAGGCTTAATGCATGTGTGTAAAGTGTTGTCCTGGATTAACCTGTGCAGTCCGCACATGCTGATCCCGGACAACACTTTCCGCTTTGATGGTACTTACTGTTTAGAGGACGTCTCTTGTAAACATAAATCCACTGTTGGCGGATAGTGTCGTCCCTGATCAGCCTGTGCGGACTGCACAGGTTGATCCTGGACGACACTTTACACACATGCATTAAGCCTGGTTTTCCCGTGACATGCCTCATTTGTTGATAGTGTGAATGACCTTGACAGTAATTCAAACCACAATTTAGTAAAAAATACCTGACTATGTTGTCTTCGTAGTGGCAATACGCATTACAAATTACAGTTACATGTTATGAATCTCAATTAATTCACGTTTTTCTTTTCTGACAGTTCAGCATGGTTTAATATAATTCAGATATGTAAACAGACTGTGCGTTGATAAACAATTTACATGGTTGACAATGCTGTTTTAGGATTGAGAAGACATAGTTAAATCTAGTGTTGCATTTAAAATCTTGACAATGAGTAACTTTGTTGTATTCAGTTTTTTACTTTGTACAAAGATTAATATTTTCTGCCCGATGTGGATTTGGAGTCTATAACCCCTGTTAAGTGAAATTTTTTTCAAGCCCATGGAATTATAGACAAAAATACAATGATTAGTGTGTGGCGCGTCGTGAGAAAACCGGTCTTAATGCATGTGCGTAAATTGTCTTACCGGAGTAGCGTGTGCAGTCCGCACAGGCTCATCCAGGACGGCACTTTCCGCTTGTATGGTATTTTCTGTTTCAAGGAAGTCTCTTCTAAACATAAATCCACTGTAGGCGGAAAGTGCCGTCCTGGATTAGCCTGTGCGGACTGACTGCACAGGCTAATCCGGGACGACACTTTACGCACATGCATTAAGACCAGTTTTATCATGACGCATCACAGTGTAAAGTTCTCAGCAGACTTCCAAGGTTTGTTCATTAAATCAAACCTTGATTTCTTTAAAAGCATGGATAAAAAATCTTTATTTAACTTAAGTGACATACTGATTTGCATTTTTTTTATCCCTAAAAGATTGTTGTTGTTTTCCCACATTTTTGAGTGGTGGATAACTGTCCTTTTTCGTTACTTCTTTATTTACTCATGTGCCTTTTCTTACAATCACATTTAGTGGCTTCAGTGCTTTGATTTTGGTTACATATTTTCAGGCTGCTGGATATCTTGAGTGATGATGTTATAGCAGACCTATCCATGTACTACAGGAACATGGTGAGTAGAGAGCATTATCAGTAGCTGTATTGAAGTTATGAACTAATACATACTTTTTGACCTTTTTGCCTATTTGAATTTTATGCTGCAACAATGTAGTGGTTATTGCAGATTTTATTGGAAGAGCAATTATTAACAATTCTGAATAACTAAACAATCATTTTGGACCTTTTTGTCTATGTGAATTGTTTGCTGCAACAATGTAGTGGTTATTACAGATTTTAAAGGTAGAGCAATTATTAATAATTCTGAATAACTAAAACATCATTTTGGACCGTTTTGTCTATGTGAATTCTTTGCTGCAACAATGTACTGATTGTTGCTAATTGTTGAGTGTCTATGTGAATTCTTTGCGGCAACAATGTACTGATTGTTGCTAATTGTTGTGTGTCTATGTGAATTCTTTGCTGCAACAATGTACTGATTGTTGCTAATTGTTGTGTGTCTATGTGAATTCTTTGCTGCATTACTGTACTGATTGTTGCTACTTGTTGTGTGTCTATGTGAATTCTTTGCTGCAACAATGTACTGATTGTTGCTAATTGTTGTGTGTCTATGTGAATTCTTTGCTGCAACAATGTACTGATTGTTGCTAATTGTTGTGTGTCTATGTGAATTCTTTGCTGCAACAATGTACTGATTGTTGCTAATTGTTGTGTGTCTATGTGAATTCTTTGCTGCAACAATGTACTGATTGTTGCTAATTGTTGTGTGTCTATGTGAATTCTTTGCTGCAACAATGCTAATTGTTGTGTGTCTTTGTGAATTCTTTGCTGCAATAATGTACTGATTGTTGCTAATTGTTGTGTTTCTATGTGAATTCTTTGCTGCAACAATGTACTGATTGTTGCTAATTGGTGTGTGTCTATGTGAATTCTTTGCTGCAACAATGTACTGATTGTTGCTAATTGTTGTGTGTCTATGTGAATTCTTTGCTGCAACAATGTACTGATTGTTGCTAATTGTTGTGTGTCTATGTGAATTCTTTGCTGCAACAATGTACTGATTGTTGCTAATTGTTGTGTGTCTATGTGAATTCTTTGCTGCAACAATGTACTGATTGTTGCTAATTGTTGTGTGTCTATGTGAATTCTTTGCTGCAACAATGTACTGATTGTTGCTAATTGTTGTGTGTCTATGTGAATTCTTTGCTGCAACAATGTACTGATTGTTGCTAATTGGTATGTGCCCAAGTCTTGTTGCTCCACGCAAATGTGTTTTAATGAACTGCACATCTGAGAAATAATTTTGGGCGCGTTGTAGGAAAACCGGACTTAATGCATGTGCGTAAAGTGTCATCCCGCATTAGCCTGTCCGCACAGGTTAATCCAGGACGGCACTTTCCGCTTTTGTGATATTTTCTGTTTCAAGGAAGTCTCTTCTAAACATAAATTCACTGTAGGCAGAAAGTGCCGTCCTGGATTAGCCTGTGCCGACTGCACAGGCTAATCCGGGACGACACTTAACACACATGCATTAAGACTGGTTTTCTCACGACGCGCCACATTTGGAGTTCCAGAATGTAAATTGTACCCCTATCTGATTTTTTATATTAATTCTGTTATAATTTTAAGTTTCATAGTTACATATATGCTGTGGGAATTATTTCCTTATACAGTAAACTTGTAACGATATTGAGCGGACCACTGGATTTACATCGTTATATACGAATTTGGTTACTTTACTTTTTATATAAATTGCATATAGGACTATGTATAAGGGAAAAGGGAAAAGACATAGAAATGCAATCAGTTTTTATTACAATTAAAACCATATTCTGAATAATTATCAAAAATTCTTTTTATTTTTCACGGCCTTTGGACACATATATAACGTTCTAATAATTGTGTTGAGTACGCCTGACATCACTAAATACAGCAAGAAATAACCTATGGTCTTTCTAAAGGTATCAAATGTTATTCACTACTTTTCGCCGAATGTATTTAACAAGCCACTTATAAGGGACAGTCACAACCAACACCATTTTTTATTGATGACAACAACCATGATTATCAAGCTGACTGTATAAGTTTTTCCCTGGATTGATGTTTTTCACACCTCGTACAGACTCCAATATCGTTACAAAAGGGGAATATTTGCAACTGGGCTGTACAAACAACATCCTTATACCCAAAACTTCGTTACATGCGATATCGTTACAACCGATGTAATATAAATAGAAATACACTGCAGATCCGCTATATCGCGATCCGTTATATCGCGATGTCCAATATATCGTGAATCGGCGGTGGATCCCGAATTTTTTTTCATGTACTTCAATATTTTCCTATTACCAAATGCTCATAAATAAATCCAGTTTGATCCAGATTTTCGAGCCTTCACGGCGTCTCTTTTATTCACACTTGTAGTGCGACAAACAATACGCCGACTCGCTCAACATCAAAGTTTAACAGTTTGACATCAGCTTACAGCGCGCGTGCCACCCATTACATTGTCCTTTCACTGCTGTCGCTCTATTTAGCACCCGAATTACACGCAGTCCACGTGGATGGTGTATACAGTAACTGTATGTCATAAATCAATACTGATCTATCTGAATGACAATAACGTAATTGATACGGCTTATCTGTTTCTGTTTTGTTTCAGGAGAAATGCTAACCGCCTATCGTTCGCGATATAGACACCTAATTTTGTTACTGTGTGCTACAAAACTTTTATACAAAAGTAAAGATCTAAATGTTCTCTGCGCTACAAAGTTTTTATATGGCGATCAATACACCCACGCTTTCCATGCGGACGACGTGACGTTGTACATGCTTGTCAGCAATTTTTCGCCCGCTTCTTTAAACAGAACAAAGAGTTTACACGAAATACATGTGTGTTGTAATTGTTAATAGAATTTATGTTTACTTCACGTGAATAGGGAAATTCGGATAGGCGTTTCGGACTTATATTTTTATACACGATTTGAAATTTATTCAACGGAATTAAAGGAATAATATTATATTTATATTTTCATATACAAATGGAATATTTTATATATGGATTTAATACATAATGGATGTTAACTACATTGAAAAGGGTGAGTTATTTACTTAATTACATTTATGTTTGAGATCGGGGAAAAACAGGCTAGTGTATACATTTATATCTACTGCATGGCCTGGCAAGTTTTATCGGGATCCGGATATATCGCGATAGCGATCCGTGGACCCTGCGAAAATCGCGATATAATGGAGTTACAGTGTATATAGGGATCCAGCCCGTACCTTGGACTCAGCATCGTTATAAGTGATATAACGCTATAACCGATATCATTTCAAGTGGAGTTTACTGTACATGTAGTAAACTTGGCATTCACGGTTGTATAATTCATGCAGATTCCAAATATGTCAAGAAGGCAGATCACACCCTATGACGAGGGCCCCAGCAGGGACTATCTGCAGTATTTGGCCTCAGAAATGCAGAATGGTACTGATGCTCACCCGCTTGGAGCCTCTCTTGAAAATAGAAAGGTGAAGGCCAAGAAAAAGAGGTCTAGAACTAAAAGTGGCATGGATGACAGTGAAAAGGATCAAAGACGTTTGTCCGAGTCTGAAGTCGTAGAACGAAGCCCCAAAAGGGTATCTGAGAGTTCAGATGTAGCTGAAAAGAAGGGGAAATCCATCCCTGTTGACGACCTCTCATCTAATAAAAGCAATTCTGTACGTAGATTTTTATTTCCTTGTATTGTTTGGTTTCGCATCATAATTTGCTTTGTTATAAAAGGGTAAATTGCTTTAATATTTGATGTTGTTCAAGTTGACTGGTTGTTTAATGTGCCTGCTGAGGCTCCATAAGTCCTGTAACTATGAAAGTTGGTAAATTAAATGTACATCTTCTCATTAAAGGGGCGTAATGACCCGCCAGGGGGCGGAGCAGTTTTCCTTATATGGCTATATTGAAAACTTAAAAAAAAATTCTTGTCCGAAACCACTGGCTGGATTTTAAAATAATTTAACAGAGATGTTCATTGGGTGACCCTCTACCAATGTTTTTTTTATATAATTTTCATTTTCAAAAAACTTTGCCGCCAATGGGCAGGGCAGTTTTCCTTCTTTGCTGTATTGAACATTTTTTAAATCTTCCTGTCGGAAACCTATTGCTGAATTTTGAAATAATTTTACAGAAATGTCCCTTGGGTGAAAATACCAAATTCATTCAAATCATTTTGATATTTTAGAAAACATCTCTGCCAGAGGGCAGGGCAGTTTTCCTTATATGACTACATGTATATAGTAAACTTTGAAAATCTTCCTGTCTGAAACCACTGGCTCGATTTCGAAATAAGGTCACACAAATGTTCCTTGGCTGACCATCTACCAGATTTCTTGAATAATTTAGATTTGTTAAAAAACATGGCTGCCAGGGGACGGGACTGTTTTCCTTATATGGCTTCTTTTCTGAAACTACTTTTTTGATTTTGAAATAAGTTTACAGAAATGTTCCTTGTCAGACCATCTACCAAATTCCTTCAAATTATTTTGATTTGCTAAACAAAACATGGCTGTCAGCAGTCCATTGTTATTAACTGTTGTCAGCTTCACTTCAAACATCTTATAACAAGCGATTTAATTTTACAATATGATTCATTAAACTCAGGTGTGCGACCCAGGGCCATTTTGGCCCTCTTGTTAGTAAATGGATTATCCCCTCATTATTAACTAAATTTAATTTACATCAGTGACTTGCTTATTTCTTCACTGGTTCAGTTTCCATCAATACCTGCATGTAGTGTTCAATGCCTATATTAATTATTTATAGTATGTCATGTAATAGCTAAATTTAGACTTTATCTATTTTAAGATTGTTGTATTCACTGACAATTTAATTATTTTTCAATAACTTTCATATTTTTGGGTTTTACCAAATACTGATTTTTGTTTAAATGTCTCTTATTGTGTGCAATAACTATTCTTGAATATCATTTGTAGCTCAGAGACCTGTGAAATTTTGAGTACGATTTACAATTAATGGTTTTCTCAAGCACATGTTATGCATGGTTAACTACCCTTGAAAGATATATTGTGGGTGGATAAAGTCCACTGCAAATTCCAGTTTAGTTTGATATGTAGGGTTTGTGGTGTGACTCCATACCGGGTCATATCTAGAGTAAGACATATGTAGGGTTTGTGGTGTGACTCCATACCGGGTCATATCTAGAGTAAGACATATGTAGGGTTTGTGGTGTGACTCCATACAGGGTCATATCTAGAGTAAGACATATGTAGGGTTTGTGGTGTGACTCCATACAGGGTCATATCTAGAGTAAGACATATGTAGGGTTTGTGGTGTGACTCCATACCGGGTCATATCTAGAGTAAGACATATGTAGGGTTTGTGGTGTGACTCCATACAGGGTCATATCTAGAGTAAGACATATGTAGAGTTTGTGGTGTGACTCCATACCGGGTCATATCTAGAGTAAGACATATGTAGGGTTTGTGGTGTGACTCCATACCGGGTCATATCTAGAGTAAGACATATGTAGGGTTTGTGGTGTGACTCCATACAGGGTCATATCTAGAGTAAGACAATTTTTGTGTGACTGCACATTGCCATGTGCTCAAATAGGGTCATTAGTTTTCATTGAGGTTAACTATTATTGATTATTCTGTTAAAATAGCTTGTGCATTGTTGTTTCAAATAATATTTTACAAGATTTTTAATGCTGTTATTGGGCATCCGTATTAAATTTCCTTAATTTACTTTCGAAATATAAAATTCTAAAATGAAAGAGTTAACTTGATATGTGCAGTGTTACCTTTATTTAATAATAAATAGTATTTTTTGTATTTTGTAAATTGTTGTATTTGTGTTTAGTTGGCATTAATGTGTTAATATGTTATCTCCCGTGGGCCTTCCCAGCACAGGAGTTGTTAGTTGGTCAGGCGGACTGTCAATGACTCTTTTGGTTGGTTGGGCGAGTGTAAACATAATTTTAGTAGATGGTGATTTTCAGTTCAATTGAACAATTCAGTTGTTATATAACAGGCACAAACACGAAAGGCCCCTAACACAGAATCGTCCCCCTTGCCAGATGTCTCCAGAAAAGGAAACAACAACAACAACAACAACACTAACAACAACAACAGTGGTTGCTGTAGCAACACTACTATCCCACCTAACGGACAACTACAGCCCCCGTCTATCGAAGGACACAGTCACAGTCTGCGAGACATCATGCGAGAGGAAGAGACCAAACTGCAGTCACCTGTCAAGGCACCCAGGTAGTTTGAATAACTTTTCAACTCATACAGTACCTAGGTTGATGATAAGAAATAAAACTTGGTAGCTAATTTGTGCTAGTCTGCAAAAATACCTGTCATTTTGAAACATTTTACCCAGAAAACTGTTTAAAACATGCCTCATTTTCCAATAAATTCCAAACTTTTAGTTTGGTTGTTCTAGTCTGTTTTAGGGGCGATTGCACTTTACCGGTACGCATAAAAGTACGGGAAATTATGTGACAAGCTGCTTTAATGGGCGCGCGTTGCGCGCTAAAACAGCACACTAAAAGGCGACTTTGGCGCCATTAATAAGAGGCGCGAACGAGCGCGCCGATTCCTTAAAAAGGCAATAAAATGGAAAAATAAGGCCATTTCGAACTCCTCGTCCAAAATTAGGTTAAAAACCTTTTGTTTTAAACCAAAGTTATTAATAAGAAACTGAATGAAAACAAAAACGAACCCCTTCTTCCGTCTTATCAATGGAATTCCAAAATCGTGACGTTTTGGTCACGTGACATTTCCCATACTGCCATGCGATCAATTCTTGCATTCTGATTGGTCTAGAGTTAATGATATGCAGAACGCGTCATTTTGTAAACAAAAAAACAGCTGATTTATGTCAATTGTCATTTCTGTCATGCCTTTTGTTTATGATGATTTGTACGAGTTGTGTCGGGATAAAAATTTGTTAATTGAGTGGTTAAACAGAGAAGGACTGTTAGGGGACTTCAGTGGAGTTTGTTGTAAGTGTTTGGAAGGTTCTGTAAGATTAGTCAAGGATAGTTCTTACTCTAAAGACGGCCTAGTGTGGCCGTGTAGTAGCAGGACCTGCAACAAGAAGATAAGCATTAGGGAAGGTTCCTGGTTTTCTGGAGCCCATTTGCTGTTGGAACAGGCATTGAAGTTGACATACTACTGGGTGTACAACCTACCAGGAGACTACATCGAAAGGGAACTGAAGATTGGAAGTGAACATACGGTGGTGGACTGGAAGAATTTCGCAAGGGAGATTTGCTTAGAGGTCTTGGAGCAGGACAGTGAACAGATTGGTGGGCCTGGAAAGACAGTAGAAATAGACGAAAGTAAGTTTGGAAAGAGGAAATACCACAGAGGCAGGAGAGTTGAAGGTGTTTGGGTGTTTGGCGGAAAAGAGAGGGAGTCAAAGAGGTGTTTTTTTCAAATAGTAGAGGATAGATCAGCAGCAACACTCATACCAATAATCAAAAAGTTTGTGAGGCCTGGTACCACAATATTGAGTGACTGTTGGAAGGCCTATTCATCACTAAAGGCGGAAGGGTTCATTCATCTAACTATCAACCACAGCATTGAATTCAAGAATAGTGAAACAGGGGCTTGTACCAACCTCACTGAGTCAACCTGGAATGCTGTAAAAAGGTCACTGCCAAAGACAGGGACACAAAAAGAGCTCTATGACACGTATTTGGTCGAGTATTGTGTGAGAAAGAAGTATATTAAAGATTCTGAGGACAAGTTCGGTTTATTTTTTAACCTGATAAAGCGCGTCTACCAGTGTCAGCAGCGAAAACCATAAGCGGCAGCAGCTGACTTCAATGCTAGTGCTGATTTATTCGATGAATAAGGAGGATTTTTATATTATTTATTTGATGTTTTTGTTTATGGGGGCTGCCACCCCCACATTCCCGCTTTATTGAATTATTATATATTTTTTTGCCATAAAAATGTGATCAAAATGCGACAACCGCTATGTTGTTTACAAACAAAATGGCGGCGTTATTTTTGCGTTGCTGACGACGAGCAGGTGCTCGAAATTTGAATCCAATATGGCGGCGTACCGGTAAAGTGCAATCTACCCCTGTTTTACCTTCGAAAAGAGTGTTACCGAAGAACATATTTAACATACATTATTGTAATTGTTTATAGGCGTCTGTCAATGTAATTCTGACAGTCCTGTAATTGGAACAGAATGCGTGTTTGCAATGATTCACATTGAACTCTGACTTATGTCCCAGTGAAAGGAAGGGTAAATTTGACTTATTTCCCAGTGAAAGGAAGGGTAAATTTGACTTATTTCCCAGTGAAAGGTAGGGTAAATTTCACTTATTTCCCAGTGAAAGGAAGGGTAAATTCTCCTGGAAAGACGTGAAGAAGCAGCAGCAGCTGAAGCAGAAAGGGCCGGCTGTCACGGAGGGTCCCCATGTGGAGCCCAAGTCCCCTGAGGCAAAGGAATGCTGGGGAGCCCGACAGAGCCCTTGGTAAGTGTCACCCAGGCCCATATTCTTAAGCTCCTTAGTAGAAGTATGTTCTGAGTATTAATTCTGAATCCCTCAGTGTGTTTTAAAATATTTTATTCTTGTAAAGAGGGAACATTTGCTTCTTGTTTTTTGCCATATTTTGGACAGGAATTCTTGACTTTTACATAGAAAATAGAAATTCTGAAACTGGGATATAAATTTTCTTAGAAGCTTTATGAATACCGGCCCAACTATTGGAATAAGTATTTGCATTGAATAATTCATTATTTAATAAATTTTCAGTTTTGATTGAAATAAAGGGACATTTCAAATGCCTCATGCATTAATTGGAGATGAAAATGATCGCATACTACTTTATCTTCACCACAGGGGTTGTTCCAGCAAGGAAGTGCAGTCCTTCCGCAGTCTGATGGTAGAGGACCAGAAGGCAAACGGGGGCCCCCTCGCAGTTGAGACGGCTGCTGCACACAAGTCTGTTACCATGGTGAAAGCACCTGCATCCGGGGAGGGCAGTGTTGGTCTCACAAAATCTGCTGCCAAGGCTCAGGGGCCAGTGGTCAGGTATGGAGAGAAGACTGGAATATTTACCTCCGCCTATGTGGTTATGTTTTTGGCGGCATTGGTTTGTCTGTTAGATAGCAGTTTTAAACAAAAAGTTATGAATGAATTTGTATGACATTTTCTGGGAAGATTGGAGATGGACCAATGAACAAATTATTAGTTTTTGGGTGGTGATAAGAATCAGTTTGGATTCATGAATTGTTTAAGGAATCTTTATCGTCGGGAGATTGCCGCACTGTATGGTTCACTAGTTGCAAACACACTGGGAAATAAGCTGCCTGGATGGCGGTCTGCGCTTTATGTGTGCTTTCATGTTTAGTTGATTTGCAGTTTTTGAAAAATTGAAAAATCTATTAGATTGTTATATATATAAAACAGTAGTCAGAATATCAAAAGTGACAACTTTTCTTTTTGGATAAAACAAAGATATTTACTGTCACATAAAATGTTTAGTAAAATATAAAACTGCATGGTCTTGCTTGTATAAGATTTGCTTGTGTATTTTCTAATATTAATATCTGGTCTTCACATGTGGTCTTCAGAAATTTTCAAAAGTTTACAGTTTAATAGGTTCTTAGCTGCAAGTTTGATAATATTTCATGTAATTCCATCTTTGAAAATGTTCCATGTATGGTGTTTACAACAGCTGGGGCTTGCCTCTCAACCCAAAGACCAAGCCAAGCCCCAATGGTTTTTCAATGCAATTAATTTCGGAATTTTCAAGTTTAATAATATTTTAAACATAGAACTTATTCCTAATATTGATTATTTAACATGTCATTTACCACAGCTGGGGCTTGCCTCTCAACCCCAAGGCCAAGCCGAGCCCCAAGGTTCAAATACCCCCTGGTACAGTCCCCTCCCCCCGAGGCCCAGTGAAGAGCCCCACCAGCCCCCTGTCCCCCGACAATGCCTGGGTGGGCGGAGTTGCCCAAAGCCCGCCCCCCAGGGTCTGCAGCTTCTCGGAAATCGTGAAAGATGAGGAGCAGAGAACAGAGACCCTGACCAAGGCTTCCAATAAACCACTGTCTCTTATACAGGTACTTTTGATAGAATTTTTTATTAATACAATATTTAAGAAATTCATCATTGCTTGGGTTAATCATTAAACAAACATCAATTTAGTACACATACTTTTGGATAAACCACGGTCTCTTATACAGATATACTGTGGATAGAAAATTGTATTAATAAAATATTTAAGAAACTTGTTTTTACTTGGGTTAATCATTGAACATCGTTACAGTAATTTAGTACATATACCTTTGAATAAACCACAGTTCCTTATACAGGTCTACTCTCCATAGAAAAGTTTATTATTAAAATGTAAGAAAAAAATCATCTTTATTTGGGGGTTAATGTTTGTTTTGCTTGACCAGTACTGAATATGTAATTCCTAATATATTTCCCTCTTGCTACGTTCCAGATGGAGGAACAGGCTATACAGGACCTGCTGCGACACTATCAGGCCTCTAGTAACCTGGATGAAAGGATTACAGTGGAACGTGTCATCAGGGAGTCAGCCACTCCACTGTGGAAACGAGAACGTATACAGTCATCGTGAATGACAACTTGCACAGATGATGACTTACTGACACTAGCTTGACAAAAAATGCCAAGAGTTGCCACCGAATTTCAGTGCATCTTGTTATCTCATCCGTTAGAATTGTATTAAAACCATTGAATCAATGTTCTGGGCTCTTCTATATTAATGTATTTTATTGCTGGATAATATTATGTATGTTTTATCAGTGTTTTCTGAATAGCTTTTTTGTATCCTTTGTCACGTGTTTGTTCGGGGCTATTTGGTTCATTTGGTGAAATATTGTTGTTGAAATATGAAGTTGTTTTTGTGTGTTCTTTTAATATTTATGTTATGTTATGTTTATGTCAGATTAGTCAGTATTACTAGTAACATGTGTATTATATCTTGAAATTATATGCCTTAATTGGTGTTGCTTATCAACACTATTGTGCTGTGTCAAAATGTCAAAGCAATATTGGGCCACGTATAGGGTTTATTGGTTTATACCATAACAATCCATTTCATTATCTGTGTTTGTTCTATGATTGCATTTTGGTGGATATATCTATGCGTATATTATTGCAAGTGCAATAAACTGCTATTTCTCTTATTTGTGACGATGTTGATGATAACGATGATTATGTTGACGATGATGATGCAGTATGGAGCAGTATGGCCTTGACCTATGGACAAAGTAAATCAACATGTAATTATTTGTGATTCTGTTAATGGCTCATCTACTGATCATTTTGAGCGTGTATAAATGCTGTATATCATTGTCCTATTGAAATATCCATTGTATAGTAAACAGTGTTTACAGTTAGTATGTTATTATGCACCATTGTAATATATTCCCTTGTTTTGTCTTGTTCTTGTTAATGCTACGGTGGCAAAGTTGATTAATTTTTTTGTGCCATGAGGTAATGTTGAAAGAAAAAGTGTAATTATCAGATTGTTGTATCTAGTGTTTTAGATGTTACTTTTTATGAGCACACAGCAAAATGCATGTACTGTTATTGGATGGTTTGGATATGTTATATGAAGTGGCAAACATGTTCTTCATGTACGATCTTGAAGTTAAATTAAAAAGTTATATGTTATAGATAATCATTTATTATACATACATTGATTTTGGTGTTTGAGTCATCATTTGATTGTTGTATTCTTCTGGCAGTTGTAATGGTGATATGCTTTTAATGTTGTTAAAACTATATGCCACTTATATTTGTTTGAAGCAGTGTTATACAGTGCTTTGTTATGGCTCTTATCCTATTGTGTTAAATTGACCAGTAGTTTATGAACTCCCATGTATGTATGTGTGGACACGTTCTTAGTTCTATATTTGTAGATTATTTAATCATTGATATTTGATGACGATTATGCCATGGTCATTATTAATGATCGGTACTTCATGTAAATAATTTTATCTTTGATTTTTGATGAAAATTCGTTTATGCGCATTAGTGATGGTATTTATGTAAATAATTTCATCTCCACATTTAAACCAAATGTTTAAACCTGATAATTCCTTTAAAATGTTGTCAGTGACATGACTTGGCCACAGAGATGTGATCATGTAGTTATCGTATTTTATCATACCACTATGCTGATATCGGCCTGATACAAAGGTGTCTGATAAAAATTGTTATATCAGGTCACTAGCGTTTATATCAGTTAATGTTTGGAGGTACGTCGTATTATTCGGAATCAACTATAAAGTCAACAGTTTCAGTAAAAATGAATCAGATTCAACAAAACAAACAATTTGATACCAAGAACGTATATAGTGTATTATTTTTCATCGTCATAAATCACAAAAACTTTATTTTTTAAATATTCACATAAACCTGCACTTTGGTAGTGATATGACGTCATCTATGGACCACAATAAATCATCCATACAAATTAATTTCAATACATTCATAATGAATGCACTGAAGGTCACTACACAACATCAGTTTATGTTGAACCAAAAACATTATTACCAAAAATTGAACGCACTATAGTCAAATACTGTCAATATTTACACGATCTTGGAAATGTCAATTTCAATACACAACTCCAAAATGGCGTCTCCAAACAATTCGGCGTTGTGTGTTCTTTGATGAACTTGATCGTTGCAATTCATTTCAGTTCGCATTTTTAGTATTTTATTAATGAGCATTCGTGTAATATATGTATTCATAGTGACAACAGTTCACTTATCACTAATGTTAATAATAAGGTATTATTCAGTCAACTTTTAGAAATCCATAACTACATGTACGTGAACGTGTAAAAGTCGGCTCAGCAAAATCAGCGCCGCCCTTAGTTTTTAAATATATAAAAATCAGCTCGTTTGGTGATATTTTACGAAAAATGTGGTATGATAAATAGAAAAACTGGTTTTACTGCCTGGTCTTGTGTAATATATCAGGTTCGGCACGAATAAAATAACGGCTCGGAAGGCTTGCCATTGTATTATTCTAAGCCTCACCTGATATATTACACAAGACCAGGCAGTGACCTGTTATTCTGTATATATGTGAACTAGTGTGTCCATCAGGTCCTGTGCTGTTTTGAATGTATTTACAACAAGTGCTAGTTGTTCATGATTTGTGCATCAGTGTTAATTTGGTGCATGGTTATAATTGAAATAAATCAGAACAAAATCTGCCTGCAGTTTTGTTTCTTAATGGCACCTTAAATAGCCTATCTAATACAATAGGTGTGCTGATTCTTCACAGAAACAAAGTAAAAACAAGAAACGTGGAAATTCCACGAAAAACCAAATTTTTTGAATGAAATGCATAAAATTCAGCATAATAATTAAAGAAAGTTCTGGGTGTCATATGCAATCCCAAGCAAGGTCTCGTTATAAGGTATTTATGTATGAAGTTTCATTACAATACCGAAATGCATTCTCAAGTTATTGAGCAGTAACCGTTTTTCTATTTTAAGTAACATTGACCTTGACCTCATCCACGCCATATGCAATCCCAAGCGTGGTTTAGATATAAGGTATCTATCTATGAAGTTTCATTCAAATATCTTGATGCATTCTAAAGTTATTGAACAGGAACCATTTTTCTATTTAAATTAATGGAAACCTTGACCCCATCCACCCCTCATGCAATCCCAAGCGAGGTTTCGATATAAGGTATCTATGTATGAAGTTTCATTAAAATATCTCTATGCGTTGTTAAGTTATTGAACTAATTCCGTTTTTCTATTTTTAGTAACGGAGACCTTGACCCCACCCACCACATATGCAATCCAAAGAGTGTCTTGATATAAGGTATCTATGTATAAAGTTTCATTAAAATATCTTGATTCGTTCTCAAGTTATTAAGCAGAAACCATTTTCTATTTTTAGTAACGGTGCCCTGACCCCACCCACCCATATGCAATCTCAAGCAAGGCCTCGATATAAGGTATATTATATATGTATGAAGTTTCATTAAAATATCTCAATGCGTTCTCGAGTTATTGGGCAGAAACAGTTTTTCTATTTTTAGTAACGGTGATTTTGACCTTGACCCCACCCACCCTATTTGCAATCCCAAGCGAGGTCTCGATATATGGTATCTATGTATGAAGTTTTATATAAAATATCTCAATGTGTTATTGAGCGAAAACTGTTATTCTATTTTTAGTAACGGTGACCTTGACCCCACCCAAAGCACATGCAATCCCAAGCCAGGTCTTGATATAAGATATCTATGTTTGAAGTTTCATTAAAATATCTTGATGGGTTCTCAAGTTATTGAGCAGAAACCATTCTTCAATTTTTATTAACGATGACCTTGACCTTGACCCCACCCACCCCATATGCAATCTTAAGCAAGGTCTCGATATAAGGTATATATGTATGAAGTTTCATTAAAATATCTTGATGCGTTCTCAAGTTATTGAGCGGAAACCGTTTGTCTATTTTTAGTAATGGTGACCTTGACCCCACCCATCCCATATGCAATCTCAAGGGAGGTCTCGATATAAGGTATCTATGTAAGAAGTTTCATTAAAATATCTCGATAAGTTCAAGTTTTTGAGCGGAAACCATTTTTTTATTTTTAGCAACGGGGACCTTGACCCCATGTACCCCATATGCAATCCCAAGCGAGGTCGCGATATAAGGTATCTATGTATGAAGTTTCCTTAAAATATCTTGATGCGTTCTCAAGTTATTAAGCGGAAACCGTTTTTCTATTTTTAGCAACAGTGAACTTGACCTTGACCCCACGTACCCCATATGCAATCCCAAGCGAGGTCTCGATATAAGGTATCTATTATGAAGTTTCATTAAAATATCTCAATCTGTTCTTGAGTTAGAGAGCGGAAACGAAGTCGACACCGCCACCGCCCAACGACACCCCAATCTAATAACCGAAATTTGTCTTACAAAAATTTGGTTAAAAAGTGTTTGTTTGATCATGGTAACTGACAGATCCTAACTGGGTAAATCTGAGACAAAGTCTTTCCAGAATATGAATGTTTTTAAATAATGAAACAATATATGGCTAAATGCATTGTGAGGTAAACCTTGTTGATTGGTCAGCAGCATGCCTATTCATTTAATAAGTTTTAAAAAAAAAGAGAGACAGATCTAGAATTAGAAAATATACTTGTTGCTTCAAAGGACCAAGGGAAAACTGCAACAACTTCTAGTAGCTAGAGATCTGATAATGCAAATATATTTATAATTGTTACGCTGCAGTTTACGGTTTAAGAACCCCCGCAATTTTGTTGGCAGTTTAAAAGTTGATAAAACACAATTCAAAAAGGATATGAAACAATTCTTTGTCCAGTGCAGCCATGTTCAAGGGTGTATGACTTAACAGCAGAAACCCACGGATAGCCACGAAAACCTACTCAAACTAGCACTTCTTTGTCCAGTGCAGCCATGTTCAAGGGTGTATGACTTAACAGCAGAAACCCACGGATAGCCACGAAAACCTACTCAAACTAGCACTTCTTTGTCCAGTGCAGCCATGTTCAAGGGTGTATGACTTAACAGCAGAAACCCACGGATAGCCACGAAAACCTACTCAAACTAGCACTTCTTTGTCCAGTGCAGCCATGTTCAAGGGTGTATGACTTAACAGCAGAAACCCACGGATAGCCACGAAAACCTACTCAAACTAGCAGAAACACACAAAAACCCAAGGAAACGCATGAAAACCAACAAATGCTTTTGTTGACAAAACAGCATTTACCCTCGAAAACCTGCTCATCCAAGATTACCTTAATGGCAGCCCCAACCCTTGGTAGGTTTTCAGTTTAATTATGGTTTTTGTGGGTTTTCGTTAGTAAAATGTGGTTTCCGTGGATTGTTGTAGGTTTCTGCTAGGCTTAGTCAAGGTAAAAATTGGCCACTTCTGTTTTTGTCATTTTATAGATTCTCAATGTTTTAACTAAAACAAGTATTGAATGCTTTGTGCAGTCCCCTGGAGTTCAGAAAAAAACAAAAGGATAGTTGAAAATAAAATGAATTGTGGCCTAGTAATCCTCAAATAAGCGTATTAAACACTGCGGTATTGGCACCGTATTTTTTCTGCATTAAATACACTTTTAGTACACTAAGTGTATTGTTCCTGTACTTTTTCTGCATTTTTTACAAAAAGTTTATTAATGCGCTAGAAATACACTTCAAATAAACTTACAATACAGTTAAGTGTATTTTTTGAAGAAAAAGTGCATTTTTCATGGAGAACAATGCACTTAAAATGCACTTAAGTGTGTTAATGCAGGGAAAATGCCGAAAAAAATACACTTTTTTTCTTTAATAAGCGTATTTTTTCTGTATTTTCAAGTGTATTAAAGGCAGAAAAAATATGGTGCCAATACCGCAGCGTTTACTACGTATTAAATGCGTATTCAATACACTTTTTCATGAAGGGTTAACATTATTTCATTTGAATTTTGTAGCTAGGGCCTATATTCACCAAGCTCAGTAGGGAAAACTCGGGTATTTAATTTTATTTCAAGTTCCTTTAGTCTCTAGCTGTTTCATGTACAGGTCTGTTTACATTAAAATGTCAAAAACTAGCAAATATTGCCTAGATGTTTTAATACTTTACCAGAAATCATTGGATTTTACATAAGAGATTTTTATTTGAAATTTTCACTAAAGCACAATTTAAGTTAAAATTTCCTTTAGCAGCTTTGTGAATACTGGTCCAGAGAGCTTTGTGAATACTGGTCCAGAGCAGTTATCTCAAAGCATGTATTGCCACACCATAATTTATCTTATTACCCAAATATAATGATAATTTTATCTTGCAGCAGAACATAGTTTGTTACTCTTGTGATAAAATATCATTACGATTCGCTATCATATGATTAAACACTTAAGAAATCAGATAGACCTAACTGCTGAATTGAGGTAAAACAGAGTAACTAGTATCTCACAGTCATCAAAATGTATTTTAAACTGTGCATTAAGATACCTTTTGCCACTAACATTTTAAAGACAAATTGTTAAAAATACTGTGTTGATTTTCTCATGTTTCATGCTTTCCATGAATAACTGTACTTCTAACGGTAATATTAACTGTCATCAAAATGGAAGTCATTTTAAGGGTCGTCTATAAAACATGTTAACATTATTAGAAGTTTACAATACATAATAAATTCAACAATTTATAAACTAAAAATCACTTGGTAAGTTTTTCTCCACCAATAAGTAAATTTGCATGGAAAAAGCACGCCAATTTGTGTATAAGTTACCTATTTTTTTCTCCATTTGCTGTACCAATCTTTTTGTTCCATTTTGGATACTAGTATAGATTTATGAGACGACCCTTAAACTTGAAACACTTTACTGACCACAATAACGGGATTCTCCATGCAAAAATCAGGGGGTTAACATTCCTTTGATGGGAAACTAGGACACCCAATGTCTTTGAACTCCCCAGTTATTGTTAACAAATGTGGCGTGTCGTGGGAAAACCGGACTTAATGCATGTGCATCAAGTGTCATCCCGGATTAGCCTGCGCAGTCCGCACAGGCAAATCCGAGACGGCACTTTCCGCTTTTGTGGTATTTTCTATTTCAAGGAAGTCTCTTCTAAACATGAATCCACTGTAGGCAGAAAGTGCCGTCCTGGATTAGCCTGTGCTGACTGCACAGGCTAATCCGGGATGACACTTTACGCACATGCATTGAGCCCAGTTTTCCCACGACATGCCTCAAATTTATTTCCCTTCATCCAGCTTCATAAACACTCCACAAGCTTTGCCCTGTGCTCCTTTGTTTAAAATAGGCCATTTATTAAGCATGTGATATCTAAGTGCATTATTGGCATTTGTAGAAATGTATACTGTATAGAGCAAAATTTAAGTGTTTTAAATTTGCGCTGTCATAAATTGGCGCTTCAATAAAAGCATTACTAATCAATGTGGCCGGGCCCGGCTCGCTCAATTGGTAGAGTGCTGGACTGTCAATCCAGGGAATGAGTTTGAATGCCAGCCCGGCTGCATAACTTGTGTGGGGATTGGTCATGAAATTATTTCTACGGCCATTCTCCCCCTACCTCTGATTCAAGTAGCGCAGTTGTCAGTTACTGACATAAGTATGTGCACTTACAGTTACAGGTATGTAAACCGCTTAGATCGGCTAAGCTTGCTCAGGAAGTGTGAGTAGGTTAACTGACTGCCGTGATATGTCTGAAATAGTGTTAAAAAGGCGAAAAATCCAAACAAACTATTCAATGTGCATCTACGAACTTTTGTTTCTGTAATAATGATGAGAAAATGTGTGATATTGGTCATGCAGCTTTGTTTTGTCCTGGCTAAATAGTTTTCACACATTCTTAAAGTTGCTATATACATACTTTTAATACACTGTAGGACAAATTTTAAGTGTTAGTTCATTAAAGTCTGTCACAGTGTTTTGACAAAATGTTTAACACAAAAGATAGTTATATAGACCATACATGATACAGGGGTTGTTTATATTAATGTCTAATACATCTTGTAATTGGGTTTTCCAAATTTTCACAAATTATGTGCAATAGAAGTATTTAAGAGCTATATTTGACTAATCTTATGTTGATAGGATTAAGATTTAATCATATGCAGTGTTTTTATCGGCAGTGTTTAGAATTGGCGCTATCGTGGTTGACCGGCATTATAGCCAAAATTAAACCTCCCGCCATAGATAGTATTTATAAAGTACTGTATACAAGATATCCGAATCTATCTTTACAATCAAAACAAGGCAACAAGGTTATCATATCTACATTTTATTCATAATTTTATTTATGCATGATGTATACATACTCGTTTGAATACATGCTAAAAGAAAAATGATGTTTAACAAAATACATAACAACCATAATAAAGTCCAATTCGTACTGAAAAAATTGTACACCGAACAAATACTGAAACAAATCACAATGAATCTGGTATAAAAGTTGTCTGATTAATTGCACATCAAAATTACAAAAATGTCATACTTGGCTTAAGCAGCATATAATTACAGTCAATGACGTGCTCGCTAGCAAAATGGACGACAATAAAGCATAATTAATTTCTAAGATGAATTACAAGTGCAGTTAATCATTGTCCTTAGCCAGGAAAAATTATTTGAATGTCAAACATACATGCATTCTGTAAATTAAATTGCACTAATTATAACAAATCATCATATAATAATGCTACACAAAGGAGTGTGCCAACGACATTACCAAAGTTGCAAACAGTGGCAAAAACTCACAATTCTGGAATAAAAAATAATACTTTATCATGATCATGAACTTTGTACATAATTGTAACACAAACTTAAATCCAATAGTTATAAGTATGTTTTTACAGATACATTTAAAAGATTACTTTCAACACTGAAATAAAACTAATTTGTAATGTCAAATAACCGTTTTTCAAAGTTCACTTGATGTGTGGTTTCTTATAAGGCCTTTTGTATATCACTTCTGTATCAAATTCACTTTCGATTTCTTGTTCACATTCATTTTACAACTGTGCTGGCATTATTGTACTCTGAAAGAGATAATAAACATATATTGTAGACAATTAACTTTTGTGCTCAGGTGAGCTAAAAATGCAGAAAATTACAAAGGTACAGTGGAAGACATCTATAGAAATGGCAACAAAACAATTGAAAGGCTGAAGGCAAAACTGTGTAACCAAGCAATCCACGAACCTGTTTCTTGGCCTTCAGTTTGTCAATCTTCTCCTGAATCATCTGTCCGTAAACTGGGTCGGCCTGGGCGAAATTGCCGATGGCTCGTTTCTGGATGAAGTCTTGAGCCCCGATCAAGTGGTTGGCTATGTTTGACGTTAGGTTCTCACGTTCCGCAGGGGACAAGACCTGCAGACAAACAGGCAATGTGTAAGTGCAAATGAAAACTATACATTATAATACAAATAAAAAAAATGAACTTAAAATTTGTCCCCTGAAAGCCAGAAGGGGCTATCAGCTTTCTTTGCACATATGCTGATAACACCTTCTGGCTTTCCAGGGACATACTGTATTTTTTCAGTGCATTAAAACTAGAACTTTCAATGCAAGAAATATGTACCACACAACGCTTTGACAGACACTGCAACTGCAATGGCAATAGACAAATTGGGCATAAGTACAACGCTACATATGTGGTCTCTCAATTCTGTAAAGCTTGTACAAACCACAAGATGAAAACTTAGGGCACCCTCTAGCTGAAAAAATTTGTTTAGCCAAATTTACGGAATTACATTGAAATCCTGTGGGTATTTCATAGTGTTTTAAGAAGAAAAAGTTGTAGCCAAATATATTTTTCTTTAGCCAAGTGGTGAAATTTGTAGCCATTGGCTAATTTGGCGAATGGCTGAGTAACTGAGAACCTCCACAACTGAGAGCCTGAGAAACTGGAGCCTCCACAATCTTTATAAGACTGGTATAATTTGGAGGATTGAAAAAAATACTGTTAATGAAAGACACATTTTGTAGCTATTGTTCCTACATCATTAAGGCATCTTTTAATAGATAATTATCATAGTGACACATGCAAAATGAGCACAACATTAAACTTCCATGCAATACAATTTTTAAATCAGACATAACTGGCGATACATATGCTACATATGGCTATCATTATCTTCCATCCAGCTGATAAACCTACCTTGTTGAAGAATGTTCCCACTTGTGTGAAGTTGTCGTCGTCAGCGGTGTTGTAGCGCCCGACCTGGCCGTTGGAATACTTGTCCATATGCTCCAGCCACTTCTGGTCATCCACCGGTCCACTGAAACTGTTCGGGAAGTAATTGGGTGCTCCTCCTGAAATGAACATGCATTGAAGAAACTATTTCCAATGAATGTCTGTTTATCAACTTATAAACAATGCTTCGGAGTAAATTGTATTATTTGTGCAGAGCTCCAGATAAGGCTTTAGCCTAAAGGGTATATTACCCCCTGATTTTTTTGTTAAAGGGTATTTTACCCACAGTCCGCCAGCTTTAAAGCGTATCTGAGAAATTTAAAGGGTATTTTCATTTTTCATACAAGATCAAAAGAGCATTTTATGTGCTAGTTATATATAAACACATTAATATTGGCAAATGGAATAAACTGAATGTAGAAAATAATCTGTAGGTCTATATACTTTGTACTTTTTTTCAGTGCAAATCCTACAATATAACCTGATTTCTGGTCCTTCTTGCTTGACAAATAGCCAATGATAAATTCCCTTTTAATCGATTCAAAGGCTAATTTCCACCATTAACTGAACTGGATAATTGGTAAAACCAGTTACGCAGTTTAAGCAATTAAAAGACATTCAGAGATTTGAAATGCGTAACGTTACGCACTGGGCAGATTTTCAATGCGTTTTTTTTTAAATTTCAATGCGTAAATACTCTTATCTGGAGCTCTGCTTTGTCTTTAGTAAAGTCTGTGAATGTGAATTAAACATGAACATTTCTTCAACTGGGCCTTATCACAACAGCACTGAATATAAGTTGAGTATTTTAATGAAATGTTAAATCAATAAACTGAGATATCCATTGAAGGAATGAAATGCTACTAAAAATTCATACTTCATTTGAAGAACAAGATTCTGTGTTTGATGAACACACATGCCCCCGGTTGGTGCTGGGTAGCCCATTTCTTAGTCCAAATTAGGTCAAGGTCAAAGTGAGGTTGGGTGATATGGGTGGATTGGGGGGAACGGTCATAAGTAAAAACTGTGTAACTATCCAAGTGTTGTAGTAAGCGGTGTTGGTGCTAGACAAAACGGTAAAATCTAGTTAACCGAGAAATGGCACTTTTGAATTATTATAAGTCCTAATTAGTTCAAGGTCAAGGTCAAAGTAAAGTTGGGTGATATGGGTGGATTGGGGATGGTCATAAGCAACAACTGTGTAAGTATCCAAGTGTTGTAGCAAGCGGTGTTGGTGCTAGACGAAACGGTAAAATCGACGTAACCTTGTCACAGACGGAAGGACGGGCGGACAGGACGATCACTATATGCCTACTGCATCAAGATGCCAGGGGCATAAAAACTGAATGTTTAAGTTGTGAATACTCTGTCTATACCCACATAATAAGCATGGTTGACTTTTTCAAAACATTTAAATTATTTGAACAAAATAAGAATCCTAGTTCAAATTAAACCACAAAACACATACAAGAGTAGGGGAACAAGCCTAGAAATGGAAGTGGGTCTGCTGACAAACTGACGCGATTGTTTCATTGATTTTATAATACGATTTGTTCATGTGTCACTATTGTTCAACGACAGGCATAGAACTTCGCACATACCTTGGTTATCATTGACACACTGGGGACCATCCCTCTGGTAGTTTCTCAGGCGAGCATTGTACGGGCAGTTGACAGGAATCTGCAGGTAGTTCGTGCCCAGCCGATGTCGGTGGGTGTCCGAGTAGGAAAACAGACGACCCTGGAATACAGAATATATATATTATGTTTAAATCATACTTGCTTACACTTGAGAACAAATGAAAAATGTGCTTGAATATTTCATTGACCTCAAGAATGAATATTCAATTTTTTGTTTCAAACTCATAGCTAAATGTTAAAGAACATGTTTACACAATCAGTTTCAGTAATCACTTTCCTATACAGATAAGAATGCAGGTAAAATAACAGACTGTTTCTAATGTTTTGGTCACCACATAAACATATAAATAAGTGAACAAACATTTAATCAACATATTGAAATGTTATATAATTATTTAGAGTATTTTTTTAATGTTAAAAATAATATTAATTCAACAAAACATCCAAAATTATGTTAGACAATTTACTTCACTGGTCAGGTGTCCACACAAGTGTAATTTCAAACAGGTGTAAATCTGAAAACTTGGACTCACCTTCAACATCTTGTCAGAGCAAGGCTCCACCTCTGGTATCATGTGGGCAGGGCTAAACTCACCTGCAACATCTTGTCAGAGCTAGGCTCCACCTCTGGTATCATGTGGGCAGGGCTAAACTCACCTGCAACATCTTGTCAGAGCTAGGCTCCACCTCTGGTATCATGTGGGCAGGGCTAAACTCACCTGCAACATCTTGTCAGAGCTAGGCTCCACCTCTGGTATCATGTGGGCAGGGCTAAACTCACCTGCAACATCTTGTCAGAGCTAGGCTCCACCTCTGGTATCATGTGGGCAGGGCTAAACTCACCTGCAGCATCTTGTCAGAGCTAGGCTCCACATCTGGTATCATGTGGGCAGGGCTAAACTCACCTGCAACATCTTGTCAGAGCTAGGCTCCACCTCTGGTATGATGTGGGCGGGGCTAAACTCACCTGCAACATCTTGTCAGGGCTAGGCTCCACCCCCGGGATCATGTGGGCGGGGCTGAAGGCACTCTGCTCCACATCTGCGAAGTAGTTCTTGGGGTTGCGGTTGAGCACCATGCGCCCTACCGGGATCAGCGGGAACTCCCCTTGCGGCCAAATCTATAATAGTTATGCAACGTTTTAAAGGGACCTGTTCACAGATTGGCAAATTGACAATTTTCAACAATTTTGTCATAAATTCCAAAAAGAAATTATACACTAAATATAAACAAGCGAAATGACACTCATGACTAAGAAATATATTGGAAATATCATTTTGTTTATGGATAATTATCAATTGAAATGGATAAAATTATAAAGCGTTTGTATTTTGAAAAACACGTGTATCATTTACATAGCGTTAAAAATACACAACCAAATGTATAAGTCTGAATGGCAAAGTGGTTAGCGCATGAGATTTAGTACCTCAAAAGGCCCGGATTCGAGTCTGGGCGAAGGCAAATTTTTAATTTAACTTTTTTTCTAAATATATAAAATTTGTTTTAGATTATTCCAGATGCTGTTGTTTCTGCAGTAAAGACATTTAAAAAAAAAAAGAAAAATCTGTGAACAAGTCCATTTAAAGACAAATCTAAATATTGATGTTTAAGGTTGTTGTACAGAGGACAAAAACTTCAATGATTTTAAATGTAATTTACTATTACCACCATTATCATTACAGCAGCATCATCTATCATCAGCAGCAGCAGTAGCAAAACCAACACTAACATCTCTAATTCATCATCAGCATCATTGTCATGGCATTATCGTCATCATTATTATCATCATAATTATCACATTCATTTCACCATCAATTAAAGTAAGAAATTTGCTACATAAAAATCATTAATGTGTTCAATACTATTGCAGAACAACCCACTGTGTTTACAAACTTAAGACAAACCATTTCTCTAGCCTAGAGACTTATTTAATAAATAACACAACATTTTTAAAATGGCATTAACATCTGGCCTCACAAATACCAAAATTCTCAATCACAAACTATTTCTCAACTTAGCATGTTGACCAATGAAATCCAGTGTTACAAATTGGCTTTGAATTCCATAGGCTTATATGTTTTAGTTCAGACTATGTTTGGGATTGAGAACTTTCGTATTTTTGAAGCCTTATTGCAGTTCGGTGAATGCTACTTCTATGTTAGCGCTACCAGTAGGCAAAACAGCCGCCATTAGCTAAGAAAATTTCTAAAAATATTTGAAAATTAAACAAATTTTCACACTTTCAGTGAACAGGTATATTTGCACAAATAAAACTTATTGGTTACTGATTCAGATTTCTTTACGCCAATCTAGCACTTGCCTTGGTCAGGTCAAAGGGGTTCCAGCGGAACTTTTCAGCCTCCTCGTAGGTCATGACCTGGATTTTCAAGGTCCACGAGGGGTAGTTGCCTTCGGCAATGGAGTTATAGAGGTCACGCATCGCGTAGTCCGGGTCACTGCCTCCTAGTTCCCCAGCCTGGTCCGCACTCAGGTTCTTGATGCCCTGGTCACACTGTAAGATCGGCATATAAACAATACAGCAGGCTGCAACCATATGGGAATAAGAAATATACACTGCAGATTCGCTTTATCACGATCAGTTATTTTGCGATATCCAATATATCGCGAATCGGCCATGGATCCTGATTATTTCATTTCATGTACTTCAATATTTCCCTATCACCCGACTTTCATACACAAATCTAGTTTGGTCCAGATTTCACGCCTGCATTCAATCTTGTGTCCATAACAACGTATTTTCACTACTGTCACTTTAATAAGCAGATGAATTACATGCCATCCATGTGGAGGGTGTATACAGTAACTGTATGTCATAGATCAATATTGACCTATCTGAACGACAATAACGTTATCAATGAGGCGTAACTGTTTTTTTGGTTTAAGAGGAAATGTCAACTGCACATCATTCGCGATACAGATGCCTAGTTCTGTTCTTCTGCACTACGAAACATTTATACAAAAGTAAAGATCTCAAAGTTCTCTGGGCTACAAAGTTTTCATTTGGCAAACAATACACCCATGCTTTCCATGCGGATGACGTGACGCTGTACATGTCATCATATTTTTCCCAGAACGAAGGATTTACACAAAATATATGTGGCACGTCGTGAGAAAACCGGTCTTAATGCATGTGCGTAAAGTGTCGTCCCGGATTAGCCTGTGCAGTCCGCACAGGCTAATCAGGGACGACACTTTCCGCCTACAGTGAATTTATGTTTAGAAGAGACTTCATTGAAACAGAAAATACCATACAAGCAGAAAGTGCCGTCCTGGATTAGCCTGTGCATACTGCACAGGCTAATCTGGGACGACACTTTACGCACATGCATTAAGACCAGTTTTCTCACGACGCGCCACATATGTGCATTGTAATTGTAGAATTTGTGTTTATGTCAGGTGAACAGTAAAATTTGGATAGGTGTTTCCTATTTCACATTTTTTCTATGCGATTTGAAATCAATTACAAGGAATAATATTATGTTTTCATATACAAATGGAAATATTTACATAGGGATATAACACATAAAGGATGTCAACAACATTGATAAGGGTGAGTTAATTACGGTTATGTTTCCAGATCGCGAAAATAGGCTAGTATATACATGTGTATCTATATGTATATGATCGAATGGCCTGGCAAGTTATATCGCAATCTGGCTATATCGATATTGCGATCCATGGACCCCGCGAATCGCGATATGATGGATCTGCAGTGTATTGTTTTCACTCTTTACTTCAAATGATTATGATTTATTGCCACAACCATACCAATATGAATATATATTCCTTACTCTAAGACATAGTTTCAAATTGTGCTATAGAACTGTACGATGAGCATTATTAAAAGCAACAAGAAAACAGAAGGTGATGCACCTATAATTTATATCGCTATATCCGAATATCTTTACATCCGTAATTAGGCAACCAAGAGCATGGACAAGTATATAACAGAGTTGCAACACCTATCCTTTTACAAATACGCATTAAATTTAGAACTATGTAAAATGAAAAAAAGCATCAAGACATACAATCAGTTTATGGCAATTTAATATAAAAATCTTTCAGATAAAAATCACCACGATTTCTTTTTTCACAGCATGTGTACCCGTATATAAGGTTCTAATAATAATGTTGGTTGCACGTGACGTTGTTAAATACGGCCAGAAGCAACCGATGGTCATTGTATAGATATCAAACTTTAATAGGATCAATCACCCACAAAGCTAAGTTTAATTAATTACCACTACACTGATTATTCAATCAGGCTGACTGTATACCTGATTACTCCACCTGATTACCCAGAGCACTGTTCTTCACACCTGATACAGACTCCAAATATTGCAATAAAAGAGTAATATTTGCGACTGGGCTGTGAAAACAGCATCGTTATACCCGACTCTTCGTTACATGTGATATTGTTACAACCGATATTACATCAATTTAAGTATATAGGGATTAGGCCGGGACCTTGGACTCAGCATCGCTCTATGTGATATATCGCTATAAGCGATATCGTTACAAGTGGAGTTTACTGTATTACTGAAAAAAAGGAAACAGAGAGTGACTCACCTTCCAGTGGAACTTGCAGTACACGGCCTCATTGTTCTTGCTGACGAGCTTGAACGTGTGGCTTCCGTAGCCGTTCATCTGCCGGTACCCGTTCGGTGTGCCCCGGTCCGAGAACAGAAATGAGACCTGGTGCGTCGTCTCCGGTCGCAGACTGATGAAGTCCCAGAACATGTCCGGGTCCTGACATTGAAAGAACAGACAAACTTGAAAATCAAGTCCTGACATTAAAAGAACAAACAGACTTGAAAATCAAGTCCTGACATTGATAGAACAAACAGACTTGAAAATCAAGTCCTGACATTGATAGAACAAACAGACTTGAAAATCAAGTCCTGACATTGATAGAACAAACAGACTTGAAAATCAAGACCTGACATTGATAGAACAGACAGACTTGAAAATCAAGACCTGACATTGATAGAACAGACAGACTTGAAAATCAAGTCCTGACATTGATAGAACAGACAGACTTGAAAATCAAGTCCTGAAATTGATAGAACAAACAGACTTTAAAATCAAGTCCTGACATTGATAGAACAAACAGACTTGAAAATCAAGACCTGAAAACAAGTCTTGCCCCACAGCATAACATGTCAGATGTCCACTCAATCAATGACAGGTAAGAACCAAGACTGATAAAACTTTTCCAGGGTAGGTGATTTCCACACAACCTTGCAACCATGTACAATTTGTTTAATAATACTGAATAACACATAAATATTTTTATTAGTTATGTGTGCCTTCACAAACAGTAAAAGATCAATTTTTAGCATGATTCTGTACGGTTTCAAAAGTGCATACTGCATAGTGCAATATTTCTGCGGTGCCAAATGTTGGCTTTTTTAAAAGTGTTTTCAATTGGCTTTGTTTATGTCCCTTTTAAAGTCGCTATATACAAAGTATTACTGGTTCTTATGAACACTGTAGGAGAAGTTTTATTTTATTATCACGTTCATTGTACTCTGCCATAGTCCTGGTGAAATGTTTAATACAAAAGATAGTTAAATAGACCGTGCATGATACGCGGGTTGCTTTGGATTATTTTCTGATACATCTTTCATGTTACAAACATTCCAATATTGTTAAATCTAAGTATTTAGGCACTACACTAAATAACTATTATTTTGACAGAGAATTAATCATATGCAGATTTTTTATTGGTCGTGTTTAGCATTGGCGCTATTGTGGATGACCGACACTATAGCCAAAATTAAACCCCCGCCAAAATTTGTACTTTGCAGATGACAACGTTTAGGTGGTACACTGACCTTCAGGTGCGTCTGTGGATTCCTCTTCTGGGTGTGAATGAAGCTCGGGAACTGAAATACAACAACAGTGTCATGGAGTGAGTGAACTGTGAAGCCAGTCCAAGATACGAGCCTGGGATCTCTCTGATATGGGGAGACTGCTCTCTCAACCAATCAACCAGGACCACTAGAAAACATTATGCCTTAGTCTTTTGTTGTAATTAAGATGCGAATGCATAATAATTAAGAAGAAATATCAAATTTAATTAATTACTTTCATAGATCTATTATAAAACTTCAGGAGACAATTTTTGTGACTGGAAAAGTTCCTGAAAAAAAAACATTTGAGCCGCATCATGGGAAAACCGGACTTAATGCATGTGCATACAGTGGATTTATGTTTAGGAGAGACTTCCTTGAAACAGAAAATACCATACAGGCGGAAAGTGCTGTCCTGGATTAGCCTGTGCGGACTGCACAGGCTAATCCAGGACGACACTTAACGCACATGCATTAAGAGCGGTTTTCTCATGACGCGCCACATTTAAAGATGTAGACAATAGAATCTATCCATAGGCAGAACCATCCTACCAAGAAAGGGTCCCGAATGAAGAAGATTGGTGTGTTATTCCCGACCAGGTCCCAGTTTCCCTCCTCCGTATAGAACTTCACAGCGAACCCTCGAGGGTCACGTGCCGTATCTGCAGACCCAGACTCTCCACCTGTCACCATGACAACAGTTACATTTAATACCAGTTCCAGTTAGAGCAAATATGTCAAACAGGTGATTTCCATGCAATTTCAGCTTGATTATCATAATAAAACTAAAGCGTTTGATTAATATTGAAACCAACATGGTGCTATTCAATATCAACTGTAGACCTGTATATTAAACTTAAAGGGACCTGTTCAAAGATTGGCAAATTGACAGTTTTCAAACATTTGTTTTTTTTGTTAGTCCAGATGCTTTAGTTTTGCAGTTAAGATAATAAATGGCATTTTTTGAAAATTTGAAACTCTGTGAGCAAGTCCCTTTAAGGAAAATTTCCCTGAAACAGTCTGGGAAGAAAATTATGTATACAGGGGAGACATGTCCTTTATTTGGCAACCCGGTATGTTTCACATGAGAAATAATTGGACAATTATAATAATGATGATGCTGATGATGATGATTATGGTGGTGATGATGATGATGATTATGATGATGGTGGTGGTGATGATGATGATGATGTTGTCTCTGTATATTGTGGGTGACGGTTGTAGACATATTACGATGGTGTTTAGCTCTGAACATGGTTTAGGTGGGTAAAACTGAAATATTGAGCTTTAGGGTATTGACAAGGACTTTCTAAAACTTACAAATTTTGGTCTAATTAATACTCACCGACAGTGGAAAAGCGAACAACCAGTGGTGTCTTCTTGCCAACAAACTCAAATGGCTTGAGCTTCGTGTACTTGGTGACGTCATGGGTGCACTCAAAATACCCAAAGGCACCTTGAAGATACAGGAAAGTGAAACTTGTACACTTTATACATCTTCAAAAAATACATGGGAGATTATAAAGCATAAGTACAACTTATTCTAGAGTATTGAAACACAAACTGGCAAGACTACTTAAAATCATTATAGCTTGCTTACTTTTAGTGTTGAAAATCTGATCAGGACTATAAAGAAAACAGCAACAAGAGCCATGCCACTGTTCATTATGCACCTATCAATGTTTGGGCAGCGGCGGGCATATAGGGGACTTTAGACTGAAAGCAATTTCTGACAGGCGGGAATTTGACATGCCGAATGATTCCGTGTCCAGGGAAATAGACTTTGTTCGGATTCTAGATGCCGGTAATATTGGCCCCCAGGCCATTTGATACACCAAATAAGCATCCCCCATTGAGGGGATTTAGAAAAAAATGTTTGGCTCTAGGGCGGGGAATTAGATCCACAAAAGTACAATAAGTCAAATTTCCCTGGGATTTTTGCCGCTCCGCCCCTCAGGGAAAAATACTGATTGGTGCATAATACACTAGTGAAAAGACTTAAAGATGTAGCAATGTTCTAGATAAAAGGATCAGTAAACAACGGGCCAACAATTATAAGGAAAATCAAAGAACAGAAAACAGAAAGTGTGCTTCTGAAACAAGTACATGTATTGGGACGTACCCGCACTTTCTGATAGTTAAACTAATCTATTATGTTTTTGTTTACTATAAACGTTTTCTTAACAAGGCCACTTTATTTTTCATTGAATATTAGCAAAAAAGTCAATATTATGAAAAATACCTGAAGTATCATATAAATCAATTTTAGTAGTATGAATGTGTATATTTGCTCACACAAATGTCACATGAAAATGCAATCCCATAAACAACATGACATAGTTGAAAACCTTGTTTAAATGAATCGTAATCTCTACCATAGCCAGTGATTTTTATTTTTGCTAATGTTAGTGCCTTTTAAAGGCAGTTTCCCCTGACAAAATATCCTCCATTTTTCCTCAAAATTGTCAATTTCTTCCCCAAAGAAATGTATAGTACTTTACAGGTTGGTGCATAAATAGAAAAACAATTATTGAATATGCACCATTGTCATAAAAGAAGTTCAGTACATTAACAATCTGAACATATTAATCATTAAAAAAGCAAAATAACCACACATATCATGAAAAATAAACTTTTAAAAACTTTCCCTATTGTGAAATTTGTCGCTATAAAGTTCCCAATTTCATGGGCACAGGCAGTTCGAAAATTTTGAAAAAAAATCACTGATAGCAATGTACAATGTGCAAGATGTGCAACCGCTGAATCTGATATGTTTCGTGTTTTATAAACCCTTAAAGCAGTTAAACATGTTTAACTGTGTTATCAGTACATTTTGATAAGAATGTAGACAACAGCCTTACTCTGACCTTCTAAGTTACATGTAAACGTTCTAGATTTTGAAAGACCATGAGTGGATAAAATTAGAGTATGCAGCTAATCAAATATATCTCACTTGTTTACATTTGGTTACTGATAAGAATGTTATAAGAAACCTAAAAAATACTGATACTGGTACACTGTAAGTACTTTTATAAATTTATATTATGTACAAAACACAACATTTTAAAGGCTGATATGTGAAACAAGGCTTGTCACATGATGTGACGTATGCCCACGAAGCATTTGCTTGTCAGAGGAACGCAACACAATGTCAGTTACATGTTTGCAAAAATGACGCTTCCTACAAAAAGAGTTATGGCCCTTGTGCTCTACATTTCCTCTCATTGTCCTCTATCATTATATGAAGTTTCATTTGAATCCCTTTAATACTAATGGAGTTATGCTCTGCACAAGAAAATTAATGCTTCACATAAGAAAATAAAACAAAGGGCAATGATTCCGTAAATAATGAAGGAAGAGTTGTGGTCATTGTGCTCTGCACTTCCTCTCATTGTCCTCTATTTATGTGAAGTTTCATTGGAATCCCTTCAATACTAATGGAGTTATGCTCAGCACAAAATAATTAAACAAAGGGCAATAACTTCGTAAATATTGAAGGAAGAGTTATGGTCCTTGTGCTCTGCACTTCCTCTCATTGTCCTCTATCATTATATTAAGTTTCATTTGAATCCCTTTAATACTAATGGAGTTATGCTCTGCACAAGAAAATGAATGCTTCACAAAAGGAAATAAAACAAAGGGCAATAACTCCCTAAACATTGAATAAATAGTTAAGGTCCTTGTGCTCTGCACTTCTTCTCCTTGTCCTCTATCATTAAATGAAGTTTCAGTTGAATTACTTCAATAATAATGAAGATATGCTAAGCACAATTAAATTAATGCTTTACATAAGGTAATTAGGGAAAGATTTAGAGCAAAATAGCAGGGTGCTGCACCCTGCTCCTTTTTGCTTCCCCCCTGCTGCCCCTCTGGGCTGGTCAACACAGAAATTTTCAATATCTTTTGAATTTTAACATACTTTAGCAAATGTTCAATGACAAATGAATAGATTATGCTTAAAAACCTTACTTACAAGCATTAGACTAATAAATACACTGGATTTAGCAAATTATTAGAAAATGTCAAAAAACTGGTCTGGATTTCCACCCTACTTCTTTTTAGCAGCACCCTGTACCATTTGTGATCCTAGATCTTTCCCTAGGCAATAAAACAAAGGGCAATAACTCCATAAATATTGAAGAAAGAGTTGTGGTCCTTGTGCTCAGCACTTCATCTCATTGTCCTCTATCATTATATGAAGTTTCATTTGAATCCATTTAATACTAATGGAGTTATGCTCCACATAAGAAAATTAAACAAAGGGCAATAACTATTGAAGAAAGATTTATGGTCCTTGTGCTCTGGACTTCCTCTCATTGTCCTTTATCATTACATGAAGATTCGTTTGAATCCCTTTAATACTAATGGAGTTATGCTCCGCACAAGAAAATTAATGCTTGAAATAAGGAAATAAAACAAAGGGAAAAAACTCAGTAAATACTAAAGACAGCGTTGTAGTTCTTGTGCTCTGCACTTCCTTTCATTGTCCTCTATCATTTTATGAAGTTTCATTTGAATCCCATAAATACTAATAGAGATATGCTCCGCACAAGAACATTAAACAAAGGGCAATAACTCTGTCAATATTGAAGAAAGAGTTGTGGTCCTTGTACTCTGCACTTCCTCTCATTATACTCTATCATTATATTAAATTTTATTTAAATCCCTTCAATACTAATTGAGTTATGCTGTGCACAAGAAGCGTGATGGATGGACGGACAGATGGACGAACGATGCGATTACTATATGCCCCCGAAGTTCCCTTCACGGGCATAAAAAAATAAGTGCTACAGTCTGACGAATGTCATATAATTGTAGGCAAAAATTACTTTAAAAGGACAATTCAAAGAACAATTTATTACATGTATGCCCCTTTCCATGCACCACTTGCAACTATTTCCAATAAACAGTCGACTTGCCACTATGACTTGGTGATACATGTTCAAGTCTTTCTTTCAAGTATCAATTCCACTTTTTTACCTGCCCCTTTTCGTTCTTTTGCATGCACCACTTGCAAAGTTCTACCGGTATTTCAAATAAACAGACTAATTGGTAAAACATGTTATGCCACTCTCTTATATCAACTCAAGTTATTACCTGCCCCTTTTGCATGCACCACTCTCTCTGGGATTCTCTCCCTGTTAAAGTGTGCCATCTCGTCAGTGAACACGAAATCCTGCATCAGCAGGGGCCCACGGGGCCCCACCGTCATGGAGGCCGTCTTGGTACCCACAAGGGAGCCAATACCAGTGGTCATGGTGTCTGGGCTCTGTAGAAATATATCAGGTGCTGTGTGTGTGTAATGTGCAATTTGGTTTTACAGAACTAATGTTGCTGTAAACTACTAAGTCAGAATTGGAACCAACCACATATATGTTTCAATAATCTGTTGTATAGTAAAGTAGGAATTTGCTAAGTTTTAAATAATAAAAGACAAACATTTAACTAGATCTAATATAACAGGCCTTTTTCTTATCTTTTGGAAAGAAGTACCTGGTTAGAAATTGGGAATTTCTCAATGTACAATTTGCCAAATTGGAAAGTATTTTCAGATAAATCTTGTTTGCAGTATCAATTTCCATTGATTTGTTGATAAAATTGCATTATATATCCAAATGTCAATGTAATTTTTAATGTCTGTGTCATAAAAATATTTGTTGATGTAATTTTCTTCGAGACTGCTATAAATGTCAAACAAAATTATGTAGCAGAGGGGAATTTAGTTCTGAATTGGGAAAAAGCAACCATATCTTGCATTGGGAATGGGTCAGATATTCTGACCTGTGAGGGTTATAGAAAAAGGCCTGAATACAATAATATTTGCAACTGATGATTTTATAACTGAAAGGTGCAGCACACTCGTATGAGATATGGGATAATTGGCGCCTGGGCAAATACTTGCCAGTGTTTTTTTTAGGGCCAATTTGGGGCCGAAATTCTGCCCCTTTCCCCTGCTAAAAAAGTATATATTTTTCCCCTATATTTGCCTTAAAATTCCCCTCAGAATGTAATCTTTATTTTGAAAAAATGTGACCAAAATCGGAAAAAATTGACTAAGATAGAGGTATTTTCGTAAAAAATCCCTGCAATCTTTCATCAAACCAATTTAGTGCATATTCTAAGTTATCATTTCAAGCAAAACAGTTGATTAATTTTTTATAACAAAGTAGAATATTAGTATGTAATAATGCTTTTCTAAAAAAAAATTATTCCCCTTTTGCCGTAAAATTCCCCATCTGAAGGGCCCCGCCATCTTTCCCCCAAAGGTGAAAAAAAACACTGCTTGCATTTTCTACATTTGTAAGGATATACATTTTATCTCAAAAAGAAGGAAAAAGATTCTCATCATCGGGGAGAATGTTTTTATTTAATATTTGATTTTGCGACTAAGCCCTTACTGGACATGCCAACTTGATTTTGCGACTAAGCCCTTACTGGACATGCCAACTTGCCTGACATGCCCCATGCAACCACAGACTTGAAGTTCATATTCTTGTTGAGTAAGAATGTGTTTATTAATGTGTAGAAACCTTAATTAAATAATCCTCCAATAAGGTGCCTTGAATGGCATTTGATAAGACACATAAACGCTACATAATCATTGCCTTAAATATATCCTATAAATATTACATAACAAAAATATAAAAAAATAATGAAAAATATTCATGCCATTTGGCATTTCTAAACAAAGCCATAGACAATCACTTATAGAAGAATTGTGTATTATAACATATCAATATGTCGGGCTTAGAAATGTTTCAAATCCAACATATACTACAACGCATTACACTTACAAGCAGGGGTTCATTATTTAGAATTATCTGTCACTGTCTGGGGCACAATCATGAATAAAACCTCACGTAGTTTGCATCAGTTTCAACACTACTCACCCCCTGTGTCCTTTTAAACTCTTCCAGTTGGTTCGTAGCCTTGTCTCTGCCTGCCATGTTTATATTTTGTCGATTGTCAATCCGTAAACAACCCCAAACCTCAAAAGTAATCTTTGTTGTGTCAAGTTTGTCCACCTGAAGCCTTGACCTCTTTTCTTGCTTGTACAGTGCGTTTCCGACGACGCAAAATATTTTCAAAATGGCCGAAAATGTTCAACTTGGACGTCTAGATGGAAAAGTGGCGCTGATTACTGGTTTGTTTGAAATATTACCGTTAAAGCGAGTGCCAATTAAAGTAACTGCAAAATTAAAACTGTCATAGTCAACAAACTTGAATGACATGTTAAGTTTCTTCGTAATTTTGCGTATAGTGGTTGATTTTCAAAGAAACGGGCTAGGTCGCACTCCATATTTAGGCTACATTCCACCAATTAATTCCTAGTTACAGACTGATAGCACTGTGTACATACCGGTCAAAGCAGACTTGTGTACATTGGCGCAACATATTCTGGGTAATTAACTACTTTTGTAATGGTTCACTGCCCACGTTTGAATTTCAAATCAGTTCATTGCCCAAATGCGGAATAATAGAAAATATGATGCCTTTCAGACAATGGTTGTAATTCTTCCCCTTTCAGCTGATTTCAACATTTTTGATGACAAATATTATAATAAACTAAGAAGCAGTTGTGGCGTGTCGTGGGAAACCGGGCTTAATGCATGTGCATAGAGTGTCGTCCTAGATTAGCATGTGCAGTCCTCACAGGCTAATCTGGGACGACACTTTCCACCTACAGTGGATTTAGGTTTAGAAGAGACTTCCTTGAAACAGAAAAAATAACATTAAAGTGGAAAGTGATGCCTTAATGACACCAGTAGTGTAATGACACCGATCGATAATTGAAGTGCTTTTGCTGTAGTTTGTTGACTGTGTTATATTACGGACACAGATCGGTCTGTACTTCTCCATGATAAAATCGTGTCTGGTTACTACAGAGACTGATAATAGCAGCCGCATGTAATCCTCGTGGAAAACGTGCATTTGCTGCATAATAATTTCATGTACTATGCTGCATTCATAATGATATAAATTATTAATATGAAATCTATCTACACATTATGTGAAAACATAGTTCTATACAATTAGTTTATTTGTTAGTTGGCTTAATTGATGTTCATAACAAAGTACAAAGTGACCATATTGTATTACATTATATTTTAACTTTAGTTCAGCAGAACTCATATAACAGACATAGAAATTAAAAGTGTATTGAAGATTAAGGTATGGAAACTAATTATTAATTAAAATACACAATTTCGGACATGCCATATTTGGTGTTTTATTGCACTTATTGAATTTCATTATCTTTAAATTTTTGTGAAGTTAAAACTCACAAAAGACATAGAAATTATAATTTATTGAAGTTTGAGGGCTGAAAACTTTGAAGATAATAGTTATACTTTAAAATATGCATGTTCGGCCATGCACCATTTTCGGATACACAAAATTCGGATACAACATGAGCGTGATCGGCGGAACTCATGACCGATTGACTTTCTAGAAAAATATGATCCCTGAACATGTATTATGTAGATTTCATTTTCTGAAGGTCATAATTGACTGAACTGCCAAGGTTGTTAATTCCTGTAGGTACCCAAGCTAGTGGAGAGTCTCAAATCAGAGGAGTGTACCACTGTGGCTGCATCGCGAGATCATACGCTGTTCCTTACTAGAAGGTATGATTGCCAAGTCTCTTAACTGTTCAATCATGGGCCAGGGTCCATATTCCAGAAACATCTTAAGTTTATCTTAAACTATTTTCACTTAAGTTCCAATTTTTATAATGTAAAATGTTTAAAACTACAAACAAATTTGGGAATCCCTTTACTGTTTAGTAAATAATAGATAATAATACATACCAATATTACATAGGTAGCACAATGCCATTTAAATATGAAAAAAAAATGTAAATGGAAAATGGTGATTTTAAGGTTAAGGATAGATATTACTAAGATGTTTCTGGAATTTGGCCCCAGGGTTGTCAACTGCCCAAGAATATCGTCAAATATATTAACTTAAGAAATGTCATTCTTATGATCAGTAATTTTATTATACAGTTAATTGGCTGTGCAACAATTCATTATTCAAGAGCAAAGCTAAGAAGTGTCATTATTATGATCATTATAATTGTTCAGTCGAATTGCAATGTAAGAATGTGTTATTCAAGTAATATCACAGGAAGGAAAACTTGGGATAGGACCAGCTGGAAGTTTGTCAGTTGCAAAATTTCAACTGGTCCCAACCAAACTTTTCCTTTATGTAGATTGTTCAATGTTATTATTATGAAAATAAGCATGAACATATATTATGACTATAGCACATTATAATAGTATTGAATATATTTTTAGTAACACAGAGGACCATAAAAATGTATGTTATAATAGCAAACAAAAACTGATTGAACAAAATATAGGCATGTTCTGGTGCCTTTTTGAAAATGTATTGTATGAGTGACTTCCGTTATCTCCCCAGTGGTACAGTGTTTAGCTGTGGAACGAATGGTTCCCACCAACTGGGCCACGTACCAGTCCCGGACAAGTGTCTGGTTCCCCGTGCAGTCAGCTGCAAGTCACTGAAGGGCAAGATCGTGCTGGGGGTAGCTGCAGGCCGATTCCACTCTGTGATATTCACCAGCAGTGCTGTTTTCACCTGCGGACTGAATGCCGGTCAGCTGGGTAAGTACAGGGCTGGTATTCACAAAGCTCCTAAGGGATATCTTAACTTAAGTTGTACTTAAGGGAAAATTTCCTATCAAATTTTTTATGAGAAATCCAGTGATTTTTGTTTACAAAACATATAATGATGTCACAAAAATCTACAAGATGATGTCATTATACTGCGCGTGTTTGCTTTATCACCACAGTGTTGAAATAAAGCAAAGTTTATCGCACGGGGTGTTATTTTGTCAATGCTGGTGTGATGATGGGATAAAAGGTCACACTATTAGTATCAAAAAGTGTAGATTGCTTTTTTGTTCTGTTTATAACTGGCACGAAGATGCTCTATCTTGATTAAAAATTCCAAATTTAACTAGAAACAAATTAATGAATCCTATTATGACCCCTCTTTGCAGTTTAAAAAACATATATGTTTCTAGCACCTTTTGAACATGTTTGCATTTCTTTTTCGTTTCGATGTAGGTCAACTGAAGTCTAAGGGAGACAGAAGGATAAGCCAATTCAAGCTAGTTTCAGCGTTGAATGTGCCCAACATTGACATCACCATGGTATCTAGTTCGGATGCGGCAGCGGTTGTCATGACGAAGGAAGGCGAGATATATGTGCTGCACGAGTACCAGTGTCGGAAGATAGCGTCCAAGTAGGTGCTTACTATGAGATGTTATTTAAAACAGCATTCAGGCCATATGTGTTCATTAATTGTTCTTTTTTTTGCAGTGGTTTTGAGAGGTTGAGATTATTATTGGTACTAGAGGGTTAGATTGTTTGACCAAAATATGAGATGTATTTTACTGGCAACATGTGAAGTATAATTTTGCGTATTTGTTGATGCGTACATGTGGCAAAAACTTTGTGATACCAGTACATAAAACAGAACCTCTTTCTGATTGCACAAGTTCTCGTGTACACATAGTAACTGACGGTTAGAAGTATAAAAAATGACCTGGTCGAATGTTAGACAATAAAACACAAACTGTGCCTCTCAATTGGTTGATCCAGGTAACACAGTAGATTTCATAAGTTATCTGGTTTTAAATGAAATTTAATATTAATATGAGGTATGGGAAAATTGGGCTAATGCATGTGCATAAAGTGTCGTCCTGGATTAGCCTGCACAGGCTAATACAGGACGACACTTTACGCACATGCCTTTAGCCCGGGTTTCCCACGACACGACTCATATCTTGTTTAAGTCGCCCAGATATCGTGCGGCTGTGTGTGGTTGGAGGGAACCTGGACCACACAGGCTCACAGATCCTACGAGAGAATGGCGGCCGCAAACTGGTCATCAGCTACCTGAACTCCACAGGAAAGGTTGGTTGGCCATGTTAATACAAGTGCTTCAATTCCTGACTGTTAACAAGTAAAAAATATGAAAAGTCAGTTTTGAACATATAAAATAAGTGGGTAAAACAATTAAATTTAGGGTATTACTTTTAGTACTTAAAATTAATATTTGATTTAATGTTGAGCAGTGTTGAACCAGTGATGTTAATTTGGAAAAAGGAATACTTTTATTTAATGATATATATTGTGATACTGTTTTAATGGATCGTTAATAATATCAAGCTCGTAAGACACTGTTAATAAGAAATCCCAATTCAGTGCTCCAGGTAAGTTTTTGTTTACAGGGTATATGTATGCTCAATCGAAAATTTATGGGGATAATTGTATGCGTAGCAATAATTTATGGGGGTAAATGTATGTTCAGTTGTGGAAAATGGTTAGCTTTAATGTGCAACAGAAAGCAATAGAATAATCTTAAATAATGTTGTAGACATTTCATGAAGGTAATAACAATATTTAAAAAAAGGAATTCTACATATTCACACTTCTAACAGTCGGATTACATTTATGGTCTGTTTTTCATTTCCATGTTTACACAAAAGGTTGAAACTTCCTGCGTAAATGTACACAGGTTGCATTGGCGTAGTGGATATGGTGTCCGCCTAGCGATCGGGAGGTTCCGGGTTTGATCCCCACTCTGGGAGCGTTCTCAAGATCTCCCCCAAAGACACCAAGTACTGGTTCTATCCAGGAAACAGACTTGATTGTGTCTCTATAAGCCTTAGGCTTTCGATGTAATCGAGCTAAAATAAATAGGTTTAAACTAAATGTTCACCTTTATTTTCTGTGCATTTCTTGTGATTTTCTTTGCATAAATTTTGCTGGTACATGTGTTATATTGACATCTGCCAATTGTATTTATCGCAGGTGTTCATTTGGGATGAAAGGAGTCCAAGTCTTAAGAGAGCCAGCTGGCTTATCAGGCGTCAGCTCTTTGTGACTGACTTTATGTTGACTGAGAGTGGGGTTACCATAGTGACCGACGAAGGGGAGGTGTTCGTCTGCACGCTCTCAAATAAACCGGCACCTGTCAGGGACAACAGTCTTCAGGGTGGACATAAAGGTGAACTTAAAGCATGATAATTATTGTAATTATTATGCCCTCCATCAAAGATGGTGGGGTATTTAGTAGACTCTTGATGCCTTGAACGCGATTGTCTCGAATTTCTTGTTGGCTTGAAGTTTCCTTGAGGGACCGATATTTTACTGCTATATATTCATATAAACTTCTGTCGTTTGGCTTGAATTCGCGAGGGTCGAATTTTCGGATAGCGTGAAGTGTTTGTCTTGGTTCAAAATCATAGTTTGTACATATTTTATTGTTTGTTTGGCTGTTGCACGCTTCGGGCGTATAGAGTCGTTAGTAGATTAGGTGTGATTGATTAGTGTCAAGCGTTGAGAGAATGCACTAATTGATTTCACAGCTTTCATAAACAAAATAAATGACGTTATTAAAATATATATATAAATGTTTGATGTCTGTTAATAACCATTACAGATATCTGAATACTCTTTGATTGAAGATTTGAAAAAGTCAGACAGATTGCTGGCCGTACATGTATAAGTACACATTCTCGAACTCTGTTTAGTTCAAAGTTTAGATGGCTCAAAGTTTCTTTGCCTGTGTCTGAGACTTGGAGCTACTGGGAGTCGACTGTATTAGTTTGCTAATGTTGGTCAGTAGTTGGTCGGTCTGTCGGTCGGTTTACCACTTTTGTTTCTGCTCTCTAAGTTGTTGTTTTGTTTCTGTGGAAGCCCTTGAATGTGATATATACAAGATTTCTACTTTTTTTCTTGACAAAGTACCTTGGGAGTGGCCATCAAAGACCTTTATGTTTTATTTTTTGTCAAAATCCCTTGAAGACTATGATTTCTATTTTTTGTGTGACAGCTATCCCAGAGAGTAGCTATAAACAGGGACAGTGATGTATTTCTATGTTCTTCCTGTGACAGAACCTCTGGAGAGTGAAAAATCAATATTACGTTTGATTGTGATTGATGAATTTTTTCCTTTGTCAGACACCCAACAGGTTGACTATATAAAACTTATTCATATATTTAGTCCCATCTTGGTGGCAATGAAATTTGATAATTTCTTTCTGTGACAGACTCCCTCGAGGGTGACTGTTTAAAACTGTTGCACATTGTGAAACCTCATCAGACACATCATGCAGATAAAGTGACTGCCTGAACACAATTATAACCACCTCATACATAAGTTTGACTTGTAGTTTGTGGGCAGTATTTGCTGTCAATGAAAATATTACTGTGGGATCACACATTTTCGTGGAGGTGTAATTGTCACGCTTCTCGTGTTCCTGGCATTGACCACCGCGAATATTTACAGATTTTGTAATTTAGCAATGCCTTGGGAGTTTGCACATACGTTAATATGTACGTCGGTATAATCGTTCATAAATATACATATGAGGCGCGTCGTGGGAAAACCAGTCTTAATGCATGTGCATAAAGTGTCGTCCCGGATTAGCCTGTGCAGTCTGCACAGGCTAATCCGGGATGGCACTTTCCGCTTTTGTGGTATTTTCTGTTTCATGGAAGTCTCTTCTAGACATGAATACACTTTAGGCGGAAAGTGCCATCCCGGATTAGCCTGTGCGGATTGCACAGGCTACTCAGGGACAACAATTTACGCACATGCATTGAGACCGGTTTTCTCACGATGCGCCACATATGTACGTCAGTATAATCGTTCATAAATATACATATGTAAATGTGACTGTCCTGATGTTTTAATCATTTACTTCATAAAGTCTTTTTAATTTTAATTTGGTGTAAAACAGGTTATCTGCACAGGTTGACAGTTTCATTTCACAAGTTAGCATTTTGAGTAAAGAATTAGCACCCTCGATGTGGAGCCTATTTTTCAGTTGGCATATAATTAACAACAAGGTGTCAGATTGACACCACGTGATACAACGTGATATAAAATATATATTTTCTTGCCTATATATGCGGCCCCTATTGTTCAGAAGTGGCCCATTCTTATCAAGAGCCTAATTTGGTACTGATACACACGTTTATTGCGACAGACAAGGTGTCACAGTAAGACCCATCACTGGTATTCTGCAGAGTTTGGCGATTCATCGAATAATTGATGCGTTTTTGGTAAAACATAACTGTATTTTTTTTTTCAAAACTCTATTTGCGCGAATTTAAGACCGCGAATATGTCCTTGATCGCAAGGGCGCGAAATTTGTACCCTACGAATTCAAGTGATTCCACAGTAGCTGCCTTAAGCAAGTATTCACCAAATAATTGTATTATGATCGTTTATTAACATAATGATATTATGGTTAGTTATTAAACAATCAATGCAAAATTTGTGATCATGTGGCACCAATAACAAATCAGCCTGTCTTCTACCTGTTAAGAAGTTTCCCATCATTTGAAATGCAAATCTTTCTTTCTGTAGCCGAGTTTCAGCATGGTGACTTTTTAAAACTATGAATATTTCTTCGTGTGACACAGTTCCAAAAGGGTGACCATTTAAAGTTTATGGTTATTTCTTCCTGTGTCACAGTCTCTGGAGGGTGACTATTTTAAGTTATGGATATTTCTTCTTGTGACACAGTTCCAGCAGGGTGACTATTTAAAATTATGGTTATTTCTTCCTGTGTCACATTCAGTACAGGGTGACTGTTTTAAGCTATGAATATTATTTCATGTGACACCATTCCAGCAGGGTGACTATTTAAAGTTATGATTATTTCTTCCTGTGTCACAGTCTCTGGAGGGTGACTGTTTTAAGCTATGAATATCGTTTCCTGTGACACAGTTCCAGCAGGGTGACTATTTAAAGCTTGGATTATTTCTTCCCGTGTTACAGTCTCTGAGGATGACTATTTTAAGCTATGAATATTTCTTCCTGTGTCACAGTTCCAGCAGGGTGACTATTTAAAGTTATGGTTATTTCTTTTTGTTTCATTCTCTCTGGAGAGTGACTTTAAAGTTATGAGTACCAGCAGGATACCATGTAAAGCTCTGATTATTTTTCCTGGTGACAGAGCCCGTAGAGGATGACTATATTTGAAGCTATGATGACCATGTAAAGCTCTGATTAATTCTCCTGGAGACTGAGTCCCTGGAGGGTGACTATTTATTAAAAACTATGATGGCCATGTAATGCTATGATAGATTCACTTGGTGACAGAGTCCCTGGAGGGTGACTATATTTAAAGCTATGTTGACCATGTAATGCTATTATTATTTCTCCTGGTGACAGAGTCCCTGGAGGGTGACTATATTTAAAGCTATGATGACCATGTAAAGCTATGAATAATTCACCTGGTGACAGAGTCCCTGGAGGGGGACTATTTATTTAAAGCTATGTTGACCATGTAAAGCTATGATTATTTTTTCCTGGTGACGGAGTCCCTGGAGGGTGACTATATTTAAAGCTATGATGACCATGTAAAGCTATGAATAATTCTCCTGGAGACAGAGTCCCTGGAGGGTGACTATTTATTGAAAGCTATGATGACCATGTAAAGCTATGATTATTTCCCTTTGTGTCAGAGTTTCTGGAGGGTGACTATTTATTTAAAACTATGTTGACCATGTAATGCTATGATTATTTCTCCTTGTGTCAGAGTTCCTGGAGGGTGATTATTTATTTTAAGCTATGTTGACCATGTAATGCTATGATTATTTCTCCTTGTGTCAGAGTTCCTGGAGGGTGATTATTTATTTTAAGCTATATTGACCATGTAATGCTATGATTATTTCTCCTTGTGTCATAGTTCATGGAGAGTGACTATTTTAAGCTATGTTGACCATGTAATGCTATGATTATTTCTCCTTGTGTCAGAGTTCCTGGAGGGTGACTATTTATTTTAAGCTATGTTGACCATGTAATGCTATGATTATTTCTCCTTGAAACAGAGTCCCTGGAGGGTGACTATTTATTTTAAGCTATGTTGACCATGTAATGCTTTGATTATTTCTCCTTGCGACAGAGTCCCTGGAGGGTGAGTTTGGGCGGATGACGCTGCTTGAGTTGTTGATGAAGGAGGAGGTTGAAGAGCTGCAGGTGCACAAGGTGCCCAACGCTCACCGAGCCTCGTACGTGACCGTCGACAAGAAGGGACGTAACTACGCAGTACTGCAGTCATTGCCGAATGCATGGTATTGGCAGTGGTCGAAATTAGCACAAACCCATAAGCTCTGCACTGCTGGTAGAGGGCAAACTGGGCTTGCTCAGATTCTTAGTTTTACATAGGCAGTCTTGAAACGTTCTCTTTCTCTTAAGTAATAATGAGGCATGTGGGAAAACCGGGCTAAATGCATATGCGTAAAGTATCGCCCCAGATTAGCCTGTGCAGTCTGCACAGGCTAATCCGGGACAGCACTTTCCGCATTTATGGTATTTTCTGTTTCAAGGAAGTCTCTTCTAAACATAAATCCACTGTAGGCGGAAAGTGCCGTCCTGGATTAGCCTGTGCGACCATGTTGACCATGTAATGCTATGATTATTTCTCCTTGTGTCCGAGTTCCTGGAGGGTGACTATTTATTTTAAGCTATGTTGACATTGTAATGCTATGATTAATTCTGGAGGGTGACTATTCATTGTAAGCTATGTTGACCATGTAATGCTATGATTATTTCTCCTTGTGTCAGAGTTCCTGGAGGGTGACTATTTATTTTAAGCTATGTTGACATTGTAATGCTATGATTAATTCTGGAGGGTGACTATTCATTGTAAGCTATGTTGACCATGTAATGCTATGATTAATTCTGGAGGGTGATATGGGCCTGAGAGATTTTGATTGATGTTCCCTTATATGCGTTCTCTTGCTCTCAAGTAATAATATAAAATATATAAATTCTGTCTTGCTTGGCCAAACTGCTAATTTCGATGACTGGGTATGGGCCTGAGAGATTTTGATTGATGTTCCCTTATATACCTCTTTTGGTTAACAGAGAATAATGGGTTGTTTGTGGTACACTGGTTTTAATGGAGCCTAATGCAATGTTTGCATGGCTGTCTGTAAGGCATCTGTATACATTAAACAGAAAGTTTGTCCAGTATCATTTGTATGATAAAAATATGTTGGACTGAATGATGTTACTTTTCTTTCTCTTAATTGTCTTTTTCTGTATGTTTTGAAAGGGTGACTTACCAAAATAATTGAATTAAAATTCATGTTTTGTTGCTAACCACTAATTTACATGATTTTTTGCAAATCGTAATATCAAGTACGAACGCGATACTGCGAAAGCCGATATTACGAAATGACGGGATACTACGAATAAGGCAGCCGGTCCGTCCGTTTTCCTTATATATTTAACTACAAAAAGATGCGATACTACGAATTCATGATACAACGAAAGATGCGTTACTACGAACAAATTTTTTGTTCCCATCATAGTGTTTGTATTGAAATGTGAACGCGATACTACAAATCATATTGTCAAGGAGATTTTTCACACCTTCTCAATGAAGATTTCACACCTCTGGCCAGTCAGACACCTAGTCAGTTTGTTTGCACCGTGGACAAATATAGTTGTTACCACATTTATTAACCATTTGAAGCCGCTTTAAATGATGTAGTGTGAGATTTGTGTTTGCCTAAATGACTTTCGCATATGTCACTGCGAATTGGATTACTGTGCCTGGATTGATTTTATACCTTTTTATTAGTCCTCTACCGGTGTTTCACCGGAGGGGACTATAGGTTTGCCGTCCGTCCGTCCGTAACGCTGTCCGTCCGCAAAATATTGTTCCTGCGATAACTCAAAAAGTACTGAAGATATTTCGATGAAACTTGGTATACATATAAACGGCAATGTGAGGATAATGCAAGACCTTTCGTTTTTCATCAGAGGTCAAAGGTCACGTGACTGTTACTAAAAATATAAATAAACTAAATACTGTTATAATTCGAAAAGTACATAAGATATGACCATGAAACTTGGTACAAAGATTGAACTATCGGTTTGCCATCCGTCTGTGTGTCTCTCTATCTGTTCGTCCGTATGTTTCAGTCCGTCTGTCTGTCTGTCCCCAAAACCTGGTTTCTGCACTAACTCAAAAAGTACTGAACTTATTTCGATGAAACTGGGTATACATATTAACGGCAATGTGGCTATGTGAGGATTATGCACGACCTTTTTTTTTCACCAGAGGTGAAAGGTTACTTGACTGTTACTAAAAATATAAATAAACTAAATACTGTAATAATTTGAACTGGACATAAGATATGACCAGGAAACTTGGTACAGAGATTGGACTATAGGTTTGCCATCTGTCTGTGTGTCGTTCTGTCTGTTCGTCCGTATGTCTGTCCGTCCATCCCCAAAACCTGGATCCTGTGATAACTTGGAAAGTACTGAAGACACTTTGATGAAACTTTGTATATGTAGCAACAGCAATGTGAGAATTATGCACGACCTTTTATTTTTCACCAGAGGTCAAAGGTCAGGTTACTGTTACTAAAAGTAGAAATAAACTTCATACTGTAATATTTTGAAAAGAACATAAGATATGATCATGAAACTTCATGAAATTTGGTAAACAGATGGACTTTGGGTTTGCCCTCCGTCTGTGTACGTCTGTCTGTCTGTTCGTCAGTCGGTCTCACTCTGTCTGTCTGTCCCGTCCCCAAAACCTGGATCCTGCGATCACTAAAAAAATACTGAAGATACTTTGATGAAACTTTGTATACATAGAAAGAGCAAGGTGAGGATTGTACACAACCCTTTATTTTTCACCAGAGGTCAAAGGTCACATGACTTAAAATAGAAATAAACTTAATACTGTAACAAATCGAAAAGAACATAACATGTAATCATGAAACTTGGTACACAGAATGGACTATATGATTGCCCTCTGTCAGTTTAGTACTGCAATAACTCAAAAAGGAACTCGAATGTCTGGTCAATGTTACTAAAATAGAAAAAACAACAACTTAATACTGCAGGGACAAATGGGATTTGAATATGAAACTTTGTACATCTACAGATAAAGGGCGATTTGACGGTATTGCACAATGTTTAATTAGTAGGGGTTTTTACCGGTAGGGGACTCCTGTATTGCTTGCAATACTATCAAAGCCTTGTTTATAATGCAATACAATTGTTATGTCAAATGCAATTACTTTTATTAATAAACGTGCTAATGTTCATAAATGCAACGACATGACGCAAAATTAAAACGTAATGTAAGAACAATTACGTAATAACTGTAATTTTCGAAAGATGCGATACTGCGAAAAACGCGATACTACAAACAATCAGTGTGTCCCTGACTATTCGTAGTATCGCTTTTCGACTGTAATTGTCTTTGGCTAACATTTATTTTTTCTTGGAAACATTCAATAAGTTGAATTTTTAGCTAGAATATTTGAAGAAAAAAGACAAGCTATTGTTGCCGCTCTGTCGTCTGCATCAGCGTCGGCATCTGCATCAGAGTTGGAGTCTGCTTCTGCATTAATTAAGTTGTTTGGTGAAGTTTTTCGTCAGAGTCCATTTCTCAAAATCTATCAAATGTATCCATTTGAAACTGTCAATATGTGTTCACTATCAAAAGGGTGATGCCTAACAACAAGACAGGTGACCCTGTGATTTGTATTTCCAGAGTTATCTGCCCTTGTATGGACTTGCACCTTCACATAAATGACAATTTTTTGGTAAATATAAAATTTCTCAATAACTATCAAAGACATGAAATTGAAACTCAACGTACTTGTTTATGGTGTGGCCCCATTCTGCAGATAAGAGGAGGTTACTCTTTCAAGGATTTTGTTGGAGTTATTGCCCTTTGTTCAACTTAGAATTTTGCTTTAGGTTAAAGTTTTCAATATCCATAAGAGGTATTGACTTGAATTTCAATAAACTTTATCACAGTGATGAACCTATTTTATAAACAAAAGGCCAGAGTACTATCAAATACAAGACAGTCAAGCGTCCAGCACCCCTAGGCGGTGTTCTTGTTTTTAAAGGATGCATTTTATTAACTGGCATTTCAAAATAGTAGACTTATTTTGATTAATAATATTTTGATTTTTCTTTAATTTAACAGATGTTCCAAGCATCTCGGCGAGTGAGATGACTAAATGTTTTAGCAAGCTGCTTAGTGAATCAGATGAATTTGATCTCATCCACGATCTCATTTTAAAGGTTACTGACCACCATAATAAAAAATTATTTTGCTATTAATAATGTGAATTTTAAATGTTTGTTACAAGTTTATATAATTTTAATTAATTTTTTACTAAAAGATCTTATTCTTATTTTGCTAATCACACCACAGTCATACAGATGAATATTTTGTCTGAATAGTAAAAAAATGTTTTAAAATAAATTTTAATAAAATATGATATAATTCTTAATTACAGTACAAGTACATTATACTACCTGTTCAGTCATGCCCTGTTGTATGTATTCGTTAGGTCATCTCTAATATATTTCTTCTAGATGAAGGGTCAGAACTGGCCAGTGCACAAGTTTATTATGATCACACGCTGTGCCAACTTCTCAAACCTGCTCGTCAACTGTAACCATGACGACTGCAACACTGAGGTCCCAACACTGGAGATAAATGATATTCACCCACAAATAATGGAGCAGGTTTTGCAGTATATTTATTCAGACACCTGCGATCTACTGGTAGCAGGCACGAAATTTCAACTGCGAGAAGATAATTCTGAATCTAACACTAATAATTTGCATGAAGATATTTTTACTATGGAAAGTCATGTGGTCAAAGAGCGTAATCATAGTGGTAAATCAGCATATGAAGTTATTAATGAAGCCAAAGAGGAAAAATATACAGGAAAGAAGAAAATGGAACCTAAAGAGGAAATAGGACATGGAGAAAGCAATCCTCTAAAATTGCTGCTGGATGTCGCAAAAAAGTGGGGGATTAAAGGATTGGCCAAAAGGCAAGTTAATATTCTATCATTGTCCTATTTCTTAGACATCAATTCTGCAAAACCTAGTTTTTCATATTTGTTGTATTTGTTGCTGTTGTATATGCTCTGAAGGAGTGTAACACAAACATGTGTCGACTGTAAGAGATCTTTATTACAAGTGCAGCTGACCAGTGGTCAGTTTAAGGTGGGTCTATCTGAATATCTGAGCATGTGCAGCATAATTAAAACTTGCATTATAAAACAATATTTAATGTATGTTTGTGGACAAAAAGAAAAGCAGTAAAACATCTGAAGTGTTGACATTGCCCTGCAATTGGCCACACTTCAGACCTTTGGTCACTAATAAGTCACTTGTTGTCACACAATTTATGTTTTTGGGAACATGACTTATTTGTTTTGAAATCTGTATTGCAGGGTTGCTGGCTTCAGCTACCGTAAGGGGAAGATAGAAGACACTGGGAAGATGGTCCCAAAGCGGGCATTGAAATTTGAGAGGGACGAATTGCAGTTAGTCTTTTATTTATTTAAATTGTGTATCATTTTTAAATTAATGAGAAATAGAAACAAGATACAGTTGCTATCGTTTTACCAAATACTGGGTTTAAATTTCAAGTTCAGTTCAAAATTTGCCTTTTCACAGCAGCATGAATTTTCACAATTGTTTAAAGGTTTGAAATGTAATTAATACTGATAGTATTTTCTGTTTGACAATTTGACATACAAGACAAATGGTTATGGTGCATGTAGTAAATAAATGCTGTTTTCTATGTTGTACATTTCAAATAGAAAATCATCTGAAACTTGTGGTGGGAAACCAGGGCTTAATGCATGTGCCTAAAGTGTCGTCCCGGAATAGCCTGTGCAGTCTGCACAGGCTAACCTGTGACGGCTTTTTTTGCCTACAGTGGATTTATGGTTTAGAAAATATTTACTTGAACAGAAAATACCATACAAGCGGAAAGTGTCGTCTTGCATTAGCCTGTGCAGACTGCACAGACTAATCTATAACGACACTTTACGCACATGCATTAAACCTGGTTTTCCCTTGACAAGCCTTATATCTTCTGACAGAAATACTAAGTCAGAGTGTTATGATGTGTCTGTGAAGTCAAAGGATGGGGTGGTGTTCCACTGTCACAAGTGTGTCTTGGTGGCCAGACTAGAGTACTTCCACAGCATGCTGGCATCGGGATGGATGGAGGTAACCAGTCTATTGTTTGAATGCATTTAGATTTATGAGTTGAGTTGTTTTCTGGTGGCCTGACTAGAATACTGCCACAGCATTCTATAAATGGGATAGCTAGTCTATTGTTTTGACTTTATTTGAATGTTTGTATGTCGAAGTGTCGTCGGGTGCCAGACTTATAGGGACAGTGAGACAGTTTTGGGTTGGAAAAACATTTCTCTAAAAATGGAATTTTTAAACAGGACATTGTAGAATCTGTCAAAATTATTGTCTGTTATGCTGTTTTGGTTCCAAAACATAATTATTTTGATATTTATTATGTATTTTGTGTAAACAAATTACTAAGGTATGTCTACCAGGTAGTAATATATTATAGCAGGATAAGATATTCATCAAAAGTTAACTTTGCACAAGCAATTTTTTTTTTCAAACCTCAAAATATGAGCATTAGATGTATTTTAAAACAGGAACAAGCAAGTTGAAGAAAATTATTTTTCACAGCCAACAACTGCGAAACTGCCCCTTTAATTGGGCTCCTTATCTGTAGAGATGATTTTAGGTGTGTCGTGGAAAAAAATGGTCTTAATGCATTTGCGTAAATTGTCGTCCCGGATTAGCCTATGCAGTCCGCACAGGCTAATCCGGGACAGCACTTTCCGCTTTTATGGTATTTTCTGCTTCAAGGAAGTCTCTTTTAAACATAAATCCACTGTAGGCGGAAAGTGTCGTCCCGGATTAGTCTGTGCAGACTGCACAGGCTAATGGGGGACGACACTTTACGCAAATGCATTAAGCCCGGTTTTCCCACGACGGGCCTCATTTTAGGTTTATAATACAGACACTTAACCGATCAATCCCAGACTTACATGTATGCTGTTTATTAACCTTTGCATTTGTTTTATGATAAATTGTCCAAGTAAAATGTTGCAATTAATTTACATTAAGAGGTTATTCCAAAACAAAACCACATTTTATTTTGCCATTTGAGTGTTTGTTGCGCATACTTTGTACAATGTTTGTATTTATTAATAATGAATTACCAGAGATCCAATAAGAAATGTAGTGTTCACAGTTCAGTCTTTGTCATCCAGGCTAGCGGAAATTTCAGCAAGTCAGTTTAAAACGGTACTATTAGGTGCTGAATTAAACTTTTCAGACATCCTCAAGTAAAGCCCTGACCCTGGCAGTTCCTAGTGATATTCTAGAGGTACTCCTGGATTACATCTACACTGATGAGTCACAGCTTGTGAACAGTAAGTATTCTTTTTTATACCCACCTTGAGAAGATGGCGGGGTAAATTGGTTTGCTAATGTCGGTCTGTCGGTAGGTCAGTCGGTAGACCATATTTGTTTCTGCTCTCTTAAGTCCAACAGTTTTCATCCGATCTCCTAACTTCATGAAATTTTTTGTGGGCATTATATCTGGGCCATGTTCGATAATCAACTAAATCACTCCGGGAACTGTGGAGTTATGGCCCCAGAACTGTCGTCCTGGATCAGCCTGTGCAGTCCGCACAGGATGATCTGAGACAACACTTTCCGCTTTTGTGGTATTTTCTGTTTCAAGGAAGTCTCTTCTAAACATAAATGCATTGTAGGCGGAAAGTGTCGTCGTGGATTAGCCTGCACAGGCTGATCCGGGATAACACTTTACGCACATGCCTTAAGCCAGGTTTTCCCTTGACAGTAAGCCTCATACGATTATCACAAGCATTTGGACATCCAAGGTTTATCAGAAGTATTTTTGAACCATACTTATTTTTTCAGGCACCCAGAATGTGGAACTGTTGTGCAATGTACTGGTAGTAGCTGACCAAATGCTGGTGACGAGATTGAAGGAAATGTGCGAGGCCTCCATTGCAACCCTGGGTAGGTGCAGGTGGAAGTTTGTTACCTTGAAGTTGTATAAGATGGTAACCCCAAGCCGTGATTTAAGTCTATCTTTGCTTTATTTGTAATATGTAAAAATCATTCTGTTGTTTTGCCATAGTGACACTGAAGAACGTGGGAGAGCTACTGGAGTTCTCCAGCAAGTACAACGGGGACCAACTGAAGGCTACATGCCACCAATTCATTGTCCTCAACTTGGCCGCACTGTTGGAAGGGAGGTGAGAAATTGAAATACTACACTTCAGTAAGGGGCAGAAAAAAAAAAAAAAAAAATTCAATTAGGGTCAGCTGGAAATACACTGTACATTTTCTCTGGACCTAATTGGTTGTCTTCAAAATCCTCACTGTATTTCTACTGGCTTTTTTATGCCCCTGAAGGGAACTTCCGGGGCATATAGTAATCGCATCGTCCGTCCGTCCGACCGTGCTTCCATCCGTCCGTCATACATTAGTATTGACGGGATATAAATGAAACTTCATATATAGATAGAGGAAATGAGAGGAAGTGCAGAGCATAAGGACCACAACTCTTTCTTCAATATTTACAGAATTATTGCCCTTTGTTTTATTTTCTTGTGCGGAGCATAACTCCATTAGTATTGAAGGGATTCAAATGAAACTTCATATAATGATAGAGGATAATGAGAGGAAGTGCAGAGCACAAGGACCACAACTATTTCTTCAATATTTATGGAGTTATTGCCCTTTGTTTTATTTCCGTATTTGAAGCATTAATTTTCTTGTGGAACATAACTAGATTTGTATTGAAAGGATTCAAATGAAACTTCATATAATGATAGAGGACAATGGGAGGAAGAGCAGAGCACAAGGACCACAACTTCTTCAATATTTACAAAGTTATTGTCCTTTGTTTAATTTTCTTGTGCGGATCATAACTCCATTAGTATTGACGGGATTCAAATGAAAGTTCATTTAATGATAGAGGACAATGAGAAAAAGTGCAGAGCACAAGGACCAAAACTGTTTCTCCAATATTTATGGAGTTATTGCCATTTGTTGTATTTCCTTATGTCAAGCATTAATTTTCTTGTGTGGAGCATAACTCCATTAGTATTGAAGGGATGCAAATGAAACTTCATATAATGCTAAGAGGACAATGAGAGGAGGTGCAGAGCACAAGGACCATAACTCTTTCTTCAATATTTACAGAGTAATTGCTCTTTGTTAGCTCGACTATTCGAAGAAAAGGTGAGCTATCCTACTACCCCTGGAGTCGGAGTCCGCGTCTGAATTGGTTAAAGTATTTATTCAAAAGTCTTGTAATTTCATTACTACATGAAATATTCACTTGAAACTTGGAAAATACCTTTGTCATCAACTTCAGTATCAGGGCCAACCTTTGCCCATAACTCTGTTTTGTATTTTAACAGAGTTATGCCCCTTTTTCACTTAGATTTTCTGGTTAAAGTTTATATTCAAAAGTTTTGTAACTTCAAAACTACATAAGTTATTCACTTGAAACTTGGAACTAACCTTTGTCATCAACTCCAGTATCAGGGGCAACATTCCCCATAACTCTGTTTTGTATTTTGACAGAGTTATGCCCCTTTTTCACTTAGATTTGCTGGTTAAAGTTTATATTCAAAAGTTTAGTAACTTCAATACTACATAAGCTTTTCACTTGAAACTTGGAACTAACCTTTGTCATCAACTCTAGTATCAGGAGCAACATTACCCATAACTCTTATTGTGTATTTTGATAGAGTTATGGCCCCTTTTCACTTAGATTTTCTGTTTAAAGTTTATATTCAAAAGGTTTGGTAACTTCAAAACTACATCAGTTATTCACCTGAAATTTGGAACTAACCTTTGTCATAAACTCTAGTATCAGGGGCAACATTACCCATAACTCTGTTTTATATTTTGACAGAGTTATGCCCCTGTTTCACTTAGATTTTCTGGTTAAAGTTTATATTCAAAAGTTTAGTAACTTCAATACTACATAAGCTTTTCACTTGAAACTTGGAACTAACCTTTGTCATCAACTCTAGTATCAGGAGCAACATTACCCATAACTCTTATTGTGTATTTTGATAGAGTTATGGCCCCTTTTCACTTAGAATTTCTGTTTAAAGTTTATATTCAAAAGGTTTGGTATCTTCATAACTACATAAGTTATTACCCATAACTCTGTTTTATATTTTGACAGAGTTATGCCCCTGTTTCACATAGATTTTATAGTTAAAGTTTATATTCAAAAGGTTTGTAACTTCAAAACTACATAAGCTATTCACTTAAAACTTAAAACTAACCTTTGTCATCAACTCTAGTATTAGGGGCAACATTACCCATAACTCTGTTTTTGTATTTTGACAGAGTCATGCACACTTTTTACATAGATTTTTTGGTTAAAGTTTTTGTTCCAAAAATGTATAAACTATACACATTTTCACTTAAAAGTTTTGTATTTTAACAAATTTATGCCCCTTCCACTATCCAAAATATGTACCAACTGAAATACTTAATAATAAATGTCAGTCCAATAATTTTTTCGAAAATTGTGAATTTCAGTGGTCTTTTTTCCAGCAAAAATCATTTTAAAAATGTCACATACATTTTATTGAAACTACGTGTAGTTTTACTACTGGCTTTTCTGTATGAGATTACAGAATTGTTACATTTTTTCTTCCCATTACTGTATTATATTAAAATAAAACTAACAATTAAGGGCACACAGTCTTCTTTGAATTTACCCTATTTTAAATATAATGACATTTTAATTTATTCACAATTTAAAGTTGATAAAATTATTGTATTTAATGCCTAAACATACTGTAAAACAATTTCTATACATTTTCTGAATTTGTTTATTTGAAGCTTGTCGTGGGAAACCCAGGCTTAATGCATGTGTGTAAAGTGTTGTCCTGGATTAACCTGTGCAGTCCGCACATGCTGATCCCGGACAACACTTTCCGCTTTTATGGTACTTACTGTTTAGAGGACGTCTCTTGTAAACATAAATCCACTGTTGGCGGATAGTGTCGTCCCTGATCAGCCTGTGTGGACTGCACAGGTTGATCCTGGACGACACTTTACACACATGCATTAAGCCTGGTTTTCCCGTGACATGCCTCATTTGTTGATAGTGTGAATGACCTTGACAGTAATTCAAACCACAATTTAGTAAAAAATACCTGACTATGTTGTCTTCGTAGTGGCAATACGCATTACAAATTACAGTTACATATTATGAATCTCAATTAATTCACGTTTTTCTTTTCTGACAGTTCAGCATGGTTTAATATAATTCAGATATGTAAACAGACTGTGCGTTGATAAACAATTTACATGGTTGACAATGCTGTTTTAGGATTGAGAAGACATAGTTAAATCTAGTGTTGCATTTAAAATCTTGACAATGAGTAACTTTGTTGTATTCAGTTTTTTACTTTGTACAAAGATGAATATTTTCTGCCCGATGTGGATTTGGAGGCTATAACCCCTGTTAAGTGAAATTTTGTTCAAGCCCATGGAATTATAGACAAAAATACAATGATTAGTGTGTGGCGCGTCGTGAGAAAACCGGTCTTAATGCATGTGCGTAAATTGTCGTCCCGGAGTAGCGTGTGCAGTCCGCACAGGCTCATCCAGGACGGCACTTTCCGCTTGTATGTTATTTTCTGTTTCAAGGAAGTCTCTTCTAAACATAAATCCACTGTAGGCGGAAAGTGCCGTCCTGGATTAGCCTGTGCGGACTGACTGCACAGGCTAATCCGGGACGACACTTTACGCACATGCATTAAGACCAGTTTTATCATGACGCATCACAGTGTAAAGTTCTCAGCAGACTTCCAAGGTTTGTTCATTAAATCAAACCTTGATTTCTTTAAAAGCATGGATAAAAAATCTTTATTTAGCTTAAGTGACATACTGATTTGCATTTTTTTTATCCCTAAAAGATTGTTGTTGTTTTCCCACATTTTTGAGTGGTGAATAACTGTCCTTTTTCGTTACTTCTTTATTTACTCATGTGCCTTTTCTTACAATCACATTTAGTGGCTTCAGTGCTTTGATTTTGGTGACATATTTGCAGGCTGCTGGATATCTTGAGTGATGATGTTATAGCAGACCTATCCATGTACTACAGGAACATGGTGAGTAGAGAGCATTATCAGTAGCTGTATTGAAGTTATGAACTAATACATACTTTTTGACCTTTTTGCCTATTTGAATTTTATGCTGCAACAATGTAGTGGTTATTGCAGATTTTATTGGAAGAGCAATTATTAACAATTCTGAATAACTAAACAATCATTTTGGACCTTTTTGTCTATGTGAATTGTTTGCTGCAACAATGTAGTGGTTATTACAGATTTTAAAGGTAGAGCAATTATTAATAATTCTGAATAACTAAAACATCATTTTGGACCGTTTTGTCTATGTGAATTCTTTGCTGCAACAATGTACTGATTGTTGCTAATTGTTGTGTGTCTACGTGAATTCTTTGCTGCAACAATGTACTGATTGTTCTAATTGTTGAGTGTCTATGTGAATTCTTTGCTGCAACAATGTACTGATTGTTGCTAATTGTTGAGTGTCTATGTGAATTCTTTGCGGCAACAATGTACTGATTGTTGCTAATTGTTGTGTGTCTATGTGAATTCTTTGCTGCAACAATGTACTGATTGTTGCTAATTGTTGTGTGTCTATGTGAATTCTTTGCTGCATTACTGTACTGATTGTTGCTAATTGTTGTGTGTCTATGTGAATTCTTTGCTGCAACAATGTACTGATTGTTGCTAATTGTTGTGTGTCTATGTGAATTCTTTGCTGCAACAATGTACTTATTGTTGCTAATTGTTGTGTGTCTATGTGAATTCTTTGCTGCAACAATGTAAGGATTGTTGCTAATTGTTGTGTGTCTATGTGAATTCTTTGCAGCAACAATGTACTGATTGTTGCTAATTGTTGTGTGTCTATGTGAATTCTTTGCTGCAACAATGCTAATTGTTGTGTGTCTTTGTGAATTCTTTGCTGCAATAATGTACTGATTGTTGCTAATTGTTGTGTTTCTATGTGAATTCTTTGCTGCAACAATGTACTGATTGTTGCTAATTGGTGTGTGTCTATGTGAATTCTTTGCTGCAACAATGTACTGATTGTTGCTAATTGTTGTGTGTCTATGTGAATTCTTTGCTGCAACAATGTACTGATTGTTGCTAATTGTTGTGTGTCTGTGTGAATTCTTTGCTGCAACAATGTACTGATCGTTGCTAATTGTTGTGTGCCTATGTGAATTCTTTGCTGCAACAATGTACTGATTGTTGCTAATTGTTGTGTGTCTATGTGAATTCTTTGCTGCAACAATGTACTGATTGTTGCTAATTGTTGTGTGTCTATGTGAATTCTTTGCTGCAACAATGTACTGATTGTTGCTAATTGGTATGTGCCCAAGTCTTGTTGCTCCACGCAAATGTGTTTTAATGAACTGCACATCTGAGAAATAATTTTGGGCGCGTTGTGGGAAAACCGGACTTAATGCATGTGCGTAAAGTGTCGTCCCGGATTAGCCTGTCCACACAGAATAGAATTTATGTTTACTTCACGTGAATAGTGAAATTTGGATAGGCGTTTCGGACTTATATTTTTATACACGATTTGAAATTTATTCAACGGAATTAAAGGAATAATATTATATTTATATTTTCATATACAAATGGAATATTTTATATATGGATTTAATACATAATGGATGTTAACTACATTGAAAAGGGTGAGTTATTTACTTTATTACATTTATGTTTGAGATCGGGGAAAAACAGGCTAGTGTATACATTTATATCTACTGCATGGCCTGGCAAGTTTTATCGGGATCCGGATATATCGCGATCGCGATCCGTGGACCCTGCGAAAATCGCGATATAATGGAGTTACAGTGTATATAGGGATCCAGCCCGTACCTTGGACTCAGCATCGTTATAAGTGATATAACGCTATAACCGATATCATTTCAAGTGGAGCTTACTGTACATGTAGTAAACTTGGCATTCACGGTTGTATAATTCATGCAGATTCCAAATATGTCAAGAAGGCAGATCACACCCTATGACGAGGGCCCCAGCAGGGACTATCTGCAGTATTTGGCCTCAGAAATGCAGAATGGTACTGATGCTCACCCGCTTGGAGCCTCTCTTGAAAATAGAAAGGTGAAGGCCAAGAAAAAGAGGTCTAGAACTAAAAGTGGCATGGATGACAGTGAAAAGGATCAAAGACGTTTGTCCGAGTCTGAAGTCGTAGAACGAAGCCCCAAAAGGGTATCTGAGAGTTCAGATGTAGCTGAAAAGAAGGGGAAATCCATCCCTGTTGACGACCTCTCATCTAATAAAAGCAATTCTGTACGTAGATTTTTATTTCCTTGTATTGTTTGGTTTTGCATCATAATTTGCTTTGTTATAAAAGGGTAAATTGCTTTAATATTTGATGTTGTTCAAGTTGACTGGTTGTTTAATGTGCCTGCTGAGGCTCCATAAGTCCTGTAACTATGAAAGTTGGTAAATTAAATGTACATCTTCTCATTAAAGGGGCGTATGGACCCGCCAGGGGGCGGAGCAGTTTTCCTTATATGGCTATATTGAAAACTTAAAAAAAAATTCTTGTCCGAACCACTGGCTGGATTTTAAAATAATTTAACAGAGATGTTCATTGGGTGACCCTCTACCAATGTTTTTTTTTTATATAATTTTCATTTTCAAAAAACATTGCCGCCAAGGGGCAGGGCAGTTTTCCTTCTTTGCTGTATTGAACATTTTAAAAATCTTCCTGTCGGAAACCTATTGCTGAATTTTGAAATAATTTTACAGAAATGTCCCTTGGGTGAAAATACCAAATTCATTCAAATCATTTTGATATTTTAGAAAACATCGCTGCCAGAGGGCAGGGCAGTTTTCCTTATATGACTACATGTATATAGTAAACTTTGAAAATCTTCCTGTCTGAAACCACTGGCTCGATTTCGAAATAAGGTCACACAAATGTTCCTTGGCTGACCATCTACCAGATTTCTTGAATAATTTAGATTTGTTAAAAAACATGGCTGCCAGGGGACGGGACTGTTTTCCTTATATGGCTTCTTTTCTGAAACTACTTTTTTGATTTTGAAATAAGTTTACAGAAATGTTCCTTGTCAGACCATCTACCAAATTCCTTCAAATTATTTTGATTTGCTAAACAAAACATGGCTGTCAGCAGTCCATTGTTATTAACTGTTGTCAGCTTCACTTCAAACATCTTATAACAAGCGATTTAATTTTACAATATGATTCATTAAACTCAGGTGTGCGACCCAGGGCCATTTTGGCCCTCTTGTTAGTAAATGGATTATCCCCTCATTATTAACTAAATTTAATTTACATCAGTGACTTGCTTATTTCTTCACTGGTTCAGTTTCCATCAATACCTGCATGTAGTGTTCAATGCCTATATTAATTATTTATAGTATGTCATGTAATAGCTAAATTTAGACTTTATCTATTTTAAGATTGTTGTATACACTGACAATTTAATTATTTTTCAATAACTTTCATATTTTTGGGTTTTACCAAATACTGATTTTTGTTTAAATGTCTCTTATTGTGTGCAATAACTATTCTTGAATATCATTTGTAGCTCAGAGACCTGTGAAATTTTGAGTACGATTTACAATTAATGGTTTTCTCAAGCACATGTTATGCATGGTTAACTACCCTTGAAAGATATATTGTGGGTGGATAAAGTCCACTGCAAATTCCAGTTTAGTTTGATATGTAGGGTTTGTGGTGTGACTCCATACCGGGTCATATCTAGAGTAAGACATATGTAGGGTTTGTGGTGTGACTCCATACCGGGTCATATCTAGAGTAAGACATATGTAGGGTTTGTGGTGTGACTCCATACCGGGTCATATCTAGAGTAAGACATATGTAGGGTTTGTGGTGTGACTCCATACAGGGTCATATCTAGAGTAAGACATATGTAGGGTTTGTGGTGTGACTCCATACCGGGTCATATCTAGAGTAAGACATATGTAGGGTTTGTGGTGTGACTCCATACCGGGTCATATCTAGAGTAAGACATATGTAGGGTTTGTGGTGTGACTCCATACCGGGTCATATCTAGAGTAAGACATATGTAGGGTTTGTGGTGTGACTCCATACCGGGTCATATCTAGAGTAAGACATATGTAGGGTTTGTGGTGTGACTCCATACCGGGTCATATCTAGAGTAAGACATATGTAGGGTTTGTGGTGTGACTCCATACAGGGTCATATCTAGAGTAAGACATATGTAGGGTTTGTGGTGTGACTCCATACCGGGTCATATCTAGAGTAAGACATATGTAGGGTTTGTGGTGTGACTCCATACAGGGTCATATCTAGAGTAAGACAATTTTTGTGTGACTGCACATTGCCATGTGCTCAAATAGGGTCATTAGTTTTCATTGAGGTTAACTATTATTGATTATTCTGTTAAAATAGCTTGTGCATTGTTGTTTCAAATAATATTTTACAAGATTTTTAATGCTGTTATTGGGCATCCGTATTAAATTTCCTTAATTTACTTTCGAAATATAAAATTCTAAAATGAAAGAGTTAACTTGATATGTGCAGTGTTACCTTTATTTAATAATAAATAGTATTTTTTGTATTTTGTAAATTGTTGTATTTGTGTTTAGTTGGCATTAATGTGTTAATATGTTATCTCCCGTGGGCCTTCCCAGCACAGGAGTTGTTAGTTGGTCAGGCGGACTGTCAATGACTCTTTTGGTTGGTTGGGCCAGTGTAAACATAATTTTAGTAGATGGTGATTTTCAGTTCAATTGAACAATTCAGTTGTTATATAACAGTCACAAACACGAAAGGCCCCTAACACAGAATCGTCCCCCTTGCCAGATGTCTCCAGAAAAGGAAACAACAACAACAACAACAACACTAACAACAACAACAGTGGTTGCTGTAGCAACACTACTATCCCACCTAACGGACAACTACAGCCCCCGTCTATCGAAGGACACAGTCACAGTCTGCGAGACATCATGCGAGAGGAAGAGACCAAACTGCAGTCACCTGTCAAGGCACCCAGGTAGTTTGAATAACTTTTCAACTCATACAGTACCTAGGTTGATGATAAGAAATAAAACTTGGTAGCTAATTTGTGCTAGTCTGCAAAAATACCTGTCATTTTGAAACATTTTACCCAGAAAACTGTTTAAAACATGCCTCATTTTCCAATAAATTCCAAACTTTTAGTTTGGTTGTTCTAGTCTGTTTTAGGGGCGATTGCACTTTACCGGTACGCATAAAAGTACGGGAAATTATGTGACAAGCTGCTTTAATGGGCGCGCGTTGCGCGCTAAAACAGCATACTAAAAGGCGACTTTGGCGCCATTAATAAGAGGCGCGAACGAGCGCGCCGATTCCTTAAAAAGGCAATAAAATGGAAAAATAAGGCCATTTCGAACTCCTCGTCCAAAATTAGGTTAAAAACCTTTTGTTTTAAACCAAAGTTATTAATAAGAAACTGAATGAAAACAAAAACGAACCCCTTCTTCCGTCTTATCAATGGAATTCCAAAATCGTGACGTTTTGGTCACGTGACATTTCCCATACTGCCATGCGATCAATTCTTGCATTCTGATTGGTCTAGAGTTAATGATATGCAGAACGCGTCATTTTGTAAACAAAAAAACAGCTGATTTATGTCAATTGTCATTTCTGTCATGCCTTTTGTTTATGATGATTTGTACGAGTTGTGTCGGGATAAAAATTTGTTAATTGAGTGGTTAAACAGAGAAGGACTGTTAGGGGACTTCAGTGGAGTTTGTTGTAAGTGTTTGGAAGGTTCTGTAAGATTAGTCAAGGATAGTTCTTACTCTAAAGACGGCCTAGTGTGGCCGTGTAGTAGCAGGACCTGCAACAAGAAGATAAGCATTAGGGAAGGTTCCTGGTTTTCTGGAGCCCATTTGCTGTTGGAACAGGCATTGAAGTTGACATACTACTGGGTGTACAACCTACCAGGAGACTACATCGAAAGGGAACTGAAGATTGGAAGTGAACATACGGTGGTGGACTGGAAGAATTTCGCAAGGGAGATTTGCTTAGAGGTCTTGGAGCAGGACAGTGAACAGATTGGTGGGCCTGGAAAGACAGTAGAAATAGACGAAAGTAAGTTTGGAAAGAGGAAATACCACAGAGGCAGGAGAGTTGAAGGTGTTTGGGTGTTTGGCGGAATAGAGAGGGAGTCAAAGAGGTGTTTTTTTCAAAAGTAGAGGATAGATCAGCAGCAACACTCATACCAGTAATCAAAAAGTTTGTGAGGCCTGGTACCACAATATTGAGTGACTGTTGGAAGGCCTATTCATCACTAAAGGCGGAAGGGTTCATTCATCTAACTATCAACCACAGCATTGATTTCAAGAATAGTGAAACAGGGGCTTGTACCAACCTCACTGAGTCAACCTGGAATGCTGTAAAAAGGTCACTGCCAAAGACAGGGACACAAAAAGAGCTCTATGACACGTATTTGGTCGAGTATTGTGTGAGAAAGAAGTATATTAAAGCTTCTGAGGACAAGTTCGGTTTATTTTTTAACCTGATAAAGCGCGTCTACCAGTGTCAGCAGCGAAAACCATAAGCGGCAGCAGCTGACTTCAATGCTAGTGCTGATTTATTCGATGAATAAGGGAGGATTTTTATATTATTTATTTGATGTTTTTGTTTATGGGGGCTGCCACCCCCACATTCCCGCTTTATTGAATTATTATATATTTTTTTCCCATAAAAATGTTATCAAAATGTGACAACCGCTACGTTGTTTACAAACAAAATGGCGGCGTTATTTTTGCGTTGCTGACGACGAGCAGGTGCTCGAAATTTGAATCCAATATGGCGGCGTACCGGTAAAGTGCAATCTACCCCTGTTTTACCTTCGAAAAGAGTGTTACCGAAGAACATATTTAACATACATTATTGTAATTGTTTATATGCGTCTGTCAATGTAATTCTGACAGTCCTGTAATTGGAACAGAATGCGTGTTTGCAATGATTCACATTGAACTCTGACTTATGTCCCAGTGAAAGGAAGGGTAAATTTGACTTATTTCCCAGTGAAAGGAAGGGTAAATTTGACTTATTTCCCAGTGAAAGGAAGGGTAAATTTGACTTATTTCCCAGTGAAAGGAAGGGGAAATTCTCCTGGAAAGACGTGAAGAAGCAGCAGCAGCTGAAGCAGAAAGGGCCGGCTGTCACGGAGGGTCCCCATGTGGAGCCCAAGTCCCCTGAGGCAAAGGAATGCTGGGGAGCCCGACAGAGCCCTTGGTAAGTGTCACGCAGGCCCGTATTCTTAAGCTCCTTGGTAGAAGTATGTCTGAGTATTAATTCTGAATCCCTCAGTGTGTTTTAAAATATTTTATTCTTGTAAAGAAGGAACATTTGCTTCTTGTTTTTTGCCATATTTTGGACAGGAATTCTTGACTTTTACATAGAAAATAGAAAATCTGAAACTGGGATATAAATTTTCTTAAGCTTTATGAATACCGGCCCAACTATTGGAATAAGTATTTGCATTGAATAATGCGTTATTTAATAAATTTTCAGTTTTGATTGAAATAAATGGACATTTAAAATGCCTCATGCATTAATTGGAGATCAAAATGATTGCATACTACTTTATCTTCACCACAGGGGTTGTTCCAGCACGGAAGTGCAGTCCTTCCGCAGTCTGATGGTAGAGGACCAGAAGGCAAACCGGGGCCCCCTCGCAGTTGAGACGGCTGCTGCACGTATGGTGAAAGCACCTGCGTCCGGGGAGGGCAGTGTTGGTCTCACGAAATCTGCTGCCAAGACTCAGGGGCCAGTGGTCAGGTATGGAGAGAAGACTGGAATATTTACCTCCGCCTATGTGGTTATGTTTTTGCCGGCATTGGTTTGTCTGTTAGATAGCAGTTTTAAACAAAAAGTTATGGATGGATTTGCATGACATTTTCTGGGAAGATTGGAGATGGACCAATGAACAAATTATTAGATTTTGGGTGGTGATAAGAATCAGTTTGGATTCATGAATTGTTTAAGGAATCTTTATAGTCAGGAGATTGCCGCACTGTATGGTTCACTAGTTGCACAACACACTGGGAAATAAGCTGCCTGGATGGCGGTCTGCACTTCCTGTGTGCTTTCATGTTTAGTTGATTTGCAGTTTTTGAAACTTTGAAAAATCTATTAGATTGTTATATATATAAAACAGTAGTCAGAATATCAAAAGTGACAACTTTTCTTTTTGGATAAAACAAAGATATTTACTGTCACATAAAATGTTTAGTAAAATATAAAACTGCATGGTCTTGCTTGTATAAGATTTGCTTGTTTATTTTCTAATATTAATATCTGGTCTTCACATGTGGTCTTCAGAAATTTTCAAAGTTTACAGTTTAATAGGTTCTTAGCTGCAAGTTTGATAATATTTTATGTAATTCCATCCTTGAAAATGTTCCATGTATGGTGTTTACAACAGCTAGGGCTTGCCTCTCAACCCAAAGACCAAGCCAAGCCCCAATGGTTCATCAGTGCAATTAATTTCGGAATTTTCAAGTTTAATAATATTTTAAACATAGAACTTATTCCTAATATTGATTATTTTACCTGTCATTTACCACAGCTGGGGCTTGCCTCTCAACCCCAAGGCCAAGCCGAGCCCCAAGGTTCAAATACCCCCTGGTACAGTCCCCTCCCCCCGAGGCCCAGTGAAGAGCCCCACCAGCCCCCAGTCCCCCGACAATGCCTGGGTGGGCGGAGTTGCCCAAAGCCCGCCCCCCAGGGTCTGCAGCTTCTCTGAAATCGTGAAAGATGAGGAGCAGAGAACAGAGACCCTGACCAAGGCTTCCAATAAACCACTGTCTCTTATACAGGTACTTTTGATAGAAATTTTTATTAATACAATATTTAAGAAACTCATCATTGCTTGGGTTAATCATTAAACAAACATCAATTTAGTACACATACTTTTGGATAAACCACAGTCTCTTATGCAGATATACTGTGGATAGAAAATTGTATTAATAAAATATTTAAGAAACTTGTTTTTGCTTGGGTTAATCATTGAACATAGTTACATTAATTTAGTACATATACCTTTGAATAAACCACATTTTCTTACACAGGTCTACTCTCCATAGAAAAGTTTATTATTAAAATATAAGAAAAAAGTCATCTTTATTTGGGGGTTAATGTTTGTTTTGCTTGACCAGTACTGAATATGTAATTCCTAATATATTTCCCTCTTGCTACGTTCCAGAGGGAGGAACAGGCTATACAGGACCTGCTGCGACACTACCAGGCCTCTAGTAACCTGGATGAAAGGATTACAGTGGAACGTGTCGTCAGGGAGTCAGCCACTCCACTGTGGAAACGAGAACGTATACAGTCATCGTGAATGACAACTTGCACAGATGATGACTTACTGACACTAGCTTGACAAAAAATGCCAAGAGTTGCCACCAAATTTCAGTGCATCTTGTTATCTCATCCATTAGAATTGTATTAAAACCATTGAATCAATGTTCTGGGCTCTTCTATATTAATGTATTTTATTGCTGGATAATATTATGTATGTTTTATCAGTGTTTTCTTAATAGCTTTTTTGTATCCTTTGTCACGTGTTTGTTCAGGGCTATTTGGTTCATTTGGTGAAATGTTGTTGAAATATGAAGTTATTTTTATGTGTTCTTTTAATATTTATGGTATGTTATGTTTATGTCAGATTAGTCAGTATTATTAGTAACATGTGTATTATATCTTGAAATTGTATGCCTTAATTGGTGTTGCTTATCAACACTATTGTGCTGTATCAAAATGTCAGAGCAATATTGGGTCACGTATAGGGTTTATTGGTTTATACCATAACAATCCATTTCATTATCTGTGTTTGTTCTATGATTGCATTTTGGTGGATATATCTATGTGTATATTATTGCAAGTGCAATAAACTGCTATTTCTTTTATTTGTGACGATGTTGATGATGATAACAATGATGATGATAATGATGATTATGTTGATGATGATGATGATGATGCAGTATGGAGCAGTATGGCCTTGACCTATGGACAAAGTAAATCAACATGTAATTATTTGTGATTCTGTTAATGGCTCATCTACTGATCATTTTGAGCGTGTATAAATGCTGCATATAAATGTCCTATTGAAATATCCATTGTATAGTAAACAGTGTTTACAGTTAGTATGTTATTATGCATCATTGTAATATATTCCCTTGTTTTGTCTTGTTCTTGTTAATGCTACGGTGGCAAAGTTGATTATTTTGTGCCATGAGGTAATGTTGAAAGAAAAAGTGTAATTATCAGATTGTTGTATCTAGTGTTTTAGATGTTACTTTTTATGAGCACACAGCAATATGCATGTACTGTTATTGGATGGTTTGGATATGTTATATGAAGTGGCAAACATGTTCTTCATGTACGATCTTGAAGTTAAATTAAAAAGTTATATGTTATAGATAATCATTTATTATACATACATTGATTTTGGTGTTTAAGTCGTCATTTGATTGTTGTATTCTTCTGAAAGTTGTAATGGTGATATGCTTTTAATGTTGTTAAAACTATATGCCACTTATATTTGTTTGAAGCAGTGCTTTGTTATGTCTCTTATCCTATTGTGTTAAATTGACCAGTAGTTTATGAACTCCCATGTATGTATGTGTGGACACGTTCTTAGTTCTATATTTGTAAATTATTTAATCATTGATATTTGATGACGATTGTGCCATGGTCATTATTAATGATCGGTACTTCATGTAAATAATTTTATCTTTGATTTTTGATGAAAATTCGTTCATGCGCATTAGTGATGGTATTTATGTAAATAATTTCATCTCCACATTTAAACCAAATGTTTAAACCTGATAATTCCTTTAAAATGTTGTCAGTGACATGACTTGGCCACAGAGATGTGATCATGTAGTTATCGTATTTTATCATACCACTATGCTGATATCGGCCTGATACAAAGGTGTCTGATAAAAATTTTTATATCAGGTCACTAGCGTTTATATCAGTTAATGTTTGGAGGTACGTCATATTATTCGGAATCAACTATAAAGTCAACAGTTTCAGTAAAAATGAATCAGATTCAACAAAACAAACAATTTGATACCAAGAACGTATATAGTGTATTATTTTTAATCGTCATAAATCACAAAAACTTTATTTTTTAAATATTCACATAAACCTGCACTTTGGTAGTGATATGACGTCATCTATGGACCACAATAAATCATCCATACAAATTTATTTCAATACATTCATAATGAATGCACTGAAGGTCACTACACAACATCAGTTTATGTTGAACCAAAAACATTATTACCAAAAATTGAACGCACTATAGTCAAATACTGTCAATATTTACACGATCTTGGAAATGTCAATTTCAATACACAACTCCAAAATGGCGTCTCCAAACAATTCGGCGTTGTGTGTTCTCTGATGAACTTGATCGTTGCAATTCATTTCAGTTCGCATTTTTAGTATTTTATTAATGAGCATGCGTGTAATATATGTATTGATAGTGAAAACAGTTCACTTATCACTACAAAATGTTAATAATAAGGTATTATTCAGTGAACTTTTAGAAATCCATAACTACATGTACGTGAACGTGTAAAAGTCGGCTCAGCAAAATCAGCGCCGCCCTTAGTTTTTAAATATATAAAAATCAGCTCGTTTGGTGATATTTTACGAAAAATGTGGTATGATAAATAGAAAAACTGGTTTTACTGCCTGGTCTTGTGTAATATATCAGGTTCGGCACGAATAAAATAACGGCTCGGAAGGCTTGCCATTGTATTATTCTAAGCCTCACCTGATATATTACACAAGACCAGGCAGTGACCTGTTATTCTGTATATATGTGAACTAGTGTGTCCATCAGGTCCTGTGCTGTTTTGAATGTATTTACAACAAGTGCTAGTTGTTCATGATTTGTGCATCAGTGTTAATTTGGTGCATGGTTATAATTGAAATAAATCAGAACAAAATCTGCCTGCAGTTTTGTTTCTTAATGGCACCTTAAAGAGCCTATCTAATACAATAGGTGTGCTGATTCTTCACAGAAACAAAGTAAAAACAAGAAACGTGGAAATTCCACGAAAAACCAAATTTTTTGAATGAAATGCATAAAATTCAGCATAATAATTAAAGAAAGTTCTGGGTGTCATATGCAATCCCAAGCAAGGTCTCGTTATAAGGTATTTATGTATGAAGTTTCATTACAATACCGAAATGCATTCTCAAGTTATTGAGCAGTAACCGTTTTTCTATTTTAAGTAACATTGACCTTGACCTCATCCACGCCATATGCAATCCCAAGCGTGGTTTAGATATAAGGTATCTATCTATGAAGTTTCATTCAAATATCTTGATGCATTCTAAAGTTATTGAACAGGAACCATTTTTCTATTTAAATTAATGGAAACCTTGACCCCATCCACCCCTCATGCAAACCCAAGCGAGGTTTCGATATAAGGTATCTATGTATGAAGTTTCATTAAAATATCTCTATGCGTTGTCAAGTTATTGAACTAATTCCGTTTTTCTATTTTTAGTAACGGAGACCTTGACCCCACCCACCACATATGCAATCCAAAGAGAGTCTTGATATAAGGTATCTATGTATAAAGTTTCATTAAAATATCTTGATTCGTTCTCAAGTTATTAAGCAGAAACCATTTTCTATTTTTAGTAATGGTGCCCTGACCCCACCCACCCATATGCAATCTCAAGCAAGGCCTCGAGATAAGGTATATTATATATGTATGAAGTTTCATTAAAATATCTCAATGCGTTCTCGAGTTATTGGGCGGAAACAGTTTTTCTATTTTTAGTAACGGTGATTTTGACCTTGACCCCACCCACCCTATATGCAATCCCAAGCGAGATCTCGATATATGGTACATGTATCTATGTATGAAGTTTTATATAAAATATCTCAATGTGTTATTGAGCGAAAACTGTTATTCTATTTTTAGTAACGGTGACCTTGACCCCACCCAAAGCACATGCAATCCCAAGCCAGGTCTTGATATAAGATATCTATGTTTGAAGTTTCATTAAAATATCTTGATGGGTTCTCAAGTTATTGAGCAGAAACCATTCTTCAATTTTTAGTAACGATGACCTTGACCTTGACCCTACCCACCCCATATGCAATCTTAAGCAAGGTCTCGATATAAGGTATATATGTATGAAGTTTCATTAAAATATCTTGATGCGTTCTCAAGTTATTGAGCGGAAACCGTTTGTCTATTTTTAGTAATGGTGACCTTGACCCCACCCATCCCATATGCAATCTCAAGGGAGGTCTCGATATAAGGTATCTATGTAAGAAGTTTCATTAAAATATCTCGATAAGTTCAAGTTTTTGAGCGGAAACCATTTTTTTATTTTTAGCAACGGGGACCTTGACCTTGACCCCATGTACCCCATATGCAATCCCAAGCGAGGTCGCGATATAAGGTATCTATGTATGAAGTTTCCTTAAAATATCTTGATGCGTTCTCAAGTTATTAAGCGGAAACCGTTTTTCTATTTTTAGCAACAGTGAACTTGACCTTGACCCCACGTACCCCATATGCAATCCCAAGCGAGGTCTCGATATAAGGTATCTATTATGAAGTTTCATTAAAATATCTCAATCTGTTCTTGAGTTAGAGAGCGGAAACGATGTCGACACTGCCACCGCCCAACGACACCCCAATCTAATAACCGAAATTTGTCTTAGAAAAATTTGGTTAAAAAGTGTTTGTTTGAACATGGTAACTGACAGATCCTAACTGGGTAAATCTGAGACAAAGTCTTTCCAGAATATGAATGTTTTTAAATAATGAAACAATATATGGCTAAATGCATTGTGAGGTAAACCTTGTTGATTGGTCAGCAGCATGCCTATTCATTTAATAAGTTTTAAAAAAAAAGAGAGAGACAGATCTAGAATTAGAAAATATACTTGTTGCTTCAAAGGACCGAGGGAAAACTGCAACAACTTCTAGTAGCTAGAGATCTGATAATGCAAATATATTTATAATTGTTACGCTGCAGTTAACGGTTTAAGAACCCCTGCAATTTTGTTGGCAGTTTAAAAGTTGATAAAACACAATTCAAAAAGGATATTAAACACTTCTTTGTCCAGTGCAGCCATGTTCAAGGGTGTATGACTTAACAGCAGAAACCCACGGATAGCCACGAAAGTCTACTCAAACTAGCAGAAACACACAAAAACCCAAGGAAACACATGAAAACCAACAAATGCTTTTGTTGACAAAACAGCATTTACCCTCGAAAACCTGCTCATCCAAGATTACCTTAATGGCAGCCCCAACCCTTGGTAGGTTTTCAGTTTAATTATGGTTTTTGTGGGTTTTCGTTAGTAAAATGTGGTTTCCGTGGATTGTTGTAGGTTTCTGCTAGGCTTAGTCAAGGTAAAAATTGGCCACTTCTGTTGTTGTCATTTTATAGATTCTCAATGTTTTAACTAAAACAAGTATTGAATGCTTTGTGCAGTCCCCTGGAGTTAAGAAAAAAACAAAAGGATAGTTGAAAATAAAATGAATTGTGGCCTAGTAATCCTCAAATAAGCGTATTAAACACTGCGGTATTGGCACCGTATTTTTTCTGCATTAAATACACTTTTAGTACACTAAGTGTATTGTTTCTGTACTTTTTCTGCATTTTTTACAAAAAAGTTTATTAATGCGCTAGAAATACACTTCAAATAAACTTACAATACAGTTAAGTGTATTTTTTGAAGAAAAAGTGCATTTTTCATGGAGAACAATGCACTTAAAATGCACTTAAGTGTGTTAATGCAGGGAAAATGCCGAAAAAAATACACTTTTTTTCTTTAATAAGCGTATTTTTTCTGTATTTTCAAGTGTATTAAAGGCAGAAAAAATATGGTGCCAATACCGCAGCGTATACTACGTATTAAATGCGTATTCAATACACTTTTTCATGAAGGGTTAACATTATTTCATTTGAATTTTGTAGCTAGGGCCTATATTCACCAAGCTCAGTAGGGAAAACTCGGGTATTTAATTTTATTTCAAGTTCCTTTAGTCTCTAGCTGTTTCATGTACAGGTCTGTTTACATTATAATGTCAAAAACTAGCAAATATTGCCTAGATGTTTTAATACTTTACCAGAAATCATTGGATTTTACATAGAGATTTTTATTTGAAATTTTCACTAAAGCACAATTTAAGTTAAAATTTCCTTTAGCAGCTTTGTGAATACTGGTCCAGAGAGCTTTGTGAATACTGGTCCAGAGCAGTTATCTCAAAAGCATGTATTGCCACACCATAATTTATCTTATTACCCAAATATAATGATAATTTTATCTTGCACCAGAACATAGTTTGTTACTCTTGTGATAAAATATTATTACGATTCGCTATCATATGATTAAACACTTAAGAAATCAGATAGACCTAACTGCTGAATTGAGGTAAAACAGAGTAACTAGTATCTCACAGTCATCAAAATGTATATTAAACTGTGCATTAATATACCTTTTGCCACTAACATTTTAAAGACAAATTGTTAAAAATACTGTGTTGATTTTCTCATGTTTCATGCTTTCCATGAATAACTGTACTTCTAACGGTAATATTAACTGTCATCAAAATGGAAGTCATTTTAAGGGCCGTCTATAAAACATGTTAACATTATTAGAAGTTTACAATATATAATAAATTCAACAATTTATAAACTAAAAATCACTTGGTAAGTTTTTGTCCACCAATAAGTAAATTTGCATGGAAAAACCACGCCAATTTGTGTATAATTTACCTATTTTTTTCTCCATTTGCTGTACCAATCTTTTTGTTCCATTTTGGATACTAGTATAGATTTATGAGACGACCCTCAAACTTGAAACACTTCACTGACCACAATAACGGGATTTCTCCATGCAAAAATCAGGGGGTTAACATTCCTTTGACGGGAAACTAGGACACCCAATGTCTTTGAACTCCCCAGTTATTGTTAACAAATGAGGCGTGTCGTGGGAAAACCGGACTTAATGCATGTGCATAAAGTGTCATCCCGGATTAGCCTGCGCAGTCCGCACAGGCAAATCCGAGACGGCACTTTCCGCTTTTGTGGTATTTTCCATTTCAAGGAAGTCTCTTCTAAACATGAATCCACAGGCAGAAAGTGCCGTCCTGGATTAGCCTGTGCGGACTGCACAGGCTAATCCGGGATGACACTTTACGCACATGCATTAAGCCCAGTTTTCCCACGACATGCCTCAAATTTATTTCCCTTCATCCAGCTTCATAAACACTCCACAAGCTTTGCCCTGTGCTCCTTTGTTTAAAATAGGCCATTTATTAAGCATGTGATATCCAAGTGCATTATTGGCATTTGTAGAAATGTATACTGTATAGAGCAAAATTTAAGTGTTTTAAATTTGCGCTGTCATAAATTGGCGCTTCAGTAAAAGCATTACTAATCAATGTGGCCGGGCCCGGCTCGCACAGTTGGTCGAGTGCTGGACTGTCAATCCAGGGAATGAGAGTATGAATGCCAGCCCAGCTGCATAACTTGTGTGGGGATTGGTCATGAAATTATTTCTACGGCCATTCTCTCCCTACCTCTGATTCAAGTAGCGTAGTTGTCAGTTACTGACATTAGTATGTGCACTTAAGGTATGTAAACCGCTTAGATCGGCTAAGCATGCCCAGGAAGTGTAAGTAGGTTAACTGACTGCCGTGATATGTCTGAAATAGTGTTAAAAAGGCGAAAAATCCAAACCAACTATTCAATGTGTATCTACCAACTTTTGTTTCGGTAATAATGATGAGAAAATGTGTGATATTGGTCATGCAGCTGTGATATTGGTCATGCAGTAAATGTGTGATATTGGTCATGCAGTAAATGTGTGATATTGGTCATGCAGTAAATGTGTGATATTGGTCATGCAGCTTTGTTTTGTCCTGGTTAAATAGTGTTCACACATTCTTAGTTGCTATATACATACTTTTAATACACTGTAGGACAAATTTTAAGTGTTAGTTCATTAAAGTCTGTCACAGTGTTTTGACCAAATGTTTAACACAAAGATAGTTATATAGACCATACATGATACTGGGGTTGTTTATATTAATGTCTAATACATCTTGTAATTGGGTTTTCAAAATTTTCACAAATTATGTGCAATAGAAGTATTTAATAGGTATATTTGACTAATCTTATGTTGATAGGATTAAGATTTAATCATATGCAGTGTTTTTATCGGCAGTGTTTAGAATTGGCGCTATCGTGGTTGACCGGCATTATAGCCAAAATTAAACCTCCCGCCGAAGGTAGTATTTATAAAGTACTGTATACAAGATATCCGAATCTATCTTTACAATCAAAACAAGGCAACAAGGTTATCATATCTACATTTTATTCATAATTTTATTTATGCATGATGTATACATACTCGTTTGAATACATGCTAAAAGAAAAATGATGTTTAACAAAATACATAACAACCATAATAAAGTCCAATTCGTACTGAAAAAATTGTACACCGAACAAATACTGAACAAATCACAATGAATCTGGTATAAAAGTTGTCTGATTAATTGCACATCAAAATTACAAAAATTTCATACTTGGCTTAAGCAGCATATAATTACAGTCAATGACGTGCTCGCTAGCAAAATGGACGACAATAAAGCGTAATTAATTTCTAAGATGAATTACAAGTGCAGTTAATCATTGTCCTTAGCCAGGAAAAATTATTTGAATGTCAAACATGCATTCTGTAAATTAAATTGCACTAATTATAACAAATCATCATATAATAATACACATATGTAAAGATGTTACAAAGGAGTGTGCCAACGACATTACCAAAGTTGCAAACAGTGGCAAAAACTCACAATTCTGGAATAAAAAATAATACTTTATCATGATCATGAACTTTGTACATAATTGTAACACAAACTTAAATCCAATAGTTATAAGTATGTTTTTACAGATACATTTAAAAGATTACTTTCAACACTGAAATAAAACTAATTTGTAACGTCAAATAACTGTTCTTCAAAGTTCACTTGATGTGTGGTTTCTTATAAGGCCTTTTGTATATCACTTCTGTATCAAATTCACTTTCGATTTCTTGTTCACATTCATTTTACAACTGTGCTGGCATTATTGTACTCTGAAAAAGAGATAATAAACATATATTGTAGACAATTAACTTTTGTGCTCAGGTGAGCTAAAAATGCAGAAAAATTACAAAGGTACAGTGGAAGACATCTATAGAAATGGCAACAAAACAATTGAAAGGCTGAAGGCAAAACTGTGTAACCAAGCAATCCACGAACCTGTTTCTTGGCCTTCAGTTTGTCAATCTTCTCCTGAATCATCTGTCCGTAAACTGGGTCGGCCTGGGCGAAATTGCCGATGGCTCGTTTCTGGATGAAGTCTTGAGCCCCGATCAAGTGGTTGGCTATGTTTGACGTTAGGTTCTCACGTTCCGCAGGGGACAAGACCTGCAGACAAACAGGCAATGTGTAAGTGCAAATGAAAACTATACATTATAATACAAATTAAAAAAATGAACTTAAAATTTGTCCCCTGAAAGCCAGAAGGGGCTATCAGCTTTCTTTGCACATATGCTGATAACACCTTCTGGCTTTCCAGGGACATACTGTATTTTTTCAGTGCATTAAAACTAGAACTTTCAATGCAAGAAACATGTACCACACAACGCTTTGACAGACACTGCAACTGCAATGGCAATAGACAAATTGGGCACAAGTACAACGCTACATATGTGGTCTCTCAATTCTGTAAAGCTTGTACAAACCACAAGATGAAAACTTAGGGCTCCCTCTAGCTGAAAAAATTTGTTTAGCCAAATTTACGGAATTACATTGAAATCGTGTGGGTATTTCATAGTGTTTTAAGAAGAAAAAGTTGTAGCCAAATATATTTTTCTTTAGCCAAGTGGTGAAATTTGTAGCCATTGGCTAATTTGGCGAATGGCTGAGTAACTGAGAGCCTCCACAACTGAGAGCCTGAGAAACTGGAGCCTCCACAATCTTTATAAGACTGGTATAATTTGGAGGATTGAAAAAAATACTGTTAATGAAAGACACATTTTGTACCTATTGTTCCTACATCATTAAGGCATCTTTTAATAGAAAATTATCATAGTGACACATGCAAAATGAGCACAACATTAAACTTCCATGCAATACAATTTTTAAATCAGACATAACTGGCGATACATATGGCTATCATTATCTTCCATCCATCCAGCTGATAAACCTACATTGTTGAAGAATGTTCCCACTTGTGTGAAGTTGTCGTCGTCAGCGGTGTTGTAGCGCCCGACCTGGCCATTGGAATACTTGTCCATATGCTCCAGCCACTTCTGGTCATCCACCGGTCCACTGAAACTGTTCGGGAAGTAATTGGGTGCTCCTCCTGAAATGAACATGCATTGAAGAAACTATTTCCAATGAATGTCTGTTTATCAACTTATAAACAATGCTTCGGAGTAAATTGTATTATTTGTGCAGAGCTCCAGATAAGGCTTTAGCCTAAAGGGTATATTACCCCCAGATTTTTTTGTTAAAGGGTATTTTACCCACAGTCCGCCAGCTTTAAAGCGTATCTGAGAAATTGAAAGGGTATTTTCATTTTTCATACAAGATCAAAAGAGCATTTTATGTGCTAGTTATATATAAACACATTAATATTGGCAAATGGAATAAACTGAATGTAGAAAATAATCTGTAGGTCTATATACTTTGTACTTTTTTTCAGTGCAAATCCTACAATATAACCTGATTTCTGGTCCTTCTTGCTTGACAAATAGCCAATGATAATTCACTTTTAATCGATTCAAAGGCTAATTTCCACCATTAACTGAACTGGATAATTGGTAAAACCAGTTACGCAGTTTAAGCAATTAAAAGACATTCAGTGATTTGAAATGCGTAACGTTACGCACTGGGCAGATTTTCAATGCGTTTTTTTTTAAATTTCAATGCGTAAATACTCTTATCTGGAGCTCTGCTTTGTCTTTAGTAAAGTCTGTGAATGTGAATTAAACATGAACATTTCTTCAACTGGGCCTTATCACAACAGCACTGAATATAAGTTGAGTATTTTAATGAAATGTTAAATCAATAAACTGAGATATCCATTGAAGGAATGAAATGCTACTAAAAATTCATACTTCATTTGAAGAACAAGATTCTGTGTTTGATGAACACACATGCCCCCGGTTGGTGCTGGGTAGCCCATTTCTTAGTCCAAATTAGGTCAAGGTCAAAGTGAGGTTGGGTGATATGGGTGGATTGGGGGGAACGGTCATAAGTAAAAACTGTGTAACTATCCAAGTGTTGTAGTAAGCGGTGTTGGTGCTAGACAAAACGGTAAAATCTAGTTAACCGAGAAATGGCACTTTTGAATTATTATAAGTCCTAATTAGTTCAAGGTCAAGGTCAAAGTAAAGTTGGGTGATATGGGTGGATTGGGGATGGTCATAAGCAACAACTGTGTAAGTATCCAAGTGTTGTAGCAAGCGGTGTTGGTGCTAGACGAAACGGTAAAATCGACTTAACCTTGTCACAGACGGAACGACGGGCGGACAGGACGATCACTATATGCCTACTGCATCAAGATGCCAGGGGCATAAAAACCGAATGTTTAAGTTGTGAATACTCTGTCTATACCCACATAATAAGCATGGTTGACTTTTTCAAAACATTTAAATTATTTGAACAAAATAAGAATCCTAATTCAAATTAAACCACAAAACACATACAAGAGTAGGGGAACAAGCCTAGAAATGGAAGTGGGTCTGCTGACAAACTGACGCGATTGTTTCATTGATTTTATAATACGATTTGTTCATGTGTCACTATTGTTCAACGACAGGCATAGAACTTCGCACATACCTTGGTTATCATTGACACACTGGGGACCATCCCTCTGGTAGTTTCTCAGGCGAGCATTGTACGGGCAGTTGACAGGAATCTGCAGGTAGTTCGTGCCCAGCCGATGTCGGTGGGTGTCCGAGTAGGAAAACAGACGACCCTGGAATACAGAATATATATATTATGTTTAAATCATACTTGCTTACACTTGAGAACAAATGAAAAATGTGCTTGAATATTTCATTGACCTCAAGAATGAATATTCAATTTTTTGTTTCAAACTCATAGCTAAATGTTAAAGAACATGTTTACACAATCAGTTTCAGTAATCACTTTCCTATACAGATAAGAATGCAGGTAAAATAACAGACTGTTTCTAATGTTTTGGTCACCACATAAACATATAAATAAGTGAACAAACATTTAATCAACATATTGAAATGTTATATAAATATTTAGAGTATTTTTTTAATGTTAAAAATAATATTAACTCAACAAAACACCCAAAATTATGTTAGACAATTTACTTCACTGGTCAGGTGTCCACACAAGTGTAATTTCAAACAGGTGTAAATCTGTCAAACTTGGACTCACCTTCAACATCTTGTCAGAGCTAGGCTCCACCTCTGGTATCATGTGGGCAGGGCTAAACTCACCTGCAACATCTTGTCAGAGCTAGGCTCCACCTCTGGTATCATGTGGGCAGGGCTAAACTCACCTGCAACATCTTGTCAGAGCTAGGCTCCACCTCTGGTATCATGTGGGCAGGGCTAAACTCACCTGCAACATCTTGTCAGAGCTAGGCTCCACCTCTGGTATCATGTGGGCAGGGCTAAACTCACCTGCAACATCTTGTCAGAGCTAGGCTCCACCTCTGGTATCATGTGGGCAGGGCTAAACTCACCTGCAGCATCTTGTCAGAGCTAGGCTCCACCTCTGGTATCATGTGGGCAGGGCTAAACTCACCTGCAACATCTTGTCAGAGCTAGGCTCCACCTCTGGTATGATGTGGGCGGGGCTAAACTCACCTGCAACATCTTGTCAGGGCTAGGCTCCACCCCCGGGATCATGTGGGCGGGGCTGAAGGCACTCTGCTCCACATCTGCGAAGTAGTTCTTGGGGTTGCGGTTGAGCACCATGCGCCCTACCGGGATCAGCGGGAACTCCCCTTGTGGCCAAATCTATAATAGTTATGCAACGTTTGAAAGGGACCTGTTCACAGATTGGCAAATAGACAATTTTCAACAATTTTGTCATAAATTCCAAAAAGAAATTATACACTAAAATATAAACAAGCGAAATGACACTCATGACTAAGAAATATATTGGAAATATCATTTTGTTTATGGATAATTATCAATTGAAATGGATAAAATTATAAAGCGTTTGTATTTTGAAAAACACGTGTATCATTTACATAGCGTTAAAAATACACAACCAAATGTATAAGTCTGAATGGCAAAGTGGTTAGCGCATGAGATTTAGTACCTCAAAAGGCCCGGATTCGAGTCTGGGCGAAGGCAAATTTTTAATTTAACTTTTTTTCTAAATATATAAAATTTGTTTTAGATTATTCCAGATGCTGTTGCTTCTGCAGTAAAGACATTTAAAGACATTTAAAAAAAAAATGAAAAATCTGTGAACAAGTCCATTTAAAGACAAATCTAAATATTGATGTTTAAGGTTGTTGTACAGAGGACAAAAACTTCAATGATTTTAAATGTAATTTACTATTACCACCATTATCATTACAGCAGTATCATTTATCATCAGCAGCAGCAGTAGCAAAACCAACACTAACATCTCTAATTCATCATCAGCATCATTGTCATGGCATTATCGTCATCATTATTATCATCATAATTATCACATTCATTTCACCATCAATTAAATTAAGAAATTTGCTACATAAAAATCATTAATGTGTTCAATACTATTGCAGAGCAACCCACTGTGTTTACAAACTTAAGACAAACCATTTCTCTAGCCTAGAGACTTATTTCATAAATAACACAACATTTTAAAAATGGCATTAACATCTGGCCTCACAAATACCAAAATTCTCAATCACAAACTATTTCTCAACTTAGCATGTTGACCAATGAAATCCAGTGTTACAAATTGGCTTTGAATTCCATAGGCTTATATGTTTTAGTTCAGACTATGTTTGGGATTGAGAACTTTCGTATTTTTGAAGCCTTATTGCAGTTCGGTGAATGCTACTTCTATGTTAGCACTACCAGTAGGCAAAACAGCCGCCATTAGCTAAGAAAATTTCTAAAAATATTTGAAAATTAAACAAATTTTCACACTTTCAGTTAACAGGTATATTTGCACAAATAAAACTTATTGGTTACTGATTCAGATTTCTTTACGCCAATCTAGCACTTGCCTTGGTCAGGTCAAAGGGGTTCCAGCGGAACTTTTCAGCCTCCTCGTAGGTCATGACCTGGATTTTCAAGGTCCACGAGGGGTAGTTGCCCTCGGCAATGGAGTTATAGAGGTCACGCATCGCGTAGTCCGGGTCACTGCCTCCTAGTTCCCCAGCCTGGTCCGCACTCAGGTTCTTGATGCCCTGGTCACACTGTAAGATCGGCATATAAACAATACAGCAGGCTGCAACCATATGGGAATAAGAAATATACACTGCAGATTCGCTTTATCACGATCAGTTATTTTGCGATATCCAATATATCGCGAATCGGCCATGGATCCTGATTATTTTATTTGATGTACTTCAATATTTCCCTATCACCCGACTTTCATACATAAATCTAGTTTGGTCCAGATTTCACGCCTGCATTCAATCTTGTGTCCATAACAACGTATTTTCACTACTGTCACTTTAATAAGCAGATGAATTACATGCCATCCATGTGGAGGGTGTATACAGTAACTGTATGTCATAGATCGATACTGACCTATCTGAACGACAATAACGTTATCAATGAGGCGTAACTGTTTTTTTGGTTTAAGAGGAAATGTCAACATTCGCGATACAGATGCCTAGTTCTGTTCTTCTGCACTACGAAACATTTATACAAAAGTAAAGATCTCAAAGTTCTCTGCGCTACAAAGTTTTCATTTGGCAATCAATACACCCATGCTTTCCATGCGGATGACGTGACGCTGTACATGTCATCATATTTTTCCCAGAACGAAGGATTTACACAAAATATATGTGGCACGTCGTGAGAAAACCGGTCTTAATGCATGTGCGTAAAGTGTCGTCCCGGATTAGCCTGTGCAGTCCACACAGGCTAATCAGGGACGACACTTTCCGCCTACAGTGAATTTATGTTTAGAAGAGACTTCATTGAAACAGAAAATACCATACAAGCAGAAAGTGCCGTCCTGGATTAGCCTGTGCATACTGCACAGGCTAATCCGGGACGACACTTTACGCACATGCATTAAGACTGGTTTTCTCACGACGCGCCACATATGTGCATTGTAATTGTAGAATTTGTGTTTATGTCAGGTGAACAGTAAAATTTGGATAGGTGTTTCCTATTTCACATTTTTTCTATGCGATTTGAAATCAATTACAAGGAATAATATTATGTTTTCATATACAAATGGAATATTTACATAGGGATATAACACATAAAGGATGTCAACAACATTCATAAGGGTGAGTTAATTACGGTTATGTTTCCAGATCGCGAAAATAGGCTAGTATATACATGTGTATCTATATGTATATGATCGAATGGCCTGGCAAGTTATATCGCAATCTGGCTATATCGATATTGCGATCCATGGACCCCGCGAATCGCGATATGATGGATCTGCAGTGTATTGTTTTCACTCTTTACTTCATACAAATGATTATGATTTATTGCCACAACCATACCAATATGAATATATATTGCTTACTCTAAGACATAGTTTCAAATTGTGCTATAGAACTGTATGATGAGCATTATTAAAAACAACAAGAAAACAGAAGGTGATGCACCTATAATTCATATCGCTATATCCAAATATAACGTAATTAGGCAACCGAGAGCATGGACAAGTATATAACAGAGTTGCAACACCTATCCTTTTACAAATACACATTAAATTTAGAACTATGTAAAATGAAAAAAAGCATCAAGACATGCAATCAGTTTATGGCAATTTAATATATAAATCTTTCAGATAAAAATCACCACAATGATTTCTTTTTTCACGGCATGTGTACCCGTATATAAGGTTCTAATAATAATGTTGGTTGCACGTGACGTTGTTAAATACGGCCAGAAGCAACCGATGGTCATTGTATAGATATCAAACTTTAATAGGATCAATCACCCACAAAGCTAAGTTTAATTAATTACCACTACACTGATTATTCAATCAGGCTGACCGTATACCTGATTACTCCACCTGATTACCCAGAGCACTGTTCTTCACACCTGATACAGACTCCAAATATTGCAATAAAAGAGTAATATTTGCGACTGGGCTGTGAAAACAGCATCGTTATACCCGACTCTTCGTTACATGTGATATTGTTACAACCGATATTACATCAATTTAAGTATATAGGGATTAGGCCGTGACCTTGGACTCAGCATCGTTCTATGTGATATATCGCTATAATCGATATCGTTACAAGTGGAGTTTACTATATTACTGAAAAAAAGGAAACAGAGAGTGACTCACCTTCCAGTGGAACTTGCAGTACATGGCCTCATTGTTCTCGCTGACGAGCTTGAACGTGTGGCTTCCGTAGCCGTTCATCTGCCGGTACCCGTCCGGTGTGCCCCGGTCCGAGAACAGAAATGAGACCTGGTGCGTCGTCTCCGGTCGCAGACTGATGAAGTCCCAGAACATGTCCGGATCCTGACATTGAAAGAACAGACAAACTTGAAAATCAAGTCCTGACATTGATAGAACAGACAGACTTGAAAAACAAGTCCTGACATTGATAGAACAGACAGACTTGAAAAACAAGTCCTGACATTGATAGAACAAACAGACCTGAAAATCAAGTCCTGACATTGATAGAACAAACAGACTTGAAAATCAAGTTCTGACATTGATAGAACAAACAGACTTGAAAATCAAGTCCTGACATTGATAGAACAAACAGACTTGAAAATCAAGACCTGACATTGATAGAACAAACAGACTTGAAAATCAAGACCTGACATTGATAGAACAGACAGACTTGAAAATCAAGTCCTGACATTGATAGAACAAACATACTTGAAAATCAAGTCCTGACTTTGATAGAACAGACAGACTTGAAAATCAAGTCCTGAAATTGATAGAACAAACAGACTTTAAAATCAAGTCCTGACATTGATAGAACAAACAGACTTTAAAATCAAGACCTGAAAACAAGTCTTGCCCCACAGCATAACATGTCAGATGTCCACTCAATCAATGACAGGTAAGAACCAAGACTGATAAAACTTTTCCAGGGTAGGTGATTTCCACACAACCTTGCAACCATGTACAATTTGTTTAATAATACTGAATAACACATAAATATTTTTATTAGTTATGTGTGCCTTCACAAACAGTAAAAGATCAATTTTTAGCATGATTCTGTACGGTTTCAAAAGTGCATACTGCATAGTGCAATATTTCTGCGGTGCCAAATGTTGGCTTTTTTAAAAGTGTTTTCAATTGGCTTTGTTTATGTCCCTTTTTAAGTCGCTATATACAAAGTATTACTGGTTCTTATGTACACTGTAGGAGAAGTTTTATTTTATTATCACGTTCATTGTACTCTGCCATAGTCCTGGCGAAATGTTTAATACAAAAGATAGTTAAATAGACCGTGCATGATACGGGGGTTGCTTTGGATTATTTTCTGATACATCTTTCGTGTTACAAACATTCCAATATTGTTAAATCTAAGTATTTAGGTATTACACTAAATAACTATTATTTTGACAGAGAATTAATCATATGCAGATTTTTTATTGGTCGTGTTTAGCATTGGCGCTATTGTGGATGACCGACACTATAGCCAAAATTAAACCCTCGCCAAAATTTGTACTTTGCAGATGACAACGTTTAGGTGGTACACTGACCTTCAGGTGCGTCTGTGGATTCCTCTTCTGTGTGTGAATGAAGCTCGGGAACTGAAATACAACAACAGTGTCATGGAGTGAGTGAACTGTGATGCCAGTCCAAGATACGAGCCTGGGACCTCTCTGATATGGGGAGACTGCTCTCTCAACCAATCAACCAGGACCACTAGAATACATTATGCCCTAGTCTTTTGTTGTAATTAAGATGCGAATGCATAATAATTAAGAAGAAATATCAAATTTAATTAATTACTTTCATAGATCTATTATAAAACTTCAGGAGACAATTTTTGTGACTGGAAAAGTTCCTGAAAAAAAAACATTTGAGCCGCATCATGGGAAAACCGGACTTAATGCATGTGCATACAGTGGATTTATGTTTAGGAGAGACTTCCTTGAAACAGAAAATACCATACAGGCGGAAAGTGCTGTCCTGGATTAGCCTGTGTGGACTGCACAGGCTAATCCAGGACGACACTTAATGCACATGCATTAAGAGCGGTTTTCTCATGATGCGCCACATTTAAAGATGTAGACAATAGAATCTATCCATAGGCAGAACCATCCTACCAAGAAAGGGTCCCGAATGAAGAAGATTGGTGTGTTATTCCCGACCAGGTCCCAGTTTCCCTCCTCCGTATAGAACTTCACAGCGAACCCTCGAGGGTCACGTGCCGTATCTGCAGACCCAGACTCTCCACCTATCACCATGACAACAGTTACAATTAATACCAGTTCCAGTTAGAGTAAATATGTCAAACAGGTGATTTCCATGCAATTTCAGCTTGATTATCATAACAAAACTAAAGCGTTTGATTAATATTGAAACCAACATGGTGCTATTCAATATCAACTGTAGACCTGTATATTAAACTTAAAGGGACCTGTTCAAAGATTGGCAAATTGACAGTTTTCAAACATTTGTTTTTTTTGTTAGTCCAGATGCTTTAGTTTTGCAGTTAAGATAATAAATGGCATTTTGTGAAAATTTGAAAATCTGTGAGCAAGTCCCTTTAAGGAAAATTTCCCTGAAACAGTCTGGGAAGAAAATTATGTATACAGGGGAGACGTGTCCTTTATTTGGCAACCCGGTATGTTTCACATGAGAAATAATTGGACAATTATAATAATGATGATGCTGATGATGATGATTATGGTGGTGATGATGATGATGATTATGATGATGGTGGTGGTGATGATGATGTTGTCTCTGTATATTGTGGGTGACGGTTGTAGACATATTACGATGGTGTTTAGCTCTGAACATGGTTTAGGTGGGTAAAACTGAAATATTGAGCTTTAGGGTCTTGACAAGGACTTTCTAAAACTTACACATTTTGGTCTAATTAATACTCACCGACAGTGGAAAAGCGAACAACCAGTGGTGTCTTCTTGCCAACAAACTCAAATGGCTTGAGCTTCGTGTACTTGGTGACGTCATGGGTGCACTCAAAATACCCAAAGGCACCTTGAAGATACAGGAAAGTGAAACTTGTACACTTTATACATCTTCAAAAAATACATGGGAGATTATAAAGCATAAGTACAACTTATTCTAGAGTATTGAAACACAAACTGGCAAGACTACTTAAATCATTATAGCTTGCTTACTTTTAGTGTTGAAAATCTGATCAGGACTATAAAGAAAACAGCAACAAGAGCCATGCCACTGTTCATTATGCACCTATCAATGTTTGGGCAGCGGCGGGCATATAGGGGACTTTAGACTGAAAGCAATTTCTGACAGGCGGGAATTTGACATGCCGAATGATTCCGTGTCCAGGGAAATAGACTTTGTTCGGATTCTAGATGCCGGTAATATTGGCCCCCAGGCCATTTGATACACCAAATAAGCATCCCCCATTGAGGGGATTTAGACAAAAATGTTTGGCTCTAGGGCGGGGAATTAGATCCACAAAAGTACAATAAGTCAAATTTCCCTGGGATTTTTGCCGCTCCCCCCCCCCCCCGCCACTCAGGGAAAAATACTGATGGTGCATAATACACTAGTGAAAAGACTTAAAGATGTAGCAATGTTCTAGGTAAAAGGATCAGTAAACAACGGGCCAACAATTATAAGGAAAATCAAAGAACAGAAAACAGAAAGTGTGCTTCTGAAACAAGTACATGTATTGGGACGTACCCATACTTTCTGATAGTTAAACTAATCTATTATGTTTTTGTTTACTATAAATGTTTTCTTAACAAGGCCACTTTATTTTTCATTGAATATTAGCAAAAAAGTCAATATTATGAAAAATACCTGAAGTATCATATAAATCAATTTTAGTAGTATGAATGTGTATATTTGCTCACACAAATGTCACATGAAAATGCAATCCCATAAACAACATGACATAGTTGAAAACCTTGTTTAAATGAATCGTAAACTCTACCATAGCCAGTGATTTTTATTTTTGCTAATTTTAGTGCCTTTTAAAGGCAGTTTCCCCTGACAAAATATCCTCCATTTTTCCTCAAAATTGACAATTTCTTCCCCAAAGAAATGTATAGTACTTTACAGGTTGGTGCATAAATAGAAAAACAATTATTGAATATGCACCATTGTCATAAAAGAAGTTCAGTACATTAAAAATCTGAACATATTAATCATTAAAAAAGCAAAATAACCACACATATCATGAAAAATAAACTTTTAAAAACTTTCCCTATTGTGAAATTTGTCGCTATAAAGTTCCCAATTTCATGGGCACAGGCAGTTCGAAAATTTTGAAAAAAAATCACTGATAGCAATGTACAATGTGCAAGATGTGCAACCGCTGAATCTGATATGTTTCGTGTTTTATAAACCCTTAAAGCAGTTAAACATGTTTAACTGTGTTATCAGTGCATTTTGATAAGAATGTAGACAACAGCCTTACTCTGACCTTCTAAGTTACATGTAAACGTTCTAGATTTTGAAAGTCCATGAGTGGATAAAATTAGAGTATGCAGCTAATCAAATATATCTCACTTGTTACATTTGGTTACTGATAAGAATGTTATAAGAAACCTAAAAAATACTGATACTGGTACACTGTAAGTACTTTTATAAATTGATATTATGTACAAAACACAACATTTTAAAGGCTGATATGTGAAACAAGGCTTGTCACATGATGTGACGTATGCCCACGAAGCATTTGCTTGTCAGAGGAACGCAACACAATGTCAGTTACATGTTTGCAAAAATGACGCTTCCTACAAAAAGAGTTATGGCCCTTGTGCTCTACATTTCCTCTCATTGTCCTCTATCATTATATGAAGTTTCATTTGAATCCCTTTAATACTAATGGAGTTATGCTCTGCACAAGAAAATTAATGCTTCACATAAGAAAATAAAACAAAGGGCAATAATTCCGTAAATAATGAAGGAAGAGTTGTGGTCATTGTGCTCTGCATTTCCTCTCATTGTCCTCTATCATTATGTGAAGTTTCATTGGAATCCCTTCAATACTAATGGAGATATGCTCAGCACAAAATAATTAAACAAAGGGCAATAACTTCGTAAATATTGAAGGAAGAGTTATGGTCCTTGTGCTCTGCACTTCCTCTCATTGTCCTCTATCATTATATTAAGTTTCATTTGAATCCCTTTAATACTAATGGAGTTATGCTCTGCACAAGAAAATGAATGCTTCACAAAAGGAAATAAAACAAAGGGCAATAACTCCCTAAACATTGAATAAATAGTTAAGGTCCTTGTGCTCAGCACTTCTTCTCCTTGTCCTCTATCATTATATGAAGTTTCATTTGAATTACTTCAATAATAATGAAGATATGCTAAGCACAATTAAATTAATGCTTTACATAAGGTAATTAGGGAAAGATTTAGAGCAAAATAGCAGGGTGCTGCACCCTGCTCCTTTTTGCTTCCCCCCTGCTGCCCCTCTGGGCTGGTCAACACAGAAATTGTCAATATCTGTTGAATTTTAACATACTTTAGCAAATGTTCAATGACAAATGAATAGATTATGCTTAAAAACCTTACTTACAAGCATTAGACTAATAAATACACTGGATTTAGCAAATTATTAGAAAATGTCGACAGACTGGTCTGGATGTCCACCCTACTTCTTTTTAGCAGCACCCTGTACCATTTGTGATCCTAGATCTTTCCCTAGGCAATAAAACAAAGGGCAATAACTCCATAAATATTGAAGAAACAGTTGTGGTCCTTGTGCTCAGCACTTCATCTCATTGTCCTCTATCATTATATGAAGTTTCATTTGAATCCATTTAATACTAATGGAGTTATGCTCCACATAAGAAAATTAAACAAAGGGCAATAACTATTGAAGAAAGATTTATGGTCCTTGTGCTCTGGACTTCCTCTCATTGTCCTTTATCATTACATGAAGATTCGTTTGAATCCCTTTAATACTAATGGAGTTATGCTCCGCACAAGAAAATTAATGCTTGAAATAAGGAAATAAAACAAAGGGAAAAAACTCAGTAAATACTAAAGACAGCGTTGTAGTTCTTGTGCTCTGCACTTCCTTTCATTGTCCTCTATCATTTTATGAAGTTTCATTTGAATCCCATAAATACTAATAGAGATATGCTCCGCACAAGAAAATTAAACAAAGGGCAATAACTCTGTCAATATTGAAGAAAGAGTTGTGGTCCTTGTACTCTGCACTTCCTCTCATTATACTCTATCATTATATTAAATTTTATTTAAAAACCTTCAATACTAATTGAGTTATGCTGTGCACAAGAAGCGTGATGGATGGACGGACAGATGGACGAACGATGCGATTACTATATGCCCCCGAAGTTCCCTTCACGGGCATAAAAAAATAAGTGCTACAGTCTGACGAATGTCATATAATTGTAGGCAAAAATTACTTTAAAAGGACAATTCAAAGAACAATTTATTACATGTATGCCCCTTTCCATGCACCACTTGCAACTATTTCCAATAAACAGTCGACTTGCCACTATGACTTGGTGATACATGTTCAAGTCTTTCTTTCAAGTATCAATTCCACTTTTTTACCTGCCCCTTTTCGTTCTTTTGCATGCACCACTTGCAAAGTTCTACCGGTATTTCAAATAAACAGACTAATTGGTCAAACATGTTATGCCACTCTCTTATATCAACTCAAGTTATTACCTGCCCCTTTTGCATGCACCACTCTCTCTGGGATTCTCTCCCTGTTAAAGTGTGCCATCTCGTCAGTGAACACGAAATCCTGCATCAGCAGGGGCCCACGGGGCCCCACCGTCATGGAGGCCGTCTTGGTACCCACAAGGGAGCCAATACCAGTGGTCATGGTGTCTGGGCTCTGTAGAAATATATCAGGTGCTGTGTGTGTGTAATGTGAAATTTGGTTTTACAGAACTAATGTTGCTGTAAACTACTAAGTCAGAATTGGAACCAACCACATATATGTTTCAATAATCTGTTGTATAGTAAAGTAGGAATTTGCTAAGTTTTAAATAATAAAAGACAAACATTTAACTAGATCTAATATAACAGGCCTTTTTCTTATCTTTTGGAAAGAAGTACCTGGTTAGAAATTGGGAATTTCTCAATGTACAATTTGCCAAATTGGAAAGTATTTTCAGATAAATCTTGTTTGCAGTATCAATTTCCATTGATTTGTTGATAAAATTGCATTATATATCCAAATGTCAATGTAATTTTTAATGTCTGTGTCATAAAAATATTTGTTGATGTAATTTTCTTCGAGACTGCTATAAATGTCAAACAAAATTATGTCGCAGAGGGGAATTTAGTTCTGAATTGGGAAAAAGCAACCATATCTTGCATTGGGAATGGGTCAGATATTCTGACCTGTGAGGGTTATAGAAAAAGGCCTGAATACAATAATATTTGCAACTGAAAGGTGCAGCACACTCGTATGAGATATGGGATAATTGGCGCCTGGGCAAATACTTGCCAGTGTTTTTTTTAGGGCCAATTTGGGGCCGAAATTCTGCCCCTTTCCCCTGCTAAAAAAGTATATATTTTTCCCCTATATTTGCCTTAAAATTCCCCTCAGAATGTAATCTTTATTTTGAAAAAATGTGACCAAAATCGGAAAAAATTGACTAAGATAGAGGTATTTTTGTAAAAAATCCCTGCAATCTTTCATCAAACCAATTTAGTGCATATTCTAAGTTATCATTTCAAGCAAAACAGTTGATTAATTTTTTATAACAAAGTAGAATATTAGTATGTAATAATGCTTTTCTAAAAAAAAATTATTCCCCTTTTGCCGTAAAATTCCCCATCTGAAGGGCCCCGCCATCTTTCCCCCAAAGGTGAAAAAAAACACTGCATTTTCTACATTTGTAAGGATATACATTTTATCTCAAAAAGAAGGAAAAAGATTCTCATCATCGGGGAGAATGTTTTTTTTTAATATTTGATTTTGCGACTAAGCCCTTACTGGACATGCCAACTTGATTTTGCGACTAAGCCCTTACTGGACATGCCAACTTGCCTGACATGCCCCATGCAACCACAGACTTGAAGTTCATATTCTTGTTGAGTAAGAATGTGGTTATTAATGTGTAGAAACCTTAATTAAATAATCCTCCAATAAGGTGCCTTGAATGGCATTTGATAAGACACATAAGCGCTACATAATCATTGCCTTAAATATATCCTATAAATATTACATAACAAAAATATAAAAAAATAATGAAAAATATTCATGCCATTTGGCATTTCTAAACAAAGCCATAGACAATCACTTATAGAAGAATTGTGTATTATAACATATCAATATGTCGGGCTTAGAAATGTTTCAAATCCAACATATACTACAACGCATTACACTTACAAGCAGGGGTTCATTATTTAGAATTATCTGTCACTGTCTGGGGCACAATCATGAATAAAACCTCACGTAGTTTGCATCAGTTTCAACACTACTCACCCCCTGTGTCCTTTTAAACTCTTCCAGTTGGTTCGTAGCCTTGTCTCTGCCTGCCATGTTTATATTTTGTCGATTGTCAATCCGTAAACAACCCCAAACCTGAAAAGTAATCTTGGTTGTGTCAAGTTTGTCCACCTGAAGCCTTGACCTCTTTGCTTGTGCAGTGCGTTTCCGACGACGCAAAATATTTTCAAAATGGCCGAAAATGTTCAACTTGGACGTCTAGATGGAAAAGTGGCGCTGATTACGGGTTTGTTTGAAATATTACCGTTAAAGCGAGTGCCAATTAAAGTAACTGCAAAATTAAAACTGTCATAGTCAACAAACTTGAATGACATGTTAAATTTCTTCGTAATTTTGCATATAGTGGTTGATTTTCAAAGAAACGGGCTAGGTCGCACTCCATATTTAGGCTACATTCCACCAATTAATTCCTAGTTACAGACTGATAGCACTGTGTACATACCGGTCAAAGCAGACTTGTGTACATTGGCGCAACATATTCTGGGTAATTAACTACTTTTGTAATGGTTCACTGCCCACGTTTGAATTTCAAATCAGTTCATTGCCCAAATGCGGAATAATAGAAAATATGATGCCTTCAGACAATGGTTGTAATTCTTCCCCTTTCAGCTGATTTCAACATTTTTGATGACAAATATTATAATAAACTAAGAAGCAGTTGTGGCGTGTCGTGGGAAACCGGGCTTAATGCATGTGCATAGAGTGTCGTCCTAGATTAGCATGTGCAGTCCTCACAGGCTAATCTGGGACGACACTTTCCACCTACAGTGGATTTAGGTTTAGAAGAGACTTCCTTGAAACAGAAAAAATAACATTAAAGTGGAAAGTGATGCCTTAATGACACCAGTAGTGTAATGACACCGATCGATAATTGAAGTGCTTTTGCTGTAGTTTGTTGACTGTGTTATATTACGGACACAGATCGGTCTGTACTTCTCCATGATAAAATCGTGTCTGGTTACTACAGAGACTGATAATAGCAGCCGCATGTAATCCTCGTGGAAAACGTGCATTTGCTGCATAATAATTTCATGTACTATGCTGCATTCATAATGATATAAATTATTAATATGAAATCTATCTACACATTATGTGAAAACATAGTTCTATACAATTAGTTTATTTGTTAGTTGGCTTAATTGATGTTCATAACGTCATGTAAGTAATTTTAAAGTACAAAGTGACCATATTGTATTACATTATATTTTAACTTTAGTTCAGCAGAACTCATATAACAGACATAGAAATTAAAAGTGTATTGAAGATTAAGGTATGGAAACTAATTATTAATTAAAATACACAATTTCGGACATGCCATATTTGGTGTTTTATTGCACTTATTGAATTTCATTATCTTTAAATTTTTGTGAAGTTAAAACTCACAAAAGACATAGAAATTAAAATTTATTGAAGTTTGAGGGCTGAAAACTTTGAAGATAATAGTTATACTTTAAAATATGCATGTTCGGCCATGCACCATTTTCGGATACACAAAATTCGGATACAACATGAGCGTGATCGGCGGAACTCATGACCGATTGACTTTCTAGAAAAATATGATCCCTGAACATGTATTATGTAGATTTCATTTTCTGAAGGTCATAATTGACTGAACTGCCAAGGTTGTTAATTCCTGTAGGTACCCAAGCTAGTGGAGAGTCTCAAATCAGAGGAGTGTACCACTGTGGCTGCATCGCGAGATCATACGCTGTTCCTTACTAGAAGGTATGATTGCCAAGTCTCTTAACTGTTCAATCATGGGCCAGGGTCCATATTCCAGAAACATCTTAAGTTTATCTTAAACTATTTTCACTTAAGTTCCAATTTTTATGATGTAAAATGTTTAAAACTACAAACAAATTTGGGAATCCCTTTACTGTTTAGTAAATAATAGATAATAATACATACCAATATTACATAGGTAGCACAATGCCATTTAAATATGAAAAAAAAATGTAAATGGAAAATGGTGATTTTAAGGTTAAGGATAGATATTACTAAGATGTTTCTGGAATTTGGCCCCAGGGTTGTCAACTGTCCAAGAATATCGTCAAATATATTAACTTAAGAAATGTCATTCTTATGATCAGTAATTTTATTATACAGTTAATTGGCTGTGCAACAATTCATTATTCAAGAGCAAAGCTAAGAAGTGTCATTATTATGATCATTATAATTGTTCAGTCGAATTGCAATGTAAGAATGTGTTATTCAAGTAATATCACAGGAAGGAAAACTTGGGATAGGACCAGCTGGAAGTTTGTCAGTTGCAAAATTTCAACTGGTCCCAACCAAACTTTTCCTTTATGTAGATTGTTCAATGTTATTATTATGAAAATAAGCATGAACATATATTATGCCTATAGCCCATTATAATAGTATTGAATATATTTTTAGTAACACAGAGGACCATAAAAATGTATGTTATAATAGCAAACAAAAACTGATTGAACAAAATATAGGCATGTTCTGGTGCCTTTTTGAAAATGTATTGTATGAGTGACTTCCGTTATCTCCCCAGTGGTACAGTGTTTAGCTGTGGAACGAATGGTTCCCACCAACTGGGCCACGTACCAGTCCCGGACAAGTGTCTGGTTCCCCGTGCAGTCATCTGCAAGTCACTGAAGGGCATAATCGTGCTGGGGGTAGCTGCAGGCCGATTCCACTCTGTGATATTCACCAGCAGTGCTGTTTTCACCTGCGGACTGAATGCCGGTCAGCTGGGTAAGTACAGGGCTGGTATTCACAAAGCTCCTAAGGGATATCTTAACTTAAGTTGTACTTAAGGGAAAATTTCCTATCAAATTTTTTATGAGAAATCCAATGATTTTTGTTTACAAAACATATAATGATGTCACAAAAATCTACAAGATGATGTCATTATACTGCGCGTGTTTGCTTTATCACCACAGTGTTGAAATAAAGCAAAGTTTATCGCACGGGGTGTTATTTTGTCAATGCTGGTGTGATGATGGGATAAAAGGTCACACTATTAGTATCAAAAAGTGTAGATTGCTTTTTTGTTCTGTTTATAACTGGCACGAAGATGCTCTATCTTGATTAAAAATTCCAAATTTAACTAGAAACAAATTAATGAATCCTATTATGACCCCTCTTTGCAGTTTAAAAAACATATATGTTTCTAGCACCTTTTGAACATGCTTGCATTTCTTTTTCGTTTCGATGTAGGTCAACTGAAGTCTAAGGGAGACAGAAGGATAAGCCAATTCAGGCTAGTTTCAGCGTTGAATGTGCCCAACATTGACATCACCATGGTATCTAGTTCGGATGCGGCAGCGGTTGTCATGACGAAGGAAGGCGAGATATATGTGCTGCACGAGTACCAGTGTCGGAAGATAGCGTCCAAGTAGGTGCTTACTATGAGATGTTATTTAAAACAGCATTCAGGCCATATGTGTTCATTAATTGTTCTTTTTTTTGCAGTGGTTTTGAGAGGTTGAGATTATTATTGGTACTAGAGGGTTAGATTGTTTGACCAAAATATGAGATGTATTTTACTGGCAACATGTGAAGTATAATTTTGCGTATTTGTTGATGCGTACATGTGGCAAAAACTTTGTGATACCAGTACATAAAACAGAACCTCTTTCTGATTGCACAAGTTCTCGTGTACACATAGTAACTGACGGTTAGAAGTATAAAAAATGACCTGGTCGAATGTTAGACAATAAAACACAAACTGTGCCTCTCAATTGGTTGATCCAGGTAACACAGTAGATTTCATAAGTTATCTGGTTTTAAATGAAATTTAATATAAATATGAGGTATGTTGTGGGAAAATTGGGCTAATGCATGTGCATAAAGTGTCGTCCTGGATTAGCCTGCACAGGCTAATACAGGACGACACTTTACGCACATGCCTTTAGCCCGGGTTTCCCACGACACGACTCATATCTTGTTTAAGTCGCCCAGATATCGTGCGGCTGTGTGTGGTTGGAGGGAACCTGGACCACACAGGCTCACAGATCCTACGAGAGAATGGCGGCCGCAAACTGGTCATCAGCTACCTGAACTCCACAGGAAAGGTTGGTTGGCCATGTTAATACAAGTGCTTCAATTCCTGACTGTTAACAAGTAAGAAATATGAATAGTCAGTTTTGAACATATAAAATAAGTGGGTAAAACAATTAAATTTAGGGTATTACTTTTAGTACTTAAAATTAATATTTGATTTAATGTTGAGCAGTGTTGAACCAGTGATGTTAATTTGGAAAAAGGAATACATTTATTTAATGATATATATTGTGATACTGTTTTAATGGATTGTTAATAATATCAAGCTCGTAAGACACTGTTAATAAGAAATCCCAATTCAGTGCTCCAGGTATTTTTTGTTTACAGGGTATATGTATGCTCAATCGAAAATTTATGGGGATAATTGTATGCGTAGCAATAATTTATGGGGGTAAATGTATGTTCAGTTGTGGAAAATGGTTAGCTTTAATGTGCAACAGAAAGCAATAGAATAATCTTAAATAATGTTGTAGACATTTCATGAAGGTAATAACAATATTTAAAAAAAGGAATTCTACATATTCACACTTCTAACAGTCGGATTACATTTATGGTCTGTTTTTCATTTCCATGTTTACACAAAAGGTTGAAACTTCCTGCGTAAATGTACACAGGTTGCATTGGCGTAGTGGATATGGTGTCCGCCTAGCGATCGGGAGGTTCCGGGTTTGATCCCCACTCTGGGAGCGTTCTCAAGATCTCCCCCAAAGACACCAAGTACTGGTTCTATCCAGGAAACAGACTTGATTGTGTCTCTATAAGCCTTAGGCTTTCGATGTAATCGAGCTAAAATAAATAGGTTTAAACTAAATGTTCACCTTTATTTTCTGTGCATTTCTTGTGATTTTCTTTGCATAAATTTTGCTGGTACATGTGTTATATTGACATCTGCCAATTGTATTTATCGCAGGTGTTCATTTGGGATGAAAGGAGTCCAAGTCTTAAGAGAGCCAGCTGGCTTATCAGGCGTCAGCTCTTTGTGACTGACTTTATGTTGACTGAGAGTGGGGTTACCATAGTGACCGACGAAGGGGAGGTGTTCGTCTGCACGCTGTCAAATAAACCGGCACCTGTCAGGGACAACAGTCTTCAGGGTGGACATAAAGGTGAACTTAAAGCATGATAATTATTGTAATTATTATGCCCTCCATCAAAGATGGTGGGGTATTTAGTAGACTCTTGATGCCTTGAACGCGATTGTCTCGAATTTCTTGTTGGCTTGAAGTTTCCTTGAGGGACCGATATTTTACTGCTATATATTCATATAAACTTCTGTCGTTTGGCTTGAATTCGCGAGGGTCGAATTTTCGGATAGCGTGAAGTGTTTGTCTTGGTTCAAAATCATAGTTTGTACATATTTTATTGTTTGTTTGGCTGTTGCACGCTTCGGGCGTATAGAGTCGTTAGTAGATTATGTGTGATTGATTAGTGTCAAGCGTTGAGAGAATGCACTAATTGATTTCACAGCTTTCATAAACAAAATAAATGACGTTATTAAAATATATAAATAAATGTTTGATGTCTGTTAATAACCATTACAGATATCTGAATACTCTTTGATTGAAGATTTGAAAAAGTCAGACAGATTGCTGGCCGTACATGTATAAGTACACATTCTTGAACTCTGTTTAGCTCAAAGTTTAGATGGCTCAAAGTTTCTTTGCCTGTGTCTGAGACTTGGAGCTACTGGGAGTCGACTGTATTAGTTTGCAAATGTTGGTCAGTAGTTGGTCGGTCTGTCGGTCGGTTTACCACTTTTGTTTCTGCTCTCTAAGTTGTTGTTTTGTTTCTGTGGAAGCCCTTGAATGTGATATATACAAGATTTCTACTTTTTTTCTTGACAAAGTACCTTGGGAGTGGCCATCAAAGACCTTTATGTTTTATTTTTTATCAAAATCCCTTGAAGACTATGATTTCTATTTTTTGTGTGACAGCTATCCCAGAGAGTAGCTATAAACAGGGACAGTGATGTATTTCTATGTTCTTCCTGTGACAGAACCTCTGGAGAGTGAAAAATCAATATTACGTTTGATTGTGATTGATGAATTTTTTCCTTTGTCAGACACCCAACAGGTTGACTATATAAAACTTATTCATATATTTAGTCCCATCTTGGTGGCAATGAAATTTGATAATTTCTTTCTGTGACAGACTCCCTCGAGGGTGACTGTTTAAAACTGTTGCACATTGTGAAACCTCATCAGACACATCATGCAGATAAAGTGACTGCCTGAACACAATTATAACCACCTCATACATAAGTTTGACTTGTAGTTTGTGGGCAGTATTTGCTGTCAATGAAAATATTACTGTGGGATCACACATTTTCGTGGAGGTGTAATTTTCACGCTTTTCGTGTTCCTGGCATTGACCACCGCGAATATTTACAGATTTTGTAATTTAGCAATGCCTTGGGAGTTCATAAATATACATATGAGGCGCGTCGTGGGAAAACCAGTCTTAATGCATGTGCATAAAGTGTCGTCCCGGATTAGCCTGTGCAGTCTGCACAGGCTAATCCGGGATGGCACTTTCCGCTTTTGTGGTATTTTCTGTTTCATGGAAGTCTCTTCTAGACATGAATACACTTTAGGCGGAAAGTGCCATCCCGGATTAGCCTGTGCGGATTGCACAGGCTACTCAGGGACAACAATTTACGCACATGCATTGAGACCGGTTTTCTCACGATGCGCCACATATGTACGTCAGTATAATCGTTCATAAATATACATATGTAAATGTGACTGTCCTGATGTTTTAATCATTTACTTCATAAAGTCTTTTTAATTTTAATTTGGTGTAAAACAGGTTATCTGCACAGGTTGACAGTTTCATTTCACAAGTTAGCATTTTGAGTAAAGAATTAGCACCCTCGATGTGGAGCCTATTTTTCAGTTGGCATATAATTAACAACAAGGTGTCAGATTGACACCACGTGATACAACGTGATATAAAATATATATTTTCTTGCCTATATATGCGGCCCCTATTGTTCAGAAGTGGCCCATTCTTATCAAGAGCCTAATTTGGTACTGATACACACGTTTATTGCGACAGACAAGGTGTCACAGTAAGACCCATCACTGGTATTCTGCAGAGTTTGGCGATTCATCGAATAATTGATGCGTTTTTGGTAAAACATAACTGTATTTTTTTTTCAAAACTCTATTTGCGCGAATTTAAGACTGCGAATATGTCCTTGATCGCAAGTGCGCGAAATTTGTACCCTACGAATTCAAGTGATTCCACAGTAGCTGCCTTAAGCAAGTATTCACCAAATAATTGTATTATGATCGTTTATTAACATAATGATATTATGGTCAGTTATTAAACAATCAATGCAAAATTTGTGATCATGTGGCACCAATAACAAATCAGCCTGTCTTCTACCTGTTAAGAAGTTTCCCATCATTTGAAATGCAAATCTTTCTTTCTGTAGCAGAGTTCCAGCAGGGTGACTATTTAAAGCTATGATTATTTCTTCCTGTGTCGCAGTCTTTGGAGGGTGACTATTTAAAGCTATGAATATTTCTTCGTGTGACACAGTTCCAACAGGGTGACCATTTAAAGTTTATGGTTATTTCTTCCTGTGTCACAGTCTCTGGAGGGTGACTATTTTAAGTTATGGATATTTCTTCTTGTGACACAGTTCCAGCAGGGTGACTATTTAAAATTATGGTTATTTCTTCCTGTGTCACAGTCAGTACAGGGTGACTGTTTTAAGCTATGAATATTTTTTCATGTGACACCATTCCAGCAGGGTGACTATTTAAAGTTATGATTATTTCTTCCTGTGTCACAGTCTCTGGAGGGTGACACACTGTTTTAAGCTATGAATATCGTTTCCTGTGACACAGTTCCATCAGGGTGACTATTTAAAGCTTGGATTATTTCTTCCTGTGTTACAGTCTCTGAGGATGACTATTTTAAGCTATGAATATTTCTTCCTGTGTCACAGTTCCAGCAGGGTGACTATTTAAAGTTATGGTTATTTCTTTTTGTTTCATTCTCTCTGGAGAGTGACTTTAAAGTTATGAGTACCAGCAGGATACCATGTAAAGCTCTGATTATTTTTCCTGGTGACAGAGCCCCTAGAGGATGACTATATTTAAAGCTATGATGACGATGTAAAGCTCTGATTAATTCTCCTGGAGACGGAGTCCCTGGAAGGTGACTATTTATTAAAAACTATGATGACCATGTAATGCTATGATAGATTCACTTGGTGACAGAGTCCCTGGAGGGTGACTATATTTAAAGCTATGTTGACCATGTAATGCTATTATTATTTCTCCTGGTGACAGAGTCCCTGGAGGGTGACTATATTTAAAGCTATGATGACCATGTAAAGCTATGAATAATTCACCTGGTGACAGAGTCCCTGGAGGGGGACTATTTATTTAAAGCTATTTTGACCATGTAAAGCTATGATTATTTTTTCCTGGTGATGGAGTCCCTGGAGGGTGACTATATTTAAAGCTATGATGACCATGTAAAGCTATGAATAATTCTCCTGGAGACAGAGTCCCTGGTGGGTGACTATTTATTGAAAGCTATGATGACCATGTAAAGCTATGATTATTTCCCTTTGTGTCAGAGTTTCTGGAGGGTGACTATTTATTGAAAGCTATGATGACCATGTAAAGCTATGATTATTTCCCTTTGTGTCAGAGTTTCTGGAGGGTGACTATTTATTTAAAACTATGTTGACCATGTAATGCTATGATTATTTCTCCTTGTGTCAGAGTTCCTGGAGGGTGATTATTTATTTTAAGCTATGTTGACCATGTAATGCTATGATTATTTCTCCTTGTGTCAGAGTTCCTGGAGGGTGATTATTTATTTTAAGCTATATTGACCATGTAATGCTATGATTATTTCTCCTTGTGTCATAGTTCATGGAGAGTGACTATTTTAAGCTATGTTGACCATGTAATGCTATGATTATTTCTCCTTGTGTCCGAGTTCCTGGAGGGTGACTATTTATTTTAAGCTATGTTGACCATGTAATGCTATGATTATTTCTCTTTGAAACAGAGTCCCTGTAGGGTGACTATTTATTTTAAGCTATGTTGACCATGTAATGCTATGATTATTTCTCCTTGAAACAGAGTCCCTGGAGGGTGACTATTTATTTTAAGCTATGTTGACCATGTAATGCTTTGATTATTTCTCTTTGCGACAGAGTCCCTGGAGGGTGAGTTTGGGCGGATGACGCTGCTTGAGTTGTTGATGAAGGAGGAGGTTGAAGAGCTGCAGGTGCACAAGGTGCCCAACGCTCACCGAGCCTCGTACGTGACCGCCGACAAGAAGGGACGTAACTACGCAGTACTGCAGTCATTGCCGAATGCATGGTATTGGCAGTGGTCGAAATTAGCACAGACCCATAAGCTCTGCACTGCTGGCAGAGATTCTTAGTTTTACATAGGCAGTCTTGAAACTTTCTCTTTCTCTTAAGTAATAATGAGGCATGTCGTGGGAAAACCGGGCTAAATGCATATGCGTAAAGTATCGCCCCGGATTAGCCTGTGCAGTCTGCACAGGCTAATCCGGGATGGCACTTTCCGCATTTATGGTATTTTCTGTTTCAAGGAAGTCTCTTCTAAACATAAATCCACTGTAGGCGGAAAGTGCCGTCCTGGATTAGCCTGTGCGACCATGTTAACCATGTAGTGCTATGATTATTTCTCCTTGTGTCAGAGTTCCTGGAGGGTGACTATTTATTTTAAGCTATGTTGACATTGTAATGCTATGATTAATTCTGGAGGGTGACTATTCATTGTAAGCTATGTTGACCATGTAATGCTATGATTAATTCTGGAGGGTGATATGGGCCTGAGAGATTTTGATTGATGTTCCCTTATATGCGTTCTCTTGCTCTCAAGTAATAATATAAAATATAAAAATTCTGTCTTGCTTGGCCAAACAGCTAATTTCGATGACTGGGTATGGGCCTGAGAGATTTTGATTGATGTTCCCTTATATACCTCTTTTGGTTAACAGAGAATAATGGGTTGTTTGTGGTACACTTGTTTTAATGGAGCCTAATGCAATGTTTGCATGGCTGTCTGTAAGGCATCTGTATACATTAAACAGAAAGTTTGTCCAGTGTCATTTGTATGATAAAAATATGTTGGACTGAATGATGTTACTTTTCTTTCTCTTAATTGTCTTTTTCTGTATGTTTTGAACGGGTGACTTACCAAAATAATTGAATTAAAATTTATGTTTTGTTGCTAACCACTAACTTACATGATTTTTTGCAAATCGTAATATCAAGTACAAACGCGATACTGCGAAAGGCGATATTACGAAATGACGGGATACTACGAATAAGGCAGCCGGTCCGTCCGTTTCCCTTATATATTTAACTACAAAAAGATGCGATACTACGAATTCATGATACAACGAAAGATGCGTTACTCCGAACAAATTTTCTGTTCCCATCATAGTGTTTGTATTGAAATGTGAACGCGATACTACAAATCATATTGTCAAGGAGATTTTTCACACCTTCTCAATGAAGATTTCACCTCTGGCCAGTCAGACACCTAGTCAGTTTGTTTGCACCGTGGACGAATATAGTTGTACCACATTTATTAACCATTTGAAGCCGCTTTAAATGATGTAGTGTGAGATTTGCGTTTGACTAAATGACTTTCGCATATGTCACTGCGAATTGGATTACTGTGCCTGGATTGATTTTATACCTTTTTATTAGTCCTCTACCGGTGTTTCACCGGAGGGGACTATAGGTTTGCCCTCCGTCCGTCCGTAACGCTGTCCGTCCGCAAAATATTGTTCCTGCGATAACTCAAAAAGTACTGAAGATACTTCGATGAAACTTGGTATACATATAAACGGCAATGTAAGTATTATGCATGACCTTTTATTTTTTAGCAGAGGTCAAAGGTCACGTGACTGTTATTAAAAATATAAATAAACTAAAACAAACTGGATCCTGCGATAACTCAAAAAGTACTGAAGATATTTCGATGAAACTTGGTATACATATAAACGGCAATGTGAGGATTATGCAAGACCTTTCGTTTTTCATCAGAGATCATAGGTCACGTGACTGTTACTAAAAATATAAATAAACTAAATACTAATTTAATTCGAAAAGTACATAAGATATGACCATGAAACTTGGTACAAAGATTGAACTATCGGTTTGCCATCCGTCTGTTGTCTCTCTATCTGTTCGTCCGTATGTTTCAGTCCGTCTGTCTGTCTGTCCCCAAAACCTGGTTTCTGCACTAACTCAAAAAGTACTGAACTTATTTCGATGAAACTGGGTATACATATTAACGGCAATGTGGCTATGTGAGGATTATGCACGACCTTTTTTTTTTCACCAGAGGTGAAAGGTTACTTGACTGTTACTAAAAATAGAAATAAACTAAATACTGTAACAATTTGGACTGGACATAAGATATGACCAGGAAACTTGGTACAGAGATTGGACTATAGGTTTGCCATCTGTCTGTTTGTCGTTCTGTCTGTTCGTCCGTATGTCTGTCTGGCCGTCCGTCCCCAAAACCTGGATTCTGTGATAACTGGGAAAGTACCGAAGACACTTTGATGAAACTTTGTATATGTAGCAACAGCAATGTGAGAATTATGCACGACCTTTTATTTTTCACCAGAGGTCAAAGGTCAGGTTACTGTTACTAAAAATAGAAATAAACTTAATACTGTAATATTTTGAAAAGAACATAAGATATCATGAAACTTCATGAAATTTGGTAAACAGATTGGACTTTGGGTTTGCCCTCCGTCTGTGTACGTCTGTCTGTCTGTTCGTCAGTCGGTCTCACTCTGTCTGTCTGTCCCGTCCCCAAAACCTGGATCCTGCGATCACTAAAAAAATACTGAAGATACTTTGATGAAACTTTGTATACATAGAAAGAGCAAGGTGAGGATTGTACACAACCCTTTATTTTTCACCAGAGGTCAAAGGTCACATGACTTAAAATAGAAATAAACTTAATACAGTAACAAATCGAAAATAACATAACATGTAATCATGAAACTTGGTACACAGAATGGACTATATGATTGCCCTCAGTCAGTTTAGTACTGCAATAACTCAAAAAGTAACTCGAATGTCTGGTCAATGTTACTAAAATAGAAAAAACAACAACTTAATACTGCAGGGACAAATGGGATTTGAATATGAAACTTTGTACATCTACAAGGGCAATTTGACGGTATTGCACAATGTTTAATTAGTAGGGGTTTTTACCTGTAGGGGACTCCTGTATTGCTTGCAATACTATCAAAGCCTTGTTTATAATGCAATACAATTGTTATGTCAAATGCAATTACTTTTATTAATAAACGTGCTAATGTTCATAAATGCAACGACATGACGCAAAATTAAAACGTAATGTAAGAACAATTACGTAATAACTGTAATTTTCGAAAGATGCGATACGGCGAAAAACGCGATACTACAAACAATCAGTGTGTCCCTGACTATTGGTAGTATCGCTTTTCGACTGTAATTGTCTTTGGCTAACTTTTTTTTTTTCTTGGAAACATTTAATAAGTTGAATTTTTAGCTAGAATATTTGAAGAAAAAAGACAAGCTATTGTTGCCGCTCTGTCGTCTGCGTCTGCATCAGCGTCGGCATCTGCATCAGAGTTGGAGTCTGCTTCTGCATTAATTAAGTTGTTTGGTGAAGTTTTTCGTCAGAGTCCATTTCTCAAAATCTATGAAATGTATCCATTTGAAACTTTCAATATGTGTTCACTATCAAAAGGGTGATGCCTAACAACAAGACAGGTAACCCTGTGATTTGTATTTCCAGAGTTATCTGCCCTTGTATGGACTTACACCTTCACATAAATGACAATTTTTTGGTAAATATAAAATTTCTCAATAACTATCAAAGACATGAAATTGAAACTCAACGTACTTGTTTATGGTGTGGCCCCATTCTGCAGATAAGAGGAGGTTACTCTTTCAAGCATTTTGTTGGAGTTATTGCCCTTTGTTCAACTTAGAATTTTGCTTTAGGTTAAATTTTTCAATATCCATAAGAGGTATTGACTTGAATTTCAATAAACTTTATCACAGTGATGAACCTATTTTATAAACAAAAGGCCAGAGTACTATCAAATACAAGACAGTCAAGCGTCCAGCACCCCTAGGCGGTGTTCTTGTTTTTAAAGGATGCATTTTATTAACTGGCATTTCAAAATAGTAGACTTATTTTGATTAATAATATTTTGATTTTTCTTTCAGTTTAACAGATGTTCCAAGCATCTCGGCGAGTGAGATGACTGAATGTTTTAGCAAGCTGCTTAGTGAATCAGATGAATTTGATCTCATCCACGATCTCATTTTAAAGGTTACTGACCATCATAATAAAAAATTATTTTGCTATTAATAATGTCAATTTTAAATGTTTGTTACAAGTTTATATAATTTTAATTAATTTTTTACTAAAAGATCTTATTCTTATTTTGCTAATCACACCACAGTCATACAGATGAATATTTTGTCTGAATAGTAAAAAAATGTTTTAAAATAAATTTTAATAAAATATGATAAAATATGATATAATTCTTAATTACAGTACCAGTACATTACACTACCTGTTCAGTCATGCCCTGTTGTATGTATTCGTTAGGTCATCTCTAATATATTTCTTCTAGATGAAGGGTCAGAACTGGCCAGTGCACAAGTTTATTATGATCACACGCTGTGCCAACTTCTCAAACCTGCTCGTCAACTGTAACCATGACGACTGCAACACTGAGGTCCCAACACTGGAGATAAATGATATTCACCCACAAATAATGCAGCAGGTTTTGCAGTATATTTATTCAGACACCTGCGATCTACTGGTAGCAGGCACGAAATTTCAACTGCGAGAAGATAATTCTGAATCTAACACTAATAATTTGCATGAAGATATTTTTACTATGGAAAGTCATGTGGTCAAAGAGCGTAATCATAGTGGTAAATCAGCATATGAAGTTATTAATGAAGCCAAAGAGGAAAAATATACAGGAAAGAAGAAAATGGAACCTAAAGAGGAAATAGGACATGGAGAAAGCAATCCTCTAAAATTGCTGCTGGATGTCGCAAAAAAGTGGGGGATTAAAGGATTGGCCAAAAGGCAAGTTAATATTCTATCATTGTCCTATTTCTTAGACATCAATTCTGCAAAACCTAGTTTTTCATATTTGTTGTATTTGTTGCTGTTGTATATGCTCTGAAGGAGTGTACCACAAACGTGTCGACTGTAAGAGGTCTTTATTACAAGTGCAGCTGACCAGTGGTCAGTTTAAGGTGGGTCTATCTGAATATCTGAGCATGTGCAGCATAATTAAAACTTGCATTATAAAACAATATTTAATGTATGTTTGTGGACAAAAAGAAAAGCAGCGAAACATCTGAAGTGTTGACATCGCCCTGCAATTGGCCACACTTCAGACCTTTGGTCACTAATAAGTCACTTGTTGTCACACAATTTATGTTTTTGGGAACATGACTTATTTGTTTTGAAATCTGTATTGCAGGGTTGCTGGCTTCAGCTACCGTAAGGGGAAGATAGAAGACACTGGGAAGATGGTCCCAAAGCGGGCATTGAAATTTGAGAGGGACGAATTGCAGTTAGTCTTTTATTTATTTAAATTGTCTATCATTTTTAAAATAATGAGAAATAGAAACAAGATACAGTTGCTATCGTTTTACCAAATACTGGGTTTAAATTTCAAGTTCAGTTCAAAATTTGCCTTTTCACAGCAGCATGAATTTTCACAATTGTTTAAAGGTTTGAAATGTAATTAATACTGATAGTATTTTCTGTTTGACAATTTGACATACAAGACAAATGGTTATGGTGCATGTAGTAAATAAATGCTGTTTTCTATGTTGTACATTTCAAATAGAAAATCATCTGAAACTTGTGGTGGGAAACCAGGGCTTAATGCATGTGCCTAAAGTGTCGTCCCGGATTAGCCTGTGCAGTCTGCACAGGCTAACCTGGGACGGCTTTTTTTGCCTACAGTGGATTTATGGTTTAGAAAATATTTACTTGAACAGAAAATACCATACAAGCGGAAAGTGTCGTCTTGCAATAGCCTGTGCAGACTGCACAGACTAATCTATAACGGCACTTTACGCACATTCATTAAACCTGGTTTTCCCTTGACAAGCCTTATATCTTCTGACAGAAATACTAAGTCAGAGTGTTATGATGTGTCTGTGAAGTCAAAGGATGGGGTGGTGTTCCACTGTCACAAGTGTGTCTTGGTGGCCAGACTAGAGTACTTCCACAGCATGCTGGCATCGGGATGGATGGAGGTAACCAGTCTATTGTTTGAATGCATTTAGATTTATGAGTTGAGTTGTTTTCTGGTGGCCTGACTAGAATACTGCCACAGCATTCTATCAATGGGATAGCTAGTCTATTATTTTGACTTTATTTGAATGTTTGTATGTCGAAGTGTCGTCGGGTGCCAGACTTATAGGGACAGTGAGACAGTTTTGGGTTGGAAAAACATTTCTCTAAAAATGGAATTTTTAAACAGGAAATTGTAGAATCTGTCAAAATTATTGTCTGTTATGCTGTTTTGGTTCCAAAACATAATTATTTTGATATTTATTATGTATTTTGTGTAAACAAATTACTAAGGTATGTCTACCAGGTAGTAATATATTATAGCAGGATAACATATTCATCAAAAGTTAACTTTGCACAAGCAATTTTTTTTTTTTCAAACCTCAAAATATGAGCATTATATGTATTTTAAAACAGGAACGAGCAAGTTGTAGAAATTTATTTTTCACAGCCAACAACTGCGAAACTGCCCCTTTAATTGGGCTCCTTATTTGTAGAGATGATTTTAGGCGTGTCGTGGAAAAAAGGTCTTAATGCATTTGCGTAAATTGTCGTCCCGGATTAGCCTATGCAGTCCGCACAGGCTAATCCGGGATGGCACTTTCCGCTTTTATGGTATTTTCTGTTTCAAGGAAGTCTCTTTTAAACATAAATCCACTGTAGGCGGAAAGTGTCGTCACGGATTAGCCTGTGCGGACTGCACAGGCTAATCCGGGACGACACTTTACGCAAATGCATTAAGCCCGGTTTTCCGACGACGGGCCTCATTTTAGGTTTATAATACAGACACTTAACCGATCAATCCCAGACTTGCATGTATGCTGTTTATTAACCTTTGCTTGTTTTTATTATAAATTGTCCAAGTAAAATGTTACAATTAATTTACATTCATTAAGAGGTTATTCCAAAACAAAACCACAGTTTATTTTGCCATTTGAGTGTTTGTTGCGCGTACTTTGTACAATGTTTGTATTTATTAATAATGAATCACAAGAGATCCAATAAGAAATGTTGTGTTCACAGTTCAGTCTTTGTCATCCAGGCTAGCAGAAATTTCAGCAAGTCAGTTTAAAAGGGTACTATTAGGTGCTGAATTAAACTTTTCAGACGTCCTCAAGTAAAGCCCTGACCCTGGCAGTTCCTAGTGATATTCTAGAGGTACTCCTGGATTACATCTACACTGATGAGTCACAGCTTGTGAACAGTAAGTATTCTTTTTTATACCCACCTTGAGAAGATGGCGGGGTAAATTGGTTTGCTAATGTCGGTTTGTCGGTAGATCTGTCGGGGTAGACCATATTTGTTTCTGCTCTCTAAGTCCAACAGTTTTCATCCGATCTCCTAACTTCATGAAATTGTTTGTGGGCATTATATCTGGGCCATGTTCGATAATCAACTAAATCACTCCGGGAACTGTGGAGTTATGGCCCCAGAACTGTCGTCCTGGATCAGCCTGTGCAGTCCGCACAGGATGATCTGAGACGACACTTTCCGCTTTTGTGGTATTTTCTGTTTCAAGGAAGTCTCTTCTAAACATAAATGCATTGTAGGCGGAAAGTGTCGTCGTGGATTAGCCTGCACAGGCTGATCCGGGATGACACTTTACGCACATGCTTTAAGCCCGGTTTTCCCTTGACAGTAAGCCTCATATGATTATCACAAGCATTTGGACATCCAAGGTTTATCAGAAGTACTTTTGAACCATACTAATTTTTTCAGGCACCCAGAATGTGGAACTGTTGTGCAATGTACTGGTAGTAGCTGACCAAATGCTGGTGACGAGATTGAAGGAAATGTTTGAGGCCTCCATTGCAACCCTGGGTAGGTGCAGATGGAAGTTTGTTACCTTGAAGTTGTATAAGATGGTAACTCCAAGCCGTGATTCAAGTCTATCTTTGCTTTATTTGTAATATGTAAAAATCATTCTGTTGTTTTGCCATAGTGACACTGAAGAATGTGGGAGAGCTTCTGGAGTTCTCCAGCAAGTACAACGGGGACCAACTGAAGGCCACATGCCACCAATTCATTGTCCTCAACTTGGCCGCACTGTTGGAAGGGAGGTGAGAAATTGAAATACTACACTTCAGTAAGGGGCAGAAAAAAACAAAAAAACAATTCAATTAGGGTCAGCTGGAAATACACTGTACATTTTCTCTGTACCTAATTGGTTGTCTTCAAAATCCTCACTATATTTCTACTGGCTTTTTAATGCACCTGAAGGGAACTTCCGGGGCATATAGTAATCGCATCGTCCGTCCGTCCGACCGGCTTCCATCTGTCCGTCACACATTAGTATTGACGGGATATAAATGAAACTTCATATATAGATAGAGGAAATGAGAGGAAGTGCAGAGCCTAAGGACCACAACTCTTTCTTCAATATTTACAGAGTTATTGCCCTTTCTTTTATTTTCTTGTGCGGAGCATAACTCCATTAGTATTGAAGGGATTCAAATGAAACTTCATATAATGATAGAGGATAATGAGAGGAAGTGCAGAGCACAAGGACCACAACTATTTCTTCAATATTTATGGAGTTATTGCCCTTTGTTTTATTTCCGTATTTGAAGCATTAATTTTCTTGTGTGGAACATAACTAGATTTGTATTGAAAGGATATCATATAATGATAGAGGACAATGGGAGGAAGAGCAGAGCACAAGGACCACAACTTCTTCAATATTTACAAAGTTATTGCCCTTTGTTTAATTTTCTTGTGCGGATCATAACTCCATTAGTATTGACGGGATTCAAATGAAACTTCATTTAATGATAGATGGCAATGAGAAAAAGTGCAGAGCAGGACCAAAACTCTTTCTCCAATATTTACGGAGTTATTGCCATTTGTTTTATTTCCTTATGTCAAGCATTAATTTTCTTGTGTGGAGCATAACTCCATTAGTATTGAAGCGATGCAAATGAAACCATATAATGCTAACAGGACAATGAGAGGAGGTGCAGAGCACAATGACCATAACTCTTTCTTCAATATTTACAGAGTAATTGCTATTTGTTAGCTCGACTATTCGAAGAAAAGGTGAGCTATCCTACTACCCCTGGCGTCGGAGTCCGCGTCTGAATTGGTTAAAGTATTTATTCAAAAGTCTTGTAATTTCATTACTACATCAAATATTCACTTGAAACTTGGAATATACCTTTGTCATCAACTTCAGTATCAGGGCCAACCTTTGCCCATAATTCTGTTTCGTATTTTGACAGAGTTATGCCCCTTTTGCACTTAGATTTTCTGGTTAAAGTTTATATTCAAAAGTTTTGTAACTTCAAAACTACATAAGCTATTCACTTGAAACTTGGAACTAACCTTTGTCATCAACTCCAGTATCAGGGGCAACATTTCCCATAACTCTGTTTTGTATTTTGACAGAGTTATGCCCCTTTTTCACTTAGATTTTCTGGTTAAAGTTTATATTCAAAAGTTTAGTAACTTCAATACTACACAAGCTTTTCACTTGAAACTTGGAACTAACCTTTGTCATCAACTCTAGTATCAGGAGCAACATTACCCATAACTCTTATTTTGTATTTTGATAGAGTTATGGCCCCATTTCACTTAGATTTTCTGTTTAAAGTTTATATTCAAAAGGTTTGGTAACTTCAAAACTACATAAGTTATTCACCTGAAACTTGGAACTAACCTTTGTCATAAACTCTAGTATCAGGGGCAACATTACCCATAACTCTGTTTTATATTTTGACAGAGTTATGCCCCTGTTTCACTTAGATTTTCTGGTTAAAGTTTATATTCAAAAGTTTAGTAACTTCAATACTACATAAGCTTTTCACTTGAAACTTGGAACTAACCTTTGTCATCAACTCTAGTATCAGGAGCAACATTACCCATAACTCTTATTTTGTATTTTGATAGAGTTATGGCCCCTTTTCACTTAGATTTTCTGTTTAAAGTTTATATTCAAAAGGGTTGGTAACTTCAAAACTACATAAGTTATTCACCCGAAACTTGGAACTGACCTTTGTCATAAACTCTAGTATCAGGGGCAACATTACCCATAACTCTGTTTTATATTTTGACAGAGTTATGCCCCTGTTTCACATAGATTTTCTAGTTAAAGATTATATTCAAAAGTTTTGTAACTTCAAAACTACATAAGCTATTCACTTCAAACTTAAAACTAACCTCTGTCATCAACTCTAGTATCAGGGGCAACATTACCCATAACTCTGTTTTTGTATTTTGACAGAGTCATGCACACTTTTTACATAGATTTTTTTGTTAAAGTTTTTGTTCCAAAAATGTATAAAGTATACAAGGCTTCACTTAAAAGTTTTGTATTTTAACAAATTTATGCCCCTTCCACTATCCAAAATATGTACCAACTGAAATACTTAATAATAAATGTAAGTCCAATAATTTTTCAAAAATTGTGAATTTCAGTGGTCTTTTTTCCAGCAAAAATCATTTTAAAAATGTCACATACATTTTATTGAAACTACGTGTAGTTTTACCACTGGCTTTTCTGTATGAGATTACAGAATTGTTACATTTTTTCTTCCCATTACTGTATTATATTAAAATAAAACAAACAATTAAGGGCACAGAGTCTTCTTTGAATTTACCCTATTTTAAATATAATGACATTTTAATTTATTCACAATTTAAAGTTGATAAAATTATTGTATTTAATGCCTAAACGTACTGTAAAACAATTTCTATACATTTTCTGAATGTGTTGATTTGAAGCTTGTCGTGGGAAACCCAGGCTTAATGCATGTGTGTAAAGTGTTGTCCCGGATTAACCTGTGCAGTCCGCACATGCTGATCCCGGACAACACTTTCCGCTTTTATGGTACTTTCTGTTTAGAGGACGTCTCTTGTAAACATAAATCCACTGTTGGCGGAAAGTGTCGTCCCTGATCAGCCTGTGCGGACTGCACAGGTTGATCCTGGACGACACTTTACACACATGCATTAAGCCCGGTTTTCCCGTGACATGCCTCATTTGTTGATAGTGTGAATGACCTTGACAGTAATTCAAACCACAATTTAGTAAAAAATACCTGACTATGTTGTCTTCGTAGTGGCAATACGCATTACAAATTACAGTTACATGTTATGAATCTCAATTAATTCACGTTTTTCTTTTCTGACAGTTCAGCATGGTTTAATATAATTCAGATATGTAAACAGACTGTGCGTTGATAAACAATTTACATGGTTGACAATGCTGTTTTAGGATTGAGAAGACATAGTTAAATCTAGTGTTGCATTTAAAATCTTGACAATGAGTAACTTTGTTGTATTCAGTTTTTTACTTTGTACAAAGATGAATATTTCTGCCCGATGTGGATTGGGAGGCTATAACCCCTGTTAAGTGAAATTTTTTTCAAGCCCATGGAATTATAGACAAAAATACAATGATTAGTGTGTGGCGAGTCGTGAGAAAACCGGTCTTAATGCATGTGCGTAAATTGTCGTCCCGGAGTAGCGTGTGCAGTCCGCACAGGCTCATCAAGGACGGCACTTTCCGCTTGTATGGTATTTTCTGTTTCAAGGAAGTCTCTTCTAAACATAAATCCACTGTAGGCGGAAAGTGCCGTCCTGGATTAGCCTGTGCGGACTGACTGCACAGGCTAATCCGGGACGACACTTTACGCACATGCATTAAGACCAGTTTTATCATGACGCATCACAGTGTAAAGTTCTCAGCAGACTTCCAAGGTTTGTTCATTAAATCAAACCTTGATTTCTTTAAAAGCATGGATAAAAATCTTTATTTAGCTTAAGTGACATACTGATTTGCATTTTTTTTATCCCTAAAAGATTGTTGTTGTTTTCCCACATTTTTGAGTGGTGGATAACTGTCCTTTTTCGTTACTTCTTTATTTACTCATGTGCGTTTTCTTACAATCACATTGAGTGTCTTCAGTGCTTTGATTTTGCTGACATATTTGCAGGCTGCTGGATATCTTGAGTGATGATGTTATAGCAGACCTATCCATGTACTACAGGAACATGGTGAGTAGAGAGCATTATCAGTAGCTGTATTGGAGTTATGAACTAATACATACTTTTTGACCTTTTTGCCTATTTGAATTTTATGCTGCAACAATGTAGTGGTTATTGCAGATTTTATTGGAAGAGCAATTATTAACAATTCTGAATAACTAAAAAATCATTTTGGACCTTTTTGTCTATGTGAATTGTTTGCTGCAACAATGTAGTGGTTATTACAGATTTTAAAGGTAGAGCAATTATTAACAATTCTGAATAACTAAAACATCATTTTGGACCTTTTTGTCTATGTGAATTCTTTGCTGCAACAATGTACTGATTGTTGCTAATTGTTGTGTGTCTATGTGAATTCTTTGCTGCAACAATGTACTGATTGTTCTAATTGTTGAGTGTCTATATGAATTCTTTGCTGCAACAATGTACTGATTGTTGCTAATTGTTGAGTGTCTATGTGAATTCTTTGCTGCAACAATGTACTGATTGTTGCTAATTGTTGTGTGTCTTTGTGAATTCTTTGCTGCAACAATGTACTGATTGTTGCTAATTGTTGTGTGTCTATGTGAATTCTTTGCTGCAACAATGTACTGATTGTTGCTAATTGTTGTGTGTCTATGTGAATTCTTTGCTGCAACTATGTACTGATTGTTGCTAATTGGTGTGTGTCTATGTGAATTCTTTGCTGCAACAATGTACTGATTGTTGCTAATTGTTGTGTGCCTATGTGAATTCTTTGCTGCATTACTGTACTGATTGTTGCTAATTGTTGTGTGTCTATGTGAATTCTTTGCTGCAACAATGTACTGATTGTTGCTAATTGTTGTGTGTCTATGTGAATTCTTTGCTGCAACAATGTACTGATTGTTGCTAATTGTTGTGTGTCTATGTGAATTCTTTGCTGCAACCATGTAAGGATTGTTGCTAATTGTTGTGTGTCTATGTGAATTCTTTGCAGCAACAATGTACTGATTGTTGCTAATTGTTGTGTGTCTATGTGAATTCTTTGCTGCAACAATGCTAATTGTTGTGTGTCTTTGTGAATTCTTTGCTGCAATAATGTACTGATTGGTGCTAATTGTTGTGTGTCTATGTGAATTCTTTGCTGCAACAATGTACTGATTGTTGCTAATTGGTGTGTGTCTATGTGAATTCTTTGCTGCAACAATGTACTGATTGTTGCTAATTGTTGTGTGTCTATGTGAATTCTTTGCTGCAACAATGTACTGATTGTTGCTAATTGTTGTGTGTCTATGTGAATTCTTTGCTGCAACAATGTACTGATTGTTGCTAATTGTTGTGTGTCTATGTGAATTCTTTGCTGCAACAATGTACTGATTGTTGCTAATTGTTGTGTGTTTATGTGAATTCTTTGCTGCAACAATGTACTGATTGTTGCTAATTGGTATGTGCCCAAGTCTTGTTGCTCCACGCAAATGTGTTTTAATGAACTGCACATCTGAGAAATAATTTTGGGCGCATTGTGGGAAAACCGGACTTAATGCATGTGCGTAAAGTGTCGTCCCGGATTAGCCTGTCCGCACAGGTTAATCCAGGACGGCACTTTCCGCTTTTGTGGTATTTTCTGTTTCAAGGAAGTCTCTTCTAAACATAAATTCACTGTAGGCAGAAAGTGCCATCCTGGATTAGCCTGTGCTGACTGCACAGGCTAATCCGGGACGACACTTAACGCACATGCATTAAGACTGGTTTTCTCACGACGCGCCACATTTGGAGTTCCAGAATGTAAATTGTACCCCTATCTGATTTTTTATATTAATTCTGTTATAATTTTAAGTTTCATAGTTACATATATGCTGTGGGAATTATTTCCTTATACAGTAAACTTGTAACGATATTGAGCGGACCACTGGATTTACATCGTTATATACGAATTTGGTTACTTTACTTTTTATATAAATTGCATATAGGACTATGTATAAGGGAAAAGGGAAAAGACATAGAAATGCAATCAGTTTTTATTACAATTTTAAAAACATATTCTGAATAATTATCAAAAATTCTTTTTATTTTTCACGGCCTTTGGACACATATATAACGTTCTAATAATTGTGTTGAGTACGCCTGACATCACTAAATACAGCAAGAAATAACCTATGGTCTTTCTAAAGGTATCAAATGTTATTCACTACTTTTCGCCGAATGTATTTAACAAGCCAATTATAAGGGACAGTCACAACCAACACCATTTTTAATTGATGACAACAACCATGATTATCAAGCTGACTGTATAAGTTTTTCCCTGGATTGATGTTTTTCACACCTCGTACAGACTCCAATATCGTTACAAAAGGGGAATATTTGCAACTGGGCTGTACAAACAACATCCTTATACCCAAAACTTCGTTACGTGCGATATCGTTACAACCGATGTAATATAAATAGAAATACACTGCAGATCCGCTATATCGCGATCCGTTATATCGCGATGTCCAATATATCGCGAATCGGCGGTGGATCCCGATGTTTTTTTCATGTACTTCAATATTTTCCTATTACCAAATGCTCATAAATAAATCCAGTTTGATCCAGATTTTCGAGCCTTCACGGCGTCTCTTTTATTCACACTCTTGTAGTGCGACAAACAATACGCCGACTCGCTCATTGCAACATCAAAGTTTAACAGTTTGACATCAGCTTACAGCGCGGGTGCCACCCATGACATTGTCCTTTCACTGCTGTCGCTCTATTTAGCACCCGAATTACACGCAGTCCACGTGGATTATGTATACAGTAACTGTATGTCATAAATCAATACTGATCTATCTGAATGACAATAACGTAATTGATACGGCTTATCTGTTTCTGTTTTGTTTCAGGAGAAATGCTAACCGCATATCGTTCACGATATAGACACCTAATTTTGTTACTGTGTGCTACAAAACTTTTATACAAAAGTAAAGATCTAAATGTTCTCTGCGCTACAAAGTTTTTATATGGCGATCAATACACCCACGCTTTCCATGCGGACGACGTGACGTTGTACATGCTTGTCAGCAATTTTTCGCGCGCTTCTTTAAACAGAACAAAGAGTTTACACGAAATACATGTGTGTTGTAATTGTTAATAGAATTTATGTTTACTTCACGTGAATAGTGAAATTCGGATAGGCGTTTCGGACTTATATTTTTATACACGATTTGAAATTTATTCAACGGAATTAAAGGAATAATATTATATTTATATTTTCATATACAAATGGAATATTTTATATATGGATTTAATACATAATGGATGTTAACTACATTGAAAAGGGTGAGTTATTTACTTAATTACATTTATGTTTGAGATCGGGGAAAAACAGGCTAGTGTATACATTTATATCTACTGCATGGCCTGGCAAGCTTTATCGGGATCCGGATATATCGCGATCGCGATCCGTGGACCCTGCGAATCGCGATATAATGGAGTTACAGTGTGTATAGGGATCCAGCCCGTACCTTGGACTCAGCATCGTTATAAGTGATATAACGCTATAACTGATATCATTTCAAGTGGAGTTTACTGTACATGTAGTAAACTTGGCATTCACGGTTGTATAATTCATGCAGATTCCAAATATGTCAAGAAGGCAGATCACACCCTATGACGAGGGCCCCAGCAGGGACTATCTGCAGTATTTGGCCTCAGAAATGCAGAATGGTACTGATGCTCACCCGCTTGGAGCCTCTCCTGAAAATAGAAAGGTGAAGGCCAAGAAAAAGAGGTCTAGAACTAAAAGTGGCATGGATGACAGTGAAAAGGATCAAAGACGTTTGTCCGAGTCTGAAGTCGTAGAACGAAGCCCCAAAAGGGTATCTGAGAGTTCAGATGTAGCTGAAAAGAAGGGGAAATCCATCCCTGTTGACGACTTCTCATCTAATAAAAGCAATTCTGTACGTAGATTTTTATTTCCTTGTATTGTTTGGTTTCGCATCATAATTTGCTTTGTTATAAAAGGGTAAATTGCTTTAATATTTGATGTTGTTCAAGTTGACTGGTTGTTTAATGTGCCTGCTGAAGCTCCATAAGTCCTGTAACTATGAAAGTTGGTAAATTACATCTACATCTTCTCATTAAAGGGGCGTATGGACCCGCCAGGGGGCAGAGCAGTTTTCCTTATATGGCTATATTGAAAACTTTAAAAAAATTATTGTCCGAAACCACTGGCTGGATTTTAAAATAATTTAACAGAGATGTTCATTGGGTGACCCTCTACCAATGTTTTTTTATATAATTTTCATTTTCAAAAAACATTGCCGTCAAGGGGCAGGGCAGTTTTCCTTCTATGCTGTATTGAACATTTTAAAAATCTTCCTGTCGGAAACCTATTGCTGAATTTTGAAATAATTTTACAGAAATGTCCCTTGGGTGAAAATACCAAATTCATTCAAATCATATTGATATTTTATAAAACATCGCTGCCAGAGGGCAGGGCAGTTTTCCTTATATGACTACATGTATATAGCAAACTTTGAAAATCTTCCTGTCCGAAACCACTGGCTCGATTTCGAAATAATGTCACAAAAATGTTCCTTGGCTGACCATCTACCAGATTTCTTGAATAATTTAGATTTATTAAAAAACATGGCTGCCAGGGGACGGGACTGTTTTCCTTATATGGCTTCTTTTCTGAAACTACTTTTTTGAATTTGAAATAAGTTTACAGAAATGTTCCTTGTCAGACCATCTACCAAATTCCTTCAAATTATTTTGATTTGCTAAACAAAACATGGCTGTCAGCAGTCCATTGTTGTTAACTGTTGTCAGCTTCACTTCAAACATCTTATAACAAGCGATTTAATTTTACAATATGATTCATTAAACTCAGGTGTGCGACCCAGGGCCATTTTGGCCCTCTTGTTAGTAAATGGATTATCCCCTCATTATTAACTAAATTTAATTTACATCAGTGACTTGCTTATTTCTTCACTGGTTCAGTTTCCATCAATACCTGCATGTAGTGTTCAATGCCTATATTAATTATTTATAGTATGTAATACAATAGCTAAATTTAGACTTTATCTATTTTAAGATTGTTGTATTCACTGACAATTTAATTATTTCAATAACTTTCATATTTTTGGGTTTTACCAAATATTGATTTTTGTTTAAATGTCTCTTATTGTGAGCAATAACTATTCTTGAATATCATTTGTAGCTCAGAGACCTGTGAAATTTTGAGTAAGATTTACAATTAATGGTTTTCTCAAGCACATGCTATGCATGGTTAACTACCCTTGAAAGATATATTGTGGGTGGATAAAGTCCACTGCAAATTGCAGTTTAGTTTGATATGTAGGGTTTGTGGTGTGACACCATACCGGGTCATATCTAGAGTAAGACATATGTAGGGTTTGTGGTGTGACTCCATACCGGGTCATATCTAGAGTAAGACATATGTAGGGTTTGTGGTGTGACTCCATACCGGGTCATATCTAGAGTAAGACATATGTAGGGTTTGTGGTGTGACTCCATACCGGGTCATATCTAGAGTAAGACATATGTAGGGTTTGTGGTGTGACTCCATACCGGGTCATATCTAGAGTAAGACATATGTAGGGTTTGTGGTGTGACTCCATACCGGGTCATATCTAGAGTAAGACATATGTAGGGTTTGTGGTGTGACTCCATACAGGGTCATATCTAGAGTAAGACATATGTAGGGTTTGTGGTGTGACTCCATACCGGGTCATATCTAGAGTAAGACATATGTAGGGTTTGTGGTGTGACTCCATACCGGGTCATATCTAGAGTAAGACATATGTAGGGTTTGTGGTGTGACTCCATACCGGGTCATATCTAGAGTAAGACATATGTAGGGTTTGTGATGTGACTCCATACCGGGTCATATCTAGAGTAAGACATATGTAGGGTTTGTGGTGTGACTCCATACCGGGTCATATCTAGAGTAAGACATAGGGTTTGTGGTGTGACTCCATACCGGGTCATATCTAGAGTAAGACATATGTAGGGTTTGTTGTGTGACTCCATACCGGGTCATATCTAGAGTAAGACATATGTAGGGTTTGTGGTGTGACTCCATACCGGGTCATATCTAGAGTAAGACATATGTAGGGTTTGTGGTGTGACTCCATACAGGGTCATATCTAGAGTAAGACATATGTAGGGTTTGTGGTGTGACTCCATACCGGGTCATATCTAGAGTAAGACATATGTAGGGTTTGTGGTGTGACTCCATACCAGGTCATATCTAGAGTAAGACATATGTAGGGTTTGTGGTGTGACTCCATACCGGGTCATATCTAGAGTAAGACATATGTAGGGTTTGTGATGTGACTCCATACCGGGTCATATCTAGAGTAAGACATATGTAGGGTTTGTGGTGTGACTCCATACAGGGTCATATCTAGAGTAAGACATATGTAGGGTCTGTGGTGTGACTCCATACAGGGTCATATCTAGAGTAAGACATATGTAGGGTTTGTGGTGTGACTCCATACAGGGTCATATCTAGAGTAAGACATATGTAGGGTTTGTGGTGTGACTCCATACAGGGTCATATCTAGAGTAAGACATATGTAGGGTCTGTGGTGTGACTCCATACATGGTCATATCTAGAGTAAGACATATGTAGGGTTTGTGGTGTGACTCCATACAGGGTCATATCTAGAGTAAGACATATGTAGGGTTTGTGGTGTGATTCCATACCGGGTCATATCTAGAGTAAGACATATGTAGGGTTTGTGGTGTGACTCCATACAGGGTCATATCTAGAGTAAGACATATGTAGGGTTTGTGGTGTGACTCCATACCGGGTCATATCTAGAGTAAGACATATGTAGGGTTTGTGGTGTGACTCCATACCGGGTCATATCTAGAGTAAGACATATGTAGGGTTTGTGGTGTGACTCCATACCGGGTCATATCTAGAGTAAGACATATGTAGGGTTTGTGGTGTGACTCCGTACAGGGTCATATCTAGAGTAAGACATATGTAGGGTTTGTGGTGTGACTCCATACTGGGTCATATCTAGAGTAAGACATATGTAGGGTTTGTGGTGTGACTCCATACCGGGTCATATCTAGAGTAAGACATATGTAGGGTTTGTGGTGTGACTCCATACAGGGTCATATCTAGAGTAAGACATATGTAGGGTTTGTGGTGTGACTCCATACAGGGTCATATCTAGAGTAAGACATATGTAGGGTTTGTGGTGTGACTCCATACCGGGTCATATCTAGAGTAAGACATATGTAGGGTTTGTGGTGTGACTCCATACCGGGTCATATCTAGAGTAAGACATATGTAGGGTTTGTGGTGTGACTCCATACCGGGTCATATCTAGAGTAAGACATATGTAGGGTTTGTGGTGTGACTCCATACCGGGTCATATCTAGAGTAAGACAATTTTTGTGTGACTGCACATTGCCATGTGCTCAAATAGGGTCATTAGTTTTCATTGAGGTTAACTATTATTGATTATTCTGTTAAAATAGCTTGTGCATTGTTGTTTCAAATAATATTTTACAAGATTTTCAATGCTGTTATTGGGCATCCGTATTAAATTTCCTTAATTTACTTTCGAAATATAAAATTCTAAAATGAAAGAGTTAACTTGATATGTGCAGTGTTACCTTTATTTAATAATAAATAGTATTTTTTTGTATTTTGTAAATTGTTGTATTTGTGTTTAGTTGGCATTAATGTGTTAATATGTTATCTCCCGTGGGCCTTCCCAGCACAGGAGTTGTTAGTTGGTCAGGCGGACTGTCAATGACTCTTTTGGTTGGTTGGGCGAGTGTAAACATAATTTTAGTAGATGGTGATTTTCAGTTCAATTCAACAATTCAGTTGTTATATAACAGGCACAAACACGAAAGGCCCCTAACACAGAATCGTCCCCCTTGCCAGATGTCTCCAGAAAAGGAAACAACAACAACAACACTAACAACAACAACAGTGGTTGCTGTAGCAACACTACTATCCCACCTAACGGACAACTACAGCCCCCGTCTATCGAAGGACACAGTCACAGTCTGCGAGACATCATGCGAGAGGAAGAGACCAAACTGCAGTCACCTGTCAAGGCACCCAGGTAGTTTGAATAACTTTTCAACTCATACAGTACCTAGGTTGATGATAAGAAATAAAACTTGGTAGCTAATTTGTGCTAGTCTGCAAAAATACCTGTCATTTTGAAATATTTTACCCAGAAAACTGTTTAAAACGTGCCTCACTTTCAAATAAATTTCAAACGTTTAGTTTGGTTGTTCTAGTCTGTTTTAGGAGCGATTGCACTTTACCGGTACGCATCAAAGTATGGGAAATTATGTGACAAGCTGCTTTAATGGGCGCACGTTGCGCGCTAAAACAGCACGCTAAAAGGCGACTTTGGCGCCATTAATAAGAGGCGCGAACGAGCGCGCCGATTCCTTAAAAAGGCAATAAAATGGAAAAATAAGGCCATTTCGAACTCCTCGTCCAAAATTAAGTTAAAAACCTTTTGTTTTAAACCAAAGTTATTAATAAGAAATTGAATGAAAACAAAAACGAACCCCTTCTTCCGTCTTATCAATGGAATTCCAAAATCGTGACGTTTTGGTCACGTGACATTTCCAATACTGCCATGCGATCAATTCTTGCATTCTGATTGGTCTAGAGTTAATGATATGCAGAACGCGTCATTTTGTAAACAAAAAAACAGCTGATTTATGTCAATTGTCATTTCTGTCATGCCTTTTGTTTATGATGATTTGTACGAGTTGTGTAGGGATAAAAAAAATTTAATTGAGTGGTTAAACAGAGAAGGACTGTTAGGGGACTTCAGTGGAGTTTGTTGTAAGTGTTTGGAAGGTTCTGTAATATTAGTCAAGGATAGTTCTTACCGTAAAGACGGCCTAGTGTGGCCGTGTAGTAGCAGGACCTGCAACAAGAAGATAAGCATCAGGGAAGGTTCCTGGTTTTCTGGAGCCCATTTGCTGTTGGAACAGGCATTGAAGTTGACATACTACTGGGTGTACAACCTACCAGGAGACTACATCGAAAGGGAACTGAAGATTGGAAGTGAACATACGGTGGTGGACTGGAAGAATTTCGCAAGGGAGATTTGCTTAGAGGTCTTGGAGCAGGACAGTGAACAGATTGGTGGGCCTGGAAAGACAGTAGAAATAGACGAAAGTAAGTTTGGAAAGAGGAAATACCACAGAGGCAGGAGAGTTGAAGGTGTTTGGGTGTTTGGCGGAATAGAGAGGGAGTCAAAGAGGTGTTTTTTTCAAAAGTAGAGGATAGATCAGCAGCAACACTCATACCAGTAATCAAAAAGTTTGTGAGGCCTGGTACCACAATATTGAGTGACTGTTGGAAGGCCTATTCATCACTAAAGGCGGAAGGGTTCATTCATCTAACTATCAACCACAGCATTGATTTCAAGAATAGTGAAACAGGGGCTTGTACCAACCTCACTGAGTCAACCTGGAATGCTGTAAAAAGGTCACTGCCAAAGACAGGGACACAAAAAGAGCTCTATGACACGTATTTGGTCGAGTATTGTGTGAGAAAGAAGTATATTAAAGCTTCTGAGGACAAGTTCGGTTTATTTTTTAACCTGATAAAGCGCGTCTACCAGTGTCAGCAGCGAAAACCATAAGCGGCAGCAGCTGACTTCAATGCTAGTGCTGATTTATTCGATGAATAAGGGAGGATTTTTATATTATTTATTTGATGTTTTTGTTTATGGGGGCTGCCACCCCCACATTCCCGCTTTATTGAATTATTATATATTTTTTTCCCATAAAAATGTTATCAAAATGTGACAACCGCTACGTTGTTTACAAACAAAATGGCGGCGTTATTTTTGCGTTGCTGACGACGAGCAGGTGCTCGAAATTTGAATCCAATATGGCGGCGTACCGGTAAAGTGCAATCTACCCCTGTTTTACCTTCGAAAAGAGTGTTACCGAAGAACATATTTAACATACATTATTGTAATTGTTTATATGCGTCTGTCAATGTAATTCTGACAGTCCTGTAATTGGAACAGAATGCGTGTTTGCAATGATTCACATTGAACTCTGACTTATGTCCCAGTGAAAGGAAGGGTAAATTTGACTTATTTCCCAGTGAAAGGAAGGGTAAATTTGACTTATTTCCCAGTGAAAGGAAGGGTAAATTTGACTTATTTCCCAGTGAAAGGAAGGGGAAATTCTCCTGGAAAGACGTGAAGAAGCAGCAGCAGCTGAAGCAGAAAGGGCCGGCTGTCACGGAGGGTCCCCATGTGGAGCCCAAGTCCCCTGAGGCAAAGGAATGCTGGGGAGCCCGACAGAGCCCTTGGTAAGTGTCACGCAGGCCCGTATTCTTAAGCTCCTTGGTAGAAGTATGTCTGAGTATTAATTCTGAATCCCTCAGTGTGTTTTAAAATATTTTATTCTTGTAAAGAAGGAACATTTGCTTCTTGTTTTTTGCCATATTTTGGACAGGAATTCTTGACTTTTACATAGAAAATAGAAAATCTGAAACTGGGATATAAATTTTCTTAAGCTTTATGAATACCGGCCCAACTATTGGAATAAGTATTTGCATTGAATAATGCGTTATTTAATAAATTTTCAGTTTTGATTCAAATAAATGGACATTTAAAATGCCTCATGCATTAATTGGAGATCAAAATGATTGCATACTACTTTATCTTCACCACAGGGGTTGTTCCAGCACGGAAGTGCAGTCCTTCCGCAGTCTGATGGTAGAGGACCAGAAGGCAAACCGGGGCCCCCTCGCAGTTGAGACGGCTGCTGCACGTATGGTGAAAGCACCTGCGTCCGGGGAGGGCAGTGTTGGTCTCACGAAATCTGCTGCCAAGACTCAGGGGCCAGTGGTCAGGTATGGAGAGAAGACTGGAATATTTACCTCCGCCTATGTGGTTATGTTTTTGCCGGCATTGGTTTGTCTGTTAGATAGCAGTTTTAAACAAAAAGTTATGGATGGATTTGCATGACATTTTCTGGGAAGATTGGAGATGGACCAATGAACAAATTATTAGATTTTGGGTGGTGATAAGAATCAGTTTGGATTCATGAATTGTTTAAGGAATCTTTATAGTCAGGAGATTGCCGCACTGTATGGTTCACTAGTTGCACAACACACTGGGAAATAAGCTGCCTGGATGGCGGTCTGCACTTCCTGTGTGCTTTCATGTTTAGTTGATTTGCAGTTTTTGAAACTTTGAAAAATCTATTAGATTGTTATATATATAAAACAGTAGTCAGAATATCAAAAGTGACAACTTTTCTTTTTGGATAAAACAAAGATATTTACTGTCACATAAAATGTTTAGTAAAATATAAAACTGCATGGTCTTGCTTGTATAAGATTTGCTTGTTTATTTTCTAATATTAATATCTGGTCTTCACATGTGGTCTTCAGAAATTTTCAAAGTTTACAGTTTAATAGGTTCTTAGCTGCAAGTTTGATAATATTTTATGTAATTCCATCCTTGAAAATGTTCCATGTATGGTGTTTACAACAGCTAGGGCTTGCCTCTCAACCCAAAGACCAAGCCAAGCCCCAATGGTTCATCAGTGCAATTAATTTCGGAATTTTCAAGTTTAATAATATTTTAAACATAGAACTTATTCCTAATATTGATTATTTTACCTGTCATTTACCACAGCTGGGGCTTGCCTCTCAACCCCAAGGCCAAGCCGAGCCCCAAGGTTCAAATACCCCCTGGTACAGTCCCCTCCCCCCGAGGCCCAGTGAAGAGCCCCACCAGCCCCCAGTCCCCCGACAATGCCTGGGTGGGCGGAGTTGCCCAAAGCCCGCCCCCCAGGGTCTGCAGCTTCTCTGAAATCGTGAAAGATGAGGAGCAGAGAACAGAGACCCTGACCAAGGCTTCCAATAAACCACTGTCTCTTATACAGGTACTTTTGATAGAAATTTTTATTAATACAATATTTAAGAAACTCATCATTGCTTGGGTTAATCATTAAACAAACATCAATTTAGTACACATACTTTTGGATAAACCACAGTCTCTTATGCAGATATACTGTGGATAGAAAATTGTATTAATAAAATATTTAAGAAACTTGTTTTTGCTTGGGTTAATCATTGAACATAGTTACATTAATTTAGTACATATACCTTTGAATAAACCACATTTTCTTACACAGGTCTACTCTCCATAGAAAAGTTTATTATTAAAATATAAGAAAAAAGTCATCTTTATTTGGGGGTTAATGTTTGTTTTGCTTGACCAGTACTGAATATGTAATTCCTAATATATTTCCCTCTTGCTACGTTCCAGAGGGAGGAACAGGCTATACAGGACCTGCTGCGACACTACCAGGCCTCTAGTAACCTGGATGAAAGGATTACAGTGGAACGTGTCGTCAGGGAGTCAGCCACTCCACTGTGGAAACGAGAACGTATACAGTCATCGTGAATGACAACTTGCACAGATGATGACTTACTGACACTAGCTTGACAAAAAATGCCAAGAGTTGCCACCAAATTTCAGTGCATCTTGTTATCTCATCCATTAGAATTGTATTAAAACCATTGAATCAATGTTCTGGGCTCTTCTATATTAATGTATTTTATTGCTGGATAATATTATGTATGTTTTATCAGTGTTTTCTTAATAGCTTTTTTGTATCCTTTGTCACGTGTTTGTTCAGGGCTATTTGGTTCATTTGGTGAAATGTTGTTGAAATATGAAGTTATTTTTATGTGTTCTTTTAATATTTATGGTATGTTATGTTTATGTCAGATTAGTCAGTATTATTAGTAACATGTGTATTATATCTTGAAATTGTATGCCTTAATTGGTGTTGCTTATCAACACTATTGTGCTGTATCAAAATGTCAGAGCAATATTGGGTCACGTATAGGGTTTATTGGTTTATACCATAACAATCCATTTCATTATCTGTGTTTGTTCTATGATTGCATTTTGGTGGATATATCTATGTGTATATTATTGCAAGTGCAATAAACTGCTATTTCTTTTATTTGTGACGATGTTGATGATGATAACAATGATGATGATAATGATGATTATGTTGATGATGATGATGATGATGCAGTATGGAGCAGTATGGCCTTGACCTATGGACAAAGTAAATCAACATGTAATTATTTGTGATTCTGTTAATGGCTCATCTACTGATCATTTTGAGCGTGTATAAATGCTGCATATAAATGTCCTATTGAAATATCCATTGTATAGTAAACAGTGTTTACAGTTAGTATGTTATTATGCATCATTGTAATATATTCCCTTGTTTTGTCTTGTTCTTGTTAATGCTACGGTGGCAAAGTTGATTATTTTGTGCCATGAGGTAATGTTGAAAGAAAAAGTGTAATTATCAGATTGTTGTATCTAGTGTTTTAGATGTTACTTTTTATGAGCACACAGCAATATGCATGTACTGTTATTGGATGGTTTGGATATGTTATATGAAGTGGCAAACATGTTCTTCATGTACGATCTTGAAGTTAAATTAAAAAGTTATATGTTATAGATAATCATTTATTATACATACATTGATTTTGGTGTTTAAGTCGTCATTTGATTGTTGTATTCTTCTGAAAGTTGTAATGGTGATATGCTTTTAATGTTGTTAAAACTATATGCCACTTATATTTGTTTGAAGCAGTGCTTTGTTATGTCTCTTATCCTATTGTGTTAAATTGACCAGTAGTTTATGAACTCCCATGTATGTATGTGTGGACACGTTCTTAGTTCTATATTTGTAAATTATTTAATCATTGATATTTGATGACGATTGTGCCATGGTCATTATTAATGATCGGTACTTCATGTAAATAATTTTATCTTTGATTTTTGATGAAAATTCGTTCATGCGCATTAGTGATGGTATTTATGTAAATAATTTCATCTCCACATTTAAACCAAATGTTTAAACCTGATAATTCCTTTAAAATGTTGTCAGTGACATGACTTGGCCACAGAGATGTGATCATGTAGTTATCGTATTTTATCATACCACTATGCTGATATCGGCCTGATACAAAGGTGTCTGATAAAAATTTTTATATCAGGTCACTAGCGTTTATATCAGTTAATGTTTGGAGGTACGTCATATTATTCGGAATCAACTATAAAGTCAACAGTTTCAGTAAAAATGAATCAGATTCAACAAAACAAACAATTTGATACCAAGAACGTATATAGTGTATTATTTTTAATCGTCATAAATCACAAAAACTTTATTTTTTAAATATTCACATAAACCTGCACTTTGGTAGTGATATGACGTCATCTATGGACCACAATAAATCATCCATACAAATTTATTTCAATACATTCATAATGAATGCACTGAAGGTCACTACACAACATCAGTTTATGTTGAACCAAAAACATTATTACCAAAAATTGAACGCACTATAGTCAAATACTGTCAATATTTACACGATCTTGGAAATGTCAATTTCAATACACAACTCCAAAATGGCGTCTCCAAACAATTCGGCGTTGTGTGTTCTCTGATGAACTTGATCGTTGCAATTCATTTCAGTTCGCATTTTTAGTATTTTATTAATGAGCATGCGTGTAATATATGTATTGATAGTGAAAACAGTTCACTTATCACTACAAAATGTTAATAATAAGGTATTATTCAGTGAACTTTTAGAAATCCATAACTACATGTACGTGAACGTGTAAAAGTCGGCTCAGCAAAATCAGCGCCGCCCTTAGTTTTTAAATATATAAAAATCAGCTCGTTTGGTGATATTTTACGAAAAATGTGGTATGATAAATAGAAAAACTGGTTTTACTGCCTGGTCTTGTGTAATATATCAGGTTCGGCACGAATAAAATAACGGCTCGGAAGGCTTGCCATTGTATTATTCTAAGCCTCACCTGATATATTACACAAGACCAGGCAGTGACCTGTTATTCTGTATATATGTGAACTAGTGTGTCCATCAGGTCCTGTGCTGTTTTGAATGTATTTACAACAAGTGCTAGTTGTTCATGATTTGTGCATCAGTGTTAATTTGGTGCATGGTTATAATTGAAATAAATCAGAACAAAATCTGCCTGCAGTTTTGTTTCTTAATGGCACCTTAAAGAGCCTATCTAATACAATAGGTGTGCTGATTCTTCACAGAAACAAAGTAAAAACAAGAAACGTGGAAATTCCACGAAAAACCAAATTTTTTGAATGAAATGCATAAAATTCAGCATAATAATTAAAGAAAGTTCTGGGTGTCATATGCAATCCCAAGCAAGGTCTCGTTATAAGGTATTTATGTATGAAGTTTCATTACAATACCGAAATGCATTCTCAAGTTATTGAGCAGTAACCGTTTTTCTATTTTAAGTAACATTGACCTTGACCTCATCCACGCCATATGCAATCCCAAGCGTGGTTTAGATATAAGGTATCTATCTATGAAGTTTCATTCAAATATCTTGATGCATTCTAAAGTTATTGAACAGGAACCATTTTTCTATTTAAATTAATGGAAACCTTGACCCCATCCACCCCTCATGCAAACCCAAGCGAGGTTTCGATATAAGGTATCTATGTATGAAGTTTCATTAAAATATCTCTATGCGTTGTCAAGTTATTGAACTAATTCCGTTTTTCTATTTTTAGTAACGGAGACCTTGACCCCACCCACCACATATGCAATCCAAAGAGAGTCTTGATATAAGGTATCTATGTATAAAGTTTCATTAAAATATCTTGATTCGTTCTCAAGTTATTAAGCAGAAACCATTTTCTATTTTTAGTAATGGTGCCCTGACCCCACCCACCCATATGCAATCTCAAGCAAGGCCTCGAGATAAGGTATATTATATATGTATGAAGTTTCATTAAAATATCTCAATGCGTTCTCGAGTTATTGGGCGGAAACAGTTTTTCTATTTTTAGTAACGGTGATTTTGACCTTGACCCCACCCACCCTATATGCAATCCCAAGCGAGATCTCGATATATGGTACATGTATCTATGTATGAAGTTTTATATAAAATATCTCAATGTGTTATTGAGCGAAAACTGTTATTCTATTTTTAGTAACGGTGACCTTGACCCCACCCAAAGCACATGCAATCCCAAGCCAGGTCTTGATATAAGATATCTATGTTTGAAGTTTCATTAAAATATCTTGATGGGTTCTCAAGTTATTGAGCAGAAACCATTCTTCAATTTTTAGTAACGATGACCTTGACCTTGACCCTACCCACCCCATATGCAATCTTAAGCAAGGTCTCGATATAAGGTATATATGTATGAAGTTTCATTAAAATATCTTGATGCGTTCTCAAGTTATTGAGCGGAAACCGTTTGTCTATTTTTAGTAATGGTGACCTTGACCCCACCCATCCCATATGCAATCTCAAGGGAGGTCTCGATATAAGGTATCTATGTAAGAAGTTTCATTAAAATATCTCGATAAGTTCAAGTTTTTGAGCGGAAACCATTTTTTTATTTTTAGCAACGGGGACCTTGACCTTGACCCCATGTACCCCATATGCAATCCCAAGCGAGGTCGTGATATAAGGTATCTATGTATGAAGTTTCCTTAAAATATCTTGATGCGTTCTCAAGTTATTAAGCGGAAACCGTTTTTCTATTTTTAGCAACAGTGAACTTGACCTTGACCCCACGTACCCCATATGCAATCCCAAGCGAGGTCTCGATATAAGGTATCTATTATGAAGTTTCATTAAAATATCTCAATCTGTTCTTGAGTTAGAGAGCGGAAACGAAGTCGACACTGCCACCGCCCAACGACACCCCAATCTAATAACCGAAATTTGTCTTAGAAAAATTTGGTTAAAAAGTGTTTGTTTGAACATGGTAACTGACAGATCCTAACTGGGTAAATCTGAGACAAAGTCTTTCCAGAATATGAATGTTTTTAAATAATGAAACAATATATGGCTAAATGCATTGTGAGGTAAACCTTGTTGATTGGTCAGCAGCATGCCTATTCATTTAATAAGTTTTAAAAAAAAAGAGAGAGACAGATCTAGAATTAGAAAATATACTTGTTGCTTCAAAGGACCGAGGGAAAACTGCAACAACTTCTAGTAGCTAGAGATCTGATAATGCAAATATATTTATAATTGTTACGCTGCAGTTAACGGTTTAAGAACCCCTGCAATTTTGTTGGCAGTTTAAAAGTTGATAAAACACAATTCAAAAAGGATATTAAACACTTCTTTGTCCAGTGCAGCCATGTTCAAGGGTGTATGACTTAACAGCAGAAACCCACGGATAGCCACGAAAGTCTACTCAAACTAGCAGAAACACACAAAAACCCAAGGAAACACATGAAAACCAACAAATGCTTTTGTTGACAAAACAGCATTTACCCTCGAAAACCTGCTCATCCAAGATTACCTTAATGGCAGCCCCAACCCTTGGTAGGTTTTCAGTTTAATTATGGTTTTTGTGGGTTTTCGTTAGTAAAATGTGGTTTCCGTGGATTGTTGTAGGTTTCTGCTAGGCTTAGTCAAGGTAAAAATTGGCCACTTCTGTTGTTGTCATTTTATAGATTCTCAATGTTTTAACTAAAACAAGTATTGAATGCTTTGTGCAGTCCCCTGGAGTTAAGAAAAAAACAAAAGGATAGTTGAAAATAAAATGAATTGTGGCCTAGTAATCCTCAAATAAGCGTATTAAACACTGCGGTATTGGCACCGTATTTTTTCTGCATTAAATACACTTTTAGTACACTAAGTGTATTGTTTCTGTACTTTTTCTGCATTTTTTACAAAAAAGTTTATTAATGCGCTAGAAATACACTTCAAATAAACTTACAATACAGTTAAGTGTATTTTTTGAAGAAAAAGTGCATTTTTCATGGAGAACAATGCACTTAAAATGCACTTAAGTGTGTTAATGCAGGGAAAATGCCGAAAAAAATACACTTTTTTTCTTTAATAAGCGTATTTTTTCTGTATTTTCAAGTGTATTAAAGGCAGAAAAAATATGGTGCCAATACCGCAGCGTATACTACGTATTAAATGCGTATTCAATACACTTTTTCATGAAGGGTTAACATTATTTCATTTGAATTTTGTAGCTAGGGCCTATATTCACCAAGCTCAGTAGGGAAAACTCGGGTATTTAATTTTATTTCAAGTTCCTTTAGTCTCTAGCTGTTTCATGTACAGGTCTGTTTACATTATAATGTCAAAAACTAGCAAATATTGCCTAGATGTTTTAATACTTTACCAGAAATCATTGGATTTTACATAGAGATTTTTATTTGAAATTTTCACTAAAGCACAATTTAAGTTAAAATTTCCTTTAGCAGCTTTGTGAATACTGGTCCAGAGAGCTTTGTGAATACTGGTCCAGAGCAGTTATCTCAAAAGCATGTATTGCCACACCATAATTTATCTTATTACCCAAATATAATGATAATTTTATCTTGCACCAGAACATAGTTTGTTACTCTTGTGATAAAATATTATTACGATTCGCTATCATATGATTAAACACTTAAGAAATCAGATAGACCTAACTGCTGAATTGAGGTAAAACAGAGTAACTAGTATCTCACAGTCATCAAAATGTATATTAAACTGTGCATTAATATACCTTTTGCCACTAACATTTTAAAGACAAATTGTTAAAAATACTGTGTTGATTTTCTCATGTTTCATGTTTCCATGAATAACTGTACTTCTAACGGTAATATTAACTGTCATCAAAATGGAAGTCATTTTAAGGGCCGTCTATAAAACATGTTAACATTATTAGAAGTTTACAATATATAATAAATTCAACAATTTATAAACTAAAAATCACTTGGTAAGTTTTTGTCCACCAATAAGTAAATTTGCATGGAAAAACCACGCCAATTTGTGTATAATTTACCTATTTTTTTCTCCATTTGCTGTACCAATCTTTTTGTTCCATTTTGGATACTAGTATAGATTTATGAGACGACCCTCAAACTTGAAACACTTCACTGACCACAATAACGGGATTTCTCCATGCAAAAATCAGGGGGTTAACATTCCTTTGACGGGAAACTAGGACACCCAATGTCTTTGAACTCCCCAGTTATTGTTAACAAATGAGGCGTGTCGTGGGAAAACCGGACTTAATGCATGTGCATAAAGTGTCATCCCGGATTAGCCTGCGCAGTCCGCACAGGCAAATCCGAGACGGCACTTTCCGCTTTTGTGGTATTTTCCATTTCAAGGAAGTCTCTTCTAAACATGAATCCACAGGCAGAAAGTGCCGTCCTGGATTAGCCTGTGCGGACTGCACAGGCTAATCCGGGATGACACTTTACGCACATGCATTAAGCCCAGTTTTCCCACGACATGCCTCAAATTTATTTCCCTTCATCCAGCTTCATAAACACTCCACAAGCTTTGCCCTGTGCTCCTTTGTTTAAAATAGGCCATTTATTAAGCATGTGATATCCAAGTGCATTATTGGCATTTGTAGAAATGTATACTGTATAGAGCAAAATTTAAGTGTTTTAAATTTGCGCTGTCATAAATTGGCGCTTCAGTAAAAGCATTACTAATCAATGTGGCCGGGCCCGGCTCGCACAGTTGGTCGAGTGCTGGACTGTCAATCCAGGGAATGAGAGTATGAATGCCAGCCCAGCTGCATAACTTGTGTGGGGATTGGTCATGAAATTATTTCTACGGCCATTCTCTCCCTACCTCTGATTCAAGTAGCGTAGTTGTCAGTTACTGACATTAGTATGTGCACTTAAGGTATGTAAACCGCTTAGATCGGCTAAGCATGCCCAGGAAGTGTAAGTAGGTTAACTGACTGCCGTGATATGTCTGAAATAGTGTTAAAAAGGCGAAAAATCCAAACCAACTATTCAATGTGTATCTACCAACTTTTGTTTCGGTAATAATGATGAGAAAATGTGTGATATTGGTCATGCAGCTGTGATATTGGTCATGCAGTAAATGTGTGATATTGGTCATGCAGTAAATGTGTGATATTGGTCATGCAGTAAATGTGTGATATTGGTCATGCAGCTTTGTTTTGTCCTGGTTAAATAGTGTTCACACATTCTTAGTTGCTATATACATACTTTTAATACACTGTAGGACAAATTTTAAGTGTTAGTTCATTAAAGTCTGTCACAGTGTTTTGACCAAATGTTTAACACAAAGATAGTTATATAGACCATACATGATACTGGGGTTGTTTATATTAATGTCTAATACATCTTGTAATTGGGTTTTCAAAATTTTCACAAATTATGTGCAATAGAAGTATTTAATAGGTATATTTGACTAATCTTATGTTGATAGGATTAAGATTTAATCATATGCAGTGTTTTTATCGGCAGTGTTTAGAATTGGCGCTATCGTGGTTGACCGGCATTATAGCCAAAATTAAACCTCCCGCCGAAGGTAGTATTTATAAAGTACTGTATACAAGATATCCGAATCTATCTTTACAATCAAAACAAGGCAACAAGGTTATCATATCTACATTTTATTCATAATTTTATTTATGCATGATGTATACATACTCGTTTGAATACATGCTAAAAGAAAAATGATGTTTAACAAAATACATAACAACCATAATAAAGTCCAATTCGTACTGAAAAAATTGTACACCGAACAAATACTGAACAAATCACAATGAATCTGGTATAAAAGTTGTCTGATTAATTGCACATCAAAATTACAAAAATTTCATACTTGGCTTAAGCAGCATATAATTACAGTCAATGACGTGCTCGCTAGCAAAATGGACGACAATAAAGCGTAATTAATTTCTAAGATGAATTACAAGTGCAGTTAATCATTGTCCTTAGCCAGGAAAAATTATTTGAATGTCAAACATGCATTCTGTAAATTAAATTGCACTAATTATAACAAATCATCATATAATAATACACATATGTAAAGATGTTACAAAGGAGTGTGCCAACGACATTACCAAAGTTGCAAACAGTGGCAAAAACTCACAATTCTGGAATAAAAAATAATACTTTATCATGATCATGAACTTTGTACATAATTGTAACACAAACTTAAATCCAATAGTTATAAGTATGTTTTTACAGATACATTTAAAAGATTACTTTCAACACTGAAATAAAACTAATTTGTAACGTCAAATAACTGTTCTTCAAAGTTCACTTGATGTGTGGTTTCTTATAAGGCCTTTTGTATATCACTTCTGTATCAAATTCACTTTCGATTTCTTGTTCACATTCATTTTACAACTGTGCTGGCATTATTGTACTCTGAAAAAGAGATAATAAACATATATTGTAGACAATTAACTTTTGTGCTCAGGTGAGCTAAAAATGCAGAAAAATTACAAAGGTACAGTGGAAGACATCTATAGAAATGGCAACAAAACAATTGAAAGGCTGAAGGCAAAACTGTGTAACCAAGCAATCCACGAACCTGTTTCTTGGCCTTCAGTTTGTCAATCTTCTCCTGAATCATCTGTCCGTAAACTGGGTCGGCCTGGGCGAAATTGCCGATGGCTCGTTTCTGGATGAAGTCTTGAGCCCCGATCAAGTGGTTGGCTATGTTTGACGTTAGGTTCTCACGTTCCGCAGGGGACAAGACCTGCAGACAAACAGGCAATGTGTAAGTGCAAATGAAAACTATACATTATAATACAAATTAAAAAAATGAACTTAAAATTTGTCCCCTGAAAGCCAGAAGGGGCTATCAGCTTTCTTTGCACATATGCTGATAACACCTTCTGGCTTTCCAGGGACATACTGTATTTTTTCAGTGCATTAAAACTAGAACTTTCAATGCAAGAAACATGTACCACACAACGCTTTGACAGACACTGCAACTGCAATGGCAATAGACAAATTGGGCACAAGTACAACGCTACATATGTGGTCTCTCAATTCTGTAAAGCTTGTACAAACCACAAGATGAAAACTTAGGGCTCCCTCTAGCTGAAAAAATTTGTTTAGCCAAATTTACGGAATTACATTGAAATCGTGTGGGTATTTCATAGTGTTTTAAGAAGAAAAAGTTGTAGCCAAATATATTTTTCTTTAGCCAAGTGGTGAAATTTGTAGCCATTGGCTAATTTGGCGAATGGCTGAGTAACTGAGAGCCTCCACAACTGAGAGCCTGAGAAACTGGAGCCTCCACAATCTTTATAAGACTGGTATAATTTGGAGGATTGAAAAAAATACTGTTAATGAAAGACACATTTTGTACCTATTGTTCCTACATCATTAAGGCATCTTTTAATAGAAAATTATCATAGTGACACATGCAAAATGAGCACAACATTAAACTTCCATGCAATACAATTTTTAAATCAGACATAACTGGCGATACATATGGCTATCATTATCTTCCATCCATCCAGCTGATAAACCTACATTGTTGAAGAATGTTCCCACTTGTGTGAAGTTGTCGTCGTCAGCGGTGTTGTAGCGCCCGACCTGGCCATTGGAATACTTGTCCATATGCTCCAGCCACTTCTGGTCATCCACCGGTCCACTGAAACTGTTCGGGAAGTAATTGGGTGCTCCTCATGAAATGAACATGCATTGAAGAAACTATTTCCAATGAATGTCTGTTTATCAACTTATAAACAATGCTTCGGAGTAAATTGTATTATTTGTGCAGAGCTCCAGATAAGGCTTTAGCCTAAAGGGTATATTACCCCCAGATTTTTTTGTTAAAGGGTATTTTACCCACAGTCCGCCAGCTTTAAAGCGTATCTGAGAAATTGAAAGGGTATTTTCATTTTTCATACAAGATCAAAAGAGCATTTTATGTGCTAGTTATATATAAACACATTAATATTGGCAAATGGAATAAACTGAATGTAGAAAATAATCTGTAGGTCTATATACTTTGTACTTTTTTTCAGTGCAAATCCTACAATATAACCTGATTTCTGGTCCTTCTTGCTTGACAAATAGCCAATGATAATTCACTTTTAATCGATTCAAAGGCTAATTTCCACCATTAACTGAACTGGATAATTGGTAAAACCAGTTACGCAGTTTAAGCAATTAAAAGACATTCAGTGATTTGAAATGCATAACGTTACGCACTGGGCAGATTTTCAATGCGTTTTTTTTTAAATTTCAATGCGTAAATACTCTTATCTGGAGCTCTGCTTTGTCTTTAGTAAAGTCTGTGAATGTGAATTAAACATGAACATTTCTTCAACTGGGCCTTATCACAACAGCACTGAATATAAGTTGAGTATTTTAATGAAATGTTAAATCAATAAACTGAGATATCCATTGAAGGAATGAAATGCTACTAAAAATTCATACTTCATTTGAAGAACAAGATTCTGTGTTTGATGAACACACATGCCCCCGGTTGGTGCTGGGTAGCCCATTTCTTAGTCCAAATTAGGTCAAGGTCAAAGTGAGGTTGGGTGATATGGGTGGATTGGGGGGAACGGTCATAAGTAAAAACTGTGTAACTATCCAAGTGTTGTAGTAAGCGGTGTTGGTGCTAGACAAAACGGTAAAATCTAGTTAACCGAGAAATGGCACTTTTGAATTATTATAAGTCCTAATTAGTTCAAGGTCAAGGTCAAAGTAAAGTTGGGTGATATGGGTGGATTGGGGATGGTCATAAGCAACAACTGTGTAAGTATCCAAGTGTTGTAGCAAGCGGTGTTGGTGCTAGACGAAACGGTAAAATCGACTTAACCTTGTCACAGACGGAACGACGGGCGGACAGGACGATCACTATATGCCTACTGCATCAAGATGCCAGGGGCATAAAAACCGAATGTTTAAGTTGTGAATACTCTGTCTATACCCACATAATAAGCATGGTTGACTTTTTCAAAACATTTAAATTATTTGAACAAAATAAGAATCCTAATTCAAATTAAACCACAAAACACATACAAGAGTAGGGGAACAAGCCTAGAAATGGAAGTGGGTCTGCTGACAAACTGACGCGATTGTTTCATTGATTTTATAATACGATTTGTTCATGTGTCACTATTGTTCAACGACAGGCATAGAACTTCGCACATACCTTGGTTATCATTGACACACTGGGGACCATCCCTCTGGTAGTTTCTCAGGCGAGCATTGTACGGGCAGTTGACAGGAATCTGCAGGTAGTTCGTGCCCAGCCGATGTCGGTGGGTGTCCGAGTAGGAAAACAGACGACCCTGGAATACAGAATATATATATTATGTTTAAATCATACTTGCTTACACTTGAGAACAAATGAAAAATGTGCTTGAATATTTCATTGACCTCAAGAATGAATATTCAATTTTTTGTTTCAAACTCATAGCTAAATGTTAAAGAACATGTTTACACAATCAGTTTCAGTAATCACTTTCCTATACAGATAAGAATGCAGGTAAAATAACAGACTGTTTCTAATGTTTTGGTCACCACATAAACATATAAATAAGTGAACAAACATTTAATCAACATATTGAAATGTTATATAAATATTTAGAGTATTTTTTTAATGTTAAAAATAATATTAACTCAACAAAACACCCAAAATTATGTTAGACAATTTACTTCACTGGTCAGGTGTCCACACAAGTGTAATTTCAAACAGGTGTAAATCTGTCAAACTTGGACTCACCTTCAACATCTTGTCAGAGCTAGGCTCCACCTCTGGTATCATGTGGGCAGGGCTAAACTCACCTGCAACATCTTGTCAGAGCTAGGCTCCACCTCTGGTATCATGTGGGCAGGGCTAAACTCACCTGCAACATCTTGTCAGAGCTAGGCTCCACCTCTGGTATCATGTGGGCAGGGCTAAACTCACCTGCAACATCTTGTCAGAGCTAGGCTCCACCTCTGGTATCATGTGGGCAGGGCTAAACTCACCTGCAGCATCTTGTCAGAGCTAGGCTCCACCTCTGGTATCATGTGGGCAGGGCTAAACTCACCTGCAACATCTTGTCAGAGCTAGGCTCCACCTCTGGTATGATGTGGGCGGGGCTAAACTCACCTGCAACATCTTGTCAGGGCTAGGCTCCACCCCCGGGATCATGTGGGCGGGGCTGAAGGCACTCTGCTCCACATCTGCGAAGTAGTTCTTGGGGTTGCGGTTGAGCACCATGCGCCCTACCGGGATCAGCGGGAACTCCCCTTGTGGCCAAATCTATAATAGTTATGCAACGTTTGAAAGGGACCTGTTCACAGATTGGCAAATAGACAATTTTCAACAATTTTGTCATAAATTCCAAAAAGAAATTATACACTAAAATATAAACAAGCGAAATGACACTCATGACTAAGAAATATATTGGAAATATCATTTTGTTTATGGATAATTATCAATTGAAATGGATAAAATTATAAAGCGTTTGTATTTTGAAAAACACGTGTATCATTTACATAGCGTTAAAAATACACAACCAAATGTATAAGTCTGAATGGCAAAGTGGTTAGCGCATGAGATTTAGTACCTCAAAAGGCCCGGATTCGAGTCTGGGCGAAGGCAAATTTTTAATTTAACTTTTTTTCTAAATATATAAAATTTGTTTTAGATTATTCCAGATGCTGTTGCTTCTGCAGTAAAGACATTTAAAGACATTTAAAAAAAAAATGAAAAATCTGTGAACAAGTCCATTTAAAGACAAATCTAAATATTGATGTTTAAGGTTGTTGTACAGAGGACAAAAACTTCAATGATTTTAAATGTAATTTACTATTACCACCATTATCATTACAGCAGTATCATTTATCATCAGCAGCAGCAGTAGCAAAACCAACACTAACATCTCTAATTCATCATCAGCATCATTGTCATGGCATTATCGTCATCATTATTATCATCATAATTATCACATTCATTTCACCATCAATTAAATTAAGAAATTTGCTACATAAAAATCATTAATGTGTTCAATACTATTGCAGAGCAACCCACTGTGTTTACAAACTTAAGACAAACCATTTCTCTAGCCTAGAGACTTATTTCATAAATAACACAACATTTTAAAAATGGCATTAACATCTGGCCTCACAAATACCAAAATTCTCAATCACAAACTATTTCTCAACTTAGCATGTTGACCAATGAAATCCAGTGTTACAAATTGGCTTTGAATTCCATAGGCTTATATGTTTTAGTTCAGACTATGTTTGGGATTGAGAACTTTCGTATTTTTGAAGCCTTATTGCAGTTCGGTGAATGCTACTTCTATGTTAGCACTACCAGTAGGCAAAACAGCCGCCATTAGCTAAGAAAATTTCTAAAAATATTTGAAAATTAAACAAATTTTCACACTTTCAGTTAACAGGTATATTTGCACAAATAAAACTTATTGGTTACTGATTCAGATTTCTTTACGCCAATCTAGCACTTGCCTTGGTCAGGTCAAAGGGGTTCCAGCGGAACTTTTCAGCCTCCTCGTAGGTCATGACCTGGATTTTCAAGGTCCACGAGGGGTAGTTGCCCTCGGCAATGGAGTTATAGAGGTCACGCATCGCGTAGTCCGGGTCACTGCCTCCTAGTTCCCCAGCCTGGTCCGCACTCAGGTTCTTGATGCCCTGGTCACACTGTAAGATCGGCATATAAACAATACAGCAGGCTGCAACCATATGGGAATAAGAAATATACACTGCAGATTCGCTTTATCACGATCAGTTATTTTGCGATATCCAATATATCGCGAATCGGCCATGGATCCTGATTATTTTATTTGATGTACTTCAATATTTCCCTATCACCCGACTTTCATACATAAATCTAGTTTGGTCCAGATTTCACGCCTGCATTCAATCTTGTGTCCATAACAACGTATTTTCACTACTGTCACTTTAATAAGCAGATGAATTACATGCCATCCATGTGGAGGGTGTATACAGTAACTGTATGTCATATATCGATACTGACCTATCTGAACGACAATAACGTTATCAATGAGGCGTAACTGTTTTTTTGGTTTAAGAGGAAATGTCAACATTCGCGATACAGATGCCTAGTTCTGTTCTTCTGCACTACGAAACATTTATACAAAAGTAAAGATCTCAAAGTTCTCTGCGCTACAAAGTTTTCATTTGGCAATCAATACACCCATGCTTTCCATGCGGATGACGTGACGCTGTACATGTCATCATATTTTTCCCAGAACGAAGGATTTACACAAAATATATGTGGCACGTCGTGAGAAAACCGGTCTTAATGCATGTGCGTAAAGTGTCGTCCCGGATTAGCCTGTGCAGTCCACACAGGCTAATCAGGGACGACACTTTCCGCCTACAGTGAATTTATGTTTAGAAGAGACTTCATTGAAACAGAAAATACCATACAAGCAGAAAGTGCCGTCCTGGATTAGCCTGTGCATACTGCACAGGCTAATCCGGGACGACACTTTACGCACATGCATTAAGACTGGTTTTCTCACGACGCGCCACATATGTGCATTGTAATTGTAGAATTTGTGTTTATGTCAGGTGAACAGTAAAATTTGGATAGGTGTTTCCTATTTCACATTTTTTCTATGCGATTTGAAATCAATTACAAGGAATAATATTATGTTTTCATATACAAATGGAATATTTACATAGGGATATAACACATAAAGGATGTCAACAACATTCATAAGGGTGAGTTAATTACGGTTATGTTTCCAGATCGCGAAAATAGGCTAGTATATACATGTGTATCTATATGTATATGATCGAATGGCCTGGCAAGTTATATCGCAATCTGGCTATATCGATATTGCGATCCATGGACCCTGCGAATCGCGATATGATGGATCTGCAGTGTATTGTTTTCACTCTTTACTTCATACAAATGATTATGATTTATTGCCACAACCATACCAATATGAATATATATTGCTTACTCTAAGACATAGTTTCAAATTGTGCTATAGAACTGTATGATGAGCATTATTAAAAACAACAAGAAAACAGAAGGTGATGCACCTATAATTCATATCGCTATATCCAAATATAACGTAATTAGGCAACCGAGAGCATGGACAAGTATATAACAGAGTTGCAACACCTATCCTTTTACAAATACACATTAAATTTAGAACTATGTAAAATGAAAAAAAGCATCAAGACATGCAATCAGTTTATGGCAATTTAATATATAAATCTTTCAGATAAAAATCACCACAATGATTTCTTTTTTCACGGCATGTGTACCCGTATATAAGGTTCTAATAATAATGTTGGTTGCACGTGACGTTGTTAAATACGGCCAGAAGCAACCGATGGTCATTGTATAGATATCAAACTTTAATAGGATCAATCACCCACAAAGCTAAGTTTAATTAATTACCACTACACTGATTATTCAATCAGGCTGACCGTATACCTGATTACTCCACCTGATTACCCAGAGCACTGTTCTTCACACCTGATACAGACTCCAAATATTGCAATAAAAGAGTAATATTTGCGACTGGGCTGTGAAAACAGCATCGTTATACCCGACTCTTCGTTACATGTGATATTGTTACAACCGATATTACATCAATTTAAGTATATAGGGATTAGGCCGTGACCTTGGACTCAGCATCGTTCTATGTGATATATCGCTATAATCGATATCGTTACAAGTGGAGTTTACTATATTACTGAAAAAAAGGAAACAGAGAGTGACTCACCTTCCAGTGGAACTTGCAGTACATGGCCTCATTGTTCTCGCTGACGAGCTTGAACGTGTGGCTTCCGTAGCCGTTCATCTGCCGGTACCCGTCCGGTGTGCCCCGGTCCGAGAACAGAAATGAGACCTGGTGCGTCGTCTCCGGTCGCAGACTGATGAAGTCCCAGAACATGTCCGGATCCTGACATTGAAAGAACAGACAAACTTGAAAATCAAGTCCTGACATTGATAGAACAGACAGACTTGAAAAACAAGTCCTGACATTGATAGAACAGACAGACTTGAAAAACAAGTCCTGACATTGATAGAACAAACAGACCTGAAAATCAAGTCCTGACATTGATAGAACAAACAGACTTGAAAATCAAGTTCTGACATTGATAGAACAAACAGACTTGAAAATCAAGTCCTGACATTGATAGAACAAACAGACTTGAAAATCAAGACCTGACATTGATAGAACAAACAGACTTGAAAATCAAGACCTGACATTGATAGAACAGACAGACTTGAAAATCAAGTCCTGACATTGATAGAACAAACATACTTGAAAATCAAGTCCTGACTTTGATAGAACAGACAGACTTGAAAATCAAGTCCTGAAATTGATAGAACAAACAGACTTTAAAATCAAGTCCTGACATTGATAGAACAAACAGACTTTAAAATCAAGACCTGAAAACAAGTCTTGCCCCACAGCATAACATGTCAGATGTCCACTCAATCAATGACAGGTAAGAACCAAGACTGATAAAACTTTTCCAGGGTAGGTGATTTCCACACAACCTTGCAACCATGTACAATTTGTTTAATAATACTGAATAACACATAAATATTTTTATTAGTTATGTGTGCCTTCAAAAACAGTAAAAGATCAATTTTTAGCATGATTCTGTACGGTTTCAAAAGTGCATACTGCATAGTGCAATATTTCTGCGGTGCCAAATGTTGGCTTTTTTTAAAGTGTTTTCAATTGGCTTTGTTTATGTCCCTTTTTAAGTCGCTATATACAAAGTATTACTGGTTCTTATGAACACTGTAGGAGAAGTTTTATTTTATTATCACGTTCATTGTACTCTGCCATAGTCCTGGTGAAATGTTTAATACAAAAGATAGTTAAATAGACCGTGCATGATACGCGGGTTGCTTTGGATTATTTTCTGATACATCTTTCATGTTACAAACATTCCAATATTGTTAAATCTAAGTATTTAGGCACTACACTAAATAACTATTATTTTGACAGAGAATTAATCATATGCAGATTTTTTATTGGTCGTGTTTAGCATTGGCGCTATTGTGGATGACCGACACTATAGCCAAAATTAAACCCTCGCCAAAATTTGTACTTTGCAGATGACAACGTTTAGGTGGTACACTGACCTTCAGGTGCGTCTGTGGATTCCTCTTCTGTGTGTGAATGAAGCTCGGGAACTGAAATACAACAACAGTGTCATGGAGTGAGTGAACTGTGATGCCAGTCCAAGATACGAGCCTGGGACCTCTCTGATATGGGGAGACTGCTCTCTCAACCAATCAACCAGGACCACTAGAATACATTATGCCCTAGTCTTTTGTTGTAATTAAGATGCGAATGCATAATAATTAAGAAGAAATATCAAATTTAATTAATTACTTTCATAGATCTATTATAAAACTTCAGGAGACAATTTTTGTGACTGGAAAAGTTCCTGAAAAAAAAACATTTGAGCCGCATCATGGGAAAACCGGACTTAATGCATGTGCATACAGTGGATTTATGTTTAGGAGAGACTTCCTTGAAACAGAAAATACCATACAGGCGGAAAGTGCTGTCCTGGATTAGCCTGTGTGGACTGCACAGGCTAATCCAGGACGACACTTAATGCACATGCATTAAGAGCGGTTTTCTCATGATGCGCCACATTTAAAGATGTAGACAATAGAATCTATCCATAGGCAGAACCATCCTACCAAGAAAGGGTCCCGAATGAAGAAGATTGGTGTGTTATTCCCGACCAGGTCCCAGTTTCCCTCCTCCGTATAGAACTTCACAGCGAACCCTCGAGGGTCACGTGCCGTATCTGCAGACCCAGACTCTCCACCTATCACCATGACAACAGTTACAATTAATACCAGTTCCAGTTAGAGTAAATATGTCAAACAGGTGATTTCCATGCAATTTCAGCTTGATTATCATAACAAAACTAAAGCGTTTGATTAATATTGAAACCAACATGGTGCTATTCAATATCAACTGTAGACCTGTATATTAAACTTAAAGGGACCTGTTCAAAGATTGGCAAATTGACAGTTTTCAAACATTTGTTTTTTTTGTTAGTCCAGATGCTTTAGTTTTGCAGTTAAGATAATAAATGGCATTTTGTGAAAATTTCAAAATATGTGAGCAAGTCCCTTTAAGGAAAATTTCCCTGAAACAGTCTGGGAAGAAAATTATGTATACAGGGGAGACGTGTCCTTTATTTGGCAACCCGGTATGTTTCACATGAGAAATAATTGGACAATTATAATAATGATGATGCTGATGATGATGATTATGGTGGTGATGATGATGATGATTATGATGATGGTGGTGGTGATGATGATGTTGTCTCTGTATATTGTGGGTGACGGTTGTAGACATATTACGATGGTGTTTAGCTCTGAACATGGTTTAGGTGGGTAAAACTGAAATATTGAGCTTTAGGGTATTGACAAGGACTTTCTAAAACTTACACATTTTGGTCTAATTAATACTCACCGACAGTGGAAAAGCGAACAACCAGTGGTGTCTTCTTGCCAACAAACTCAAATGGCTTGAGCTTCGTGTACTTGGTGACGTCATGGGTGCACTCAAAATACCCAAAGGCACCTTGAAGATACAGGAAAGTGAAACTTGTACACTTTATACATCTTCAAAAAATACATGGGAGATTATAAAGCATAAGTACAACTTATTCTAGAGTATTGAAACACAAACTGGCAAGACTACTTAAATCATTATAGCTTGCTTACTTTTAGTGTTGAAAATCTGATCAGGGCCCAGTTGCTCAAAACTTTAACGGACAATTAAGCTGACAGCCGTTAACTTTTGGATGAGGTTTTTGATGTAAATTAAATGTTAAAATTTTAAAATTTGCATTTATTTTAAATAAACTGATATGCTCAAATAATTGTCAAATGCTTCATAAGCGAGATGCTTGTAATATTAGTTTTATTTACATCTAAAGTTAACAGGTCGTTAGCTTAACTGGCCGTTAAAGTTTCGAGCAACTGGGCCCAGGACTATAAAGAAAACAGCAACAAGAGCCATGCCACTGTTCATTATGCACCTATCAATGTTTGGGCAGCGGCGGGCATATAGGGGACTTTAGACTGAAAGCAATTTCTGACAGGCGGGAATTTGACATGCCGAATGATTCCGTGTCCAGGGAAATAGACTTTGTTCGGATTCTAGATGCCGGTAATATTGGCCCCCAGGCCATTTGATACACCAAATAAGCATCCCCCATTGAGGGGATTTAGACAAAAATGTTTGGCTCTAGGGCGGGGAATTAGATCCACAAAAGTACAATAAGTCAAATTTCCCTGGGATTTTTGCCGCTCCCCCCCCCCCCCGCCACTCAGGGAAAAATACTGATGGTGCATAATACACTAGTGAAAAGACTTAAAGATGTAGCAATGTTCTAGGTAAAAGGATCAGTAAACAACGGGCCAACAATTATAAGGAAAATCAAAGAACAGAAAACAGAAAGTGTGCTTCTGAAACAAGTACATGTATTGGGACGTACCCATACTTTCTGATAGTTAAACTAATCTATTATGTTTTTGTTTACTATAAATGTTTTCTTAACAAGGCCACTTTATTTTTCATTGAATATTAGCAAAAAAGTCAATATTATGAAAAATACCTGAAGTATCATATAAATCAATTTTAGTAGTATGAATGTGTATATTTGCTCACACAAATGTCACATGAAAATGCAATCCCATAAACAACATGACATAGTTGAAAACCTTGTTTAAATGAATCGTAAACTCTACCATAGCCAGTGATTTTTATTTTTGCTAATTTTAGTGCCTTTTAAAGGCAGTTTCCCCTGACAAAATATCCTCCATTTTTCCTCAAAATTGACAATTTCTTCCCCAAAGAAATGTATAGTACTTTACAGGTTGGTGCATAAATAGAAAAACAATTATTGAATATGCACCATTGTCATAAAAGAAGTTCAGTACATTAAAAATCTGAACATATTAATCATTAAAAAAGCAAAATAACCACACATATCATGAAAAATAAACTTTTAAAAACTTTCCCTATTGTGAAATTTGTCGCTATAAAGTTCCCAATTTCATGGGCACAGGCAGTTCGAAAATTTTGAAAAAAAATCACTGATAGCAATGTACAATGTGCAAGATGTGCAACCGCTGAATCTGATATGTTTCGTGTTTTATAAACCCTTAAAGCAGTTAAACATGTTTAACTGTGTTATCAGTGCATTTTGATAAGAATGTAGACAACAGCCTTACTCTGACCTTCTAAGTTACATGTAAACGTTCTAGATTTTGAAAGTCCATGAGTGGATAAAATTAGAGTATGCAGCTAATCAAATATATCTCACTTGTTACATTTGGTTACTGATAAGAATGTTATAAGAAACCTAAAAAATACTGATACTGGTACACTGTAAGTACTTTTATAAATTGATATTATGTACAAAACACAACATTTTAAAGGCTGATATGTGAAACAAGGCTTGTCACATGATGTGACGTATGCCCACGAAGCATTTGCTTGTCAGAGGAATGCAACACAATGTCAGTTACATGTTTGCAAAAATGACGCTTCCTACAAAAAGAGTTATGGCCCTTGTGCTCTACATTTCCTCTCATTGTCCTCTATCATTATATGAAGTTTCATTTGAATCCCTTTAATACTAATGGAGTTATGCTCTGCACAAGAAAATTAATGCTTCACATAAGAAAATAAAACAAAGGGCAATAATTCCGTAAATAATGAAGGAAGAGTTGTGGTCATTGTGCTCTGCACTTCCTCTCATTGTCCTCTATCATTATGTGAAGTTTCATTGGAATCCCTTCAATACTAATGGAGATATGCTCAGCACAAAATAATTAAACAAAGGGCAATAACTTCGTAAATATTGAAGGAAGAGTTATGGTCCTTGTGCTCTGCACTTCCTCTCATTGTCCTCTATCATTATATTAAGTTTCATTTGAATCCCTTTAATACTAATGGAGTTATGCTCTGCACAAGAAAATGAATGCTTCACAAAAGGAAATAAAACAAAGGGCAATAACTCCCTAAACATTGAATAAATAGTTAAGGTCCTTGTGCTCAGCACTTCTTCTCCTTGTCCTCTATCATTATATGAAGTTTCATTTGAATTACTTCAATAATAATGAAGATATGCTAAGCACAATTAAATTAATGCTTTACATAAGGTAATTAGGGAAAGATTTAGAGCAAAATAGCAGGGTGCTGCACCCTGCTCCTTTTTGCTTCCCCCCTGCTGCCCCTCTGGGCTGGTCAACACAGAAATTGTCAATATCTGTTGAATTTTAACATACTTTAGCAAATGTTCAATGACAAATGAATAGATTATGCTTAAAAACCTTACTTACAAGCATTAGACTAATAAATACACTGGATTTAGCAAATTATTAGAAAATGTCGACAGACTGGTCTGGATGTCCACCCTACTTCTTTTTAGCAGCACCCTGTACCATTTGTGATCCTAGATCTTTCCCTAGGCAATAAAACAAAGGGCAATAACTCCATAAATATTGAAGAAACAGTTGTGGTCCTTGTGCTCAGCACTTCATCTCATTGTCCTCTATCATTATATGAAGTTTCATTTGAATCCATTTAATACTAATGGAGTTATGCTCCACATAAGAAAATTAAACAAAGGGCAATAACTATTGAAGAAAGATTTATGGTCCTTGTGCTCTGGACTTCCTCTCATTGTCCTTTATCATTACATGAAGATTCGTTTGAATCCCTTTAATACTAATGGAGTTATGCTCCGCACAAGAAAATTAATGCTTGAAATAAGGAAATAAAACAAAGGGAAAAAACTCAGTAAATACTAAAGACAGCGTTGTAGTTCTTGTGCTCTGCACTTCCTTTCATTGTCCTCTATCATTTTATGAAGTTTCATTTGAATCCCATAAATACTAATAGAGATATGCTCCGCACAAGAAAATTAAACAAAGGGCAATAACTCTGTCAATATTGAAGAAAGAGTTGTGGTCCTTGTACTCTGCACTTCCTCTCATTATACTCTATCATTATATTAAATTTTATTTAAAAACCTTCAATACTAATTGTGTTATGCTGTGCACAAGAAGCGTGATGGATGGACGGACAGATGGACGAACGATGCGATTACTATATGCCCCCGAAGTTCCCTTCACGGGCATAAAAAAATAAGTGCTACAGTCTGACGAATGTCATATAATTGTAGGCAAAAATTACTTTAAAAGGACAATTCAAAGAACAATTTATTACATGTATGCCCCTTTCCATGCACCACTTGCAACTATTTCCAATAAACAGTCGACTTGCCACTATGACTTGGTGATACATGTTCAAGTCTTTCTTTCAAGTATCAATTCCACTTTTTTACCTGCCCCTTTTCGTTCTTTTGCATGCACCACTTGCAAAGTTCTACCGGTATTTCAAATAAACAGACTAATTGGTCAAACATGTTATGCCACTCTCTTATATCAACTCAAGTTATTACCTGCCCCTTTTGCATGCACCACTCTCTCTGGGATTCTCTCCCTGTTAAAGTGTGCCATCTCGTCAGTGAACACGAAATCCTGCATCAGCAGGGGCCCACGGGGCCCCACCGTCATGGAGGCCGTCTTGGTACCCACAAGGGAGCCAATACCAGTGGTCATGGTGTCTGGGCTCTGTAGAAATATATCAGGTGCTGTGTGTGTGTAATGTGAAATTTGGTTTTACAGAACTAATGTTGCTGTAAACTACTAAGTCAGAATTGGAACCAACCACATATATGTTTCAATAATCTGTTGTATAGTAAAGTAGGAATTTGCTAAGTTTTAAATAATAAAAGACAAACATTTAACTAGATCTAATATAACAGGCCTTTTTCTTATCTTTTGGAAAGAAGTACCTGGTTAGAAATTGGGAATTTCTCAATGTACAATTTGCCAAATTGGAAAGTATTTTCAGATAAATCTTGTTTGCAGTATCAATTTCCATTGATTTGTTGATAAAATTGCATTATATATCCAAATGTCAATGTAATTTTTAATGTCTGTGTCATAAAAATATTTGTTGATGTAATTTTCTTCGAGACTGCTATAAATGTCAAACAAAATTATGTAGCAGAGGGGAATTTAGTTCTGAATTGGGAAAAAGCAACCATATCTTGCATTGGGAATGGGTCAGATATTCTGACCTGTGAGGGTTATAGAAAAAGGCCTGAATACAATAATATTTGCAACTGAAAGGTGCAGCACACTCGTATGAGATATGGGATAATTGGCGCCTGGGCAAATACTTGCCAGTGTTTTTTTTAGGGCCAATTTGGGGCCGAAATTCTGCCCCTTTCCCCTGCTAAAAAAGTATATATTTTTCCCCTATATTTGCCTTAAAATTCCCCTCAGAATGTAATCTTTATTTTGAAAAAATGTGACCAAAATCGGAAAAAATTGACTAAGATAGAGGTATTTTCGTAAAAAATCCCTGCAATCTTTCATCAAACCAATTTAGTGCATATTCTAAGTTATCATTTCAAGCAAAACAGTTGATTAATTTTTTATAACAAAGTAGAATATTAGTATGTAATAATGCTTTTCTAAAAAAAAATTATTCCCCTTTTGCCGTAAAATTCCCCATCTGAAGGGCCCCGCCATCTTTCCCCCAAAGGTGAAAAAAAACACTGCTTGCATTTTCTACATTTGTAAGGATATACATTTTATCTCAAAAAGAAGGAAAAAGATTCTCATCATCGGGGAGAATGTTTTTTTTTAATATTTGATTTTGCGACTAAGCCCTTACTGGACATGCCAACTTGATTTTGCGACTAAGCCCTTACTGGACATGCCAACTTGCCTGACATGCCCCATGCAACCACAGACTTGAAGTTCATATTCTTGTTGAGTAAGAATGTGTTTATTAATGTGTAGAAACCTTAATTAAATAATCCTCCAATAAGGTGCCTTGAATGGCATTTGATAAGACACATAAGCGCTACATAATCATTGCCTTAAATATATCCTATAAATATTACATAACAAAAATATAAAAAAATAATGAAAAATATTCATGCCATTTGGCATTTCTAAACAAAGCCATAGACAATCACTTATAGAAGAATTGTGTATTATAACATATCAATATGTCGGGCTTAGAAATGTTTCAAATCCAACATATACTACAACGCATTACACTTACAAGCAGGGGTTCATTATTTAGAATTATCTGTCACTGTCTGGGGCACAATCATGAATAAAACCTCACGTAGTTTGCATCAGTTTCAACACTACTCACCCCCTGTGTCCTTTTAAACTCTTCCAGTTGGTTCGTAGCCTTGTCTCTGCCTGCCATGTTTATATTTTGTCGATTGTCAATCCGTAAACAACCCCAAACCTGAAAAGTAATCTTGGTTGTGTCAAGTTTGTCCACCTGAAGCCTTGACCTCTTTGCTTGTGCAGTGCGTTTCCGACGACGCAAAATATTTTCAAAATGGCCGAAAATGTTCAACTTGGACGTCTAGATGGAAAAGTGGCGCTGATTACGGGTTTGTTTGAAATATTACCGTTAAAGCGAGTGCCAATTAAAGTAACTGCAAAATTAAAACTGTCATAGTCAACAAACTTGAATGACATGTTAAATTTCTTCGTAATTTTGCATATAGTGGTTGATTTTCAAAGAAACGGGCTAGGTCGCACTCCATATTTAGGCTACATTCCACCAATTAATTCCTAGTTACAGACTGATAGCACTGTGTACATACCGGTCAAAGCAGACTTGTGTACATTGGCGCAACATATTCTGGGTAATTAACTACTTTTGTAATGGTTCACTGCCCACGTTTGAATTTCAAATCAGTTCATTGCCCAAATGCGGAATAATAGAAAATATGATGCCTTCAGACAATGGTTGTAATTCTTCCCCTTTCAGCTGATTTCAACATTTTTGATGACAAATATTATAATAAACTAAGAAGCAGTTGTGGCGTGTCGTGGGAAACCGGGCTTAATGCATGTGCATAGAGTGTCGTCCTAGATTAGCATGTGCAGTCCTCACAGGCTAATCTGGGACGACACTTTCCACCTACAGTGGATTTAGGTTTAGAAGAGACTTCCTTGAAACAGAAAAAATAACATTAAAGTGGAAAGTGATGCCTTAATGACACCAGTAGTGTAATGACACCGATCGATAATTGAAGTGCTTTTGCTGTAGTTTGTTGACTGTGTTATATTACGGACACAGATCGGTCTGTACTTCTCCATGATAAAATCGTGTCTGGTTACTACAGAGACTGATAATAGCAGCCGCATGTAATCCTCGTGGAAAACGTGCATTTGCTGCATAATAATTTCATGTACTATGCTGCATTCATAATGATATAAATTATTAATATGAAATCTATCTACACATTATGTGAAAACATAGTTCTATACAATTAGTTTATTTGTTAGTTGGCTTAATTGATGTTCATAACGTCATGTAAGTAATTTTAAAGTACAAAGTGACCATATTGTATTACATTATATTTTAACTTTAGTTCAGCAGAACTCATATAACAGACATAGAAATTAAAAGTGTATTGAAGATTAAGGTATGGAAACTAATTATTAATTAAAATACACAATTTCGGACATGCCATATTTGGTGTTTTATTGCACTTATTGAATTTCATTATCTTTAAATTTTTGTGAAGTTAAAACTCACAAAAGACATAGAAATTAAAATTTATTGAAGTTTGAGGGCTGAAAACTTTGAAGATAATAGTTATACTTTAAAATATGCATGTTCGGCCATGCACCATTTTCGGATACACAAAATTCGGATACAACATGAGCGTGATCGGCGGAACTCATGACCGATTGACTTTCTAGAAAAATATGATCCCTGAACATGTATTATGTAGATTTCATTTTCTGAAGGTCATAATTGACTGAACTGCCAAGGTTGTTAATTCCTGTAGGTACCCAAGCTAGTGGAGAGTCTCAAATCAGAGGAGTGTACCACTGTGGCTGCATCGCGAGATCATACGCTGTTCCTTACTAGAAGGTATGATTGCCAAGTCTCTTAACTGTTCAATCATGGGCCAGGGTCCATATTCCAGAAACATCTTAAGTTTATCTTAAACTATTTTCACTTAAGTTCCAATTTTTATGATGTAAAATGTTTAAAACTACAAACAAATTTGGGAATCCCTTTACTGTTTAGTAAATAATAGATAATAATACATACCAATATTACATAGGTAGCACAATGCCATTTAAATATGAAAAAAAAATGTAAATGGAAAATGGTGATTTTAAGGTTAAGGATAGATATTACTAAGATGTTTCTGGAATTTGGCCCCAGGGTTGTCAACTGTCCAAGAATATCGTCAAATATATTAACTTAAGAAATGTCATTCTTATGATCAGTAATTTTATTATACAGTTAATTGGCTGTGCAACAATTCATTATTCAAGAGCAAAGCTAAGAAGTGTCATTATTATGATCATTATAATTGTTCAGTCGAATTGCAATGTAAGAATGTGTTATTCAAGTAATATCACAGGAAGGAAAACTTGGGATAGGACCAGCTGGAAGTTTGTCAGTTGCAAAATTTCAACTGGTCCCAACCAAACTTTTCCTTTATGTAGATTGTTCAATGTTATTATTATGAAAATAAGCATGAACATATATTATGCCTATAGCCCATTATAATAGTATTGAATATATTTTTAGTAACACAGAGGACCATAAAAATGTATGTTATAATAGCAAACAAAAACTGATTGAACAAAATATAGGCATGTTCTGGTGCCTTTTTGAAAATGTATTGTATGAGTGACTTCCGTTATCTCCCCAGTGGTACAGTGTTTAGCTGTGGAACGAATGGTTCCCACCAACTGGGCCACGTACCAGTCCCGGACAAGTGTCTGGTTCCCCGTGCAGTCATCTGCAAGTCACTGAAGGGCATAATCGTGCTGGGGGTAGCTGCAGGCCGATTCCACTCTGTGATATTCACCAGCAGTGCTGTTTTCACCTGCGGACTGAATGCCGGTCAGCTGGGTAAGTACAGGGCTGGTATTCACAAAGCTCCTAAGGGATATCTTAACTTAAGTTGTACTTAAGGGAAAATTTCCTATCAAATTTTTTATGAGAAATCCAATGATTTTTGTTTACAAAACATATAATGATGTCACAAAAATCTACAAGATGATGTCATTATACTGCGCGTGTTTGCTTTATCACCACAGTGTTGAAATAAAGCAAAGTTTATCGCACGGGGTGTTATTTTGTCAATGCTGGTGTGATGATGGGATAAAAGGTCACACTATTAGTATCAAAAAGTGTAGATTGCTTTTTTGTTCTGTTTATAACTGGCACGAAGATGCTCTATCTTGATTAAAAATTCCAAATTTAACTAGAAACAAATTAATGAATCCTATTATGACCCCTCTTTGCAGTTTAAAAAACATATATGTTTCTAGCACCTTTTGAACATGTTTGCATTTCTTTTTCGTTTCGATGTAGGTCAACTGAAGTCTAAGGGAGACAGAAGGATAAGCCAATTCAGGCTAGTTTCAGCGTTGAATGTGCCCAACATTGACATCACCATGGTATCTAGTTCGGATGCGGCAGCGGTTGTCATGACGAAGGAAGGCGAGATATATGTGCTGCACGAGTACCAGTGTCGGAAGATAGCGTCCAAGTAGGTGCTTACTATGAGATGTTATTTAAAACAGCATTCAGGCCATATGTGTTCATTAATTGTTCTTTTTTTTGCAGTGGTTTTGAGAGGTTGAGATTATTATTGGTACTAGAGGGTTAGATTGTTTGACCAAAATATGAGATGTATTTTACTGGCAACATGTGAAGTATAATTTTGCGTATTTGTTGATGCGTACATGTGGCAAAAACTTTGTGATACCAGTACATAAAACAGAACCTCTTTCTGATTGCACAAGTTCTCGTGTACACATAGTAACTGACGGTTAGAAGTATAAAAAATGACCTGGTCGAATGTTAGACAATAAAACACAAACTGTGCCTCTCAATTGGTTGATCCAGGTAACACAGTAGATTTCATAAGTTATCTGGTTTTAAATGAAATTTAATATAAATATGAGGTATGTTGTGGGAAAATTGGGCTAATGCATGTGCATAAAGTGTCGTCCTGGATTAGCCTGCACAGGCTAATACAGGACGACACTTTACGCACATGCCTTTAGCCCGGGTTTCCCACGACACGACTCATATCTTGTTTAAGTCGCCCAGATATCGTGCGGCTGTGTGTGGTTGGAGGGAACCTGGACCACACAGGCTCACAGATCCTACGAGAGAATGGCGGCCGCAAACTGGTCATCAGCTACCTGAACTCCACAGGAAAGGTTGGTTGGCCATGTTAATACAAGTGCTTCAATTCCTGACTGTTAACAAGTAAAAAATATGAATAGTCAGTTTTGAACATATAAAATAAGTGGGTAAAACAATTAAATTTAGGGTATTACTTTTAGTACTTAAAATTAATATTTGATTTAATGTTGAGCAGTGTTGAACCAGTGATGTTAATTTGGAAAAAGGAATACATTTATTTAATGATATATATTGTGATACTGTTTTAATGGATTGTTAATAATATCAAGCTCGTAAGACACTGTTAATAAGAAATCCCAATTCAGTGCTCCAGGTATTTTTTGTTTACAGGGTATATGTATGCTCAATAGAAAATTTATGGGGATAATTGTATGCGTAGCAATAATTTATGGGGGTAAATGTATGTTCAGTTGTGGAAAATGGTTAGCTTTAATGTGCAACAGAAAGCAATAGAATAATCTTAAATAATGTTGTAGACATTTCATGAAGGTAATAACAATATTTAAAAAAAGGAATTCTACATATTCACACTTCTAACAGTCGGATTACATTTATGGTCTGTTTTTCATTTCCATGTTTACACAAAAGGTTGAAACTTCCTGCGTAAATGTACACAGGTTGCATTGGCGTAGTGGATATGGTGTCCGCCTAGCGATCGGGAGGTTCCGGGTTTGATCCCCACTCTGGGAGCGTTCTCAAGATCTCCCCCAAAGACACCAAGTACTGGTTCTATCCAGGAAACAGACTTGATTGTGTCTCTATAAGCCTTAGGCTTTCGACGTAATCGAGCTAAAATAAATAGGTTTAAACTAAATGTTCACCTTTATTTTCTGTGCATTTCTTGTGATTTTCTTTGCATAAATTTTGCTGGTACATGTGTTATATTGACATCTGCCAATTGTATTTATCGCAGGTGTTCATTTGGGATGAAAGGAGTCCAAGTCTTAAGAGAGCCAGCTGGCTTATCAGGCGTCAGCTCTTTGTGACTGACTTTATGTTGACTGAGAGTGGGGTTACCATAGTGACCGACGAAGGGGAGGTGTTCGTCTGCACGCTGTCAAATAAACCGGCACCTGTCAGGGACAACAGTCTTCAGGGTGGACATAAAGGTGAACTTAAAGCATGATAATTATTGTAATTATTATGCCCTCCATCAAAGATGGTGGGGTATTTAGTAGACTCTTGATGCCTTGAACGCGATTGTCTCGAATTTCTTGTTGGCTTGAAGTTTCCTTGAGGGACCGATATTTTACTGCTATATATTCATATAAACTTCTGTCGTTTGGCTTGAATTCGCGAGGGTCGAATTTTCGGATAGCGTGAAGTGTTTGTCTTGGTTCAAAATCATAGTTTGTACATATTTTATTGTTTGTTTGGCTGTTGCACGCTTCGGGCGTATAGAGTCGTTAGTAGATTATGTGTGATTGATTAGTGTCAAGCGTTGAGAGAATGCACTAATTGATTTCACAGCTTTCATAAACAAAATAAATGACGTTATTAAAATATATAAATAAATGTTTGATGTCTGTTAATAACCATTACAGATATCTGAATACTCTTTGATTGAAGATTTGAAAAAGTCAGACAGATTGCTGGCCGTACATGTATAAGTACACATTCTTGAACTCTGTTTAGCTCAAAGTTTAGATGGCTCAAAGTTTCTTTGCCTGTGTCTGAGACTTGGAGCTACTGGGAGTCGACTGTATTAGTTTGCAAATGTTGGTCAGTAGTTGGTCGGTCTGTCGGTCGGTTTACCACTTTTGTTTCTGCTCTCTAAGTTGTTGTTTTGTTTCTGTGGAAGCCCTTGAATGTGATATATACAAGATTTCTACTTTTTTTCTTGACAAAGTACCTTGGGAGTGGCCATCAAAGACCTTTATGTTTTATTTTTTATCAAAATCCCTTGAAGACTATGATTTCTATTTTTTGTGTGACAGCTATCCCAGAGAGTAGCTATAAACAGGGACAGTGATGTATTTCTATGTTCTTCCTGTGACAGAACCTCTGGAGAGTGAAAAATCAATATTACGTTTGATTGTGATTGATGAATTTTTTCCTTTGTCAGACACCCAACAGGTTGACTATATAAAACTTATTCATATATTTAGTCCCATCTTGGTGGCAATGAAATTTGATAATTTCTTTCTGTGACAGACTCCCTCGAGGGTGACTGTTTAAAACTGTTGCACATTGTGAAACCTCATCAGACACATCATGCAGATAAAGTGACTGCCTGAACACAATTATAACCACCTCATACATAAGTTTGACTTGTAGTTTGTGGGCAGTATTTGCTGTCAATGAAAATATTACTGTGGGATCACACATTTTCGTGGAGGTGTAATTTTCACGCTTTTCGTGTTCCTGGCATTGACCACCGCGAATATTTACAGATTTTGTAATTTAGCAATGCCTTGGGAGTTCATAAATATACATATGAGGCGCGTCGTGGGAAAACCAGTCTTAATGCATGTGCATAAAGTGTCGTCCCGGATTAGCCTGTGCAGTCTGCACAGGCTAATCCGGGATGGCACTTTCCGCTTTTGTGGTATTTTCTGTTTCATGGAAGTCTCTTCTAGACATGAATACACTTTAGGCGGAAAGTGCCATCCCGGATTAGCCTGTGCGGATTGCACAGGCTACTCAGGGACAACAATTTACGCACATGCATTGAGACCGGTTTTCTCACGATGCGCCACATATGTACGTCAGTATAATCGTTCATAAATATACATATGTAAATGTGACTGTCCTGATGTTTTAATCATTTACTTCATAAAGTCTTTTTAATTTTAATTTGGTGTAAAACAGGTTATCTGCACAGGTTGACAGTTTCATTTCACAAGTTAGCATTTTGAGTAAAGAATTAGCACCCTCGATGTGGAGCCTATTTTTCAGTTGGCATATAATTAACAACAAGGTGTCAGATTGACACCACGTGATACAACGTGATATAAAATATATATTTTCTTGCCTATATATGCGGCCCCTATTGTTCAGAAGTGGCCCATTCTTATCAAGAGCCTAATTTGGTACTGATACACACGTTTATTGCGACAGACAAGGTGTCACAGTAAGACCCATCACTGGTATTCTGCAGAGTTTGGCGATTCATCGAATAATTGATGCGTTTTTGGTAAAACATAACTGTATTTTTTTTTCAAAACTCTATTTGCGCGAATTTAAGACTGCGAATATGTCCTTGATCGCAAGTGCGCGAAATTTGTACCCTACGAATTCAAGTGATTCCACAGTAGCTGCCTTAAGCAAGTATTCACCAAATAATTGTATTATGATCGTTTATTAACATAATGATATTATGGTCAGTTATTAAACAATCAATGCAAAATTTGTGATCATGTGGCACCAATAACAAATCAGCCTGTCTTCTACCTGTTAAGAAGTTTCCCATCATTTGAAATGCAAATCTTTCTTTCTGTAGCAGAGTTCCAGCAGGGTGACTATTTAAAGCTATGATTATTTCTTCCTGTGTCGCAGTCTTTGGAGGGTGACTATTTAAAGCTATGAATATTTCTTCGTGTGACACAGTTCCAACAGGGTGACCATTTAAAGTTTATGGTTATTTCTTCCTGTGTCACAGTCTCTGGAGGGTGACTATTTTAAGTTATGGATATTTCTTCTTGTGACACAGTTCCAGCAGGGTGACTATTTAAAATTATGGTTATTTCTTCCTGTGTCACAGTCAGTACAGGGTGACTGTTTTAAGCTATGAATATTTTTTCATGTGACACCATTCCAGCAGGGTGACTATTTAAAGTTATGATTATTTCTTCCTGTGTCACAGTCTCTGGAGGGTGACACACTGTTTTAAGCTATGAATATCGTTTCCTGTGACACAGTTCCATCAGGGTGACTATTTAAAGCTTGGATTATTTCTTCCTGTGTTACAGTCTCTGAGGATGACTATTTTAAGCTATGAATATTTCTTCCTGTGTCACAGTTCCAGCAGGGTGACTATTTAAAGTTATGGTTATTTCTTTTTGTTTCATTCTCTCTGGAGAGTGACTTTAAAGTTATGAGTACCAGCAGGATACCATGTAAAGCTCTGATTATTTTTCCTGGTGACAGAGCCCCTAGAGGATGACTATATTTAAAGCTATGATGACGATGTAAAGCTCTGATTAATTCTCCTGGAGACGGAGTCCCTGGAAGGTGACTATTTATTAAAAACTATGATGACCATGTAATGCTATGATAGATTCACTTGGTGACAGAGTCCCTGGAGGGTGACTATATTTAAAGCTATGTTGACCATGTAATGCTATTATTATTTCTCCTGGTGACAGAGTCCCTGGAGGGTGACTATATTTAAAGCTATGATGACCATGTAAAGCTATGAATAATTCACCTGGTGACAGAGTCCCTGGAGGGGGACTATTTATTTAAAGCTATTTTGACCATGTAAAGCTATGATTATTTTTTCCTGGTGATGGAGTCCCTGGAGGGTGACTATATTTAAAGCTATGATGACCATGTAAAGCTATGAATAATTCTCCTGGAGACAGAGTCCCTGGTGGGTGACTATTTATTGAAAGCTATGATGACCATGTAAAGCTATGATTATTTCCCTTTGTGTCAGAGTTTCTGGAGGGTGACTATTTATTGAAAGCTATGATGACCATGTAAAGCTATGATTATTTCCCTTTGTGTCAGAGTTTCTGGAGGGTGACTATTTATTTAAAACTATGTTGACCATGTAATGCTATGATTATTTCTCCTTGTGTCAGAGTTCCTGGAGGGTGATTATTTATTTTAAGCTATGTTGACCATGTAATGCTATGATTATTTCTCCTTGTGTCAGAGTTCCTGGAGGGTGATTATTTATTTTAAGCTATATTGACCATGTAATGCTATGATTATTTCTCCTTGTGTCATAGTTCATGGAGAGTGACTATTTTAAGCTATGTTGACCATGTAATGCTATGATTATTTCTCCTTGTGTCCGAGTTCCTGGAGGGTGACTATTTATTTTAAGCTATGTTGACCATGTAATGCTATGATTATTTCTCTTTGAAACAGAGTCCCTGTAGGGTGACTATTTATTTTAAGCTATGTTGACCATGTAATGCTATGATTATTTCTCCTTGAAACAGAGTCCCTGGAGGGTGACTATTTATTTTAAGCTATGTTGACCATGTAATGCTTTGATTATTTCTCTTTGCGACAGAGTCCCTGGAGGGTGAGTTTGGGCGGATGACGCTGCTTGAGTTGTTGATGAAGGAGGAGGTTGAAGAGCTGCAGGTGCACAAGGTGCCCAACGCTCACCGAGCCTCGTACGTGACCGCCGACAAGAAGGGACGTAACTACGCAGTACTGCAGTCATTGCCGAATGCATGGTATTGGCAGTGGTCGAAATTAGCACAGACCCATAAGCTCTGCACTGCTGGCAGAGATTCTTAGTTTTACATAGGCAGTCTTGAAACTTTCTCTTTCTCTTAAGTAATAATGAGGCATGTCGTGGGAAAACCGGGCTAAATGCATATGCGTAAAGTATCGCCCCGGATTAGCCTGTGCAGTCTGCACAGGCTAATCCGGGATGGCACTTTCCGCATTTATGGTATTTTCTGTTTCAAGGAAGTCTCTTCTAAACATAAATCCACTGTAGGCGGAAAGTGCCGTCCTGGATTAGCCTGTGCGACCATGTTGACCATGTAGTGCTATGATTATTTCTCCTTGTGTCAGAGTTCCTGGAGGGTGACTATTTATTTTAAGCTATGTTGACATTGTAATGCTATGATTAATTCTGGAGGGTGACTATTCATTGTAAGCTATGTTGACCATGTAATGCTATGATTAATTCTGGAGGGTGATATGGGCCTGAGAGATTTTGATTGATGTTCCCTTATATGCGTTCTCTTGCTCTCAAGTAATAATATAAAATATAAAAATTCTGTCTTGCTTGGCCAAACAGCTAATTTCGATGACTGGGTATGGGCCTGAGAGATTTTGATTGATGTTCCCTTATATACCTCTTTTGGTTAACAGAGAATAATGGGTTGTTTGTGGTACACTTGTTTTAATGGAGCCTAATGCAATGTTTGCATGGCTGTCTGTAAGGCATCTGTATACATTAAACAGAAAGTTTGTCCAGTGTCATTTGTATGATAAAAATATGTTGGACTGAATGATGTTACTTTTCTTTCTCTTAATTGTCTTTTTCTGTATGTTTTGAACGGGTGACTTACCAAAATAATTGAATTAAAATTTATGTTTTGTTGCTAACCACTAACTTACATGATTTTTTGCAAATCGTAATATCAAGTACAAACGCGATACTGCGAAAGGCGATATTACGAAATGACGGGATACTACGAATAAGGCAGCCGGTCCGTCCGTTTCCCTTATATATTTAACTACAAAAAGATGCGATACTACGAATTCATGATACAACGAAAGATGCGTTACTCCGAACAAATTTTCTGTTCCCATCATAGTGTTTGTATTGAAATGTGAACGCGATACTACAAATCATATTGTCAAGGAGATTTTTCACACCTTCTCAATGAAGATTTCACCTCTGGCCAGTCAGACACCTAGTCAGTTTGTTTGCACCGTGGACGAATATAGTTGTACCACATTTATTAACCATTTGAAGCCGCTTTAAATGATGTAGTGTGAGATTTGCGTTTGACTAAATGACTTTCGCATATGTCACTGCGAATTGGATTACTGTGCCTGGATTGATTTTATACCTTTTTATTAGTCCTCTACCGGTGTTTCACCGGAGGGGACTATAGGTTTGCCCTCCGTCCGTCCGTAACGCTGTCCGTCCGCAAAATATTGTTCCTGCGATAACTCAAAAAGTACTGAAGATACTTCGATGAAACTTGGTATACATATAAACGGCAATGTAAGTATTATGCATGACCTTTTATTTTTTAGCAGAGGTCAAAGGTCACGTGACTGTTATTAAAAATATAAATAAACTAAAACAAACTGGATCCTGCGATAACTCAAAAAGTACTGAAGATATTTCGATGAAACTTGGTATACATATAAACGGCAATGTGAGGATTATGCAAGACCTTTCGTTTTTCATCAGAGATCATAGGTCACGTGACTGTTACTAAAAATATAAATAAACTAAATACTGTTTTAATTCGAAAAGTACATAAGATATGACCATGAAACTTGGTACAAAGATTGAACTATCGGTTTGCCATCCGTCTGTTGTCTCTCTATCTGTTCGTCCGTATGTTTCAGTCCGTCTGTCTGTCTGTCCCCAAAACCTGGTTTCTGCACTAACTCAAAAAGTACTGAACTTATTTCGATGAAACTGGGTATACATATTAACGGCAATGTGGCTATGTGAGGATTATGCACGACCTTTTTTTTTTCACCAGAGGTGAAAGGTTACTTGACTGTTACTAAAAATAGAAATAAACTAAATACTGTAACAATTTGAACTGGACATAAGATATGACCAGGAAACTTGGTACAGAGATTGGACTATAGGTTTGCCATCTGTCTGTTTGTCGTTCTGTCTGTTCGTCCGTATGTCTGTCTGGCCGTCCGTCCCCAAAACCTGGATTCTGTGATAACTGGGAAAGTACCGAAGACACTTTGATGAAACTTTGTATATGTAGCAACAGCAATGTGAGAATTATGCACGACCTTTTATTTTTCACCAGAGGTCAAAGGTCAGGTTACTGTTACTAAAAATAGAAATAAACTTAATACTGTAATATTTTGAAAAGAACATAAGATATCATGAAACTTCATGAAATTTGGTAAACAGATTGGACTTTGGGTTTGCCCTCCGTCTGTGTACGTCTGTCTGTCTGTTCGTCAGTCGGTCTCACTCTGTCTGTCTGTCCCGTCCCCAAAACCTGGATCCTGCGATCACTAAAAAAATACTGAAGATACTTTGATGAAACTTTGTATACATAGAAAGAGCAAGGTGAGGATTGTACACAACCCTTTATTTTTCACCAGAGGTCAAAGGTCACATGACTTAAAATAGAAATAAACTTAATACAGTAACAAATCGAAAATAACATAACATGTAATCATGAAACTTGGTACACAGAATGGACTATATGATTGCCCTCAGTCAGTTTAGTACTGCAATAACTCAAAAAGTAACTCGAATGTCTGGTCAATGTTACTAAAATAGAAAAAACAACAACTTAATACTGCAGGGACAAATGGGATTTGAATATGAAACTTTGTACATCTACAAGGGCAATTTGACGGTATTGCACAATGTTTAATTAGTAGGGGTTTTTACCTGTAGGGGACTCCTGTATTGCTTGCAATACTATCAAAGCCTTGTTTATAATGCAATACAATTGTTATGTCAAATGCAATTACTTTTATTAATAAACGTGCTAATGTTCATAAATGCAACGACATGACGCAAAATTAAAACGTAATGTAAGAACAATTACGTAATAACTGTAATTTTCGAAAGATGCGATACGGCGAAAAACGCGATACTACAAACAATCAGTGTGTCCCTGACTATTGGTAGTATCGCTTTTCGACTGTAATTGTCTTTGGCTAACTTTTTTTTTTTCTTGGAAACATTTAATAAGTTGAATTTTTAGCTAGAATATTTGAAGAAAAAAGACAAGCTATTGTTGCCGCTCTGTCGTCTGCGTCTGCATCAGCGTCGGCATCTGCATCAGAGTTGGAGTCTGCTTCTGCATTAATTAAGTTGTTTGGTGAAGTTTTTCGTCAGAGTCCATTTCTCAAAATCTATGAAATGTATCCATTTGAAACTTTCAATATGTGTTCACTATCAAAAGGGTGATGCCTAACAACAAGACAGGTAACCCTGTGATTTGTATTTCCAGAGTTATCTGCCCTTGTATGGACTTACACCTTCACATAAATGACAATTTTTTGGTAAATATAAAATTTCTCAATAACTATCAAAGACATGAAATTGAAACTCAACGTACTTGTTTATGGTGTGGCCCCATTCTGCAGATAAGAGGAGGTTACTCTTTCAAGCATTTTGTTGGAGTTATTGCCCTTTGTTCAACTTAGAATTTTGCTTTAGGTTAAATTTTTCAATATCCATAAGAGGTATTGACTTGAATTTCAATAAACTTTATCACAGTGATGAACCTATTTTATAAACAAAAGGCCAGAGTACTATCAAATACAAGACAGTCAAGCGTCCAGCACCCCTAGGCGGTGTTCTTGTTTTTAAAGGATGCATTTTATTAACTGGCATTTCAAAATAGTAGACTTATTTTGATTAATAATATTTTGATTTTTCTTTCAGTTTAACAGATGTTCCAAGCATCTCGGCGAGTGAGATGACTGAATGTTTTAGCAAGCTGCTTAGTGAATCAGATGAATTTGATCTCATCCACGATCTCATTTTAAAGGTTACTGACCATCATAATAAAAAATTATTTTGCTATTAATAATGTCAATTTTAAATGTTTGTTACAAGTTTATATAATTTTAATTAATTTTTTACTAAAAGATCTTATTCTTATTTTGCTAATCACACCACAGTCATACAGATGAATATTTTGTCTGAATAGTAAAAAAATGTTTTAAAATAAATTTTAATAAAATATGATAAAATATGATATAATTCTTAATTACAGTACCAGTACATTATACTACCTGTTCAGTCATGCCCTGTTGTATGTATTCGTTAGGTCATCTCTAATATATTTCTTCTAGATGAAGGGTCAGAACTGGCCAGTGCACAAGTTTATTATGATCACACGCTGTGCCAACTTCTCAAACCTGCTCGTCAACTGTAACCATGACGACTGCAACACTGAGGTCCCAACACTGGAGATAAATGATATTCACCCACAAATAATGCAGCAGGTTTTGCAGTATATTTATTCAGACACCTGCGATCTACTGGTAGCAGGCACGAAATTTCAACTGCGAGAAGATAATTCTGAATCTAACACTAATAATTTGCATGAAGATATTTTTACTATGGAAAGTCATGTGGTCAAAGAGCGTAATCATAGTGGTAAATCAGCATATGAAGTTATTAATGAAGCCAAAGAGGAAAAATATACAGGAAAGAAGAAAATGGAACCTAAAGAGGAAATAGGACATGGAGAAAGCAATCCTCTAAAATTGCTGCTGGATGTCGCAAAAAAGTGGGGGATTAAAGGATTGGCCAAAAGGCAAGTTAATATTCTATCATTGTCCTATTTCTTAGACATCAATTCTGCAAAACCTAGTTTTTCATATTTGTTGTATTTGTTGCTGTTGTATATGCTCTGAAGGAGTGTACCACAAACGTGTCGACTGTAAGAGGTCTTTATTACAAGTGCAGCTGACCAGTGGTCAGTTTAAGGTGGGTCTATCTGAATATCTGAGCATGTGCAGCATAATTAAAACTTGCATTATAAAACAATATTTAATGTATGTTTGTGGACAAAAAGAAAAGCAGCGAAACATCTGAAGTGTTGACATCGCCCTGCAATTGGCCACACTTCAGACCTTTGGTCACTAATAAGTCACTTGTTGTCACACAATTTATGTTTTTGGGAACATGACTTATTTGTTTTGAAATCTGTATTGCAGGGTTGCTGGCTTCAGCTACCGTAAGGGGAAGATAGAAGACACTGGGAAGATGGTCCCAAAGCGGGCATTGAAATTTGAGAGGGACGAATTGCAGTTAGTCTTTTATTTATTTAAATTGTCTATCATTTTTAAAATAATGAGAAATAGAAACAAGATACAGTTGCTATCGTTTTACCAAATACTGGGTTTAAATTTCAAGTTCAGTTCAAAATTTGCCTTTTCACAGCAGCATGAATTTTCACAATTGTTTAAAGGTTTGAAATGTAATTAATACTGATAGTATTTTCTGTTTGACAATTTGACATACAAGACAAATGGTTATGGTGCATGTAGTAAATAAATGCTGTTTTCTATGTTGTACATTTCAAATAGAAAATCATCTGAAACTTGTGGTGGGAAACCAGGGCTTAATGCATGTGCCTAAAGTGTCGTCCCGGATTAGCCTGTGCAGTCTGCACAGGCTAACCTGGGACGGCTTTTTTTGCCTACAGTGGATTTATGGTTTAGAAAATATTTACTTGAACAGAAAATACCATACAAGCGGAAAGTGTCGTCTTGCAATAGCCTGTGCAGACTGCACAGACTAATCTATAACGGCACTTTACGCACATTCATTAAACCTGGTTTTCCCTTGACAAGCCTTATATCTTCTGACAGAAATACTAAGTCAGAGTGTTATGATGTGTCTGTGAAGTCAAAGGATGGGGTGGTGTTCCACTGTCACAAGTGTGTCTTGGTGGCCAGACTAGAGTACTTCCACAGCATGCTGGCATCGGGATGGATGGAGGTAACCAGTCTATTGTTTGAATGCATTTAGATTTATGAGTTGAGTTGTTTTCTGGTGGCCTGACTAGAATACTGCCACAGCATTCTATCAATGGGATAGCTAGTCTATTATTTTGACTTTATTTGAATGTTTGTATGTCGAAGTGTCGTCGGGTGCCAGACTTATAGGGACAGTGAGACAGTTTTGGGTTGGAAAAACATTTCTCTAAAAATGGAATTTTTAAACAGGAAATTGTAGAATCTGTCAAAATTATTGTCTGTTATGCTGTTTTGGTTCCAAAACATAATTATTTTGATATTTATTATGTATTTTGTGTAAACAAATTACTAAGGTATGTCTACCAGGTAGTAATATATTATAGCAGGATAACATATTCATCAAAAGTTAACTTTGCACAAGCAATTTTTTTTTTTTCAAACCTCAAAATATGAGCATTATATGTATTTTAAAACAGGAACGAGCAAGTTGTAGAAATTTATTTTTCACAGCCAACAACTGCGAAACTGCCCCTTTAATTGGGCTCCTTATTTGTAGAGATGATTTTAGGCGTGTCGTGGAAAAAAGGTCTTAATGCATTTGCGTAAATTGTCGTCCCGGATTAGCCTATGCAGTCCGCACAGGCTAATCCGGGATGGCACTTTCCGCTTTTATGGTATTTTCTGTTTCAAGGAAGTCTCTTTTAAACATAAATCCACTGTAGGCGGAAAGTGTCGTCACGGATTAGCCTGTGCGGACTGCACAGGCTAATCCGGGACGACACTTTACGCAAATGCATTAAGCCCGGTTTTCCGACGACGGGCCTCATTTTAGGTTTATAATACAGACACTTAACCGATCAATCCCAGACTTGCATGTATGCTGTTTATTAACCTTTGCTTGTTTTTATTATAAATTGTCCAAGTAAAATGTTACAATTAATTTACATTCATTAAGAGGTTATTCCAAAACAAAACCACAGTTTATTTTGCCATTTGAGTGTTTGTTGCGCGTACTTTGTACAATGTTTGTATTTATTAATAATGAATCACAAGAGATCCAATAAGAAATGTTGTGTTCACAGTTCAGTCTTTGTCATCCAGGCTAGCAGAAATTTCAGCAAGTCAGTTTAAAAGGGTACTATTAGGTGCTGAATTAAACTTTTCAGACGTCCTCAAGTAAAGCCCTGACCCTGGCAGTTCCTAGTGATATTCTAGAGGTACTCCTGGATTACATCTACACTGATGAGTCACAGCTTGTGAACAGTAAGTATTCTTTTTTATACCCACCTTGAGAAGATGGCGGGGTAAATTGGTTTGCTAATGTCGGTTTGTCGGTAGATCTGTCGGGGTAGACCATATTTGTTTCTGCTCTCTAAGTCCAACAGTTTTCATCCGATCTCCTAACTTCATGAAATTGTTTGTGGGCATTATATCTGGGCCATGTTCGATAATCAACTAAATCACTCCGGGAACTGTGGAGTTATGGCCCCAGAACTGTCGTCCTGGATCAGCCTGTGCAGTCCGCACAGGATGATCTGAGACGACACTTTCCGCTTTTGTGGTATTTTCTGTTTCAAGGAAGTCTCTTCTAAACATAAATGCATTGTAGGCGGAAAGTGTCGTCGTGGATTAGCCTGCACAGGCTGATCCGGGATGACACTTTACGCACATGCTTTAAGCCCGGTTTTCCCTTGACAGTAAGCCTCATATGATTATCACAAGCATTTGGACATCCAAGGTTTATCAGAAGTACTTTTGAACCATACTAATTTTTTCAGGCACCCAGAATGTGGAACTGTTGTGCAATGTACTGGTAGTAGCTGACCAAATGCTGGTGACGAGATTGAAGGAAATGTTTGAGGCCTCCATTGCAACCCTGGGTAGGTGCAGATGGAAGTTTGTTACCTTGAAGTTGTATAAGATGGTAACTCCAAGCCGTGATTCAAGTCTATCTTTGCTTTATTTGTAATATGTAAAAATCATTCTGTTGTTTTGCCATAGTGACACTGAAGAATGTGGGAGAGCTTCTGGAGTTCTCCAGCAAGTACAACGGGGACCAACTGAAGGCCACATGCCACCAATTCATTGTCCTCAACTTGGCCGCACTGTTGGAAGGGAGGTGAGAAATTGAAATACTACACTTCAGTAAGGGGCAGAAAAAAACAAAAAAACAATTCAATTAGGGTCAGCTGGAAATACACTGTACATTTTCTCTGTACCTAATTGGTTGTCTTCAAAATCCTCACTATATTTCTACTGGCTTTTTAATGCACCTGAAGGGAACTTCCGGGGCATATAGTAATCGCATCGTCCGTCCGTCCGACCGGCTTCCATCTGTCCGTCACACATTAGTATTGACGGGATATAAATGAAACTTCATATATAGATAGAGGAAATGAGAGGAAGTGCAGAGCCTAAGGACCACAACTCTTTCTTCAATATTTACAGAGTTATTGCCCTTTCTTTTATTTTCTTGTGCGGAGCATAACTCCATTAGTATTGAAGGGATTCAAATGAAACTTCATATAATGATAGAGGATAATGAGAGGAAGTGCAGAGCACAAGGACCACAACTATTTCTTCAATATTTATGGAGTTATTGCCCTTTGTTTTATTTCCGTATTTGAAGCATTAATTTTCTTGTGTGGAACATAACTAGATTTGTATTGAAAGGATATCATATAATGATAGAGGACAATGGGAGGAAGAGCAGAGCACAAGGACCACAACTTCTTCAATATTTACAAAGTTATTGCCCTTTGTTTAATTTTCTTGTGCGGATCATAACTCCATTAGTATTGACGGGATTCAAATGAAACTTCATTTAATGATAGATGGCAATGAGAAAAAGTGCAGAGCAGGACCAAAACTCTTTCTCCAATATTTACGGAGTTATTGCCATTTGTTTTATTTCCTTATGTCAAGCATTAATTTTCTTGTGTGGAGCATAACTCCATTAGTATTGAAGCGATGCAAATGAAACCATATAATGCTAACAGGACAATGAGAGGAGGTGCAGAGCACAATGACCATAACTCTTTCTTCAATATTTACAGAGTAATTGCTATTTGTTAGCTCGACTATTCGAAGAAAAGGTGAGCTATCCTACTACCCCTGGCGTCGGAGTCCGCGTCTGAATTGGTTAAAGTATTTATTCAAAAGTCTTGTAATTTCATTACTACATCAAATATTCACTTGAAACTTGGAATATACCTTTGTCATCAACTTCAGTATCAGGGCCAACCTTTGCCCATAATTCTGTTTCGTATTTTGACAGAGTTATGCCCCTTTTTCACTTAGATTTTCTGGTTAAAGTTTATATTCAAAAGTTTTGTAACTTCAAAACTACATAAGTTATTCACTTGAAACTTGGAACTAACCTTTGTCATCAACTCCAGTATCAGGGGCAACATTTCCCATAACTCTGTTTTGTATTTTGACAGAGTTATGCCCCTTTTTCACTTAGATTTTCTGGTTAAAGTTTATATTCAAAAGTTTAGTAACTTCAATACTACACAAGCTTTTCACTTGAAACTTGGAACTAACCTTTGTCATCAACTCTAGTATCAGGAGCAACATTACCCATAACTCTTATTTTGTATTTTGATAGAGTTATGGCCCCATTTCACTTAGATTTTCTGTTTAAAGTTTATATTCAAAAGGTTTGGTAACTTCAAAACTACATAAGTTATTCACCTGAAACTTGGAACTAACCTTTGTCATAAACTCTAGTATCAGGGGCAACATTACCCATAACTCTGTTTTATATTTTGACAGAGTTATGCCCCTGTTTCACTTAGATTTTCTGGTTAAAGTTTATATTCAAAAGTTTAGTAACTTCAATACTACATAAGCTTTTCACTTGAAACTTGGAACTAACCTTTGTCATCAACTCTAGTATCAGGAGCAACATTACCCATAACTCTTATTTTGTATTTTGATAGAGTTATGGCCCCTTTTCACTTAGATTTTCTGTTTAAAGTTTATATTCAAAAGGGTTGGTAACTTCAAAACTACATAAGTTATTCACCCGAAACTTGGAACTGACCTTTGTCATAAACTCTAGTATCAGGGGCAACATTACCCATAACTCTGTTTTATATTTTGACAGAGTTATGCCCCTGTTTCACATAGATTTTCTAGTTAAAGATTATATTCAAAAGTTTTGTAACTTCAAAACTACATAAGCTATTCACTTCAAACTTAAAACTAACCTCTGTCATCAACTCTAGTATCAGGGGCAACATTACCCATAACTCTGTTTTTGTATTTTGACAGAGTCATGCACACTTTTTACATAGATTTTTTTGTTAAAGTTTTTGTTCCAAAAATGTATAAAGTATACAAGGCTTCACTTAAAAGTTTTGTATTTTAACAAATTTATGCCCCTTCCACTATCCAAAATATGTACCAACTGAAATACTTAATAATAAATGTAAGTCCAATAATTTTTCAAAAATTGTGAATTTCAGTGGTCTTTTTTCCAGCAAAAATCATTTTAAAAATGTCACATACATTTTATTGAAACTACGTGTAGTTTTACCACTGGCTTTTCTGTATGAGATTACAGAATTGTTACATTTTTTCTTCCCATTACTGTATTATATTAAAATAAAACAAACAATTAAGGGCACAGAGTCTTCTTTGAATTTACCCTATTTTAAATATAATGACATTTTAATTTATTCACAATTTAAAGTTGATAAAATTATTGTATTTAATGCCTAAACGTACTGTAAAACAATTTCTATACATTTTCTGAATGTGTTGATTTGAAGCTTGTCGTGGGAAACCCAGGCTTAATGCATGTGTGTAAAGTGTTGTCCCGGATTAACCTGTGCAGTCCGCACATGCTGATCCCGGACAACACTTTCCGCTTTTATGGTACTTTCTGTTTAGAGGACGTCTCTTGTAAACATAAATCCACTGTTGGCGGAAAGTGTCGTCCCTGATCAGCCTGTGCGGACTGCACAGGTTGATCCTGGACGACACTTTACACACATGCATTAAGCCCGGTTTTCCCGTGACATGCCTCATTTGTTGATAGTGTGAATGACCTTGACAGTAATTCAAACCACAATTTAGTAAAAAATACCTGACTATGTTGTCTTCGTAGTGGCAATACGCATTACAAATTACAGTTACATGTTATGAATCTCAATTAATTCACGTTTTTCTTTTCTGACAGTTCAGCATGGTTTAATATAATTCAGATATGTAAACAGACTGTGCGTTGATAAACAATTTACATGGTTGACAATGCTGTTTTAGGATTGAGAAGACATAGTTAAATCTAGTGTTGCATTTAAAATCTTGACAATGAGTAACTTTGTTGTATTCAGTTTTTTACTTTGTACAAAGATGAATATTTCTGCCCGATGTGGATTGGGAGGCTATAACCCCTGTTAAGTGAAATTTTTTTCAAGCCCATGGAATTATAGACAAAAATACAATGATTAGTGTGTGGCGAGTCGTGAGAAAACCGGTCTTAATGCATGTGCGTAAATTGTCGTCCCGGAGTAGCGTGTGCAGTCCGCACAGGCTCATCAAGGACGGCACTTTCCGCTTGTATGGTATTTTCTGTTTCAAGGAAGTCTCTTCTAAACATAAATCCACTGTAGGCGGAAAGTGCCGTCCTGGATTAGCCTGTGCGGACTGACTGCACAGGCTAATCCGGGACGACACTTTACGCACATGCATTAAGACCAGTTTTATCATGACGCATCACAGTGTAAAGTTCTCAGCAGACTTCCAAGGTTTGTTCATTAAATCAAACCTTGATTTCTTTAAAAGCATGGATAAAAATCTTTATTTAGCTTAAGTGACATACTGATTTGCATTTTTTTTATCCCTAAAAGATTGTTGTTGTTTTCCCACATTTTTGAGTGGTGGATAACTGTCCTTTTTCGTTACTTCTTTATTTACTCATGTGCGTTTTCTTACAATCACATTGAGTGTCTTCAGTGCTTTGATTTTGCTGACATATTTGCAGGCTGCTGGATATCTTGAGTGATGATGTTATAGCAGACCTATCCATGTACTACAGGAACATGGTGAGTAGAGAGCATTATCAGTAGCTGTATTGGAGTTATGAACTAATACATACTTTTTGACCTTTTTGCCTATTTGAATTTTATGCTGCAACAATGTAGTGGTTATTGCAGATTTTATTGGAAGAGCAATTATTAACAATTCTGAATAACTAAAAAATCATTTTGGACCTTTTTGTCTATGTGAATTGTTTGCTGCAACAATGTAGTGGTTATTACAGATTTTAAAGGTAGAGCAATTATTAACAATTCTGAATAACTAAAACATCATTTTGGACCTTTTTGTCTATGTGAATTCTTTGCTGCAACAATGTACTGATTGTTGCTAATTGTTGTGTGTCTATGTGAATTCTTTGCTGCAACAATGTACTGATTGTTCTAATTGTTGAGTGTCTATATGAATTCTTTGCTGCAACAATGTACTGATTGTTGCTAATTGTTGAGTGTCTATGTGAATTCTTTGCTGCAACAATGTACTGATTGTTGCTAATTGTTGTGTGTCTTTGTGAATTCTTTGCTGCAACAATGTACTGATTGTTGCTAATTGTTGTGTGTCTATGTGAATTCTTTGCTGCAACAATGTACTGATTGTTGCTAATTGTTGTGTGTCTATGTGAATTCTTTGCTGCAACTATGTACTGATTGTTGCTAATTGGTGTGTGTCTATGTGAATTCTTTGCTGCAACAATGTACTGATTGTTGCTAATTGTTGTGTGCCTATGTGAATTCTTTGCTGCATTACTGTACTGATTGTTGCTAATTGTTGTGTGTCTATGTGAATTCTTTGCTGCAACAATGTACTGATTGTTGCTAATTGTTGTGTGTCTATGTGAATTCTTTGCTGCAACAATGTACTGATTGTTGCTAATTGTTGTGTGTCTATGTGAATTCTTTGCTGCAACCATGTAAGGATTGTTGCTAATTGTTGTGTGTCTATGTGAATTCTTTGCAGCAACAATGTACTGATTGTTGCTAATTGTTGTGTGTCTATGTGAATTCTTTGCTGCAACAATGCTAATTGTTGTGTGTCTTTGTGAATTCTTTGCTGCAATAATGTACTGATTGGTGCTAATTGTTGTGTGTCTATGTGAATTCTTTGCTGCAACAATGTACTGATTGTTGCTAATTGGTGTGTGTCTATGTGAATTCTTTGCTGCAACAATGTACTGATTGTTGCTAATTGTTGTGTGTCTATGTGAATTCTTTGCTGCAACAATGTACTGATTGTTGCTAATTGTTGTGTGTCTATGTGAATTCTTTGCTGCAACAATGTACTGATTGTTGCTAATTGTTGTGTGTCTATGTGAATTCTTTGCTGCAACAATGTACTGATTGTTGCTAATTGTTGTGTGTTTATGTGAATTCTTTGCTGCAACAATGTACTGATTGTTGCTAATTGGTATGTGCCCAAGTCTTGTTGCTCCACGCAAATGTGTTTTAATGAACTGCACATCTGAGAAATAATTTTGGGCGCATTGTGGGAAAACCGGACTTAATGCATGTGCGTAAAGTGTCGTCCCGGATTAGCCTGTCCGCACAGGTTAATCCAGGACGGCACTTTCCGCTTTTGTGGTATTTTCTGTTTCAAGGAAGTCTCTTCTAAACATAAATTCACTGTAGGCAGAAAGTGCCATCCTGGATTAGCCTGTGCTGACTGCACAGGCTAATCCGGGACGACACTTAACGCACATGCATTAAGACTGGTTTTCTCACGACGCGCCACATTTGGAGTTCCAGAATGTAAATTGTACCCCTATCTGATTTTTTATATTAATTCTGTTATAATTTTAAGTTTCATAGTTACATATATGCTGTGGGAATTATTTCCTTATACAGTAAACTTGTAACGATATTGAGCGGACCACTGGATTTACATCGTTATATACGAATTTGGTTACTTTACTTTTTATATAAATTGCATATAGGACTATGTATAAGGGAAAAGGGAAAAGACATAGAAATGCAATCAGTTTTTATTACAATTTTAAAAACATATTCTGAATAATTATCAAAAATTCTTTTTATTTTTCACGGCCTTTGGACACATATATAACGTTCTAATAATTGTGTTGAGTACGCCTGACATCACTAAATACAGCAAGAAATAACCTATGGTCTTTCTAAAGGTATCAAATGTTATTCACTACTTTTCGCCGAATGTATTTAACAAGCCAATTATAAGGGACAGTCACAACCAACACCATTTTTAATTGATGACAACAACCATGATTATCAAGCTGACTGTATAAGTTTTTCCCTGGATTGATGTTTTTCACACCTCGTACAGACTCCAATATCGTTACAAAAGGGGAATATTTGCAACTGGGCTGTACAAACAACATCCTTATACCCAAAACTTCGTTACGTGCGATATCGTTACAACCGATGTAATATAAATAGAAATACACTGCAGATCCGCTATATCGCGATCCGTTATATCGCGATGTCCAATATATCGCGAATCGGCGGTGGATCCCGATGTTTTTTTCATGTACTTCAATATTTTCCTATTACCAAATGCTCATAAATAAATCCAGTTTGATCCAGATTTTCGAGCCTTCACGGCGTCTCTTTTATTCACACTCTTGTAGTGCGACAAACAATACGCCGACTCGCTCATTGCAACATCAAAGTTTAACAGTTTGACATCAGCTTACAGCGCGGGTGCCACCCATGACATTGTCCTTTCACTGCTGTCGCTCTATTTAGCACCCGAATTACACGCAGTCCACGTGGATTATGTATACAGTAACTGTATGTCATAAATCAATACTGATCTATCTGAATGACAATAACGTAATTGATACGGCTTATCTGTTTCTGTTTTGTTTCAGGAGAAATGCTAACCGCATATCGTTCACGATATAGACACCTAATTTTGTTACTGTGTGCTACAAAACTTTTATACAAAAGTAAAGATCTAAATGTTCTCTGCGCTACAAAGTTTTTATATGGCGATCAATACACCCACGCTTTCCATGCGGACGACGTGACGTTGTACATGCTTGTCAGCAATTTTTCGCGCGCTTCTTTAAACAGAACAAAGAGTTTACACGAAATACATGTGTGTTGTAATTGTTAATAGAATTTATGTTTACTTCACGTGAATAGTGAAATTCGGATAGGCGTTTCGGACTTATATTTTTATACACGATTTGAAATTTATTCAACGGAATTAAAGGAATAATATTATATTTATATTTTCATATACAAATGGAATATTTTATATATGGATTTAATACATAATGGATGTTAACTACATTGAAAAGGGTGAGTTATTTACTTAATTACATTTATGTTTGAGATCGGGGAAAAACAGGCTAGTGTATACATTTATATCTACTGCATGGCCTGGCAAGCTTTATCGGGATCCGGATATATCGCGATCGCGATCCGTGGACCCTGCGAATCGCGATATAATGGAGTTACAGTGTGTATAGGGATCCAGCCCGTACCTTGGACTCAGCATCGTTATAAGTGATATAACGCTATAACTGATATCATTTCAAGTGGAGTTTACTGTACATGTAGTAAACTTGGCATTCACGGTTGTATAATTCATGCAGATTCCAAATATGTCAAGAAGGCAGATCACACCCTATGACGAGGGCCCCAGCAGGGACTATCTGCAGTATTTGGCCTCAGAAATGCAGAATGGTACTGATGCTCACCCGCTTGGAGCCTCTCCTGAAAATAGAAAGGTGAAGGCCAAGAAAAAGAGGTCTAGAACTAAAAGTGGCATGGATGACAGTGAAAAGGATCAAAGACGTTTGTCCGAGTCTGAAGTCGTAGAACGAAGCCCCAAAAGGGTATCTGAGAGTTCAGATGTAGCTGAAAAGAAGGGGAAATCCATCCCTGTTGACGACTTCTCATCTAATAAAAGCAATTCTGTACGTAGATTTTTATTTCCTTGTATTGTTTGGTTTCGCATCATAATTTGCTTTGTTATAAAAGGGTAAATTGCTTTAATATTTGATGTTGTTCAAGTTGACTGGTTGTTTAATGTGCCTGCTGAAGCTCCATAAGTCCTGTAACTATGAAAGTTGGTAAATTACATCTACATCTTCTCATTAAAGGGGCGTATGGACCCGCCAGGGGGCAGAGCAGTTTTCCTTATATGGCTATATTGAAAACTTTAAAAAAATTATTGTCCGAAACCACTGGCTGGATTTTAAAATAATTTAACAGAGATGTTCATTGGGTGACCCTCTACCAATGTTTTTTTATATAATTTTCATTTTCAAAAAACATTGCCGTCAAGGGGCAGGGCAGTTTTCCTTCTATGCTGTATTGAACATTTTAAAAATCTTCCTGTCGGAAACCTATTGCTGAATTTTGAAATAATTTTACAGAAATGTCCCTTGGGTGAAAATACCAAATTCATTCAAATCATATTGATATTTTATAAAACATCGCTGCCAGAGGGCAGGGCAGTTTTCCTTATATGACTACATGTATATAGCAAACTTTGAAAATCTTCCTGTCCGAAACCACTGGCTCGATTTCGAAATAATGTCACAAAAATGTTCCTTGGCTGACCATCTACCAGATTTCTTGAATAATTTAGATTTATTAAAAAACATGGCTGCCAGGGGACGGGACTGTTTTCCTTATATGGCTTCTTTTCTGAAACTACTTTTTTGAATTTGAAATAAGTTTACAGAAATGTTCCTTGTCAGACCATCTACCAAATTCCTTCAAATTATTTTGATTTGCTAAACAAAACATGGCTGTCAGCAGTCCATTGTTGTTAACTGTTGTCAGCTTCACTTCAAACATCTTATAACAAGCGATTTAATTTTACAATATGATTCATTAAACTCAGGTGTGCGACCCAGGGCCATTTTGGCCCTCTTGTTAGTAAATGGATTATCCCCTCATTATTAACTAAATTTAATTTACATCAGTGACTTGCTTATTTCTTCACTGGTTCAGTTTCCATCAATACCTGCATGTAGTGTTCAATGCCTATATTAATTATTTATAGTATGTAATACAATAGCTAAATTTAGACTTTATCTATTTTAAGATTGTTGTATTCACTGACAATTTAATTATTTCAATAACTTTCATATTTTTGGGTTTTACCAAATATTGATTTTTGTTTAAATGTCTCTTATTGTGAGCAATAACTATTCTTGAATATCATTTGTAGCTCAGAGACCTGTGAAATTTTGAGTAAGATTTACAATTAATGGTTTTCTCAAGCACATGCTATGCATGGTTAACTACCCTTGAAAGATATATTGTGGGTGGATAAAGTCCACTGCAAATTGCAGTTTAGTTTGATATGTAGGGTTTGTGGTGTGACACCATACCGGGTCATATCTAGAGTAAGACATATGTAGGGTTTGTGGTGTGACTCCATACCGGGTCATATCTAGAGTAAGACATATGTAGGGTTTGTGGTGTGACTCCATACCGGGTCATATCTAGAGTAAGACATATGTAGGGTTTGTGGTGTAACTCCATACCGGGTCATATCTAGAGTAAGACATATGTAGGGTTTGTGGTGTGACTCCATACCGGGTCATATCTAGAGTAAGACATATGTAGGGTTTGTGGTGTGACTCCATACCGGGTCATATCTAGAGTAAGACATATGTAGGGTTTGTGGTGTGACTCCATACAGGGTCATATCTAGAGTAAGACATATGTAGGGTTTGTGGTGTGACTCCATACCGGGTCATATCTAGAGTAAGACATATGTAGGGTTTGTGGTGTGACTCCATACCGGGTCATATCTAGAGTAAGACATATGTAGGGTTTGTGGTGTGACTCCATACCGGGTCATATCTAGAGTAAGACATATGTAGGGTTTGTGATGTGACTCCATACCGGGTCATATCTAGAGTAAGACATATGTAGGGTTTGTGGTGTGACTCCATACCGGGTCATATCTAGAGTAAGACATAGGGTTTGTGGTGTGACTCCATACCGGGTCATATCTAGAGTAAGACATATGTAGGGTTTGTTGTGTGACTCCATACCGGGTCATATCTAGAGTAAGACATATGTAGGGTTTGTGGTGTGACTCCATACCGGGTCATATCTAGAGTAAGACATATGTAGGGTTTGTGGTGTGACTCCATACAGGGTCATATCTAGAGTAAGACATATGTAGGGTTTGTGGTGTGACTCCATACCGGGTCATATCTAGAGTAAGACATATGTAGGGTTTGTGGTGTGACTCCATACCAGGTCATATCTAGAGTAAGACATATGTAGGGTTTGTGGTGTGACTCCATACCGGGTCATATCTAGAGTAAGACATATGTAGGGTTTGTGATGTGACTCCATACCGGGTCATATCTAGAGTAAGACATATGTAGGGTTTGTGGTGTGACTCCATACAGGGTCATATCTAGAGTAAGACATATGTAGGGTCTGTGGTGTGACTCCATACAGGGTCATATCTAGAGTAAGACATATGTAGGGTTTGTGGTGTGACTCCATACAGGGTCATATCTAGAGTAAGACATATGTAGGGTCTGTGGTGTGACTCCATACAGGGTCATATCTAGAGTAAGACATATGTAGGGTCTGTGGTGTGACTCCATACATGGTCATATCTAGAGTAAGACATATGTAGGGTTTGTGGTGTGACTCCATACAGGGTCATATCTAGAGTAAGATATATGTAGGGTTTGTGGTGTGATTCCATACCGGGTCATATCTAGAGTAAGACATATGTAGGGTTTGTGGTGTGACTCCATACAGGGTCATATCTAGAGTAAGACATATGTAGGGTTTGTGGTGTGACTCCATACCGGGTCATATCTAGAGTAAGACATATGTAGGGTTTGTGGTGTGACTCCATACCGGGTCATATCTAGAGTAAGACATATGTAGGGTTTGTGGTGTGACTCCGTACCGGGTCATATCTAGAGTAAGACATATGTAGGGTTTGTGGTGTGACTCCGTACAGGGTCATATCTAGAGTAAGACATATGTAGGGTTTGTGGTGTGACTCCATACCGGGTCATATCTAGAGTAAGACATATGTAGGGTTTGTGGTGTGACTCCATACCGGGTCATATCTAGAGTAAGACATATGTAGTGTTTGTGGTGTGACTCCATACAGGGTCATATCTAGAGTAAGACATATGTAGGGTTTGTGGTGTGACTCCATACAGGGTCATATCTAGAGTAAGACATATGTAGGGTTTGTGGTGTGACTCCATACCGGGTCATATCTAGAGTAAGACATATGTAGGGTTTGTGGTGTGACTCCATACCGGGTCATATCTAGAGTAAGACATATGTAGGGTTTGTGGTGTGACTCCATACCGGGTCATATCTAGAGTAAGACATATGTAGGGTTTGTGGTGTGACTCCATACAGGGTCATATCTAGAGTAAGACAATTTTTGTGTGACTGCACATTGCCATGTGCTCAAATAGGGTCATTAGTTTTCATTGAGGTTAACTATTATTGATTATTCTGTTAAAATAGCTTGTGCATTGTTGTTTCAAATAATATTTTACAAGATTTTCAATGCTGTTATTGGGCATCCGTATTAAATTTCCTTAATTTACTTTCGAAATATAAAATTCTAAAATGAAAGAGTTAACTTGATATGTGCAGTGTTACCTTTATTTAATAATAAATAGTATTTTTTTGTATTTTGTAAATTGTTGTATTTGTGTTTAGTTGGCATTAATGTGTTAATATGTTATCTCCCGTGGGCCTTCCCAGCACAGGAGTTGTTAGTTGGTCAGGCGGACTGTCAATGACTCTTTTGGTTGGTTGGGCGAGTGTAAACATAATTTTAGTAGATGGTGATTTTCAGTTCAATTCAACAATTCAGTTGTTATATAACAGGCACAAACACGAAAGGCCCCTAACACAGAATCGTCCCCCTTGCCAGATGTCTCCAGAAAAGGAAACAACAACAACAACACTAACAACAACAACAGTGGTTGCTGTAGCAACACTACTATCCCACCTAACGGACAACTACAGCCCCCGTCTATCGAAGGACACAGTCACAGTCTGCGAGACATCATGCGAGAGGAAGAGACCAAACTGCAGTCACCTGTCAAGGCACCCAGGTAGTTTGAATAACTTTTCAACTCATACAGTACCTAGGTTGATGATAAGAAATAAAACTTGGTAGCTAATTTGTGCTAGTCTGCAAAAATACCTGTCATTTTGAAATATTTTACCCAGAAAACTGTTTAAAACGTGCCTCACTTTCAAATAAATTTCAAACTTTTAGTTTGGTTGTTCTAGTCTGTTTTAGGAGCGATTGCACTTTACCGGTACGCATCAAAGTATGGGAAATTATGTGACAAGCTGCTTTAATGGGCGCACGTTGCGCGCTAAAACAGCACGCTAAAAGGCGACTTTGGCGCCATTAATAAGAGGCGCGAACGAGCGCGCCGATTCCTTAAAAAGGCAATAAAATGGAAAAATAAGGCCATTTCGAACTCCTCGTCCAAAATTAAGTTAAAAACCTTTTGTTTTAAACCAAAGTTATTAATAAGAAATTGAATGAAAACAAAAACGAACCCCTTCTTCCGTCTTATCAATGGAATTCCAAAATCGTGACGTTTTGGTCACGTGACATTTCCAATACTGCCATGCGATCAATTCTTGCATTCTGATTGGTCTAGAGTTAATGATATGCAGAACGCGTCATTTTGTAAACAAAAAAACAGCTGATTTATGTCAATTGTCATTTCTGTCATGCCTTTTGTTTATGATGATTTGTACGAGTTGTGTAGGGATAAAAAAAATTTAATTGAGTGGTTAAACAGAGAAGGACTGTTAGGGGACTTCAGTGGAGTTTGTTGTAAGTGTTTGGAAGGTTCTGTAAGATTAGTCAAGGATAGTTCTTACTCTAAAGACGGCCTAGTGTGGCCGTGTAGTAGCAGGACCTGCAACAAGAAGATAAGCATCAGGGAAGGTTCCTGGTTTTCTGGAGCCCATTTGCTGTTGGAACAGGCATTGAAGTTGACATACTACTGGGTGTACAACCTACCAGGAGACTACATCGAAAGGGAACTGAAGATTGGAAGTGAATATACGGTGGTGGACTGGAAGAATTTCGCAAGGGAGATTTGCTTAGAGGTCTTGGAGCAGGACAGTGAACAGATTGGTGGGCCTGGAAAGACAGTAGAAATAGACGAAAGTAAGTTTGGAAAGAGGAAATACCACAGAGGCAGGAGAGTTGAAGGTGTTTGGGTGTTTGGCGGAATAGAGAGGGAGTCAAAGAGGTGTTTTTTTCAAAAGTAGAGGATAGATCAGCAGCAACACTCATACCAGTAATCAAAAAGTTTGTGAGGCCTGGTACCACAATATTGAGTGACTGTTGGAAGGCCTATTCATCACTAAAGGCGGAAGGGTTCATTCATCTAACTATCAACCACAGCATTGATTTCAAGAATAGTGAAACAGGGGCTTGTACCAACCTCACTGAGTCAACCTGGAATGCTGTAAAAAGGTCACTGCCAAAGACAGGGACACAAAAAGAGCTCTATGACACGTATTTGGTCGAGTATTGTGTGAGAAAGAAGTATATTAAAGATTCTGAGGACAAGTTCGGTTTATTTTTTAACCTGATAAAGCGCGTCTACCAGTGTCAGCAGCGAAAACCATAAGCGGCAGCAGCTGACTTCAATGCTAGTGCTGATTTATTCGATGAATAAGGGAGGATTTTTATATTATTTATTTGATGTTTTTGTTTATGGGGGCTGCCACCCCCACATTCCCGCTTTATTGAATTATTATATATTTTTTTCCCATAAAAATGTTATCAAAATGTGACAACCGCTACGTTGTTTACAAACAAAATGGCGGCGTTATTTTTGCGTTGCTGACGACGAGCAGGTGCTCGAAATTTGAATCCAATATGGCGGCGTACCGGTAAAGTGCAATCTACCCCTGTTTTACCTTCGAAAAGAGTGTTACCGAAGAACATATTTAACATACATTATTGTAATTGTTTATATGCGTCTGTCAATGTAATTCTGACAGTCCTGTAATTGGAACAGAATGCGTGTTTGCAATGATTCACATTGAACTCTGACTTATGTCCCAGTGAAAGGAAGGGTAAATTTGACTTATTTCCCAGTGAAAGGAAGGGTAAATTTGACTTATTTCCCAGTGAAAGGAAGGGTAAATTTGACTTATTTCCCAGTGAAAGGAAGGGTAAATTCTCCTGGAAAGACGTGAAGAAGCAGCAGCAGCTGAAGCAGAAAGGGCCGGCTGTCACGGAGGGTCCCCATGTGGAGCCCAAGTCCCCTGAGGCAAAGGAATGCTGGGGAGCCCGACAGAGCCCTTGGTAAGTGTCACGCAGGCCCGTATTCTTAAGCTCCTTGGTAGAAGTATGTCTGAGTATTAATTCTGAATCCCTCAGTGTGTTTTAAAATATTTTATTCTTGTAAAGAAGGAACATTTGCTTCTTGTTTTTTGCCATATTTTGGACAGGAATTCTTGACTTTTACATAGAAAATAGAAAATCTGAAACTGGGATATAAATTTTCTTAAGCTTTATGAATACCGGCCCAACTATTGGAATAAGTATTTGCATTGAATAATGCGTTATTTAATAAATTTTCAGTTTTGATTGAAATAAATGGACATTTAAAATGCCTCATGCATTAATTGGAGATCAAAATGATTGCATACTACTTTATCTTCACCACAGGGGTTGTTCCAGCACGGAAGTGCAGTCCTTCCGCAGTCTGATGGTAGAGGACCAGAAGGCAAACCGGGGCCCCCTCGCAGTTGAGACGGCTGCTGCACGTATGGTGAAAGCACCTGCGTCCGGGGAGGGCAGTGTTGGTCTCACGAAATCTGCTGCCAAGACTCAGGGGCCAGTGGTCAGGTATGGAGAGAAGACTGGAATATTTACCTCCGCCTATGTGGTTATGTTTTTGCCGGCATTGGTTTGTCTGTTAGATAGCAGTTTTAAACAAAAAGTTATGGATGGATTTGCATGACATTTTCTGGGAAGATTGGAGATGGACCAATGAACAAATTATTAGATTTTGGGTGGTGATAAGAATCAGTTTGGATTCATGAATTGTTTAAGGAATCTTTATAGTCAGGAGATTGCCGCACTGTATGGTTCACTAGTTGCACAACACACTGGGAAATAAGCTGCCTGGATGGCGGTCTGCACTTCCTGTGTGCTTTCATGTTTAGTTGATTTGCAGTTTTTGAAACTTTGAAAAATCTATTAGATTGTTATATATATAAAACAGTAGTCAGAATATCAAAAGTGACAACTTTTCTTTTTGGATAAAACAAAGATATTTACTGTCACATAAAATGTTTAGTAAAATATAAAACTGCATGGTCTTGCTTGTATAAGATTTGCTTGTTTATTTTCTAATATTAATATCTGGTCTTCACATGTGGTCTTCAGAAATTTTCAAAGTTTACAGTTTAATAGGTTCTTAGCTGCAAGTTTGATAATATTTTATGTAATTCCATCCTTGAAAATGTTCCATGTATGGTGTTTACAACAGCTAGGGCTTGCCTCTCAACCCAAAGACCAAGCCAAGCCCCAATGGTTCATCAGTGCAATTAATTTCGGAATTTTCAAGTTTAATAATATTTTAAACATAGAACTTATTCCTAATATTGATTATTTTACCTGTCATTTACCACAGCTGGGGCTTGCCTCTCAACCCCAAGGCCAAGCCGAGCCCCAAGGTTCAAATACCCCCTGGTACAGTCCCCTCCCCCCGAGGCCCAGTGAAGAGCCCCACCAGCCCCCAGTCCCCCGACAATGCCTGGGTGGGCGGAGTTGCCCAAAGCCCGCCCCCCAGGGTCTGCAGCTTCTCTGAAATCGTGAAAGATGAGGAGCAGAGAACAGAGACCCTGACCAAGGCTTCCAATAAACCACTGTCTCTTATACAGGTACTTTTGATAGAAATTTTTATTAATACAATATTTAAGAAACTCATCATTGCTTGGGTTAATCATTAAACAAACATCAATTTAGTACACATACTTTTGGATAAACCACAGTCTCTTATGCAGATATACTGTGGATAGAAAATTGTATTAATAAAATATTTAAGAAACTTGTTTTTGCTTGGGTTAATCATTGAACATAGTTACATTAATTTAGTACATATACCTTTGAATAAACCACATTTTCTTACACAGGTCTACTCTCCATAGAAAAGTTTATTATTAAAATATAAGAAAAAAGTCATCTTTATTTGGGGGTTAATGTTTGTTTTGCTTGACCAGTACTGAATATGTAATTCCTAATATATTTCCCTCTTGCTACGTTCCAGAGGGAGGAACAGGCTATACAGGACCTGCTGCGACACTACCAGGCCTCTAGTAACCTGGATGAAAGGATTACAGTGGAACGTGTCGTCAGGGAGTCAGCCACTCCACTGTGGAAACGAGAACGTATACAGTCATCGTGAATGACAACTTGCACAGATGATGACTTACTGACACTAGCTTGACAAAAAATGCCAAGAGTTGCCACCAAATTTCAGTGCATCTTGTTATCTCATCCATTAGAATTGTATTAAAACCATTGAATCAATGTTCTGGGCTCTTCTATATTAATGTATTTTATTGCTGGATAATATTATGTATGTTTTATCAGTGTTTTCTTAATAGCTTTTTTGTATCCTTTGTCACGTGTTTGTTCAGGGCTATTTGGTTCATTTGGTGAAATGTTGTTGAAATATGAAGTTATTTTTATGTGTTCTTTTAATATTTATGGTATGTTATGTTTATGTCAGATTAGTCAGTATTATTAGTAACATGTGTATTATATCTTGAAATTGTATGCCTTAATTGGTGTTGCTTATCAACACTATTGTGCTGTATCAAAATGTCAGAGCAATATTGGGTCACGTATAGGGTTTATTGGTTTATACCATAACAATCCATTTCATTATCTGTGTTTGTTCTATGATTGCATTTTGGTGGATATATCTATGTGTATATTATTGCAAGTGCAATAAACTGCTATTTCTTTTATTTGTGACGATGTTGATGATGATAACAATGATGATGATAATGATGATTATGTTGATGATGATGATGATGATGTAGTATGGAGCAGTATGGCCTTGACCTATGGACAAAGTAAATCAACATGTAATTATTTGTGATTCTGTTAATGGCTCATCTACTGATCATTTTGAGCGTGTATAAATGCTGCATATAAATGTCCTATTGAAATATCCATTGTATAGTAAACAGTGTTTACAGTTAGTATGTTATTATGCATCATTGTAATATATTCCCTTGTTTTGTCTTGTTCTTGTTAATGCTACGGTGGCAAAGTTGATTATTTTGTGCCATGAGGTAATGTTGAAAGAAAAAGTGTAATTATCAGATTGTTGTATCTAGTGTTTTAGATGTTACTTTTTATGAGCACACAGCAAAATGCATGTACTGTTATTGGATGGTTTGGATATGTTATATGAAGTGGCAAACATGTTCTTCATGTACGATCTTGAAGTTAAATTAAAAAGTTATATGTTATAGATAATCATTTATTATACATACATTGATTTTGGTGTTTAAGTCGTCATTTGATTGTTGTATTCTTCTGAAAGTTGTAATGGTGATATGCTTTTAATGTTGTTAAAACTATATGCCACTTATATTTGTTTGAAGCAGTGTTATACGGTGCTTTGTTATGTCTCTTATCCTATTGTGTTAAATTGACCAGTAGTTTATGAACTCCCATGTATGTAGGTGTGGACACGTTCTTAGTTCTATATTTGTAAATTATTTAATCATTGATATTTGATGACGATTATTCCATGGTCATTATTAATGATCGGTACTTCATGTAAATAATTTTATCTTTGATTTTTGATGAAAATTCGTTCATGCGCATTATTGATGGTATTTATGTAAATAATTTCATCTCCACATTTAAACCAAATGTTTAAACGTGATAATTCCTTTAAAATGTTGTCAGTTACATGACTTGGCCACAGAGATGTGATCATGTAGTTATCGTATTTTATCATACCACTATGCTGATATCGGCCTGATACAAAGGTGTCTGATAATTTTTTTTATATCAGGTCACTAGCGTTTATATCAGTTAATGTTTGGAGGTACGTCGTATTATTCGGAATCAACTATAAAGTCAACAGTTTCAGTAAAGATGAATCAGATTAAAAAAAACAAACAATTTGATACCAAGAACGTATATAGTGTATTATTTTTAATCGTCATAAATCACAAAAACTTTATTTTTTAAATATTCACATAAACCCGCACTTTGGTAGTGATATGACGTCATCTATGGACCACAATAAATCATCCATACAAATTTATTTCAATACATTCATAATGAATGCACTGAAGGTCACTACACAACATCAGTTTATGTTGAACCAAAAACATTATTACCAAAAATTGAACGCACTATAGTCAAATACTGTCAATATTTACACGATCTTGGAAATGTCAATTTCAATACACAACTCCAAAATGGCGTCTCCAAACAATTCGGCGTTGTGTGTTCTCTGATGAACTTGATCGTTGCAATTCATTTCAGTTCGCATTTTTAGTATTTTATTAATGAGCATGCGTGTAATATATGTATTGATAGTGAAAACAGTTCACTTATCACTACAAAATGTTAATAATAAGGTATTATTCAGTGAACTTTTAGAAATCCATAACTACATGTACGTGAACGTGTAAAAGTCGGCTCAGCAAAATCAGCGCCGCCCTTAGTTTTTAAATATATAAAAATCAGCTCGTTTGGTGATATTTTACGAAAAATGTGGTATGATAAATAGAAAAACTGGTTTTACTGCCTGGTCTTGTGTAATATATCAGGTTCGGCACGAATAAAATAACGGCTCGGAAGGCTTGCCATTGTATTATTCTAAGCCTCACCTGATATATTACACAAGACCAGGCAGTGACCTGTTATTCTGTATATATGTGAACTAGTGTGTCCATCAGGTCCTGTGCTGTTTTGAATGTATTTACAACAAGTGCTAGTTGTTCATGATTTGTGCATCAGTGTTAATTTGGTGCATGGTTATAATTGAAATAAATCAGAACAAAATCTGCCTGCAGTTTTGTTTCTTAATGGCACCTTAAAGAGCCTATCTAATACCATAGGTGTGCTGATTCTTCACAGAAACAAAGTAAAAACAAGAAACGTGGAAATTCCACGAAAAACCAAATTTTTTGAATGAAATGCATAAAATTCAGCATAATAATTAAAGAAAGTTCTGGGTGTCATATGCAATCCCAAGCAAGGTCTCGTTATAAGGTATTTATGTATGAAGTTTCATTACAATACCGAAATGCATTCTCAAGTTATTGAGCAGTAACCGTTTTTCTATTTTAAGTAACATTGACCTTGACCTCGTCCACGCCCTATGCAATCCCAAGCGTGGTTTAGATATAAGGTATCTATCTATGAAGTTTCATTCAAATATCTGGATGCATTCTAAAGTTATTGAACAGGAACCATTTTTCTATTTAAATTAATGGAAACCTTGACCCCATCCACCCCTCATGCAATCCCAAGCGAGGTTTCGATATAAGGTATCTATGTATGAAGTTTCATTAAATATCTCTATGCGTTGTCAAGTTATTGAACTAATTCCGTTTTTCTATTTTTAGTAACGGAGACCTTGACCCCACCCACCACATATGCAATCTAAAGAGAGTCTTGATATAAGGTATCTATGTATAAAGTTTCATTAAAATATCTTGATTCGTTCTCAAGTTATTAAGCAGAAACCATTTTCTATTTTTAGTAACGGTGCCCTGACCCCACCCACCCATATGCAATCTCAAGCAAGGCCTCGATATAAGGTATATTATATATGTATGAAGTTTCATTAAAATATCTCAATGCGTTCTCGAGTTATTGGGCGGAAACAGTTTTTCTATTTTTAGTAACGGTGATTTTGACCTTGACCCCACCCACCCTATATGCAATCCCAAGCAAGGTCTCGATATATGGTATCTATGTATGAAGTTTTATATAAAATATCTCAATGTGTTATTGAGCGAAAACTGTTATTCTATTTTTAGTAACGGTGACCTTGACCCCACCCAAAGCACATGCAATCCCAAGCCAGGTCTTGATATAAGATATCTATGTTTGAAGTTTCATTAAAATATCTTGATGGGTTCTCAAGTTATTGAGCAGAAACCATTCTTCAATTTTTAGTAACGATGACCTTGACCTTGACCCCACCCACCCCATATGCAATCTTAAGCAAGGTCTCGATATAAGGAATATATGTATGAAGTTTCATTAAAATATCTTGATGCGTTCTCAAGTTATTGAGCGGAAACCATTTTTCTATTTTTAGTAATGGTGACCTTGACCCCACCCATCCCATATGCAATCTCAAGGGAGGTCTCGATATAAGGTATCTATGTAAGAAGTTTCATTAAAATATCTCGATAAGTTCAAGTTTTTGAGCGGAAACCATTTTTTTATTTTTAGCAACGGGGACCTTGGCCTTGACCCCATGTACCCCATATGCAATCCCAAGCGAGGTCGCGATATAAGGTATCTATGTATGAAGTTTCCTTAAAATATCTTGATGCGTTCTCAAGTTATTAAGCGGAAACCGTTTTTCTATGTTTAGCAACAGTGAACTTGACCTTGACCCCACGTACCCTATATGCAATCCCAAGCGAGGTCTCGATATAAGGTATCTATTATGAAGTTTCATTAAAATATCTCAATCTGTTCTTGAGTTAGAGAGCGGAAACGAAAAGTCGACACCGCCACCGCCCAACGACACCCCAATCTAATAACCGAAATTTGTCTTCAAAAAATTTGGTTAAAAAGTGTTTAATGTTTGATCATGGTAACTGACAGATCCTAACTGGGTAAATCTGAGACAAAGTCTTTCCAGAATATGAATGTTTTTAAATAATGAAACAATATATGGCTAAATGCATTGTGAGGTAAACCTTGTTGATTCGTCAGCAGCATGCCTATTCATTTAATAACTTTTAAAAAAAAAGAGAGAGACAGATCTAGAATTAGAAAATATACTTGTTGCTTCAAAGGACCAAGGGAAAACTGCAACAACTTCTAGTAGCTAGAGATCTGATAATGCAAATATATTTATAATTGTTACGCTGCAGTTAACGGTTTAAGAACCCCTGCAATTTTGTTGGCAGTTTACAAGTTGATAAAACACAATTCAAAAAGGATATTAAACACTTCTTTGTCCAGTGCAGCCATGTTCAAGGGTGTATGACTTAACAGCAGAAACCCACGGATAGCCACGAAAACCTACTCAAACTAGCAGAAACACACAAAAACCCAAGGAAACGCATGAAAACCAACAAATGCTTTTGTTGACAAAACAGCATTTACCCTCGAAAACCTGCTCATCCAAGATTACCTTAATGGCAGCCCCAACCCTTGGTAGGTTTTCAGTTTAATTATGGTTTTTGTGGGTTTTCGTTAGTAAAATGTGGTTTCCGTGGATTGTTGTAGGTTTCTGCTAGGCTCAGTCAAGATAAAAATTGGCCAATTCTGTTGTTGTCATTTTATAGATTCTCAATGTTTTAACTAAAACAAGTATTGAATGCTTTGTGCAGTCCCCTGGAGTTCAGAAACAAACAAAAGGATAGTTGAAAATAAAATGAATTGTGGCCTAGTAATCCTCAAATAAGCGTATTAAACACTGCGGTATTGGCACCGTATTTTTTCTGCATTAAATACACTTTTAGTACACTAAGTGTATTGTTTCTGTACTTTTTCTGCATTTTTTACAAAAAAGTTTATTAATGCGCTAGAAATACACTTCAAATAAACTTACAATACAGTTAAGTGTATTTTTTGAAGAAAAAGTGCATTTTTCATGGAGAACAATGCACTTAAAATGCACTTAAGTGTGTTAATGCAGGGAAAATGCCGAAAAAAATACACTTTTTTTCTTTAATAAGCGTATTTTTTCTGTATTTTCAAGTGTATTAAAGGCAGAAAAAATATGGTGCCAATACCGCAGCGTATACTACGTATTAAATGCGTATTCAATACACTTTTTCATGAAGGGTTAACATTATTTCATTTGAATTTTGTAGCTAGGGCCTATATTCACCAAGCTCAGTAGGGAAAACTCGGGTATTTAATTTTATTTCAAGTTCCTTTAGTCTCTAGCTGTTTCATGTACAGGTCTGTTTACATTATAATGTCAAAAACTAGCAAATATTGCCTAGATGTTTTAATACTTTACCAGAAATCATTGGATTTTACATAGAGATTTTTATTTGAAATTTTCACTAAAGCACAATTTAAGTTAAAATTTCCTTTAGCAGCTTTGTGAATACTGGTCCAGAGAGCTTTGTGAATACTGGTCCAGAGCAGTTATCTCAAAAGCATGTATTGCCACACCATAATTTATCTTATTACCCAAATATAATGATAATTTTATCTTGCACCAGAACATAGTTTGTTACTCTTGTGATAAAATATTATTACGATTCGCTATCATATGATTAAACACTTAAGAAATCAGATAGACCTAACTGCTGAATTGAGGTAAAACAGAGTAACTAGTATCTCACAGTCATCAAAATGTATATTAAACTGTGCATTAATATACCTTTTGCCACTAACATTTTAAAGACAAATTGTTAAAAATACTGTGTTGATTTTCTCATGTTTCATGCTTTCCATGAATAACTGTACTTCTAACGGTAATATTAACTGTCATCAAAATGGAAGTCATTTTAAGGGCCGTCTATAAAACATGTTAACATTATTAGAAGTTTACAATATATAATAAATTCAACAATTTATAAACTAAAAATCACTTGGTAAGTTTTTGTCCACCAATAAGTAAATTTGCATGGAAAAACCACGCCAATTTGTGTATAATTTACCTATTTTTTTCTCCATTTGCTGTACCAATCTTTTTGTTCCATTTTGGATACTAGTATAGATTTATGAGACGACCCTTAAACTTGAAACACTTTACTGACCACAATAACGGGATTCTCCATGCAAAAATCAGGGGGTTAACATTCCTTTGATGGGAAACTAGGACACCCAATGTCTTTGAACTCCCCAGTTATTGTTAACAAATGTGGCGTGTCGTGGGAAAACCGGACTTAATGCATGTGCATCAAGTGTCATCCCGGATTAGCCTGCGCAGTCCGCACAGGCAAATCCGAGACGACACTTTCCGCTTTTGTGGTATTTTCTATTTCAAGGAAGTCTCTTCTAAACATGAATCCACTGTAGGCAGAAAGTGCCGTCCTGGATTAGCCTGTGCTGACTGCACAGGCTAATCCCGGATGACACTTTACGCACATGCATTGAGCCCAGTTTTCCCACGACATGCCTCAAATTTATTTCCCTTCATCCAGCTTCATAAACACTCCACAAGCTTTGCCCTGTGCTCCTTTGTTTAAAATAGGCCATTTATTAAGCATGTGATATCTAAGTGCATTATTGGCATTTGTAGAAATGTATACTGTATAGAGCAAAATTTAAGTGTTTTAAATTTGCGCTGTCATAAATTGGCGCTTCAATAAAAGCATTACTAATCAATGTGGCCGGGCCCGGCTCGCTCAATTGGTAGAGTGCTGGACTGTCAATCCAGGGAATGAGTTTGAATGCCAGCCCGGCTGCATAACTTGTGTGGGGATTGGTCATGAAATTATTTCTACGGCCATTCTCCCCCTACCTCTGATTCAAGTAGCGCAGTTGTCAGTTACTGACATAAGTATGTGCACTTACAGTTACAGGTATGTAAACCGCTTAGATCGGCTAAGCTTGCTCAGGAAGTGTGAGTAGGTTAACTGACTGCCGTGATATGTCTGAAATAGTGTTAAAAAGGCGAAAAATCCAAACAAACTATTCAATGTGCATCTACGAACTTTTGTTTCTGTAATAATGATGAGAAAATGTGTGATATTGGTCATGCAGCTTTGTTTTGTCCTGGCTAAATAGTTTTCACACATTCTTCAAGTTGCTATATACATACTTTTAATACACTGTAGGACAAATTTTAAGTGTTAGTTCATTAAAGTCTGTCACAGTGTTTTGACAAAATGTTTAACACAAAAGATAGTTATATAGACCATACATGATACAGGGGTTGTTTATATTAATGTCTAATACATCTGATATGGCGCTATCGTGGTTGACCGGCATTATAGCCAAAATTAAACCTCCCGCCATAGATAGTATTTATAAAGTACTGTATACAAGATATCCGAATCTATCTTTACAATCAAAACAAGGCAACAAGGTTATCATATCTACATTTTATTCATAATTTTATTTATGCATGATGTATACATACTCTTTTGAATACATGCTAAAAGAAAAATGATGTTTAACAAAATACATAACAACCATAATAATGTCCAATTCGTACTGAAAAAATTGTACACCGAACAAATACTGAAACAAATCACAATGAATCTGGAATAAAAGTTGTCTGATTAATTGCACATCAAAATTACAAAAATGTCATACTTGGCTTAAGCAACATATAATTACAGTCAATGACGTACTCGCTAGCAAAATGGACGACAATAAAGCGTAATTAATTTCTAAGATGAATTACAAGTGCAGTTAATCATTGTCCTTAGCCAGGAAAAATTATTTGAATGTCAAACATACATGCATTCTGTAAATTAAATTGCCCTAATTATAACAAATCATCATATAATAATGCTACACATATGTAAAGATGTTACAAAGGAGTGTGCCAACGACATTACCAAAGTTGCAAACAGTGGCAAAAACTCACAATTCTGGAATAAAAAATAATACTTTATCATGATCATGAACTTTGTACATAATTGTAACACAAACTTAAATCCAATAGTTATAAGTATGTTTTTACAGATACATTTAAAACATTACTTTCAACACTGAAATCAAACTAATTTGTAATGTCAAATAACTGTTCTTCAAAGTTCACTTGATGTTTGGTTTCTTATAAGGCCTTTTGTATATCACTTCTGTATCAAATTCACTTTCGATTTCTTGTTCACATTCATTTTACAACTGTGCTGGCATTACTGTACTCTGAAAAAGAGATAATAAACATATATTGTAGACAATTAACTTTCGTGCTCAGGTGAGCTAAAAATGCAGAAAATTACAAAGGTACAGTGGAAGACATCTATAGAAATGGCAACAAAACAATTGAAAGGCTGAAGGCAAAACTGTGTAACCAAGCAATCCACGAACCTGTTTCTTGGCCTTCAGTTTGTCAATCTTCTCCTGAATCATCTGTCCGTAAACTGGGTCGGCCTGGGCGAAATTGCCGATGGCTCGTTTCTGGATGAAGTCTTGAGCCCCGATCAAGTGGTTGGCTATGTTTGACGTTAGGTTCTCACGTTCCGCAGGGGACAAGACCTGCAGACAAACAGGCAATGTGTAAGTGCAAATGAAAACTATACATTATAATACAAATTAAAAAAATGAACTTAAAATTTGTCCCCTGAAAGCCAGAAGGGGCTATCAGCTTTCTTTGCACATATGCTGATAACACCTTCTGGCTTTCCAGGGACATACTGTATTTTTTCAGTGCATTAAAACTAGAACTTTCAATGCAAGAAACATGTACCACACAACGCTTTGACAGACACTGCAACTGCAATAGACAAATTGGGCATAAGTACAACGCTACATATGTGGTCTCTCAATTCTGTAAAGCTTGTACAAACCACAAGATGAAAACTTAGGGCTCCCTCTAGCTGAAAAAATTTGTTTAGCCAAATTTACGGAATTACATTGAAATCCTGTGGGTATTTCATAGTGTTTTAAGAAGAAAAAGTTGTAGCCAAATATATTTTTCTTTAGCCAAGTGGTGAAATTTGTAGCCATTGGCTAATTTGGCGAATGGCTGAGTAACTGAGAGCCTCCACAACTGAGAGCCTGAGAAACTAGAGCCTCCACAATCTTTATAAGACTGGTATAATTTGGAGGATTGAAAAAAATACTGTTAATGAAAGACACATTTTGTACCTATTGTTCCTCCATCATTAAGGCATCTTTTAATAGATAATTATCATAGTGACACATGCAAAATGAGCACATTAAACTTCCATGCAATACAATTTTTAAATCAGACATAACTGGCGATACATATGCTACATATGGCTATCATTATCTTCCATCCAGCTGATAAGCCTACCTTGTTGAAGAATGTTCCCACTTGTGTGAAGTTGTCGTCGTCAGCGGTGTTGTAGCGCCCGACCTGGCCGTTGGAATACTTGTCCATATGCTCCAGCCACTTCTGGTCATCCACCGGTCCACTGAAACTGTTCGGGAAGTAATTGGGTGCTCCTCCTGAAATGAACATGCATTGAAGAAACTATTTTCAATGAATGTCTGTTTATCAACTTATAAACAATGCTTCGGAGTAAATTGTATTATTTGTGCAGAGCTCCAGATAAGGCTTTAGCCTAAAGGGTATATTACCCCCTGATTGTTTTGTTAAAGGGTATTTTACCCACAGTCCGCCAGCTTTAAAGTGTATCTCAGAAATTTAAAGGGTATTTTCATTTTTTATACAAGATCAAAAGAGTATTTTATGTGCTAGTTATATATAAACACATTAATATTGGCAAATGGAATAAACTGAATGTAGACAATAATCTGTAGGTCTATATACTTTGTACTTTTTTTCAGTGCAAATCCTACAATATAACCTGATTTCTGGTCCTTCTTGCTTGACAAATAGCCAATGATAATTCACCTTTAATCGATTCAAAGGCTAATTTCCACCATTAACTGAACTGGATAATTGGTAAAACCAGTTATGCAGTTTAAGCAATTAAAAGACATTCAGAGATTTGAAATGCGTAATGTTACGCACTGGGCAGATTTTCAATGCGTTTTTTTTTTAATTTCAATGCGTAAATACTCTTATCTGGAGCTCTGCTTTGTCTTTAGTAAAGTCTGTGAATGTGAATTAAACATGAACATTTCTTCAACTGGGCCTTATCACAACAGCACTGAATATAAGTTGAGTATTTTAATGAAATGTTAAATCAATAAACTGAGATATCCATTGAAGGAATGAAATGCTACTAAAAATTCATACTTCATTTGAAGAACAAGATTCTGTGTTTGATGAACACACATGCCCCCGGTTGGTGCTGGGTAGCCCATTTCTTAGTCCAAATTAGGTCAAGGTCAAAGTGAGGTTCGGTGATATGGGTGGATTGGGGGGAACGGTCATAAGTAAAAACTGTGTAACTATCCAAGTGTTGTAGTAAGCGGTGTTGGTGCTAGACAAAACGGTAAAATCTAGTCAACCGAGAAATGGCACTTTTAAATTATTATAAGTCCTAATTAGTTCAAGGTCAAGGTCAAAGTAAAGTTGGGTGATATGGGTGGATTGGGGATGGTCATAAGCAACAACTGTGTAAGTATCCAAGTGGTGTAGCAAGCGGTGTTGGTGCTAGACGAAACGGTAAAATCGACTTAACCTTGTCACAGACGGAAGGACGGGCGGACAGGACGATCACTATATGCCTACTGCATCAAGATGCCAGGGGCATAAAAACCGAATGTTTAAGTTGTGAATACTCTGTCTATACCCACATAATAAGCATGGTTGACTTTTTCAAAACATTTAAATTATTTGAACAAAATAAGAATCCTAGTTCAAATTAAACCACAAAACACATACAAGAGTAGGGGAACAAGCCTAGAAATGGAAGTGGGTCTGCTGACAAACTGACGCGATTGTTTCATTGATTTTATAATACGATTTGTTCATGTGTCACTATTGTTCAACGACAGGCATAGAACTTCGCACATACCTTGGTTATCATTGACACACTGAGGACCATCCCTCTGGTAGTTTCTCAGGCGAGCATTGTACGGGCAGTTGACAGGAATCTGCAGGTAGTTCGTGCCCAGCCGATGTCGGTGGGTGTCCGAATAGGAAAACAGACGACCCTGGAATACAGAATATATATATTATGTTTAAATCATACTTGCTTACACTTGAGAACAAATGAAAAATGTGCTTGAATATTTCATTGACCTCAAGAATGAATATTCAATTTTTTGTTTCAAACTCATAGCTAAATGTTAAAGAACATGTTTACACAATCAGTTTCAGTAATCACTTTCCTATACAGATAAGAATGCAGGTAAAATAACAGACTGTTTCTAATGTTTTGGTCACCACATAAACATATAAATAAGTGAACAAACATTTAATCAACATATTTAGAGTATTTTTTTAATGTTAAAAAAAATAATATTAATTCAACAAAACATCCAAAATTATGTTAGACAATTTACTTCACTGGTCAGGTGTCCACACAAGTGTAATTTCAAACAGGTGTAAATCTGTCAAACTTGGACTCACCTTCAACATCTTGTCAGAGCTAGGCTCCACCTCTGGTATCATGTGGGCGGGGCTAAACTCACCTGCAACATCTTGTCAGAGCTAGGCTCCACCTCTGGTATCATGTGGGCAGGGCTAAACTCACCTGCAACATCTTGTCAGAGCTAGGCTCCACCTCTGGTATCATGTGGGCAGGGCTAAACTCACCTGCAACATCTTGTCAGAGCTAGGCTCCACCTCTGGTATCATGTGGGCAGGGCTAAACTCACCTGCAACATCTTGTCAGAGCTAGGCTCCACCTCTGGTATCATGTGGGCAGGGCTAAACTCACCTGCAACATCTTGTCAGAGCTAGGCTCCACCTCTGGTATCATGTGGGCAGGGCTAAACTCACCTGCAACATCTTGTCAGAGCTAGGCTCCACTTCTGGTATCATGTGGGCAGGGCTGAACTCACCTGCAGCATCTTGTCAGAGCTAGGCTCCACCTCTGGTATCATGTGGGCAGGGCTAAACTCACCTGCAACATCTTGTCAGAGCTAGGCTCCACCTCTGGTATGATGTGGGTGGGGCTAAACTCACCTGCAACATCTTGTCAGGGCTAGGCTCCACCCCCGGGATCATGTGGGCGGGGCTGAAGGCACTCTGCTCCACATCTGTGAAGTAGTTCTTGGGGTTGCGGTTGAGCACCATGCGCCCTACCGGGATCAGCGGGAACTCCCCTTGCGGCCAAATCTATAATAGTTGTGCAACGTTTTAAAGGGACCTGTTCACAGATTGGCAAATTGACAATTTTCAAAAATTTTGTCATAAATTCCAAAAAGAAATTATACACTAAATATAAACAAGCGAAATGACACTCATGACTAAGAAATATATTGGAAATATCATTTTGTTTATGGATAATTATCAATTGAAATGGATAAAATTATAAAGCGTTTGTATTTTGAAGAACACGTGTAACATTTACATAGCGTTAAAAATACACAACCAAATGTATAAGTCTGAAATGGCAAAGTGGTTAGCGCATGAGATTTAGTACCTCAAAGGGATCGGATTCGAGTCTGGGCGAAGGCAATTTTTAATTTAACTTTTTTTCTAAATGTATAAAATTTGTTTTAGATTATTCCAGATGCTGTTGTTTCTGCAGTAAAGACATTCAAAGACATTTAAAAAAAAAAGAAAAATCTGTGAACAAGTCCATTTAAAGACAAATCTAAATATTGATGTTTAAGGTTGTTGTACAGAGGACAAAAACTTCAATGATTTTAAATGTAATTTACTATTACCACCATTATCATTACAGCAGTATCATCTATCATCATCAGCAGCAGTAGCAAAACCAACACTAACATCTCTAATTCATCATCAGCATCATTGTCATGGCATTATCGTCATCATTATTATCATCATAATTATCACATTCATTTCACCATCAATTAAATTAAGAAATTTGCTACATAAAAATCATTAATGTGTTCAATACTATTGCAGAACAATCCACTGTGTTTACAAACTTAAGACAAACCATTTCTCTAGCCTAGAGACTTATTTCATAAATAACACAACATTTTTAAAATGGCATTAACATCTGGCCTCACAAACACCAAAATTCTCAATCACAAACTATTTCTCAACTTAGCATGTTGACCAATGAAATCCAGTGTTACAAATTGGCTTTGAATTCCATAGGCTTATATGTTTTAGTTCAGACTATGTTTGGGATTGAGAACTTTCGTATTTTTGAAGCCTTATTGCAGTTCGGTGAATGCTACTTCTATGTTAGCGCTACCAGTAGGCAAAACAGCCGCCATTAGCTAAGAAAATTTCTAAAAATATTTGAAAATTAAACAAATTTTCACACTTTCAGTGAACAGGTATATTTGCACCAATAAAACTTATTGGTTACTGATTCAGATTTCTTTACGCCAATCTAGCACTTGCCTTGGTCAGGTCAAAGGGGTTCCAGCGGAACTTTTCAGCCTCCTCGTAGGTCATGACCTGGATTTTCAAGGTCCACGAGGGGTAGTTGCCCTCGGCAATGGAGTTATAGAGGTCACGCATCGCGTAGTCCGGATCACTGCCTCCTAGTTCCCCAGCCTGGTCCGCACTCAGGTTCTTGATGCCCTGGTCACACTGTAAGATCGGTATATAAACAATACAGCAGGCTGCAACCATATGGGAATAAGAAATATACACTGCAGATTCGCTTTATCACGATCAGTTATTTTGCGATATCCAATATATCGCGAATCGGCCATGGATCCTGATTATTTCATTTCATGTACTTCAATATTTCCCTATCACCCGACTTTCATACACAAATCTAGTTTGGTCCAGATTTCACGCCTGCATTCAATCTTGTGTCCATAACAACGTATTTTCACTACTGTCACTTTAATAAGCAGATGAATTACATGCCACCCATGTGGAGGGTGTATACAGTAACTGTATGTCATAGATCAATACTGACCTATCTGAACGACAATAACGTTATCAATGAGGCGTAACTGTTTTTTTGGTTTAAGAGGAAATGTCAACTGCACATCATTCGCGATACAGATGCCTAGTTTTGTTCTTCTGCACTATGAAACATTTATACAAAAGTAAAGATCTCAAAGTTCTCTGCGCTACAAAGTTTTCATTTGGCAATCAATACACCCATGCTTTCCATGCGGATGACGTGACGCTGTACATGTCATCATATTTTTCCCAGAACGAAGGATTTACACAAAATATATGTGGCACGTCGTGAGAAAACCGGTCTTAATGCATGTGCGTAAAGTGTCGTCCCGGATTAGCCTGTGCAGTCCACACAGGCTAATCAGGGACGACACTTTCCGCCTACAGTGAATTTATGTTTAGAAGAGACTTCATTGAAACAGAAAATACCATACAAGCAGAAAGTGCCGTCCTGGATTAGCCTGTGCATACTGCACAGGCTAATCCGGGACGACACTTTACGCACATGCATTAAGACTGGTTTTCTCACGACGCGCCACATATGTGCATTGTAATTGTAGAATTTGTGTTTATGTCAGGTGAACAGTAAAATTTGGATAGGTGTTTCCTATTTCACATTTTTTCTATGCGATTTGAAATCAATTACAAGGAATAATATTATGTTTTCATATACAAATGGAATATTTACATAGGGATATAACACATAAAGGATGTCAACAACATTGATAAGGGTGAGTTAATTACGGTTATGTTTCCAGATCGCGAAAATAGGCTAGTATATACATGTGTATCTCTATGTATATGATCGAATGGCCTGGCAAGTTATATCGCAATCTGGCTATATCGATATTGCGATCCATGGACCCCGCGAATCGCGATATGATGGATCTGCAGTGTATTGTTTTCACTCTTTACTTCAAATGATTATGATTTATTGCCACAACCATACCAATATGAATATATATTCCTTACTCTAAGACATAGTTTCAAATTGTGCTATAGAACTGTACGATGAGCATTATTAAAAGCAACAAGAAAACAGAAGGTGATGCACCTATAATTTATATCGCTATATCCGAATATCTTTACATCCGTAATTAGGCAACCAAGAGCATGGACAAGTATATAACAGAGTTGCAACACCTATCCTTTTACAAATACGCATTAAATTTAGAACTATGTAAAATGAAAAAAAGCATCAAGACATGCAATCAGTTTATGGCAATTTAATATAAAAATCTTTCAGATAAAAATCACCACGATTTCTTTTTTCACAGCATGTGTACCCGTATATAAGGTTCTAATAATAATGTTGGTTGCACGTGACGTTGTTAAATACGGCCAGAAGCAACCGATGGTCATTGTATAGATATCAAACTTTAATAGGATCAATAACCCACAAAGCTAAGTTTAATTAATTACCACTACACTGATTATTCAATCAGGCTGACCGTATACCTGATTACTCCACCTGATTACCCAGAGCACTGTTCTTCACACCTGATACAGACTCCAAATATTGCAATAAAAGAGTAATATTTGCGACTGGGCTGTGAAAACAGCATCGTTATACCCGACTCTTCGTTACATGTGATATTGTTACAACCGATATTACATCAATTTAAGTATATAGGGATTAGGCCGGGACCTTGGACTCAGCATCGTTCTATGTGATATATCGCTATAAGCGATATCGTTACAAGTGGAGTTTACTGTATTAATGAAAAAAAGGAAACAGAGAGTGACTCACCTTCCAGTGGAACTTGCAGTACACGGCCTCATTGTTCTTGCTGACGAGCTTGAACGTGTGGCTTCCGTAGCCGTTCATCTGCCGGTACCCGTTCGGTGTGCCCCGGTCCGAGAACAGAAATGAGACCTGGTGCGTCGTCTCCGGTCGCAGACTGATGAAGTCCCAGAACATGTCCGGGTCCTGACATTGAAAGAACAGACAAACTTGAAAATCAAGTCCTGACATTGATAGAACAAACAGACTTGAAAATCAAGTCCTGACATTGATAGAACAAACAGACTTGAAAATCAAGTCCTGACATTGATAGAACAAACAGACTTGAAAATCAAGTCCTGACATTGATAGAACAAACAGACTTGAAAATCAAGACCTGACATTGATAGAACAGACAGACTTGAAAATCAAGACCTGACATTGATAGAACAGACAGACTTGAAAATCAAGTCCTGACATTGATAGAACAGACAGACTTGAAAATCAAGTCCTGAAATTGATAGAACAAACAGACTTTAAAATCAAGTCCTGACATTGATAGAACAAAGAGACTTGAAAATCAAGACCTGAAAACAAGTCTTGCCCCACAGCATAACATGTCAGATGTCCACTCAATCAATGACAGGTAAGAACCAAGACTGATAAAACTTTTCCAGGGTAGGTGATTTCCACACAACCTTGCAACCATGTACAATTTGTTTAATAATACTGAATAACACATAAATATTTTTATTAGTTATGTGTGCCTTCACAAACAGTAAAAGATAAATTTTTAGCATGATTCTGTACGGTTTCAAAAGTGCATACTGCATAGTGCAATATTTCTGCGGTGCCAAATGTTGGCTTTTTTAAAAGTGTTTTCAATTGGCTTTGTTTATGTCCCTTTTAAAGTCGCTATATACAAAGTATTACTGGTTCTTATGAACACTGTAGGAGAAGTTTTATTTTATTATCACGTTCATTGTACTCTGCCATAGTCCTGGTGAAATGTTTAATACAAAAGATAGTTAAATAGACCGTGCATGATACGCGGGTTGCTTTGGATTATTTTCTGATACATCTTTCATGTTACAAACATTCCAATATTGTTAAATCTAAGTATTTAGGCACTACACTAAATAACTATTATTTTGACAGAGAATTAATCATATGCAGATTTTTTATTGGTCGTGTTTAGCATTGGCGCTATTGTGGATGACCGACACTATAGCCAAAATTAAACCCCCGCCAAAATTTGTACTTTGCAGATGACAACGTTTAGGTGCTACACTGACCTTCAGGTGCGTCTGTGGATTCCTCTTCTGGGTGTGAATGAAGCTCGGGAACTGAAATACAACAACAGTGTCATGGAGTGAGTGAACTGTGAAGCCAGTCCAAGATACGAGCCTGGGATCTCTCTGATATGGGGAGACTGCTCTCTCAACCAATCAACCAGGACCACTAGAAAACATTATGCCTTAGTCTTTTGTTGTAATTAAGATGCGAATGCATAATAATTAAGAAGAAATATCAAATTTAATTAATTACTTTCATAGATCTATTATAAAACTTCAGGAGACAATTTTTGTGACTGGAAAAGTTCATGAAAAAAAAACATTTGAGCCGCATCATGGGAAAACCGGACTTAATGCATGTGCATACAGTGGATTTATGTTTAGGAGAGACTTCCTTGAAACAGAAAATACCATACAGGCGGAAAGTGCTGTCCTGGATTAGCCTGTGCGGACTGCACAGGCTAATCCAGGACGACACTTAACGCACATGCATTAAGAGCGGTTTTCTCATGACGCGCCACATTTAAAGATGTAGACAATAGAATCTATCCATAGGCAGAACCATCCTACCAAGAAAGGGTCCCGAATGAAGAAGATTGGTGTGTTATTCCCGACCAGGTCCCAGTTTCCCTCCTCCGTATAGAACTTCACAGCGAACCCTCGAGGGTCACGTGCCGTATCTGCAGACCCAGACTCTCCACCTGTCACCATGACAACAGTTACATTTAATACCAGTTCCAGTTAGAGCAAATATGTCGAACAGATGATTTCCATGCAATTTCAGCTTGATTATCATAATAAAAATATTGAAACCAACATGGTGCTATTCAATATCAACTGTAGACCTGTATATTAAACTTAAAGGGACCTGTTCAAAGATTGGCAAATTGACAGTTTTCAAACATTTGTTTTTTTTGTTAGTCCAGATGCTTTAGTTTTGCAGTTAAGATAATAAATGGCATTTTTTGGAAATTTGAAAATCTGTGAGCAAGTCCCGTTAAGGAAAATTTCCCTGAAACAGTCTGGGAAGAAAATTATGTATACAGGGGAGACGTGTCCTTTATTTGGCAACCCGGTATGTTTCACATGAGAAATAATTGGACAATTATAATAATGATGATGCTGATGATGATGATTATGGTGGTGATGATGATGATGATTATGATGATGGTGGTGGTGATGATGATGATGATGTTGTCTCTGTATATTGTGGGTGACGGTTGTAGACATATTACGATGGTGTTTAGCTCTGAACATGGTTTAGGTGGGTAAAACTGAAATATTGAGCTTTAGGGTATTGACAAGGACTTTCTAAAACTTACAAATTTTGGTCTAATTAATACTCACCGACAGTGGAAAAGCGAACAACCAGTGGTGTCTTCTTGCCAACAAACTCAAATGGCTTGAGCTTCGTGTACTTGGTGACGTCATGGGTGCACTCAAAATACCCAAAGGCACCTTGAAGATACAGGAAAGTGAAACTTGTACACTTTATACATCTTCAAAAAATACATGGGAGATTATAAAGCATAAGTACAACTTATTCTAGAGTATTGAAACACAAACTGGCAAGACTACTTACAATCATTATAGCTTGCTTACTTTTAGTGTTGAAAATCTGATCAGGACTATAAAGAAAACATCAACAAGAGCCATGCCACTGTTCATTATGCACCTATCAATGTTTGGGCAGCGGCGGGCATATAGGGGACTTTAGACTGAAAGCAATTTCTGACAGGCGGGAATTTGACATGCCGAATGATTCCGTGTCCAGGGAAATAGACTTTGTTCGGATTCTAGATGCCGGTAATATTGGCCCCCAGGCCATTTGATACACCAAATAAGCATCCCCCATTGAGGGGATTTAGACAAAAATGTTTGGCTCTAGGGCGGGGAATTAGATCCACAAAAGTACAATAAGTCAAATTCCCTGGGATTTTTGCCGCTCCCCCCCCCGCCCCTCAGGGAAAAATACTGATTGGTGCATAATACACTAGTGAAAAGCCTTAAAGATGTAGCAATGTTCTAGGTAAAAGGATCAGTAAACAACCGGGCCAACAATTATAAGGAAAATCAAAGAACAGAAAACAGAAAGTGTGCTTCTGAAACAAGTACATGTATTGGGACGTACCCGTACTTTCTGATAGTTAAACTAATCTATTATGTTTTTGTTTACTATAAACGTTTTCTTAACAAGGCCACTTTATTTTTCATTGAATATTAGCAAAAAAGTCAATATTATGAAAAATACCTGAAGTATCATATAAATCAATTTTCGTAGTATGAATGTGTATATTTGCTCACACAAATGTCACATGAAAATGCAATCCCATAAACAACATGACATAGTTGAAAACCTTGTTTAAATGAATCGTAAACTCTACCATAGCCAGTGATTTTTATTTTTGCTAATTTTAGTGCCTTTTAAAGGCAGTTTCCCCTGACAAAATATCCTCCATTTTTCCTCAAAATTGTCAATTTCTTCCCCAAAGAAATGTATAGTACTTTACAGGTTGGTGCATAAATAGAAAAACAATTATTGAATATGCACAATTGTCATAAAAGATGTTCAGTACATTAAAAATCTGAACATATTAATCATTAAAAAAGCAAAATAACCACACATATCATGAAAAATAAACTTTTAAAAACTTTCCCTATTGTGAAATTTGTCGCTATAAAGTTCCCAATTTCATGGGCACAGGCAGTTAGAAAATTTTGAAAAAAAATCACTGATAGCAATGTACAATGTGCAAGATGTGCAACCGCTGAATCTGATATGTTTCGTGTTTTATAAACCCTTAAAGCAGTTAAACATGTTTAACTGTGTTATCAGTGCATTTTGATAAGAATGTAGACAACAGCCTTACTCTGACCTTCTAAGTTACATGTAAACGTTCTAGATTTTGAAAGTCCATGAGTGGATAAAATTAGAGTATGCAGCTAATCAAATATATCTCACTTGTTACATTTGGTTACTGATAAGAATGTTATAAGAAACCTAAAAAATACTGATACTGGTACACTGTAAGTACTTTTATAAATTTATATTATGTACAAAACACAACATTTTAAAGGCTGATATGTGAAACAAGGCTTGTCACATGATGTGACGTATGCCCACGAAGCATTTGCTTGTCAGAGGAACGCAACACAATGTCAGTTACATGTTTGCAAAAATTACGCTTCCTACAAAAAGAGTTATGGCCCTTGTGCTCTACATTTCCTCTCATTGTCCTCTATCATTATATGAAGTTTCATTTGAATCCCTTTAATACTAATGGAGTTATGCTCCGCACAAGAAAATTAATGCTTCACATAAGAAAATAAAACAAAGGGCAATAATTCCGTAAATAATGAAGGAAGAGTTGTGGTCATTGTGCTCTGCACTTCCTCTCATTGTCCTCTATCATTATGTGAAGTTTCATTGGAATCCCTTCAATACTAATGGAGTTATGCTCTGCACAAGAAAATGAATGCTTCACAAAAGGAAATAAAACAAAGGGCAATAACTCCCTAAACATTGAATAAATAGTTAAGGTCCTTGTGCTCTGCACTTCTTCTCCTTGTCCTCTATCATTATATGAAGTTTCATTTGAATTACTTCAATAATAATGAAGATATGCTAAGCACAATTAAATTAATGCTTTACATAAGGTAATTAGGGAAAGATTTAGAGCAAAATAGCAGGGTGCTGCACCCTGCTCCTTTTTGCTTCCCCCCTGCTGCCCCTCTGGGCTGGTCAACACAGAAATTTTCACTATCTTTTGAATGTTAACATACTTTAGCAAATGTTCAATGACAAATGAATAGATTATGCTTAAAAACCTTACTTACAAGCATTAGACTAATAAATACACTGGATTTAGCAAATTATTAGAAAATGTCGACAGACTGGTCTGGATTTCCACCCTACTTCTTTTTAGCAGCACCCTGTACCATTTGTGATCCTAGATCTTTCCCTAGGCAATAAAACAAAGGGCAATAACTCCATAAATATTGAAGAAAGAGTTGTGGTCCTTGTGCTCTGCACTTCATCTCATTGTCCTCTATCATTATATGAAGTTTCATTTGAATCCATTTAATACTAATGGAGTTATGCTCCACACAAGAAAATTAAACAAAGGGCAATAACTCTGTAAATATTGAAGAAAGATTTATGGTCCTTGTGCTCTGGACTTCCTCTCATTGTCCTTTATCATTACATGAAGATTCGTTTGATAATACTAATGGAGTTATGCTCCGCACAAGAAAATTAATGCTTGAAATAAGGAAATAAAACAAAGGGAAAAAACTCAGTAAATACTAAAGACAGTGTTGTAGTTCTTGTGCTCTGCACTTCCTTTCATTGTCCTCTATCATTTTATGAAGTTTCATTTGAATCCCATAAATACTAATAGAGATATGCTCCGCACAAGAAAATTAAACAAAAGGCAATAACTCTGTCAATATTGAAGAAAGAGTTGTGGTCCTTGTACTCTGCACTTCCTCTCATTATACTCTATCATTATATTACATTTTATTTAAATCCCTTCAATACTAATTGAGTTATGCTGTGCACAAGAAGCGTGATGGATGGACGGACAGATGGACGAACGATGCGATTACTATATGCCCCCGAAGTTCCCTTCACGGGCATAAAAAAATAAGTGCTACAGTCTGACGAATGTCATATAATTGTAGGTAAAAATTACTTTAAAAGGTTGCAAGACAATTCAAAGAACAATTTATTACATGTATGCCCCTTTCCATGCACCACTTGCAACTATTTCCAATAAACAGTCGACTTGCCACTATGACTTGGTGATACATGTTCAAGTCTTTCTTTCAAGTATCAATTCCACTTTTTTACCTGCCCCTTTTCGTTCTTTTGCATGCACCACTTGCAAAGTTCTACCAGTATTTCAAACAAACAGACTAATTGGTCAAACATGTTATGCCACTCTCTTATATCAACTCAAGTTATTACCTGCCCCTTTTGCATGCACCACTCTCTCTGGGATTCTCTCCCTGTTAAAGTGTGCCATCTCGTCAGTGAACACGAAATCCTGCATCAGCAGGGGCCCACGGGGCCCCACCGTCATGGAGGCCGTCTTGGTACCCACAAGGGAGCCAATACCAGTGGTCATGGTGTCTGGGCTCTGTAGAAATATATCAGGTGCTGTGTGTGTGTAATGCGAAATTTGGTTTTACAGAACTAATGTTGCTGTAAACTACTAAGTCAGAATTGGAACCAACCACATATATGTTTCAATAATCTGTTGTATAGTAAAGTAGGAATTTGCTAAGTTTTAAATAATAAAAGACAAATTAACTAGATCTAATATAACAGGCCTTTTTCTTATCTTTTGGAAAGAAGTACCTGGTTAGAAATTGGGAATTTCTCAATGTACAATTTGCCAAATTGGAAAGTATTTTCAGATAAATCTTGTTTGCAGTATCAATTTCCATTGATTTGTTGATAAAATTGCATTATATATCCAAATGTCAATGTAATTTTTAATGTCTGTGTTATAAAAATATTTGTTGATGTAATTTTCTTCGAGACTGCTATAAATGTCAAACAAAATTATGTAGCAGAGGGGAATTTAGTTCTGAATTGGGAAAAAGCAACCATATCTTGCATTGGGAATGGGTCAGATATTCTTACCTGTGAGGGTTATAGAAAAAGGCCTGAATACAATAATATTTGCAACTGATGATTTTATAACTGAAAGGTGCAGCACACTCGTATGAGATATGGGATAATTGGCGCCTGGGCAAATACTTGCCAGTGTTTTTTTAGGGCCAATTTGGGGCCGAAATTCTGCCCCTTTCCCCCGCTAAAAAAGTATATATTTTTCCCCTATATTTGCCTTAAAATTCCCCTCAGAATGTAATCTTTATTTTGAAAAAATTTGACCAAAATCGGAAGAAATTGACTAAGATAGAGGTATTTTCGTAAAAAATCCCTGCAATCTTTCATCAAACCAATTTAGTGCATATTCTAAGTTATCATTTCAAGCAAAACAGTTGATAAATTTTTTTAACAAAGTAGAATATTAGTATGTAATAATGCTTTTCTAAAAAAAAATTATTCCCCTTTTGCCGTAAAATTCCCCATCTGAAGGGCCCCGCCATCTTTCCCCCAAAGGTGAAAAAAAACACTGCTTGCATTTTCTACATTTGTAAGGATATACATTTTATCTCAAAAAGAAGGAAAAAGATTCTCATCATCGGGGAGAATGTTTTTTTTAAATATTTGATTTTGCGACTAAGCTCTTACTGGACATGCCAACTTGCCTGACATGCCCCATGCAACAACAGACTTGAAGTTCATATTCTTGTTGAGTAAGAATGTGTTTATTAATGTGTAGAAACCTTAAGTAAATAATCCTCCAATAAGGTGCCTTGAATGGCATTTGATAAGACACATAAACGCTACATAATCATTGCCTTAAATATATCCTATAAATATTACATAACAAAAATATAAAAAAAATAGTGAAAAATATTCATGCCATTTGGCATTTCTAAACAAAGCCATAGACAATCACTTATAGAAGAATTGTGTATTATAACATATCAATATGTCGGGCTTAGAAATGTTTCAAATCCAACATATACTACAACGCATTACTCTTACAAGCAGGGGTTCATTATTTAGAATTATCTGTCACTGTCTGGGGCACAATCATGAATAAAACCTCACGTAGTTTGCATCAGTTTCAACACTACTCACCCCCTGTGTCCTTTTAAACTCTTCCAGTTGGTTCGTAGCCTTGTCTCTGCCTGCCATGTTTATATTTTGTCGATTGTCAATCCGTAAACAACCCCAAACCTCAAAAGTAATCTTTGTTGTGTCAAGTTTGTCCACCTGAAGCCTTGACCTCTTTTCTTGCTTGTACAGTGCGTTTCCGACGACGCAAAATATTTTCAAAATGGCCGAAAATGTTCAACTTGGACGTCTAGATGGAAAAGTGGCGCTGATTACTGGTTTGTTTGAAATATTACCGTTAAAGCGAGTGCCAATTAAAGTAACTGCAAAATTAAAACTGTCATAGTCAACAAACTTGAATGACATGTTAAGTTTCTTCGTAATTTTGCGTATAGCACAGGTACTTGACACAATTTTTTTTTCCTTATATCTATAATAAAATTCTTTTATTATAGATATAAGGGTAAAAAATTGTGTCAAGTACCTGTGGCGTATAGTGGTTGATTTTCAAAGAAACGGGCTAGGTCGCACTCCATATTTAGGCTACATTCCACCAATTAATTCCTAGTTACAGACTGATAGCACTGTGTACATACCGGTCAAAGCAGACTTGTGTACATTGGCGCAACATATTCTGGGTAATTAACTACTTTTGTAATGGTTCACTGCCCACGTTTGAATTTCAAATCAGTTCATTGCCCAAATGCGGAATAATAGAAAATATGATGCAATTAAGCAAATACGCCTGTTGAAATGTTCCCAAATGTATTGACACAACCAGGTCACATTTACTTGATGAAGAATTTTGATTTTTGAAGTAATTTTATTGACTGTTTAGTAATTTTATTGACTACTACGTCCCAGAGGAAGTCAGGAAGTTAGTCAACAGTTCAACGGTATGAAGATCCGATTCAATAGCCGTGACTTCACAACCACGTGGCAAGACCTAGAGAAAGGAATAGTCACAGGCTGTACAGTTTCCCCCATATTGTTTGTCATGGGAATGAACATTATTATGCAGGCAGCAGAGAGAGAAACCCGCGGACCGAAGATAAAGTCTGGCATCTATCAACCTGCGAACAGAGGATACATGGATGACCTCACAATCACCACCAAGTCCCACATACAGGCGCGATAGGTGTTGAGTGCACTGGATGAAGTTGTTACCTGGGCAAGAATGAAATTCAAGCCGAAGAAATCCCGCTGCATGATCATTAAGAAGGGTCGCCTTGCCAACATCAAACTGGTCATACAAGGAGAAGAGATCCCTTCAATAAAGGAAACCCCATCAAGTGCCTCGGAAAGTGGTATGATGATTCCCTGAGTGACCATAGAAACATAGAGAATACCAAGAGACAAGTGACTGACTGGCTGAACAAGGTGGACAAATCTGGTCTTCCAGGAAAATTCAAGGCCTGGATGTACCAGCATGGTATCCTGCCACACCTTGCTTGGCATCTTACACTCTATGAGTTTGCCATGTCAAATGGAGAGACAATGGAAAGAGCCATCAACCAGAGACTTCGTAAATGGTTGGGTATACCACCAAGTTTTAGCTCCATTGGCCTCTACAGCAGAACCAGTCAGCTAAAGCTCCCTCTATCATCAGTTGTAGAAGACTTTAAGGTTGCCAAGAGCAGACTGGTGATGACACTCAGGGGCTCAAAGGACAAGAAGGTCAGTGAAGCTGGAGTGGTCACAAGGACAGGACAGAAGTGGTCAGCCAGCACATCAGTGAGCAGAGAGCATGCTCGAACTGCGGGATGTGATAGGCAACACCTGTATTGGCGGCCAAGGTCTAGGGACAGGACACTTCCAGCAATGGTGCAAGGCCAAAGGGAAAGAGCAGCGTGATATGGTGATAGAAGAGATCAGAAGAAATGAGGAGTCAACACGGAAGAGAAAGCAGTAGAGCTTGGAAAGCAAGGAGCCTGGACAAGATGGGACCTACCACAGCGTCAAGTCACATAGAACGACCTGTGGAGAATGGAACCAGTCCGGATCAGCTTCCTACTGCGATCGGTGTATGACACCCTACCATCACCGACCAACCTGTGTACATGGAACCTCTCTGATGACCCATCATGTAAACTGTGTGGAGCATGAGGAACCATGAGACACATCTTGTCTGGCTCTAAGACTGCCCTGCAGCAGGGAAGATACAGATGGCAGGGAAGATACAGATGGCGCCATGACAAGGTATTACAGGTCCTAGCAGACGTGCTGGAGAGGGAACGAAGAACCCAGAGACCTAGGGTAACAAGTGGTCCTAGCAAGATCCAGTTTGTAAAACCAGGAGAGAAGAAACCATCGTCACCAACAAGTCTGCATGGTCTCCTACAAGAAGCAGCATCATGGGAGATAAGCAGAAACTTGTCTTCCCAGATGTTGTGCAGACCAACCTGAGGCCAGACATTGTGATATGGTCTACACAGAGTAGGAAAATCATCTTGGTGGAAATAACTGTGCCATGGGAGGAAGGCTGTGAAGAAGCTCATGAAAGGAAAAAAGCCAAATATGCTGAGTTGGTGGAAGTCTGCAGACAGAGAGGGTGGAGTACCTGGCTATTTCCAGTGGAGATTGGTGCCAGAGGCTTCCCTGCCCAGTCAACTTGGAGGCTACTCCAGAAGATTGGTGTTACGGGAGCCAAGAGGAAGAGTGCAGTCAAATGCCTAGCAGAGGCGGCAGAACAGGCCTCCTGCTGGCTTTGGTGCAGGAGAGAGGAGCCCGCCTGGGGATCTAACAATAGCGGGCAGTGACTGTTTATGACAGGTCACTGCTGACCCCGCCAACCTTAGGACATAGTGGACATAGGGGTCGAAACGTCTGATGACGGTTGGAGTCCACCTGATGACGCTCATTGGTCTCCAGGTCTCTCATTTTATCATCAGCGCAACAAGACTGAAACAGCAGTCTGATGTTGATCAACAGCAGTACGAACACTGTATTTCTACAAGGGATATATATTTCACCACTTTGCTATCGGGTTTGTTCAGAATTTCAGAAAGAGCAAAACTTTGCTGTTGATCAAACCATCTGAGTATCGATGTCTGTGACTAGCTATACTTCTAAACCTATGCAAACATTGAGCTACTTTTTATATGGGCAATTTTTACTGGGGAAGGACCATTTCTGTGGTGGAAATTTTTCCTTCTTTGTCTATATTGTTCCAACAGGATTTTGATCGCTACTGTCACGTCCCGAAATTAGATAGTTGTTGTAAGATTGCAATAGAAGTTACATACCTTGACAGATAAACCATTCTTAATTAATGTTCCATATATATTTGTATGAAAACACTTTCTTTTTTCATGCCTGAGCCATTTAAACCTACACACTATTGCATTTTTGAATAATCATGCTGTCCTTCACTGTGTAAACTTTAATCGATATTCTGCTTCGCTGAATGGATTGTGTCATTTTGATTGATCTGTCGATTCAAATAATAACTAAAGTTCGTCATCCGATGGGTTGAAGCTTTTGGTTGAAGTGTAAACAAGGCAAAATAATGGGGGGTTGTACATAAACGTAGTGGATTAATACACAAGTTTAAATTGGAATTTAACGCATGTCCGCATGTAAATTTCGGCACATGTTAATCAGTTTAGGTGTTGTTTAAGTAAAATACGTTGATTGATAACTCTATTGTCTCAAATAATGGACAGGTATGAAAATTTAAACTTTTAGGTTTCCATCACATAAAAGTTCTTTCGGCGATGAGACGTTCCAGCGAATTTAGCCCTATATAAAAAGTAACACTAAATTCGCAGCACGTCTCATGAATTAGTCTAGTCTGTGACATGACAGCTACTTTCAACAAACTACACTACATGTGTTAATTTAAAATTAAATAATTTATTAAACAAATGATTGACATAACAAGAATACACCTTATTATTGTTCTTAACGTTTTATTGTTTATTCATAATAATGCTTGATTTTATGGACTGTAGCTTTCCACCAAAGTCGTACAGAATCATGAACAAAAGGGTTTTCTATATACTAAGAAGGAATTTCGCACGTGCATGGCATAAGTAATTTTGTATGTTAGGTATTTTAGATAAGTTTTACTGACACTGTAACTGTTACCATTACATTTCAGGCGGTAGTTCTGGAATTGGAGCAGGCACTGCGAAGACGTTACCATTACATTTCAGGCGGTAGTTCTGGAATTGGAGCGGGCACTGCGAAGATGTTCTGCCAGCAGGGGGCTAGGGTTGCAATCACAGGGCGAAATGCAGAGAACTTGCAGAACGTGGCGGATGAATGTGAGAACATTAACGACCAGAAGGTGCTTTTTATGAATCTAGGTTGTATTATATATAAATTATTATTGCTGGTTCTTTTCTACAATTCTTTCATAAAATTATTATTTCTTAAACAAATGAATTCCATATATATATATATTGATGTACAGTCCGTAAAAATGAGAGTGAAAACTGTTATAAACATGGACTAATCGATACGGGTAAATCAGACGATTTTTAAATAGAGATGATAGCTGCCTGTTTATAAACAGAATATCACATTTCCCCCTATTTTCATAAAATGGTTATCCCCTCATTATCAACATAATTTAAACTGACTATATAAGTTTAACATTAGCTCATAATAACGTCAACAGCAACAACAAACTCATAATGACCGTACAATAAGAATTAATATGCTTGTTTGATATTTTTAGGCCCTCTGTATAATTGGAGACATTACCAAAGAACAAACTCATAATGACCATACAATAAGAATTAATATGCTTGTTTGATATTTTTAGGCCCTCTGTATCATTGGAGACATTACCAAACAACAAACTCATAATGACCATACAATAAGAATTAATATGCTTGTTTGATATTTTTAGGCCCTCTGTATAATTGGAGACATTACCAAACAACAAACTCATAATGACCATACAATAAGAATTAATATGCTTGTTTGATATTTTTAGGCCCTCTGTATAATTGGAGACATTACCATTGAAGACGATGTCAAGAGGATTGTACATGAGACTATCGCGTTTTATGGCAGACTTGATGTGCTGGTATGTCTAAACTTCATTTGTGGCGCGTCGTGAGAAAACCGGTCTTAATGCATGTGCGTAAAGTGTCGTCCTGGATTAGCCTGTGCAGTCCACAGTCAAGACAATGAAGTGTCTTCTAACCATAAATCCACTTTAGGCGGAAAGTGTCATGCATTAAGTCCGGTTTTCCCACGACGTGCACATTTTCTGTAACACTGAAATATACTGGTAGATCTACTGGGTGTATTAATTATCTGTACTGTGGTTTGTCTCAACATTTTATACATTTTACCGGAGAACATTGTTGTATGTACTACATGCAAATGAAAACCTTACGTCACTTGGAAGTTTAATATTTTAATTGCAGGTAAACAATGCAGGCATTGTTGAGCTTGGCTCAATTGAAACAACATCTCTACAGCAATATGACACTATCATGAACACCAATGTTAGGTGAGAGATGTTACATATTAAAGCAATTATTTGTTGCTACAATCCATTTTCTTGTGGTAATTGTCAAGGCCAATTTGTAATTCTTTTGGTGGCTACTAGCCATTTTCCAGTGGTAATGTTCAAGGCCAATTTGTAATTCTTTTGGTGGCTACGAGCCATTTTCCAGTGGTAATGTTCAAGGCCAATTTGTAATTCTTTGATGGCTACTAGCCATTTTCCAGTGGTAATGTTCAAGGCCAATTTGTAATTCTTTGATGGCTACTAGCCATTTTCCAGTGGTAATGTTCAAGGCCAATTTGTAATTCTTTGGTGGCTAGAATCCATTTTCTTGTGGTAATTGTCAAGGCCAATTTGTAATTCTTTTGGTGGCTACTAGCCATTTTCCAGTGGTAATGTTCAAGGCCAATTTGTAATTCTTTTGGTGGCTTCAATCCATGTATAGTGAGGTATTTTATGGCAAATTTATAATTCTTTAGTGGCTACTATCAATTTTCCTGTGGTAACTTTCAAGGCAAATTTGTAATTCTTTGGTGGCTTCAATCCATTTTCTTGTGGTATTTTAAGGCAAATTTGTAAGTCTTTAGTGGGTACTATCCATTTTCTTGTGGTAATTTTCAAGGCAACTTTGTAATTCTTTGGTGGCTACTAGCCATTTTCCAGTGGTAATGTTCAAGGCCAATTTGTAATTCTTTTGGTGGCTACAATCCATTTTCCAGTGGTAATTGTCAAGGCCAATTTGTAATTCTTTTGGTGGCTACTAGCCATTTTCCAGTGGTAATGTTGAAGGCCAATTTGTAATTCTTTGATGGCTACTAGCCATTTTCCAGTGGTAATGTTCAAGGCTAATTTGTAATTCTTTGATGGCTACTAGCCATTTTCCAGTGGTAATGTTCAAGGCCAATTCGTAATTCTTTGGTGGCTACTAGCCATTTTCCAGTGGTAATGTTCAAGGCCAATTTGTAATTCTTTGATGGCTACTAGCCATTTTCCAGTGGTAATGTTCAAGGCCAATTTGTAATTCTTTTGGTGGCTTCAATCCATGTATCGTGAGGTATTTTATGGCAAATTTATAATTCTTTAGTGGCTACTATCAATTTTCCTGTGGTAACTTTCAATGCAAATTTGTAATTCTTTGGTGGCTTCAATCCATTTTCTTGTGGTATTTTAAGGCAAATTTGTAAGTCTTTAGTGGGTACTATCCATCTTCTTGTGGTAATTTTCAAGGCAAATTTGTAATTCTTTGGTGGCTACTATCCATTTTCTTGTGGTAATTTTCAAGGCAAATGTGTAATTCTTTGATGGCTTCAATCCATTTTCTTGTGGTATTTTCAGGGCAGTTGCATGTTTGTTTGTTTAAAGACTTCAGAGTTTGACAAAACAAGTATACGGAATTCAGGAATTTTGATTTGGTACTTCCAAGTAATAGTTTCAGAATGGCTAAAAATGCCAATGTAAATTGGTTACATACTAGGCAAATAGCTAAAGGTTCATTTAATTTTTGTATATATACTTTAATGTTACATTTTCTGCTAAATAGTGCTTTACCACTGTAAAAACACATGTTGAAATATTCGTATAGTAAAGCATACTCAAGGTCCTTTTTTTTTTCAGGGCTATGTATCACATGACGATGCTGTGTACACCTCATCTAGTTGAGTCCAAAGGAAATATTGTTAATGTCTCCAGCGTAAATGGACTGCGTTCTGTGAGTACATCCAGTATTTATCAAACAAGTACATTTTTCAGTCAATCAGAGTTTAATGAAAAGATCACTAACCATTCTGTTGTAACCAGTCAGTTTAATATTCAGCTTATTTTTCAACATCGTCGAATACCCATGTATGGCGTTACAATATAATCATAAATGTAGTATACATAATGAATCAACCCTGTGTTACTGAAAGTGATTTTTCATATTGTGAGAAAATTATATGTACATAGTATTTCTGTGATTGTAAGTGATCTAGTCAGTCAAAATAGGAATCATGAAAATCCAGAGACATCATCAGGAGCGAAACCCTAACTACATACGCTGGTCCTTTATTTGAGGCAAGTAACCAATTGCCTTTACAATACAGGACAATACATACAACACAACACAAAACATAAAAATGATTAAAACTGGGGTCACCGCCTTGTAATGGTCAATGCAAAGCATTGGGGGTTTAAACCGGTTTAAAGGCATGCCGAACCTCACACTTAGCCCAGAATTAATCACAATACACACGCTTGTAAATAAACTTAAACCTCAAAGCATTGTAATTCAAAATAAATAGTAATAAAAGAGAATATTTATTCAATTGAATTACAATTTAATTACTCAATGGTTGAATGTTCACCAGAGCAACAGAATTGCAACTTTCTGAGGCACGATGAAATGAAGTAAATACAATTATCAGCTAAATCTCTTTTTGTTGACAAGATTTCAAAGACCTAGCATCATATAGTACAAATCACAGGTCATCGTCGTGCTTGTCAGCAAGAAGCCGTAGTACGTGGTGTAAAAGGCCAGATTACATAGTGCAACACTTAACACCTGGTGACACATTCAGTGCACACTCATGATGTCACTATCGTAAAAATAAATTTTGGCAGCGTCACACTGCAAAATAGAAATCTTCTACTCTCTTTTTCAAGACGATGACAGCAAGTCTCAGATTGGCCAAGTGAAATGTCAACAGATCATAACTTTCTACTGGGTTCGTAGGGATCTGAAATTCATGGAAAATAGGCTTCGTATGGAAAAATCATGGAATCTTGATCATTTGGATTTTATCATGGAAAAATCGTGGAATTTTCAAAAACTGTAATGTAAAGTTAAAAAATATCCTTCAAGATGCCTGTACGTGCATAAAAATGATCAAATCCATTGAAATACAATCAAACCAACAATGAAGATGAGCGTAATGATGGACAGACATGTAGAGTGCAGTGCTACAAGCAATTCCATTCTATTCTACAGGGCGCGAATCAGCCTAGACAAATAATTGTATTATGTAGATCAAATACAATGAATGGATATCAGTGTACTATTTTGACTGTAGTATGTTCTGATTTTATCATGAAAAACTGAGCTGTGTCAAGTAACAATCATGGAAAAATCATGGAATTTTGGTTTCAACCGTTTGTATGAACACGGTTTTTAAGCTTCATCTGTCATTCTCAGATGCATAGCAATTTTAATGAACTTGGTTTGAATAGTTTAATAACTGTTGACGTGTGCAATTTTCTTCCAGTTCCCCAATGTACTGGCGTACAATATGTCCAAGAGTGCTGTAGACCAGTTCACAAGATGCTGTGCACTGGGTAAGAAAGTAAAGCATCTAAAATGTTCAATGATAAAAGGCGTATTGTGGGAAAATCAGGCTGAATGCATGTTCGTAAAGTGTCGTTCCAGATTAGCCTGTGCAGACTGCAAAGGCTAATCCGGGACGACACTTTCCGCCTACAGTGGATTTATGTTTAGAAGAGACTTCCTTGAAACAGAAAATACCATACAAGCGGAACGTGTCATCCTGGATTAGCCTGTGCGGACTGCACAGGCTGATCGAAGATGACACTTTACTCAGATGCATTAAGCCTGGGTTTCCCACGTCACTCCTCATATACTGTAAAACCATTATTATTTTCGTGGGTGAGCTCAACCACGAATCAAATGTACGACAAACGTTTATGTCCGAAGTCTTGTATCCAAAATTATTAGTATCTGCACTACTGTGACGTCAGACTAAAGGGGCGCAATTACTTTTGACCCATTATACTTTAACTATGTTTGAAAAAATAAATAATTGTATGATGTTTCCTTCTTGAAAGAACAGATAATACTGACAGAATAATTACAAGGTACAGATTGCTAAAGTGTCACGCACATATCGATATTCGCAGTTTGTCACTTGTTAATTGTTACGCGCTTAACTGGCTTTGTGTCAAACTGCCATTAATAGGACCCACTGTTTTATTACAATTATACAAGACACTATGGGTACCACTATTAATTGGACTGTTTATTGTGATACTGGTATATTGCACCTATGTTTAATCCTGCTAATTGGTATAGTGTTGTTACACTAGGGACCACGTTATCTAGTGATTGAGACGATAAGATACGGACAATGCGGGTAATTGACAAGTTGTTGTTTTAGTGGATGTCAACTGAGCGCAAGGGTTGTTAGAATCAACAAAAAGCACATAGATACAGTATTGTTTTTTAGGTTTTTGGCAAAAAATGGAAATCAACAAATTTAAGATCCAACGAATATGCCCGGTTTTATGAATCCACGAAATTTCATGTCAACGAAATTAAATGAATCCACAGTATGTTTTACCTTTTTAGTTCCACATAAACATCTTGTTCTACATTCGCACCAGGACTTTTTGTTCTGAAATAAGCTACAACTATTATAGAACATAATTGATGTAGTAAACACAGTTTTTTGCAAATAACATGAGCCTTTTATATTGCTAATTATAGATGCCAATGCAAAAATCGTTTATCTTCTTTGTCTTTTAAGTATGTTCTTTCGCTTCATAAACCATTTTAAATCATATGTTTTACAACTATGGTCAGAGTTTTTTGTGCATTTCTCTGGTTGTTTACTAGTTGGGTACATGTACCTCTTTTGCATTACAGATTTGGCACCGAAACAAGTGAGAGTTAATAGTGTCAAGTAAGTTTGGAAGTTGTATATAATTGTTGAAGTGGATACAAAACTGAGAAAAATGTATTATACATTAAATATGTGGCGCGCCATGAGAAAACCGGTCATAATGCATGTGCGTAATTTGTCGTCCTGGATTAGCCTGTGCAGTCCGCACAGGCTAATCTGGGACACCACTTTCCGCTTTTGTGGTATTTTCTGTTTCAAGGAAGTCTCTTTTAAACATAAATTCACTGTAGGCGGAAAGCGCCATCCTGGATTAGCCTGTGCAAACTGCACAGGCTAATCCGGGACGACACTTTACGCACATGCATTAAGATCGGTTTTCTCACGATGCGCCACATATAGTGTTTGTTTGCAATACTGAAGACAGTTAAGTAGTGAATATCATTTCAACATCATGCTTGGTATAAATGTCACAATGTTATAAATAAAATAGGACTTAAAATGCATTTTATATTTGTTATCATCCTAATTGTTTCTAAACTTATTTTACTTAGTAAACTGTTATATATGAACATTCAATGACAGTCTCACTCTGGTTTAACATTGTTTTGAATTGAAATCATGCTAATTTAATGTATTTTCTAATAGTTTACAAAGAAAAAAAACTATAGCCAGGGCTAATAGTTTATCAAGAAAAAACTATAGCCTTGAGCCAGAAATTCAGATCTGTCAACTACTGGTAATAGGGGCAGGATTTTGTTTGGAAAAATTGGTACCGGTATTGAACAATTTTTTGTACTATCATGTTAGCTGAAAGTAGATTGTATTACTACAGTCCAGGGGTGATCATCACAGAAATTCACAAACGAGGTGGTCTTGATGAAGAAGGCTACCAAAAGGTAATTACTGAATGTTATAATTTGTACAATGCAGTGTGCATTAAGCATCAATGCATAAGGCACACAATAATGTTTATGTGACAAATATGGAAACAAAACGGTCTAAATTAAGAATTTGTGTTATATCCTGCGACAGACTTCTGTATTGGAATACGTTCATTTTTCAACTGTGAACCATGAAGTGGTGGAGTGTTATTGACAGTTATGCTACTGCATTGTACCGGTAGTCGTAAAAGATTGGGAAAATATCACAACAAGGTAGTTTTTAAATAGATTTCATTGACTGTATCAATGAAAGAAGTCCTTATGAATGCTTGGATGAAGATGTTTGAGATAAATTTCACTGAATTCAGATTTTGATCTGCCTCATATTTTAAATCTTAAACGAGATTTACCTAGTAAGTTGAAGTATAATTGTTATATAGAACAAGGGAGGGATTTACTGCTCAGTTAAATACTGCACTTATTCTTATAAACAAAACAAAATGACTTGTCTTTTGAACCTTTTATTTTCATCCCCAATAGTAGTAATTATATTGGAAGGGTGGAACTGTGAAGAAATGCATGATTAGTTCTTGTTGTCATTTGTAAAATAACTTGTCACATATAAGAATCTGATGTTGTTTGTAGTTCCTTGAGAGGACAAAGTTCACGCATGCTCTGGGTCGGCCAGGTCAGGTGGAGGAAGTGACGGCCATGATTGCTTTTCTCGCCTCTGATAACGCCTCGTTCATCACCGGAGCACAGATACCCATCGACGGAGGAAGACACGCCATGTGCCCCCGATGATGGACAAACAATGTGCCCGCGATAATGGACGCACTATGTGCCCAGGATAAAAACGAAGGATGTGTAGTTAATCATAACATTGTGGTGTGTGATGTTTTAAGTAACCCCAATAACAATAGTGCCAGTACTTGGCATGTATTCACCAACCGATTCTTAGTCTTCAGACTTAAGAATCAAGAAACTTCTTAAAACTGTTCTGTTCTAAAAAGGCTGTTCATTTGAAGTGCTTGTTTTTCACCGACGCTAATTTTACCATTCCTTATTTAGAATGATTAGTTAATTACATACATGTAAGCAACATTGGTACCCAGATGAACAAGTACTATTTCTTGAGTTTAAGTCTATTCTTTATTTTTCAAGTCATAAGTTATTTTTAAGTCGAAGAATAGGCTGGTTAACTTACTTGTCTCTGATCATGTCAGTGAAAACAAACTCAATAAACTGAACATCTGTCAGGAAACTGTCATGGTTTATTTCAAGATTTGTTATCTTTATCATAAACAATCCTTCTGCAGATGTCAAACACTGAATATACAAGAAGAGAAGTTTGAACACTGTATTGTTACCTACTGTCATTAATAAACTATAAAATATTTTGTTTTGTGAACAAAGCAAAAAGGCTGTACATTTAAATGTGTTTTATTGTAAACAAGTAAAAATAAAAATGTACATTTATCAAAAACAAGTGTTGTTTGTTCTTTGTCAGTAGTTTGCAAAAAGAACAAAAATGTCTGTAACAGAATGCACAACTTTTAGTGGCATAAGCATTTTCAAAAGACACCATTCAATGTTTAAATGCTAAACGTCATCTACAACATGAAGAAAGACTATGAAGCAGTCATCAAAACAACACCATTGCCCGAAGCCCGGAATAAGTAAAAACCTATCCTGCCAAGTTCAATTGTTAACTGTCAGCCTGAAAAGCAAAAACAAAAAAGATGAAATGAATCAAAACATGAATTAACCAATTACCAATTCCTAGTGTGCTCTAAACATGTGGCGCGTCATGAGAAAACCGGTCATAATGCATGTGCATAGTGTCGTCCCGGATTAGCCTGTGCAGTCCACACAGGCTAATCTGGGACGGCACTTTCTGCTTTTATGGTATTTTCTGTTTCAAGGAGGTCTCTTCTAAACATAAATCCACTGTAGGCGGAAAGTGCCGTCCCGGATTAGCCTGTGCAGGGACGATAATCCGGGACGACACTTTATGCACATGCATTATGACCGGTTTTCCCACGACGTGCCTCGTATATTGTAGCAACCATATTTTCTACAATAACATAATCATTATTATCAACAGCAGGTCATCTTTAATTTTTTTTTTAGGACAAGTTTTACCTAAGTGGATTTGGGCAAGTTGAAATTGTGTGGCTTATGCCCGACTGGGCAAGTACTTCCAAAAGTTATTGTGGAGACTGTATCATAAGTTTGTTCAAACCACTATGTAGTGGAAAGAGGTTCATTCACAATGTGTAACATTTCCGCCTCAATGATCACGGCACTCAAGTTTGTCAAAGTTTGTCCCAGCGCCAAATTGTGCCATCGTCGCACACTGCTAACAGGGTCTCCCCATCTGGAGAAAAGCATGTCTGCCTCACTGCAGAGTAGCATTTGTTGTGTGTCAATACAGAACACCTGAAATGGTAGGATAAGAAAACTTTTAGTCTAACATGACATGCTCAAATTTTTCTACAGATAACTTACAAAACCTGTCATAAACATCTGATAAATTCCTACACATCAGACCCTAAACTGTTGTTTATTATCCAATAAACAATGACAATTCTGAAATGATTATAGTAATTCATTATAAAATCTGCTTGATGGCATGACCAGGGGAAATGGGCAATAGAGTGATTCAATGGAGTAGATCAAAGAAATCTTTCTCAACCATTCATAACTACCATCAGAGATTGTAAATTGCCACTCTAACAGTCATTGATTGAACGTAGCAATCCGAGACCCAAGAGGGCCCTAGGATGCTCACCCGAGACCTTGTAACCCAATTGGAATTAGCATCCCCGAGGCGTGGCTTATTTTTATCGCAGGGACATAATATGAACAATCTTGAACAAACCTCTGGGCCTTGCAGTTTCAGGTAAAGATTTTTACAGTCACTTTGCTATTTAAGTCTATATAAAGCATGTGATCCCTTGGGGTGCCAACAGATTTGACCCAGGGGCATAATTTGAACAATATTTGGAGAGGACCACGCAATGTTACATAACAAATATAGGAAAGCTGTGGGCCTTGCCGTTTCAGAGGAGAAGATTTTTGTTATTTAAGTCTACATAAACCATGTGACCCTCGCGGAGTGACCAGATTTAACCCCAGGGGCTTAATTTGCACAATACTTGTAGAGGACCACTATACGGATGTTACGTACCAAATATGAAACCTCTAGGCGTTGTGGTTTTAGATGAGAAGAATTTTAAAGTCATTTTGCTATTTAAGTCTATATAAACCATGTGACCCCTGGGTCAGTTTGACCCATGGGGCATCATTTGAACATTCTTTGTAGAGGACCACTTGAGGATGTTACATACCAAATACAAAACCTCTGGACCTTGCGGTATCAGAGGAAAAGATTTTAAAAGTCATTTTGCTATTTAAGTCTATATAAACCATGTAACCCCTGGGGTGTGGTCAGTTCTGACCCATGGGGCATCATTTGAACACTCTTTGTAGAGGACCACTTGAGGATGTTATAAACCAAATACGAAATCTGGACCATGCGGTTTCAGAGAAGATTTTGAAAGACATTTTGCTATTAAAAGTTGATATAAACCATGTGACCCCTGGGGCATGACCAGCTTTGACCCCAGGGGCATAATTTGAACAATCTTTTTAGAGAACCACTATATGATGTTACATACCAAAAAAAAAAACCTGCGCCTTGCAGTTTCTGAGGAGAAGATTTTTCAAGTCATTTTTTCTATTAATGTCTAAATAAATCATGTGACCCCCGGGGCGTGGCCAGTTTTGACCCCAGGGGCATAATTTGAACAATCTTTGTACGGGACCACTATAGGATGTTACATACCAGATATGAAACCTCTGGGCCTTGCAGTTCAGAGGAGGATTTTTAAAGTCATTTTGCTATATATTCTAGATAAACATGGGGCGTGGCCAGTTTTGACCCCAGGGACATAATTTGAACAATCTTTCTAGAGGACCACTATAGGATGTTACATACCAAATATGAAACCTATGGGCCTTGTGGTTTCAGAAGAGAAGATTTTATAAGTCATTTTGTGATATATTCTATATAAACCATGTGACCCCCGGGGCATGGCCTGTTTTTACCCCAGGGGCATAATTTGAAAAAACTTTGTAAAGGACCACTAAAGGATGTTACATACTAGATATGAAACCTCTGGGCCTTGCGGTTTCAGAGGAGATTTTTATAGTCATTTTGCTCTATATTCTATATAAACCATATGACCCCCGGGGCGTGGTCAGTTTTGAACCCAGGGGCATAATTTGAACAATCTTTGTATGGGACCACTATAGGATGTTACATACCAAATATGAAAAATCTGGGCCTTGTGGTTTTAGGGGAGATTTTTAAAGTTTCACTTATTAAATGTATTTTTAGCTCTGGTGACCTACATATGCAGCAGACTGTACCGATTTGAACAACTTTGAAAGCGGGTCACCTAATGATCATTCCTGTGAAGTTTGGTGAAAATCTGCCAAGTGGTTTAGGAGGAGATGTTGTTTGAATGAAAAGTTGACAACGCACCCATGCACGCACGACGGATAACGGGCGATCACAAAAAAAGCACTTTGTGCTCAGGTGAGCTAAGAACGTAAAAACCCGTCACCCAACAAACACAATCCGGTTGCCTGAGTTGTCAAAAGGCAATACTGACTCGCTGTTTCTTCCAGGCCAATACACCGTGTCATTTATAACCTCTGAAGGAACATTAGTCTTAATTAAATAATGTGAGATGCATAATACATATCCCCTAGTATTTAAATTAGGATAATATATTCATGCTATTTCTAAAATCAAATCAATGTGAAATAAAAGATTTAACACAACAATCCCTACTTTGCCAACAAGGGATCCTCCACATCTATGTCCCAGACAAACACTCGGCCCACTTGATTGCCTAGCGCCATCATCTGAAATGGAACAACAAAACACAATCAGCATTGATATACTCGTTGACAAGCTTATGTGGCATTGTGTCCACCAGGTGTCGCTTCTAGGCGAACTTGTATGTTTTGGTGCTGTGCATGATGGGTAAGCACTGTTTTCATTTGGCGCCAACTGATATTTGCAAAATTGTCATAAAGTCTTGTAGGACATAACATTTTTCAAGCACTCAATCTGTGCATCATTTAATTTTCAATTTGAAAATACTAATTGCCGTTTTTTTTCAATATTTGAAAAGTTTTCATCTCTATTTGATCACTTGTAAATATGTGTTCGGTAGACAACACATTTTCATGCACAAACAGGTATAAACACAATGCTTTGAGAGTTTGAAGTGATTATAATGGTATAGTTATTGTGTTTAAACATGGGTTTTATAAGAATGTACAGAAAAGTTGCTCGTTTGGAAATTATATTAAACCTCCGCGGACTACCGATTTATTTTAGTGTATGCTTATTTAGCCACATATGGATAGTTATCAGTTCCTAGTAGGGATGAGATCGAATACTGAAATCAATATTCAAATATTCATTTTAGGTATTCGAATATATTCAAATATTCGTTTATAAATACTACTATATACGGCACTCTGTCCGAATATTAACCTAACCGAAATATAAATACAACGTGTACGTAGCTGTTTTATCTTGTTTCAGTGGTAAATGAGCGATATAACTAAGTGAGTGTTAGGCAAATATAAAGAAATATAAGATATTGTTAAATCCATTGTTTTATTGTTCTGTACACACATTTCTCATTACATAGATTACAGTGACCTGGGTGTTGTCTAATGACCGCGTAAAGTACTTCCAAGCACATGATGGTGGCATTTTTTGTTTGTTTATTAATCAAGACTTTTGTATAATACATGTATACGGTGTTGATATAATGGAGAATAATTAACAAGTGACGCGTATTAAGATTGACCAGATCATGCTAATTTTGTTAAAGTAATTGATTGGCTGCTAATGGATCCATTTTGATTGGTTTACTTAGAGAGAAATTGTAATTTACTGTAAACAAGTTTTCCGTATAGATGTCACTTTAGGACAATAAACAACAATGTACACCTTGTGCAGATTGTGAAACCGTTATCACAACATGGCCCATTTTTGTTATTTGTGGATACAATGCGTCATATTCGCGCCTCCTACAAACCTTTAATTCGCGGCCCTTGTCAAGACGTGCCCCCCCACCATATAAATCAATGGTCGTTAACTGGACATGTTTGGCATGTGTTGTAAAAACGTTACACTGCCCCCCCCTACCTGCTAGGCAGGAAATACGACTGGAATTCATGTTAACTTTGCAATCAAACTGGAAAAAAAACATGATTTTTTTCAAGAAATTTTGTTCTTTAAATAAATTTGAAAATTGAATATTCGTTTTTTTATATTCGAATATTATCCAATATTTGAATATTCAAATATTCGATTATTCGGTCCCAGCCCTAGTTCCTAGCATAGAGATTAGACAAACACAGTGACGTCACGATGGATGTTGAGCACGGCTTATGTGGTTGTATGAAGGCATCTTTGTTGCACAAGCCACAACATGAAACTAAACAAACCAACACAATTATCTTTGGCATGGAAAACCGAGGGAAAAATGTTTGATCATGAAAACTACAGGGTGCTGTTCAAAAGCAGCACAGGAAAAGCCAGACCAGTTCTTTGACACTCTATAATTATTAAGTAATCCAGGGTTTTCATCCTTCTAAGGATGTTTTTATACCCCCGGCATCTTGATTTGGTAGGCATAAAGTGATTGTCCTGTCCATTAGATTTTACTGTATCGTCTAGCACCAACACCGATTACTAAACACTTGGATACGTCCACAGTTGTTGGTTATGACCATTTCCAATCCACCCATATCACCCAACCTCACTTTGACCTTGACCTAATTTGTGCAATTTTATTCCACTAGCCTGCATGCTAAACTTTGGATTGAAGAACATAAATTACTCAGTAAATATATCCTGGTATATTTAACAGCATGTGATTTTTAGCTCGACTATTCGAAGAATAGGTGAACTTTCCTACTCGCCCAGGCATCGGCGTCCGTGTCTGATCTTAGTTAAAGTTTAAATTCAAAAGTCTTAACTTCAAAACTGCACAAGATACATGTATTCACTTGAAACTTGTCATTAACTCCAGCATCAGGTGCAACATTCCCCCAACCTCAGTTTTGTGTTTTGACAGAGTTATGCCCCTTTTTTACATTTATTTTCTGGGTAAAGATTATATTCAAATATTTACATTGCATAGGCATTTCAATATGGAAGGGGTATGCATTCATAATCGTATGAATGCAATGCCTTATCACCGGCGTAGTAATATCTGTGTGTCCTATTTTTATGCAAATTATATTTCAACAAGAATATTTACATGAACTAAGATGCCTTATACTGTTCAATGTTACTCTTTTTTGCATTTATTGTTGACGTTTGATTAAATGTTTTTATAATAAATATACATGAGCATTTTGTTCCAGTTCTTCTTCTACAAAAATCAATTTGAATTTTTTTTTCACTTTTGCTTGATAGTATTCTAACATGCAAGGTCTACAAATGTTATTATTAAACAAAGCCATTTCACTAGCAAGTAATATGTACATGTTATGGTATTTTCGGTAAACATTACTTTTCTTAGAAGCGACCACAGAAAATCTCCATGATGTAACATCGGTTCAGGAACGTAGCTTTAAAATGGATATGATTTCAGATTGATGTGTCTATTTACTAGATGCATTTAGATCGTCTAATTTATTGTGCATTTATATCACAGTTAATAATGATGAATTGCTTAACATGTACAATAAGAAAAAATGCATTTTTAGATTTATATTAAAATGTTATCCTTTCTAATACAAGTTATGCCCAGGCAAAGAAAAGAGCTTAGATACACCCGTGTGGATGCTATTGATCGATGCCCTAGCTTACACGTCATCACTTGTTTAGTGACGTCATTTGTGGTTTGTTTTGCATTTTTCTCGTGGAGTGAAAATTTGGATATATGGTGTGGATTTAAAGCATTTCAAAGCATTTAAGTCTCCATCTGTTGTGTTAATAATAAAACAGGACTATCCCGGATCTGTTCAACTCTCAGCCTAGGAATTGTGTGATTTTTAAGTGTCAGAACTCAACTGTGGTATAGAAGTATTCATGATGTGGATTTACTGTCTTACTAACAAAGCACCTCTTGTTTTATATTAATCTTTCTAAAGCATTAATAACGTTTGGTGCTTGTTGGCTATACCAGCCAAAATAGCAGTTCTTCTTGATGTCACAGGTATTTTTGCATTTGTTTAAGTTACTTTTTTAGTTTTGTAGTGATATGATTTATGCAAGGAAAATAAAAATGTTATGACTCATAATGTTTACATTAAATTTCATTTGTCGCAGAAAATTGAATGTAAAATAAGGAGAAAATGACATTTTTGAAGGGAACTATTTTATTAATCGTAGTTTGCATTCTATTTTGTGTAGTTCGGTTACAAGGGGCGGTACTTCGCTGTTCTGATAAGAAAACTGCTGTGCGTGATATTTTCTTAGAATGGCAATAAAATGCATGTTAAAAAAAAATAAATATATAGGAATGCTATGAAATCATCCCGCATACAATGTAAATATAAGGATTGAAATTAATTTTGGTTGCGTTCATGCGATTATGAACGCAACGGTCCAACTGGCAAATTATCCATGAAGCGCTAGCGCGCATCATTGATTTGCCAGTTCGACCATTGCGTTCATAATCGCATGAACGCAACCAATATTAAATTCAATCCTTAAATATAAACAAAGCGAAACTCCAGTTGCGACAGCAGGAAAGAACTCTTATTAGCAGCCCGAGGTCCTTAATTTATGGCAAGTGATCAATTGCCAAAAACAATACACAGGACATCACGCAAACACATAACAAACACAAAACACACATGAATAAAACTGGGGTCACCGCCTTGGAATGGTCAATGCAAAGCATTGGGGTTTAAACCGGTTTATGTGCGCACGAACCTCACACTTGGCCCAGAATTATTCACAAAATTCACAAATGTATGTAAGTGTAAATAAAAATTAACCTCATAGCATCACAATTCAAATTAAACAGCAATTAAAGAGAATATTAGTCAATTTAATAACCACTTAATTACTCAATTGTTTGATGCAAACCAGAGCAGCAGAATTGCAACTTACTGAGACACGATGAAATGAAAAAAAAAATAAGTACAGTGTTCTGCCGTGGATGCGGCCTTGCGCCATTGGCGCAAAAAAAATTGATTTGTCCCCACCAGATTTCCGTAAGTGGGTCCGCGGGCGCACGCAAATTACGATTACCAAATAATCTATTAGAGTTTAGACCCAGTAAGTAAATCAACCGTAAGCGTAAATAGAACAATTTATTAAATTGGTTGTGACGTCATTTTATAACCAATTGTTTATCTGCATTAATAACACTAAATTTCATTGGTAGTTTGAGATTATAGAATCCAATCAGATATCGGGAAATTATCCACACCTAACAAAATGGCGGAAAACGTTGAACGCCCAAAGAAAACAAAGTCGATTTTGAGTTTTTTTCCTCCAACTGCTAAAATAAGAAAATGTGACGAAAATAATAACAGTCAGAATGAATCATCGAATTGCCCCACATCGTCCGTAAGTGATCCTAGTAATGAAGATAAAGAAAAGGCCCCGCAAAACCGCACTTTTCAAAAAAATTGGCTTCAAGATTTTTCGTGGTTAATTTTTTCTGAAAATAAAATGACATGCAGTGTGTGTATTAAGCACAAGAAAGACAATGCTTTCACCGTTGGTAATACAAATTATCGGACAAGTACTCTAACACGTCATGCTGAATCTACTGATCATAAATCTGCAGTGTTGGCTGATGGCATGCAATCAGAATTTGCTACTGCTGTGAAAAAAGCAACTTTAGATAAGGAAGAGAGTTTGAAAGTGGCAATGAAGACCGTTTTTTGGCTAAGGGAAAATATTTCTATTACCAAATATGAAAGTTTGATTGAGCTTTTAGAACATTTAGAGTGTCCTCATATATCAGGGTTAAACACTGGCAAAAACATTACATACAGGTCTGACAAATCAGCATCTGAAATGCTCGAGTCTATTGCCCATGTTGTACGTGAAGGTACTGATGTCAAAATCAGCCTATCACCATTCTTAAGTTTGCTGATTGATGAAAGCACAGACACTGGTGTTAAAAAAAAGTTGGTTGTGTACATACGTTTGCTAGATCCTGTATCATTTACACCATCCACTCATTTTTTGTGCAACACTGAAGTTCACAGTGCAACTGGTGAAGACATTTTCAAGTCTATTCAGGATATCCTGTGTTCAAAAAGCATTCCTTTGAACAAAACCATGGGCCTCGGAACAGACGGGCGCAAAGGTAATGACAGGCACTGGTGTTGGTGTAACAGGTTTCATGCTGAGAAAAAACCCAATGCTTCTCAACTATCACTGTATTGCGCACAGGCTAGCCCTGGTGACCTCACAAGCTGCTGATGAAGTGAACTATCTTGTTGATTATCAAAGTACATTGACTGGCATATTCTATTATTTCAAGGCTTCTGCCCATCGCACAACAAAACTGAATGACATCCAGAAATTGTTGAATGAACCCGAGTTGAAAATCAAAGAGGTGCATGAAGTCCGGTGGTTATCTGTTTACTTAGCCGTTGAAACTGTTTATAGAACACTTGACTCCCTTATTACAGTGTTCACCAGTGATACCGATGCAAAAGCCAAAGGATATAGCAAGAAGCTCAGCCAGTATGATTTCATTGCAACAACCTATTTGTTGATGGATATTAACCGATTGTCTCAGAACTTTGCCTTGTGTTTCAGAAAACAGAACTTGATGTCGCTATGGTTCAAGTTTCAGTCAATCACTGCAGGGCTGCCTTGGAGAAATGAAAAGGGGCTTCTGAAAATACATACATTCACCAGCTTCAGAATGAACATTTGACTCAAAGAAATGGAAAACTGTTTTTCAAGAACAATCATTTGGTATCTGGGCGCAATAACATGGACAGTATCAAATCCAATTTCATCAGTGCAACATTAGAAAGGCTGGATGACAGGTTTCCTGACAGCGACAGCAACATCATGTACGCATTTGGAGTGTTGGGTATGAGACCAATCCCTTGCTGTTCCCAGACAGACCTCCAGACTTGGGGTGATGACAAAATTGAAACACTGATAAATCATTTCGGATGTGACAAAGTTTCAAAACCTTTGAATGGGTCCGATGACACTGTTACTACTGAAGCGCTTGTTGATCCTGTTGAAACGAGAAAAGAGTGGTTATTAGTGAAGCCGTTAGTAACAAATTCAGGATATCCTAGGGACACTATGAAGCAGCTGTGGGGCCTTCTGATGAAGTATCACGCACATGAGTTCCCAAACCTTCGTAAGCTAGCAGCATTAGCATTGATGGCATCAATACACACAGCTGACTGTGAACGTGGTTTTAGCTGCCAAAACCAAATAAAATCTGCCCTAAGAAACAGACTGTCATCGGAGAAGGTGGATGATCTTCTGACTGTCAAACTTGAGGGAGGTTCACTTGAAGAATTTGACTTTGAAAGGGCATTAGAGCACTGGAGAAGTGTTAAGCAAAGGCGAATCTTTGCTACTAAATCTCAGTAAGTGTAAACATAATCTTAAAACTCATGTAAATATGTTGAAGTTTGTTGTTAACAGTTTAACAAGTTCAAGTTTATACGAAAGTGTTGAATTGAGTGACTCCTATAGAAGAAAACCATACATGGATCAGTAAAAATGCTGGATCTCAGAAGTAAAGGTAAATAATTAACATTTTTATATATTTTATTTCTGTGTCCCCACATTTTTTAAATTTGTCCCCACTTTTTTTAAGCCTAGAGGGCCCTTGTCCCCAATGGTCCGAATTCACGGCAGAACACTGCAAGTATCAACTACATCTCGTCTTTATAAAAGCTTTAAAGACATGCATCATATAGTTCAATTATCAAGTCTTGTAACTTCAAAACTACATAAATTATTCACTCAAACTTGGAATATACCTTTGCCATTAATTCCAGCATCAGGTGCCACATTCCCCATAACTGTGTTTATTATTTTGATAGAGATATGCCCTTTTTCACATAGATTTTCTGGTTAAAGTGTATATTAAAAAGTCTGATGACTTGAAAACTAAACACGTTGTTCATTTGAATCTTCGAATGTACTTATGTCATCAACTCCAAAAACAAAAGCAACATTCCCCATAACTCTGTTTTGTATTTTGACAGAGTTATGCCTCTGTTTCACATATATTTTCTTGGTAAAGTTTATATTCAAAAGTCTGATGACTTAAAAACTACACAAGTTATTAACTTGAAACTTAGAATTAATATATAATACCTTTGTAATCAACTCCAACATCAAGTGCAACATTCCCCCTACCTCAGTTTTGTATTTTGAAAGAGTTATGCCCCTTTTTATGGTAAAAGTTTTTATTAAAATGTCTTGTAACATAATAAGTTATTCATTTGAAACTTGGAATATACCTTTGCCATCAACTCCAGCATCAGGCATAGTTATGTCCCTTTTCACATATATTTTCAGATTAAGTTTTATTCAAAAGTTTGAAACTTCGAAACTTGAAAGGTTATTCACTTGGAACATATTTTTGTCATTAACTACAGCATCAGGTGCCACAATCCACATAACCCTGTTTTGTATTTTGACATAGTTATGCCCCCTTTTTTTTTTACATGTAGATTTTCAATGTAAAGTCTTTGCTCAAAAGTCTTATAATTTCCAAACTACATAAGGTAGTCACTTGAAACTTGGAATACATCTTTGAAATAAACTCCAGCATCAGGTGCAACAACCCCTGTAACTCTGATTGTATTTTGACAGAGGTAGGCCCACTTTTCACATAGATATTGGGGTTAAAGTCTTTGTTCTGAAGTCTTATAATTTCAAAACTACATAGATATTCACTTGAAACTTGGAATAAATTTATCAACAAATGTATGCCCCTTCTACTTTTCAAAATTATGTACCTACTGAAATGCTTTGAATAGTCGAGCGCGCTGTCCTCTGACAGCTCTTCTTTAAGAAGAAGTTATTTTTAATCTATGCAATATGTATGAGAGAGCTGCCATCAGATGTTAACAAACTAAAGTACAGTAATACATTATTACATTATACAGGTTTCATGTAGGGATGATTAGCATATGATCTATTTTATGAGATGTTAACATTTCTAACCAAAGTGTTTGCTTCAATTTATGTCTTGCCGGTTTTCAAAACTGCAGAAACAAGAAATGTCTTTAAAAAAGACAATCGGCGTTGAAATTAATATTGAGCTGACATTTAAAGATTACCTAAAGAGACGGCCAAGATGATCGGTTACGTGACTTCTCAGATCCCAGATTTTTTGGTCCCCACCAATATTAGGGGACTTATTGGACCCCAGATTTTTCGGACACAATAAGAAAACTTCTCGGACCCAAAAGTTAATTTGAAATAAATTTAAAAATTTAAAAATTATATAGAATTATAATTAATATCTATGCCGTGAATAAATCATACAACTCCATGTTTCCACCAGTGATATATGAATAACCAAAATAATGTAGGTTTACATAATTGTTATCTGAATTTGTCAAGCCAATTTAACAAATTAACAATGGAAGAAAATAATTTCGGGAATGAATTAAAATTATTATGTATCAGACGAGTCTATATAGTTATTTATAGTACCGGTAATATACCATTCATGTTAGTTATTTAATATAATAACGATTTGAAGTCAAATAAGCATGTACACTGTGCATCCCAATAAAAGCAATAGTCAGGGAACATTCAGCGATTTTTTAAATGTTAATACTTTATTTTTTGATAACGCAAACATAAAAATTCATTAGACTATGACGATTTTAAATTATATCAGTAGAAATATGATATATCAAGGGTTCCTTTGTATAATTAGTATTGCAAATTGTGTATTCATGCTACGCGAATAACAATTCGACATATTCCGAATCTTCTTTCATGACATTTTATCTATAGAAAATGTAGCATCTTTTTACATATTAAATAACATCTACTGGAGAAGTTGATAGAAAGATGCAATTATAAATAATTGTTAATAAATCGTAACCACAATTTTAAATCAAATTAACATTAAGTTTATAATATAAATTCCACAGTTATTGAAATTTTTAGGTTTATGATTCTCTGAACGCTATTATTGATGCATGTACGAGTATATTAACACAGCTATACAGCAGTTGCTAGCTACGCGCGCTATTTTTAGAATGCCACTACTTTTTGTGGAATGCGATGAACTTGCTAGAATCAATGGGCTACATGGAACGGCAACTCTGTGAGTGAGATTTATGCATGGGAACATTGCAAAATTGCTATTTATAGAGCGTAACACTTATATAAATGTAGGCTAAACAAAATAGTTATTTCGTTACGTGAATGAATATATCATTCTGTTTATGGCATACAATGAGAAAATACGTTCATAATTAGCCTCATGCAGTACTAGAGTATATGTGAGGATATGTTTATAACTTCATTTTAACCGCTTATGTAAACAATTTTTTTTCCCCAAAAGTATGCAACAGTTATTGGTATACGTTAAACCATTGTTTGAAGTTTGCATTCCCTTGAATTAGAAAATTTGCCCAATTCTATTGCCATTCAATTTTCCCGCTGCATAATTATCACAAGAAAATCTGGGTCAAAAGTGATCTTAGAGAGCTACGCCGAAAAAAAGTGTCTTGCAAAGAAAAGTTCTCTTTTTTTAATGTCTCTTGTTTAATCCACATATTATCAGTACATGGGGGGGGGGAGGTTGGCATAAAAATCAAATTAGTGCCATCTGCTGCATACAATGATCACAGAAATTAATGCAAAATCTTGTAAACATTGCAAGTTTCAATGCAACGTCAAATGTTTCATAAAAATGCCAAAATATATAGAATAAATGAAACTGTTTGCAAAACACAAATACCTTTAAATTGCTGTTGTATGCAGTCCAAGGCACTAACATGAACTTTTCCACTTTATATGGTAAACATAAAAAGTCATGAAAATTCATATTTTTTCATGAAAAGCTGACATTTTCTCTTGACATGTTATCAAATTTTTATAAAAAGAATCTGGGTTTCTTATGCAACAGTATGCCACTAGATTTATGCAATGTTCATTTCCTTTCCTTTTAGTCCGGAAATTCATTAACATACTAATTATTTTACACTAGTTATCTTGATCAAATCAATAAAAGAGGTTAAGCCAGAAAATGTAAATTGGTAGTTAATAATTGATGCGTCACAATATTCCCATTCGAGTTCTATTGTTAAAGTATTTAGCTGAAACTTGTGATCCAGTCATGGTAATCAAAATATCTTCTAGTTCATATGGGAAGTACAGCTGAACTTTGTATTTGCTCTTACTTTCTTAAGTCCAATTTCCAGATTTGTCAAAGTGGAAAACTATTCCCAACTTCCTTCCTTTATATAAAATAAATACTGTCATCTCAAACTGCTTTCTTGAATTTTCGGTTATATGGAAATGGTTTTCTTTTCCAACTAGAATTTTCACAATTATTTCTATGTGTTTATCTCAAAGTGTTGATGCCTGTGACGAGACGTTTTCGGCCACTATCGAAGTTTGTCAGTTACTGGCAACATCCAAACACTTCTTTTGTCGGGTGTTAGCGCTTAAGTGTTCATTTTAATTGAGAAATTGACCATTGGTTTACGATGCAGTGTACATATACAGGATCATTATTTTACAGAGTTATTTATAATTTTAATTCACTTATAAAAAGTGCTTATTCGGATATGTCAGTCAATTTTAATTTCCTGCACCTTTGATATAACAAAGTTCACTGTAGGTATCATCAGATGACTTTTTACATGTGTGACACAATTTAAGTTTTAGTTTATAGTAAAAGATGACTAACTATATGTATAAAATTATTTATTGAGTATAAAGTATAGTAATTGACAAAATGTTACCAATAAGTAAATAAGTACAGTATTTACACTTGTTAAATGTAAATATTTACAATAATCTATTTTCATGCAGAGAATATAGGATATGAAATAATACAATAGATGATATATGATATGGCAAAGAACAATGAGCAATAAGCCCAAAATTTATTATGTATACATCACGACAAAGACGCAATGAATGTCATCATTTTCACACTCGACTATTTATTTCACAAAACACTCATACCGCAATAACTCTGAAATGTGTACCAAATTCTGAAAAATGACTGACTTCAACATAGCTAAAATCAGTATGACAAAAACTTACAATTGGAAGCTATACCAACTGACAAAAACCCATGTTTTTAAACCCATTGACTCAAATGATTGTCAGCGCTAGCCGATCTCTCAAGCCTTTGTGGTTTGAAACTCTTGGTTGTCACCCCATTACCAAGGTGCGTTCCCTTGGTGCTGGCGATCGTGTGATACTCTCGTACAACCGGTATCATATTCTCATCTGCTTTCACCGCCAGTTTACTCTTCGGTGACGTCTGATCCACGTTTACCGCACAAATGCCCTCAACTTTCTCCAATTCCGCTTCTCTTACCACGCTGCCATTTGGAACAACCAACTCTCCAGCCACAGCATTCCGCTTGCTGTTCTCTCTGTGTACCAGAACCTCCGTCTGGCGTGTGGGACTCGGCCTGTAATCTCGAACAATGAACCCATTCGCATACAACTCCTCCAAGCGATCCACTTCCTGTTGGCTCAGAGCCCTCTCCATTGCCCGGGGACTCCTCATGAAGCGGCTATCGATCATCATTGCTCGTCGACCTGGAGACACAGTGTGGTAGCCACGAGGAATTCTCTCGTCCTTTAACTCTGAATCCATTCGATAGTACGGGATTAGCATGTCGCTCTCGTAACGCTTGACTTGCGCTCTATTTGGACTCGGGGAGCGAAGAAAATCTCTCGATGCTCGGTGAACACGAGGAATGTCAACCATACTTCGAACCCATCCATGCCTGGCATTGGGATCATAATGGTCGACATGATAGATTGGAATCCTTTTGTACCTGCATTTAGACATAAATTAATTAAGTATTGCTTTTTATATTTGCAAAATACCCACTCTTTTTACAAAACCAACAAAAAATTTGATTTTTAAAATAATTTAATTATTAATTATATTTGTTAAAAATGTTTCATAAATACTTTTAACTGATAATTTGCTAATTATGCATTTTATATGAGACAATAACTTTTCAGATACTGTTTGAAACATATTTGGGTATTTAAATATACTTATATATGGTACATAGTACATGTATTTGTTACCTGTGTTCCTGGTCTCGATAGTTGTATGGGAGTCTAGGCAGACTATTGACGTAACTCAGGACATCTGGCATACTCCTGGACTGACGCAAGGAAACCATCCGAACCAAGTCCCGATTTCCCCTTGACCTTGAATGTGACCTTGAGTGATGAGGCCTTGACCTGGAATGATGAGACTTTGACCTTGACCTACTTTTCTTCTCTGCCTCTTTTTTCTTTTTGGTTTTCTTCATAGACTTCTTCTTTTCAAGTACTTGTTTGTACTCCTTGTCCATTTCCTGTAATACCTTCTTCAGATTGTCCCTGTCTTTTTGAAGTTTGTGCGCATCTCTTGTTCGGGTCAACCTGGGGTCACCAAGGCTGTCGTACATCTGAATATAGTACTTTAGTTTCTTTGCATCAATTGCTGGTTTCTTGTGGCCATTTATTACCTTTTGGGTTTTCAGTTTCTTAAGGTGTTCTTTTTCAACCAACTTTGGCTTTAATTTCTTTTTCTTCTCAGGCTTTCTTTCATGAACATCAGAATTAATATGCCATCTTGGATTTTCGAATTCCACATCCACAAGAGTATTTGAGGCAGACCCCTTAATATAATTGTCCCGAATCTGTCTCACATAATCTTCCCGAGGTATTGGTTCTATAATCTCTGGACTTCCAGTGTTTTCAGTTTTCTGGTAACCAAGGAGATCCAGGCTTTCATCATTTTTACTCTGAATGTCCAAGTTTCCCATCCGTTTGCGTCGAACTAAGAAACACACGACAGCAATTGTTCCAGCTATTAACATGGCTCCTCCGCCAATAGATGTAAAGATCACGATATAGAACAAATTTCGGTTACATTCAAACATTCGAATCTTGAAAGTCATCAAGGTTTTGCTACCCCTCGATGGTGGCGTATTACAAACATATCCAAAGTTTTCTTCGTTCATAATTTCCACACTCGTTGCTTTCAACCATTTTTGTAAGTCTGCATTTTTGCATCCGCAGTCGAATGGATTTCTGGAGAAATCAAGCACCTTCAAATTTTGAATGATTGAGAATGCCTGAGGGTTAACATGGTAGATCTTGTTATGAGCAATCCTTAAATCTGTTAGGTCGAAGTTATTAGCAAATGGAGATGGGTCAAATGTTAGCTGAGTAAAGTTATTATAACTCAAATCAATCTTCTTCAAATGTTGCAGTGGTTTCAAAAATTCAGTTAGCATTTCGACATTGGCCATCTTATTTTTCTGTAAATTCAAATATGTTATGTTTGTCGCCTCTGAAAATGCATTGCCAGGTAGAGTTTCAATGAGGTTTCCATGGAGATATAGCTCTAGAAGACCATGTAGGAAGAAAAATGCCTGTTCATCCACAGTGGAAATAGCATTGTCTGCAAGATTTATTATTCTGATATTGTGCCATCCATAATGGTGTATTGTTTCAAGCTTATTATTAGACAAATCCAGAATTTTCGGGCAGTGAGGTAAAAAAGCCTGGTGGCTGATGGTTGAAATCTCATTGTTTGCAAATGTTGCAACTTCAATATTTCTGGAGTCACGAAACATGAATTTATTCAGAGAGGACATTTTGTTTTTAGACATATCAAAATAAGTCAGTTTGTGCAAACCAGTGACTGGATTTCCATTATTCAATGTCAATATTTTGTTGTGACACAACTTCAATGATTGCAAATTTGCTAATGTGCTGGTGACCACAAAATGCTCATATTCGTTGAAACACAAATCTAATTCAACAAGCTTAACAGCACCACTTAGGTCAAGCCCACTTGCATCTCCAAGCTTATTATTTGACAGATCCAGCATCTCTAAATTTCCAACATTGTCTTTTAGTAATTCAGACACGGAGGTTATTTCATTGTATGCTAAATCAAGCACTTTGAGAGCACCCAGTCTAGCTAGGCCTTGCCCTATTGTTTGCAGCATGTTGTCTCGGAGAATCAGCTTGCGTAGATTTAAGTAGGTCAGCAAATTGTCGTCAATACTGGTTAACCCATTTCCGGCCATGTTCAATTCTTGCAATGCCAGTGTTCCAAGATTTTCTACAGTATAGTCCGTTAAATCAATCTTCACAGAAAAGTTTGTGTAAGAAAGATCAAGTTTGGTCAGGCTTACTTCTCTTATTGCTTCCAAATACGAGGACATGTTATCCAAATTTAGATCAGGATTGCTGGATAAGCTCAGCATGTCCAACTTCTTGAAACTTGTAAGTGCTTCAGGTTCTACTGACTTCAAATTACAACTGGAGAAATTAATCGACTTGGGAATCGGGTCCCAGCTTCTGATTGCCACAAAATCACTTGCAAGAACATTCTCAATATTGTTCCCCGAAAAGTCTATCACACTAAGTCTTGTCGTCACTTGAAATCGCAACCCAAGCCGTGCTGAACTCAGCTGGTTATAACTTACGTTCAGCACCTTCAAATTTGTCAAATAACGGAAAGGCTCGTCAGGTATGAAATTCAAATGATTACGACTTAAGTCCAAAACTTCCAACTGTATGTTATCTTTAAACAGCCCGTTCGTGTTGTCCATTAACTGAATGCTGTTCCCTTGCAGAATCAGCTTCTTCAATTTTGTCAGCCCCGAAAAGGCGCCATTTTGAACGAAATTCACTTTACTGTTAGAAACATTAATAATCTCTAAACTGTACAAATTCTGGAATGTCCCATTCAATATTGGCCCATGGAAGTCTCTAAACAGATGCAATTCCTTTGTCAGCAATGCAAAATGATGCTCATCGCTCTTGAAGGAGTTTTTGCAATGAAAAACTGAGAAGTCTGCCGAGCACACGCATTTCTGGGGACATCTGAGTTCAGATAACACGTCTACTGAAGTACCATCTTGGCCCAGACAGGGTGCAATGTGTGACATAACACACAACACAACCAACGCACTTAAAACATGATATTTCTCCATTAGCTCCTGATGCAACCCCACCCTCTTAGCAAACACTTTCCATGCAAAAACTCCTACTGAAAATTTATTTAAATTCTTAAGAGTCTAAGCATAAGATAACTGCCAACTATCCTTATGTTACTGTCAATGTCTCTGCTCCATACACCATACTCTCTCATGAAACTTGTAATACTGTCACACTATTCCTGTACCAAGATACTCTGACCAAATGAGCACCAATTATTAAACAGCATGCACTAGATGCAAGCAACCAACAAAATGGTACAAATATTCCCCAACTAATGCCCCCAGATAACTCATTATGAATGCCTCACCCCCAAAATCAGCCTTATTTATATTCATTATCAAGCATTTATCTTGACTGACAATTAGCAGGAATGGGGTCTGATTTCAACAAACTACTCTGTTAGGTGTACAAGACACCACACTGCCCCAGTGGCCAGGTTTAACAATGACTGCTAGGTGCATCAGATGTTTTTGCAAATTCTCTGGTGTTTGTTTGATGTCAAGAAGCAAGCTCTTATTTCAATGGCAATAATTCCTTGGTGCAAGTTTTTACTGATTATTGTATTGGTATTTTCTGTGTAAATGTGTATTTCCATGGAAATAATTCCTTAGTGTACTTATTTGTTGATATTGTTTTCAGGAATTATATTGATAAGAATTTGTGTAAATGTGTATGGCATATTACTGGATATGCTATTTCATACAAACAAATCTTTGAATTTTATCTTCATTCCTAGATAATAATAATAATAACAATCAAAACAACAATTAGAAAGCACTAACAAAATCATGGGTTGTACAATAATAAATGAGTTATACAGCATGATGAGGCAATTGTCCCTATCAATGTGCTCGAACAAATTCCGGGATTAAACGGTCACCAGACCACCACCAAAATCTGGGCCTGTATCAGCCCAGAATAAAGAACAGACTTAGACTCAATGAAAAATACTTATATGTTTGCAAATTTTCTGGTACCAATGTCGCTTATGTCATTAACAAATCAATATAAATGAGGGGCGTCATGGGAAAACTGGACTTCATGCATGTGCGTAAAGTGTCGTCCCGGATTAGCCTGTGCAGTCCACACAGGCTAATCCGGGACAGCACTTTCCGCTTTTATGGTATTTTCTGTTTCAATGAAGTTTCTTCTGAACATAAATTCTCTGTCGGCAGAATGTGCCGTCCTGGATTAGCCTGTGCAGACTGCACAGGCTTATCCGGGATGACACTTTATGCACATGCATTAAGACCGGTTTTCCCACGACGCGCCTCATATAAATTATGAATGCTATAATTAGAGTTGGTTAATACCAAGTAAGACTCAAATTAACAGCTTATTTAGAACAGAACAGTTTCAAGAATATTCATGATTCTTACATCTTAAATCTGTTCACAGATTATAATTGACAATTTTAATTTTTTTTTTCACTGATTCCAAAAAATAAAATATACAAGGGAGCAAAATAACACTACGGACATAGAAATATACTGTAAAAACCGTTTCGTTAATGAGTAATCATGAGTTGAAATTGATAAAATTATGAAGCGTTTGTAACGCTAAACGATGGAATAAGTTGGAGCGTTTCTGTTGTTTTCGTTGAAACTGTGGACATCACATGGAACACTTACATAGAGTAAAGAATGCAAGGTGATATATAGAAATTGGAATGGCTGAGTGGTTAAGGCGATTGCCTTTTAATCCAGAGGTCCCGGGTTCGAACCCTGGTGGGACATTTAATGGCATACTTCAAAAAAATCTATTTCAGCTGATGATTACTCATGAACGAAACGGTTTTTACAGTATATTTTGTAGGTCCGTGGTATTATTTTGTTCCCTTGTATACACTGTTCTTTTATTTTTGGAATCGGTGACAAAAAGTTGAAAAAATATTAACTGGTCAATCTTTGAACAGGTCCCTTTAAGCCCGATTTTCCCACAACCCGCCTCAAATTTTGCTTACTTGTCATAGGAAAATGCAAGTTCTTCATCTCAAACTTAGTCTCAAACATTAATACCGGCATCTACCAATGAAAATGCTTGTTAAAGATTGGCTTGGATTTCCATTCGTTAAAAATATTTCAGATTAACAAAGATCAAGTTGTAAAATGATCACAGGCATGGAGCCTTAGCATTATCTTACATATTAATGGACCAGCCTTCGTTGTAACCCACTAGCCCAAAGCCCCAGGTAAGTGCTATCGATTGGTGTTGGTGGAAGTTTGCGGACACTAGCCTGATTGGGTTCGTGCTTTTTTTTCACCAACTCATAATAAAAGCATGTTTTGAAAAAAATAACAAAAAATTAAAAGTTAATTAATCACAATTGAGGCGCGTCGTGGAAAAAACGGGTTTAATGCATGTGCGTAAAGTGTCGTCCCGGATTAGCCTGTGCAGTCCGCACAGGCTAATCTGGGACAACACTTTCCACCTACAGTGGATTTATGTATAGAAGAGACTTCCTTGAAACAGAAAATACCATTAGCACAGGCTAATCCGGGACGACACTTTACGCACATGCATTAAGCCCTGGTTTTCCACGACGCGACTCAATTTTAGTCTCTCTTGAGTGAACTGTGATAAAAGTTAACCAAAGAGAGAATAACATTTACATCACCCACATTTATATAACAAATTGATACTTGATTACTGTTTTCAGAAATCAGTGTATTTTATTAGATTTTATAGTATTTCAGGGCTTTTTTCACCTCATGGGGATGGGGCCCTATGCCCTCATTTTGTGGAAAAATAGCATTGTTTTTGGTATTTGGAGGAAAAATCTTCATAGCAGGGGTAAGATCATTGTTTAGGGGAAAACTGCATAGTTTGAAAGAATTTTTCCGAGGGAATGATGCCTTATAACAGCCCCTACTATAGAAGGAAAAAAAGCCCTGTATTTAATTTCAAAATTTCTCGCTAGTGTAAGAGCTTTTGGGCTAGTGATTTGCTAAGGATCGTGCCCGAAATATTGCCCGAAATGGCTTGTGCTCTGAAAAAATTAATTAAAGCAAAGACGAATTGACTAGATTTTTCACAACCAAAGCAGGTCCCCACTAGTTCAGATTGGCCATTGTCGACATGTAGGGACTGATTCAATTAGCAGCAGGCTTGTAAAGGCTATTATTGACTAGTCAGCTATTAATTAATGGACTTATCAATGTTTACAGGGTTGTGCAGATAAATTAATGAGGCTAATGAATTTGCATGACCAACACCCAGTTCATAAGATTGTCTCATGATACGGATAGCAACAAGTAGAAATACCACATTCTTCGGTATTACCAAGGCTAAATAATTGTGTGATTCTTTCCATATCTACCCCTGAGTTGAATTGTCATTCATTAAGCTGTTATTTTTAGGCATTTACTGGTAACATCTATATTTAGAAAATACTGGACTTCTTTTAGTAAAAATTGTTTTTCCAATCTGTTTCCCAATTACTAGTAATTAACTAATAATGCAAATTGTTGTTCAGAATTTCAGAATTTGGGAATTCTATGGTAATTACTGTATTACCATTAGTATTGGGACACCGCTAATTTTTACAACAAGAGGGCCATGATGGCCCAATGTATTCACCTGAGAACTGGTACAGATAAAGACCATACTGTTGTGACAGGTTTTAAAATTAAGGTATATGAACAATATGCAAAGGGATCAATTTGATTTAAAACATTGGTTAGTGCAATGGGCCAACTAAAGTATGAATTGGGTAGTGGATGTGCGATGTTTTTGCTAATGGTTCTCAAATCATTTTTCTTGATATTCTTACCTGACCCTTTTTAATTAAGTCAGTGACAATTCTGAAAAATGCAGAAACAGTAATTTTGATGTCTTTTTCGCAGACAGTTTTAGAGAACTAGTTGCATGCGAGAATTGCGATGGCTGTCAAGTTTTGCTTTTTCTTTGAAAATTTTCTGTCCAATGGTGATAAATGATGTTAATGCAGGCTCTGAAGACATCAATGTTGCATGTACAAATAACTGCATTCAAGGTTTGCAACTGTTGGAAATCAAATTTTATCATGAAGACATCAATGTTGCATGTACAAATTAACTGCATTCAAGGTTTGCAACTGTTGGAAATCACATTTTATCAATCAATTTTTATGTTCATACGCAAACTGTGTAAGTTTGGTCAACATTGAATAAAAAATCGTGTGTGCAAGCCAATCATTGATCACTTGTGATGTTTTTTCCAAATACAAGGGGCAAGGCCTGTTCATGCCTATATTCGACATCACCTGTAGTTTTATGTTCGTAGACAAACTGCACAATTGGTGAAGATTGGATGAAAACTGAAGTCTCTATCCTGAATAATGTCCATTTTTGTATATTTTTTTCATAAACAAAGGGCAAACAATCTGGTGTTTCCGGCCCAATTTTGGTTATATTCGACTTCAACTGTAAGCTCATGGTAATAGACAAACTGTGCAAGTTAAGTGAAGATTGGATGAAAAATGAAGTCTCTATCCTGAATAATATCCATTTTTGTAAATTTTTTTAATAAACAAAGGGCAATAACTCTGGTCTTTGAAAGACGATCTGGCCCATTTTTGGCTTCTGCTGAGATCTGATGGTCATACACAAACTGTGATAGTTTGGTTAAGATTGGATGGAAAATAAAGTCTATATGTTGGACCAAGGCATTTTTTGCAATGTTTTTGCATGTAAAAGGGGCATTAACTCTAGTGTTACAGGTGTGATCTGACCCAATAACAATCCCATCCGAGACTTTATGGTCATACACAAATTGTGCAAGTTTGGTTAAGATTGGATAAAAAGTGAAGTCACCAGCGTGAACAGGAACACAATTGTTGACGGCACACAGACGACGGACGACGCAGGAGAGGTCCCCTATACCAATAGATTACCGAGCACTTCGTGCTCAGGTGAGCTAAAAATAAACATATATTGTGTACATAATTACTGGGACACTTAATTTTTTTTTATTTTTTCTTGTCCCTAAATACTGGGAAATATATGAAAATTACAAATGCACGTCCGGTTTAATTCAGGTTTACTGAGGATAAGCGCCATTTGTTTATTTTATATTCAAAAGATAGCTTTCAACTTGTTCTTTATTTTTTATATTTAATTTTAATATATCATTTGAGGCACGTCGTGGGAAAACCGGTCTTAATGCATGTGCATAAAGTGTCGTCCCTGATTAGCCTGTGCAGTCCGCACAGGCTAATCCAGGACGGCACTTTCCGCCCACAGTGGATTTATGTTTAGAAGAGACTTTCTTGAAACAGAAAATACCATAAAAGCGGAAAGTGTCGTCCCGGATCAACCTGTGCGGACTGCACAGGCTGATCTGGGACGACACTTTACGCACATGCATTAAGTCCGGTTTTCCCACGACGCGCCTCATTTATACTTGGGGGCTTGTCTTCCCTAAGTAAAGATCCAGAGCGAAGTGTGCTGCACCCGGCTACTGTTTGGTTCCAAACTGCTGTTTCTCTGAGCTGGTCAACTCGGGAATGTTGAAGGTCTTTTAAAATTCACCAGACTTTTGCAAATATTAAATGACAACTGAACGAACAACGTTTACAAACATTACTTAGAACCATTAAACTGGTGAAGCCCATGGATGTATTAATTCATAAGAAAATGTCAGAAAATTGGTCGGGCCAACAACCCCCCCCCCCCACTGTTCCGTTCGTTTGAATAGCATCTTGTACCTTTGTTGATACTAATACCTAATACCTAAATAACACGTTGTGGGCCTTTCCAATTGGTACACAGTGTGCACTGTGTATTCCTCTGCAGAGAAAGATCTACAGCGAAATAGCAGGGTGCTGCACCCTGCTCCTTTTTGGTTCCCCCCTGCTGCCCCTCTGGGCTAGTCAATACACAAATGTTGAATATATTTTAAAATTCAACAACTTTGTGCAAATATTCAACTACAAATCAATATACTATGCTTAAAAACCTCAAGAAAACCCTGGATTTAGCAAATTATTAGAAAATGTCAACAAGCTGGTCCAGTTTTCACCTCTGCTCCTTTTTAGCAGCACCCTGTACCTTTTTAGATCCAAGATCTTTCCCTACCTCTGGTACACGATTCTTAACTGACACAGTCTACTAAGCTTCTGTATAAACTACCAGCAATTAACTTTGCATTCACAACAATAATAATTGATGTCATAAACACCAAACAACTTAAAAACTTCGTTTTAGCATACCTAAGCACGAAGTGCTCAGGGTGAGCTATTGTGGTCAGTCACTGTCCGTCGTCCGTCGTTTCAACCGCGTCAACATTTTGCTTCATCAAAGGAGTATAAATCTACATTCATGTACAGATCGCCATGTTTACCATGCCTTGTTTAACCCTTCAAATATGCTTCAACCAATCGGATGATGAATGATAGAATTGAATATACATATATGACCAATCAAAATGACGCAATCGTTTCAGTGTACAAGCTGCAGAATATCAATTACAGTTTACACAGTGGAGGACAGCGAGATGTGTTAACAAGAGGGCCCTGAGGGCCCTAGGAGGCTCACCTGAGAGCTTGTAACCCAATTGGAATTTGCATCCCCGAGGCGTGGCTTATTTTTATCCCAGGGGCATAATATGAACAATCTTGAATAACCTCTGGGCCTTGCGGTTTCAGGTAAAGATTTTTAAAGTAACTTTGCTATTTAAGTCTTTATAAAGTCATTTTGCTTTTAAGTCTATATAAACCATGTGACCCCTGGGGTGTGGTCAGTTTTGACCCATGGGGCATAATTTAACAATCTTTTGTTGAGGAACACTTCAGGATGTTACATACCAAATACGAAACCTCTGGGCCTTGCGGTTTCAAAGGAGAAGGTTTTTAAAGACATTTTGCAAATAAAGTTGATATAACCCATGTGACCCCCAGGGCATTACCAGCTTTATAGTGACTACTATTTATGTCTATATAAAGCATGTGACCCTCGCGGTGCCACCAGATTTGACCCCAGAGGCATAATTTGAACAATCTGTGTAGAGGACCAGTACTGTAAAATCATTATTATTCATGGAACACTAATTTTCATGGATTTCGTGGATAGACAAAACCACGAATTCCAGTGCCGCCGAATAAATGACGCATCTGGTACCAACCAGTCCACTTCTTAAGCTGACTATGAGCAATTAAGACATCTATGTACAGAGCATATCGCGTGTGCAATAATGAATCATAAATTAAATATTTACCATATAAGAATATCTTTTAATCCAAATTAATCCATTGTTAAGGAAATCTGAAGTATTTAAACATAAATATACATAACGCATCAAACGATACGCATATTTTAAACCTAAAGTTCATCAATCACAATTTGGAGTGCAATACACATGTCATTCCTGAAATGTATTTCCTATAATAAAAAGTTCTTCAGTCCAGTTAGAATAAGTTCATAACACAATCTTAAAAATGCCAATTATATACTCTTTTTAAGTGGGTATATAAGGTAGTGTCTGGGTAAATGCATTGAAGTGTGAAATCAATGGGGACTGCCTAATCCCCTTTGACAGGTCTTGATGTAGACAATAACTGGCTTCAGCCAGTTTAATTAGCAATATTCTTTTACACGAAAATCATGGGATTTGTCTGCATGTGTATTGATTTTATTGCTGGCTGACGGTCTAGCTGGGGCCAAACAAATGATTTTAATTGGTACATGATCAAAAATTGCCATTACATCTCTAATTACATATTTTGGTGACCATGATAACGTAATCCAGACCTAATGACGGACTTACAAGTTTACAGAGTAGTGATGTCAAACTGTGGATCACTGGATGTATTTTTTTTTTCAAAATTTGAAATCCACACAATTGTCGTTTGTAAAGAAACCACGAAATTTCATACCGAGAAATTTATATACGTTTACAGTAAATGATGCTACATACCAAATAAGAAACCTCTGGTTCTTGCGGTTTCAGAGAAGATTTTAAAAGACATTTTGCTATATAAGTTTATATAAACCATGTAACCACCTGGGCGTCGCTAGTTTTGACGCCAGGGGCATAATTTGAACAATCTTTGTAAAGGACCACTTGAGGATGTTACATACCAAATATGAAACCTCTGGGCCTTGTGGTTTCAGAGGAGAAGATTTTAAAAGTCATTCTGCTATATATTCTATGTAAACCATGTGTCCCCCGGGGCGTGGGCCGTTTTGACCCCAGGGGCATTATTTGAACAAACTTTGTAAAGGACCACTAAAGGATGTTACATACCAAATATGAAACCTCTGGGCCTTGCAGTTTCAGAGGAGAAGATTTTTAAAGTCATTTTGCTATATATTCTATATAAACCATGTGACCCCTGGGGTGTGGCCAGTTTTGACCCCAGGGGCATAATTTGAACAATCTTTGTAGAGGGCCACTTGAGGATGTTACTTATCAAATATGAAACCATTGGGCCTTGTGGTTTCATTGGAGAAGATTTTTAAGGTAATTTTGCTATATATTCTATATAAACCATGTGACCCCCTGGGCGTGGCTAGTTTTGACCCCAGGGGCATAATTTGAACAAACTTTGTAAAGGACCACTAAAGGATGTTACATACCAAATATGAAACCTCTGGGCCTTGCGGTTTCAGAGGAGAAGATTTTTAAAGTCATGTTGCTATATATTCTATATAAACCATGAGACTCCCGGGGCGTGGCCAGTTTTGACCCCAGGGGCATAATTTGAACTATCTTTGTAGAGGACCACTATAGGATGTTACATACCAAATATGCAACCTCTGGGCCTTGTGGTTTCAGAGGAGAAGATTTTTAAAGTCATTTTGCAATATATTCTATATAAACCATGTGACCCCCGGGTCGTGGCCTGTTTTGACCCCAGGGGCATAATTTGAACAATCTTTGTAGAGGACCACTATACAATGTTACTTACCAAATATAAAACCACTGGGCCTCAGTGTTTAAGAAGTAGATTTTTAAAGTTATTTTGTAGAGGATGTCACCTATCAAATATGAAAGCTCTGAGCCCTGCGGTTTCATAGAAGAATTTTTTTAAAGTTTTCACTTTTTCAATCTATTTTTAGCTCTGGTGACCTACATATTCAGCGGACCAGAAAGATTTGAACAACTTTGAAAGAGATCCACCCAAGGATCATTCCTGTGAAGTTTGGTGAAAATCTGCCAATCTGTTTAGGAGGAGATGTCGTTTGAATGAAAAGTTGCACGCACGCACGCACGACGGACAATCAAAAAAGCTCACCATGAGCACTTTGTGCTCAGGTGAGCTAAAAATGCAATAGTGTGTAGGTTTAAATTGGTGTTGCATCCAAAATGAATGTGTTACCGTACAAATATTTAAGAAACATTATTAAGGAATAAATTCTATTTGCAGGTATGTAAATTTTATTTATAAATATTATTGCTAACCATGCCATTTCAGCGCGGAAGTTTGACCATAATGACTATATAGGCACCTTCGTGTAAACAAGTACCAAATTCCTTCAAACAATTTTGATTCGTTGAAAGACGTGGCAACAAGGGGTTATGGAAGTTTGACCATATATGGCCGTATAGGCTATGTTCACAGTCTTCTTATCGGAAAACACTGGATTTCAAAATAATTTCAAAGAATTGTTCATTGGGTGGTCCTTTATCGAATTCCTTCAAATAATTTTGATACGTTAAAAAACATGGCTACAAGGGGGTGGGAAAATTTGACCGTATGTGATCATATAGGCAACTTTGAAAATCTTCTTGTCAGAAACCACTTTCTGGACCCTCTACCATGTTCCTTCAACTAATTTTTATCAGTTAAAAATCTAGATTGCCAGGGGGCAGGGCAGTTTGACCATATATGGCTATGGGACTTACTGGTCCATTATTATCATATGTGTCAACATTTAACTTCAAACATCTATGTACCCGCTATTAAAATTTTAAATGCCATTATGATGCTTTGAACTCAGGTGAGCAGCCTAAGGCCACCATGACCTCTTTTTTTAATTATCTGAAAATTGTAAACAAGGTTGTCAAATTTTAAGGGTAAACTAGCAGTACCATACTGTATAACCTGCTGGGGTAATATGATTATGTACCTGGTATACAACATTGTCGAAGTTTAACAGTGTTTATGTAAAAATACACCATGTCAATGTCACTTATATTTGAGGGACACATATTTTCAGCAATTTTTTTATGTCCCTTAATACTGGCAAAAGGATTTTTTCAGTGTGCTAATACTTTGTGTAGTTATGATACACACATTCTAAAATTAGTTGTGGTCAACACAAATCTTAATTCTTGTCACTGATTTCAAGAAGGGGTGATTTTCTGTCATAACTGCAAGCAGTTGGATACATTTCAAGGCCTAAAGAAAACATGTTGTTGTAGCTGAAGAACAGGTGTTTTCAGCATGCCTTTAAACCAGTTTAACTCTCCCCACCAATGTTTTCACTGAGCGTTTGGCGGTCAATAGTTTTATTTTTTTGGGGTCTAACTTCTCACCCTAGAGCCAAGCATTTTTGTCTACGGTAAATCCCCAAGGTGGGTGATGCTTGGTGTATCAAATGGCCCGGGGGGAGGCTCAATATTACCGGGATCTAAAATCCGACTAAAGTCTATTTCCCGGGACCAGGAACCATTCGGCGTGTCAAATTCCCACCCGGCGTGCGCCCCCCCCCCCCCAAAACTGCTGGACCACACATTTATGGGCATATATAAAACGGTAAAACTGGATAAATATGCTAAATTTTTTTTCGCTCAATTCACTCGCTCCTTTTTTTTTTTACAAGATACACATCAACTTCAGTAAAACATACCCCGCCTAGCCCACCCCCTACGATTTCTTACGTACACCATATGACAAAGTTCATTGAAAACAATAAATGTATGTATACCTTTATTTGTGGATGATATTGTTTTCTTTTTTAAATTCATATATTATATAAAGATGTCAGATGCAATACACCGTTGGCACTAGAAATTGCATAAAAGACATATATACGTTTCCAATAAATATGATTTGAAGTCGAAATTCAAATTGAATCAATGACTACTTTCGAGTTAAAACAGTTTTGTCTCAATAAATAGTTTAGTTCTGAAAAATCTGATTAACTTTTTGTTCAATTTTCCATTAATTAGCAATCACACCAAATTGCATAGTGTTTTTATGCATTAATAAAAAAGATATAAAGTGATAAAGTAGACTTATGTCTACAAAGTTGGCCTCAATTCCTGGCGGTTTCTTTTTTTTTTCGGCACCATATGTCAGCGAAATTGAAACTACATCGGCATCACTTGCCGTTTTATTTCACAACTCAATCATACGTGTATCTTTCACAATATTTCGTGTAAAAAAAACACTATCGTCTATCTGTCTATTAGTTCAGTTTAATGAAAAAACACAGTGCATATGACATTTCAAAAATATCGATGAGCATGACTGTGAACGTGTGAGTTATTTAATGAGAATCACTTCAAAAAGAGACCATTACAATTCGGTAAATGAATAATACGAAGATTTTCAATGCGTGTGTGTTGAATTTAATCATGTTAATACATGTTTATGAATTTAATCATGTTAATACATGTTTATGAATTTAATCATGTTAATACATGTTTAAAGATGTTTATGATGTATATAACATTGAATGTCAATTATGTATTAGGTGGACAGGCACATCAAACAAGGGCAATTTAGGGGCCTACTGCCAAAACAGGTGCATGACCTACAGATGAAGCAACATGTCTTTCAAATATAATACGGTGAAGTATGAATTTATTCAGTGAAACAAAGTGCATTCATTTTGATGATAATGATGATGATTATTATAAAGAGTTTTATCATATGAGCATATTCAGAATCTACAAACATTTTCATTATAAGTATTGAAAATTTGAAATCAATGTGAAATACTTTTTTTGTACAGGGTTTTAAAAATCTATGGTGTAGTGTTTAGAAGTCAAAATGACGTCGAAAATAAGAAAAACGACGTTGCGAACGTCATAGTAAGATAATGAACATACAACTTACTGGTACAATAAAACCTACGTTAAAATACTTTATTTAGGACCTTGAAAGTAGTTCTTTATTATTGTGGTCTTAATATTGGTTGAATAAATTTCAAAAGTTGCTTTTTTTTACTTGAAAGTCACCAAAGCAACATACTTTTTTAAGATCTACTATTATGCTCACTTGTACGATCGAAAAGTCTTCTAAAAGGTACCGGTATTTTTTTTTTTACAGAAAAAACATAACTCACTTAAATTGGCCTTATTGTCAAGTTGAATCTTATTAGCTGTTTTGTAACACATTTGGACAATGAATTTAGGAATCTGAACATATACTGTTACTTATTTGTGTTTTGCATCTGTTTTATGAATATTCTGAAATTACAGAAGAAAAATGACACAAGACTTTATCTGTTCTTGTTCAGAATTTAATAACACACACGTGGATAGCTGAATTAATGATTACATGAATAAGCATACTAATTATTGAAATAATAAGCGGAAATCTGGATGAGTGAACGAAGTAACAGAAGTAAAATAATATGACTTGTGAATGACTTAACAATTGCGTAGGAAAATTAATAATTAATTCAATTTATAAATTCTACATAAAACTTTACTGAAGTAAATGAATTAACTCTCAACTACATTGTAGTGTGTATACAAATTTGCATAACTTCATAAAATTGTTATAATTTAATGATATAACTTAAGTGCCATGTTGACAATTAATACATACAATAACATTCTTATGACAAGTTATTGTTTTAAGGTCTGACCTACGGTCGCACACTGTTGTACAGGTATCTGGTAAGTTATGTCTTGATGTCCAGGTCTGACATACGGTCGCACGCTGTTGTACAGGTATCTGGCCCTGTGTTCACTGAGACCTTGTGGAGGGATTACAGGAGGCCTGTCATGAGAAATCTGGGCGACATCATGCTGCTTCAAGATGTCAATTTTAACTTCCTCTGCATCACGACTTTCCTTCACTGATATTATACCGGGTTCAGTACAGTCAAATCTAAAATGTTGGTATTTCCTTATCCCTTTCAATGGCTTGAAGTACTGGCTCAGAAACGTTTTCCATGCCCTCCATTGCAATGCAGGATACACCACACCAACATTTGTCCTTGTCGAATTGTTCACAACTGCTAGAAGCTGGTTTAAGTCGTCACAGTCAGAGCGCTGGTAAAGTTTCTTCACTAACCCAAAACCTCCATCAATCAAACAGCGAGCTTTTCCAGGTACGTGCATAGAGTACTTGATCTTGTCATTTTGTCCAGTTATCACCCGCCACATGAAATAGCCTAGTACAAACTGGTTCTTGTTTTGACCGCCACAGTTATCTGCATGAACAACGCAATTCCTCTCACCGTGCCGTGATTTTGCAATGCCCAGTCTACCATAGACAGTACCAAATCTGGACCGTGTGTGCATGTTCCGTCTTGACCTATGGTCTGGTTTTCATCAATAAGAAAGTTCATTTGTTTTGGATCTGCATCGATTCTGAAACCAAACAGTTGAACTTTTCAAAGTGTGAGGAAATATAAGGGTCCCATCTGGTTAGAATGATGCGGCAATGTCATATTTTGTCTGTAATCGAACGTGTAGTGGACACACTTATCAGGGTTATCCAAATGCTGTTTGGCCCTAGCATGTTCTATGCAGGAATTGTAGAATGCCCGTTCATCCTGCGCACGACTTACGTGTTGCTGCATCTGTGACGTTGAGTCTAGCTTTTCCTCTTCTGTGACAGAGTCAACAATGCGCTTCTGTAAATCTTTGCATGTTGCACAGACATCATCTTTGGCAATCTTGATATGAGGAAGGCAGTGATTCCAGATTTTATCAAATGTAGAATACTTCACAGTACGTCCTTCGCACCACGTCTCGTACAGTTGATGAAGCTTTTTCTTCGTGGTATCGGAGCTCAGGTACACAGAAGGGATGTCATCTCTGCCACGGGGTGCAGCTGGCTGAGTAACTCCATTTTCATCACTGTAGTCGGTCAAGAACTGAATGACATTTTTCACTGTGTCGTATGTCAAGGCATGTATAGGTTTCTTGCCAACGTTTCCATGTTGACGTGGTGTTACTTCTTGTGACTGCATGTGCTGTTTCATCTGCTGAAGGATGTGTTTGCTTAAGTCAAATATCAACAAGAAAGACTTCCTACATACTTGTCGGCCACAAATACATAATGTATGCCTTGTTCTTTGTCGTTTCAGGCCATGTTTTGTACTGTCTCTGTCATGTTCAGTCAATGTGCCCATGATGTAAAGTTCCTTTTCATCTTTTCTCATTTCCCGCATGTCCAGTATGTGGGAATATATCACTTCCTCGCTAAACTGGGAAATGCAGCTAGATTGACACCCACAGCCATTTTTCAGATACGTTAGTCGTTCTAATTTTTACCATGTCTTGGTCCTCAATTTCCAGGTTCACATACATTGGTCGCTTGTTCATCTGTGTCAATGTCACTGTCGCTGTCTATAATCTCTTCCATGAAACTTCGAGCTCGCTGATCAAGGTCCAGTACTGCTCCCGTCTCTGTTTCATCAATGTTGTTGAAGTCAGCATCATCATCAGCATCATCATCATCATCTGACAACTGCTGAGATCCAGCTGGGGTTGTTGTTGGCGTCCTTCCAAAAGTGCTCTGAGAAGAGGCTTTCAAGCTCCTGAAAATACACAAATAATACAATTGAGATTTCTCTGATCGCAGCAATTTTTGTGAAATAAAATGTCCATGGGCATGTAAACATGTGAAAGCAAAACTTATTATAAAATAGAAATACGTTTGCAATATGTTTACACCACTGTCAAAAAATAATACATCATTTTCTTATAAACTTTATTTTATCTAGAAATTATGTGTATTTGAGAATAATAAAAAATATATAAAAAATGTTCTTTGAATGAGAGTTATATATATATACAATATTCTACAGAAAATTTATAAAGTAAAAATTTTAAAATAAATATTGACAGATCAATCAACTTATAATTATATTTCATGAAAAAAATACACACAAACAAATTGGCCAAAACACGGTTTGGTCCAGGATCCTACAGGTCTGAACCTAGCAACCGTAACCACTACGCTATCCCGACATATACTAAGATGGAAGGAAATGTATACAAATAAACTAATCAGACACCAAAGATGTTCCAACGTCATAATTTCTTTTCTTAAAAATTCAATCAAAATTGTTATCAAATTATAAATTAGTTATTCGTAATACTACTCTGTTGCAATAACGCCTGCACAATACCTGTCCGCTCCGACCAGTGTTTGTTTACAATCGTGTGCTTGCATACAAACGACTGGGTGGGAAATAGACACAGCACAGGAAAATGGAGATTTAAGGTTGACAACAAAAAATATACAAGAGATTGACAGTTTTAGATTCTGTTAGTAATATGTCTGTTATTCGGTTAGGAAATATCTCACAGATGTAAGTCTAATCCACATTAATTTATCACACCGCCATTTGCAAATTTAGATTGCGTCATCGCGTATACATTCACAGCAATTTAATGTCTTTTAAATAGGTTGAGGCATACGGAAAAATTCACACCCTAAACAAAAACAAATAAACAATCTGGCTTACCTCTATCACTTCATCCATCCTTCAGTTTAATAGCAAATAATTTAAACACTGGCAATCTGTCAACAATTTGCAAGCGTGATAAAACGAAAGCATGTGTTTACTATGACGTCAAAAATCGATGATTACAACGTCATTTCCGAAATGTCAATAAGACCACTTTTGTCAGAGCGTGGCTCATATATCTTTGATATGGATCTGTAGTTGATCACTGCAGGCCCACAGACAACATAAAGGGTTACTGCACGATCAAAAGTTACGCCCCCCCCCCACCCACCCAAAATCCTGGATCAGCCCCTGCGGGGCGGGGCTTCTTTTTACCCCAGGGTAATTTGAACAATCTTTGTAGAGGACCACTATACAATGTTTCAGATCAAATAAGAAACCTCTGGGCCTTGCGGTTTCAGTGGCGAAGACTTTTGAAGCCCACAAAAAGTCTATTGAAAAATGCACGATTAACAGGGAAATCATTTGAACAAACTTCGTAGAGGACAACTAGAGGTTGTTACATTTCAAATATGAAAGCTCTCAGCCTTGCGGTTTCAGGGAAGAAGATTTTTAAAGTTTTCACTTATAAAAACTATTTTTAGCTCTGGTAACCTACATATGCAGTGGACTGGAACGAATTGAACAATTTTGAAAGAGGGTCTGCCAAGAATCATTCTTGTGAAGTTTGGTGAATATCTGTTAAGCAGTTCAGGAGGAGATGTTGTTTGAATGAAAATGTTGACGCATGAAGCTGATGGACAAAAGGCGGACACAAAAGCTTGCCTCTGTGCTCAGGTGAGCTAATAAAACACAAGAAATAAATGTGTATGGTCCACAGCAGAGATGTAGTTAAAGGGGCATATCAACGGTCAGACAATACTAATCATAACATCTGCAAAAACAATTTAAACTTCATTTACAGAGAATTAGTATTATGCATTGTTACATATGGTGGTCTTGTTTACAAACAAAATGCCAAACATGCTAATGTTTAGTATAGGGAGGTTTTGATTCATGTGCGCTATTTTGTAGCAGTGAGTTGGAATTCTACTGGAATCATGTATAAATATATTTTTCCTTAAATGTACCTGTAGTAGGGTGATGTATAAGGGACACTCATACGGCCTTGCTGTATGAGCTAGCTTTTAAAGTGACATGGTACAGCGTTTGCCTTGGAACGAGGAGGTCGTGGGTTCGATCCCCATTGAGGCTTGGGGATTTTTTCAGCTAGGTTGCATCTTATGTATTATTGTAGAATATATTTAAGATAAACAGTGTATTGTTTTTAATATTAGACTGTATTGCTATGATATACCATCGATATGTTGCTTTAGCCATTTATTGCTATATAACATGACAACAAACCGAAAATAAATACCTAATTAAAAATTCTCCATATACCTCCTTAAGGGCATGGATATTTTACAAATACAGCAGACTCACGATGGCTAGTCTAAGCGACCAGCAAGGAAACTTGGAGCCATCAACATTTCGAGCTAAATGGAGCTCGAGAATGTGAATATATAAATATATATACAATATTAGGACCGAAATTTGTCTGCTTTTATTTCCAAATCTCCAATTAAAGAGTATTCAAATAAATATAATAGGAATTAACATACATAAAACATTTATTTATATCAACTGTGACATTTGCGTGAAAGGTGTTAACCCACAAATTAGGAAGTATTATTGTCATCCGATAATCGATAAGGTTTTCACGGGTAATCTATTTGATTGCAGGTGTGACTGTTTAATCCATTTTTTTAAAGTGGTATTCGGACAGACTTTAATCAGCTAAGCGGTTATCGAATTCCTTTGTTTACTTTACCAGAAATTGTCTGCGTATTCCGTCTGCGGTTTAGTCAGGGACAGTAGGGCAGCGTATTTTGATAGCACGCGCTGTGACGTCAAATACTACTGTGTAAACATGTTTTGACATATGGCGGGTAGGGAATATTCAGTATTTACAGAATTGTGCAACGTCTACACTTTGTTGGATTATATGATTAAGGTGTAAGATATACAGTTCATTGTTTACGTTTGAAATCAGTTATTTACAATAAACACCGGTTGATGACGATAACAAAAACATGTAAAATTTTTTGGTTCCCAATGACAATTGAAAATTATAGAATCGCAGTACAGTTATCGTTTAATACAACATACGTGTGTAAAACAATAATGTCAAATAAAATAATATAAAAATAAACCAAATATTATTACCACTTATATATTCTTTATTCCTTATGAACGTACACAATTTATTTGAATAAACTATATGTTTATTCAGGTAAAAATCATTAGATGTATAACCAAAGACCAACTGCCTTTGCAAGTTACACCGCATTAAGAGACCACCTGTGTTAAGAGACCACTTTTAAGGATCACCATGGACGGTCTCTTAAGACAGGTTAGACTGCAATTTATAAGTGTTTTTTATGTTTAGTTTTTCAAAGTTGTGATATCAATTATTGCGTTTTCTCAACACTTAACTAACGAACTGCATCTAATCTATTAACGACTTGATTTGACCAAAGGGAGTTCGAGCAAAACAAACAATTAAATGTGTGAAAACTGGGACTGTGACAAACATATTGAGCCATCCGAAAAAAATCGACCCTCGTGAATTCGAGCCAAACGACAGCAATGTAAATGAATATATAGCAATATATAGCAATCCAAGAAACTTTGAGCCAGTGAGAAATTCGAGACAAGAGTGTTCGAGGCATCGGGCGTAGACTGTAGAAATATATTTAAGAATTAACCTAATGGAGAAAAATCAATTTGATCAAATATCTTCCTACCTTTTGTTCTGCGTCCAACGAGAATCGCATGTACCAAATGTCGCAGTCTTTGTAATCGAAGCGATGCAGCACGCTGACCCGCCCTTCCTTCACGCGCCAGGATTTCTCCTCGAGAGTACCCGCCTTCCACAGGATTATGCAGTTCTCACAGGACTGTAATAGATACCATGATTATTTAAAAACAAGCATGGATTATGAAGGCTTGCATTAAGGGAATTCTGTGAGTAATGTACTCCCAGTTTAGTTTTGGTCACAGGACTTCCAAAATTGCAACCATGGAAGTCCCGAGTAAGGATTAAAGACAGACAAAATACCTCAATTTACCTTTTAACCTAAATGTTTACCTCTTTCAATGGATATCTTGACACAGTATCAACTAATTATCAGAAATGACCTGTAACAAAGCTTGAATTTGATACTTCATTTCATGTCCCCAATGCACAGGACTTCCAATACCCAACACTTGGAAGTCAGAACTTCAAAAACATTTAACCTTAGTGCAAACCCTGGGTCATGTAGGAGACACATGATATGCTCATAGTGAATAATAATGTGATTAAACACTCTATTATGTGAAGTTAGAATAAGACATCAAACATAGAATGGAGATGAAATATTTCTTTTTTTCACATAAAACTACATTTCATGATGAAAAAGTATGTTTGTTATATTTGGTCAATACTTATATGGTATAATTTTCAATTTTCCATCAATCTTTTGTTAAAACTGATCGTGTTTGTGATCATTTAAACGATATTTAAAAACCGTGTTCATGCATGCATGGACACGGTTCTGTTTTATTGTGAAAATGTTGTAAATGTATACATGTATATACTTTTGTGGTAAAATCAATTTAACTGATGCAATAATACATGCATGTGTCTTTTGCACTAATTACTCTGCAAAATTTTAAGATTACAAATGATTAGCTGTATTATAAACATCGGTATAATAAAACAGCTTATTCTATGTTTGATGTCTTATTCTAACTTCACATAATAGTGTGTTTGAAGTAATATTTAAATCCTTCCAGGCATTTAGAAGTTATGCAGATGAAACGAAATACAAATATTTGACCTTTGACATTGAATTAATCTTGATCTTTGACGAACAAGCATGGGTCATGATGCGTCTCATTGTCTGGTCATGGGGAATAATGAACGGATGTAATATTAAAATCCTCACAGGCATTTAGAAGTTAAGGAGTGGAAACGAAAATTGTCAAGGAAGCACAATTGACAAGAATGGTACAATTGCTAAATTAAAATGTTATTAGGAACAGAAATATATCAATATTTAAAATAAAATAAAATGCTATAACAACAAAACACAATACCTGAATATACTAATGGATTAGTGCTAAAAGAATGTTAGCTCCTTATATAGAATTTTACATATATAAAATAAAATAATAAAATAGTAACTAATATATTGATCTGCTGGTGTATAGCATATATAATTTGACATAAGTTGTATAAGTTTTGCACTAACCCATAAATATAAAGGGGCAAATCTAGACAGGAAATTAAAAATTATATGAATTTCATTAAAGTTTAACTCTACTTCTAGTCATTTGAATTTGACGTTACAATAAAATAAAAATAAAGTTTTGTTCATAAAATATCCAAATGCTGCTTAGAAAATAAAACTTTATAATAGCGTTGCATGTTTTTTTTAGAAGCATTTAATGGCCAATTGATACAAATCATGTATACACATTTGAGCCAGAGAAAACTAATGCACAAGGAAATGTTTACATGTTAACATGTTATGTAATTCATATGATTGCAAAACAGAAATCCAAAGAAAGTCCCTACCTTAGAGAGCACAAAGTCTCCTAGCCATCTCACACAGTCCACATAGTTCCTGTGAATATCTCTCGTTGAAAAGTCCGGGAAGTTCTGTCCATGGGTCGGAAATGGCCTGAAAATATGACATTATCGGTCAAATATGTAAATGGCCTGAAAATATGACATTATCGTTCAAATATGTAAATGGCCTGAAAATACGACATTATCGTTCAAATATGTGAATGGCCAGAAAATATGACATTATCGTACAAATATGCAAATGGCCAGAAAATATGACATTATCGTTCAAATATGTAAATGGCCAGAAAATATGACATTATCGTACAAATATGCAAATGGCCTGAAAATATGACATTATCGTTCAAATATGTAAATGGCCTGAAAATATGACATTATCGTTCAAATATGTAAATGGCCTGAAAATATGACATTATCGTTCAAATATGTAAATGGCCTGAAAATATGACATTATCGTTCAAATATAACACATATTTCAGGGTTGCCAGCACAGGAGGCAAAAATAAATTCCCTGACTTCTCTCTGACTAAATTCAGTTTTCACTGACCAAAATCACCCATTTTAAACGGCCTCCTCCTCCCCTTTAAGCTACAGATACATATGCCCATTTCAAAATTATTATAACTGAGTATATACAGTGAAAATTGTACAAAGATATTACATGCAAAATGTAAACCAACTGTAAAAAGCAGGTCACTTTTTTAACACCAGTTTATATTCTGTACTGTTCACTAAATCAAATTATATAGACTTTATATTCACAATAAAAATACTTTCAATTATACCAGCTAATTACAGGGCTCCCGCTGCCTATCGATCGCAAATGTCGCCAAATGAGACAATTTTTTTAAGTGGGCATAAAATATTGAAATTGGCGAAAGTAAGTGGCAACAACTTTCTTATACTTAAAACAGTAATAAGTAAACAAATATCATGATCCGACTTACAGCAGCCATTAAAATTGTATAGAAACAAATGTTTTTTGCTGTGTCAGCAGAAACACAGCTATCTTTAGGTCTTAGTTTCAACACTGTGTGTGTGATGAGATTATTAATAGCACAATCAAATGGCTTCAGTTGCCATATGTCATGGATTGATGCTGTGAAGTAATTCAGTAAACTTTTTTTTTCCACGCATTCAATGTAACTGCAGACTGGCTACAAAATGGCAACAGTTTTTACAAAATGGCAAAATTGGTGGCGAAAGATAAATATTTTCCCATGAGAGCCCTGAATTATTATACATTTATTTTCCGATTTCGAAATAATTTACATTTCAGTTCAGGGATTTTTTTCTGAGGCTGGGATAGGGACCCAGGTCCTACATTTTTTGGGAACAATCGCCAAAAAATTGGTAATGGGGAACAAAACTATCAAAATATAGTAACATTTTGGGGAAAAGTGCATGATTTTAAAGAAATTCGACTATGGGACGATGCCTTTAAAGAGCCCTTACTAAATAAGGTAAAAATAAGCCTGAAGATGCAAGGTTCAATGCACGGAACACAAAATGCAAACATTGCTTACAATTTCTCTATGACCGCATTGTAAGTGTAGGAGTCCCTGGTGGCCTGCTGTATGACGTCAGTGTCGACCCGCCACATCTTCAGAGAATGGTCCATACCACACGATACCAGCTTGGTGCCATCAATGTTGAAGTCCTGGAAATGAAAGAATGGTCTGTGAGCCAAACTCATTTAGAATATAACCTATATTTTGAGCCAATAAAATGGCTGGATTGCACCCATAAAGTGTAACACTTAATCATTTAAGAGCATGCTCTTAACGGATGCTATGTCTGGCTTATGTTGGTTATTTTGAACTTTGCCTTCTTAGAATCTGTAGTAAGCTTTGCAATATATATGGATATCTTCTATTCACTGTACCAATGATTTGCGTGTGCACGACCAATCAAGAAGTAGGTTATATTCTAAGTTGCACTCTAAAACAATAATATTTGACTCAATATGCTTTAACTATTGCTTAGTAATTATTTCGTAATAAATTAAGGTTAGGCAGATGGACAGACAACTAGGTCACCGTCTATATGCTTCATCCGGAGACTGTTGCTGATCATAGAACAGTCTATTGTTAAGCATTTATTGTGTTTTCCCTTCTCAAAAAAGTGTATTAAATACACATTTAATGCGCATTAAATGCTGTGATATTGGCGTTAAATGCGCATTAAATACACTTGAAAATGCAGAAAAAATACACTATACCTTCAAAAAATATACTTAAGTGTATTTTAAGTGTATTTTCTAGTGCATTAATACACTCTTTTGTAAAAAAAACGCAGAAAAAGTACAGAAAAAATTCATTTAAAGTACTAAAAGTGTATTAAATGCGTATTTAACGTAGAAAAATACTGTGCCAATACCGCAGCGTTTAATACACTGCTTCACGAAGGGAATTATATCCAGGGAGGGTACAAAGCACAGTGAACAATATGAAATCAACTATTTTATAAACATGGTCTGTTCCAGATTAATGGTCTCTTCCAAACTTCCGGGTAATGCTGTGTTCCAACCAAACAGTACTTATAAATAATGGACAGTCCAAACTAACATTCTGTAGGAAAAAAAAATTCCTGCAAATTAACAATCTGTTTGAAAACTGAAGGACTGATCACAACTGATAGACTGATCCAAACTGATACACTGGTCCAAACTGATTTACTGGTGCAAACTTATAGACTGATCACAACTGATAGACTGATCCAAACTGATAGCCTGTTCCAAACTGATAGACTGGTCCAAACTGATTGACTGATCCAAACTGATCGACTGATCCAAACTGATTGTCTGGTTTAAACTAATGGACAATTCCAAACTGATCCAAACTAATTGGCTGTTCCAATCTGATGGGCTGTTCCAAACTGATGGACTAGTCCAAACTGATTGACTGATTCAAACTAATAGTCTGGTTTAAACTAATGGACAATTCCAAACTAATGGACTGTTCCAAACTAATGGGCTTTTCCATGCTGATGAGCTGCTCCAAAATGATGGACTGGATTAAACTAATGGACAATTCCAAACTGATGGACTGTTCAAACTAATGGGCTGGATCAAACTTATGGACCGATCCAAACTGATTGACTATTCCAACTCATGATAATAATAAGTCATCATATACTTACAGCACTGAGCACTTCGTCTCTGTGACCATCAACACCACCGAATATCACCACGCAGTAGGACATCTTGATATTCCACAGTCTCATTGTGTTGTCTGCAAACAAATGTTTAATCATGATTTGTTGCCATTCATTTGCTTATGCTCAACCATGATTTGTATTCCAACACTTGAATAATAATGAATTAATACAATGGATACAGGTAGGTGCTTTCTTAAAGCAACCAACTACTGACTAAATAGTATCAAAATCACGTAACACTATTACTACTTTATTAAATATATATTAAAAGTTACTACAAGAGGGCCCCGAGGGCCCTAGGACGCCCACCCAAGACCTTGTAACCCAATTGGAATTTCCATCCCCGAGGCGTGGCTTATTTTTATCCCAGGGGCATAATTTGAACAATCTTGAACAAACCTCTGGGCCTTGTGGTTTCAGGTAAAGATTTTTAGTCATTTTGCTATTTAAGTCTATATAAACCATGTGACCCCCAGGGTGTGGTCAGTTTAGACCCAGGGGGCATTATTTGTACAGTCTTTCTAGAGGATCACTATACAATGTTACATACCAAATACGAAACCTATGGGCCTTGGGGTTTTTGAAGACGATTTTTAAAGTCATTTTTCTATTTAAGACTATATAAACCATGTGACCCCTCGGGGTGTGGCCAGATTTGACCCCAGGGACATAATCTGAACAATCTTTGGAGAGGACCACTATATGATGTTACGTACCAAATAAACGAAAGTGTGGGACTTGCCGTTTCAGAGGAGAAGATTTTTAAAGTCATTTTGCTACTTAAGTCTATATAAACCATGTGACCCCCGGGGCATGACCAGTTTTGACCCCAGGGGCATACTTTCAACAATATTTGTAAAGTACAATATACAATGTTACATACCAAATATGAAACCTCTAGGTTGTGGTTTTGTGGATTTGCACTTAACATATTTTAATGAATCATATATCAGATTAATCACAATAAATTTCTGTTTAATATGGTTTTTATTTCATGAAAATCCAATGGGGATTATCGACGATTTCACACCTCCGCTATCGAGTCCATCAACGCGGACACGGTTTGGTGACGGTGGGTATTTTCCACAGGTTATGCGGTGATGTAAATCTATTTGAATATTTATGAAGTTAAATTAACCAATCAGAGGAGGAATTTCCCTTCATGGTGATACAACTTCCATTAAAATCGGACTGTAAACAAGCGTGTTACAAATGACCAAAGTCTACATGAATTTGTCGGATCCTCAATCGGTATGTTAATATGAAAGTTATAGCATTCAAAAACACACTTTTTAAGCTTTAATTTGATATATATTACGATTAAATCGGTTTATGTTTACCCGACCGCATTTGTGTTCAAAGTTCAGGAAAAAATCAAAATACATTCTGGCGATGCAATGGCCGCCATCTTGAATTTCTGTCGATTAGCAAAAAACGAACGATATGTACGCACGTAAACAACAACAACAACGATATATTCAGTAAATAAGCCCCAATAAGCACAAGAAAAACGCTTAAGTATGTGTAATTTAAAATAAATTTGTCCATTTCGCTGGTATATGTTACTAAGAGGTATTTGTTTTTTAAATAAATGCGTTAAAAACTTAAAATGCTTGTAAACAACTGTACATATAGTTTCGGACAGGCAGCATTTCGGTCATCGTTTTATAAAACACATTATCTACTCCTACACTAGCGCATTGTTATTGTTATGCACGAAATTCATACAAATTAAATAATTCAGAATATTGTTTTTTAATTTTATGAAGTCGACAAACCTGTAAAGTGTATGTGTAAAGAATGTCGTTTGTTTAGGATATTGGTTGTATCATGTATGTATTGAAGTCATGTTACGAGAATAGGAATCATGACAACAGTAAACAAATAACCAATACTTGTGTAAATAATAGTAAGTTTAACAAATTTATTGACTAGGTTTATTTTATTTTATAAAATTATTTGATTTCTTTTTTCTTTACATTGTTTTATTTTCTTACTGTATCTTTATTATTTTTCAGGTGCATTATTATTCCCTGTTAAGTGCAATGTGCCAGTCTGACTCCGACAGGATGAATTCGGGATGGCATCGGATCATCTTAACTTCCCAGGTCCGCCAACAGACAAGCACATGTTCCAGCAAAATCCAACCAAAGAGGCAGTTACAAATTCTCCACAAAAGGAGGAAGTGAATTCCCTTGCTCAACAATTTACAGACAGTCCTAGAGCAGATGACAGTGAACAATGTATCCGCATTATGCCATTGATGTGTGTATATGTAATAAAAGTATTATGTTTTACAACATGTTTGTTTAATGTCTTCGAAATGTTAAATAAGTTCACTAAGATTTATGAATTTTAATCACCAAGAAAGCAATTGAAGAGTGACATTACAATATTATGGCATGTAAATGCAACGTCACTTAACATTTTGATTGAAAAAAACACTATAGAGGACACACTTTTTATAGGGAAAAAATGTTTGCACTTGCAGATACACCAAAATGGACCTTAGAAATGAAAACAGCATGTAAATTTACATATGGTTACCAATTTTTATGAAGACATTTCAATAAATAAAAAAAATATAAGGATTTATAATAAAATATCAGCGGCGTCATTATCACAAAGTTCTGAGAAATCAGTCTTCTACAGAATAAAACCTGCCAAAAAAGAGGCAAAATTTTGCGAAAATTTCACAACTTCAAAACCTCAGAACTTTGGAAGTAATAGAGATGTTTGAATAATTCAAAGTGTTTTGAGTTTGTTTGCATTTGCACTTTAATGTGATAATAATTTAATTAATACATCTGGAATAAATTTTTTTAGCTGGGGATGCTAGTTTTAGAGAAGATTTTTAAAGTCATTTTGGTATTTAAGTCTATATAAATCATGTGACCCCTGGGGTGTGGTGAGTTTTGACCAATAGGGCATAATTTGAACAATCTTTGTAGAGGACCACTATAGGATGTTACATACCAAATATGAAACCTCTGGGCCTTGCGGTTTCAGATGAGAAGATCCATATGACCCCCGGGGCGTGGCCAGTTTTGACCCCAGGGGCATCACTTTAAAAAAGTTTGTAGAGGACTACAATAGGATGTTACTTACCAAATATGAAACCTCTGGGCCTTGTGGTTTGAGAGGAGTAGATTTTTTTAAAGTCATTTTGCTATATATTCCATATAAACAATGACCCCCGGGGCGGGGCCCGTTTTGACCCCAGGGGCACAATTTGAAAAATCTTTGTAAAGGACCACTATAGGATGTTGCATACCAAATACGAAAACCTCTGGGCCTTCAGGTTTCAGAGGAGAAGATTTTTAAAGTCATTTTGCTATATATTCTATATAAACCATGTGACCCCCGGGGCGTGGCCAGTTTTGACCCCAGGGGCATAATTTGAACAATCTTTGTAGAGGACCACCATAGGATGTTACATACCAAATATGAAACCTCTGGGCTCTGCGGTTTAAGAGAAATTTTTTAAAGTTTACACTTTTTAAAATCAATTTTCAGCCCTGGTGATATACATATGCCGCGGACCGTAACAATTTGAACAACTTTGAAAGAGGGTCACCCAAGGATCATTCCTGTAATGTTTGGTGCTATAACCTAGAGTTACTTATATTCATATATGCCTTACCCTTTGTGTAGCACAATTACATGTAGATAATGACAAATTATAAGAAATAGAATATGGAAACCGCATTATAGCCGGATTCTTATTTCGCTGAAGGTATATGCATAAGCCGATCATGGTGAAGAAAGGCAGAATTTTCGTGAGATACTAAATGTATACAGGAACATTTGTGTCAAATTATTTCAAAATCTAGCAACAAGTTTAAAAGAAAATGGTGTTTTGACATTTTTCTATTTGAGCTCTGGCCACCATCTTGCGCAGTGAAGTGGAACCATCTGTGCAGGTTTGGTAGAGGACCAACCAAGGAAAATTTGTGTGATTTTCCCCAAGATTCACCAAGAATGTTTGAAAATATGACAGGAATATGAAACTTAATGTAAATTGTAAACGACAACAGACCGCCCACACGACTGGTTTTCGCCTATCTTTTTCATTGAAAAATCCAGCTAATAATTGTAAAGCTACTTACCCCTTGAGACAGACAGAAGCATGTTGCGGTCAACTTACCCCTTGAGACAGACAGAAGCATGTTGCGGTCAACTTACCCCATGAGACAGACAGAAGCATGTTGCGGTCAACTTACCCCTTGGGACAGACAGAAGCATGTTGCGGTCAACTTACCCCTTGAGACAGACAGAAGCATGTTGCGGTCAACTTACCCCTTGAGACAGACAGAAGCATGTTGCGGTCAACTTACCCCTTGAGACAGACAGAAGCATGTTGCGGTCAACTTACCCCTTGAGACAGACAGAAGCATGTTGCGGTCAACTTACCCCTTGAGACAGACAGAAGCATGTTGCGGTCAACTTACCCCTTGAGACAGACAGAAGCATGTTGGTGTCAACTTACCCCTTGAGACAGACAGAAGCATGTTGCGGTCAACTTACCCCTTGAGACCTACAGAAGCATGTTGCGGTCAACTTAACCCTTGAGACAGACAGAAGCATGTTGCGGTCAACTTACCCCTTGAGACAGACAGAAGCATGTTGCGGTCAACTTACCCCTTGAGACAGACAGAAGCATGTTGCGGTCAACTTACCCCTTGAGACAGACAGAAGCATGTTGCGGTCAACTTACCCCTTGAGACAGACAGAAGCATGTTGCGGTCATTTGGGTGTACCTTTAGCTCATTCACAGCTGCCCCATGGCCCACAAAATGCTGAAATCCAACAAACTTCATAAAGGCAACACAATACCAACAAAACATCAACCATATATGTAACTTACCGGAAAAATTCTAAAATATCAGTTCTTAGAAATAAAGATTGTATATATCTAGAGCCAAAAATCTCTAAGGTCAAATTGAACTCCAGTTGTACTTTAGATTAAAATTTTATCAAATGTTCTATGTGATATTGAAAGATTTATGTTCCGAATAATAGGTAAAAGCAAAAGTACATCACTGTTCTTTCTTTACTAGGATAAAATTAGTCAATGTACTGGTAATACAAACTTTCAATACAAAAAGCCACATGCTTTTTTCTAAAGTTTTTTCCAAGAACCATGTAAGTGATACCACTAGTCCAAATACCCCAAATAGCCAATGTTTACCAAAATTTCGGATATTATTTTAAACTGATGTTAACATAATCTGGGGAAAATATTGGAGGACAGATATTTTTAAGATACAATAAAAACATTTCGCTACAAAGGTTTATTTTTTAGTGCCCCACAAATATAGCAACTTAATGTATATGGGTCCATGGCAGGGCTGTATGCAGACTGTATTAATGTATATCAATGACAACAAAATATTAACATGTTTTTATAAAAGTTTTGCTGCTGATCATGCGTTAAATGCAACCTTTATACATGTTTTTTTTTTTTAATTATAAAAGTTTTATGCGAATCATGTATTAAATGCTTTAATTATTCAAGGGTTGGGTGTTAAACTATTGTAGCAGACTGGTATAGAAATGTTAAGTAGATATAACAGTTCCACGCTCAGCCCTCAAACTCCCCATACCTTTATGCATGTTTGTGTGACCGGACTGATGATACGAATTATGCCCCGGAGCCCGGCAACGGCAATGAGAGACTGGTTGGTTTCATCATCGAACGTCCATGCCCCGCAGTAGTAGTTTTCATCTGACTCACCAAGGTCAAGGAATGCCATAAAGTCTGTTAACAGTTGTTTTGATAATTGCATTTACACATGCTGAAATTCCATGAAAAGGGCTGTGTGCGCCTTATTTTTAGTTTTAATCTCACAGGAACAGAGTACAACAAGAGGGCCATGATGGCCCAAAGCGCTCACCTGAGTACTGGCAAAGATAAAAAGCCTTACGGTTGTGACAGGCTTGAAATAATGTGGGAATGTACACCACAATGTCCTTAAATAATTTGTCTAGCTGATTAACTCTCATACATATAACAAGCAAGAACTTGGATATATTTTCTCTACCTTGGTATCCAACTGTTTGCAGGCAAATTTGGAAGAATAGTGTTAATGCCGCAATTGCAGCAGTTCTGAAAGAAATTGGCTACGGCTGCGCAAAGGTCATGTCATGCTAGCAGGCTTGTTCCAAAGAGTTGAGCGCACAAATTGTGCAAGTTTGGTCCAGATTGGTTGCAAATGAAGACCCTGTCTTGCATCAAATCCATTTTTGCATTAACTTTCACAATTAAGGGGAAATAACTCCAGTGTTCATAGCCGATCTGTCTCATATGCTACTTGTGCTGAGATCTTATGGCCATACAAAACCTGTGGAAGTTTAGTCAAGATTGAATGAAAAATGAAATCTTCACGCATGAAAAAGGCAATTTTTGCATTTTTCTACTTACAAGGAGGCCATAACTCCCCATTTGTGGCCCAATCTGACCTTTGGATGGCTTCTGCTGTGATCGTATGATCACATACAAACTCTTGAGGTTTGGTAAAGATTGGAAGAACAAGAGCTGTTAGAGGACAGCGCGCTCGACTATTCGAAGTATTTCAGTTGGTACATATTTTGGATAGTGAAAGGGGCATAAATTTGTTAAAATACAATATTTTTTAGTGAAGCCTTGTATAATGTGGCTTCATTTAATTTTGTTGACATGAAATTTGTCGATTCATAAAATCGGGCATATTTGTTGGATATTAAATTCGTGTATTTCGATTTTTTGCCAAAACCTAAAAAATACTGTATCTATGTGTTTTTTATTTATTCTAACAACCCTTGCGCTCAGTTGACATCCTCTAAAACAACGTGTCAATTACCCGCATTGTCCGTATCTTATCGTCTCAATCACGCGATAACGTGGTCCCTAGTGTAACAACACTATACCAATAAGCAGGATTAAACATAGGTGCAATATACCAGTATCGCAATAAACAGTCCAATTAATAGTGGTTCCCATAGTGTCTTGTATAATTGTAATAAAACAGTGGGTCCTATTAATGGCAGTTTGACACGAAGCCAGTTAAGCGCTTGACAATTAACAAGTGACAAACTGCGAATATCGATACGTGCGTGACAATTGAGCAATCTGTATCTTTCAATTATTCTGTCAGTATAATCTGTTCTTTCAAGAAGGAAACATCATACAATTATTTATTTTTTCAAACATAGTTAAAGTATAATTTAACATCATGTCAGTGCTAGCGTGGCTGAAGCAAGGTTCTACGCAGATCTGTTCACCATCGTTACCTGGCCTGCCAGAACCTGCTGAAGCTGCGAGTTTATCGGTTGCTATTCTCACGCAGGTAAAATGAGTATGACACATGACACAGTAAATGAATGTTTTCATTTATTTTATTAATAACTTAAGTGCTGAAAATGAATTTACAGCATTCATTTATTAGCATATAAGCATGATACAATGCTTTTCGGCCGTATGATACATTTACGCAGTGTGTAAAGGGTAAATAAATTATTACAATAACAATAGACTACTCTAAAAACAAACGACAATATGTTATTATTGATTGTACATATATAGTGCAAGGTTACCATTATATTTTGTTTATTTATCGAAATCGGATACAAAAATACGATACTAAATACTCGATTCGTAAGTGCGCACTTTTATTGCAGGTATAGAATTTAGTAGTGTTAGCAAACAAACACACACATACACACAAACATTAAAACCAATTTGTAAAACTGCCACACTTTTATTTCCAGGCTGCAAATGAAGCGGCATCTCATGAGTCCCGGAAACGGAAACGTGAGAAGTATGGCGACTACGATGACGAGACACGGGCGTAGACAGCGAGGTACGCCATAGACAACGGTGTCGCCAAGGCCTCCAGACGATTTAGCAGTGACCTCGGTCGTAAAGTCAGCAAGACGACCGTCAGAAGCATGCAGGATGCCTACATTCCCCTTTAAGAAGCAACACGGCACGGAACCAAAGACCCTGGCCCGATCCCAGAGAGGCGCTCCGACGATGTTGGGGTATTTGGACGCTGAAGTGAAGAGGTACATCCGCAGTTTACGTATCAGAGGAGGAGTAGTAAACGCGAGGACAGTTGTAGCGGCGGCAGAAGGAATCGTGCAGAAGAGCGCAAGACACAAGCTTCAGAAGTACGGTGGGCATATCCGGATCGAGATGTCCCTTGCCAGGTCTATCCTGTCATGTATGGGCTACGTGAAGCGGAAGGGAACCAAGGCAATGAAGACACTCCCCAAGGCTTTTGAAGATATCCGCACCGAGTTCACAAACAAGGTGAAGAAGGAGATAACGGACAAAGGGGTGCCAGACAGTCTGGTGATCAACTGGGACCAGACTGGTTGACACATGGTTTCCAGTGGTGACTGGACAATGGAGGCCCGCGGCGCTGAGCAGGTTACCATCGCTGGGCTTGACGACAAGCGCCAGATGACCATCCTCCTGGCGGTGACCAATAGTGGATCCCTTCTGCCGCTCCAGCTGATCTACGCAGGGAAGTAGGACAGATGTCTGCCTCAGGGTGTGACGTTCCTGGACGGCTGGGACGTGACCTGCACGGAGAGCCACTGGAGCACGCACGACAGCATGGTACGCTACGTGATTGTACCCTATATGACTGTCGTGAGAGATGGACTCCCGCTCACCCAGTGCGACCAGCAGGCAGTGGTCATCTTCGACTACTTCAAGGCGCACCAGGGTCCCGAACTCCACAAGATTCTGCGAGAGAACAACATCACGCCTTTCTTCGTCCCTGCCGCTTGTACCGACCGTTTGCAACCACTGGACATCACGGTGAATTACGACTACAAGGAGACCATCAAGAAGTGCTTTCACCAGTGGTACTGCCACCAAGTGATGACACTTATCCACGAGAATGGCGGGGACGTAGAGAGTGCGGCAAATGTGAATTTGGCCACGTCAGTTCTGAAGCCAGTCCATGGCCAGTGGATCATCAGCACGCACGCAGTGATGGAACGCAGGAGCGACCTGATTCAGTCGGGGTTCCGGCAGGCGGGTCTTTAAGCGTCTTGCGATGCACGCTGCGTAGTGCAGCATACTAGTACTCCAAATCATTTAAAATGATTCATTATACAGTTACTACTGTGTTTGCCTCATTGTTTTGTTGTATGTATGATTATATTTCATGCCATGCTGTCTATTATCGTATGACGTATTAATAAATTATTTTAAAACAAGAAGCATCTTTCCAGCGTTGGGATATTATATCATAACTCAATATACGAGTCGTACTTCTGAATATAATAGTGTTACTAGTACTAGTATGTTTAACAAGGCACGTCAAGACTCCATAAATTAATACTGACATTTACAGTAAATAATTATCAAGGGAGGTAACACAATGACCCAAACATGGGTCAAAAGTAGTTGCGCCCCTTTAGTCTGACGTCACAGTAGTGCAGACGCTAATAATTTTGGATATAAGACTTCGGACATAAACGTTCGTCGTACATTTGAATTCGTGGCTGAGCTGACCCACGAAAATCCACGAAAATTAGTGTCCGTCGAATAATAATGGTTTCACAGTAGTTTATACATTTTTGGAACAAAAACTTTAACCACAAAATCTGTGTAAAAAGTAGGCTAACTCTGTCAAAATACAAAACTGAGTAAGTTATGGGTAATGTTGCCCCTGATACTAGAGTTGATGACAAAGGTTAGTTCCAAGTTTCAAGTGAATAACTTATGTAGTTTTGAAGTAACAAAACTTTTGAATATAAACTTTAACCAGAAAATCTAAGTGAAAAAAGGGCATAATTCTGTCAAAATACAAAACATAGTTATGGGTAATGTTGTCCCTGGTACAAGAGTTGATGATAAAGGTTAGTTCCAAGTTGTCCTGGAGTTAATGACAAAAGTATATTCCAAGTTTGAAGTTAATAGCTTTTGTAGTATTGAAGTTACAAAACTTTTGAATATTAAACTTTAACCAGAAAACTATGTGAAAAAGGGGAATAACTCTGTCAAATACAAAACAGAGTTATGGGGAATGTTGCCCTTCATACTGGAGTTGATGACAAAGGTTAGTTCCAAGTTTCAAGTGAATAACTTATGTAGTTATGAAGTTACAAAACTTTTGAATATTAACTTTAACCAGAAATTCTAAGTGAAAAAGGGGCATAAATCTGTCAAAATACAAAACAGAGTTATGGGGAATGTTTCCCCTGACACTGGAATTGATGACAAAGGTCAGTTCCAAGTTTCAAGTGAATAACTTATGTAGTTTTGAAGTTACAAAACTGTTGAATATAAACTTTAACCAGAAAATCTGTGTGAAAAAGGGGCATAACTCTGTCAAAATACAAAACAGAGTTATACCGATGTTGCCCTTGATACTGGAGTTGATGACGAAGGTTAGTTACAAGTTTCAAGTGAATAACTTATATAGTTTTGAAGTTACAAAACTTTTGAATATAAACTTAAACCAGAAAATCTAAGTGAAAAAAGGGCATAACTCTGCCAAAATACAAAACATAGTTATGGGGAATGTTGCCCCTGACACTGGAGTTGATGACATAGGTATATTCCAAGTTTCAAGTGAATAACTTATGTAGTTTTTAAGTTACAAGGCTTTTTAATAAAAACTTTAACCAAATTCAGAGGTGGACGCGTACGCCTACGCCAGGGGTAGTAGGAAAGCTCATCTATTATTCGAATAGTCGAGCTAAAAATGAAGTCTCTATGAAAAAAAGGCAATATGTTGCATTTTTTCCACACACAAGAGGCCATAACTCCAGTGTTTGTGACCTAACCTTACCCATTTTGGGCTTCTGCTGAAATCTTTTGGTCACACACAAATTGTGGAAATTTGGTCAAGATTGGAAGAAAAATGACGTCTCTATGAACAACAAAGACAATTTTTGCCCATTTTTTCAAAAAAAAGGGGGCATAACTCTAGTGTTTGTGGCCCAATCCGGCCCACTGTTGGATTCTGCTGTGATCTTTTGATAATACACAAACTGTGGAAGTTTGGTCAAGATGGGACGAAAAATAAAGTCTCTATGAACGAAAAAGGAATTTTTTGCATTTATTCCCACAAACAAGGGGCCATAACTGTAAGCTTTCGGGTTCGATTTTGCCCATTATCAATACCAACCAAGATTGTATGGTCAAACACAAACTGTGCAAGTAAGGTCAAGAATGAATACAAAATGTAGTCCTTATCGCGATAACGGTCCAAATTAAAGACGGCATACGGATTCCTGAGGCTTGACGATAGTCATTTAGCATGTATAAACATGTGCTATGTTGAAACTGAACTTATCATATTTCTTACAGCATAGAGTATTATTTCATGATTGTAGTTAAAAATAAAACTATGTTGTATAAAACATTTCAATAGGGGAAATTGTTGTTCATAATACTTCACTACAACACAACATTTTACTTTGCATGTTAAAGGATACACAAGGGTCGGCATAGGCCTGTAGAAGCTTGATCTTTCCATCAGGCAAACAGTCATACAGTGTCACCTGAATAACAAACAGGTATGAGCAGCTAGTGGCAGAATTAGTATGGTGTAACCTTTGTAACTGAACCTTTGTACATTACAAAAACAAGGCTGTTAAAAGTATATAATTTACCCTTATTCTTAAGGCATAATTAGTATGTTTTACTGTATCTGGACACAAACTCATAAGCTGACTGCATCTACAATTGATTTTATCAGTTGGTTACAGATTACCATACCATGGCCCAACAAAGGGCCCTCGCTCAGGACCATAAAGAATTGATTAGAAAGAGGTCAAGAGGCGCTAATTGCCTTTTAAAAGGGCAAGCTGGCAGATCAATAAATAGGTGCGGCATTGTGCTGATTAGGCCTGGATGAAACCAATGTTACCATACATACCCTATTATGTCCCACAGTTATAAACAGTAGGGGATCATCAGCAAATGTGTTGAACAAGACTCCAAACAATGGTTTCTTGTGATCCTCCTACAATTAAAACAAGCATCAAAACGCAGTGTCAATAGTTCTAAGTACAAAGATTACTAAAATATTGTACAAATCTTAAAAAGAATGTAATGTTTTATTTAGGACAAAGATGTTTTATTTAGGACAAAGACATTGGATAAATTCAATCACCGTTGTGAAATTTGTAATTTATAAATCTCTAAAAATACAGATTTTAGATGTTGATGGTAAAAAGCTGTGCAATTATTTTAGAACAATTTTACATTTTATGTTTATGGACCTTTGTTTACAAGCTATATCATAAACAGATTTCCATCAACAATCATTGTACATTGTACTACACAGACAAGATTGTCATAGAAAATTTCCCAAAACAATTGCTTAGCCTCTACAAGCACCTTAATCCAGTTGGAGCATTTAAACTTCGGCTTGGTTTTAGTTTTCTTCTTTCCCTTGGACCGTGACGCAATGCTGGAGGGCGTGTCACACTGGGAGTCATCTTGGAACGTGCTCACTGTGCTTGACACATCATCCTGCAAAATATATTCAGGTTTTTATTTTTTACTGATAAAGACGTGTTACCCATATTTGTGTAAATTTTACACACAATTCTGAAACGCCCTTTACTCAATTAATTTTAAATTTGATGAATTTTATTCAAAGTTGTATTCTTGTATTAAAAGTTGAAGTATTCAGTTTAAAATGATTGTGTCTCAATTTATTTAAGAAATACTGTGTTTTTTTAGGACCAATTTAAGGCCCCCTTCCCCTGCTTAAAAGGTTTATATTTTCCCCCTATATTGACCTTAAAATTCCCCTCAGAATATGAGCTTTTTTTTTAATGACCAAAAACTGATTAAGATATAGGAATTTTTGTAAACAATCTCAGCAATTGTTCATCAAACCAAGTTAGTGCATTATCTAAGTTTTCATTTGTAGCAAATCAATTGATTACTGTTTGATAACAAAGTAGAATATAAACTTGTAATAATGCTTTTCTAAGACAATATCCCCTTTTTCTGTAAAGTTCCCCATCTGAATGGCCCGCCACCTTTCCCCCAAATGTGAAAAACACTGAAATAATTTTTTATTTATCGTTGTTTAACAATGATTTGTTGTTCGGATGCGTAGGAATTAAACAACGCATGCATTAGCCAGAATTGTTTAATAGCCACACATCAGAACGACAAGTTGTTTATTGGCCGATAAACACTGATAACACAAAAATTATTTTGATTCTAACATTATTTAACATATAGTTTTGCAATATTAATTGGAACTACTTTTTAGTATGCCCCGCTCTGAATCGGAACTTCTTTTTGCGTTGTTCATTGGTTAGTTTAACAACGATAATTCTGTTCTTTGTTTATAGTATAGAAAAATTATCTAGAATGTTTAATACACAATAATTTCATAATTCATTTCGTAGCCCAATACAGTAACTGTTAATCAAAGCTGTTTAAGAATAAAAATGAAGTAAGAAATAATCAAGCTACTGTATCGTCTCCTGAATCTTCGTTCTGTCTGATCAGTGACACTCTTTGTCGTTTTGCATTCAGCGGCATTGTTTGTAAGCTTTCCTCGCTGTCCGACATTTTGTTGGTTTTAAATGTATCACGTGACTACCACGTGGGGCATGACTTTTCCCGCCATAGGTTTCCGGGGTGATCCGACACGCTACGCTTGCGCAGAACGAAAACAATAACCAATATGGCGGACAGCTGTCAAAAATTAATAATTGAATAATTGGAACTTGCAGATTAGGTAACTGGACACGTGCGACGTCAAAGTTCACACTTTTTGCGCATGTTGTCATATCTTACATGTGCAAACTTATGAACGCACGTTGCTGCAAACACTGAATCCAATGTATTTTTGAGACACACCTTAACCTTTACTTTTTAAAGTCTTTATTATCATTAAGGTACCAGTTTTGGTGACCCTAAGGCTTGTCACAATTATGAAATAATATTTCAAATGGGTCATTGTTATTTTAATTTGTGCACAAAGTTGTTAAAACTGATCAAATAAACTTATAATTTCTTTGGTAAATGTTGTGTTTAGAGTCTTGTTTTATATGCCCCTCTTTTGGTGCTAAATTGTGAATAGAACAAGTGTAGTAGGGTCATGTATAGGGGACACTTATACTGCCTTGCTATATGAGCTTGCTTTTATAGCGACGCGGTAGAGCGTTTGCCTTGGAACCAGGTGGTCCTGGGTTCGATCCCCATTGACCCTGGGGATTTTTTCAGCTGGGTTACATCAGTTTCAGTGACCCCCATGGATTATACAATGTATATGTTAAAACACAATGTTTTGTTCAAAAAAAGGTCAAAACTGTGAATACATTTGTGAAAAAATAACACTTCAGGATAAATGTTGCTTGTGGAAAATTTTACTATTTTTGATTGTGTGTGTAGTAGTCATCAAGTTTTCTCCAAATTACCCATTTCTGGTCCCATTAAATGTGATGTGACCAGTAGCAACATCTGTTAGCCTTTGTTAATTTTGCAAAGACAAATGAAATACAGCTGTTTAGCTATTTAAACTAGTAATGTGTGTGATATGCTCGTTTTTTTTGTATTCCGGGATGTCAGTGACGTTTCATAATTTTAAGTGAATTCAGCGTAAATCATCTAACCACGGAGGCACCATTTGAGGATATATTGTGTCCAAAAACCTTGACTGTGATGTTTATTTATCCCTATGTTTTGATAGAACAGACATTGAATTAACAATCTAGTGATTGGAAATGACTGTCTGTTAACATTTGTTTTATTTTGAGGGGCTGATGAAAATGGTTGAAAAAGTAATAGCAAAAATACATCAAAAATACCCCCCAGTTATTTAAATCAGCAGCACTCATTTGTTTTTATGCATTTTTAATCATTAAGCATGTGAATCAACTGTGGTAATGTATGTCATTAAATAATTATGCACAAAATAATTATCATGTAAGAGCTTATAACGAAAGAATAAGCACAGAAATTGAAAAGGTCACTGAAACTGGTCAGTCACCAAAACAGGTGCATTGACGATATATATATATATTGATGCCCACTAAATTCATGGAAACAGAAGTTAACTAGTGCAAATATAAAAATGTAGCTCCATATAGATCTAATATTAAAATACAACAGTGCCTAACAAGTTATGCTGGTTTTTAACTGTTTGTCTAAAAAGGACAATACAGTTATAGTTTCAAGCAGCCATTGAATGTCCATTCGTTCATTTATTTATTCATTCACTCATTAATTCAGTAATGTGTTCATTTATTCATTCATTCATTCACTCTTTAGTTAATTCATTCATTTATTCAATTACTCACACGTTTATTTGTTCACTCACTCTTAAATCCATACATTATCCATCCAGAATAAACCCAAATTTATCCGTCTGTGACGCATATACATGGAAATATCCCGACTGAAACCAAACCTATATCGACTAATCATTATGCCATGTTTTTTTTATAAATTGAACATAGATATTAATTTATGAGATGGTGAGTTTTATGATAACATTAATGTAATTTGCAGATTTTTTATTTTTTTTTAACTGTATATAGATGATGTGACAAAAAGAAAAATCACAAGTTTTGTAATGGTAAATATTAGATCTAGCCTGTTAAAGGACTTTATATGGTAAAATTTCTGCTGAATGTGTAACCTTAGTTGGGTGGCAAAAAATTTAGATAGGGGACCATGATAAGTCACTTACAAAACTGTGTTGTCAACACTACTGGTACAGACTGATGCGTTTTACTTAAAATACAACACTTTTCTGTCAGTACTTATTTCAGTTATTGTTCAGTTATTGTGTACCATCAATCATCCAAATAATTTTGTTATTAGTACATTTAATAATTGATTAGTCAGCAATTAATTGGAAAGCTGTACATTATTACATGCACATAACCATTTAAGCATGATTCTTTTCATAAATTATTCACAAAATCTATAATTTTCTGGGTCCTTCACACTGTATGAAACATGGTCGAAGTAGTTTTGTACACAGTACAGACGCAGTACACACTCAGTCAGTGTGTCTAGAAGGAATTTCTTTTTCTTAAGATACAACTTTATATTTTCTGTTTTTAAGTCCGTAAAACCATTTTGCTTGTCAGCAATTTTCTTCCACAGAAAGCTTGTGAGAGTGCATATCCAAGACATTTTGTTAATACGTAAACAACCAGAATAGAAGTGGCTTGAAAAGTACAATCAAAATGACGTCCACTGCGATGACTCAGCTAGACGCGAACATGAAATCGCGTTTGCGTCACACACATCACTCCAAGTTGGCAATTACGTTAAATGACAGCAAGGTTCTTGGACGAATTACTGAAATGAGAACAGAGAAAGTGCACGAGTCTGGCAAGTTTTCAACCAATAAGATGAAGACCCACAATAGTGCATGGACACCAGTGGTAAACAAGGCTTCTAATGAACAGGTAGGCAGGAATTTCAATAGATTCAGTTTCCTGCTTTTTGATGCAAGCAAATTGCAATTTACACAGTTTTGACTCAAGCAAATAATCTTCCTTGCATCATTTTGATGCAACTGTTTTCCAGTTGCCCAAATCAAAAGCACTAGAAAATACTATTTTTATCATACTGTATGGTGATTTTTTGGTGAACCTTTAGTAACACAATTGACCATTCGCAGGGCATTAAGAAATGTGCAGAAACAAAATACTTGTGACTTCAGTTTTGTTACCCTTGAAATTTTCATGTTGACCCTTTGAAATTTCAAGTCAGTGGTCATTTGACTCCTGGATTTCAAAATCTACTGAAGTCCCTGAGGTAGGTGTTGCTTGTTAAAGCCTGTTGGCTAATATTAGGTTGATACTTCAAGAAATTCAGCGGAAAAATACACGTCGCGCGTCGTGGGAAAACCGGACCTAATGCATGTGCGTAAAGTGTCGTCCCGGATTAGCCTGTGCAGTCCGCAGAGGCTAATCTTGGACGGCACTTTTCGCTTTTATGGTATTTTCTGTTTCAAGGAAGTCTCTTGTAAACATAAATCTGCACAGGCTAATCCGGGACGACACTACGCACATGCATTAAGTCAGGTTTTTCCACGATAAGCCTCACATGTTTTATAGATTGAAACAATTAAATTCACACTAAGAATATCCAATGATATACACACATATTTGTTTATAGAAAATAAATACTGATTACATTTTTCTTTTTACTTTATTACTGTACCTGGGCTGGTATTTATAAAGAATCTTAGTCGAAAATTAAGTAATATCTTAAAATTCTCAAATTTAATTATTGGACTTTCTGACAAATTTTTGGAAGATTCTGACTCATAATTTGCAATGTAATTCAAGGTGTATTAATATCTAGCATTAGTCATGCAAATGTTCCAAAGCATAGTGTTTTAAACACAAATTCTAATTTTGAATTATGTTCAACTTAAGTTAAGAATGGCTTAAGAATCTTTATAAATGGGCCCTGATATAAATGGTTTATTCACAGGCTATCATTGTTTAGCATTTGTTTTCATACCAGATAGTTTATATCAGTCTAATCATACGTTTTACACAGATATATTTCCTTCAAAACCTCAGTATACTGTTAAAGTGGTAATGTAATGGAAGATTAACTCAGCATGGAATGCAATGTACCCATTTGTTGTTGTTTTTTTTCAGATATTTCTTGAAAGGAGAGACCTTGTATCCCATTGGGTGAGTAGAAATATACATGTACATCTGACAAAGAGTTGCACAAATGTATCATTGCCCTAATTTCTTTGCCAAACAAATTGTAAATTAAATGATATAATTAGTTTAGTTATTATAAAACATTATATTAAGGATATGTTTCGAAATGTACAAAATATGAAAAGCAAAATTGTTTGGAATTTGGTACCAGACTGCCTGTAGGTATTATTGTACACTTAAGTGTGTTGTTACTGTCTTTGTCTACTGGGTGTTGGTATCAATTTACATTGTTATAAACTTATACATATGAGTTTTAGTATAATCTGTTGTATATTATATAAGGATTTAATATAATGATATATATGGATGGTGAACTGACTTATGCTTGTATATCTTTGTTTCTTCAATTCCCCAGTTTGACCTGTGGACCGATTCCCAGCGCAAAAGATTCTTTGATCTGATCTTCCGTCAGTGCAGCAGAAAACAGTACAAATTTGTTCAGGTCAGTCAGAAGGATCAGCGTTTGAAATGGTTGAAAACAAAAACAACAACTAACAAACATTGTCAAGGCTTTTTTTTCTTACAGTTTATGATGAAGCCTTTAGAATAGTGGAAATTTTAAAACATTTTGTTAGATATGAAATTAGGAGAAGGTTCAAATAATTTTAGGAAGACTGATGATTGTTCAAGAGGAAGAGGTTTTAATCATTATCAATACTTCAATCATTGAAGGAAACCATAGCCCTAATACATTACCAGGCTGGTATTTTATATTTGATATGCATATTCACCAATGTTTACAGTTATATTCCATAGAAAGTTCTGTCCAATATTTAAAATGAACATAGACAGTTGTAAAATATCTGTGTTTTTACTCATCATCACGAAATACCACCTCGTGAGATAAACTAAGCTGTAGTTTCACACTGTGTTATAAAGCAAACACGGGCAGTCTAGTGGCGTCTTTTGATTTAAGCTCCATGACGTCATTGTATATATTTCTTGTTATTTAGTATGCTTTCTTTCATTAATTTTTAAAAATAAAGACAGAAAATGATGAGATAAATACAATACTAGCCTAGGCAAGTGTTGATTAAAGAAAAGTTTATTTGCTTGGCATGAAAACGTGAACCACCCGTGGTACACTGGTTTTCTAAGCCTCGCTAAATAAAGTTTAAACTGATCTTTATTCAACACTCACCTAGTATTCTCTATATGAGGCGTGTCCTGTGAAAACCGGGCTTAATTAATGTGTGTAAAGTTACGTCCCAGAAGGCACTTTCTGCCCATAGTTTATTTATGTTTAGAAGAGACTGCCTTAAAACAGAAAATAGCATAAAAGCGGAAAGTGCCGTCCTGGATTAGCCTGTGCGGACTGCCTCATATATACATGATGAGTGTTCTCTCTAGGACTGGTTTGAGGAGATGGTACCTCTACAGCATCTGGACTTCACTACGGTTCTTCCCAGATTCCTGGCCCTGTACGTCTTCTCATTTCTCGAGCCGAAAAGCCTGAGTCGCTGTGCGCAAGTTTGTTGGCACTGGAAGTTCCTATCTGAACAGGTAAGTTATATGTGAAATTACATATTTCTTTAAAATTATTGATATCAGGTAATAGTGATTTCAGTGAATTCTTGTTAATGTATATCTGTGATTATATCTGTAATGATTCTGATTAATTATCGTATTAATGAAAGGAATTTGTATGAATCTATTAGAATGAAACTAACAGTTATTGTTTTCAGTTGCACAGGCTGATCCGAGATGACACTTTCCGCTTTTATGGTATTTTCTGTTTCAAGGAAGTCTCTTCTAAACTTAAATCCACTGTAGACAGACGGCACAGGCTGATTGAGGACGACACTTTACGCACATACATTAAGCTCGGTTTTCCGACAACATGCCTCATTTATATCTTTCAGGATGTGATATGGATGTGATATGTGATATCTTTCAGGATGTGATATGGATGTGATATGTGATATCTTTCAGGATGTGATATGGATGTGATATGTGATATCTTTCAGGATGTGATATGGATGCCAAAGTGTCTGAAGTACGGCTGGTTTCTACCATACACCCCAGCCAAGCACGAGTATGGAAGCTGGAAACGCCATTACATAGGCTGCGTGATGACTCTAGACTACGTCACCACCAACTCTGCAAACGTAGGTCAACAATAAATGGACATAAGCAAACACTCTTACACTATAAACATTAACACTATTTAATTCCTGAAAAAAAAGTGATGCAATTACTCAGCAAATAATGATAAGTGATGTTAAATGATGACACATTAAGGATGTTGTTTGAATGTTGAACATTAATATTTTCATTGATGTTTGTTCATGATACAATATTTTCCAAATTTTCAAATCTACTCCAAGTATGTGTACTGTAATTTACCATGTATAATGTGCACCCATGTATAACGCGCACCCGATTTTTGAAGCAAAATTTTTGGTAAAAACTAGAAAACAATTTGCAGCTGTTGTTTGTTCATGTCCGCTGCTGTTATTTTACCAACTTTTGTCCATGTTTTTTGTTGTATTTGTTCTTGAATATTGTCCTCAATTTACTTTCATATAAAACTTAATCAGTATAAGTTTCATAAAAGCATACATAATTACCTTGGGCATGAAACACCAATCCAAATTGAATATAAATATTCATGTTAATATTCAATAAAACTTATTATTATACCTCACGTGACTAGCCCATTTAAATTTCCATATACCTATCATGAAACAATTCGTAATGTCACATGCGACAGTATACTGTCACCCTTGCGTGGAGCTAAAAATAGAACAACCGTTTTTCAAAACAAAACAACGTTTTCCTTTAGTAATGTGAACGTCAATCCACTGCTTTTGCAATTAATATCCAACAACACGCGTTTGCAATTCATTTTCAAGTATCCACAAAGTTGTGCAATATTTTATTTCATGCAAACCGTACTAACCAGAAAAGCGATTTGTTTTTGAAATCGCCATGACTGGTCAGAACGTATATTTTTAATCATATTTTGTCTCCAAATCTGTATCCGATTATCTGTATTGCCGTCCAAATTAAGTTCAGATATCGCCGATGCATGGTTAAATTAATTATGTGTTACGCGAGTGCTTAGACATGTTAAAAACAAACTAACACGATACAGCACAATCCTATGTCAGTCGAGTGAAAACTGGTTTGTGCCATTACTGCACTACTCTACTGTACACATTTATCGCGTTCAAGTGTTCTGAATATCAATTAAACACTTCCCATCAACTATAATATTTTGTTTTGTATCGAACAATAATTTTCGCCCGTATTTCGCCATGTATATTACTGATTTAAACTAACGCCCTGTAGAAAATTCCTATCGATCACGCCATCTTTTAACTGCACTGTACACTTTCACCAAACATGCCGGTACACTTTGCAAACTGTTTAAAGTATGGAAGTCTGTTTCTGCAGTATTATTTAACTATTGTATTGTGAAGGGACCATAAATGTTTCATATAGATACACATCTTAAATAATGAAAATAATCCGTGGTAAATTAGCTTTAACACTTTTAGGTTATTAGTTGATTTTAAAGGGCATTTAAAAAAGTAGATCTATAAATTAAGTAATCAGGCCTAAGTTTCCTTGTTTTATTGTTCGGTATAATAAAATAAATATCACACCCCATAGAGGGTGATACAACGTATTGTCAACCCTCGAAATGGTAATGTCAACCTCTGCTTATGCCTGGGTTGACATAACCATTCTCAGGTTGACAATACATTGTATCACCCTCTATGGGGTGTGATATTTATATAATATTATTAAGTTTTATGCCGTAACACTATCTCCATTTTTATTCCAATACATGTATTTTCTACACTCCCTTTTAAATCTTCAAACTATCCAATGCATTAATTAACAAAACAACAGTCGGATTTTAATGACACCCTTAAATTTCCCATAGAACGCTAATTCATTAATGCTCTATCAACAGTCTTTGCATTGTTCAGGTACAGTAGTATTGATTGATGGTTTTTTCACTGACCACGTGTTAATCGTGTTACACGCTTAACTGCTACAAACTGCTAGAAGCTGGCTCCAGTTCGGCAGTCACATCAAAGACTTTTTTAAGTTTGATTGACACCGTTGCTATGCTGTTGCTAACGGCTTGCAGATTTAGAGGCCTGGCTAATTGATGATGTTGCGCTTTCACTCTTCAGTTGTAACAGGTGTTATTATCAATGACTGTGTTTTTAACGGATTTTATAGTTTATTCAGTTTGGAAATATAATTGCAAGGTAATTAGAATGCAATGTTTTGTTAATAAAAATATTATGAATTAAATATGAAATAAAAATAACGAAAAAATAACTAAAAAAAAAAAAAAAACATGGCTGAAAATGACTGTTACCGTGTATAACGCGCACAAAATTTTCATAGCCGAATTTTAGGGTAAAAAGATGCTCGTAATACATGGTCGATTACTGTATAATGATTTCAAGATGAGTTGGTACTTTTCCAAACATTTTATGTAAAACATAGATGTTGTATTTAAGTTCCTTAATCAGATCTCCTGCCATCTTCAACTATGCTAGTCTGTGTACGGTTTTCACCTCAGAACACGCTGTACGGTATGCGTGGAGACGGGACGGACCTGATGGGCAGGCCGCCCTCAGAAGGAGAACTCACATCTGCAGAGAGCAGTATGTATTTCTAGCCTATGCAGTTGTTTTATTTGTACGTAAAATGGTCGTTCTTTACGTTATAATTAAAAATATATACATAAATATGAAAAATGTGTGAATTAAAGACGGCGCAAAAAATTTGTCATGAATGCTCAAAATTAAGACACTGGGAAATAACATGAATTTGCAGAATTTCCTAGTCAGAAAATCTACTTACACAATTTCAAAATTTTGGAATGTTGACCATGTTGGAATGATAGTAATGATAATAATATATTCATTTATCAACCCACAGACAAGATGCTGACATCTCGCCCACCCTGGGTGGGACCCGACTACCACCCGAAGGACCTCCAGAAGAACTTGTATGCGTTCCTGCATGACTTCAACCCCAACGAGCCCAACATGCCCAAGTCGGCGCTGCTGTTCCACAACCGCTGGGGCATACTGAAGAAGAAGACCAACGTCACGACAAACCCGAGCATGGAGCTGGGTCTCACCACGCAGAGACGACGAGAGAGACACAGGGCGCTTACGGTATGTGATCTTATATCTTATAAAATATATTAAATGACTTAATAGTAATCAAAAATGTGTGTGATTAAGTGCTTTGATATATTTTTTAAGTATGATGCAATTTTATTTTCCTTTCTTATCATTACATCACAAATCTTTTGATACGGTTAAAGCCAAAAACAAACATTGGGAATTAATAGTGCGGGCGAAAATAAGATGACCCAAACTGAAAGCATTTTCTTAATTTTTCAGTGAATGAACCAATAAAACAATGCAAAAAAACAAGGATGGGATTTTTTCTTTTAAGTTCTCCCTTTTTGTAATCGAGATAAGCAGAATAAGAATAGAGCAAAGAAAGATTTTAAATGAATAAGCATAGAGCAAAGAAAGATTTTAAATGAATATGTATAAGTATGAAAACCATTTCTTAGATCCTTTGATTTTAAACTGTACATTTGAGTCTTTGACACATGTTTTACTTAATCAGTAAAAAAAAAAAAAGTATTGCCAGGCTTTTACATAAACATATCGTAATAATTATGCATTTCAGTCAGATGAGGATTATGACCTTCTTCAAACGGGTCGATCCATGACCTTGACAGAGAGCATGAAGGATGACCTTGTGAACCCGCGGGAACAGCGGGTCAGGGAGCTGGTGAACACCCACTGGTATCCGCAGTATCGTACTGCTGCTCGCAGGTAAACAGTTTATAAGTATGTGTGTACTAAACAGGGCTCCAGATAAGGTTTTACACTAAAGGGTACTGTACCCCCGGACCTCTTTTGTCAAAGAGTATTTTACGCTAAAGGGTACTGTACCGCCTGACTTCTTTTGTCAAAGAGTATTTTACCCCCTGACCATCAGTTTTAAAGGGTATTGGAGAATCGTAAAGAGTATTATCAGAGTTTCAGATAGGAGTGGGCCTACAAGTGAATTTTATCCTATGTTATGAAGTGTGAAGTATATAAATGTGCATGTAAATATTGTTAAGTACTAGCAGTGTTTAATTAGATACATCAAGAAACTTGATTTCAGAAGTTAATAAGTTTTTGGCAAGATTTTCAATGTTGACCAGTACCCCCTCTGTTATTTTTTAAAGGGAATTATCCCGTATTTACAATTTCTAAAGGTTATTTGTGATATTTTCAAGGGTATTTACACCAATACCAGTCTTATGTCGAGCTCTGAGTACTAATATTATTACTTTTTTTCTGAAGTTAGAAAAAAAAGGCTTCATGTAGGTGAAGACGAGTGAAGAGCTAAGAAGTATGAAGATGAATAACACGCTACTTTGCTAGATCATACATGAAAATTGTTTCCATTTTATATCTTTTTGCTTACAACATTATGTTCCAAATGCTTGATTTGTTACATGCTAAAGGACAATAAGTAAAAAAAAAAAGCAAAAGCCATTTGAAATTTTCATTAGTTAACTTTCTGTTTTGGGATATTTGAAATGTTTTTGAAGTTTACATAACATGTCTTGATTTTTTATGTTGGTAAATACATTATGTTAGCAGATGATTACATAACTAAATTATTATTTAGTTCTACCGAGGAAATAGTACTGGAAAGGTTTGTATATTAACACAATTTGTTGTGGAATTTATGTAAATCCTCTTCATTCTAGCTCTGGTTAGTTACGTTTATTCTCTCTTTTACCAGTTATTCATTACAAGTTTGCCTTAGTTAGTGTGTGGGGGAGGGATCTGGTGGATATCAGTAGTTCTGTAATGAGAAATGAAAATGCAGATGTAAAGGAAACTGTTGGGCAAAGTACATGGTTTTAGAGAAAACCCCCAAGACTTTGCCTCAGCTATCTAAGTAAGAAGTTATTGATGTTTGTCACATGCCATTTTATATCAATTTATTTTATTTTTTTCCAGTGATTTAAAGGGAAATATCAGTGAAATAAAATTGGTAATTAACTGTTTCTTCTTCTTCTTCTTCTTGTCGATCACTCAGATGGACACGCCGGCTCTCTGCGCAAAGGTCGCCGTGCGCCGCAGGTCCTCCAGACTGCCATAGAGCTTCCCTTGCATCGTGGTCTCCTCCGCCCAGATCTGGCGCCTGAGGCCATTGTGTAGTGGGCAGGACTGCAGCAAGTGTTCTGTTGTCATGCTATCTGTCTGACAGGGGCACTGGTCTGACTGGCCAAATCTGAACTTGGTGAAAAGGTGGTGGTTCATACGGTTGTGGCCTGTCCGCAGCCTGAATATGAGGACCTGCTCAGATCTTGAGAGCAGGTGGTATGGGTCATTTCGGTTGTATCGTGGGTGCTGTTGTAGCCACTTGGTGTGTTGCTTTGCCTTGATGATGGTCTTGGCTTCTTTGAAGGTGGTTGACCTGTCATTCTGTTCTTTTGTGGTGCCCTCCTTTGCCAGAGTGTCTGCGGCTTCATTGCCTAGTATGTTGCAGTGAGAGGGGACCCATTGCAGCACGACCGTGTGGGCTCTGCACAGGGAGGTCAAGGCAGATGACAGGTCGTTCAGTTCTTTGTCTCTGGAAGTGTCTAGGGCCTGCAGGACTGACTTTGCGTCGCTGAAGAACACAACGTTGTTGGAGGAGAGTGGACTGTGCTCAATGTGGACTGCACCTGTCTTGAGCGCTACTGCTTCAGCCTTGAAGTTGGTGGAGTAGAGGCCAGTAGCGAGGGAGATGTGTTGTTCTCTACCTCCTGGATACCTGATGTAGATTCCGGCACCACCACTTCTGACAGCCTGGTCAGCAGACCCATCAGTGTAGACATGAGTCCAGTTGTGTTGTGGGTAGGAGTTGTTGATGTGTTCCATGGAGATGGACTTCTTTTCAGCATCGCTCTGGGAGTCTTTCTTGCCAATGCCAGGAATACTGCTGTGTATCTGGGGTCTTTCAGCATCGCTCCAGCCTGGGTTTTCAAGGTACGGGGGGATATCTTTGGGTTCTTGATCCAGGATATCTTGGCATTTCCTTTCCAAAACCCTCGTCTGGTGGATGAAGCTCCCTCTCTTCAGTCTTCCTTTTGTTGGTTGGCACAGTCTGTCTTTCATGGGATGATTTGGCAGTCTTTTGAACTTTGCTGCCTGGGTGAGGAGTTTGGTGTCCCTTCTGTCTTCTATGGGCTCAAGACCCGTGATGGTTTCCAGCTCTTGAATAGGGGTTGACCGCATGGCGCCAGTGATGATTCTGGCCGCCTGGTTCTGCACCTTGCTGACTCTGTCAAAGTTTGACTTGCTTGCTGTGCCCCATGCCGTCACCCCATACTCAAGGACTGGTCTAACGCTGCCCATGTACATCTTCTTGAGGATTGCTGCATCTGCCCCCCATGTTGTGCCGGTTAGCTTTTTCATGAGTGCTAACCGCAGTTTGGCTCTAGCTTCGACTTTCTCTGTCTGCTGTTTCCAAGTGAGTCGCCTGTCGAAGGTCACGCCAAGATACGTGGGGGTGTGGTCAGCTTGCAGCGTCTGTCCGCAGAGCTTGAGATTGGCCTTCACTTCTTTTGGGGAGAGGCTAAAGATCGTGTAAGTGGTCTTCCTGGAATTGATGGTGATGAGCCACTTCTTTGTCCAGTCCTCAAGAACTTTCAGCGCCTCTTGCATCCGGTAGTTTGCGGTTGTGATGTGTTCTTCTGAGCACCAGAGTGCAAGATCGTCCGCATAGATGGCCCCATGGACATTTCGAGGGAGGTCCTTGACGATGTCGTTGATGAAGACTAGGAACAAGGTGGGGCTGAGGACTCCGCCTTGCGGGACTCCGTCTTTCAGTGTCTTCTTCCGGCTGTACTGTCCACTTACATGGACTCTTGCTTTCCTGCTGTTCAAGTACTGGCAGATCCATTGGAACATACAACCGGCCACACCACTTTTCTGGAGCTTCAGCTTCAGCCCTTCCTTCCAGACCTTATCGAAGGCCTTCTCCATGTCAATCCAGATCGTCAGGGTGTTTTTCTTGTCCTGGAAGCCATCTTCAATCTTCTGGGCGATATACGTCACCTGGTCCTCAGTCGAACGATTTTGCCTGAATCCTGCCTGCTCTGGGGAAATAGTGTTGTTCTTCTCCAAATGCCAAGTGAGCCTGGTGTTGATTAGCCGTTCCATGAGTTTGCCCACACAGCTGGTGAGACTGATGGGTCTGTAGCTGTCCACCTTTGCTCGGTCTTTGCCCTTCTTGTGGATGGGGACCATATCAGCCTCTCGCCAGATTTGTGGAACATGGCCAGTCTTCCAGCTGTTGTTGAAGATTTTCAGTAACTGTGTTTTTGCCCTTGTGCCTAAATGTAGAAGCATCTCATTGGTTATTTTGTCTGGCCCTGGGGATTTTCTTTCTTGCAAGGCTTTCATGGCGTCTGCTAGTTCATGATGGTTGAACGGCTTGTTCATGTGTTCCTCTGGCTGATACTCCTTGGAGGTTCTTCTCTCCTCCTGTACCTGGGCCTTTCTTTCTTCAGGTACAGTGATGTTGCTGACTTCCTCATAATTATCTATAAAAAGGTTGGCAGCTTCTCTCCCTGTCAGCAACTCTTGGCCTTGTGAGATGGTAATTGGCTCTGCCCTTGTGTCTTCACCATTCATCGCTTTGGTCAGCTTCCACAGCTTGTTTCCGTCCCTATCTAAGTTTAGCTTCTCGGTTTTTTCTCTCCAGCTAGATCTTGCTGCTTGAAGGTAGGCTCTTCTGTACTTGGCAGTGGTTGCTTTCAGGGCGATGTTGTTGTCAACAGAGGGATTCTCCTCTACTTCCTGTCTGCTGCTGCTGACTTGGTCCTCAAGTTCTTGAAGCTCTTCCGTCCAGTAGGGCCTGTAGTTCTTACGTGCGCCCCGTGGGATTGTCTCGGAAGCCGCTTTCAGAATGGCCTGATTGAAGTTCCTGGTGACTCGGTTGATGTTAAGGTCGTCTGTTTTTAGGCCCCTGGTGTAGAGGTCTGTGAGGCTTGCAAACATGTTCCAGTCTGCCTTCTTGTAGTTCCACCTTGGGAACGTTGTTGATTTCTGTGGTCTGTACTGCAGGTTGATGGCCAGCTTTACTGGTCTGTGGTCGCTGCCTCCTAACTGGCTCAGTACCCCTCTGGTGGTCTTCTTGGAGAGATCATCAGTTGCAAAGGCGAGATCTGGGGTAGAAGTTGACAGCCACCTGCGTGAGAAGAAGCGTGGGTGGGTCTTCTGGATCATTCAGCAGAACCATTTGGGTATCAATCTGCCAGTCCTCCACTTCCTCTCCTCTTCTGTCCATCTCTTCATAGCCCCAACAGGTTGAGTGGCTGTTGAAGTCTCCAACAACCAAGCAGTTCTCAGTGGGTAGGTTTTCCAGGTACTGCAGGGAAAGTTCTTTGTCTTGGGGGCAGTACAGATTGTATATTGTAATTACAGACCTGTCCATTGTGATATTGACTCCTTGGATTTCAGCTTGTTGGTTAGTGACTACTTTAATTTCTTGTGCTGGGATATTGTTCTTGATGAGCATCAGCACTCCTCCTTTGTGTCTTCCTTCTCTGTCTAGCCTGAAGGTTTGGTATCCTCTGATGGTGAACCGGTGGTTTGAATTCAGGTGGGTTTCTTGGATACAGGCTACATCAATATTGTCGGCGTGCAGTCTTTCAGTGAAAGGAAGCTTTTTGTTGTGTATTCCCTCCGCATTCCATTGAAGGATGTTCAGCGGTCGAGGGGTCTCTTGAGTGCTTGGTGTTCTTTCTTGGCCAGCCGCATTTACCCTCCGCCTCCGTAGCCTGGCCCCTCGCAGCGGGACGGGGTGACCTCCGGTAGCTTGGGTTGGACCCCTTCGAGGCATGGGGTCCGGCACTCTACCAGCCCGGGGGGACTCCACAGGCAGAGCACCATCACGCAAAGATCCATTGTTGTCCATCATTGGAGTGGAAAGCGTTGCACTGTCGTTATGCGCACTCTGGCCCAGTGCATCCGTCTTCAGCAGTGGTTTATTCTCCGACTTTTCCTTGTCGTAGGAGACTTGCCTGCCATGGCTGTAGAGCATCTCCTGCCCTTGGTTTTTCTGTCTGAGTGATCCTTCTCATACCCCTTAGCCTCGAGGAGAGGTGACTGATATTCGTCTGTCCTCTACCCTTCGACCTGTCCAGCTTGGGAAGCCCTGCCAGGAGTTTACACTCCCGCTGGCGTAGCTCGCCGGGTCATCGAGGCACTCAAACCACCACACCACGTTAAGGAATCAGCCATGTGGTAGATTAACTGTTTTAAAACAGTGACAATTACCACTTAGGTAATTTTCACTGTTTCCTACTGGTTCCCAATTTAATACAGTAAATGAAACAGACTTTTAACGATGCCAGACTCAAAATCATGAAATGACGTGATTTTTCTGACGTCATGACGTTATGAGTCCCGTGAAATGTTCCCATTTAAAATGTAAAAAAAAAAGGCAGGAAAAAAGCATAAATTATAAAGAAAATTTGTTGATTTTAGAATAAGAGCATATTTTATTTCACTCGTGATCATAGAAATGTGCCACTTGTGACAATATTATTTCCATTGAAAAGTCGTGAAATGTAATACGATCTTACACCGAAATCGATGAATATCCTCTATATATTTCCTCGCTGGTGATTATTTGCTTGGCTTGGGGTAACGTCTAAAGCAAGAATATGGGAGTGCTTGACCTGATCTTTTTTTCTGTTTTATTGTGAACTGCCCTTCACTCTTGACGTCTTATATGTAGAGTAAATTAGAATTAATTATTTATTGTGAATAAATATAAAGTAATTAGTACTGAATTTGACCTTCTAGCCATTGTGGATTTTTTGTAATGGGATCTAGTTCTGGAAAGTCAATTTTCGACATTCTATGAATTTTAGTGTGTGAAAACATAACATAATCTGAAAATGTATTATTGTTTTAATAAGGATGATAATAAAGACCAATTATTACAAAGCAACAGATTCATGTATAAAATTTTAACTTAATGTAGTACTTGTTGTAACCAGTAGTTTATTATTTTGTAGACTTTTGTTGTTTATTCTTTGTTCATTTCGTCTTCAGTTTGTTGGAAATGTACTTCAGGACTATTGCAAGCATTGTAAGGACAATACAAGTTTTATGAAAAGAAAAATAACTGCGTAATACTTGCAATTTTATTTTCATTTTGTAATAAATGCACAGTTTGCTTAAAGTATCCCTCTATAGGTAAAACTCAATGATATGGGCATAAAGCTAAAGAAAGGCAAAGAGGTTTGGCATTTTAAATTAAAGGTTTTCTTGAAAGGTATTTTAAACAAAACATTATGAATGATTATGCCCCCCTTCGAAGATGGCGGGGTATATTGGTTTGCTAATGTCTTTCGGTCGGTAGACCACTTTCATTTCCGTTCTCTAAGTTCGACAGTTTTCATCGGATCTTCTCACTAAACATCATGAAAATGTTTGTGGCCCTAATATCTAGGTCAAGTTTGATAATCAGCTAAATCGCCCTTGGAATTGTGGAGTTATGGCCCTTGAATTATATAATATTGGCCTTTATAGACGCTTCCGTTCTCTAAGTCAAACAGTTGTCATCAAATCTTCACCAAAATGTTTGTAATAATAATATCTAGTTTGATAACCAGCCAAATCGCCCCAGGAATTGTGGAGTTATGGCCCTGGAATTATTTAAATTTGCCGTTTTTGCTGTTTCCGCTCTCTGAGTCTAGCAGTTTTCTTCACCAAACTTCATGACAATGTTTGTAATAATAATAATATCTAGGTAAAGTTTAATAATCAACCAAATCGTCCGAGGAATTGTTTAGTTATTGCCCTTGAATTAGTTGAAATTGGCCTTTTTATCGGTTTCTGCTCTCTAAGTCCAACAGTTTTTATCCGATCTTCGCCAAACTTCATGAATCTGTTTGCTATAATAATATCTTGGCCATGTTTGATAACCAGTCAAATCAGCCCAGGAATTGTGGAGTTATTGCCCTTGAATTTTCTGAAATTTGCCTTTTTATTGGTTTCCACTCTATAAGTCCAACACTGTTCATCCAATCTTCACCAAAGTTCTTGAGCATGTTTAAGATTCTCAAAGAAATGGAATTGTGCCATTCACATGAGGTGTGTCGTGGGAAAACCGGGCTTAATGCACGGGCGTTAAGTGTCGTCCCGTATCAGCCTGTGCAGTGCGCACAGGCTGATCCGGGACAACACATTCCGCTTGTATGGTGTTTGTTGTTTCAATAAGGTCTCTGCTAAATATAAATCCTTTGTAGGTGGAAAGTGCCATCCTGAATTGCACAGGCTGATCCGGGACGCCACTTTCTACGCACGAATTCAGCCGGGATTTCCCACAACATGCCTCATATATTACAGGAGTTGTCAGCTCTGTTTGTAATGCATGCTCCTGTATTTCAGGACTGATATGTCTGGAGGCAGGGCAACCTACAAGGAGACTATAAGGAACACCCGCAGGTCATCCATCGTGGGGACAGAGCGCCCTCAGAACCCGAGGGTCATCTTCATATCGTCACGGGTACCGGCAGCTGAGGTTTGTACCCCTTTTGGGGTTTCTGCAATTGATTTGAGACGTGAATACTGTGGAAATTAGCTATAGAATTAAACAATGGACATGGGGCTATATGATATTTAAGGTTTTGTTTCGAGCGAGGTTTATATGTAGTATGTATACATATGAAGTATATCAAGCAATAATAAAAAAAAAGTTATGTGTTCTGCTTCTTAAAAATAAAAAAATGAGGTCTGAGAGATCTTCGTGTATACCAAGCTGCCTAATATTTAAAGTCCTAGTAAGATATTACTTCTTGAACTGGCTTAAACCTGGCCATTTTCAGTTGCTACTGGATGCGGTGTTATTTGGTGTGGTGCCCATTGTCTACGAATACGAGGGAACGACCCCAGAGTCGCTGGTCGTCCACCTTGAAAAGGCTCTACAGGGGAGAAACGCTCAGTAAGACAGTTGGGCTTCTTGTATGTCATGTCTATACTTAATACCGTAATATTACGAATATAATATGCACTCGTGTATAATCCGCACCACCAAGTTTCAACAATATTTTGGGGGAAAATTTAAAATCTGAATTATTAAAATCTGAATAGAATACACATCGAAAAATGAGGGGTCTGTTATAATAATGCTTTTGTATGTCAGTACACAAGCCATAGTAGTTTACACAATTGAATCACGTTGGCATCTCGTTTAACATGATTTTATGAAAAAAGGAAAAAAGTGAGATAATTTCTGCCAAAATGCAAGTGAGAATCATTAAAAACATAGACAAATCAAATAAGTAAATCGGACAATTTAAATACAGACGAGTGCATCATGTTTGTTTACACAGAAAATTACGTTCACCCTATTTTCAGAAAAAGGTTTGTACATGTAACTACATTCCATCTAAATTTAATTACAGTACTGGATTGGTCGCTATTTTTAAAATATTACCTTTACCAGATGCGCGCACATTGCAGTACGTGATTTACGCAAGTTCAATGGGAATACTTCCGTCCTGATTGGACGTCAATGACAGCATATCTTTAAATAGAAACATATCCCAAAATGCACTCGATACTTCCGAAAAATGGCGAACGTTTGTGTTTGTGTAATTCTTAAACACATTTATCGTCAATATTGGCCCAAATTTGCTTTAAAAATTGAAGTCGTGAATATACGGGATTATCAGGTAATGGATAGAGACGGGAAAAGTCATAGTGTATCCAGTAATTGATAAGATCGGGTTTATACGTATCTATGGGGGAAAGGGTTAACCAAGCAAATATTTGGATAGAAATTTTCGGTAACATAATACGCACCCCTTGCTTGTGATAAAAATTTTCGGGTAAAAAAGTGCATATTATATTCGTAAGATTACAGTAATCAATATCAAAACATGGCCCTTTGTGTATTTGTAAATGTGCTGATTTTGAGAATATTAACTGTTATTAAGATCCAAAACATGGCCTAGGATGTTTGTAAATGTGCAGATTTTGAGAATATTACCATATTTATGGCCATAAGAACATATGTATCAGTTGATGACGTTCTAGTGATGAGAACATTGCTTTTTGAATTAGCAGAATTATATCTTTATACCCCCACAAACAAAGTTTAAAGGGGTATATAGGAGTTAGCTTGTCGGTCCGTCGGTCTGTTGGTTTTCATGGTTTCCGGATGATGACTCAAGAAAGGCTTGATATAATTTTTGGTACACGTGTACCTTAATGGAATACAGGTCAAGTTAAACAGTGTTTACAAACCACCTTATTGTGACTAGAGTTATGGACCCTTTTCGACAGAAATTCTCTAAAAACATGGTGTTGAGACGATAACTCAAGAATGGCCTGACATTTAAATAATTCTTGGTACACATGTGTAGCATCATAAAATACAGGTCAAGTTTGTCTAAGGTTACAAAGCACTAAATTTGGACAGAGTTATGGCCCCTTTTTGACTTAAATTCCGTAAAAAAAAAAGGTTTCCGGATGATAATTCAAGAATGGCTTGACACATGTGTAGCATCATAAAATACAGGTCAAGTTCTACTTTGGTTACAAACCACTCAATGTTGACAGAGTTATGGCCCCTTTGTGACTTAAATTCCATTAAAAAACACAGTTTCTGGACAATAACTCATGAAAGGCTGCACATATAAAAATTATTTATGGTACATAGTGAGGTTTCCCCCAGGAATATTTTAAGGGATGTTGAGCTGAGACGGGGTGGGCTTGGGAGGGGTGTCCCGTCATTACGTTGTTAGAAAATTTTACGTTTGAGTAACGTTATTGGTGCAATTTGGCGTATACTTAAAGGTGTGTTCAGTAATATATTGCAAAACAAAATATAAACAAAAACAATGAACACTTGATTAATAGTATTTAATGGTCTTTGAGTAAATATGTTCATACGTAAATGCAATGTTTCAAACGTAATCGTTACCTTACTACTGATATGGTTCAAATTTCAATGATCTCAAACATCCAGACGACGGTTTCTCCAATTGGCCTCCTACGACATGGCCACGTCATTAGGGAACTGCTCTGTTGTCTCTCCTTCCATAGATATCATGAGTAGAGCTGCGAGGGTTTTGTTGTTTAGACGACTAAGCTGTGATGTCTTTACCCTGCCTTTCGTTTCGACATTTTACCAGTTAATGAAAATCATAAAAAGCAAAATTTGCTGAAATCCCATGTTAGATGGGATTTACAAAATAATTATTCTAATTTAAAAGGTGAGATAATAATTAATGTCATGTAAATAAAAAAAATCATTTGAAGATTTTATTCATGTCGCTAATTTTATAAACTACACTACAAACGTTTTGTTTTCGGTTTTCTGATAAAAAGAGACGCATACAATATGGGCTAATTAAAGTGCATTAACGCTCCACTTGCTATCTTACCTACCGGGTAATTTAGTCTATTAACTCTGGCAATCGAGAACCACCTCCTCTAAACGATTATCTTTGACAAGCAAGCTGCACGTGTAGATAATAAACAATGTTTTCACAGTTTATTGGTTTATATTTATGACTTGTCGGGCGGCTGATTAAGGCATGTCGCTGCAATTAAGGGATGTTGGAAGACCACCCCAGATTACGAAGGGATGTCGCTAGCGACACGCCATATTGGCCTGCGGGAAACCCTGCATAGGTGTAACATCATAAAATACAGGATAACTTTGACTTAGGTTACAAAGCACTAAATGTTGACAGGGTTATGGCTCCTATTGAAATTAAATTTTTCCAAGTACACTGTTAAACATTCACAAATTACAGCATTCTCTTTCTGTCCATTTCTTTCGAATGGATGCCATAGTTTTGTGACAAGGCCATATTGTGGGGGGTATATTCGCCACTCATGTGACAATTCTAGTTGATATTGTTGTCACATTAGAAATGCACCATTTGCCCAGCTTCGTGGTTCATACTATTATAAAAGGACAATCTGTCAGTTTGGTATGTAGCTGGTTTCTCAAGAATCCAGACACTGGTCAATGTACTATACAATACATGTAACCGTAAAACTGGACAATATACTGTTTTGGCCACTGTCACACATATAACGTTTTTCTCTTAAGAAATACACATTTTGTGCAAAGAAATGTTTATTTATGGTGTCAAAGGTACTGTTTGAATATTAGTTTTCAAAAGGTTTGTTACTATCTTAACTTCTGTCCAGAACTGCATGACATGAACGAATTAGAGCATTTCTGCTTCAGAAAGCTTGTAAATATTTACTACCGGTAGTTTACATCTGTACAAAACTGCTTTCACAGGAGCATGCATGAAACAAATTTTAGTAGTTTTGCTCCAGAAAAGTATGTTATTATTTAAACATCTGGGTCCATTTGTTCGACTTTTCTTAAGGAAAACCGGCTTAAGTCATATATCAAATATATTATTTTACAATTATTGTGATTATCTGACATAAATTTTCATTCAAAATCTAATTTGTCTATACGACATTACTTGTGCACATTTTATTGCAATATGAATATAGTGCATTATATAAACTATCTCTTAAATTGTCTTAAACCTTACAATATCTGTCCAAACCTTCCTTCACAGGAGCATAGGAATCTTCACTCACATGGAATCCCCCGGGGAGATAAGACTGGTCCATGGCTGCAATGTCAGTCTGGAGAATATCGACTACCCAGAGGCTCGAGAGTTCTTTGAGATGGTGTCCGGTCACATTCTCCCATCTGAAATGGGCGGCCAGTTTGATATATTTGCACCCGTAGCTGCTTCAGGTAATTTGTTAAGAGGTTTGGGTCATTTTCTCACTTTTGTTTATTGTAACAAAGATTTTAATGCATTTGGTAATTTACTATCGAACATAAAAAATGTACTTAATGTTTATAGTTTGTCTCAAGCGTTGAGAGATATGATGAGTTTTATTATACAGTAAATGTAAATCTCGTCAAAATTTGTTACAAATTACAAGTATGGTAGCGTTTCATTTACACAGTCCTATTGATTAAGTGCATACTTTAGTTTTTCACCTGTGGACCATCTGGGTTATAAATATATTTGGATCATTACTTAAATTGTAAGTTTAATCTTCAGTTTGATTATACTGTCAATGAAATGTTACAGCATATATCAAACTTCATCTACCATGTATGCCAAAGACACTTCCAATACAACGCAACCTTGAGATAAAACGGTTCAGATGTATTGTAAGTGGTGGAAATGTTTAAGATTTTATCCCATTATCATGCGTACATTGACAAAATAAACACCCATGGAATAAACTTTGCTTTATTTCAACACTGGTTATAAGGCAAACGCGCGCAGCATAGTGACGTCATCTTGTTGATTATCGTGACTTCATTTTATGTTTTTCGTAATATTAAGTGTGTTTTCTTTCGTTTATTTTCAAAATAAAGACAGAAAATGATGGGATAAATAGAATACTAGGTAAGTATTGGATAAAGATACATATATTTGCTCAGCACGAAAAAAAAAACGTGAACCACTCGACAAGGCTTGTGTTTCAGGGTTTCTAAGCCTCGCTAAATAAACTTATCTTTATTCAACACTAACCAGTATTCTCTATGCACTGGTTCAGGTTAAACATATCTGTCAGATTGGAAATGACTCTTGAGGTGCATGGCTGTCCTGCTAGCGCAGTGGCTGGTACACTCGCTTCTCACCTAGGCGTCCTGGGTTTGCTTCCCACTCGGTGCATGTGAGTTTGGTTGGTGGTCACCATACCAGACAGGTGGGGTTTCCTCCTTGTACTCAAGTTTCCCCCCGCAGCACAAGACCACACCAAAATTAAAGTATCTTTCATTAAAAAAAAAATGCTGGAAATTGCAGCTATGATATAAAATTCTACCCAACTTTCGTGTAAGGCAATTATGTAGGAGTGCTGGGACACACTCCGGGTCCTCAAATAATGCAGCCTCAGACGCCGAAGGACCTCATAAACTTTGACATACACACACACACTGTGAGGTGCATGCATTTGTTTGTAGAACTGGGCATGGCGCTGATGGTGCAGCTGACCGTTTTGACTGGCGTGCAGTTTTCCAGCCCCACCGGCATCATAGGCAACTATAACCACAGTGAGTTAGCCACAATAACGTTTCAGCACTCAAAATGGTCGTGTAACAAGAACAGTTGTATAGTATGATGAGTACAATTGTTTAGTCAATCTTTGGTTATTTGCAAAATTTATCAATACATGTATATTACCCATCAAAATGTTAACTTTGATGGTATTTACTGGTGTATCCCATACCATATAAAAATATGTGAGCCATATAGTGCACAATGTGTGTAGTATACAAGCAATTATTACTACACAATTATTGCTCCACTTGTATTTACTCAATGCATATTCCAGTAGGCTCTCACTGGTGTATCCTGTAAAGTGGAAAAAGTACCAGAAAGTCTTATGTTAAGTTGAAGCATTGCAAAATTTGTGTAGTACCCATAAATTGATAATATAATACTATCAATACACAATTATTATTCCACCTACATGTATGGCAGTTTTCAAAATAAGCAGTGTGGCCAAGCACTGAGAATTCTTACAATGTTACTTGAGTCCGCACAGGCTAATCCAGGACGGCACTTTCCGCCTACAGTAGATTTATGTTTAGAAGAGACTTCATTGAAACAGAAAATACCATAAAAGTGGAAAGTGCCGTCCTGGATTAGCCTGTGCGGACTGCACAGGCTAATCCGGGACGACACTTTACGCACATGCATTATGACCGGTTTTTCAACGACACGCCTCAATTCATATTTCATAATTAACCTGTGCAGGCTGAAGCTAATTTCTACCACTGTTACTATGTATTAGAACCCCTGTCAGGGGTGTGGAAATCCCATGCCCGACTTGTTCAACGCGTAATCGTACCATCGGACAAGTACATTTTTCCTGTCAAGTTGTTCGTGGACAAGTACAATGTCAGGGTGTGAAAATGATGTATAAGTTGGAAGTTAAGTAATATATCATGATCATATATTTTAGCAAAATTAATAAATCGTAATTTATTCATAATTTGATGACACATTATAATTATTAGGAATGCCAGGAATATAAACTTTTTTTATGGACAAGTGACATTTCTTTAAGGACAAGTAAATTTATGCAATGAACTTGTCCATGGACAAGTGAATAATTTTGATATTTCCACACCCCTGTCTGTCTATTGCAGTAAGTTCCGACTGGTGTATCCCGTACAAGGAGGGCTCCCCGCCGGACCAGTACTTCTGCACCAGCAAGCTGAACGTGTGGGCGAACACCGCCGACCAGGCTGTAGAGTCGTTGCGGAAGTGCCGACAGCTACTGGCACCATACTTTGAGAACGCACACAGGGATATTGCTGCACAGCTTACTGGTATGGGAAATGACTTACAAGTTTGATTTGTGTGTTTAATAAGGGTGGGTATTTTTTTTTTATTTCTGTAAAGATAATTGTTTTAAAGATAATTTTAGATAGGGCCACTGTTGGAACTTTGCCAATTAAATTTTGCATTGCTAGACTTTGAGTTTGAGTTGGAAGTTTATTATGGCTTTAGAAATCCATTGACAGATATATAACGTTAGCTAACAGTGAGTAACATATATGGTATGTTTGTGCGTAGGAGAGGTTGTGTTTGGGGTTCTGGGGCAGACAGACATCCGCGGGGTCAGGAGCATCACGGAGGCCTTAACACAGGGGCTGGTCGCACTGGGCAACCAAGACGGGGTATTATTTGCTTGATTTTGTTTTCTTAAGAAATATTAAGATGTGCACTTTTCTTTGCATCATTTCTCATTATTATGGAGTGGTATATGCAGAATATAAGATACTGTAACAGCTTGTGTAAAATAAAAGAAAAAATATTCTTATTTGGAATTGAGCACAGTTATTAGAACAATTCATCAGTTAACATAGCTTTATATGCTGCAATTATGGAAATTAAGAATAAAAAGTTTTTGTTCTTGTATTTTACAGGTACTTAACTTGTACAGCTGTTTGACCAAATTTACTTTTTGTTTGCAATTAATCAAAGAAATACAGAAAACAAAATATCTAAAATGTTTGCATATCAGGAGAATCCCCTGGAGTTCCTGGGACAGTACCTACTGCAGAAGGCGGGGGTGTCAGATCTGGAGTTCACCAGCACTAGACAGGTTGGGGGAACTCTTCACATTTCCCACTTTATTTACCAGTTAGATGTACTTTTAAGGCAGAATTGATATGTGTCCATTATAATGGGCAGACAGACATGGTGGTGTTGCCATTGATGTCTTTCTGTCACAAAATGAAAAATCATGTCCACTCATAAACTACTTCAACCTTGTGCACAAGTCTCATTGGACACACACAGTGGTACTGGCTTGTGTGAATGTCTGTCATTAAAATCATGTCCACTCATTAACTCCTTCAGCCTTGTACACAACTGTCATTGGACAAATACAATGGTATTGCCCTATGTTAATATCTGTCACAAAATCATGTCCACTCAAAATCTGCTGCAACTTTCCATATGTTGACACAAAGCACATTGAGACGATGTGCAGAACGCATTATTCTCTGATCTCATGTTTCATACTACATTGGCATGATGGTATTGCTAGTTTTAGCTGAAGAGGAAAAAAAATCTGTCTTTAAAAAAAAACTGGCTTTAGCTTAAAAGGACATGGTCTTGTTTTAATGTAGAAACTTCTGTTGAGAAGACTTCCATGTAAAAAACATACATGTAAGCAGGATGAAATAGTGGTATTCTTGATGCAGCATGTAAAACATCCTTGTTGTTCACAGAAACTGCCTGCTATAGAAGTTCCTGAGCTGGATGTGCAGCCAGACATAGATGAGGAGGGAACTGACAAGACCCTGAGAGGTATGGTGAAAGAATGTGTGTGAAAGGGATTGTGTTAAATTAACTATTTGAACAGAACTTAGTGAAATGTATTGTGAAATAGGGTAAAGGTACAGCCTGACATAAGTGAAGAGGGCATTGACTTGTCAGTTAGCTATGGTGAAAGAAATGATGCGAAAGGAATTGTGTGAAAAATGGTGTGAAAGGAATTGTTTGAAAGCAACTGTGGAAATGGCGTGAAATATACCATGAAATGAGCAGGATGTGCAGCCTGACATAGATGAAGAGGGCACTGACAAGACACGAAGAGGAGAGGTGAAAGGAATATTTTGAAATATACTATGAAAGGAGGAGTATACTGCGTGACAAAGATAAAAAGGGAACTATCAAGACACTGAGAGGTATGGTGCAAGGAATGGTGTGTGAAAGGAATTGCGTTAAATGAATTATGAAATATACCGTAAAATGAGGTGAATGTACAGCCTGACATAGATGAAGAGGGAATTGACAAGATCCTGAGAGGTATCGTGCAAGGAATGGTGTGTGAAATGAATTGCATTAAAGGAATTATTTGAAAGGAACTTTGTGAAAGGAATTGTGAAATATACTGTGAAATTTGGTGAATGTACAGTCTGTCATACATGAAGAGGGCACTGACAAGACACAGTGAGGAATGGTGAAAGGAATGGTGTGAAAAATAGTGTGAAAGGTGTTGTGTGAAATATAGTATGAAGTGAAGAGAGTGTACTACGTGACATAGCTAAGGAGGGCACTGACAAAACACAGAGAAGGATGGTGAACAGAATAGTGTAAAAGGAGTTGTGGGAAAAGAGTTGTGTGCATATAGTGTGAAATGTATTGTGCACTAATTCAGATTTCTTGGTGCTGACCTATAAAATACATAAATACCGGCATGTTACCTTTTGCAAGAAACCCATGTGAATCCCACATAAATCACAATCACTATTAGGTTATCATAATTATGTACATGAACTTTTTCAACCATTTTGAGCCGATGCAAAGATGCCAGGGGACAGTGTGTGGGATAGCGACAATGATGACGTGCAGGTGGGTCAGGGTGCGAGGCACAGGAAGGAGGAGGAGGTGGAAAAGGGGACACTGGATGGGACAGAGGCCTCAGAGAAGCTGATGAGGACACGGCAGAAGGACGAGAGACAGAAAGTGGTGTTGACGACGCAGGAGCTCAGCAAGAAGTTTGGAACAATCCGGGCCACTGGAAAGCTTGAGAGATTGGTGAGTTTTTTTTTTTTTTGGTGGACAACTGTAACATAATACAATAGTTTTATGGTTATATCCCTTGCTTAATATTTGCGTTGACACAAGATTTTGTCCTAGTTAGCAGAAGAGCAGATAAGCTTTGGGTGAAGTTCAGCACAATTTAATACTTAAATGCTAGTTTTGCGACCGATTGTTGTATTTTTTATTGCCATTTATGTATACTAATGTCCATGAACTGCCTCACAGATCTCCCATCATTCGCGAGAGTACCTTCTACACTAATGACCATTTTATTGTCCCATAGACCTGCCACTGTTTGTGTGTGTACCTTGTACACTGATGCCCATTTTATTGTCCCATAGACCTGCCACTGTTTGTGTGTGTACCTTGTACACTGATGCCCATTTTATTGTCCCATAGACCTGCCACTGTTTGTGTGTGTACCTTGTACACTGATGCCCATTTTATTGTCCCATAGACCTGCCACTGTTTGTGTGTGTACCTTGTACACTGATGCCCATTTTATTGTCCCATAGACCTGCCACTATTTGTGTGTGTACCTTGTACACTGATGCCCATTTTATTGTCCCATAGACCTGCCACTGTTTGTGTGTGTACCTTGTACACTGATGCCCATTTTATTGTCCCAAAGATCTCCCATTGTTTGCGAGAGTACCTTGTACACTAATGCTTTTTGTGATGTCCAATAGACCTCCAATCGTTTGCGAGAGTATGTTGTACACTAAAGCCCGTTTACTGTCCCATTGATCTCCAATCGTTTGCGAGAGTACCAGATACACTAATGCCCATTTACTGTCCCATATAACTCCCATCATTTGTGAGAGTACCGGGTACACTCATAACCGTTTACTGTCCCATGGACCTCCCATGGATTGCGAAAGTACCAGGTATACTAATGCCAGTTTACTGTCCCATAGACCTCCCATAATTTGTGAGAGTACCAGATACACTGATGCCAGTTTACTGTCCCATGGACCTCCCATGGATTGCGAAAGTACCAGGTACACTAATGCCAGCTTACTGTCCCATAGACCTCCCATAATTTGTGAGAGTACCAGATACACTAATGCCAGTTTACTGTCCCATAGACCTCCCATAATTTGTGAGAGTACCAGGTACACTAATGCCAGTTTACTGTCCCATAGACCTCCCATAATTTGTGAGAGTACCAGATACACTAATGCCAGTTTACTGTCCCATAGACCTCCCATAATTTGTGAGAGTACCAGACACACTAATGCCAGTTTACTGTCCCATAGACCTCCCATAATTTGTGAGAGTACGAGATACACTAATGCCAGTTTACTGTCCATAGACCTCCCATAATTTGTGAGAGTACCAGATACACTAATGCCAGTTTACTGCCTTATAGACCTCCCTTTGTTTGCGAAAGTACCGGGTACATTAACGCCCGTTAACTGTCCCATAAACCTCCCATCGTTTGTGAAAGTACCGGGTACACTTATGCGCGTTTACAGCCCCATATAACTCCCATCGTTTATGAGATTACTGGGTACACTAATGCCCATTTACAGCCCCATATAACTCCAATCGTTTGTGAGAGTACCATGTACACGTATGCCCGTTTACTGCCCCATAGACCTCCCATCATTTGTGAGAGTACCAGGTACACGAATGCCCATTTACAGCCCCATATAACTCCCATCGTTTGTGAGAGTACTGGGTACACTAATGACCGTTTACTGTCCCATATAACTCCCATGGTTTGTGAGAGTACCGGGTACACTAAGGCTAAAAAAAGTTAATGATTTGTTTCTCAGGCAGCGCCGCAACGTATTTTTATGGCTCGCCAGGAATTTGATTAATTGCTGGAAAAAAAATATATTTACTATTTTTTGATGATTGCGCCAGGGTTTAAAGAAGCAGTCCAGAAATATGTTAATACAAATAAAACCTGCAGAAAGTGTTTCTAATGGGCATGTTACCGAACAAATTACAAAAATTTTGCATTGAAATCTGTGAATTATTAATATTTTGGTAACTTGCTATTGTCTGTTTTCTGTATGCGCTAACTGGTGATCACTCTGAAGTAAATCAGCATATACATTATAGTACATTTTAACATAGCGGAAGAAAAGTAACCCGTAGAGATTTCAGTATTTCCAGTAACTCTCTTCCTGTCTTATTTAATTATATAAATAGGATATACATAAATTGTGAAATACTGTGTACATTTTGAAAAAAGTCATGTTCGATTGGGAACCTTTATAAATATTGTCTATTTGTTGATTTAAGGTAGTCACACACTAATAGTCATGATTACAAATGTGTTTAATTTTTTTATCATCATAATCTACAATCAATAAGACTCTGTATTTGAAAATTTAAAGACTTTTTACTGTGTAATAAAAACGTTATTAGCATTTTTGTGAAGCCACCCCCATGGACAAAAAAATTGCTCAAGCAGACATGATGTCATATTAGAAAAAGCCACAAAACATGTTCAAGTTTTTTATTTTCAGCATATTTTAAACTTCATAACAGTTACATGGACAGCTATAAGCAGAATAATAACTGTGTGATGTTTATATAAACAACAGAAAGAAAAACATTAAAATATGTACAGTACCCCTATTGAAAATAAGGACAAATTCATCTAATTTGAAATGAGTGTCCATACTTTAAAGTCAGTTGTGATCACATAGGTAAAGGGTATAGGTGAATTGAGCCCACTAAAGTTATGTACATACTTATGCAAATGAAATACCAAAAAAGTATGCACTTTCACCGTCGTATAACAGAAATATTTGCAGCTTAAGTATACAAGGGTCGGTTTTGAAAACCTAGTACAGTAACGTGCCAAATGCTGTTTTTAGTATATATCACAACTGAGCATGTCACAAAACTTCATAAATTCTAATATTCTGATTCCAATAACAGCTTGGTGACTTAAAATATTATTTTAGACAATTAATATAACTAAATACTAAACATTGTTACTATAATTAAGTCACTCGGAAAACAGTCGTCAGAGAAAACTATAGTGGACACAAATGCCAACATACAGGACCCATGACATCCAATACCTGAATGAATTATCCAGCCATCTTTTATCCTAGTATTTACATAAAAACATACTGACATGCGTGTGTTCCAAGGAATCTAATCATTTAAAATTAATCCTGTAACAACAGTTGTCTAGGTTAACAAATTAAAAAGGGTAAAGCACAAGAAGAACTGAAAAGTTTTAGTTTCTGTGATCTAGCATATATCTTTTTATGTAGTTTAAAAATACATTTATTTCCATTGATATACAATTAAAATAGACTATACATTATCATAATTATACATAAAATACACAACTTTGTGATGTTAACAGCAATCATTTATTGACAAATAAGCAAAATGTTAAAGTACCCTCTCTAAAAACAAATTCTAACACTTTTATAAAATGTGCTTTCAACTTCAAAGTGAATTCTTGACTATTGTTCAAGTGTATGTGACCCTCCAAAATTAATTTTAATGTTAATACACATAAACAATGCAAGACTATAAACTTATACCATTATTAGCTCGTCGGGAGTATATGCTGATCAATGAAGTATGGAAGGGTGGGTTTAAGAATTGACAACAGTTATTTGTAAAATATTATTTATCCGACATATTAAAACTAACATTGTAACAAACTCTAGTTTATTCAAATTTCTTACTTGATTAAGTTGAAGTAAATGTTTATGAGCTTTACATGTAATTTTGGGATTAAGTTAAAAACTGAAACACCTAACTTATTTGCTATTTAACTCAATAGTTACTCAAAGTGTATCAGCAAATTTAAAACAAAATGTTGTACTTGCATGTTGTAGTATTGCAAAAAATATATTTTACATTTGTATACAATGTATTTAGTTAATGTTGTTGAGCTAATAATGGGAATAATATTTAACCAATATTAAATAATAAATAACTATGTAATAATTTATTTTGTTCTTATAATAATCCATGAAAAAAACTTAAGCATGGTAACATTTCATTGCTGTCAAAGCAACATTTTCAAAAATTATCAAGTATTAATATAACTAAACGATGATACTGAAAAGTGTACATCAAAACTGTTGTCAATACGGGCACAATAATGCAGATCATTAAATTAAAAGTGTTCAATCCAAGGACAGAAGCACTGTAATCTTGATGATTGTTGTTGGAAATTCTTCTCGTGCAATATAGTTTCCTGGACCTGTGTGTTCTTGTGAAAACTTGAACTGACAAACTGTTTTGTTTTTCTCAAAATTCCGTGATGATTTGTCTAGAATAAGTTATAAATGTTGCCATTGATGTGACATCAGGGAACCTGAGCCAGGAAATTATTAAATCTATACTGTATAAGTACAAGTAACTAAAACATGATCATTGTTAACTACATACACTGAGAACATAACTTCATATATTAGACTTTAGATGTCAAATTATGGATCATTTTGTTCAAATGTGAATCAGTTAACACACATATTATTGGAATCCGGTGCAATATATACAAATAAAAAGACATTATAAATTTAAAAAATGATATATGTTTCAATAGAAAATGGTCTTGAATGAGATCTGAATAAATATAAAATCATATAATTGTATTAATTTGCTTAATATTGATGTTCATATATTTAACAAATAAAGGAACACCATTGTCAAACAAACCTGTATGCAATGTGGTGCAAATCAAGCCAACTTGAATTCAACTCATTACATGGAGTTTATGGTTTATGGTGTGTCTTGCATTTATACAACACTATTCATGAGCCAACAGTCTCTATTCTGGCACCGAAGTAGCTAGTAACGTTCAAAGAAATAAAATGTTCCACACAATATTGTCACCGATACAAGTCCACGATAGCACTGTTTGTGATGGAAGATATTTTCAGAAATAAAAACAACAACAAATTCCACAGTCCTTCATAAGGCTTCCACTAAGAGAGATTGTGTACCGTAGACACATTGTAAATAATTACACCAGTATAGGGAACGTATCAACACGCTCACTTTGATCAGTAAATGCGTTCACAAGCCTTTTTGGTGGTTCACTGTTTGTGTTTAGAAAATATATTTCAGTGCTTGTAATCTGTCAGAGTAAACGATCATGGGCGCCATGGCGCCATTTTAATAATCACAAAGCCAAAGCGCAATATTTTTTATTTATGCTTAACAAATGAAATATGCGTTGATTCTGTCAAATAATTGAAGTTTCTAACCAAAAAGTAAATGTTTCGTTTTAGTTTATGGTTTATTTACAAAATATATAATGTTTATTTATGTAACTTTGTGCGATTATCGTCGTCCAACGGTTATCCGAAATATACCGGAAGACACCGATACGTTACGAACTGAGTCGATATTACCCGATTTCATTAGGGTTTGACTACCTTAAACTTTTATTTCATAGATGCTCTTGCTTTGTTCAGTAGCATTCCATTATTTTTTTTTAATCTGTGTCAATATAAGTCCTATGGAAACAAACGAAAATGCCAGCTGCATTGACAAGTGTTTATTTTCCTTTCCAAAAATTATTGATTATTTAAATAAAAAATAATTCCTATTTTTGACAGTTATAAAAAATATGAATTATGAAAGTTAAATTCTATAAATTGAAGTACTTTACTGCTGATGGTATATCAATTTGAATGCACAGGTTAATTATGAACATTCATATTGATTGCCATTTTACATCAGCTTGCATAAATTGTTTGTGATTAATAAATCTATATTTAGAATTTTATAAAAAGGGATGCTTATGTTGTTATTAAAACTTAAAATTGTCTTTAATCTGTACTTATTTACTTGTTTTAATAAACCATTACATAGTGCCAATAGAAAAGAGTTTAATAAAAAGAGAAACAAAATAATAAAAAAATGCTTCAAAAAAAAAAAATTCGCCCTCCCTCCTGATTTTTTGGAAAAAGTGTCTGAGAAACAACTCATTAGTTTAGCCTAATGCCCGTTTACTGCCCCATATAACTCCCATCGTTTGTGAGAGTACCTTCTACACTAATGTCCGTTTACCGTCCCATAGACCTCCCATCGTCTGCGAGAGTACCCTGAGAAGAGGACGCCCGTTGCCATGGAGATCGTCTCCAGCGAGGTCGACTACAACCGAACACTGACCGCAGTGAAGAAGGTCTACTTCAAACCTCTCAATGCAGCACTGAGATCTAACAGGTAAACATCTATGGCTGTAATAAAGAAAGAAAAATCATACATTTATATAAGATGAAATTTTGCAGGAGATTGTAGGAGCAGATTCTTCCAACTAAGATTATAGTACCATACATACTGTTGTTAAGCTTCACTGAGGAAACCATAAGAGAAAGACAGATTTTAGTCTTTGTGTTAATAATAAAAAAATCATATGTTGCACTGAATGTTAAATAAGCTAAAGTATTTTTGCAGGTTTGTTTATATGTCAGTAAATGTTGCTGTTTACAGAGGTATTATTAGCAACCAGAATCTGCAGATCATCTTTACAGACATTCTGGCCATACTGGAGAACAGCAAGTAAGTTTAATGAACTAACCGCGAGTGGATTAAACAATGGGTTATTATAACACACATATTAAAGTTGATTTCACGCAAATCATTTATGGTACTTTCCATCTACTTTGGGATTACCACACGAGGTGAATGCACTTCTTCTAAACTTACCACTAAATTTGATATTTCCTTTTTGCCTTCACAATGGTATGTCTGGCATGAATTTTGACTGTTACACTTATTTTGAAACATCACAAGATTAATTTCATCGTATCAGGATAACTGCTTTTTATATCCTTATGTAAGGATTATAAATCAATTTTTTATTGACACCTATTGTCTTGTACTGAAAACTTATAAAAGTATGCAATTTAAGGACTAAAGGATGTAAGTATTGTCATCCTTTCCAGTTGATATACCTTGTATTTTAATATACAGTCTGCATTAAGCGACTCCCTCCATTTGACATCCATTATTAATTCCTCCCAACGCAAATTCTATTAAAAATGGCCTTAATTAGCGACCACCTCTATTCCACGACTAGCTACCATTAAAAGTCGTCCTAATTAACCTTGATTAGTGTATTAAGCGACTAGTGTGTTCATAATATTTTCCGTACTTAAAGAAAACTAGATGTTTATTCAGGTAAAAAATCAGAAGATCTAGAACCAAAGACCAACTGCCTTTGCAAGTTGCACTGCATTAAGAAACCACCTGTGTTAAGAGACCACTTTTAAGAATCACCATGGGCGTTCCTAAAGACAGGTTAGACTGTATGCTGGTAATTTACATTTCATAGCGAATTAAAGGAGAACCTTCAAAACCGTTTGCTGGAATGGGACCCCCAGCAATCCTGCCTCGGTGACATCTTTGTGAAGTTCAACACACATCTCAAGGTGTACACGAACTTCGTCAACAATAATGAGGTCATCCTGCGATGTATCGAGCGTTCCAAGGAGCAGACACCTGCTTTCCGAGCCTTCCTCGCACGTCATGATCGCACCCCAGAGACAAAGATGCTGACGTAGGCATTTATTGTTATTTGCGTTGTTAACATACTTATTATTGTCTCTTATTTAAGGTTTGATTTAAATTTTAATTAATGATTCAGGGGTGTGCAAATATCAAAATCATTTACTTGTCCATGGACAAGTTCATTAAAAAAATCTACTTGTCCGCAAGCAACAGTCACTTGTCCAAACAAAAATATAGCTTTTATTCCAGGCCTTCCTGATATATTTTTGATAAAATAATAAATAAAACACAATGTGTTATTCAAATGTATAAGTATAAAATAATATGATAATTAATTTCCATCTTTTACATCATTTGAACACCCTGAAATTGTACTTGTCCTTGGGCAACTAGACAGGAAAAATGTACTTGTCGACAGTAAAATTACCCGTGTAGTGAACTCAGAGTTATGAAACTTCAGAATCATAATTATGAACTCAATAGTTGCGGGAAAGTCTAAAAGTATTCCTGGGTTTGTTCAGTTCACTTTGTAAAATTGAGGCGCATCGTGGGAAAACCGGACTTAATGCATGTGCATAAAGTGTCGTCCCGGATTAGCCTGTGCAGTCGGGACGACACTTTGCTCACATGCATTAAGTCCAGTTTTCCAACGACGCGCCTATTATTATTGTTACTACCCATTTTAACAGAAAAGGAAACAATTATCATTGTAAATTGTTCTTGAGAAAAGTTAACATCTACAACAGGATTTGTGAACTAGGGTTATATTAAATTTTCAAATCTAAGGCAAAATCGTGACTTGTAGTTTAGCTTATATATGCCTAAAACATGTGTACAAAAGTCTGACTGCTAACTACATAAACAGTAACCTTGTTACTAGGGATGGCAAAGAAAATCAATACTTAAATATTCACTTGATCAAGTATTCGAATTTGAATATTTTATGGTCGGATGCAGTATTTGTAAAATGATGACACTGTTTTATTATGTGGTATATAACCACCACAAATGTACTATGTGAAACTGAGGCATAACATGGACATATTGGACCATTGACAAATATTGTAGTTAATATGCTTATTAAAATTAAATTGATAAACAAGGATATTCAAATGACTAAATAATATTTGAGTACCAGGTAGTTTTCATTATTCAGACATTCCAATATTCGTTGCCATCCCTACTTGTTAAATGTCATTACAGCCTACAGGAGATGCTGTTACTCCCCGGTCGGCGTATTAACCAGTATGTGACCCTGCTGAGCTGGTTCGAGCTGCACACGCCAAAGTCTCACCAGGACCGCGCCGACCTGGCAGACGCCATAGAAACACTCACCGAACTGGACCGCTGTATCAGAGAGGTTAGGGTGATGTAATGGTGTGGCAAAAAATTGTTGTGTAGATTTTAGTTAATAGAGCAATGTCGGGTAATATCGACACCATTAAGACGTTAAATCGATTTCGTCTTTCAGTGTCGGTATTACCCGCTAAGACAGTTTACTAACAAATGGGAAAATCATTGTCGGCCATGTCATTTTATTTGACTGATTATCTGTTCAAAGTCAGGCGGGTAATATCGACACGTTTCGGGTAATATAGACAACTTACATAATTTCAAGTATACAAGCACATTTACACCATACTGTGCGTTTTTTGTCGCTTAGCTTTTATTTAGAGTTTTATTTCATGTATGTTTATATTTGACTCACCTCTAAACTAATGTGTACATCCATCTGTACTGGATATAAATTGTCTATTAACAGTTCTTGTTCTATTTTTAAAAGGACTTATGCATCTTGATGAAGACTAAGCAAGCAACATTTGTTGGTGACCTAGATACCTTAACCATGGTGACCTAGATACCTTAACCAAGCCAACAAATCATGTTGTTATAACACCTAACAGTTTTCAAAGCAAAATGCAAACCAGCGCCCAAATTTAAACTTGTTTGATAATATCTAGGTAGCTTGTTTTTGGATGTGAATTCTACTGTACTATAAGGACACCGTAAATTTGAGTGTCAGATTCCAGGAAGCAATCATTACCGTTCGTGTATGCATGCGTTTCTAAACAAATATTTTATACTCAGCAATAAACACATTATTTCAGAAATGATTTCTGCACCAATGTCAATAAAATCTATTTCACTACAGCCAGCCAGCCATTTATCCAATTAGAACGCTTGAAATTACCAATAAGCAATTGAACGTCGATAGATGTTTTTCACGCTGTCAATAAAATTTTAATTTGTATAGGAGCAAGTAATTTGCAACACATATGAGTTGGTTATGCGCTTGTTAGTAGCGCGTTTTTAACACCGCTTCCTAAATGAACATCTACAGATTTGATAGTGCAATATATGTATGCAGATAAACACGAGACACCACCTGACCCCTTAGCTGGTGTCAATATTACCGGAAGATGCATGTTGGCAGGTAATATCGATACCCCATAAAGGAATTTTAAAAAATGTCTGAACTCATTTAAAAAGAGTTTATTGAGAAAAAGCAACTAATTCCACCTTAGATTGTCACTAAATGACTGCAAGTAATGTAAATTTCCTATGCGCCGTAAATCTTTCTAAAATAACCCTCGTTACATAATCCTATAACGCACTAAATATTCGTGAACAATATAATATTTAAAAAAAAAGATGATGTATGTATGTGTATACAGCAAGCCGTTATATATCGACCGATCTAACTTTGTGACGTCATATGAATGTATTTGTCACATTTTATGACGAAATAAGTCAGTTAAAGAATGAAATTAGAATATAATGAGACCATTAGTGAAAAGGGTGTCGAAATTAGACGATATAGATAAATGAAACAGTTTTACAAAGAAGAGAAAGTAGATTGTGTTGACCGAGTAGTCAAAATCAAGGCGATATAAAGTGGTATCTTGTCAGCCTTTATTTAACATTTCGTCAACTGTCAGCAAATTGATCTCTGACATTATGCCATCGTAACATATTAAAACACTGGTTATCACTGTGACATAAGAGACAGACACAATAGGGGTGATACATTTTTTAAAGATAAAATCTAGTGTACGAGGGCTGTTCATTTAATACCCGGAAGACCGCTTGATCTTGAACAGTAATGGGTGTAATAATGAAAAATGACTAAAATAAATGTACATCAGTTCTTTATTCACATACAAAATATCAAAATGATTCGACGAAGGGTTCGCAACTTAATAAGAGTTGAACATGAACATGTAACTAGGGTCGGCCCAGGGCGATGTCAAAATATTATGACGTTAATCCACTCCAAATGTCACTCTATCTCCTAGTATCGGCCAGACACCGCCACTGTTTATCACAAGAAGCAAAATTTCTCTAGTAGTTTTTCTACGATCAGCGTCCAACAATTATTTCACTAACGGCAAAATGACTCCTGATGTTCGGCTGGCCTGGTCTCAGATCATCGTGTGTTGATTCTCTGCCAGCATAAAACGTTGAAACCATGTATAAAGTTGTTCGTGTACTCGAGGATTCCCCAAAAGACATCTCCTTAAGATTTATTGTTTGCAATGGCATATGTCCAGTACTGTCACAAAACTGTATTATAACCCATTGTTTTCAATTATTTCAGAATCCATGGCAAAACAGCACAAACGTGAACACTGACATTAAACACTATGCACGTGCAATAGCTATGTGTTAAATACGTTGACTTTGATCCGCTTAAAACTGACAAAATTCCAGATTGCTTTAAGAGTAAACATGTTACAGTTGACTAAACAAATAGTGTGGGCCAGGTAGGCCGCCGATGGGTTAACATAGTAACAATAATTTCTGATCTTTTGCGTGGGTACTTTCCATCTTTTGTCAATCAATAAATTAAAAACTTAAGACGTTTTTTATCAAATTTTATTACAATTGTATTACTCAATCAAAAGTTATAGCTTTCATCCCTGTATTAAATGAACAGCCCTCGTATACTTGTACACCAGGGCTTGGTAAATGGAACTGATTTTCAGACCGAAATTAACCGAAACATCAGTGTGGATCACTATAATTGTTGCACTTTTGTCCTTTCATGCATACATATGTCTAAGTGTGTTTGCAGTGCCAGGTGAGGATGGAGAGGGACAGAGAACTGATTGAGCTCCAAAGGAGGATACAGAACTGCCCGGTTGGTATACTGGAACTCAAACTCTGTCATGAATGTGACAGTTATGTGTTCACCATGAACCTCTAGGCCCTTGTTCACAAAGTTGAGCCTGATTTTCCAGATTTTCAGGTTTCAGGTGAACTTGAGCCACAACATTTCAGGATCAGGCTCAAGAATGATGTCCACTAAAAATCTGGATCAATTTTAATTTTTGGTCAATAAATATATGAGGCGCGTCGTGTGAAAAGTGGACTTAATGCATGTGCGTAAAGTGTCGTCCCGGATTAGCCTGTGCAGTCCGCACAGGCTAATCCAGGACGGCACATTCCGTCTACAGTGAATTTATGTTCAGAAGAGACTTCCTTGAAACAGAAAATACCATAAAAGCGGAAAGTGCCATCCCGGATTAGCCTGTGCGGACTGGACAAAAATGATATAAATAGAGTGAGAATGTTAACGGCGTTGTTGATGTTGGTGACAGAGGCGTGGAAATTATATACCCGAAATGTCCGACGCGGGTAATTTTACTTTTGGACAAGTGAATTTTTCATGTCTACTTGTCCATGGACCTTCAGGGTGTAAAAATGATGTTTAAGTTGGGATTAATTATCATATTATTATATCCTTATACATTTGAATGAGAAATTGTGTTTTATTTATAATTTAATGACAACAAAAATATCAAGAAGGCCTGGAATAAAAACTGTATTTTTTTTTTGGGACAAGTGACTGTTGTTTGCGGACAAGTAGATTTTTGCAATGCACTTGTCCATGGACAAGTGAACAATTTTGATATTTCCACACCCCTGGTTGGTGATTTGAATAAAGTCATCATAAACGTTGATATTGCCCCTTGTTTAATGATAGGTCATTGTTTATTAATAGGTCATTTTAATAGGATATTTTTGTTTCCGTGTGCGATCTCAGGAATTATTACTCAAATTCAATGTAACTTGATGTGCAACATCAATTCCAAGAGGACATGCACATATTATCAGGTCGTTCCAGTCTGATGATTTATTATGGAGTTGTTGCCCTTAGATTATAAATAGGACTTGAAAATAATATATTTTTACGCGATAGTTCTCAAAAACTAATGACTTGATTTCAATTAAAAATTGTGTGCTGCATTCCTACCAAGGGGACATGCGCGTATTGTCAGGTCGTTCCAGTCAGATGATTTTTTTCAGGGAGTTATTGCCCTTTGATATTGTAAAAGGACATTGTTGTTTCCATGTGAGAACTCATATTGTATTGCTGTGCAGGCTTTGCTGGAGGCCAACCGCTATCTGATCAAGCACCTGGACGTCAACCAACACAACCCTCCAATGAAGAACTCGGACATTCCTGAGTTACAGTAAGCCAAGTCTTGTGGAGATTTTGCTCTCATGCATACAGTGATGCTCCATTTTCATGCCACGGTGCTTCTGGTACATTGATTAATCTGGGTGAAAATCATGTTTGAAATAATTGAGTGTTTGAAATAACTTAGTAATTTACTAAATTATTTTAACTGTAATACATCCATTTTTGAACCATGTACAATAATTTGAACAACACACAAAGACATGTTTATGCATACTAAGAAGAAATTGCTATGTAAACATTCTAGTTGACAGCTACCACATATGTACTGTGTCTGTTTAACGACAAAATATCCATTATTTGAGAACAATAATTACACGCAAAGATGTGCCTATGCTAAATAAGGATAATTTCCATTTATAGATTCTTCCAGACGGCAGCCACATATGGGCTGTTCCTATTTAACGACGCTCTGGTGCTGACACGCAGGACATCCAAACACTTCCCGTTCAGCCGCGCCATCGAGCACAACTACAAGTTTGAGGCCAGTATATCGCTGGGCAGGCTACGCATAGACAACATGCCAGATTCGAAAGGTAAGTGCAAATGAGGCGTGTCATGGGAAAACCGGGCTTAATGCATGTGCGTAAAGTGTTTTCCTGGATTGGCCTGTGCAGTATGCACAGGCTATTCCAGGACGGCACTTTCCGCCTACAGTGGATTTATGTTTAGAAAAGACTTCCTTGAAACAGAAAATACCATAAAAGCAGAAACTGTCAACCTGGATTAGCCTGTGCGTATTGCACAGGCTAATCCGGGACAACACTTTAAGCACATGCATTAAGCCTGGTTTTCCCACGACACGCCTCAAATGATCCTGCATTAGTTTAATCCTACCTATTTATTTTAGCTCGACTGTGTCGAAAGCCCAAGCTTATTGAGACACTTTTGAGTCGGTTTCCTGGGTAGAACTAGTACTTGGTGTCTTTTTGATCAAGATCATTTGAATGCTCCCCAAGTAGGGTTAGCAGTCACGATCTCCCTATGGTAAGGCAGACACCATATTAATATCACTGCGACTCTTGAAGTGGATAATACTGCGTTGACGGTCGGTCTGCATGTAAATGTAGCTATTAAACATACAGTATCACAGCAAAAACAAACTCTAAATATGGGCTCACTTTGGCTTATATTATGTAGCTAAATGTAACTTAATAAGTTGAAATGAGTACTACTCATTTTGGGCATTTTATAGGAGTTTATGAGAAAACCTTGTAGCAAAATATATTTTCCTTTGTATGAATGTACCCAAATAGAATTTTCTAAGACAAATTTTTGTATTCATTGGCAAAATTGGCGAATAACCAAGTGAGCTCTTAAGAACATTGCAAATGATAAATGTTGATGAAATTATCATTTCATAATGATACTACAATCTAATTTGAAACTTAAGTTTGCTTCAAAAATTATCTTTATGACTAAGAAGAGATAAATAAATGCTAGCTTATGAATTTGTTTTGTTAACAAGTGAATTAATAATTAAGATTTTTATTTTACCAATTAAATTTAAATGCTATTGTGCAATAACTATGTTAAAAATTCATACATTTGTTTGATTTAATTTCATTTGACGTTCATGTACAAAACAGAATTTACCACTATTGTGCAATAACTATCTTAATAAAAATTTAATTTTTCATCTCTATTCCCAGATCTGACAAATGCCTTCAAACTGGAGAATCCAAAGCAGCAGTGGTTTTTCTCCACGCAGATGGCAGAGGAAAAACACAACTGGATCAGTCTAGTGGAGCAGTCCATTCGGTCACATCTACAGGGATAGAGCATCAGTATGTCCTCCAATGCAGTGGGTTTATTCACCTTTGGGGGAAAGATGGCAGGGCCCTTCAAATGGGGAATTTTATCGCAAAATTGGATTTTTTTCAGAAAAGCATTATTACATTTGTATATTCTACTTAGTTATAAAACATTAATGAATTGTTTTGCTACAAATGATAACTAAGATAATGCACAAATTGGTTTGATGTAAAATTGCTGGGATTATTTATGAAAATTCCTCTATCTTAGTCAGTTTTTGTCCGTTTTTGGTCAATTTCTTTTTTCAAAATAAAGCTTACATTCTGAGGTGAATTTTAAGGTAATCATAGGGGAAAATTATATACTTTTTAACAAAAGGGAATTGGGCCGAATTTCGGCCCCAAATTGGCCTTAAAAAACACTGCAATGTGACAGTGATCTTCTGATCCCAACACTACAAACATTCTCAATCTTAGTCTTTGTCCTAAATTTAAATGCTGATATTAAATATATGTCTTCATTAGCTTACACAAAAGTGGTGTTTTCTTAAGCTTCTTAAATACCAGCTTATACAATTAAATGCTAAAATGTTATTGTTTTGATTAGCTAATATTTGAAGTTAAAATGTCACTACTGTTTTGATTGGCTAAGATTTGAAGTTAAAATGTCACTACTCTTTTGATTGGCTAAGATTTTAAACTAAAATGTCACTACTGTTTTGATTGGCTAATATTTGAAGTTAAAATGTCACTGCTGTTTTGATTCGCTAAGATTTGAAGTTAAGGGGAATTCAAAATGTATTCAGAGAAATTGTGTGGCCTGGACATTGAAATGAAAATTTAATAGAAGAGCATTGTACATGTACTAATTTCACAGCTTGATGTTTGACATTTGTCAGTGTTTTTTTTGTACATCTGTTCTTTCAGTGAATATGTTTATTACTGAAAATTATGATAATGAAACAAACCATCTATCCCACATAGCACCTGCCATTAGGCGTAAAAAAATTTATATTTGTTTCAGGTTACCCGACCTACCCTAAAAAAATGCCCAGACCTTGTAACATTGTATTGAGCGTGTCAGATTGATTTTTGTTTTATTTACCTTTTTCATAATTAAATAATTTTTTTCGTAGTATCCACTTATAAACAATGTTTAAGGATATTACTGATATGTTTTGAATATTTATTCAGTTTTAGAATCTTCAAGTTGACCATTTACCAAATAAAAAAATTAATAAAATAAATAAATCCCGACCTACCTATCCTAATTTTTTGGGGCATGTCACCTGAAACAAACATTTTTTATTAACGTCTTAAAGGCATTGTATTTAAAACCCTTGAAGATATAGAGTTACCTGGTTACAGAGTTTCTTGATCATGGACATTTGACAAGGTCTTTCTATAATCACAAAATATTTTAGGTGTGTCATGGGAAAATAGGGCTTTGTGCATGTACGTTAAGTGTCGTCCCCGATTGCACAGGCTAATCCAGGATGACTTTTTCGGAATCAGTGGATTTATTTTTAGAAGAGACTTTGTTGAAGCAGAAAATACCATAAATGCGGAAAGTGTCGTCCTTGATTAGCCTGTGCGGATCGCAAGGGCTAAACCGGGACGCCACTTTACGCAGATGCATTAAGCCCGGGTTTCCCACGACACGCCTCATTTATTATCCAGAGTATAAATCAAGTGTAAATTGAAACCTCACCTTCATCAATAATATTGTCGCACTAAAAGTACAAGTATTGGGTCTTAAAATGTAAACATTTTTTTCAAAACCAATTCTTGACCTAACAACTAACACATAGTTTTTCCTACATATGATTTGTGGCTAGATTCATTGATTGAAATCTGATGGGAGTTTTGTTTTTGCGTGTTTTGTGTAACATGAATCATGTGCTAGTAAACAGCAGTGATGTGTGCAATACTGTTAAATTTTTTTTTTGCGGTGTCTACTTTTCGCACATTTTTTTAAATGATGCGGTCTCTTAAATTCACTAAAATTTCCTTTTTAGCTATATCTGTATAATTATCAAGTAGATAAAAATTTTACGCGGCTTTTTAACGATGCACTATGACCGAACCACGAAATACGCGAAAATCAGAAATCCGCAAAATAAAATGATTGTACAGTATTTTAAATTTAACTGCCCAATCCTATTTATACACTGCCATTAGGTATATGTAAATCAATTAAGCTCGTTTTTAATTGTTAAAATTTACTTCGTTAATAGTGATATGAATATATCATTTGTAATTGTTAGTTTCTGTGATATATGTTAAGTTACGTGTAGTATTTAAATATTACAGTTACCTTAAAAGTTATTATAATACATAACTTACTTGTATTAAACACATAGTTTAACTAAATGTGTGTGTTTGAACATTCTTCTGTCAAAGTTACCATTTTACATATGTTTTGTTTCTGTTTTGTTCTTTTTATTATGTTTCTGTTTTACTGATAATGTTTTTTATTTGCATAAACCAGCTTTTTGAAGTCCATGTATTTACATAATACATTGCTTAGTTATGTAATGTTTTGTAAGTGTTGTTTTACCTACATGCCCAAATGTTTAGCTTAAGTTCTTTGCTATATGTACATGTATACAAAACTGCAGTGTTTTAAAATATTGAATATGGCTACAAAAAACACCAAAACGCACCAAATTGTAATCCACAAGAAATCTATGCTAAATCTAACAGTTTTAAAACTACGAGATTCATTTTAAATGTAACTTACTTATAGTTACAATGTTTGTTACTCAGTGTAGTAGTTATATATATTATCTGTATATTTATACAGGGTTTTATGTTTGTTATTCAAACAAGGGTCTTATGTGGTACATATTTTAACTTATTTATGAACTATGGGGTAGTTTTAGAAATAATGCTTATATATTTATAATTACACAGAATATTTATTTAACCAAAGTAGGCTTACTAATGCATAATCATATTGCATAATCATGAAAAAAATATGTGAGGCGTGTCGTGGGAAAACTGGGCTTAATGCATGTGCGTAAAGTGTCATCCTGGATTAGCCTGTGCAGTCCGCACATGCTAATCCAGGACGGCACTTTCCGCCTACAGTTGATTTCTGTTTAGAAGAGACTTCCTTGAAACGGAAAATACCATAAAAGCGGAAAGTGTCATCCCGGATTAGCCTCTGCAGACTGCAGCGGCTGATCCGGGACAACACTTTACGCACATGCCTTAAGCCTGATTTTCCTACGACACGCCTCATATGTATATATGGTTAATTTAGACAATTACTGAGCTGATTTTCTTGAATCTTCTCCAACGAAAAAAAAAAGACTTCCCGTTACCAGTGTCAATAGCTTTAAAGCCTATATAGGGTATAGCATTATGAAATAAAAAATTGTGATATTTATGTTTTGTGTATGTTAACTTTTAAACATAAAACATTTTATTATTCAGACAGAATCCTGATATTATCCCAAATGGTTTTGTTAAAGCCTCCAAATCCGGATTGGGTATAAAATGAGGCGTGTCGTAGGAAAATCGGGCTAAATGCATGTGCGTAAAGTGTCATCCCGGATTAGCCTGTGCAGTCCGCACAGGCTAATCCAGGATGGCACTTTCCGCCTTCAGTGGATTTATGTTTAGAAGAGACACCATAAGTGTCATAAAAGCGGAAAGTGTTGTCCCGGATCAGCCTGTGCGGACTGCACAGGCTGATCTGGGACAACATTTTACGCACATGCAATAAGCCTGGTTTTCCCACGACATGCTTCAAATATTTTTTTTGTACAAATTAAACAATTAAATAAAAACATTGTTACTCATTATTGCACCAATAATACTCTACTAGATTTCATGTTAAATTCCTTAATCCGAAAAAATATTGTCAACCATACATGTAAACAGTTAATCAACACAGAGTCTGTTCATCTGATTAATGTAAACCATGCTGAACTTACCAATTCGAAAAACATGTGCAGTATGCGTTATTTATCGGCATGTACAGTTAAATAAGTCATGAGTGATGCGCAAGTGACGTTGCAGAATCAACATATTCAGATATTTCCACTTAATCGAAGTTTAAATTCCGTGTCAATTTAATTGACATTATCAACAAATATACATTTTCAGACAATATAAAAATTGTTTACAATATTGTAAGGCATAAGATATAATGTTTTTGTAAATATACTGCGATTAATTCTGAAAACAAATAGAATTTTATTATTTTCAAGATAAGTGTTAATTCAAAGCGGACCCTGTGCCTTCAAAGTTATATAAGTTTTGATAATGTTATAAAATTTGTACAAACAAGTAATACCAGAAAATATTAATAGTCTTTATTGCTAATTGTAGTTTTTATTCAGGGAAATGCTTGGTTTGTTATTTATGTTAAATTTAAGTTAAATCATTTGTTTTGTTTCAACATTGACATGTATGTAATTGTTATTGGATACAGTTAACTACTAGTATTATAAACGTGATATTGTTCTTGTTGTTTGTTGAGGTTTGTTATTACTTTGTCTGACAGAACACTATTCCTTCTTTGAATTGTTTTTAAAAACTCGAACACAGCAATAGTTGTAGTAAAAGGGTATTGTGCAAATTAAATGTTAAAGGGACTGAACTCCAGATGGTCTAATCGTAAAAACGAAAGAAAATTTTCAAAAATACACGATTTTCTTACATAATAGTATAGAACACATGAAAAAATTAAACACATGTTTTTATTTACCTGAAAAACAATGATTTTATATAGTTTTCCTCCTTTTTATCTACAGCCGCTCTAGTAATTTTAAAAAAGCGCCGTTTATATTTAGAATAATCATGTTACAGTTTTGTCGAGTCGTGCATGCACACACTGGAATCAGGTGCTTGTATTGGGGAAAGTCGCGGTATTTTTAAGGAAAATTTAAATGAAAAGAAAAAGGACTCATTCCAATTCACAACGCGTTTCGACTTGAATAGTCTTCATCAGGTATGAATATAAACAAAATGCAAGCTTATTCAAGGACAGTATTTGGTCGTTTTCTATACAAATAGTGATGTTTTACCCATGGTTTTACCGTTTAGGCATAACTACTAAATAAAGCACATTTTTATGCCCATCAGGAGTTCAGTATCTTTAATGTTTTGTCATACATGTAAATCTGAATATTTGTACTGACTGCACCGTTACTTAACTAAACACATGTATTTTTCTAGATTTGTTTTTTGAAGTTTCCAGCTTACATGGGTATACTATCAATAAAAACAGCAAAAGTAACATTGTGGTTATTTATTGGTCATTGTATCAACAATGTTCACAAGGTATGGGATATTAATTATTAGTTTAAACCTATTTATTTTAGCTCGATTACATCGAAAGCCCAAGTCTTATTGAGACACTCTCGAGTCCGTTCCCTGGGCAGAACCAGTACTTGGTGTCTTTGGGGCAGATCTTGAGAATGCTCCAAGAGTGGGGTTCGAACCCGGGACCTCCTGATCGCTAGGTGGACACCATATCCACTACGCCACCGCAACCTGATATTAATTATTATGGATGAGAGAAATACGGAAACTGGTGCCATTAAAGGGACTTATTCAGAAATTGGTAAATTACCGATTTCCAACATTTGTGGCACAGATTCCAAAAAAGAAAAGTATGTTTTATATAAAGAAGCAAACTAGCACTCCCGATGCAGAGATGTATTGGAAATAATGTGTTTAATCACCAACTGAAACGCTTAAATTTATGAAGTGTTGTAACACTTTTGTTTTATACTTTCAAAATAGACGATTTTCACACTCCCATTTTTAGCGATTATCACGACACTGTCACAATAATTTATCGGCGAATCGTCAGGGTTGCCACTACTTGAAAAGTCAGGGAAAATTAATTTTTTTTCAAGGTCAGTGAATTGTCAGGGAAATCTGGAAAATGCTCGGGGAAAAATAAAATTCTGGGTAAATGTTAAAAATCGTAAGTGGCTATGACAGTCTCCAAGCAGTATTTATAAGTATTTCCAAACACATTTTGGAGTGATTGTGTATAAACATACATGTGTTTAAATTAGGGATGGGACCGAATACTGAAATCAATATTCGAATATTCGTTTTAGGTATTCGAATATATTCGAATATTCGTTTTGTAAATACTACTATATACTTCTATATACGGCACCCTGTCCGAATATTTACCTATCCGAAATATGTATCCGATGTGTACGTAGTTGTTTTTACCTTGTTTCAGTGGTAAATGAGCGATATAACTTTGTGAGTGTTAGGCAAATATAAAGAAATGTAAGATATTGTTAAATGTATTGTTAATTAATTTGTTAATCGTTCCGTTTTTGTTTTTTTTCAGAACCATGAAGCTTGTATCTCAGATACTATCTGCTGTGCAGATTACACGTTGCCTGGGTTTTGTCTAATAACCCCATAAAGTACTTCCAAGCACGTGATGGTGGCATTGTTTAATAATAAAGACTCGCGATAATATACGGTGTTGATATAATGGAGAATAATTTACAAGTGACGTATAGTAAGATTGACTAGATCATGCAAATTTTGTTAAAGAAATTGATTGGCTGATAATGGATTCATTTTGATTGGTTTACTTGGAGAGTAATTGTAATTTACTGTAAACAAGTTAACCGTATAGATGTCACTTCAGGATAATAAACAACAATGTACGCCTTGTGCAAACTTTGAAACCGTTATCACAACATGGCCCTGTTTTGTTATTTGTGTATACAATGCGTGATATTCGCGTCTCCTACAAACTCGCGGCCCGTGTACAGACGTGGCCCCCCTGCCAATTAGCAACTGTCGTTAATTTGACATGTTTAGGCATGTGTTGTAAAACGTTACACTGCAACCGCCCTCCCAGAACAGGACATTTATTTCACCCAAGTATACAGCATATACAATAAGGGCAATTAACAAAGCAAAATATTTAGTAAATTATTAACTTCCGATAATTTTAACGTTCGACAAAATATAAGAAACAATATACGGGGGTACTTCCAATGACAGGATATATACAAGGATAATAATAATAATAATAATCATCATCATCATCATCATTTTTATCATCATCATCATGATCATAATCATAGTCGTAGTCATAATCATCATCGTAATCATAATCATCATCGTAATCATAATCATCATGTAATCAACGTCATTATCATAGCTATAAAGAAACAAATAATAATACAATTCGATATGAGCAATTTTAGCCAGCACTGTAAGAATACTTTTTTAGTGGTTTGTGACCTTAGTTGTGCGGTGCTTTCTTTCCTTTAGCGCGCGGCGTTATAGATGTATTAGTTATTTTTACTTAAATCATGGGGAAGAGACAGTGTGCATTAGCCTTAATACATTGTCGCAAGGCAGGAAATACGACTGGAATTCATGTTAACTTTGCAATCAAACTGGAAAAAAAACATGATTTTTTAAAGAAATTTTGTTCTTTAAATATATGAGAAAATCGAATATTCGTATTCGTTTTTTTATATTCGAATATTATCCAATATTCGAGTATTCGGTCCCATCCCAAGTTTAAATCAATTTTGTGTTTATTTTCTTTAGACTTTTGAAGACTGAAAGGCCTTGCAACCCGTGCCTCCAGAGCAGTCACATTTGTCCAACCTCTAGTGTGTTAGTAAGTTATCAAACAGATGATGAAATGGTTATATATTTTATAAATCAAATATGCATGCTTCTATTTTAAGGTAACACTTATAATAAAAATACATCTTGGATATGAGTAAGTTTTAGTTTCAAACTTGAGTAAATAACCAAAACTTAATGAAGCTTGGTTGACTGACTCAGAGTTTTCAGCAAAGGACTCAGCAAATGTCAAAAGGCGTGTTGTCTTGTGTGTGGTGGTAGAGTTTTGCTTGGAAATATGTGGAAGCAGTCTCTTAGAAGCCATGCCAAAGGAAAGAAGCACAAAATATAAGTTTGCACTAGTATCAAAGGTGAATACAGTGTAGAACATTCTTTCTTCCTTGTAAAGGTTATAAACCCTAGTAGCACTCATGAAGCCGAGTTATTCATTTTTGTCATGTGCTCATTATTAAGTTTCATGTAATTCTGGTGTTTTCCACATTTATTTGGTGATAAGCATGTTGGTATGCTAAGCATGTTTGTATGTTTAGGCACATGTATATGTGTTTAAAGCCAAGTCAAGTCTAGTAAATTATCGTCACTGACTAAGACCATCATTATAATATTTAATTTAATTTTTATAATATGTACACTCATATATTTTTGGTATTTGTTTGATACATCTGAAAAAAAAATATAAAACAGTAATGGGACAGCCCTCTGGGAGAAGGATGCTGAAAAAATATTGTGGTATTGGTCAGTGAAAAGTATAATTTAGTCAGTGAAAAGTCAGGGAATTTCATTCTCTCAACTAAGTGGCAACCCTGATAGAAAACGAGGCTCGCGATGTATTGATAGTTGTTTATACTGGTTGCATAGCGGGAATTTACAGTTTATTACTTTAAAATGTTATAAATATTCTTAGTTTACTTCTTAATAAACAGAAATGGCATGGTACATAATATAATTATGGTATATGATAAGAGAGTGTCAGTTTAATTAGTATATCGGCGCTAAAATTGGAAACAAAATGCAATTTAGACTTTGGTACTTTCTCTGAGACTGACAGACTTCGTATTGTTCAAACCTGGTCTTATCAATTACAAGATCATAATCTTGTATAAACACATGACCATTATGATGTAACTAGAATGTGTATAAATAGGTCCTAATTTTAAAATAACATGTGGCACAATTACGTAATCAAAGTGCATACCAATAAGTGAAGTAATACACGGGTCGTTGTCTCGGCAGCTGTGCCACTGACTTCATGAATCTACTTGATAACAAGTGAAAAAAATATAATTTAAAATAAAAAAAATAACTTTATTTAAGACAAAAATTTAATTTTATTGGCAATTATCCTTATCATTTGCTTGAACTCATGATAGGTTATAAATGGAATGTACATGTGTTTGTACACAAAGTTTGAAGACATATAACGATAATAAACACTGCTTTTTAACGTTTTGATATTAAATAATGATGTTTTAATTCTCAGTCATATTTTTTGTTTGTTTTGGTTCTCTATCATTAGAGAGTACAATGAAACACGTCTTTGATCAATTCTGGTTAACTCAGTAGAAGTTTTAAGTTGTTTCACTCAAATGAACAAAAAAGCATACTCCGGGATATCACTTTCTTGCTCATACTACATACTAATAATAACAATAATAATAATGAACAGAGACAAGTTTAATGAAAAAAACAAACAACATTTTATAAGTTTATTCTACATTTTCTCCACTGAACATTATTTTCCTTTATGGACAATTACAGCCAATACATCGTCAGCTTCGTTCGTGATTCACTTTATCAAGGGAGACAACTCCTACAGTACTCGATAACGGGAATGTGAAAAGGGTATATTACCAAGTTTTGTGGAAGATCGAATGAAAACTGTTGGACACAGAGAGCTGGAATGGCTAAAATGTCAACTTAGAGATAAAACAACGGCCATAACTCTGCATTTCCTGGGGCAAATTGGTTGATCATTGAATCTGGCAAAATTATTATTCCCTCAAACATGTTCATCAAGTTTGGTGAAGATCTGATGAAAACTGTTGGACTACAGAGTGGAAACCGCTAAGAAAGCAGATTTTGGACAATTCAAGGGCCATACATCCACAGTTCCTGGGACAATTTGGTTTATTATCAAACTTGAGTCTATAAAATGTGTATGCCCCCACCATCAATAATGGGGGGCATATAGAGTTTACCCTGTCCGTGGGTACGTACGTATGTGCGTGTGTACGCATGTTCAGATTCTTGTCCGGTCAATAACTTTGTCCAGCATTGGAGGATTTTCAAATAACTTGGCAGAAATGTTAAACATAATGCGACGTTGTGTCGCACGCAAGAACCAGGTCCCTAGGTTCAAGGTCACACTTAAAAGGTCAAAGGTCATATATAAGAATGTAAGACATAGATCCTGTCCGGAGCGTAATTTTGTCAAGCATGAAAGGATTTTCAAATAACTTGGCACAACTGTTAAGCATAGTGAGACGGTGTGTCGTGTGTAAGAACCAAGTCCCTAGGTTCAAGGTCACACTTAAAGGTCATATATAAGAATTTAAACCATAGATCCTGTCCAGAGCATAATTTTGTCCAGCATGGAAGAATTTTGTAATAACTTTGCACAAGTGATAAGCATGGTAAGGCGGTGTGTTGTGTGCATGAACCAGGTATCATGATTTAAGGTCAAGGTCACACATAAAGGTCAGAGATCAAATATATGTATGTTAAGATTGATCAAGATTTTTTGTCAGGACTAAAACTATTGATTGGAAATTTGTTACTTTACAGAATAAGAGAATACATAAGCACAAAGTACAAAATAAAAGGACATTTCTCGTTTTGCAAAATAATTGGTATGCATATAGACAGAGCAGGGCCATGTTGAACAGGCTGAATAGGTGGGGGCATCCATGTCTGTTGACACATTTCTAGTTTCATCAAGTTTGGTGAAGATAGGATGAAAGCTGTTAGAGCAGAAAATGCTAAAAAGGTCAATAAGTCAAAGGCCATAACTCCGCAATTATCAAACTTAGCTGAGATATTTAGACCACACACATTGTCAAGTTTAATGAAGGTCGGGTGAAAACTGTTGGACAGTTAGACTCAAAACAATATACCCACAACCTTCAATGGGAGGAGGACTCCCCCAGTCATAATAAATTCTACCAGTATTGAACAAGTTGCATTTTTAACCACTGTTTTGTGTTTGTATATAGCTTTCTACATGCAAATAAAAGGCACACACATAAAGCATTTTATGTTTATTGTTTTAAACATTCATAGTACATTCAATGAATAAAAACCTTCTATACAAATGAATGAAAAACTGTAAAACGAGACCCATACTACAAATACACCAAAAAAGGCCCACAAATCTTGGACAAGAAAATCAAAAACACACTCTGACTTGCTTTGAACACAAGTGTGTGAGGCAAAAGTACCAACCTACCAGTATTCTTTATCTTAACGATTTTTTATGTGACATGATTTTTAAACAAATCTAAAGCATAACCTTGAACAAAGATTATTTCTGAAAGTTGTTTACTGCCACTTGACATGCAAAGAATTAATTAACAAAAATAACGTTCTAATTTTACGCAAAATCTTACTCCTATAGAACAAAATGTATTAACTATTCACAAAGCATCTCAGTATAAGATGAAGTAAATTTTCATTTCAATTTATACTGAAAGGATCTATTCTAGTTACCATTGAAATGAATTCTCTCATTTAACCATTTTGTGAACAAGAATCAATGAATTGCACATGGAAATTTTCATCTGAAATGTAACTAAGTATAACTAAGTACCGGTAAATACATGTATAAATCCTCTGAAGTCTTTTAATACCGTCTGTAACCAATTTTAATTATGTCAAATGAAAAAAAAATTGACATAAAAATGCATGAGAAGTAAAAATGTAAAACAATATGTAAGTAAGTAAGATGTTAGAACATAAGGGTAGCTGTTGTAATAAAGTAATGCCTTATATAATACTCTTCTAAGAGTTGTTTGCCAAATAAGAACACTATATAATGTTAGTATGGAACATTACTACATGCAAATTATTTATGTCAAACATTCATTGATCTACATATACTAATCACAGCTTTAAACAACGAAAACATTGTTCACATTTTAAACATGAGATTCAATGCCAAAATATTAAATGCAAATTTAAGACAAAGATAAAATGTAAAATAAATTGTACAGCCATAAATAAGAAGTGTACAGAAGTGTACTACATGATGTCAAGTCAATAATGCATAATATTGCTTGATGCTTAAACTTGTAAAATATCAATTTATTTGCAGATAGTACCACAATGCCCTGTTTTTCAACAATAGCATTTAATTATGTAAAATAATGAGACCTTCCAGACGTAATATAAATGTTGCACATGCATAGTGTATTAACGTTCAATAAAATAATGCAGCTCTTGCATGAATAAAACACACTTTTATGTTATAGCGAGACAGTAAACCCATAAGTGAGTACATACAAGCTTATTTTTTAAGGCAAAAATTGATATTAAATGTTACATAATGTTTTCACAACCACATAATATGACTTCACATAAGTACTCCCAATCAATCACACCAGAAGACGGTCACACCTGATGATATTATGTACATTTCATATGGAACACTTAGAACATGTAAATGTCATTGTACATATGAGGCGTGTTGTGGGAAACCTCGGCTTAATGCATCTTTTAAAGTGTCCTCCCGGATTAGCCTGTGCAGTCTACACATGCTAATCCAGGACGACACATTCCGCTTTCATGGTATTTTCTGTTTGAAGGAAGTCCCTTCTAAACATAATTCCACAATAGGCGGAAACTGTTGTCCTGGGTTAGTATGTACGGACTGCACAGGCTAATCCGGGACGAAACATTACGCAGATGCATTAAGCTCATATTTCCCACGACATCTCTTATATGATGCTCAACAAATATCATGAATAAATTTTCATATGTACATGCAACCTTGTATCATACTCGCCAACATTCAAATATGTTGACTCAGCATTCAAGCAGACAATATTTTTCAATTTCTTCCCTCAGCATTCACACATAGCATCAAATTTATAATGGCGCGCCTCATTTAAATTTCAATCACATTGGAATGGTTACATGACTATATACATATACATGCATATCCAGGGGCGTAGCTTGGGTTAAAAAAAATGTATAGGCACAATAGGCGGAATCTACAAATTGACGCTGTAAGCGATAAATTGATGCTGTAAGCGATAATTTGGGCCAGGAGTGTTTATGCTCGTATGTGGCTACACACAACTAACGTAAGCTAAACCCCAAATGTATAAAATAATTGTAAAATAAGTGTTTTTCATGAAATTTATTTCATATTGACGTAATCGACTCATTAAAAAATATTAACACAGCCAAGAAAGATCCCCTAACCCCCATCCCCCTCTCACCCCTATTGTTTTTATTACATTTTTGGAATATTTCAAGTTTTCATCTCTGGAAAAAAATGTATAGGCACGTGCCTATAGTGCCTAAAGGAAGCTATGCCCCTGGTATCCCTGATAGTGCGATACAGGTCTATGAAGTCCCGAAGTACTTCTGGCCAAAGTGGTGGGGGGCCACTGGATGAACTTCGGAGGTCAGGATGGTCAGTTCTGGGAACTTCTCTATCAACGTCTTAGCAGCTGGAAACAGAAATACATGTACATTGTCTTACATTCAGTCTCTGCGAAAGTCACAAATTCATTACTTGCTATGAGGTAGGGTAATCTTTAAATTATTGCTGGTCAAATTTCAAATCATTAGGCAATTAATTCTTTTTATCTTAAAAGCAGGCACCTAACTGCAGCTATTCACCAGTACATTTTTTTATTTTTTTTTCCTAGACCGCAGTTTTCTGAAGTCTGACAGTCTTGCGGAGACTGTATGTTATATGCATAAGATTGGTGGTGGCTTTTTTTCGTAAGAATTCATACAAATACACAAGGTTTACAAATAAACGCATATGATTGTTTATTCCTAGTTCATTGTATAAAGCCTAGATTAACATAGGCATACATAACACAGGTGCAAAAAACCAGACATTTTGTTCATAATCCACGTTTATTGTACATAACTTTTCCTACTATTGTCCAACCTAGATGCAGTTGTTAAAATAAACATAATGCTTGAATCTGATATGTCCAACTCGTTTACAATCTACAATGCATGCCATACACACAGCAATACGAGTACATGTACCTAGAGGGGTGATGAACAGGTTGAGAAGCACTATATTCTTCTCAGGCACTTTGTTTTCCTTGAGGACATGCAGAGCTTTGATCACGGTGTTGCCTGTGCCTGAAAACAATACAACTTTTTGTTTGAAATCTTACTTCCTGTAGCCAACATGTGTGAAAGTTGGGCACAAACCATAATCTTTGAAGGAATTTCCATCATTTAATATATTTTCTGCCAATTGGTTAACAATGAGATATGAAAGGTTAAGCCATCACTCCTATTTCAGTTAATTATAATCACAATCACTCACTCTCACCAGTGTTTTAACACAACGCAAATGGTAGACAGGTGAAAATGTTATCGTAAGCAATTGATCTTACTAGTTCATGGCTCATTTCTTAAGCATATTGATGGGATTTCAGCTGGTACGGCCTACTTACTATACATAACTGACCTGTAAATGCCTCAGATTTCTTAAGAGTACTTTGCCCCGTATTATCTAAGCTGTCAGGTACTCACTTCCAATTAGAGCTGTAAATGGACTCACTTTAGATGAAAAATACTTTACGGTACTTTGACACAGTGACATCATAACTGTCAGGTACTCACTTCCAATAGGGTACAGCAGGAGCACCTTCCTGTTGGCAATGTCGGGCGGCAGTTTGGAGTACACGACCTTGGCGTCGTGCGTGTCCTCGTCGCTGTATATTAGGATCTTACCGATACGTATCGAGCGACAGCAGTCTCGCAGTGCCTGCTCCATTGCCTCACCTGGGGCAATAAAATACTTAACAATGAGGCACAAATTACTAATGTAGAAGGCAAATGATGATGTTGTTTTTTCTAAATCTATTTTCAGCCAAGACAACAGATGTTTCCACTGTTTCGTAGTGATTGTGTCATCAAAACGGCCATTCCATAGCAGTTTTGCATTATGAAAGTTGCTGATTATCAGTTTACTACAGATGGTAACATTATTCCTGACTGTACATTCATATATTATATGTACGCCTTAGTATTTATGCTTTCATTCTATCAACTGCCAAGACATTGGAGATTTCCACAAACTTAGTATCAGTTAAATTAAACTTTACTGAGTGATTAGAATCGTTGTAATTAACTGTTATCTTAGCTTACACAAATCAGCACATAATAATATTTGTAACCTTGCATTTTCTGAAGCATTGAATGGAAAGCAGTCTCTTAGGAACAACATATATCAATAGTGCAAAGCTTGGTAAGGTCTAATACCGTCTACGGTAATACATGCTTACTGATAGGAGGTAAGATCATTTTCAATAATTTCATAAAACAAAATTTTACACGGACAAACTATATGCAACATATGTAAAAGGCTGACACAAGAATCACTGAACTACAACTATACAGGGCTTCCCCTGGTTGTTTTTTTTGTAGCCAAATTTACCATACGATATTGTAATTCTATTCATTTTATGATGGAAATCTTGTAGCCAAAGTTTCACACTATATTGAAATTCTACTCATGTTATGACCATGAAGGAAATGTTGTAGCCAAATTTTCACACAATATTGAAATTCTACCCATGTTATGAACATGAAGGAATGTTGTAGCCAAACAGAATTTTCTTTCGACCCATTTTTATTGTGTAACCCCTGGCTTATTTGGCTAATGTCAACAGCATACATGCCATACGACCCGGTCTCACCTTGATTGTCCCCCTTTCGCGAGGTCTGTCCTGGCGCCCGATGAGATGCAATCACAAAAATCGATGTTAGTGTACCATAAAACTTACTTTGGGCCAACAATTAACTTCAGATCGTTAATCCCTTTATCTGTCCCTATGACAACATTACCAGCTAGCCGCGTGTCAGAGGAGCAGTAATGATACCCCATTAGCGATTTATTGATCGTTTGTCAAACTTTCGCGGGATGGGGGTCATATATCCGCGGTCGCTAATTGCTGCTGATTGTTGCATTGTTTCGGAATAAAAAAGGAACTGTGTTTGTTGTTATTTTGATTTTAAATGGAATAGGTGTTATCACAGAATTAGTTTGGTAACGTTTGAAGGTAAGTATGAAAATAAATTGAGAACTTTTCGAGAATTAAAGATGCAAAAACAATCATTACTTTCTTTAAATTCGTATTGTTCACATCGCAAAATTTGATGCAGTTAATGACGCAGAATATAGTGGAACGTAGCCCAGGTATAAGTCTGGTGGAGTAGTCTCCCTTGTAAACGCATTTGTTTATTTGACAATCAGTATTTATATTTGCGTGTTTGATATAATTTCTTTGATGTCATAATTAAAAAAACATGTTATCATCTATATTATTGAATAAATATGGTTAAAATATATGCGTGTGTATGTTTGTGTTATTCATTTTGGGTGTTTATTGTTTGAACTATAACTATATAGACCACGAAACGGAATAGGACCTAGGTTAGATACGATAAACTATTATTATTACTCGGTTTTTTTTTCGGACAAACTGACAATATTAATGTGTCCCGGTCAAATTCCCAATGTCCTGGCGATTTTTTGGCAATGTCCCTTTCGGCCTGAAAAAATTATGGCATGTATGGTCAACAGGATTCCTAGGCTGGTATTTATAAAGAATCTTAGTCGAAAATTATGAAAAAATCTTAAAATTCAAATATTTTATTGTTGAGTTTTCTGACAAAATAATTCATTTTTTTTAGATTATGACACAAAATTTACTATATAATTCAAAGCGTATTAATATCTAGCATAAGTCATGCAAATGTTCCAAAGCATAGTGTTTTAAACACAAATTCTAATTTTGACTTATGTTCAACTTAAGTTAAGAATAGCTTAAGATTCTTTATAAATATGGGCCCTGACCCCATGTTCACAAAGGATTAACCGCACGATCAAGATCTGGCCCCATGTTCACAAAGGATTAACCGCACGATCAACATCTGGCCCCATGTTCACAAAGGATTAACCCCACGATCAACATCTGGCCCCATGTTCACAAAGGATTAACCCCATGATCAAGATCTGGCACCATGTTCACAAAGGATTAACCGCACGATCAAGATCTGGCCCCATGTTCACAAAGGATTAACCCCACGATTAAGATCTGGCCCAATGTTCACAAAGGATTAACCCCATGATTAAGATCTGGCCCCATATTCACAAAGGATTAACTGCACAATCAAGATCAGTTCATCTGCGCGGAAATTCCAAATATGAAATTTTCGAAATAACTTTTCTTCTAGACAAACTAATAATTTTTTTTGTTAGGGTTTGAGAAGAATCTTCATACCAGACAGTAAATCTATGCTGAGAAGAGTTTATAATTATGTAAAATATATATTTTATGCATAGTTAAATTAGAACCAGATTTTTGTGAACACCATTTTATGAGCCTAACCATGAAAATTCAGGATCAGAATCAACTTAAACCTGAAAATCAGGCTTAACTTGTTTTGTGAACACGGGGCCTGATGTGAATACAGAACGCCTGGTTGTGCCTACCACTACGCATGATGCTCACGCAGCAGTTTCCTTTCTCGTAGACCAGACCATTGTACTTGCAACCTGAAATAGACATTATACCAGCTACATAACCACTGATAAACAGAACCCATAACAACCATCCCCATGACTACATAGACAATACAATTTGACAAGATTACTCAGGAGTGAAGTGTGTGGAGTGGGGTTAGGAGTTACAACAGGCCCCGTGTTCACAAAACTAGTTGAGCCTGATTTTTAGGTTCAAGATGAACTTGAGCCAGATATTTCAGGATCAGGCTCAAAAATGATGTTCACTAAAATCAGGATCCATTTTAATTTTGGGTCCAATATATATTATAAAAGTGATTTTAAACTCTTAGCAAACGTACATTTGCTATCTGATATAAAGATTTTATTTTAAAAAAAAATTGTGGGATTTTATCAAAAGGAAGTTATTCGGAAAATAAAATATGTTTGATATTCCGCTCAGTTGAGCTACAAAACCAAGATCAGCTAAGACTGATCCTGATCCTGTGATTGATCCTTTGTGAACACGGGGCAGGACATTTTTCTTTACTTAAATACTAATTTTCTTGTCAAAATGTAGACATACTAATTTGTCATCTAATTCTTTAAAGGTTTAATTTTCATGACCCCTAAAAAATGAAAATGTTACATGTAACATTACATTTGTATTTAGGTTGAGATTTCACTATGTATGAATATGTCAGATAATTTTGGTTAGGGTTAGAGTTACAGACCCTACCATCACCACTAAAGCATTTACAGAGAAGCAAAACAAGAATTTTTAGACAAAGTTTCCAGAGTCAACAGAATAACATCAATAACTCTCGCAAACAACACTGTTCAAATGCACACTTCTGGGCTAACATGTATACTGGCAAAGTACATAAATCCGGACACTTTTGCTGGTTTTGGGAAGATTTCGCCGTTTGATTGCATGAAACAAATATAGAAAGTAAAACTTAATAAGTAGGGTTTAATCTTAAGGCCTGTAAAATGTATCGAAATACATATGGAGAGTGCCTAAATCCGGACACTTCTTAAATAATGTTTAATTAAAAACAAATTATTAAAAATAAACATTAAACTACACTTTGTTTGTCAGACTTATTGTTTTTCTTCTGTTATTTACCTAAATTTACTTTCAAAATTTTCTTTATTTTTAATTTATTTATTGGAGATACTGTTTTGATTTCAATCCCCCACGTGCAAATAAAAATTATATTTGAAACGAAGAAAAAACAATAGTAAGTAAATGCATTAATACTCAGTCTATTCTGTTGAAACTTGACATTTTTGCTGAGAGAGGTGCATGCATCAATCGATACCATAAAATTATTGGTCTTGACCATACAAACGCATTTTTTCAGGTGTCCGGATTTAAGTACTGTCCGGATTTACGTACTTCGCCAGTAAACAAGGCTTGTCACAGGATGTGACGTATGCCCCCAAAGCATATACTTTTCAGAGGAAGGCAACACAATGTCAGTTACATGTTGCCAAAAATTATGCTTCCTACAAAAAGAGTTATGGTCCTTGTACTCTGCACTTCCTCTCAACATCCTCTATCAATATATGTTGTTTTATTATATGAAGTTTTATTTGAATCCCTTAAATATTAATGGAGTTATGCTCCGCGCAAGAAAATTAAACAAAGGGCAATAACTCCGTAAATATTGAAGAAAGAGTTATGGTCTTGTGCTCTGCACTTCCTCTCATTGTCCTCTATCATTATATGAAGTTTCATTTGAATCCCTTCAATACTAAAGGAGTTATGCTCCGCAAAAGAAGCGTGACGGGCAGACGGACGGACGATGCGATTACTTTATTCGGGGGCAAAATAAAGAAGTGGTTCATTCTATAATCTGGTGCATCTGTTATATTTCCATAAAGTTTAACTTGCAATAGAAGACAAAATAAATATAATTCTAATAGTAATAACCGTCTTCAGATTTCATTCGGAGGTGATTACTATTCCCAGTCTTGGAATATGTATTGTTCTTGATGTTGCTGCTTTTAAATTATGGAAACTTTAAGGCTTGTCGTGGGAAAATCGGTCTTAATGCATGTGCCTAAAATGTCGTCCCGCTTTTATGGTAGTTTCTGTTTCATTGAAAGCTCTTCTAAACATAAATCCACTGTAGGCGCAAAGTGTCGTCCTGGATTAGACTGTGCAGACTGCACAGGCTAATCCGAGGCGACACTTTACGCTCATGCATTAAGCCCAATTTTCCCATGACACGCCTCATGGGGTATTTCTTATTGAAACTGAGGGAGTTGCTACCACAACTCTGTCCTATCTTATATACCTGTAGGAGTGGTCACTTCTTTTTCCCTGTATGGCAACTGATTTAAGCCCTCTTCAACAACCAATCGAATCTGAATGACAAACATGCTCCGTACAACATTCAGACCAGCTCACTTGTTACACTTCCAGGCCTAACATAAACCATGAAATATTAGCACACATACAAATGTGACAACTCATACATGAATTGTTACAAATGCACAAACTTGTGCAAATAAGTAAAGATGATAGTGTAACATTAACCATTATTAATGATAATTACAGAGAATAATGTAAACCTTGTGCTGTGAAATATTTGTATCACATATTAAAACAAGAGATGTTTGTAAAACATGTATGCCCCCCGACTTGCAGCCAAGTTGTGAATATGTGCAATGTGAAGAAATTTTTTAAATATGCACATTAACACATGGGGAGGAAATTAAAGTTGATGCTTTAGAAAGTAAATATAAACCTGAAAGAAAGATACGGTGACCTTGACCCCACCCACCCCATATGCAATCCCAAGCGAGGTCTAGATATAAGTTATATATGTATGAAGTTTCATTAAAATATCTCTATGCGTTCTCAAGTTATTGAGCAGAAACCGTTTTTTCTATTTTTAGTAATGGTGACCTTGACCCCACCCACCCTATATGCAATCTCAAGCGAGGTCTCAATATAAGGTATCTATGTATGAAGTTTCATAAAAATATCTCTATGCGTTCTCAAGTTATTGAGCAGAAACCGTTTTTTCTATTTTTAGTAATGGTGACCTTGACCCCACCCACCCCATATGCAATCTCAAGCGAGGTCTCAATATAAGGTATCTATGTATGAAGTTTCATAAAAATATCTCGATGCGTTCTCAAGTTATTGAGCGGAGACCGTTTTTCTATTTTTAGCAACGGTGACATTGACTGTGACCCCACCCACCCCATATGCAGTCCCAAGCGAGGTCTCAATATAAGGTATCTATGTATGAAGTTTCATTAAAATATCTCGATGCGTTCTCAAGTTATTGAGCGGAAACCGTTTTTCTATTTTTAGCAACGGTGACCTTGACCTTTGACCTGTTGACCTAAAAATCTATAGGCGTCTTTCTTTCCTCCCAAGTAACTAGCATACCAACTTTAATGATCGTAGGTCAAATCGTTCTCTAGATAACGTGCGGAAACAAAATGGTCTACGGACAGACCGACCATCTGACCTACCGACCGAAGGACGGACAGGTGCAAAGCAATATAACCCCACTTCTTCGAAGGGGTGCATAATAACAAGCCAGGGCTCTCACTCCACAATAAAAGAATGGGACCATGGTCCTGGTGAAGGTGAATTTTCCATAGTTTTTTGGATTTTAGGGGATTTGTTTTATACATTACATTTTTTATATTCTACTTTGTTATAAAACATTAATGACTTGTTTTGCCACAAATAGATTATGCACACACTTGGCTTGATAAAAAATTGCTTGGACTGTTTACAAAAATTCCTTTATCTTAGTCAATTTTTGTCCGATTTTGGTCAATTTTTTTTTCAAAATAAAGCGTACATTCCAAGGAGAATTTTAAGGTTAAGATACATGTATGGGATAAATATATACTTTTTAAGCAGGGGAATGGGGCCAAATTTCAGCCCCAAATTCAGTCAAACAAGAGCCCTGCAAGCGGACATACAACTTTTAAGCTGTCATTGCACTCACACAGTTGACTATACTTAAAGGAGCAGACCATATTTTTCTAAAGGATTTTAATGGTATACTGCAGATGAGTTTATGAACGTTTATTAAACAAAATACATGAAAAGGTTAGATACAACATGCTAATAAAACATTTAAAAAGTTTACTTTTTTATTCCCAGCTTGAACCTTGTTTGTCTTAACTTAAGGTTGTTATTGGTTTAAAATGTCAAATGTATTGTTTAACGTACTATGCCAAGTACAGTTAACTTTGCTATATAAACTAGGAGTTAGATTGTATCACATCACACATATGAATAAGAACTTGTCTTTCTTTTCATTGTATCTTTTTTTTTTTTTTTGTTTGGATTTTTCGCCATATTCAACAGTATTTCAGTCATATAATGGCGGTCAGTTAACCTACTCACACTTTTCCTGGGTAAGCTGGTTTACCAGTACTGAGTGCACATACTTATGCAAGTAACTGACATCTGCCCTACTTGAATCAGAGGTAGGGGGAGAATGGCCGTAGAAATATTTTCATGACCAATCCCCACACAAGGCTGGGCTGGGAATCGAACCCGTGATCCTCAGATTTGTAGTCCAGCGCTCTACCAACTGAGCTCACTGTAGCAATAGCTTGGACATATTAACTTCACACCTGTGAACTCTGTCAGCATAAATTTCGCGCTGAAATTGTTTCTGGTATTTATACTCGGTTTTGTATGTGTATCACACGTTTAATGATACCTTACTGCTTTTTCCGTGGGATACTCTCTCATCAATTTTAAGTCGATTCCAGTAGGGAATCTAATTGCATTCATGATTCATCATAACGATTTGTAAAATGTTCATGCATAAAGGGAAGTGTCAGGTTAATGTGTCCGGGCTATATCGTAATCAAAACACACAGCTGATTTCAATAGCCAAATAAGCAAATAAGCTAACAGCTTTTTTCTACAAGTCAGATTATGTTATTTACGTAAAAAGAGGGTAAATCTTTCAATATTGTCATCTTAAGTGCTGGCTTTTTGACAATACAAGGTTAGTTAAGTTGGAATTATATAAGCTCAACTATGTGAAAGTTTTACACTTTCCAAGACACCCTTAAATGGCGGAGTGCCTAAATCCGCCACATTTGGGGGGTATTTACGATATTTTTAAAAGTTGTTTACCGACTGACATACAAATTCACATCAATTAAGTTAGGTTAAATGTTCATTTGCTGGCGTATTTTTGTTACATTTCAAATACTTGGCAAATGAAAATATTTATTAAGATTGAAGGCTTAAACATTGTAAAAAAATGGGCGCGGGAGTGCCTAAATCCGCCATCCCTCTTAAAAATGTTGAATTTGCTCGAAAATAATTATTGTTTATGAATTCTGTTTTCAAAGGAACTTCTATTAACTTCTTTTGGCAAAACTACCACTTTTGTTTATTTAAGGTTCATGTTATAATGTTTAAACAAAATCACGGGAATCCGAGTTGCTTGGTGAAAATCGTAGATCAGGAACCGCGACATGCTTATTCAACATTTGACTATTGTTCTTATTTAATTTTCTATATTAAGCAGCTCGTTGTCTGTTGTTAATACAATGTAACAATTTCTTCAAATACTCATTTGTATTTCTAAAAATAGCTCTGAAACTGAGGCCCTGCATGCTCGTGGGACAAATAATGAGGGGTTTGAGTAGCGAGACATTTGCACTCTTAATATAAAGTTTTTTCCGCATTTTATTGTACGTAATGCCAATAAATAAGCTCCAGATCTCAAGACAGATAATTATTATGACACAACACAGGCCTCATAACAAAACAATACAGGAAACACTCATATATTATATAAAATGCAACAAATATAATAACATATGTACTAGTTGTATGGATTGTTTTTTACCTGTATAGGAAAAAGTACCAGTGAGATTTGAATAAAATTAAATTATATGGCCAGTTTGCAAGTTAAATGTATCTTACCAGTCTATCTGCATAAAAGACAAAATCACTTCTTGATGTCGATCTGAAACAAAAACAAAACATGTACATTATAAGTTTGGCAATAAATGACAGCATCTAGAATAGATCTACTGGTAAATAAAAGCAAAATTCTCTAGATACCATTCCTTGTCACTGTTTGGGTTATGATGTCATTCTTTACAAATTGGGCAATCTATTATAAACTTAATTTTAATGAAATAACTTTCATATTACTTCATAAAAGTAGAATATCTTCGCCTTGAACAAACTGAAAGTGCATTAAAAGAGCGATTTACTTGCTTATATAACCTTGTTTCGTTGCATTAGTTTCTAAGAACAATGTTCGTACTAAAAATGTATGAACTGCATATATTTTCTAACAGTCAGGTTTTCCAGCATGTTATTATTCTAGCTTATTTTGTGAGAAACGGTATTGTAGAGTGGAATGGTATCTCAAGGATAAGGGAAAATGCATGTGTAGTGATTGGACTAAAAGGCACTTCCAACAGCCTTGCTGTAGGGCTAGCTCTTTAGGCATTAAAAAAAAAATTGTTTCAGGTAACATGCCCAAAAAAATTAGGGTAGGTAGGTCGGGATTTTTTTTTTTTTTTAATTTTTTTTTGGTAAATGGTCAACTTGAAGATTCTTAAACTGAATAAATATTCAAAACATATCAGTAATATCCAAAAACATTGTTTATAAGTGGATACTATCAAAACAAAACACTTATTTATCCAAAACACATTTAATTATTGAAAAAGGTAAATAAAACAAAAATGAATCTGACAAACCCAATAAAATGTTTTAGGGTCGGGGCATTTTTTTAGGGTAGGTCGGGTTACCTGAAACAAACATATTTTTGTTTACGCCTTAGCAAAATGCTTCGACTGTCTGCCTTTCACCCAGATGACAGAGGTTCAATCCTGCAGGCAAATATGACTATTTCACTTTTATAGTGTCAGAAGTTAACGTTACTGGGCTTGGTCATTTCTTAGGGTTTCAGGGCCATGCTGATGCAAGGGTTAGGCACAAGTGTGCCTGGTCACTGATAAATTAAAAGGGGGAGGAGTGTTGTGACTGGTTTCCGGACACATGCCCTCCGGATAATATACCACCCAAACACTGGCCCTCCTGTTATGTTTAACATATTTGATAAATACTATAACTACGCTTTTACAGTTTGAAAAATAGTGCTAAAGTTAATATGATTAACGTGCCAACACAGAGTCCTTAATTTAATAATTAATTGACAGTCTATTACTCATAAGGTCAAAGTAATGCCATTTCTATCTAAAAAGCAAGACACCAAGTCGACAATACGATAGAAATAATATGCAATTTGTATTAATTTTCTTCTGAAGAAGGTTCTTCATATCCATACATAACTGTATATAAGTATGATGAAGTTTATGCAATACTGTGACAAAAATATTCACGCGTTGTATATGCATCGATACAATTTTCAGACCAGGCTTTGATGTTTTCACAAGTTACATAGGGTTGCATATGTCTGCATATTTGCGTTTGCGTGATATTTAAAGTTAATGAAATGAAGCAGATCTAATAAATGAGGTAGACCTAATTTAGTTGTCTAACATTTATTCTTACATGTATCAAGTTGTTTTATTTTGAAACAAATTCATATAGATGACCGAATATCTTTATCAATTTTTTTTAACAAAAATACCATTTTAGTTTGCGCATATTTTGAACTTAGTGGGAGGACCAAGTGACTTTAACATGTGAAGCTGGATTCTCTCTCAGTGTAAAGCATCTAGTACACTACACCTTGGTTAAAAATCTCAGGCGAAAGACAAGTTATGTGAGAGCCTGTGTTGCAAATATACGGGCGAGCATGTGTCTGGGGTGGCAAATGTCCGGTAGGGTATATGTCCCCATGACTTAAAATTACCGGGAGGGCATCTGTCTCGGAGAGCATGAGTTCCAACATTCGTTGTGACTGGCCTATATAGCACTTCCAGCAGCCTTGTTTTTGGGCTAGCTATATAGCCAGTGCTCCAGCCAGGATTTCAAAAGGGCAGGTGCTATATCCTGAAAAGGGCACTTTTGCGTGCGTTTCTTTTTTTTTGCAAGAGGATATACCACTATACGTATACGCTTAAAAAAAAGCACAAACATAGGTTGTTTTCTTTCCCATATATAAATATTTTTTTTCATACTTTATATTAATTTTGAATTATAAAACTTAATTATGTGTAGCAAGCAATAAAATAATATTATATAACTTAAAAAAGTTAATTCTATATGTAAAGCTTAATAAATGGTTTAAAAGAATATTCATTATTCTTCCATTTAATTTTTTTTCAATAAGAAACTTCAAATGTATTTATTAAAATAAAATATCTGTAATTATAACCCCCAAATTTTATCAAGAGCATTCAAAGTAAACAGTTTTAACTATAGCTAGTATAAATATAATCAAATGCATTGGGTTGTATTTGCTATGTACAAACATCCGAAATGGAATGTCCGTAAACATGTACATTTCATAAAATAATCAAACTGTTTTATAGGTAGGTATTTCAATATTAAACTTAAATATGTGACTGGAAACTTTTTAACTACTTGTAAAAAAAAGGGAAACCATTAATTTCATTACAAAATACAGCGTCTGACTGTTCATGTTTATAACGATAGTTGTATACAGTGGAAGAGATAACTACAATAAATCAAATGAATTTACAATTTATCAAATGACGAGAAACACATTATTCTTTACTTGGATGTTTGATTTGTATTCCAATATATAAAAAACAAATTATATTGACATTGCGGCACATTGTCAGTTTTTAACATGATCTTTTTACAGCACATGGTTGTGGAATTAATTATGCATGTACCAACGCGTTCATCAGCAGCCGTACACACACGCTTCCACGCGTATTTCATGACGTCGTTTTGCACGTTTTCTAACACAACACGATTTGGTCACTCAGATATGTAATTGTTATTAATATACATGTAACTGGGCAACAAAATACTTTTTATGAAATTATTTTAATTAGATGTTCCGCTTTGGCAATCAAGGTAAGAACCCAAATTTCATAATAACTCTTTAAATATATCAAATTAATAAATACCTTCATTTCCATTAAAAATCCAATTAACATTAAATTCAACTGTTAAAACATTCACTGTTACAATTCACCCATTGGCATTTACTCCCGCACACGTTCTTAGTACTTCCAAAATCCTTTTTGCATGATTTTGTTTGAGCATCAAAGCACAAATCACGCCCTTGATGTGAAACCGACATCCGTTCGACGAGTTACTGATCAAAATTGTAAAATGAAACATGAAACAGCAATCATTAAAATGTTTTAGTGTTTGTGTACATGGCAAAATACAGAATTACACATTGTAATGCTTGTGGTTTTCTATGTATGGATAATTTAGATCGGATTAGGCTAAAATATATCATCATACTGTAAGTGTTAAATAACTTATATTTATTTACGTACCGGCGATACGTGGGTTTGATGCGCTTAATTCTTAAATGACTTCTCAACTTGTACCATATTTCTGACATGTATCTCCATGATAAAAACGTGTTTTGCTAGAAATTCGTGCCAAATTTTGCAAGGTCAAGCACACCTCATGGAAAACGTGCGTGCTTTCTCCAGATGTAGAAACTGCATATACATGACTAATTTTGTGTACGGATACGTCCAGTGATGATATGGTAAATCAATAGCCATTTTAATTGACAGCGTCTGAACGTCATAATCAGATGAGCAAAATGAGTGAGCGCTTTACTTGATCAAAGGCGAGATAAATGACATAATTACATGTATCCAGGGATTTTGTCAATCGGTATTATCTCAGGAGATTAAATGGACGCAGAATGCATCCGTTTTGGTTCATTGCGTAGTACATGTACATAGACACGACGGCTAAATAAACTAGTATGTGGTTATAAATATGGCATAGCCGAGAACAAAGAGGGCAGGGCGGGGTCGAGGGTGGCAGGCAAAGAGGAACGGGCACTGCGCCCTGCCATTTAGGCCTAGCTGGAGCACTGTATATAGCGATGCGACAAGTGTCTGCCTCTGATAATGAGGACCCGGGTTCAATCCCAGCAGGGGCTCATGACTTCTTCACTTAAGTACTAACAAAAGTTTGGTCACCACAATATGTGTTATATAGGAAAACTTTCCACTACATAAATGGTCCTTCAGCTCATGAGACAAATATTGCCAGTATCAAAAGTTACTCAGTATTATCTAACGGAGCATTACAAAAAATGTTAAATAAATTATAATAATGTAATTAAGCCTGAGATTTTTTTATATTTTTAGTTCCTCTGATAGTTTTGGAAAACTGTCCAGTCTAATGGCATAAATAAAATAGAAGTGATTTTTTAGGCCCATTTTGGGATCGATATTCGGCCCCAATCCCCTCAAAAAAAGTATATATTTTAAAATTCACCTCAGAATAAATTCTTTATCAATAAAAAAATTGACAAAAATGTGACAAATATTGGCCAAGATAGAGGCTTTTTTGTAAACATCATTCCTTTTTTTTCAAAAAACCTCCCGGATGCATATAAATATAAGAGGTGTATGATCTGACAATTAATGCATTTTTATACAACATAGTATCATGTATAATAATGGTTTATAAAGTACTGGAAAATTCCCCTTTTTCCACTTTGTTTTTACATTATAACTGTAAGTTGAAAACTTTGAATATCCATCAGTGGAAATAGAAAAGCTTTATCAATGTTCAGGTCCATTTTTTAAATAAAAAAGTCAAACCAGCATAAAATAGTTACGAGGTACGTCACGGCATGAACTTGGTCACTAAAAGGGGAGAAGTTGTGTGGTGGCCCTGTGCATGAACTTGGTCACTAAAAAGGGAGAAGTTATGTGGTGGCCCTGTGAGCTCTGTGGGGAGAGTACTCACCATGCAAGCGAGGGGTCCAAGGTTCGAGTCACGAACTGGCTAAACTGGCTGCACAATTTCCTCACCCTGTGATATTTGGCGCCCATTGTGCGACTGTGACGTTACCAAGTTTCTAAGACCTGCCGTCCACAACAGTCCCGATGTTTTGCGTAAGGGTTGCTGATAAAAATGTGCTAGTTTTGGGAACCATTCTGAATAAATGGGCGGAGCTTGGCCACCGTGCTTGTTCAGCATGTATTCGCAGAGTGGCATACGACAGGTTGTGGTATAAACCCCGAAACCTATCCACAGTCAGCGAATGCGACGCGGAAGAATGCCTACAGTTTCGGAATTAGCTTCTGAATGTTTTCCGATCGTGCGGAAAGGTTGCAGTAACATTGCAGAACATACTGAATAGTTGCCCATGTGTTGCCGACAGAATGCTGAAATGTTGCCAAGTGGAAGTTCGGGGTATATAAACGACGCCGAACTACAATCTGATTATCAGTTCCTAGCCCGACAATGGATCTTTAGGTGTATTCTCTTTTCCCTTGATGTCGTGCCTGTCTTGGCATTTCACCTGACACAGAGAAGAAGACATCATCAACTGTGGATCAAATAGTATTTGAGAATCATGCCACCAATTTTGTATGACATACCCCAGCGTCTAATGTCTCGCATTCAGCTTGCCTAAAGCTTGCGAAGGCACCGAGTTACATGACATCTGTGGACACGTATGCCACCTTGGTGTACGACTTCTGTATTTTTGTACTGCTGTGGAAAGTGTATGCCATTTTGTCCCAGAAGTGTCCACTCCCCAGCTTCAGGAGTATAATGATGAGGTTCCAAATACTCCAAAGGCCTGACGTGAAATGGCTGCCCAATTTAAGGATAAGGAAGAACATGTCCCATACTGTTGGCTTTCACTTGGCATGGCCTACTTTAATAGCAAAGAGAGTGGGATGATTATGGGCATCCCTTTGAATTTTTCATAGTTTTTTTCTTCTCAGCTTGAGCTTTCAGATAAAGGTTTTAGCCTTCAAGATCAAGGCTAAGGCTCATACTTTCTGTAATGTCCAAAGGCTGACTGACCAGTAACCTCACGACAAACTTCTTCTTGAGTAGCTTGTTCATGACTTGCACCAATTCACAAGAACAGTGCCGATTCAGTGTTTTGAACAATATCGGCAAATTGACGGCATCACTTCTGCTGTCGCTCTTTAATAGTTTGGGAAACACGAGTTATGCTCGTCGTCCCTTCCGCTGACAATCCGCTTCTTCAGTGACGATTCGGCATCTTTCATTTCATGATCGGCATAGCTTCCACATGTACACGCGAACAGAACTCTTCCACTCGTCGTCTTCGGAGAGTGTTTGACATCGATTCAGCTTCCTTCAGGGACCACTCGGGGTGGCTAAACCGATAACTAAGCCTTGCAGAAGGCTTTCCGAAGATGCCGAGTCAATGGCAAGGGGTTCCTGAACATTCAGATGGTTTACCAAAGACCCCGAAGCCGTCCCGAATACAACTTTCGGCGTCCAAATTTGAAAACTTTTAAAATTTGGATGCCAAAGTTTTTTCAATCCCGAACAGTTGCTGAAGTGCCAAGAAGGTTCCAGAATTGTTAAGGAAGGACACGGAAGGGTTCCAGAACATTGCGAAGACATGCCGAAACACCCCAAAGTTGCCAAATTGGCTTTCGGGAAACCTTCGGGGGCCTAGTGGACGGCAGGTTTGAGGGTCATGGCAATAATATAACCCCTGAATTTACTTAATTGAAGGATGAATTCATATTTGAGTGCATTTGTATGACAAGGCATGAACTTTGTCACTAAAAAAGTAAAAGTGGAGAAGTTGTGCGCGGCCCCGTTAGTTCAGTTGGGACAGCATTCACCCTGTAAGCGAGCGGTCCCGGGTTCTTGTTCAATACCGGCTGCACAATTTCCTCACCCTGTGACAGGTGTGTAAAAAAAATAGTCAGACATCTCTAACTTGTTACTGTAAGTTTCTAATTGTCTCGAACAACAACAACAAACGGTAAAAGCTAAAAGCTTACCTGTCCCTTAAGACCGTTTGAAGTTCACGGATATTGTCAGTTATCTTCATCCGTTTAAAATTAGGTCCCAAGTCTAAATCTTCAAAATTATCTTTTTTAAGTGAGTCTTGGATAACATCTGGGTCCATTTTTTTTGTGTCTTTCAACTTTGCCAAACAAATTGCATGTGTTTTCCGGAGCCTTACAACACCCGGAAGTGAATTAAATACTCACAAAAATAGTTATCAAATCAATTGAGAATAAGTTGACAAGTGATGTAAATACATATTAAAAACGTGTATTTACGGTAAACGTTTATAAAAATATATTCAATAGCATGAATTGTATTTGTAAATTACGGAGACTTTGATAATCACTGCGCTACATAAAGTAGTTCGAATTCAAGGGAAACTAGTGTCAGTAAACAATATGGCATTGACATTTCTCCAGCAATGTCAGACCGCCAGTTTTAGTAGATTTTGCCTCTTTAACCATCAGCATCTGTTGAACAAACCTTTTAGATACTTATCAACAAGCCATTATATTCAGAAACATGTAACATGCACGTGCTGTCATGGGGTATGTATGGCTTGATTTCCTGTCCAATCTGTTGTTCATACTTGTGTGCCTGCGTACATCATGACATTGTACATGTAACTGAAAGTATTGTTGTTGTTAGGCTTCTACTAGGTAACAGTATATGAATTTATTTGAGCCCGTCAGTATTATTATTGTATATGCGTTGTATCTATGTTCTTGTATATACAGGTGTTAATTTCTTTAACCTATCTGCTATCCATAACTTCTAATATCATATTTATAACGAGTCTCAGACGTGGATACAGGATTTTTAACTAGAGGGGGAGGAAATATTCATTAACAGAAAATGGCTGCCAACAAACAGCTTTTGGTTACTTCTAAATTGTCAGGATAGAATTATCGGAAAGGTGATGATTATCAACACAAAAGGTACATTTAAAAAAAACACACAATAACGTGATTATAAAAAAATTCATTGAAGAACACGTCATTGGCAACGAAATGCATATGCTTTAAGATATTATGAGGTTTGAAATTCAAATGTTGAACGATTTTAGAGAGGGTGTCTACCTCACTCCTGCCCCCTCTAAATCCACATATGGTACTGCAACAGTAATTTTTTTATCCTAAACCCTTTAAACGTCAAGTTTATATATTCATAATTTTTGGTCCAGACCATGTGAACATACTTTCTAAACCTATAAAGGTTGCATGTATAGATTATCGTTCTTATGTTTAGAAAGAATTGCTGGAAATAACATTTTGTCAGTTTTCCACTAAACAACCAATTTAAGTCTTGAAATGGCCCTGACATTTATATGTAAAAGATCTGTGAAAGTACCTGGTTTGTCATTAACATGAATAATATCACCCATTTTTAATGATAAAAAATATATAAACCTGTGCAATACTCTATGAACTTATGCAAATTCTGGGGTTTAAAGGTACATAGGAGCTAGGATACCCGGGTCTAAAACTGTTACAGGACCAGTAATTGTAATGAGCAGACATGTTCAGCCAACAGATTGTGAGTTAGGACATTTGTAAAAGGCTTTGAAGTAAAGCTGAAGAAGTATCTACAATGTTAAAAGATAAAACCAGATCAAGTATGTCATTGACATCTTATGAAGCATTGGATATGCTTAGTAAGGCTCTCTGCTGTAATATGTTGTACTAGGTATGTCATCTCGGAAGGTGTTGTTGGTTAATAGAAAGGTTCAGCCTTAGATTCATGTCTTGAAGATTATAATTTCAGATGTACATGTTACATGTACTGTGTTTTTATCACAATAATATGAGGCGAGACATGGGAAAACCGGGCATATGCGTGAAGTGTTGTCTCGGATCAGATCGTGCAGTGCGCACATGCTGATCCGAGATGACACTTTCCGCTTTTATGGTATTTTCTGTTTCGAGGAAGTCACTTTTCAACATTAATGATAAAATCCACTGTAGAGGGAAAGTGATGTCCTGGATTATCTAGTGCAGACTGCCCAGGCTAATCCGGGACGACACTTTATGCACATGTAGTAAACTCTGGTTTCCCACAATATCGCTCATATGTAAAATATGTGCGATATATTTGCAGGTAAATCAAAGAAATAATGCCATTGGACAGAAAACACATGGAAGTCCCTTATTCTTGAACAGGGTAAGATTTCTTAAACACAATGTTAACTTAAAGGTCTATTTTGATTAATTGTTGAGGAATTTCAAAAGTTAGTTAAATAACTAAAGTAGATTTGTCATAGTTGTAAAACACTTGAATAGTGTATTCTGTTGAATGAAGTAAGCAGTTTAGGAACATACACATGGTTATATTTTTTTCCAGTTTAGATAAGTTAACACTTATCTAATTATTTTGTTAATCAAGTTCACTCTATCGTTTATTGAAGATTCCACCGAACCATGTCATCACGAGGTCCTGTTTCCATCCCGGGGCTTCCAACCTGGCCCCCACGGGTCTCACAGGGATCCCACACAAGGCGGGGGGTAAGGAAATCATTAAGTCCATGCTGCACTACCTGTGGCCAGCTGACAAACCCGAGACCCGGAGGAGGGTGGTTCTAGCACTGGGGCTGCTCGTCTCTTCCAAGGCAAGCCTAGGCAATCTTTCAGGTCTCTTTGTGACTTCTTTGAGGGAAGGTATCTGGTTAAAATTGCCTAATTTCAATGTATAGTTTGCCAAAGTTTTGAAAAACATTTCCATCAGTTAATCTTTGTTTTGGGAATGAGCTATCCTTCTGATGACAAAACATCAGCTGGAAGCTCAGAATCATCGTTATTTCGAAATTATCGCTTTTTGTTTTAAAGCTATTTTATTGCCTTTTCTGTTTGTACATCATCGACGTGTATAATGTCAAGACCAAGCGATAAGATTTGATTGACATTTGCATTTAACCATTTAAAGAGCTAGGCATTATGGTTCGACAGAGATGTCTTGTAGATACATTAATATACTGTAAAACGGAGTCTGTTGGAGATTGACCTGAGTAGGTGTGGTTATAAATCCAATAGCGATCAGTCAATTGTGCATTGGAATGTTTTATCCTTAGGCTTGCTGCTTAATGTAAGATCATGCACCTGTGACAGTATCATGCACGTTGATTATGCATAATACCATCAACATACATGTTCTACATTTAAACATCGTTATTTTGAACTGTTAATTCAAAGTCAGCATTGTTTCGAAGTATTTTTCTGGTCCCAAATTGTTTTCTTCTTTATTTAACTAAAATAAACTAGTTTAATTTGAACTTTTAAAAATTGTCTCGCCGGTCCCGATGACTTAAAAATAACGGTGTTCGAATGTATTTTAATGTTAAGTTACTTAATTGTTCATTTTATTTTTACAGGTTGTCACTGTATCAATTCCATTCATCTTCAAATTCGCTGTTGACTTCCTCAACCATCCAGAGAACTGGTTGAATCTCGACAATCCAACCTCAACCATTATCACGTCAGCAACTGCCATTCTCATAGCCTGTAAGTTTGTGATGTTAATTGTTGTTTCTTAGTTAATTAGTAACTGTTTCATTTACGTCCAATTTGCGTACAACCATGTCTGACGTGAAGTTAGAGTAATATTTTTAGTAAAAATCAAACATTAAACCTGTATTCTTATGAAATTAATGTGGAAAACACTTGATGTTGATACGAGTAATGTAAAGTATATATGATATATGCGCTTTGCTTGTTCTGTGATTTTTTTTCTTTCTTTGTCAGGGTCCTGTAAACGGATTCATGCTCAAATAAATAGGCTGAATTTTTCCCAGTTGGATTTAAAAAGATCACAATTTGGTAACAACAAAAGCAAATACATAGACAGTGTGAACTTTTGTTGTAAATCTTCACATGCTTTGGGTGTTCATGGGTAAAAACCATTTAAACATTTAAAATGAGTTTAATCAATACACCAATGATTGAAATAATTGAGGCGTGTCGTGGGAAAACCAGCCTTAATGCATGTACGATTAGTGTCGTCCCGGATTAGCCTGTGCAGTCCGCACAGGCTAATCCAGGAAGGCTCTTTCCGCCTACAGTAGATTTATGTTTAAAAGAGACTTCCTTGAAACAGAAAATACCATAAAAGCGGAAAGTGCCATCCAGGCTAATCCGGGACGACACTTAACGCACATGCATTTAGCCCGGGTTTTCCCGTGACGTGCCTCAATTAATGAATTACATTAATCATTTTCCCCACAATTAGCAAGATTTCCGGACAAAAATATCAATCTGATGGTTAGCAAACCCACTGATGGTTAGCAAACCCATTCCCTTACATATGCAATCGCTGTTGTTTATCAAGTAGAATTTATTTGAAGCAAACACTCTGAACATTCAGACTTGTATCACTCTCTCTCTGAAACTGGGTTATGTACAATACTTTTATCAGGTTTCTTATTTGTATTAGTATGTAGTCTCTCTCTACAACTGGGTTATGTACAATACTTTTATCAGGTTTCTTATTTGTATTAGTATGTAGTCTCTCTCTACAACTGGGTTATGTACAATACTTTTATCAGGTTTCTTATTTGTATTAGTATGTAGTCTCTCTCTACAACTGGGTTATGTACAATACTTTTATCAGGTTTCTTATTTGTATTAGTATGTAGTCTCTCTCTGCAACTGGGTTATGTACAATACTTTTATCAGGTTTCTTATTTGTATTAGTATGTAGTCTCTCTCTACAACTGGGTTATGTACAATACTTTTATCAGGTTTCTTATTTGTATTAGTATGTAGTCTCTCTCTGCAACTGGGTTATGTACAATACTTTTATCAGGTTTCTTATTTGTATTAGTATGTAGTCTCTCTCTGAAACTGGGTTATGTACAATACTTTTATCAGGTTTCTTATTTGTATTAGTATGTAGTCTCTCTCTACAACTGGGTTATGTACAATACTTTTATCAGGTTTCTTATTTGTATTAGTATGTAGTCTCTCTCTGCAACTGGGTTATGTACAATACTTTTATCAGGTTTCTTATTTGTATTAGTATGTAGTCTCTCTCTACAACTGGGTTATGTACAATACTTTTATCAGGTTTCTTATTTGTATTAGTATGTAGTCTCTCTCTGCAACTGGGTTATGTACAATACTTTTATAAGGTTTCTTATTTGTATTAGTATGTAGACATGACATTCTAAGTCCGCACGGAAGACTGTCAGACTTCTCTGATAAAAGCCAGTTAACTGTACAAGGTCCAGTAAAAATGACCAAAACACTGGCTCTCATGGCTGGTGAAAAATTCTATTCAAGTACCTACTTGCAAGCTATATGGTTGTGAGTGGCCAGTAATATGGAGTTAACAAAAACTCACTGATCATTAGAAAAGACGCACATATTCAATAAAAAAACGCACTCCTGTATTAAAATAATGCACATCTGCAAATTAAAACGCACTTTACAGATGCAAGACGCACAAGAAACTCACTTCTACACTAAAAAGCGCACTAACAGAAAAAGAAAACACACAAATAACTCACTTCTACACTGAAAAGCGCACTTTAAAAGAAACAAACACACAAAATGCTCACTTAAACGCACGTTTCCTCACACAAAACACAGTTTCTAACAAAAAACACAGAATTGACACAGTTTAAGTGTGATATTTGTATGTTATTTGTGTGTTGTGGTAAAAAGTTAGTTTTAAATTCGAGAAGGGTTGTGCCAATAATAATTAAGAAATTACCAGACCGTTAGTCAAGTTATGGATTTGGGACTTTTGTGGAGACTGCATGTATCTGTAGGCAGTAAATTAAAAATGCAATAAATGTGTGTGGTTAAATAATTTTATGTATCCTATATGATATTTTCTTATTTTAAGATTATGTACATGCATATTATCTAGCTTGATTTTCTAAGGCATTTGTATATAACTTATTATTATATTTGCATGAACATGAATGTTTATGTTACCTCCTAGCGAAATTTTTCAGATGGTATTGGCCGCACCACTGCTAACGGTTTCCATGAATTGAAGAATGCAGTTATAGCTAAAGTGTCCCAGGACTCCATGCGTAGAGTGGCCAAGAGCGTGTTTCAACACCTTCATAACCTTGACCTTTCGTTCCATCTTTCCCGCCAAACTGGTGCCCTCTCAAAAGCAATTGACAGGGGAAACAGGTATAAGAACTCCTTGAGAAAAACTACTTTAATATATACATATACTTAAGGCCTACAATAAAATATTGTTTTTGCCCCTCCCGCGACCGATGCAGCAAAATCTCCGCGACCCAAAAAATTATATGGACCAAAGAATTTTTTTTATTTTATTTTATTTGTGTGTGAAAATGCGGGGTGCGAATCCTTAAAAAGAATCCAAAAGCTTGTACTAATCTTACTTTCAAAAGACGCTTATAAAATGACTTTAAACGGACAGTTCTTGGTAAAGCGTAATTCGGCGTATTTTGACGTATGCTTTTACGAAAAGGACGCCATAACATTCAGTGCCAGATTCTAAAGCGCAACCATTTCCGCTCGCATATGCATGTTTTTTTAAAGACAAAAAACGCCCAACGGCAATGACCAAACTCGCCTTTATGCACCAAGTGTCCATTATTGATAAAAATCTTGAGGCAGGAGGAGTCAGCTTAACAAGAGCCAAACAGTCAGCCAATGAGAACGCATAAAATTTCCAACATGCAAATGAGCGTCGTCGTTAGAAAGTGTATCACGCCCTCATTCTAATTTTAATTGGTAAAGGTGCAAGTCATTTGTTACACCTTTGCGTTAGGTATGTGTTTTGTTATAGATATGCGTGTTTTTAACAGCCTAGTTTGTAATAAATTGCTACAAATTAAAATAGTGAATAAATAAATAATTATAAATAAATATCATAATTTTGGTGAATTTGGTGGAAGGAACCGTTTACTAACAATATGAATTACGGCGTCATGTAGCTCGACAAACTGATCGTGTCAAACATCTTATTTTGTAAAAAAAATTACAATTACTAGATCTAGTAATAAAATTAATGAAAGTGTTGTTCAAACTCATCAATGCACACGGATTAGAATTATGCAAAAACTTTGGCTGAGGCAACATTTGAATGAAAATAAGCGGAACTAAAGTCCTTGTGAAAAATGAAAGTAAATAAACTTCGGCGTCTTTTTTCTATTTTTAATTTATCAAAAATGTTCTGTTGCTTTCAGTTATGCTCTAGCGTTTGCGTTGTTCAGATACAGTATTATAGATTGATGATTTTAAACACTATCCACGTGCTAAGCGTTATTAATCTACTACAAGGAAAAAATATTAAGAATTATACTATAACGTAACAGTTTCAAAAATAAGGAAAACATGAATGAAAATGACTTATTGTGTATAAAAATAAAATATTTTTCCGACCTACCGACCCACCCTTTATTAGCATGGGTCGCGGGAGGGGAAGCAAACAATATTTTATTTTCAGCCTTATTCTTTTTGGTATTTAACAAATCAAACTAGCACATTATTATATTTGGAAATATAGGATTATTAAAAAAAAACAACAATATTGCCTTCTTGTTACTTGGAGAATTTAAGTATAAAAAAAATGCTAAGGTCAAGTCATTTGTTTAACCTCTATTGTTAGGTGCATTTTACAGATTTAAAACAGAATTAATTCATTTCAAACATAAAAATGCAACAAACTAGAAAAACATCAGGAATATTTTTCTCAAGTGTAAATTTAACCTTGAAACAATTTCAGCTCTATAATACAATATGAGTTGAAATAAAGAGTAGCTGTTATATCATCAGCACCTGATTTTTTGAAAAAAATATAGTTGTCATCATAATTTGTTTTGGAAAAGCTGCATTATTAAGCATAGCACAGTTACATTTATATAAACATTTAAAATATTTACAGGCATGTGCTAATAGTGTCTCTTATAAGTACACTACGTCTAGCGTGATTTCTGCCTAAAACACAGACCCACCGTGGACAATTTTTCGTCAGCGTGGAAAATCACCGCGATTAAAAGGTGGTTCCATCGCGATAGAATCGCGGTGATAGTGGGTGAGCACCGCGGGCGTTATCGGGAAATCAATCTCACGGTGGACCACTGCGGTCGCGGTGGGTCGCGGTGAAATACAGGTACATGTGAATGAACAAGTACAGTTCGATATTTCAGACCGTATACTATTCGCAAAGTACAAATCGTCTTCTATTAACCGATACTTACCAATTAATATAATCACAGTTTGCAACTTTTAATCTTTTTTATTTTGATCTCTTTTTTATTTTGATAATTTATTCCAAAGTTCCATGTTCGCAGTTGTGTTGTGAAATCGTAAACAAAGAGTCAAGGGCATTAATACAAGTCTCGCGAAAATTCGCAATCTGCGTGAATTGACAGTTTGACGTCTTCAAAGTAAAGCCGACAAGAAACCATAAAATAACACCTTTCTCGGCGATAAAATTGGCTTCTTTTGTTTAGAGAAGCGACATGCTTAACCAATCGCGTGTTTTTTACTCAGTGGCAATCATCCTATTATGAAAGAGCACGTGCATAGCTCCGCCTTTCGAACTTTTACAGAGAACAAAGGTGTTGGTTATGTCAATCATTGTTATAAAATCACGTTTTTTACCGACATGTTAATCAATTGTTTTGATAGTTTTTTTTTTTTTTTTTTAGTCATATTAAAAATGCAAAGATTTGTCATAGAATCGGACAACGAATTTGATGAGGTCTTTGTGATTTGACTGACGCATATTTTCATTTTCCCGTTTTGTCATAATGTTCCGTATTTTCCGAAAACCATGTTCTTGGTCGTACCTGAAATAAAATGTAAAATATTTTTTAAAAAGCTCAATGTGAAATTATGACTCGCTAAAATCACCGCGATCCACGGCGATTTCTTATCAACATTTTTTATCGAGGCTGTCACCGCGGTCACCGCGATTCGCCACGGCGACATCACCGCGTTCCACAGTGTTCCACGGTGTATCGCGGTGACTATAGTAGTGTGTCACGCTGGGCTGAATCACGGTGGTGCGTTGCAGAAGGCAGAAATCACGCTAGACGTAGTGTATACAAATGTAACGAGTCAAATTAAAGCCGCAGTCCATAGAATATAATTCAATACATCTTAAATTGGCATTAGCTCTAATGAACGTTTATGATGATTATTCAACTGAAAAGTGTTTCTTGTTTACGAAAATGGTTTAAATGTGTTTGGTTTGTATTTTGATCTGTAATATGTCCATTAGAAACTATTGCTGCAAAGTTTTATTTTGTTTTAAACATATTTCTGGATTGCTGCTTTAACTATACAAAGAATACCTACACCAATATATTCCTTTAGTCTTGATGTGAAATGGCCATGTTTCCCAGCACAGGAATGTTTTAATAGTCCCTCACATCAGCACACATTTGTACCAAATCACATGTTTTCTTTCCGTCTTGATGTGAAATGGCCATGTTTCCCAGCACAGGCATGTGCTAATAGTGTCTCACATCAGCACACACTTGTACCAGGTCACAATAACCATTAGTTGTTATACCAACATATTCTTACTGTCTTGATGTGAATAACCATGTTTCCCAGCACAGTGTCTCACATCAGCACACATATGTACCAGGCCACATTAACCATTAGTTCATATGGCAATATATTCCTTCTGTCTTGATGTGATATGGCCATGTTTCCCAGCACAGGCATGTGCTAATAGTGTCTCACATCAGCACACACTTGTACCACGTCACATTAACCATAAGTTGATATGGCAATATATTCCTTCTGTCTTGATCTGAAATGGCCATGTTTCCCAGCACAGGCATGTGCTTATTGTGTCTCACATCAGCACAAACTTGTACCAGGTCACATTAACCATAAGTTGATATGGCAATATATTCCTACTGTCTTGATGTGAAATGGCCATGTTTCCCAGCACAGGCATGTGCTAATAGTGTCTCACATCAGCACACACTTGTACCACGTCACATTAACCATAAGTTGATATGGCATTATGTTCATTATGTCTTGATGTGAAATGGCCATGTTTCCCAGCACAGGCATGTGCTTATTGTGTCTCACGTCAGCACAAACTTGTACCAGGTCACATTAACCATAACTTGATATGGCAATATATTCCTACTGTCTTGATGTGAAATGGCCATGTTTCCCAGCACAGGCATGTGCTAATAGTGTCTCACATCAGCGCAAACTTGTACCAGGTCACATTAACCATTAGTTGATATGGCAATATATTCCTTCTGTCTGGATGTCAAATGGCCATGTTTCCAAGCACAGGCATGTGATAATAGTGTCTCAGATCAGCACAAACTTGTACCAGGTCACATTAACCATTAGTTGATATGGCAATATGATCCTTCTGTCTTTATGTGAATTGGACATGTTTCCCAGCACAGGCATGTGCTAATAGTGTCCCACATCAGCACACAATTGTACCAGGTCACATTAACTATTAGTTGATATGGCAATATATTCCTTCTGTCTTGATGTGAAATGACCATGTTTTCTAGTACAGGCATGTGCTAATAGTGTCTCACATCAGCACACACTTGTACCAGATCACATTAACCATTAGTTGATGTGGCAATACATTCCCTCTGTCTTGATGTGAAATGGTCATGTTTCCTAGCCAAGGCATGTGCTAACAGTGTCTCACATCAGCACACACTTGTACCCGGTCACATTAACTATTAGTTGATATGGCAATATATTCCTTCTGTCTTGATGTGATATGACCATGTTTCCCAGCACAGGCATATGCTTATAGTGTCTCACATCAGCACACACTTGTACCAGGTTACATTAACCATTAGCTGATATGGCAATATATTCCTTCTGTCTTGATGTGAAATGGCCATATTTCCCAGCACAGGCATGTGATAATTGTGTCTCACATCAGCACACACTTGTACCGGGTCACATTAACCATTAATTGATATGGCAATATATTCCTTCTGTCTTGATGTGAAATAGCCATGTTTCCCAGCACATGCATGTGCTAATAGTGTCTCACATGAGCACACACTTGAAACAGGTCACATTAACCATACGTTGATATTGCAATATATTCCTAATATCTTGATGTGAAATGGCCATGTTTCCCAGCACAGACATGTGCTAATGGTGTTTCACATCAGCACACGCTTGTACCAGGTAACATTAACCATTAGTAGATTTACCAATATATTCCTTCTGTCTTGGTGTGAAATGGCCATGTTTCCAAGCACAGGCATGTGCTAATAGTGTCTCACATCAGCACACACTTGTTCCAGGTCACATTAACTATAAGTTGATATGTCAATATATTCCTTCTGTCTTGATGTGATATGGCCATGTTTCCCATCACAGGCATGTGCTAATAGTGTCTCACATCAGCACACACTTGTACCAGGTCACATTAACCATAAGTTTGTATGGCAATGTATTCCTACTGTTTTGATGTGAAATGACGATGTTTCATAGTACAGGCATGTATTAACCATTAGTTGATATGGCAATATATATTTATTCTGTCTTGATGTGAAATGGCAATGTTTCGCAGCACAGGCATGTGCTAATAATGTCTCACATCAGCAAACACTTGTACCAGGTCACATAAACCATTAGTTGGTATTGCAGTATATTCCTACTGTCTTGATGTGAAATGGCCATGTTTCCTGGCACAGGCATGTGCTAATAGTGTCTCACATCAGCACACACTTGTACCAGATCACATTGACCATTAGTTAATATGTCAATATATTCATTCTGTCTTGATGTGTAATGGCCATGTTTCATAGTACAGGCATGTATTAACCATTAGTTGATATGGCAATATATATTTATTCTGTCTTGATGTGAAATGGCAATGTTTCACAGCACAGGCATGTGCTAATAATGTCTCACATCAGCAAACACTTGTACCAGGTCACATAAACCATTAGTTGGTATTGCAGTATATTCCTACTGTCTTGATGTGAAATGGCCATGTTTCCCGGCACAGGCATGTGCTAATAGTGTCTCTCATCAGCACACTCTTGTACGAGGTCACATTAACCATAAGTTGATATGGCAATATATTCCTTCTGTCTTGATGTCAAATTGCCATGTTTCCGCACACAGGCATGTGCTAATAGTGTCTCACATCAGCACACACTTGTACCAGGTCACATTAACCATTAGTTGATATGGCAAATATATTCCTTCTGTATTAATGTTATATAGCCATGTTTCCCAGCACAGGCATGTGCTCATAGTGTCGCACATCAGCACACACTTGTACCAGGTCACATTAACCATAAGTTGATATGGCAATATATTCATTTTGTCTTGATGTGAAATGACCATGTTTCCCAGCACAGGCATGTGCTAATAGGGTCTCACATTAGCACACACTTGTACCAGGTTACTTTAACCATTTGTTTATATGTCAATATATTCCTTCTGTCTTGATGTGAAATGGCCATGTTTCCCAGCACAGGCATGTGCTAATAGTGTCTCACATAAGCACACACTTGTACAAGGTCGCATTAACCATTAGTTGATATGGCAATATATTCATTCTATGTTGGTGTGAAATGGCCATGTTTCCCAGCATAGGCATGTGCTAATAGTGTCTCACATCAGCACACACTTGTACCATGGCACATTAACCATAAGTTGATATGGCAATATGTTCATTATGTCTTGATGTGAAATGGCCATGTTTCCCAGCACAGGCATGTGCTAATAGAGTCTCACATCAGCACACACTTGTACCAGGTCACATTAACTATTAGTTGATATGGCAACATATTCCTACTGTCTTGATGTGAAATTGCCATGTTTCCCAGCACAGACATGTGCTTATGGTGTATAAAATCAGCACACACTTTTACCAGGTCACATTAACCATAAGTAGATACACCAATATATTCATTCTGTCTTGATGTGAAATGGCCATGTTTCCCAGCACAGGCATGTGCTAATAGTGTCTCACATCAGCACACACTTGTACCACGTCACATTAACCATAAGTTGGTTTTCCTTCTGTCTTGATGTGAAGTGGCCATGTTTCTCAGCACAGGTTTGTGCTAATAGTGTCCCACATCAGCACCCACTTGTACCAGGTCACAGTAACTAATAGTTGATATGGCAATATATTCCTTCTGTCTTGATGTGAAATGACCATGTTTTCTAGCACAGGCATGTGCTAATAGTGTCTCACATCAGCACACACTTATACCAGGTCACATTAACCATTAGTTGATGTGGCAATATATTCCCTCTGTCTTTATGTGAAATGGCCATGTTTCCCAGCACAGGCATGTGCTAACAGTGTCTCACATCAGCACACACTTGTACCAGGTCACATTAACTATTAGTTGATATGGCAATATATTCCTTCTGTCTTGATGTGAAATGACCATGTTTCCCAGCACAGGCATGTGCTTATTGTGTCTCACATCAGCACACACTTGTACCAGGTTACATTAACCATTAGTTGATATGGCAGTATATTCCTTCTGTCTTGATGTGAAATAGCCATATTTCCCAGCACAGGCATGTGATAATTGTGTCTCACATCAGCACATACTTGTACCGGATCACATTAACCATTAATTGATTGGCAATATATTTCTTCTGTCTTGATGTGAAATAGCCATGTTTTCCAGCACAGTCATGTGCTAATAGTGTCTCACATCAGCACACATTTAAAGCAGGTCACATTAACCATTCATTGATATTGCAATATATTCCTAATATCTTGATGTGAAATGGCCATGTTTCCCAGCACAGACATGTGCTAATGGTGTTTCACATCAGCACACGCTTGTACCAGGTAACATTAACCATTAGTAGATTTACCAATATATTCCTTCTGTCTTGATGTGAAATGGCCATGTTTCCAAGCACAGGCATGTGCTAATAGTGTCTCACATCAGCACACACTTGTTCCAGGCCACATTAACTATTAGTTGGTATGGCAATATATTCCTTCTGTCTTGATGTGATATGGCCATGTTTCCCATCACAGGCATGTGCTAATAGTGTCTCACATCAGCACACACTTGTACCAGGTCACATTAACCATTAGTTGATATGGCAATATATATTTATTCTGTCTTGATATGAATGGCCATGTTTCCCAGCACAGGCATGTGCTAATAGTGTCTCACATCAGCACACACTTGTACCAGGTCACATTAACCATTGTTGATATGGCAATATATTCCTACTGTCTTGATGTGAAATAGCCATGATTCCCAGCACAGGCATGTGCTAATAGTGTCTCAAATCAGCACACACTTGTACCAGGTCACATAAACCATTAGTTGGTATTGCAATATATTCCCACTGTCTTGATGTGAAATGGCCATGTTTCCCGGCACAGGCATGTGCTAATAGTGTCTCACATCAGCACACACTTGTACATGGTCACATTAATCATAAGTTGATATGGCAATATATTCCTACTGTCTTGATGTGAAATTGCCATGTTTCCCAGCACAGGCATGTGCTAATAGTGTCTCACATCAGCACAAACTTGTACCAGGTCACATTAACCATTAGTTGATATGGCAATATATTTTTTCTGTTTTGATGTTATAAAGCCATGTTTCCCAGCGCAGGCATGTGCTCATAGTGTCTCACATCAGCACAAATTTGTACCAGGTCACATTAACCATTAGTTGATATGACAATATGTTTCTACTGTCTTGATGTGATATGGTAATCTTTCCCAGCACTGGCATGTGCTTATGGTGTCCCACATCAGGACCCACTTGTACCAGGTCACAGTAACTAATAGTTGATATGGCAATATATTCCTTCTGTCTTGATGTGAAATGACCATGTTTTCTAGCACAGGCATGTGCTAATAGTGTCTCATATCAGCACACACTTGTACCAGGTCACATTAACCATTAGTTGATGTGGCAATATATTCCCTCTGTCTTTATGTGAAATGGCCATGTTTCCCAGCACAGGCATGTGCTAACAGTGTCTCACATCAGCACACACTTGTACCAGGTCACATTAACTATTAGTTGATATGGCAATATATTCCTTCTGTCTTGATGTGAAATGACCATGTTTCCCAGCACAGGCATGTGCTTATTGTGTCTCACATCAGCACACACTTGTACCAGGTTACATTAACCATTAGTTGATATGGCAGTATATTCCTTCTGTCTTGATGTGACATAGCCATATTTCCCAGCACAGGCATGTGATAATTGTGTCTCACATCAGCACACACTTGTACTGGATCACATTAACCATTAATTGATTGGCAATATATTTCTTCTGTCCTGATGTGAAATAGCCATGTTTCCCAGCACAGTCATGTGCTAATAGTGTCTCACATCAGCACACATTTAAAGCAGGTCACATTAACCATTCGTTGATATTGCAATATATTCCTAATATCTTGATGTGAAATGGCCATGTTTCCCAGCACAGACATGTGCTAATGGTGTTTCACATCAGCACACGATTGTACCAGGTAACATTAACCATTAGTAGATTTACCAATATATTCCTTCTGTCTTGATGTGAAATGGCCATGTTTCCAAGCACAGGCATGTGCTAATAGTGTCTCACATCAGCACACACTTGTTCCAGGCCACATTAACTATAAGTTGGTATGGCAATATATTCCTTCTGTCTTGATGTGATATGGCCATGTTTCCCATCACAGGCATGTGCTAATAGTGTCTCACATCAGCACACACTTGTACCAGGTCACATTAACCATTAGTTGATATGGCAATATATATTTATTCTGTCTTGATGTGAATGGCCATGTTTCCCAGCACAGGCATGTGCTAATAGTGTCTCACATCAGCACACACTTGTACCAGGTCACATTAACCATTGTTGATATGGCAATATATTCCTACTGTCTTGATGTGAAATAGCCATGATTCCCAGCACAGGCATGTGCTAATAGTGTCTCAAATCAGCACACACTTGTACCAGGTCACATAAACAATTAGTTGGTATTGCAATATATTCCCACTGTCTTGATGTGAAATGGCCATGTTTCCCGGCACAGGCATGTGCTAATAGTGTCTCACATCAGCACACACTTGTACCAGGTCACATTAACCATTAGTTGATATGACAATATATTCCATCTGTTTTGATGTTATATAGCCATGTTTTCCAGCACAGGCATGTGCTAATAGTGTCTCACATCAGCACAAACTTGTACCAGGTCACATTAACAATTAGTTGATATTGCAATATATTCCATCTGTCTTGATGTGATATAGCCATGTTTCCCAGCACAGGCATGTGCTAATAGTGTCTCACATCAGCACACACTTGTTCAAGGTCGCATTAACCATTAGTTGATATGGCAATATATTCCTACTGTCTTGATGTGAAATGGCCATGTTTGTCAGCACATGCATGTGCTAATATTGTCTCACATCAGCTCACACTTGTACCAGGTCACATTAACCATTTGTTGATATGGCAATATATTCCATCTGTTGTGATGTTATATAGCCATGTTTCCCAGCACAGGCATGTGCTAATAGTGTCTCACATCAGCACAAACTTGTACCAGGTCACATTAACCATTAGTTGATATTGCAATATATTCCTTCTGTCTTGATGTGAAATGGCCATGTTTCCCAGCACATGCATATGCTAATAGTGCCTCACATCAGCACACACTTGTACCAGGTCAAATTAACCATTAGTTGATATGACAATATGTTTCTACTGTCTTGATGTGAATATATTCCTTCTGTCTTGATGTGAAATGACCATGTTTCCCAGCACAGGGATGTGGTAATAGTGTCTCACATCAGCACACACTTGTACCAGGTCACATTAACCATTAGTTGATATGGCAATATATTCCTACTGTCTTGATGTGAAATGGCCATGTTTCCCAGCACAGGGATGTGGTAATAGTGTCTCACATCAGCACAAACTTGTACCAGGTCACATTAACCATTTGTTGATATGGCAATATATTCCATCTGTTTTGATGTTATATAGCCATGTTTCCCAGCACAGGCATGTACTAATAGTGTCTCACATCAGCACAAACTTGTACCAGGTCACATTAATTATTAGTTGATATTGCAATATATTCCTTCTGTCTTGATGTGAAATGGCCATGTTTCCCAGCACATGCATATGCTAATAGTGCCTCACATCAGCACACACTTGTACCAGGTCACATTAACCATTAGTTGATATGACAATATGTTTCTACTGTCTTGATGTGATATGGTAATCTTTCCCAGCACTGGCATGTGCTTATGGTGTCTCACATCAGCACACACTTGTACCAGGTCACATTAACTATTAGTTGATATGGCAATATATTCCTTATTTCTTGATGTGAAATGGAGATTTTTGCACAGGCATGTGCTATTAGTTGCTCACAGCAGCACATACTTGGTCCAGACTACATTTCAGATAAAGTACCTACCACTACCTTTTTGAATTTTAACAACTAAAAATAGGCATTAAACTTGTGAACTTGTGAGTATGAACTTGATATATGGTGTTCACAATGACACATGGTTTCACAATGTGAACTGTTACACATTTTTTCTCATATTTCAGCTAAAATTATAGTGTTATTCCTTTTTTTACATATTATAAGCAGTATAAATTGCACAATGCTATGTTAATTCCACACTCAGTATATATTTTTTTATCAATATTACAAATAAGTTTGTGGGGACTAGAGTGTTTTGTTTTTCAATGTTGTCTTAGTTCATAAAAATTGAAATGAGCCGCGTCGTGGGAAAACCAGACTTAATGCATGTGCATAAAGTGTCGTCCCGGATTAGCCTGTGCAGTCCGGCACTTTCCGCCTACAGTGGATTTATGTTTAGAAGAGACTTCCTTGAAACAGAAAATACCATACAAGCGGACTGCAAAGGATAATCCGGTACAACACTTTACGCACACGCATTAAGACCGGTTTTCTTACTACGCGCGTCAAATATATTTTTGTGCATCTAGATTCTAAAGTACTTGAAACTCTCTAAATATGTTGTGAACAATGATCTACATTCAACATTTGTCTGCAATAAAACATAGTGAATGGTGACTTAACTAAGTTCCTTGCAATTCAAATTATTTAATTGCCAGATGACGTCATAAGTAATATACCAGTACTTTTAGTGTATGCATAAATATGTTTGCACTATGGTAACATTATACTTTGCAATAATAAAATACCATTATAGGTTTTATTCATACCTGTTTGTCTTGGAATGTACAGATTGTATAGTTCTAGGTACAAGTATTTTACCATTATATACCATTTTTCTCATAGATTACATTGAGTATGTCTAAAAACACTCATAATTAAAATTTAACATTTTTATTTTATTTACATTGTTGTTTGTGATAATTACTGAGTATCAGCAGGTCATAATTGAGAGCTTGAGTTGATTTGAGTATTGAGCAATCATGTTGTTCACACATTTTTAATATATTTTGTCAACTCCATTGTTTTAATACCCACAATAATTAAGGTGTATAGTTTTGTTTTAAAACATAATTACTTGCAATTAAACTTGCACAATATTTTTTGAAAGTGTTAAATTAAAATGTTGGGTTATATCTTAATCTTAATAAATTTAATAATTCAAATACTGTTAAGTGTGGAATTCAAGTTTCAAAAGTACTAATACTTTCAAAAGGATAAATGAAAATAAAGCTATAATTATATTGTTTATTTCAGTTAATAATTGTATCAGTAGACTGTAAATTTCTAGGGTCATTGACCCTTTGACCCAAATTTTCAAGGGTCAAAATTAAATTTCGAAGAGTCAAACTCAAATATTCACAAGTCACCTAAACAAAAACAGACAAACTCAAGGTTCACATTATACTAATAAATATAGTAAATTACAAAATATTAATGAAATAAAAAATCAACCTGGTGCTGATTATAATATTAAAAATTAGCCTTTGTAAGTATGTGTTAGGTGTTGTTGTTTTTTTTTTTTCATTCAATATTCAATTGTTTAGAAAGACTTAAAAAGGTAAGATTTTGCAATAATTGATCAATATGAATGAAAGACAAAACTACATGCTCCTATTTTTATGTTTTATCAACAAATATCCGAAAGTGTTGTCCGAAATTATAGACAGTTGTAAATTTTCGGCCGATTTTGTGTAAGTGTTTCGGATGTTTTTAATCTGTATTGCTTTTAGATTAATATATTTTATTTGAAATATTGTTATTATTTAATCTTTTAAACATCATTTCATCTACATTTGATCATGTAAACATCAGAATTATCCAGGTTGACAGTACACAAATGCCGTAACAAAAGGTGTAACAAACGGAAGTTCACAACGAGGCTAAATGTGCATAATGAAAAATGTCTGTGTTTTCATTGGTGGAAGGGTCAAATAGATACACTGATACCTTCCAGGCATGGAAGCTCTTATCAGTAAATGCAAAACGGATTAAGATAAGGTAGGCCTAATGTGGTAATAACAGACAGTGTCTTGATTGGCTTCAGTTTTAGAAGGAAGTGATGATGCAATCCAGACATTTACCAAGGTTCAATATGACTCTTTTGGTGATTTTACCATGCGTCAATTTCATGATTTCAATGAAAATCACGGGTCAAAACACAGCAGCTCTGGTCAAACGAACACCCTGTGTATGTACCTTAAATACAATTTTGCCTTGAGATTCAGAGGTTAATAGACTTACAATAGAACTTTTAAATGTTATATGAAAATAATGGATTAATACTATTTTGTATATACATAAAGTTTTCTTAAATGTTGTTACATCCAGCTTTAACATTTTGGTGCAAATATTGAAATACAAAGGAATACAAACATGTTATCTAAACTGTTAAATGAAACCATTTGTTGATATTTTTTTTGTATTACCTTAAATAATTTTTGTTGTACAATATTTAGTATTATTATACCTAGCATTTCTCTACTATGATAAATTCCCATTACTGGAGAAAGAGATATTTTGACTCAAAAACATTTCAACCTTTTTGACATGTGACAAAGCGAAAGTGACTGTCAGGTCATGTGACCGGGCTGACATTTTGAATGCCATATAAGGGCAAGTAACTGCATCATTTTTCAGCAACATCATGAAAAGATTGCCTGTCTTGTTGTGACGTCATATAGTCGTGACGTCACTATTTAGTGTGTAAACAAACGATTCTCTTCAATGTTAAATGTAAGAACAATTGTATTTCTAGTATTTCTGAAGATGAAAGAATATTTAGGCATTCTTCAATCTTAATGGGCAGAATTAAGCATGTGTTTACCCTATTTTACTGTTTTGTTTGGTATAATAAAAGAAATCAGTTTATATGGCAGCATGTGAGACATTGATGTTGTTTACTCTCGAAACAGAATGTCACCACTTGGCATTCGCCTCGGGTGACATTCTGCCGATGGGTTGACAATATCAATGTCACACATGCAGCCATATTATATTTATATAATGTTTTGCTAGTTTTCAGTCTATAAGTCAAAGTAAAAAATAAAAATCACCAAATTCATGTGTGACATGAATACATTAGCAATACAAAATGCATACCCCTGAGTACCAGTGTGACTAGTAATTCTGATCTGTTACAACTTCGAAGTACATCAGTTCTTTTTTCCAATAAAAAGTCAAAACAAAGTGTGCAATAGAATTAAAAAAAGAAAAGAATATACAGTAAGACCAGTTGATGGTTAAAACATGAAGATAACATAAGTCAGCAGTGGAATATACATGTATATATATTTGTTTTTGTTTCCTAACTTTCAGGTGTATGAATTATATACTGACATGTTTCAGAGTTATTAAAAGTTGACAATATATTATTTTATTATAAGGTGTGTGATGTTCAATGTAAATATCACATTATGCTATAGCATAAAAGTTATGTGCAGTTTGTTTTGCTTGGATTTGGCTGTTAATACTGCATTATGATGTACATGTCGTTGTTTCCAATCTTTCAGTGGTATATACTACGTCAAGATGTCGGTTGTTTGTAATCATCAGGATCAGATTGCTTTCCATGCATATGGCAAATAATGTTGCATGACTTTATATGAGACGCGCCGTGAGAAAACCGGGCTTAATGCACCTATCAAAATAATCCCCCAGGGGGAGCGGCGGGAATATATGGGACTTAAGACTGATAGCAATTACCGACAGGCGGGACTTTGACACACCGAACGATTCCGGGTCTGGGAAATAGACTTTGTTCGGATTTTAGATCCCGGTAATATTGGCCCCTCGGCAATTCAATACACCAATTAAGCATCCCCCATTGAGGGGATTTTGAGAAAAATGCTTGCCTCTAGGGTCGGGAATTAGAGCCCCAAAGGTACAATTACAATTGCCCGCCGCTCCCCTCCCCTGGGGGCAAATGTTAATAGGTGCATAATGCATGTGAGTAAAGTGTCGTCAGGGATTAGTATGTGCAGTCCGCTTTTATGGTATTTTCTGTTTAAAGGAAGTCTCTTCTGAACAAAAATCCACTGTAGGCGGAAAGTGTCATCCCTGATTAACCAGCTGATCCGGGACGACACTTTACGCACATGCATTAAGCCCTCATTTACCTCGACACGCCTCATGTCTTTGTTTCGTACATTTCAGGGGTATAGACTATGTCCTCAGGTCGGTGGTGTTCAACGTGGTTCCCACAATTCTCGAGGTGCTCATGGTTACTGGCGTCCTGGTAGGCCTCTCTGTTTCTGTGCCATCACCCTGTAAAATCATTTTATTTTGGGATGTTTAAATTTTGCATATTCTTGAAAAGCTGCTAATGCGCTTGGTCTTTAATTTGCCCATTTTTTGTTTTTGTGTATGTATTTTCTAATAATCATGCGAAAAGAAAATTACAGCCGGGTCTTAAAGTTGCATTCAGTTTGGACCACAAAATAGGCGAAAAATTAGACCTCCGTGAAATAAAATGAAATTAAATAGATTGTACTTGACTTTGTCACCAATAAATTTACTATGATCTACTTTTATCTGTCTCATACTACAGAAACATTTTCTGTTAGTTTTCTTATTCCTTCTATTTGTCTTAGTGTATTTGTATGACAGTATCTGAAGACACAAGAACAGGTATGTTTAATTAACTTATATACCATTCCAGTGAAAGTAAATCCTTGAATACTCAAGGTCATCATCCCAAGTTTTGCCATCCAAAGCCTGGTGGCCTAGGCACCCTGAATATATTTCAATGTTGAATGTTTCATTTGGTATTTCAGTGGTACAAGTGCGGCCCGGAGTTTGCAGGTGTAACGATTGGCTGCATAACGACCTACACGGTATTTACCTTGCTGATCACGCAGTGGAGGTGTGTAGTTTCATCCATACATATTATGGGTAGCATTTGTGATTGTGTACTTCTGTGAATATTTCTTTGCGACAAATGTGATAACAGTATTTTAGGGGTATATAATTATCGACCACCATGCTCTGCATTCTAGGCGGAACATTATTTTAATGTATTTATGCTAGGTTCCCACTATCATGTGGTCTGTCACGAACGCCACGATTGGCCACTTGCAGCTGATCGTGGCATTTCTTTGATTTTTCAGGCTTGGATACAATGTGATGCGAGTCCATACGTTTTAATACGATGTTTTGCGCTCTGTTTTGATACGATGTTTTGCGATTCGTTAATTACAGGTGCCACGGTCTGATCTCCAGTTTAGATACGATTACATACGTACCGTTGAAATTGTTTCGATATTGTCCACAAATGGGTCTCGATCTGATGTGATCATTTCGATCGGGTTCCCCGAATAAGGGGCGTTCTAGTACGTACATATAAGTTCCGATACGCTTATCACGAATCCATGCGCTCCGTTACAATAGGATACAATTGTGGTCGCGATGTCTTTCACGATCATGATCTATGGAGATCACGATTTGAGCTACGACTTCGCCTGAATGATATAAATACAGCCAGACTGACTATTGACTTCATTGTTTCTTGAGATCGCAACACATCTTAACAGAGCTTGGTGTTTTTTCTCGTCTATGATCGGTCCTGATCACCACGATTTGGATGAACGATTAGATACGATTTTTCGCGCTTTGTTACAATGCAATAAGATCTGATACGATGATCCCAAGGGACAATTGATCACAGTTGGTCGTGTTAATCGTAAATAATTTTTTAACCTTCCAAATTTTTCGACGATTAACACGACTGACCTCAAGATCTGCTAAGATCTGATAGGATCATCACGATTGGTCCACGATTTTGACCACGATTTCGTGGCGCAAATCGTGATAGTGGGAACCTAGCATTAGGGGATTTATAGAGGATTTAAATTAAAAAATCATGTGGGTGCTGAGTAGAAGTGTTGAGATGAAGTACTATAACTCTGTTATCAAATTCTTACAGAGTTACTGCTCTTTGTATTATTTACATGTATATAACTACATGCATATTCAAGAATCTGTGGTGCAATATCAAGAAAATATTGGTGTGATATACCCAGTATAAATTTAACTGGTATCTGCCAGTTTTGTAGCTGTGAAAAAACTTTAACAATACTCATGGATTGTTCAATAATTGAGGTTCCATGGATGTGTTGTACATATTAGGGATATCTCTGTATATGTAGAACATTCTCGTTATAATGCATGACAAATATTAAATGCCGTCAATGAAAATTACTTTAAAAGCTTGTCATATTGGCATTCCTTACTGCTGAAGTTGATTGCTGAACTTGGAATAATTATATTATCCTCATCTTTCAATCTATAGCTACAGAAAGTGTGAATTCGAAATTGTCAGATATATTCCTGTACAAAACGAAGATTCAAGTGCATATGAACCAGGATTAATTAGAATATCGTCAACTCTAGAGCTACAAAAGTAGTAGTTGTGTGAATTTGAAAAATCATTTTTGTTTAGAATTTATAGTTGTGTAAATTCAAAATAATTATCTTTGTTGTTACAAATCTTGTCTCCTATACAGGACAAAGATCCGAGTGCAGATGAACCAGGCTGAAGGGGAGGCAGGCAACAAGGCCATAGACTCACTCATCAACTACGAGACAGTAAAGGTACGCTTCCAAAACATGCATGTGTTGTACGATTTAATGGTTTTAAAAAGTGTTTAAAAGCTTAAAGCTTTAAAATCTGGAACGTTTTTGTTAACAGTTCAGATGTATAAAGAGTCTGAGAATGTACGTTGTATGTTGTTTTGTACCCTATTTCCAATTACATAATTACAGATATGTTTCCCAGTAACTTCACACAAGTTCCAATGTGTTGTTTTGAACTCAACTGTTTGTCACAGCGAAATAGCAGATTCAGCCCTTTCCTCCATATGGCTAAACACATTCTTTACGGCTGTTCCTGGAAAAAAAGGTGAGGGGGGGGGGGGGGCCGAATGCCAGTCCTAAAATGGGGTACCACCAATACAACTTTTTTTTTTTTCAAGTCGTTGATAATCCGTTTTATCCTCTCTATCAGCCCCCACCCACCAAATTTTAATACATCGGCGTTCCACCCTGTCGTCACCTTTCTCCTGGAACAGCCCTTAGACAAATTTATTGTATTATGTTAAAACCCTACTCATGTTAGATTATTTTTTTTGTAGAACACATTGAAACCAAACAGGTTTTTCTTTACCCAAATAAATGTTCAAATTCGTAATCATTGGCTAATTGGGCCAGTGAGTCTTGAGTTTAAATATAGATGTTGTATTTGCCTTGTCCAATTACACAGGCTTTTCTTTCTTATTACCATATTCCAATCATTGTTTTGTCTTTAATTTCAGTATTTCAATAACGAGAAGTACGAGGCAGAACGGTACGACAAAATTCTCAGTGTATATGAGGAGAAGTCAGTGAAAACTTTAACCAGTCTGGCCCTGCTGAACTGGGGTCAGAACTTCATCTTCAGTGTCGGACTGACAGCCATCATGATCCTTGCCAGCCAGGGCATCATGGCAGGTAAAAACGTTATAGAGTATTAAATCTGTTTTCGGACACGTACAATTTTTTTAGTCTCTGAATATTTGTGGTCACAAAAAATAATTGTTCGAAAATTTGTCCGAAAAAATCGCATCTGTAATATTGTAATAAAAATCTAATAAGGGGCTTGCACATAAATATTGTTATCTGCGAATATGGTTTGCGTTTATTGCTAAAGGCTTTACTTTATTAGATTGGCGTATGTCGTTTGGCGGGCGGGCGTAGCACTTTTAGTTTCCGCTCTCTAACTCAAGTACGGATTGAGCTGTTGTAATGAAACTTCATACACAGATACCTTATAGCGAGATCTCGCTTGGGATTGCATCTGGGGTGGGTGGGGTCAAGGTCAAAGTTACTGTTACTAAAAATAGAAACACCTTTTGTGCTCAATAAATTGAAAACGCATTGAGGTATTTTAATGAAACTCCATACATAGATAACTTATATCGAGACCTCGCTTGGGATTGCGTATGTGGAGGGTGGGGTCAAGGTCACTGTTACTAAAAATAGAAAAACGGTTTCCGCTCAATAACTTGAAGACATTGATATATTTGAATGAAACTTCATATGTAGTTACCTTATATCTAGACCTCGCTTGGGATTGTGTATGGGTTGGTGGGGTCAAGGTCAAGGTCACCATAACTAAACATTTTATTTTTGTGCTTACTTTTATGCATTTCGTTCGAAAAATTTGGTTTTCGTGGAATTTCCACTTTTCTTGTTCGTTACATGAGGCTGTGCATTGAAGCCATTGTACAACTTGCTAATGGGCATTCAAAGTAGGGCTGCACATGATTACATTGATAAACAAGTTGGAAAAACCTGTGAAAACCATCATCGCCCCCTGTGAAATCTTTAATGACAATAGATGTTTATTGCCAATAAGTATCCAATCAAAAACCTAGATCGTAGTTCATTTCCTTTTCTGACAGGAACCATAGTGACTCAAAAAATATTTATTTTACCTAATTGGCCAAAAAAAATCCAGTGTCCGAAACCAAAATTTAATATGGTAATGTGCAAGATTGTTTGATGCAATAGGTGTAATGCAACTCAAGGACACTTTCAGTTCCCAGTGAATGGGGAAGAAACATTGTAGCTGTTTTAATTCATTTGTTATGCAATTTGTATTATATTGGTTGAAATCAAATGCCTGCTCGAAAATGTTTTTAATTGGGGAAACTAAGGTTTACTAGTGATCGAGAATTCATCCTAAGGAATGCAGAAAACAGTCTCTGCAGTGATATTCTTTTTCAGTCAATAACTATAATTGCTTTTCATCCTCAGGTACAATGACGGTCGGGGATCTAGTCATGGTGAACAGCCTGCTGTTCCAGCTCTCAATTCCCCTCAATTTCATTGGGTCGCTGTATAGGGAAGTTCGCCAGAGCTTGATCGACATGTCCACCATGTTTGACCTTCTGAAGATTAAACCAAATATTGTGGTATGCATGCAAACATATTTTACATTACCTTACTACAGATAGTCCGAAATATACCTGACTGACTGGTTATATTCCAGTTGGTCTTGTGGTATGTTTAGTTTCTGTAACATGTATCCAGGTTAGCTTACAATGCAATAGCATTATATCAGATACAATAAGAAAAATACATACAGTACATCCTGTTTAATTAATTTTTCTTGCAAAATCAGATTCTTTTTATGTCCTGTAATTGTAAATCCAGTCCTGTGAATATGACACATGCAGCTATATGACGGAATGTCCAGTAGTCCCGAAACAAATTATGGAATGTCCGTTACTGTCCTCCTGACTAGTCCAGTATTTACAATGCCTTTAACACTTTCATCTAACACAATGCCTTTAACACTCCCATCTAACACAGAATTAAGTTCTGCAATTAACACATCATTTAGCAAAGAATTTAGTGCTGCCTTTAATACTCCCATTTTACACAGGATTTTGTACTGCATTTAATACTCCCATTTAACACAGGATTTAGTGCTGCATTTAACACTCCCATTTAACACAGGATTTAGTACTGCATTTAACACTCCCATTTGACACAGTATTTTGTACTGCATTTAATACTCCCATTTTACACAGAATTTAGTGCTGCATTTAATACTCCCATTTAACACAGGATTTAGTACTGCATTTAACACTCTCATTTAACACAGGATTTAGTACTGCATTTAACACTCCCATTTGACACAGTATTTAGTACTGCATTTAACACAGGATTTAGGACTGCATTTAACATCCCCATTTAACACAGGATTTTAGTACTGCATTTAACACTCCCATTTAACACAGGAGTAAGTACTGCATTTAACACTGCATTTACCCGTAATGATGCGTTTTCTCTTAAGATAAACGCCTGTTGCCCCGAGACTAAACATTGCACCTAACCAGTCAACCATTTAACAACTGAATTATTACTGCACTTTACACTGCATTTAGTTTAAACCTTTTTATTTTTGTATTGTGTTGTAAGCCAGAGGCTTATTGAGACACGTGGAGTCTGTTACCTGGGTAGAACCAGTACTTGGTGTCTTTTGAGAAAGATCATTTGAACGCTCCCCAAGTACGGATCAAACTCACGACCTGATTGCAAGGTGGACACCATATCCATTACACCACAGCGACTGCATTTAATGATGCATTTGCTCTTCAGATCAAGCCTGATGCCCCGAGTCTCGAGATTGCATCAGACCAGTCCACCGTTTTGTTCGACAATGTCAGTTTTGAGTATGTGAAGGGACAGAAGATCCTGGATGGTCTCTCGTTCTCCGTCCCCTCAGGAAAGAAGGTGGCCATTGTGGGGGGCAGTGGTTCTGGGTGAGTTACACAATTTGAAACTATATAAGAGATATAATGTATCATTAATCAATAATTATCATCCAATCCCCTTATTTCGTTTTGTCACATATTAAAAGTTTTGCTTTATTATAACAAAATTCCATTGTATCAAGAATGTGAAAAAGTTTTCGTTTCCAGTCTGTGACTTTTTAATGCCTGGAAGGATTCAGTCAAACTTGAATACCCATGCTCGTCTGTCAAAGGTCAAAGTCACATTTCAAGAGCAGAAGTCAAATATTTTTGTTTCCGCTCCATAACTTCTAAACACCTAGCAGGAGTTAAATATTACTTCAGATAATTACTCCCCATGATCAGATGATGTGTCGCGTACAACACCTATCCTTGTCTGTCAATTTTCAAGGTCACAATTCGAGGTCAAAGGTCAAGGATTTTTTGGTTCCGATCCATAACTTCTAAATGTCTGACACAGTTTTAATATTACTTCAGATTTTTATTCCCAATGACCAGGTGATGTGTCGTGTACATCACACATGCTTCAATGTGCTTCCAAGATATTTCAGGAATTAACTAGGGCTAATTGTTTTAATCCTGCAAAGGAACACAAACAATTATCATTCTGACCTTGAACCATAAATATTTTCTTAAGAAATATTATTAAATATGTAATATTTTCAAATAAGCCATACTTTTAATCAAATAAATTAACTTATTAGCCTTCCTTGCTCCTAGGTTACTTATTATTGTTCTTTCATGAATATGAGATATTGTATGGTGTAATTTCTATGTTTATTGTGTATGTGGATTAAAATCAACAGAGAACATGCAGTACGTTTGGTGGCTTATTTAATACTACCTCGTATGAACAGTGGCGAGTGTGCAGCAGTTTATAGAGAGCACGGCTATGATACGCATGGAAGAATAGAACTAATCAGTTGAGCATGATAAATACATAACAACTTTCACAATTTTTCCTACCTGACAGGAAGTCCACCATTGTGAGATTGTTGTTCCGCTTCTATGATCCTCTGTCTGGGAACATTCTCATTAACAACCAGAATATTAAAAGCGTCAACTTGGACAGTGTAAGGAAAGCTATCGGCGTTGTGCCACAGGTATTATATGCTTGTTGTTCATGGTTGCATTCATACCAAATATATATATATATATATATAAAAGTTACAAAGGTTGTGTTTTTTTTCATAGTGCTTAAATAGGGTTTCAAATACTCCATAATTTACATAATGTATTATGTTAATATATTTACAGAAACATGCTTAATATTGGGCCAGGCTCAGTTATTTGTTAATGTTGTTTTGACGTATACATGTATACAATGAAACTATTTTTACCATCAATATCGGAATGAGCATTTCATAATAATTGGTTTGAAAATATCACAAATATATCCAGAAGTTTCTGCTTCAGCAATTAATAAAATGGTTAATCTAGCACTAAGTTATCTCTGTGCAATTATTAGAAGTCTAACAATGCATGCTTGTGTATGATAATTTGACTGTGAAGTGTGCCATGTGTAAAAAATAAGGTTTTAACTGAGGTTTCCACTCGGAGCCTTCAGAATATTATATGCTTATAGACATATTCTTACACCAACTGTCACAGAACATGAAGAAAACTAATTGCAATCAGGAGCTTGTGAGATTGATCCCCTACTTGGGGAGCGTTTGAATGATCTTTCTCAAAAGAGACCATGAACTGGTTCTACTCAGGGAACAGACTTCAAAGTGTCTCAATAAGCCTAAGGCTTTCAACACAGTTTAGCTTATATAAATAGGTTTCAACTAAACTAAGATCACATGTCTGGTTCATTGTATATTTGTATTTATTTTTCAGGACTGTGTGCTGTTCCACGACTCAGTCTATAACAACATCCACTATGGCGACCTCCAGAAGACTGCAGAAGACGTTATCAGAGCGGCCAAAATGGCAGAAATGCACGACACTATAATCCATCGATTTCCACAGCAGTATGAGACTCAAGTTGGGGAGAGAGGATTAAAACTGTCAGGTCTGGTATTGCAATTATACAATCTGGGCATTTCTCAAATTTCTAAAATTTCATTTTACTCAATGCTTCTGTGAAGTAAAGTTTCACTTTACCAAATGCTTCTGTGAAGTAGAGTTACATTTTACCCAATGCTTCTGTAAAGTAAAGTTCCATTTTAACCAATGCTTCTGTAAAAAGTAGTCCCATTTTACTTAATGTTTCTGTGAAGTAGTTTCACTTTACCTAATGCGTCTGTGAAGTTAAGTTTTATTTTACCCAGTGCATCTGTGAAGTTAAGTTTCACTTAACCCAATTCTTCTGTGAAATTAAGTTTCATTTTACCCAATGCTTCTGTGAAGTTAAGTTTCACTTTACCTAATGCTTCTGTGAAGTAAAGTTTCACTTTACCCAATGCTTCTGTGAAGTAAAGTTTACTTTACCCAATGCTTCTGTGAAGTTAAGTTTAATTTTACCCAATGCTTCTGTGAAGTAAAGTTTCATTTACCCAATGCTTCTGTGAAGTTAAGTTTAATTTTACCCAATGCTTCTGTGAAGTAAACTTTTACTTTACCCAATGCTTCTGTGAAGTTAAGTTTAATTTTACCCAATGCTTCTGTGAAGTAAAGTTTCATTTTACCCAATGCTCCTGTGAAGTTAAGTTTCACTTTACCCATTGCTTCTGTGAAGTAAAGTTTCATTTTACCCATTGCTTCTGTGAAGTAAAGTTTTATTTTACCTAATGCTTCTGTGAAGTAAAGTTTCATTTTACCTAATGTTTCTGTGAAGTAAAGTTTCATTTTGCCTAATGCTTCTGTTAAGTAAAGTTTCATTTTACTTATTGCTTCTGTGAAGTTAATTTTGGTTTTACCCAATGCTTCTGTGAAGTAAAGTTTCATTTTACTATATTGCTCCTGTGAAGTTAAGTTTAATTTTACCAAATGCTTCTGTGAAGTAAAGTTTCACTGTACACAATGCTTCTTTGACGTAGTTTCATTTTACCAAATGTTTCTGTGAAGTAGTTTCATTTTACCAAATGTTTCTGTGAAGTAGTTTCATTTTGCCCAATGCTGCTCTTAAGTAGATTTATTTTACCCCATATTTTTCTGCAGTATTAAAGGCCCTATGTAATATGGAATTACAGTCTTACTTTTGGTTGAAAAAACATAAATGCATGCTTATTGGTTGTTTTAGTGTTAAAATAATGGCAAATCCTGAAGTTTAAAAAAAATTCTTAAACACATTTACATATTACAATAACTAACAGGACTAACCAACTTTTATTTGATATCATATAATCCCTGGAACTATCAGCCAACGTTCTGGTGCTATTGTTACTTATGATACGGTGTAGAGAAGATTTTGTCTTGCAATTATTAATGGATATTGTTTATATCTACATCTATGTCTCTTAAAGGTGGTGAAAAACAGAGAGTAGCCATTGCCCGTGCCATAATGAAAGATCCGCCCATATTTGTGTATGATGAAGCCACCTCCTCATTGGATACAATAACTGAACAGGTTAGCACTTTGAAATATGTTAAATGGGTCAAAATTAGTTCCGATTATTAAAGAACTACTTTTAAATATTTTATATTGTTATTTGTGAATATAAACTGTTTTAATATGACCATTAGACTTTTGCACTCTCAGCACTTACAAATGGGGCTTACTCATGGAAAGCTTCACCACGACCTTAGGCTAAAGTCGATAAATTATTTGCTCTCTAAATTGTGTGTGTGATCAAAATGTGTTCTGACAAAATAGATATTAGTTTAGTTAACATAGATTTGGCTAACAGACAACATTAAACAAAAACAAAACGGGAGTGTGGATGTTTACAGGTAAAGGAGTGAGAGAATAAGGTGTAATAAAACTGAATTAAACATTTAATAAGTAAAAGTACTTCAATTTTGAGGCAATACCTCATGTAGATCTACCAGTTTAGATGTGACATTTCCAATAATATAGAAGATGACGATCAGTACAGTTTTCCATGTCATTATAAAACTGGAAGAGTTTCTCGTGTTTTTTTTTCAGAACATATTACATGCCCTTCACAGTGTTACCAGAGACAGAACTACTCTTGTGATAGCCCATCGTCTTTCGACAGTTGTTGATGCAGACGAGATCATCGTTTTAGACCATGGGACCGTAGCCGAACGAGGGAGCCATTTTGAACTCATGATGAAACCGGGCAGCTTGTACCGACATTTATGGGAAAAACAGAGTTATGTAAATGAAGAAAAAAAAGACATTGTGGTGGATATTAAATAATGAGTTTAAGAAAGTAGTGAAAATTTGTATTTCCTTGATCATCATTGTTATAAATGTTAGATCCAAAAACCTGAAGTTTCATTTATTATAGTTTGGCTGTTCCGCTGGCTGTATGTTTGTAAACTTTTCTGACCAAAGCTTCCAGTGGTACTGGTATTTGATTTCCATGATGATAATTTGGTGTAAAAGGTACATAACAGTATTTTTGCATTAACCTTGTATGATTTTTATAATGAAACACGTTTTTGTATTTCTTTAAATTCTCAGCAATCTAACTTACATGTAGATACTATTTAGTGCTTTGTAATAATGCGTCTCTAGCTTTATTTAGTAAAACTCGGATTAACGGTGTGTTGTTGTTACAAAATTTATTTAAAGGTAGCATGCATTCCGGTAAGATGTGTTCCGGATGTATTCCGGTAAGTTCGTAGCCTCCTACTAGTTCGTGGATAATGCTCTGACGTTATTTTCGATACAATGACGCAACGTCTTGTGTCCTAATTTTTCGCAAATGTTGGCCCGAAGAATTTACTAACTTATCACAGCAATTACATGCCTAAATTTTAAGTTTAAATGATAAATAACAACATTATTTTAGTTTATTGCATTTATGATACACTGTTTTCAACGTTTTCATTTTTATAAATAGGTGGTAACATTGATTCGGTTTTTAACATTCCATTATGTTTTGAGCAGCATAAAAACAAGTTCATCACTAGATATGTAAACATAAAATCAATGACGCGGTCTTGCCATATGACGTCATCGAAAATTACCCACGAACTTGAAGGAATTAGAGGAAATTAAAGGCGTTGTTAGGTCACGTTTATTTTTCAATGAGATAACATATTTCTCATTATGTGGTCACTGTTTTGATACATGAAATAGTAAGTAAAGAAGCCATTTAAATGTTAATGTGTTGATTACATTTGTCAGTTGCATATTATACGCGTGCGCGGACTCGAATGCATAACATCCACAAACTTACAGGTGTAGGGGCTACCTGTTCACAGATTGACGAATTGATAATTTTCGAACTTCTTGTCACTGATTCCAAAAATAAAAGTATAGTGTATATGAATGAGCAAAATAACACAACTGACACAGAAATATACTGTAAATACCATTTCATTAATGAGTAATAATCAGTTGAAATGGATAAAATTATAAAGCGTTTGTAACACGAAACAATGGAATAAGTTGGAGTGTTTGTTGTTTTCGTTGAAATTGTTGAAAACACGCAAATCATTTACATAAAGTAAAAAATACACTGACAAGAATATACATTGAAATGGTCGAGAGGTTAGCGACTGAGACTTTCCAGGAGGATTGAGGTTCAAACGCCAGTGGGAGCAACATTTATTTTTTGCTATTATTTTTTTCATGCTTTTCTTGTTATAGTTCTTGAGCTCTTTAGTTCAGATGCCAATTTAAAGACGTTTAATGGCATATTTTAAACAAAAGAGAAGAAAGATCTGTGAAAAAGTCCATTTAAACTGTACCATAGTTTTCTAATGAGTAATATAATTGCATACTATATATGTACAAGTATATAAGAGTTAACAGTTGCTTCACGTTTTACATAGAACTGAACTACGGGTGGATAGATACATGTTACATCTTTAGAGAAGTTAACATTAATGGGCTTCTGAAAGGGAAATTCAGCCTCAACTGTCTCGATACACATCGAACCCTGTGATAACCATCAAGGTTGACTCATTTACACTAGTATAATAGATATATTTATGAGTGAATACTTAGACCGTACATTGATTTTATGTATGTAATACATTAAAATAAATAAACATGAAAGGTGTTTTTATGCCCCCGGCATCTTGATGCGGGAGGCATGTAGTGTCCGTCCTTCCGTCCGTGACAAGGTTAAGTAGATTTTGCCGTTTCGTCTAGCACCAACACCACTTACTACAACACTTGGATACTTACACAGTTGTTGCTTTTAACCATTCCCTATCCACCCATATCACCCAACCTCACTTTGACATTGACCTTGACCTAATTTGGACTTATAATAATTAAAAAGTGCAATTTCTTGGTTAACTAGATTTTACCGTTTCGTCTAGCACCAACACCACTTACTACAACACTTGGATATTTACACAGTTGTTACTTATGACAGTTCGCAATCCACCCACATCAACCAACACTTCGACCTTGACCTTGACCTAATTTGCACTTAGAATAATTCAAATGGGCTGTTTCTTGGTTAACTAGATTTTACCATTTCGTCTAGCACCAACACCGCTTGCTGCAACACTTGGATACTTACACAGTTGTTGCTTATGACCATTCCCTATCCACCCATATCACCCAGCCTCAGTTTGACATTGACCTTGACCTAATTTGGACTTATAATAATTCAAAAGTGCCATTTCTTGGTTAACTAGATTTTACCGTTTAGTCTAGCACCAACACCACTTACTACAACACTTGGATATTTACACAGTTGTTACTTATGACAGTTCGCAATCCACCCATATCACCCAACACTTCGACCTTGACCTTGACCTACACTTCGACCTTGACCTTGTCCTAATTTGCACTTAGAATAATTCAAATGGGCTGTTTCTTGGTTAACTAGATTTTACCATTTCGTCTAGCACCAAAACCGCTTGCTACAACACTTGGATACTTACACAGTTGTTGCTTATGACCATCCCCAGTCCACCCATATCACCCAAACTCACTTTGACCTTGACCTAATTTGGACTAAGAAATGGGCTACCCAGCACAACTGGGGGCATGTGTGTTTCTCAAACACAGAATCTTGTTGTTCTTAACTTTTGCTTTTGAACAAACCACATGATTCTGGAACGTACTGTTTTCTTCTACAGCTGAAGACGTTTTGAAAAACGTGTTGTGATTTTGTCTTTTATCAGTTATATACTTGTCTATCCATATGAAACATTTTCGACAAAAATAGTTACACAAGGATATCAGTAAAATTGATGGATGCTCCCTAATGCGCTTTGTCAAGCAATATAAATGCAATGAGAAGGGCAAAGATATATTACAAGAATATCGGTAGAACCGATAGATGCGCCCCGATGCCGCTTTGCCCTCTAAGTGAGGCCTTGACCTGAAACCTTAGAACGTGATTCATACGGAGACATGTTGTCATGTTGAGGATAACATTCGTGTTAAGTCATAAAATCAATTCAAGAAGTTAAAAGTCCGGACAACCAAAAGGCCAATTTCGACTTTTGACCCTTCAGTATGAAATTGACCTTTGACCTACAAATCTAATTCATGCTCGTAACAAGCCGTCCCATTTAGGCAAACATTTGTGCCATTTAACTTGCTCAGTCGATGACCATGTTATTGTCTGGACAAGCAAAAAACTTATTTTGACCTTTGACCTCTAAGTGTGACCTTGACCTTTGCCATATGGATCTGGTTTACATGCAATTTATGTTGTCTCATTGAGATTAACATTTGTGCCAAGTAGTTACAAAATCCATGGCAAGCTAAATCACAGACATGCAAAGTGTCAACTTTGCCCTTTGACCTCTAGATGTGACCTTGACCGTTGACCTAGGGACCTGATTCATGAGCGGTACACATCAGCTCATTGCAGCAAACATTTGTGCCAAGTAATTCTAATATCCCTCCATCTATGGCCAAGTTATGGTGTGTACAAGCAAAATAAGCAAATGAATAATCAAAGGGCAATTACTCCCTGAAAAATCATCAAACTGGAACAACCTGACAATATGCGCATGTCCCCTTTGTAGGAATGCTGCATATAAAGTTTCCATGAATTCGAGTTTTTAGTTCCTGAGACCTCACGCGGAAACGAAAATATTCCATTAAAATGTATTATTTTTAATATAAAAAGGGAAATAACTCCCTTTAAAAATCATCAGACCTTAACAACCTGACAGTATACACATGTAGGGAAGCTGCATATAAAGTTTGAAAAATCATCGGCCCGGAACGACCTGGCAATATGCGCATGTCCACCCTATAGGGATGTTGCATATAAAGTTTCATCAAATTCGGGTCATAAGCTCCTGAGATCTCGCGCGGAAACGAGGTACCGGAAGGACGAAAAGACGGCAGTGCTTACGAAATGATACTTAAGTGGCTCCCTTACGAAAAAAAGATAGTCAAGTGTCCTAAAATAGCCACCTAAAAGCATTTTTAAGCCACATAAAAGACTAACCCTAACCCTAATCAACTAAATTGTCCGTAAACAAAAACCATTTAACTACTCTCCCGTTAGTGCGGACAGACTGATATGGAGTATGATGGATTAATTCATCGGGAAAATTCGTTTCACTCCCGGACAAACTGAATTGCAGTGAAATTAGAATTCGGACGGACGGACAAAGCCGCGACTATATGCTCCCCCCGTTCGGGGAGCATAAAAATGACTAAAAATCAATAGAAATGCAGGACCAATTCTGACACGAAAACTGTTTAATTGACATCTGACCAGCAGTTGCTGAGAAATAGACCAGAAAATAATTGTGCGATATGAACTAATTTAATAAATCTTCAAAGTCCCACAACGTCGAGAAATAATTTCAGAAATATTCAAAGTCACATAACTTCGAGAAAAATCATTGAAGTGGAACATCCTGGTATTATGCTCACCTCCTTGTTACTGAAGCTTCCCATAAAGTTTCATTGAAATCTGGCCTGTAGTTGCTGTGAACATTAATTGCGCACTATATACTATATTTCAGAAATTTTCAAAGTCCCTCTACTTTAAGAAAAATAATGGAAGTGGATCATCCTGCTACTTTGCAAACCTCTTGGCAATGTAGCTTTCTATAAAAGTTTATTGAAATCTGGCCAGTAGTTGCTGAGAAATAGTCCGGACAAGAATTTATGCAATATATACTAATTTTAGAAATTTTCAAAGTCCCATAACTCCGAGAAACATAATTGAAGCGGAACGTCCTGGTAATATGCAAACCGACTATTGGTAATGAAGCTTCCTATAATGTTTTGTTGAATTCCAGCCAGTAGTTACTGGGAAATAGCCCGGACAAGAATTATGCACTATATACTGATTTCAGAAATCGTCACAAAGTCCCATAACTCTGAGAAAAATCATTAAAACGGAACGTCCTGGTAGTATGCACACCTCCTATTGGTAATGAAGCTTCCCATAAAGTTTTGATGAATCCCAGCCAGTAGTTGCTGAGAAATAGCCAGGACAAGTTAGTCAAGAATTGTGCACTATATACAGATTTCAGAAATCTTTAAAGTCTCATAACTATGAAAAATCATTGAAGCGGAACGTCCTGGTAGTATGCACACCTCCTCTTTGTTATGAAGCTTCCCATAAAGTTTCGTTGAATTCCGGCCAGTAGTTGCTGAGAAATAGCCCGGACAAAAAAGTGGGACGGACTGACAGGACGGTTGGACAAAGTGATGACTATATGCTCCCCCGAAATTTTTGGGGAGCATAAAAAAGAAAGGTTTGGTCATTGTAAAGGGGTATAATTATGTTTTGTCAACTTGTAGTTTCCACTCAATAACTTAAGAAAGAAGTGACACATCGTCCTTAATCATAGGCTTTCTACGGGCATTGAATGCACTGCAACTGTTTGTTGTAGAAATACTTAGAACAATTCCACAGATTTTATTTTTTAGTTTAAAAAAATGAATTTAAATTGAGTGACATTTATTGAAAGATATGGTGAAGATCCTGTCTAAATGGAACTCTGTCTGGAGTTAGGTATGTAACAAATTGGGAATAAATCGTGGACTTTTCTTAAGATGACACGCGTTAAGCGGTACTGTAAACAAATCAATTCAAACGTATTACTACTCATTTATATATTGCACGTACTACATCCAAACAATGGCACTCATATCTATGAAATTGATTCGCCAAAATGATTAATACTCATTGACATAGCGATAAGATGTAAGTCCAAGTGAAAAATCCCGATTGTAAAAATACGAGTAAATAGATTTTCTTGGTATTCCAGTTTTTCAAATAATGCCTAGGGTTACCATTAGTAGGTATTGCAAAATATTTCTACTGTCTTGATGTGAAATGGCCATGTTTCCCAGCACAATGTGCTAATAGTGTCTCACATCAGAACACACTTGTACCAGGTCACATTAACCATAAGTTGATATGGCAATATATTCAAAATGTCTTGATGTGAAATGGCCATGTTTCCAGACATAGGCATGTGCTTATAGTGTCTCACATCAGCAAACACTTGTACAAGGTCACATTAACCAAAAGTTTATATGGCAATATATTCCTACTGTCATGATGTGAAATGGCCATGTTTTCCAGCACAGGCATGTGCTTATGGTGTCTCACATCAGCACACACACTTGTACCAGGTCACATTAACCATAAGTTGACAAGGCAATATATTCCTTCTGGCTTGATATTATAATTAGCCATATTTCTCAGCACATGCATGTGCTTATGGTGTTTTCTAGCACAGGTATGTGCTAATAGTGTCTCACATCAGTACACAGATGTACCAGGTCACATTAACCATAAGTTGATATGGCAATATATTCCTTTTGTATTGATGTGAAATGGCCATGTTTCCCAGCACAGGCATGTGCTTATGGTGTCCCACATCAGCACACACTTGTACCAGGTTACATTAACCATAAGTTGACAAGGCAATATATTCCTTCTGGCTTGATAATATAATTAGCCATATTTCTCAGCACAAGCATGTGCTTATGGTGTTTTCTAGCACAGGTATGTGCTAATAGTGTCTCACATCAGTACACAGATGTTCCAGGTCACATTAACCATAAGTTGATATAGCAATATATTCCTTTTGTATTGATGTGAAATGGCCATGTTTCCCAGCACAGGCATGTGCTTATGGTGTCCCACATCAGCACACACTTGTACCAGGTCACATTAAGCATTAGTTGATATGACAATATATTCCTACTGTCTTGATGTGAAATGGCAATGTTTCCCAGCACAGGCATGTGCTTATAGTGTCTCACATCAGCAAACACTGGTACAAGGTCACATTAACCATTAGTTGATATGGCAATATATTCCTTCTGTATTGATGTTTTATAGCCATGTTTCCCAGCACAGGCATGTGCTTATGGTGTCTCACATCAGCACACACTTGTACCAGGTCACGTTAACCATAAGTTGATATGGCCATATATTCATTTTGTCTTCATGTGAAATGGCCATGTTTCCCAGCACAGGCATGTGCTGGTAGGGTCTCACATCGGCACACACTTTTACCAGGTCACATTTACCATTAGTTGATATGTCAATATATTCCTACAGTCATGATGTGAAATGGCCATGTTTCCCAGCACAGACATGTGCTAATAGTGTCTCACATCAGCACACACTTGTACCAGGTCACATGAACCATTAGTTGATATGGCAATATATTCCTTCTGTCATGATGTGAAATTGCCATGTTTCCCAGCACAGGCAACTGCTAATATTGTCTAACATCAGCACACACTTGTGCCAGGTCACATTAACCATTAGTTGATATGGCAATATATTTCTTCTGTATTGATGTGATATGGCCATGTTTCCCAGCACAGGCATGTGCTTATATTGTTTCACATCAGCACACACTTGTACCAGGTCACATTAACCATAAGTTGATACTATTGCAATATATTCCTTCTGTCTTGATGTGAAATGGCCATGTTTCCCAGCACATGCATGTGCTAATAGTGGCTCACATCAGCACACACTTGTACCAAGACACATTAACCATAAGTTGATATGACAATATATTCCTACTGTCTTGATGTGAAATGGCCATGTTTCCCAGCACAGGCATGTGCTAAAATTGTCTCACATCAGAACACACTTGTACCAAGACACATTATCCATTTGTTGATATGGCAATACATTCCTTCTGTCTTGATGTGAAATGGCCATGTTTCCCAGCACAGGCATGTGCTAATAGCGTCTCACATCAGCACAGACTTTCAGGTCACATTAACCATTGGTTGATATGGCAATATACTCCTGTCTTGATGTGAAGTGGCCATGTTTCCCAGCACAGGCATGTGCTAATAGTGTCTAAGTCAGGACACACTTGTGCCAGGTCCCATCAACCATTTGTTGATATGACAATATATTCCTTCGGTCTCGATATGAAATGGCCATGTTTCCCAGCACAGGCATGTGCTAATAGTGTCTCACATCAGCACACACTTGTACCAGGCCACATTAACCATAAGTTGATATGGCAATACATTCCTTATTTCTTGATGTGAAATGGAGATTTTTGTACAGGCATGTGCTAATAGTTGCTCACAGCAGCACATACTTGGTCCAGACTACATTTCAGATAAAGTACCTACCACTACCTCTTTGAATTTTAACAACTTAAAATAGGCATTAAACTTGTGAACATACGCGTGTGAACTTGTTATACGGTGTTCACAATGACACATGGTTTGACAATGTGAACTGTTACACATTTTTTCTCATATTTCAGCTAAAATTATAGTGTTATTCCTTTCTTTACATATTATAAGCAGTATAAATTGCACAACGCTATGTTAATTGCACATTCAATAAATATATATTTTTCTGAATATTACAAATAAGTTTGTGGTAACTATAGTGTTTTGTTTTTCAATGTTGTGTTAGTTCATACAAATTTAAATTCATTTTTGTGCATCTTAATTCTAAAGTACTTCAAGCTCTCTAGATTTGTTGAGAAATTAACAATAAGCTACATTCAACATTTGTCTGCTATAAAACATAGTAACTGGTGACTTAACTAAGTTCCTTGCACTTCAAATTATTTAATTGCCAGATGATTTCAGTCTAGGCAAAGAAGTAATATACCAGTACTGTTAGTATGCATAAATAGGTTTGCAGTATGGTAACATTATACTTTGCAATAATAAAATACTATTATAGGTTTTATTCACACCTGTTTGTCTTGGAATGAACAGATTGTATAGTTCTAGGTACAAGTATTTTACCATTATATACCATTTTTCTCATAGATTACATTGTGTATGTCTAAATATACTAATAATTAAAATTTTACATTTTTTGAATTTACATTGTTGTTTGTGCTAATTACTGAGCATCAGCAGTTCATAATGAAGAGCTTGAGTTGGTTTGAGTATTGAGCAATCATGTTGTTCACACATTTTTAACAGATTTGGTTTTCTCCATTGTTTCAATACCCACAAAAATTAAGGTGTATAGTTTTGTTTTTAATGTTTCAGAACATAATTACTTGCAATTAAACTTGCACAATATTTTTTGAAAGTGTTAAATTAAAATGTTGGGGTATATCTTAATCTTTATAAATTTAATAATTCAGATATTGTAAGTGTGCAATTCAAGTTACAAAAGTATTAATATTTTTAAAATGGTAAATGAAAACAAAGCTATAATTATATTGTTTATTTCAATTAATAATTGTATCAGGGTGTTCAGTAGACTGTACATTTCTAGGGTCATTGACCCTTTGACCCAAATTTTCAAGGGTCAAAATTCAATTTCGAAGAGTCAATTCAAATATTCACAAGTCACCTAAACAAAAACAGACAAACTCAAGGTTCACATTATACTAATAAATATCATAAATTACAAAATATTAGTAAAATAAACAATCAACCTGGTATGATAATAATATTAAAAATTAGCCTTTGTACGCTCGTGTTATGTGTTGTTGTTTCGTTTTTTTCATTCAATGTACTATTGTTTAGAAAGACCTAAAAAGGTAAGATTTTGCAATAATTAATCAATATGAATGAAAGACAAAACTAAATGCTGCTATTTTTTTTTGTTTTATCAACAAATATCCGAAAGTGTTGTCCAAAATTATTGAACAGTTGTAAATTTTCGGCCGATTTTGTGTAAGGGTTTCTGATGTTTTTAATCAGTATTGTTTTTAGATTAATATATTTTATGTGAAATATTGTTATTATTTAACCTTTTAAACATCATTTCATCTACATTTGATCATGTAAACATCAGAATTATCCAGGTTGACAGTACACAAATGCCGTAACAAAAGGTGTAACAAACTGAAGTTCACGGCTAAATGGGCATAATGAAAAATGTCTGTGTTTTCATTGGTGGAAGGGTCAAATAGATACACAGATACCTTCCAGGCATGGAAGCTCTTATCAGTAAATGCAAAACGGATTAAGATAAGGTAAGCCTACCGTGTTAATAACAGACAGTGTCTTGATTGGCTTCAGTTGTAAGGGAAGTGATGACGCAATCCAGACATTTACCAAGGGTCAATATGACTCTTTGGGTGATTTTACCATGCGTCAATTTCATGATTTCAATGAAAATCATGGTCAAAACGCGGGAGCTCGGGTCAAACGAACACCCTGTGTAAATACCTTAAATACAATTTTGCACTGAGATTCAGAGGTTTTAATAGACTTACATAGAACTTTTTTTTAAATGTTATATAAAAATAATGGATTAATACTATTTTGTATATACATAAAGTTTTCTCAAATGTTGTTACATACAGCTTTAACATTTTGATGTAAATATTGATATACAAATGAATACAAACATGTTATCTAAACTGTTAAATGAAACCATTTGTTGATATTTTTTGTATGACCTTAAATAATTTTTGTTGTATGTGCATATAATATTTAGTATTATTATACCTAGCTTTTATCTACAATGATAAATTCCCATTACTGGAGAAAGAGATATTTTGACTCAAAAACATTTCAACCTTTTTGACATGTGACCAAGCGAAAGTGACTGTCAGGTCATGTGACCGGGCTGACATTTTGAATGTCATATGAGGGCAAGTAACTGCATCAGTTTTTCAGCCGCATCATGAAAAGATTGCCTCCCTTGTCGTGACGTCATATAGTCGTGACATCACTATTTAGTGTGTAAACAAACGATTCTCGTCAATGTTAAATGTAAGAAAAATTGTTTTTCAAGTATTTCTGAAGATGAAAGAATATTTAGGCATTCTTCAATCTTGATGGGCAGAATTAAGCATGTGTTTACCCTATTTTACTCAGTTTTGTTTGGTATAATAAAATAAATCAGTTTATATGGCAGCGTGAGAGACATTGATTATTGATGTTGTTTACCCTCGAAACAGAATGTCACCACTAGGCATTCGCCTTGGGTGACACTCTGCCGACGGGTTGACAATATCAATATCACACATGCAGCCATATTATATTTATATAATGTTTCGCTAGTTTTTCAGTCTATAAGTCAAAGTAAAAAATAAAAATCACTAAATTCATGTGTGACATGAATACATGAGCAATACAAAATGCATACCCCTGAGTACCAGTGTGACTAGTAATTGTGTTCTGTTACAACTTCGAAGTACATCAGTTCTTTTTTTCCAATAAAAAGTCAAAACAAAGTGTGCAATAGGATAATAAAAAGAAAATTATATACAGTAAGACCAGTTGATGGCTAAAACATGAAGATAAAATAAGTCAACAGTGGAATATACATGTATATATATTTGTGTTTGCTTCCTAACTTTCAGGTGTATGAATTATATACTGACATGTTTCAGAGTTATTAAAAGTTGACAATATATTATTATAAGGTATGTGATGTCCAATGTAAATATCACATTATGCTATAGCATAAACATTAGGTGCAGTTTGTTTTGCTTGCATATGGCTGTTAATACTGCATTATGATGTACATGTCGTTGTTTCCAATATTTCAGTGGTATAGACTACGTCAAGATGTCGGTTGTTTGTAATCATCAGGATCAGATTGTTTTCCATGCATATGGCTAATAAAGTTGCATGACAAGATATATGAGACGCGTCGTGAGAAAACCGGGCTTAATGCATGTGCGTAAAGTGTCGTCCCAGATTAGTAAGTGCAATCCGCTTTTATGGTATTTTCTGTTTAAAGGAAGTCTCTTCTAAACAAAAATCCACTGTAGGCGGAAAGTGTCGTCCCTGATTAACCTGTGCGGACTGCACAGGCTGATCGGGGATGACACTTTACGCACATGCAATAAGACCTGATTTACCTCGACACGCCTCATATGTCTTTGTTTCGTACATTTCAGTGGTATAGACTATGTCCTCAGGTCGGTGGTGTTGAACGTGGTTCCCACAGTTCTCGAGGTGCTCATGGTTACTGGCGTCCTGGTAGGCCTCGCTGTTTCTGTGCCATCACACTGTAAAATAATTTTATTTGATTGGATGTCTAAATGTATACATTCTTGAAAAACTGCTAATGCGCTTGGTCTTTAATTTGGCCATTTTTCATTTTTGTGTATGTATTTTCTAATAATCATGCAAAAAGAAAATTACAGCCGGGTGTTAAAGTTGCATTCAGTTTGGATCACAAAATAGGCGAAAAATTCGACCTCCGCGAAATAAAATGATTTTAGAGTACTTTCAGTCTGTTTTAATTAGAAATTAAATAGATTTTACTTGACTTTATCACCAATAAATTTACTATGATCTACTTTTAGCTGTCTCATACTACAGAAACATTTTCTACGTTAGTTTTCTTATTCCTTCTATTTGTCTTATTGTATTTGTATGACAGTATCTGAAGATACAAAAACAGGTATGTTTAAATTAAATTATATACCATTCCAGTGAAAGTAAATCCTTACTCATTTGGTATTTCAGTGCGGCCCGGAGTTTGCAGGTGTAACGATTGGCTGCATAACAACCTACACGATATTTACCTTGCTGATCACACAGTGGAGGTGTGTAGTTTCATCCATACATATTATGGGTAGCATTTGTGATTGTGCACTTCTGTGAATATTTCTTTGCGACAAATGTGATAACAGTATTTTAGGGGTATATAATTATCGACCACCATGCTCGGCATTCTAGGCGGAACATTATTTTAACGTACAGATAAGTCCCGATAAATTTATCACGATTCCATGCGCTCCGTTACAATAGGATACAATTGTGGTCGCGATGTCTTGCACGATCATGATCTATGGAGATCACGATTTGAGCTACGACTTCGCCCGAATGATATAACTACAGCCAGACTGACTATTGACTTCATTGTTTCTTGAGATCGCAACACATCTTAACAGAGCTTGGTGTTTTTTCTCGTCTATTATCGGTCCTGATCACCACGATTTGGATGAACGATTAGATACGAAATTCGCGCTTTGTTACGATGCAATAAGATCTGATACGATGATCCCAAGGGACAATTGATCGCAGTTGGTCGTGTTAATCATAAATAAGATCTGATAGGATCATCACGATTGGTCCACGATTTAGACCACGATTTCGTGGCGCAAATCGTGATAGTGGGAACCTAGCATTAGGGGATTTATTGAGGGATTTAAATTAAAAAATCATGTGGGTGCTGAGTAGAAGTGTTGAGATGAAGTACTATAACTCTGTTATCAAATTCTTACAGAGTTACTGCTCTTTGTATTATTTACATATATATAACTACATGCATATTCAAGAATCTGTGGTGCAATATCAAGAAAATATTGGTGTGATATACCCAGTATAAATTTAACTTATATCTGCCAGTTCTGTAGCTGTGAAAAAGCTTTAACCCTACTCATGGATTGTTCAATAATTGAGGTTCCATGGATGTGTTGTAAATATTATGGATATCTCTGTATATGTAGAACATTCTCGTTATAATGACAAATATTAAATGCAGTCAATGAAAATTACTTAAAAAGCTTGTCATATTGGCATTCCTTACTGCTGAAGTTGATTGCTGAACTTGGAATAATTATATTATCCTCATCTTTCAATGTATAGCTACAGTAAGTGTGAATTCGAAATTGTTAGATATCTTCCTGTACAAAACGAAGATTCAAGTGCATATGAACCAGGATTAATTAGATTATCGTCAACTCTAGAGCTACAAAAGTAGTAGTTGTGTGAATTTGAAAAATCATTTTTGTTTAGAATTTATAGTTGTGTAAATTCAAAATAATTATCTTTGTTGTTACAAATCTTGTCTCCTATACAGGACAAAGATCCGAGTGCAGATGAACCAGGCTGAAGGGGAGGCAGGCAACAAGGCCATAGACTCACTCATCATCTGCGAGACAGTAAAGGTACGCTTCCAAAACATGCATGTGTTGTACGATTTAATGGTTTTAAAAAGTGTTTAAAAGCGTAAAGCTTTAAAATCTGCAATGTTTTTGTTAACAGTTCAGATGTATAAAGAGTCTGAGAATGTTCGTTGTTTTGTACCCTATTTCCAATTACATAATTACAGATATGTTTCCCAGTAACTTCACACAAGTTCCAATGTGTTGTTTTGAACTGAACTATTTGTCACAGCGAAATAGCAGATTCAGCCCTTTCCTCCATATGGCTAAAAACATTCTTTACGGCTGTTCCTGGAAAAAAAAAAGGTGAATTGGGGGGGGGGGGGGGGGCCGAATGCCAGTCCTAAAATGGGGTACCACCAATACAACTTTTTTTTTTCTCAAGTCGTTGATAATCCGTTTTATCCTCTCTATCAGCCCCCACCCACCAAATTTTAATACATCGGCGTTCCACCCTGTCATCACCTTTACTCCTGGAACAGCCCTTAGATAAATTTATTGTATTATGTTAAAACCCTACTCATGTTAGATTTTTTATATTTTTTTAAACATTGAAACCAAACAGGTTTTTCTTTACCCAAATAAATGTTCAAATTCGTAATCATTGGCTAATTGGGCCAGTGAGTCTTGAGTTTAAATATAGATGTTGTATTTGCCTTGTCCAATTACACAGGCTTTTCTTTCTTATTACCATATTCCAATCATTGTTTTATCTTTAATTTCAGTATTTCAATAACGAGAAGTACGAGGCAGAACGGTACGACAAAATTCTCAGTGTATATGAGGAGAAGTCAGTGAAAACTTTAACCAGTCTGGCCCTGCTGAACTGGGGTCAGAACTTCATCTTCAGTGTCGGACTGACAGCCATCATGATCCTTGCCAGCCAGGGCATCATGGCAGGTAAAAACGTTATAGAGTATTAAATCTGTTTTCGGACACGTACAATTTTTTTAGCCTCTGAATATTTGTGGTCACAAAAAATAATTGTTCGAAAATTTGTCCGAAAAAATCGCATCTGTAATATTGTAATAAAAATCTAATAAGGGGCTTGCTCATAAGTATTGTTATCTGCGAATATGGTTTGCGTTTATTGCTAAAGGCTGTACTTTATTAGATTGGCGTATGTCGTTTGGCGGGCGCGCGTAGCACTTTTAGTTTCCGCTGTCTAACTCAAGTACGGATTGAGCTGTTGTAATGAAACTTCATACAAAGATACCTTATAGCGTGATCTCGCTTGGGATTGCATCTGGGGTGGGTGGGGTCAAGGTCAAAGTTACTGTTACTAAAAATAGAAACACCTTTTGTGCTCAATAAATTGAAAACGCATTGAGGTATTTTAATGAAACTCCATACATAGATAACTTATATAGAGACCTCGCTTGGGATTGCGTATGTGGAGGGTGGGGTCAAGGTCACTGTTACTAAAAATAGAAAACGGTTTCCGCTCAATAACTTGAAGACATTGAGATATTTGAATGAAACTTCATATGTAGTTACCTTATATCTAGACCTCGCTTGGGATTGTGTATGGGTTGGTGGGGTCAAGGTCAAGGTCACCATAACTAAACATTTTATTTTTGTGCTTACTTTTATGCATTTCGTTCGAAAAATTTGGTTTTCGTGGAATTTCCACTTTTCTTGTTCGTTACATGAGGCTGTGCATTGAAGCCATTGTACAACTTGCTAATGGGCATTCAAAGTAGGGCTGCACATGATTACATTGATAAACAAGTTGGAAAAACCTGTGAAAACCATCATCGCCCCCTGTGAAATCTTTAATGACAATAGATGTTTATTGCCAATAAGTATCCAATCAAAAACCTAGATCGTAGTTCATTTCCTTTTCTGACAGGAACCATAGTGACTCAAAAAATATTTATTTTACCTAATTGGCCAAAAAAAATCCAGTGTCCGAAACCAAAATTTAATATGGTAATGTACAAGATTGTTTGATGCAATAGGTGTAATTTTATGCAACTCAAGGACACTTTCAGTTCCCAGTGAATGGGGAAGAAACATTGTAGCTGTTTTAATTCAGTTGTTATGCAATTTGTATTATATTGGTTGAAATCAAATGCCTGCTCGAAAATGTTTTTAATTGGGGAAACTAAGGTTTACTAGTGATCGAGAATTCATCCTAAGGAATGCAGAAAACAGTCTCTGCAGTGATATTCTTTTTCAGTCAATAACTATAATTGCTTCCTTAGGTACAATGACGGTCGGGGATCTAGTCATGGTGAACAGCCTGCTGTTCCAGCTCTCAATTCCCCTCAATTTCATTGGGTCGCTGTATAGGGAAGTTCGCCAGAGCTTGATCGACATGTCCACCATGTTTGACCTTCTGAAGATTAAACCAAATATTGTGGTATGCATGCAAACATATTTTACATTACCTTACTACTGATAGTCCGAAATATACCTGACTGACTGGTTATATTCCAGTTGGTCTTGTGGTATGTTTAGTTTCTGTAACATGTATCCAGGTTAGCTTACAATGCAATAGCATTATATCAGATACAATAAGAAAAATACATACAGTACATCCTGTTTAATTAATTTTTCTTGCAAAATCAGATTCTTTTTATGTCCTGTAATTGTAAATCCAGTCCTGTGAATATGACACATGCAGCTATATGACGGAATGTCCAGTAGTCCCGAAACAAATTATGGAATGTCCGTTACTGTCCTCCTGACTAGTCCAGTATTTACAATGCCTTTAACACTTTCATCTAACACAATGCCTTTAACACTCCCATCTAACACAGAATTAAGTTCTGCAATTAACACATCGTTTAGCAAAGAATTTAGTGCTGCATTTAATACTCCCATTTTACACAGGATTTAGTACTGCATTTAATACTCCCATTTAACACAGGATTTAGTGCTGCATTTAACACTCCCATTTAACACAGGATTTAGTACTGCATTTAACACTCCCATTTGACACAGTATTTTGTACTGCATTTAATACTCCCATTTTACACAGAATTTAGTGCTGCATTTAATACTCCCATTTAACACAGGATTTAGTACTGCATTTAACACTCTCATTTAACACAGGATTTAGTACTGCATTTAACACTCCCATTTGACACAGTATTTAGTACTGCATTTAACACAGGATTTAGGACTGCATTTAACATCCCCATTTAACACAGGATTTTAGTACTGCATTTAACACTCCCATTTAACACAGGAGTAAGTACTGCATTTAACACTGCATTTACCCGTAATGATGCGTTTTCTCTTAAGATAAACGCCTGTTGCCCCGAGACTTAACATTGCACCTAACCAGTCAACCATTTAACAACTGAATTATTACTGCACTTTACACTGCATTTAGTTGAAACCTTTTTATTTTTGTATTGTGTTGTAAGCCAGAGGCTTATTGAGACACGTGGAGTCTGTTACCTGGGTAGAACCAGTACTTGGTGTCTTTTGAGAAAGATCATTTGAACGCTCCCCAAGTACGGATCAAACTCACGACCTGATTGCAAGGTGGACACCATATCCATTACACCACAGCGACTGCATTTAATGATGCGTTTGCTCTTCAGATCAAGCCTGATGCCCCGAGTCTCGAGATTGCATCAGACCAGTCCACCGTTTTGTTCGACAATGTCAGTTTTGAGTATGTGAAGGGACAGAAGATCCTGGACGGTCTCTCGTTCTCCGTCCCCTCAGGAAAGAAGGTGGCCATTGTTGGGGGCAGTGGTTCTGGGTGAGTTACACAATTTTTGAAACTATATAAGAGATATAATGTATCATTAATCAATAATTATCATCCAATCCCCTTATTTCGTTTTGTCACATATTAAAAGTTTTGCTTTATTATAACAAAATTCCATTGCATCAAGAATGTGAAAAAGTTTTCGTTTCCAGTCGGTAACTTTTTAATGCCTGGAAGGATTCAGTCAAACTTGAATACCCATGCTCGTCTGTCAAAGGTCAAAGTCACATTTCAAGAGCAGAAGTCAAATATTTTTGTTTCCGCTCCATAACTTCTAAACACCTAGCAGGAGTTAAATATTACTTCAGATAATTACTCCCCATGATCAGATGATGTGTCGCGTACAACACCTATCCTTGTCTGTCAATTTTCAAGGTCACAATTCGAGCTCAAAGGTCAAGGATTTTTTTGTTTCCTATCCATAACTTCTAAATGTCTGACACAGTTTTAATATTACTTCAGATTTTTATTCCCAATGACCAGGTGATGTGTCGTGTACATCACACATGCTTCAATGTGCTTCCAAGATATTTCAGGAATTAACTAGGGCTAATTGTTTTGATCCTGCAAAGGAACACAAACAATTATCATTCTGACCTTGAACCATAAATATTTTCTTAAGAAATATTATTAAATATGTAATATTTTCAAATAAGCCATACTTTTAATCAAATAAATTAACTTATTAGCCTTCCTTGCTCCTAGGTTACTTATTATTGTTCTTTCATGAATATGAGATATTGTATGGTGTAATTTCTATCTTTATTGTGTATGTGGATTAAAATCAACAGAGAACATGCAGTACGTTTGGTGGGTTATTTAATACTACCTCGTATGAACAGTGGCGAGTGTGCAGCAGTTTATAGAGAGCGTGGCTATGATACGCATGGAAGAATAGTAACTAATCAGTTGAGCATGATAAATACATGACAACTTTCACAATTTTTCCTACCTGACAGGAAGTCCACCATTGTGAGATTGTTGTCCCGCTTCTATGATCCTCTGTCTGGGAACATTCTCATTAACAACCAGAATATTAAAAGCGTCAACTTGGCAGTGTAAGGAAAGCTATCGGCGTTGTGCCACAGGTATTATATGCTTGTTGTTCATGGTTGCATTCATACCAATATATATATATATATATATATATATATATATATATATATATATAAAAGTTACAAAGGTTGTGTTTTTTTTCATAGTGCTTAAATAGGGTTTCAAATACTCCATAATTTACATAATGTATTATGTTAATATATTTACAGAAACATGCTTAATATTGGGCCAGGCTCAGTTGTTATTTGTTAATGTTGTTTTTACGTTTACATGTATACAGTGAAACTATTTTTACCATCAATATCGGAATGAGCATTTCATAACAATTGGTTTGAAAATATCTCAAATATATCCAGAAATTTCTGCTTCAGCAATTAATAAAATGGTTAATCTAGCACTAAGTTATCTCTGTGCAATTATTAGAAGTCTAACAATGCATGCTTGTGTATGATAATTTGACTGTGAAGTGTGCCATGTGTAAAAAATAAGGTTTTAACTGAGGTTTCCACTCGGAGCCTTCAGAATATTATATGCTTATAGTCATATTCTTACACCAACTGTCACAGAACATGAAGAAAACTAATTGCAATCAGGAGCTTGTGAGATTGATCCCCTACTTGGGGAGCGTTTGAATGATCTTTCTCAAAAGAGACCATGAACTGGTTCTACTCAGGGAACAGACTTCAAAGTGTCTCAATAAGCCTAAGGCTTTCAACACAGTTTAGCTTATATAAATAGGTTTCAACTAAACTAAGATCACATGTCTGGTTCATTGTATATTTGTATTTATTTTTCAGGACTGTGTGCTGTTCCACGACTCAGTCTATAACAACATCCACTATGGCGACCTCCAGAAGACTGCAGAAGACGTTATCAGAGCGGCCAAAATGGCAGAAATGCACGACACTATAATCCATCGATTTCCACAGCAGTATGAGACTCAAGTTGGGGAGAGAGGATTAAAACTGTCAGGTCTGGTATTGCAATTATACAATCTGGGCATTTTCTCAAATTTCTTCTGTGAAGTAAAATTTCATTTTACTCAATGCTTCTGTGAAGTAAAGTTTCACTTCACCAAATGCTTCTGTGAAGTAGAGTTACATTTTACCCAATGCTTCTGTAAAGTAAAGTTCCATTTTAACCAATGCTTCTGTAAAAAGTAGTCTCATTTTACTTAATGTTTCTGTGAAGTAGTTTCACTTTACCTAATGCGTCTGTGAAGTTAAGTTTTATTTTACCCAGTGCATCTGTGAAGTTAAGTTTCACTCAACCCAATTCTTCTGTGAAATTAAGTTTCATTTTACCCAATGCTTCTGTGAAGTTAAGTTTCACTTTACCTAATGCTTCTGTGAAGTTAAGTTTCACTTAACACAATGCTTCTGTGAAGTAAAGTTTCACTTTACCCAATGCTTCTGTGAAGTAAAGTTTACTTTACCCAATGCTTCTGTGAAGTTAAGTTTAATTTTACCCAATGCTTCTGTGAAGTAAAGTTTCACTTTACCCAATGCTTCTGTGAAGTTAAGTTTAATTTTACCCAATGCTTCTGTGAAGTAAACTTTTACTTTACCCAATGCTTCTGTAAAGTTAAGTTGAATTTTACCCAATGCTTCTGTGAAGTAAAGTTTCATTTTACCCAATGCTCCTGTGAAGTTAAGTTTCACTTTACCCATTGCTTCTGTGAAGTAAAGTTTCATTTTACCCATTGCTTCTGTGAAGTAAAGTTTTATTTTACCTAATGCTTCTGTGAAGTAAAGTTTCATTTTACCTAATGTTTCTGTGAAGTAAAGTTTCATTTTGCCTAATGCTTCTGTTAAGTAAAGTTTCATTTTACTTATTGCTTCTGTGAAGTTAATTTTGGTTTTACCCAATGCTTCTGTGAAGTAAAGTTTCATTTTACTATATTGCTCCTGTGAAGTTAAGTTTAATTTTACCAAATGCTTCTGTGAAGTAAAGTTTCACTGTACACAATGCTTCTTTGACGTAGTTTCATTTTACCAAATGTTTCTGTGAAGTAGTTTCATTTTACCAAATGTTTCTGTGAAGTAGTTTCATTTTGCCCAATGCTGCTCTTAAGTAGATTTATTTTACCCCATATTTTTCTGCAGTATTAAAGGCCCTATGTAATATGGAATTACAGTCTTACTTTTGGTTGAAAAAACATAAATGCATGCTTATTGGTTGTTTTAGTGTTAAAATAATGGCAAATCCTGAAGTTTAAAAAAAATTCTTAAACACATTTACATATTACAATAACTAACAGGACTAACCAACTTTTATTTGATATCATATAATCCCTGGAACTATCAGCCAACGTTCTGGTGCTATTGTTACTTATGATACGGTGTAGAGAAGATTTTGTCTTGCAATTATTAATGGATATTGTTTATATCTACATCTATGTCTCTTAAAGGTGGTGAAAAACAGAGAGTAGCCATTGCCCGTGCCATAATGAAAGATCCGCCCATATTTGTGTATGATGAAGCCACCTCCTCATTGGATACAATAACTGAACAGGTTAGCACTTTGAAATATGTTAAATGGGTCAAAATTAGTTCCGATTATTAAAGAACTACTTTTAAATATTTTATATTGTTATTTGTGTATATAAACTGTTTTAATATGACCATTAGACTTTTGCAGACAACATTAAACAAAAACTTTTGCACTCTCAGCACTTACAAATGGGGCTTACTCATGGAAAGCTTCACCACGACCTTAGGCTAAAGTCGATAAATTATTTGCTCTCTAAATTGTGTGTGTGATCAAAATGTGTTCTGACAAAATAGAGAATTAGTTTAGTTAACATAGATTTGGCTAACAGACAACATTAAACAAAAACAAAACGGGAGTGGGGATGTTTACAGGTAAAGGAGTGAGAGAATAAGGTGTAATAAAACTGAATTAAACATTTAATAAGTAAAAGTACTTCAATTTTGAGGCAATACCTCATGTAGATCTACCAGTTTAGATGTGACATTTCCAATAATATAGAAGATGACGATCAGTACAGTTTTCCATGTCATTATAAAACTGGAAGAGTTTCTCGTGTTTTTTTTTTCAGAACATATTACATGCCCTTCACAGTGTTACCAGAGACAGAACTACTCTTGTGATAGCCCATCGTCTTTCGACAGTTGTTGATGCAGACGAGATCATCGTTTTAGACCATGGGACCGTAGCCGAACGAGGGAGCCATTTTGAACTCATGATGAAACCGGGCAGCTTGTACCGACATTTATGGGAAAAACAGAGTTATGTAAATGAAGAAAAAAAAGACATTGCGGTGGATATTAAATAATGAGTTTAAGAAAGTAGTGAAAATTTGTATTTCCTTGATCATCATTGTTATAAATGTTAGATCCAAAAACCTAAAGTTTCATTTATTATAGTTTGGCTGTTCCGCTGGCTGTATGTTTGTTAGCTTTTCTGACCAAAGCTTCCAGTGGTACTGGTATTTGATTTCCATGATGATAATTTGGTGTAAAAGGTACATAACAGTATTTTTGCATTAACCTTGTATGATTTTTATAATGAAACACGTTTTTGTATTTCTTTAAATTGTCAGCAATTTAACTTACATGTACATACTCTTTAGTGCTTGGTATTAATGCGTCTCTAGCTTTATTTAGTAAACCTCGGATTAACGGTGTGTTGTTGTTACAAGGTAGCATGTATTCCGGTAAGATGTATTCCGGTAAGTTCGTAGCCTCCTACAAGTTCCTGGATAATGCTCTGACGTTATTTTCGATACAATGACGCAACGTCTTGTGTCCTAATTTTTCGCAAATGTTGGCCCGAAGAATTTACTAACTTATTACAGCAATTACATGCCTAAATTTTAAGTTTAAATGATAAATAACAACATTATTTTAGTTTATTGTATTTATGATACACTGTTTTCAACGTTTTCATTTTTATAAATAGGTGGTAACATTGATTCGGTTTTTAACATTCCATTATGTTTTGAGCAGCATAAAAACAAGTTTATCACTAGATTTGTAAACATAAAATCAATGACGCGGTCTTGCCATATGACGTCATCGAAAATTACCCACGAACTTGAAGGAATTAGAGGAAATTAAAGGCGTTGTTAGGTCACGTTTATTTTTCAATGAGATAACATATTTCTCATTATGTGGTCACTGTTTTGATACATGAAATAGTAAGTAAAGAAGCCATTTAAATGTTAATGTGTTGATTACATTTGTCAGTTGCATATTATACGCGTGCGCGGACTCGAATGCATAACATCCACAAACTTACAGGTGTAGGGGCTACCTGTTCACAGATTGACGAATTGACATTTTTCGAACTTCTTGTCACTGATTCCAAAAATAAAAGTATAGTGTATATGAATGAGCAAAATAACACAACTGACACAGAAATATACTGTAAATACCATTTCATTAATGAGTAATAATCAGTTGAAATGGATAAAATTATAAAGATAAGTTGGAGTGTTTGTTGTTTTCGTTGAAATTGTTGAAAACACGCAAATCATTTACATAAAGTAAAAAATACACTGACAAGAATATACATTGAAATGGTCGAGAGGTTAGCGAGTGAGACTTTTTCCCGGAGGTTTGAGGTTCAAACCCCAGTGGGAGCAACATTTTTTTTTTGCTATTATTTTTTTCATGCTTTTCTTGTTATAGTTCTTGAGCTCTTTAGTTCAGATGCCAATTTAAAGACGTTTAATGGCATATTTTAAACAAAAGAGAAGAAAGATCTGTGAACAAGTCCCTTTAAACGGTACCATAGTTTTCTAATGAGTAATATAATTGCATACTATATATGTACAAGTATATAAGAGTTAACAGTTGCTTCACGTTTTACATAGAACTGAAACTACGGGTGGATAGATACATGTTACATCTTTAGAGAAGTTAACATTAATGGGCTTCGGAAAGGGAAATTCAGCCTCAACTGTCTCGATACACATCGAACCCTGTGATAACCATCAAGGTTGACTCATTTACACTAGTATAATAGATATATTTATGAGTAAATACTTAGACCGTACATTGATTTTATGTATGTAATACAATAAAATAAATAAACATGAAAGGTGTTTTTATGCCCCCGGCATCTTGTTGCGGGAGGCATGTAGTGTCCGTCCTTCCGTCCGTGACAAGGTTAAGTAGATTTTGCCGTTTCGTCTAGCACCAACACCACTTACTACAACACTTGGATACTTACACAGTTGTTGCTTTTAACTATTCCCTATCCACCCATATCACCCAACCTCACTTTGACATTGACCTTGACCTAATTTGGACTTATAATAATTAAAAAGTGCAATTTCTTGGTTAACTAGATTTTACCGTTTCGTCTAGCACCAACACCACTTACTACAACACTTGGATATTTACACAGTTGTTACTTATGACAGTTCGCAATCCACCCATATCACCCAACACTTCGACCTTGACCTTGACCTACACTTCGACCTTGACCTAATTTGCACTTAGAATAATTCAAATGGGCTGTTTCTTGGTTAACTAGATTTTACCATTTCGTCTAGCACCAAAACCGCTTGCTACAACACTTGGATACTTACACAGTTGTTGCTTATGACCATCCCCAGTCCACCCATATCACCCAACCTCACTTTGACCTTGACCTAATTTGGACTAAGAAATGGGCTACCCAGCACAACTGGGGGCATGTGTGTTTCTCAAACACAGAATCTTGTTGTTCTTAACTTTTGCTTTTGAACAAACCACATGATTCTGGAATGTACTGTTTTCTTCTACAGCTGAAGACGTTTTGAAAAACGTGTTGTGATTTTGTCTTTTATCAGTTATATACTTGTCTATCCATATGAAACATTTTCGACAAAAATAGTTACACAAGGATATCAGTAAAATTGATGGATGCTCCCTAATGCGCTTTGTCAAGCAATATAAATGCAATGAGAAGGGCAAAGATATATTACAAGAATATCGGTAGAACCGATAGATGCTCCCCGATGCCGCTTTGCCCTCTAAGTGAGGCCTTGACCTGAAACCTTAGAACCTGATTCATACGGAGACATGTTGTCATGTTGAGGATAACATTCGTGTTAAGTCATAAAATCCATTCAAGAAGTTAAATGTCATGACAACCAAAAGGCCAATTTCGACTTTTGACCCTTCAGTATGAAATTGACCTTTGACCTACAAATCTAATTCATGCTCGTAACAAGCCGTCCCATTTAGGCAAACATTTGTGCCATTTAACTTGCTCAGTCGATGACCATGTTATTGTCTGGACAAGCAAAAAACTTATTTTGACCTTTGACCTCTAAGTGTGACCTTGACCTTTGCCATATGGATCTGGTTTACATGCAATTTATGTTGTCTCATTGAGATTAACATTTGTGCCAAGTAGTTACAAAATCCATGGCAAGCTAAATCACAGACATGCAAAGTGTCAACTTTGCCCTTTGACCTCTAGATGTGACCTTGACCGTTGACCTAGGGACCTGATTCATGAGCGGTACACATCAGCTCATTGCAGCAAACATTTGTGCCAAGTAATTCTAATATCCCTCCATCTATGGCCAAGTTATGGTGTGTACAAGCAAAATAAGCAAATGAATAATCAAAGGGCAATTACTCCCTGAAAAATCATCAAACTGGAACAACCTGACAATATGCGCATGTCCCCTTTGTAGGAATGCTGCATATAAAGTTTCCATGAATTCGAGTTTTTAGTTCCTGAGACCTCACGCGGAAACGAAAATATTCCATTAAAATGTATTATTTTTAATATAAAAAGGGAAATAACTCCCTTTAAAAATCATCAGACCTTAACAACCTGACAGTATACACATGTAGGGAAGCTGCATATAAAGTTTGAAAAATCATCGGCCCGGAACGACCTGGCAATATGCGCATGTCCACCCTATAGGGATGTTGCATATAAAGTTTCATCAAATTCGGGTCATAAGCTCCTGAGATCTCGCGCGGAAACGAGGTACCGGAAGGACGAAAAGACGGCAGTGCTTACGAAATGATACTTAAGTGGCTCCCTTACGAAAAAAAGATAGTCAAGTGTCCTAAAATAGCCACCTAAAAGCATTTTTAAGCCACATAAAAGACTAACCCTAACCCTAATCAACTAAATTGTCCGTAAACAAAAACCATTTAACTACTCTCCCGTTAGTGCGGACAGACTGATATGGAGTATGATGGATTAATTCATCGGGAAAATTCGTTTCACTCCCGGACAAACTGAATTGCAGTGAAATTAGAATTCGGACGGACGGACAAAGCCGCGACTATATGCTCCCCCCGTTCGGGGAGCATAAAAATGACTAAAAATCAATAGAAATGCAGGACCAATTCTGACACGAAAACTGTTTAATTGACATCTGACCAGCAGTTGCTGAGAAATAGACCAGAAAATAATTGTGCGATATGAACTAATTTAATAAATCTTCAAAGTCCCACAACGTCGAGAAATAATTTCAGAAATATTCAAAGTCACATAACTTCGAGAAAAATCATTGAAGTGGAACATCCTGGTATTATGCTCACCTCCTTGTTACTGAAGCTTCCCATAAAGTTTCATTGAAATCTGGCCTGTAGTTGCTGTGAACATTAATTGCGCACTATATACTATATTTCAGAAATTTTCAAAGTCCCTCTACTTTAAGAAAAATAATGGAAGTGGATCATCCTGCTACTTTGCAAACCTCTTGGCAATGTAGCTTTCTATAAAAGTTTATTGAAATCTGGCCAGTAGTTGCTGAGAAATAGTCCGGACAAGAATTTATGCAATATATACTAATTTTAGAAATTTTCAAAGTCCCATAACTCCGAGAAACATAATTGAAGCGGAACGTCCTGGTAATATGCAAACCGACTATTGGTAATGAAGCTTCCTATAATGTTTTGTTGAATTCCAGCCAGTAGTTACTGGGAAATAGCCCGGACAAGAATTATGCACTATATACTGATTTCAGAAATCGTCAAAGTCCCATAACTCTGAGAAAAATCATTAAAACGGAACGTCCTGGTAGTATGCACACCTCCTATTGGTAATGAAGCTTCCCATAAAGTTTTGATGAATCCCAGCCAGTAGTTGCTGAGAAATAGCCAGGACAAGTTAGTCAAGAATTGTGCACTATATACAGATTTCAGAAATCTTTAAAGTCTCATAACTATGAAAAATCATTGAAGCGGAACGTCCTGGTAGTATGCACACCTCCTCTTTGTTATGAAGCTTCCCATAAAGTTTCGTTGAATTCCGGCCAGTAGTTGCTGAGAAATAGCCCGGACAAAAAAGTGGGACGGACTGACAGGACGGTTGGACAAAGTGATGACTATATGCTCCCCCGAAATTTTTGGGGAGCATAAAAAAGAAAGGTTTGGTCATTGTAAAGGGGTATAATTATGTTTTGTCAACTTGTAGTTTCCACTCAATAACTTAAGAAAGAAGTGACACATCGTCCTTAATCATAGGCTTTCTACGGGCATTGAATGCACTGCAACTGTTTGTTGTAGAAATACTTAGAACAATTCCACAGATTTTATTTTTTAGTTTAAAAAAATGAATTTAAATTGAGTGACATTTATTGAAAGATATGGTGAAGATCCTGTCTAAATGGAACTCTGTCTGGAGTTAGGTATGTAACAAATTGGGAATAAATCGTGGACTTTTCTTAAGATGACACGCGTTAAGCGGTACTGTAAACAAATCAATTCAAACGTATTACTACTCATTTATATATTGCACGTACTACATCCAAACAATGGCACTCATATCTATGAAATTGATTCGCCAAAATGATTAATACTCATTGACATAGCGATAAGATGTAAGTCCAAGTGAAAAATCCCGATTGTAAAAATACGAGTAAATAGATTTTCTTGGTATTCCAGTTTTTCAAATAATGCCTAGGGTTACCATTAGTAGGTATTGCAAAATATTTCTACTGTCTTGATGTGAAATGGCCATGTTTCCCAGCACAATGTGCTAATAGTGTCTCACATCAGAACACACTTGTACCAGGTCACATTAACCATAAGTTGATATGGCAATATATTCAAAATGTCTTGATGTGAAATGGCCATGTTTCCAGACATAGGCATGTGCTTATAGTGTCTCACATCAGCAAACACTTGTACAAGGTCACATTAACCAAAAGTTTATATGGCAATATATTCCTACTGTCATGATGTGAAATGGCCATGTTTTCCAGCACAGGCATGTGCTTATGGTGTCTCACATCAGCACACACACTTGTACCAGGTCACATTAACCATAAGTTGACAAGGCAATATATTCCTTCTGGCTTGATATTATAATTAGCCATATTTCTCAGCACATGCATGTGCTTATGGTGTTTTCTAGCACAGGTATGTGCTAATAGTGTCTCACATCAGTACACAGATGTACCAGGTCACATTAACCATAAGTTGATATGGCAATATATTCCTTTTGTATTGATGTGAAATGGCCATGTTTCCCAGCACAGGCATGTGCTTATGGTGTCCCACATCAGCACACACTTGTACCAGGTTACATTAACCATAAGTTGACAAGGCAATATATTCCTTCTGGCTTGATAATATAATTAGCCATATTTCTCAGCACAAGCATGTGCTTATGGTGTTTTCTAGCACAGGTATGTGCTAATAGTGTCTCACATCAGTACACAGATGTTCCAGGTCACATTAACCATAAGTTGATATGGCAATATATTCCTTTTGTATTGATGTGAAATGGCCATGTTTCCCAGCACAGGCATGTGCTTATGGTGTCCCACATCAGCACACACTTGTACCAGGTCACATTAAGCATTAGTTGATATGACAATATATTCCTACTGTCTTGATGTGAAATGGCAATGTTTCCCAGCACAGGCATGTGCTTATAGTGTCTCACATCAGCAAACACTGGTACAAGGTCACATTAACCATTAGTTGATATGGCAATATATTCCTTCTGTATTGATGTTTTATAGCCATGTTTCCCAGCACAGGCATGTGCTTATGGTGTCTCACATCAGCACACACTTGTACCAGGTCACGTTAACCATAAGTTGATATGGCCATATATTCATTTTGTCTTCATGTGAAATGGCCATGTTTCCCAGCACAGGCATGTGCTGGTAGGGTCTCACATCGGCACACACTTTTACCAGGTCACATTTACCATTAGTTGATATGTCAATATATTCCTACAGTCATGATGTGAAATGGCCATGTTTCCCAGCACAGACATGTGCTAATAGTGTCTCACATCAGCACACACTTGTACCAGGTCACATGAACCATTAGTTGATATGGCAATATATTCCTTCTGTCATGATGTGAAATTGCCATGTTTCCCAGCACAGGCAACTGCTAATATTGTCTAACATCAGCACACACTTGTGCCAGGTCACATTAACCATTAGTTGATATGGCAATATATTTCTTCTGTATTGATGTGATATGGCCATGTTTCCCAGCACAGGCATGTGCTTATATTGTTTCACATCAGCACACACTTGTACCAGGTCACATTAACCATAAGTTGATAATATTGCAATATATTCCTTCTGTCTTGATGTGAAATGGCCATGTTTCCCAGCACATGCATGTGCTAATAGTGGCTCACATCAGCACACACTTGTACCAAGACACATTAACCATAAGTTGATATGACAATATATTCCTACTGTCTTGATGTGAAATGGCCATGTTTCCCAGCACAGGCATGTGCTAAAATTGTCTCACATCAGAACACACTTGTACCAAGACACATTATCCATTTGTTGATATGGCAATACATTCCTTCTGTCTTGATGTGAAATGGCCATGTTTCCCAGCACAGGCATGTGCTAATAGCGTCTCACATCAGCACAGACTTTCAGGTCACATTAACCATTGGTTGATATGGCAATATACTCCTGTCTTGATGTGAAGTGGCCATGTTTCCCAGCACAGGCATGTGCTAATAGTGTCTAAGTCAGGACACACTTGTGCCAGGTCCCATCAACCATTTGTTGATATGACAATATATTCCTTCGGTCTCGATATGAAATGGCCATGTTTCCCAGCACAGGCATGTGCTAATAGTGTCTCACATCAGCACACACTTGTACCAGGCCACATTAACCATAAGTTGATATGGCAATACATTCCTTATTTCTTGATGTGAAATGGAGATTTTTGTACAGGCATGTGCTAATAGTTGCTCACAGCAGCACATACTTGGTCCAGACTACATTTCAGATAAAGTACCTACCACTACCTCTTTGAATTTTAACAACTTAAAATAGGCATTAAACTTGTGAACATACGCGTGTGAACTTGTTATACGGTGTTCACAATGACACATGGTTTGACAATGTGAACTGTTACACATTTTTTCTCATATTTCAGCTAAAATTATAGTGTTATTCCTTTCTTTACATATTATAAGCAGTATAAATTGCACAACGCTATGTTAATTGCACATTCAATAAATATATATTTTTCTGAATATTACAAATAAGTTTGTGGTAACTATAGTGTTTTGTTTTTCAATGTTGTGTTAGTTCATACAAATTTAAATTCATTTTTGTGCATCTTAATTCTAAAGTACTTCAAGCTCTCTAGATTTGTTGAGAAATTAACAATAAGCTACATTCAACATTTGTCTGCTATAAAACATAGTAACTGGTGACTTAACTAAGTTCCTTGCACTTCAAATTATTTAATTGCCAGATGATTTCAGTCTAGGCAAAGAAGTAATATACCAGTACTGTTAGTATGCATAAATAGGTTTGCAGTATGGTAACATTATACTTTGCAATAATAAAATACTATTATAGGTTTTATTCACACCTGTTTGTCTTGGAATGAACAGATTGTATAGTTCTAGGTACAAGTATTTTACCATTATATACCATTTTTCTCATAGATTACATTGTGTATGTCTAAATATACTAATAATTAAAATTTTACATTTTTTGAATTTACATTGTTGTTTGTGCTAATTACTGAGCATCAGCAGTTCATAATGAAGAGCTTGAGTTGGTTTGAGTATTGAGCAATCATGTTGTTCACACATTTTTAACAGATTTGGTTATCTCCATTGTTTCAATACCCACAAAAATTAAGGTGTATAGTTTTGTTTTTAATGTTTCAGAACATAATTACTTGCAATTAAACTTGCACAATATTTTTTGAAAGTGTTAAATTAAAATGTTGGGGTATATCTTAATCTTTATAAATTTAATAATTCAGATATTGTAAGTGTGCAATTCAAGTTACAAAAGTATTAATATTTTTAAAATGGTAAATGAAAACAAAGCTATAATTATATTGTTTATTTCAATTAATAATTGTATCAGGGTGTTCAGTAGACTGTACATTTCTAGGGTCATTGACCCTTTGACCCAAATTTTCAAGGGTCAAAATTCAATTTCGAAGAGTCAATTCAAATATTCACAAGTCACCTAAACAAAAACAGACAAACTCAAGGTTCACATTATACTAATAAATATCATAAATTACAAAATATTAGTAAAATAAACAATCAACCTGGTATGATAATAATATTAAAAATTAGCCTTTGTACGCTCGTGTTATGTGTTGTTGTTTCGTTTTTTTCATTCAATGTACTATGGTTTAGAAAGACCTAAAAAGGTAAGATTTTGCAATAATTAATCAATATGAATGAAAGACAAAACTAAATGCTGCTATTTTTTTTTGTTTTATCAACAAATATCCGAAAGTGTTGTCCAAAATTATTGAACAGTTGTAAATTTTCGGCCGATTTTGTGTAAGGGTTTCTGATGTTTTTAATCAGTATTGTTTTTAGATTAATATATTTTATGTGAAATATTGTTATTATTTAACCTTTTAAACATCATTTCATCTACATTTGATCATGTAAACATCAGAATTATCCAGGTTGACAGTACACAAATGCCGTAACAAAAGGTGTAACAAACTGAAGTTCACGGCTAAATGGGCATAATGAAAAATGTCTGTGTTTTCATTGGTGGAAGGGTCAAATAGATACACAGATACCTTCCAGGCATGGAAGCTCTTATCAGTAAATGCAAAACGGATTAAGATAAGGTAAGCCTACCGTGTTAATAACAGACAGTGTCTTGATTGGCTTCAGTTGTAAGGGAAGTGATGACGCAATCCAGACATTTACCAAGGGTCAATATGACTCTTTGGGTGATTTTACCATGCGTCAATTTCATGATTTCAATGAAAATCATGGTCAAAACGCGGGAGCTCGGGTCAAACGAACACCCTGTGTAAATACCTTAAATACAATTTTGCACTGAGATTCAGAGGTTTTAATAGACTTACATAGAACTTTTTTTTAAATGTTATATAAAAATAATGGATTAATACTATTTTGTATATACATAAAGTTTTCTCAAATGTTGTTACATACAGCTTTAACATTTTGATGTAAATATTGATATACAAATGAATACAAACATGTTATCTAAACTGTTAAATGAAACCATTTGTTGATATTTTTTGTATGACCTTAAATAATTTTTGTTGTATGTGCATATAATATTTAGTATTATTATACCTAGCTTTTATCTACAATGATAAATTCCCATTACTGGAGAAAGAGATATTTTGACTCAAAAACATTTCAACCTTTTTGACATGTGACCAAGCGAAAGTGACTGTCAGGTCATGTGACCGGGCTGACATTTTGAATGTCATATGAGGGCAAGTAACTGCATCAGTTTTTCAGCCGCATCATGAAAAGATTGCCTCCCTTGTCGTGACGTCATATAGTCGTGACATCACTATTTAGTGTGTAAACAAACGATTCTCGTCAATGTTAAATGTAAGAAAAATTGTTTTTCAAGTATTTCTGAAGATGAAAGAATATTTAGGCATTCTTCAATCTTGATGGGCAGAATTAAGCATGTGTTTACCCTATTTTACTCAATTTTGTTTGGTATAATAAAATAAATCAGTTTATATGGCAGCGTGAGAGACATTGATTATTGATGTTGTTTACCCTCGAAACAGAATGTCACCACTAGGCATTCGCCTTGGGTGACACTCTGCCGACGGGTTGACAATATCAATATCACACATGCAGCCATATTATATTTATATAATGTTTCGCTAGTTTTTCAGTCTATAAGTCAAAGTAAAAAATAAAAATCACTAAATTCATGTGTGACATGAATACATGAGCAATACAAAATGCATACCCCTGAGTACCAGTGTGACTAGTAATTGTGTTCTGTTACAACTTCGAAGTACATCAGTTCTTTTTTTCCAATAAAAAGTCAAAACAAAGTGTGCAATAGGATAATAAAAAGAAAATTATATACAGTAAGACCAGTTGATGGCTAAAACATGAAGATAAAATAAGTCAACAGTGGAATATACATGTATATATATTTGTGTTTGCTTCCTAACTTTCAGGTGTATGAATTATATACTGACATGTTTCAGAGTTATTAAAAGTTGACAATATATTATTATAAGGTATGTGATGTCCAATGTAAATATCACATTATGCTATAGCATAAACATTAGGTGCAGTTTGTTTTGCTTGCATATGGCTGTTAATACTGCATTATGATGTACATGTCGTTGTTTCCAATATTTCAGTGGTATAGACTACGTCAAGATGTCGGTTGTTTGTAATCATCAGGATCAGATTGTTTTCCATGCATATGGCTAATAAAGTTGCATGACAAGATATATGAGACGCGTCGTGAGAAAACCGGGCTTAATGCATGTGCGTAAAGTGTCGTCCCAGATTAGTAAGTGCAATCCGCTTTTATGGTATTTTCTGTTTAAAGGAAGTCTCTTCTAAACAAAAATCCACTGTAGGCGGAAAGTGTCGTCCCTGATTAACCTGTGCGGACTGCACAGGCTGATCGGGGATGACACTTTACGCACATGCAATAAGACCTGATTTACCTCGACACGCCTCATATGTCTTTGTTTCGTACATTTCAGTGGTATAGACTATGTCCTCAGGTCGGTGGTGTTGAACGTGGTTCCCACAGTTCTCGAGGTGCTCATGGTTACTGGCGTCCTGGTAGGCCTCGCTGTTTCTGTGCCATCACACTGTAAAATAATTTTATTTGATTGGATGTCTAAATGTATACATTCTTGAAAAACTGCTAATGCGCTTGGTCTTTAATTTGGCCATTTTTCATTTTTGTGTATGTATTTTCTAATAATCATGCAAAAAGAAAATTACAGCCGGGTGTTAAAGTTGCATTCAGTTTGGATCACAAAATAGGCGAAAAATTTGACCTCCGCGAAATAAAATGATTTTAGAGTACTTTCAGTCTGTTTTAATTAGAAATTAAATAGATTTTACTTGACTTTATCACCAATAAATTTACTATGATCTACTTTTAGCTGTCTCATACTACAGAAACATTTTCTACGTTAGTTTTCTTATTCCTTCTATTTGTCTTATTGTATTTGTATGACAGTATCTGAAGATACAAAAACAGGTATGTTTAAATTAAATTATATACCATTCCAGTGAAAGTAAATCCTTACTCATTTGGTATTTCAGTGCGGCCCGGAGTTTGCAGGTGTAACGATTGGCTGCATAACAACCTACACGATATTTACCTTGCTGATCACACAGTGGAGGTGTGTAGTTTCATCCATACATATTATGGGTAGCATTTGTGATTGTGCACTTCTGTGAATATTTCTTTGCGACAAATGTGATAACAGTATTTTAGGGGTATATAATTATCGACCACCATGCTCTGCATTCTAGGTGGAACATTATTTTAACGTACAGATAAGTCCCGATAAATTTATCACGAATCCATGCGCTCCGTTACAATAGGATACAATTGTGGTCGCGATGTCTTGCACGATCATGATCTATGGAGATCACGATTTGAGCTACGACTTCGCCCGAATGATATAACTACAGCCAGACTGACTATTGACTTCATTGTTTCTTGAGATCGCAACACATCTTAACAGAGCTTGGTGTTTTTTCTCGTCTATTATCGGTCCTGATCACCACGATTTGGATGAACGATTAGATACGAAATTCGCGCTTTGTTACGATGCAATAAGATCTGATACGATGATCCCAAGGGACAATTGATCGCAGTTGGTCGTGTTAATCGTAAATAAGATCTGATAGGATCATCACGATTGGTCCACGATTTAGACCACGATTTCGTGGCGCAAATCGTGATAGTGGGAACCTAGCATTAGGGGATTTATTGAGGGATTTAAATTAAAAAATCATGTGGGTGCTGAGTAGAAGTGTTGAGATGAAGTACTATAACTCTGTTATCAAATTCTTACAGAGTTACTGCTCTTTGTATTATTTACATATATATAACTACATGCATATTCAAGAATCTGTGGTGCAATATCAAGAAAATATTGGTGTGATATACCCAGTATAAATTTAACTTATATCTGCCAGTTCTGTAGCTGTGAAAAAGCTTTAACCCTACTCATGGATTGTTCAATAATTGAGGTTCCATGGATGTGTTGTAAATATTAGGGATATCTCTGTATATGTAGAACATTCTCGTTATAATGACAAATATTAAATGCAGTCAATGAAAATTACTTAAAAAGCTTGTCATATTGGCATTCCTTACTGCTGAAGTTGATTGCTGAACTTGGAATAATTATATTATCCTCATCTTTCAATGTATAGCTACAGTAAGTGTGAATTCGAAATTGTTAGATATCTTCCTGTACTAAACGAAGATTCAAGTGCATATGAACCAGGATTAATTAGATTATCGTCAACTCTAGAGCTACAAAAGTAGTAGTTGTGTGAATTTGAAAAATCATTTTTGTTTAGAATTTATAGTTGTGTAAATTCAAAATAATTATCTTTGTTGTTACAAATCTTGTCTCCTATACAGGACAAAGATCCGAGTGCAGATGAACCAGGCTGAAGGGGAGGCAGGCAACAAGGCCATAGACTCACTCATCATCTACGAGACAGTAAAGGTACGCTTCCAAAACATGCATGTGTTGTACGATTTAATGGTTTTAAAAAGTGTTTAAAAGCGTAAAGCTTTAAAATCTGCAATGTTTTTGTTAACAGTTCAGATGTATAAAGAGTCTGAGAATGTACGTTGTTTTGTACCCTATTTCCAATTACATAATTACAGATATGTTTCCCAGTAACTTCACACAAGTTCCAATGTGTTGTTTTGAACTGAACTATTTGTCACAGCGAAATAGCAGATTCAGCCCTTTCCTCCATATGGCTAAAAACATTCTTTACGGCTGTTCCTGGAAAAAAAAAGGTGAATTGGGGGGGGGGGGGGGGGCCGAATGCCAGTCCTAAAATGGGGTACCACCAATACAACTTTTTTTTTTTCTCAAGTCGTTGATAATCCGTTTTATCCTCTCTATCAGCCCCCACCCACCAAATTTTAATACATCGGCGTTCCACCCTGTCATCACCTTTACTCCTGGAACAGCCCTTAGATAAATTTATTGTATTATGTTAAAACCCTACTCATGTTAGATTTTTTATATTTTTTTAAACATTGAAACCAAACAGGTTTTTCTTTACCCAAATAAATGTTCAAATTCGTAATCATTGGCTAATTGGGCCAGTGAGTCTTGAGTTTAAATATAGATGTTGTATTTGCCTTGTCCAATTACACAGGCTTTTCTTTCTTATTACCATATTCCAATCATTGTTTTATCTTTAATTTCAGTATTTCAATAACGAGAAGTACGAGGCAGAACGGTACGACAAAATTCTCAGTGTATATGAGGAGAAGTCAGTGAAAACTTTAACCAGTCTGGCCCTGCTGAACTGGGGTCAGAACTTCATCTTCAGTGTCGGACTGACAGCCATCATGATCCTTGCCAGCCAGGGCATCATGGCAGGTAAAAACGTTATAGAGTATTAAATCTGTTTTCGGACACGTACAATTTTTTTAGCCTCTGAATATTTGTGGTCACAAAAAATAATTGTTCGAAAATTTGTCCGAAAAAATCGCATCTGTAATATTGTAATAAAAATCTAATAAGGGGCTTGCTCATAAGTATTGTTATCTGCGAATATGGTTTGCGTTTATTGCTAAAGGCTGTACTTTATTAGATTGGCGTATGTCGTTTGGCGGGCGCGCGTAACACTTTTAGTTTCCGCTGTCTAACTCAAGTACGGATTGAGCTGTTGTAATGAAACTTCATACAAAGATACCTTATAGCGAGATCTCGCTTGGGATTGCATCTGGGGTGGGTGGGGTCAAGGTCAAAGTTACTGTTACTAAAAATAGAAACACCTTTTGTGCTCAATAAATTGAAAACGCATTGAGGTATTTTAATGAAACTCCATACATAGATAACTTATATAGAGACCTCGCTTGGGATTGCGTATGTGGAGGGTGGGGTCAAGGTCACTGTTACTAAAAATAGAAAACGGTTTCCGCTCAATAACTTGAAGACATTGAGATATTTGAATGAAACTTCATATGTAGTTACCTTATATCTAGACCTCGCTTGGGATTGTGTATGGGTTGGTGGGGTCAAGGTCAAGGTCACCATAACTAAACATTTTATTTTTGTGCTTACTTTTATGCATTTCGTTCGAAAAATTTGGTTTTCGTGGAATTTCCACTTTTCTTGTTCGTTACATGAGGCTGTGCATTGAAGCCATTGTACAACTTGCTAATGGGCATTCAAAGTAGGGCTGCACATGATTACATTGATAAACAAGTTGGAAAAACCTGTGAAAACCATCATCGCCCCCTGTGAAATCTTTAATGACAATAGATGTTTATTGCCAATAAGTATCCAATCAAAAACCTAGATCGTAGTTCATTTCCTTTTCTGACAGGAACCATAGTGACTCAAAAAATATTTATTTTACCTAATTGGCCAAAAAAAATCCAGTGTCCGAAACCAAAATTTAATATGGTAATGTACAAGATTGTTTGATGCAATAGGTGTAATTTTATGCAACTCAAGGACACTTTCAGTTCCCAGTGAATGGGGAAGAAACATTGTAGCTGTTTTAATTCAGTTGTTATGCAATTTGTATTATATTGGTTGAAATCAAATGCCTGCTCGAAAATGTTTTTAATTGGGGAAACTAAGGTTTACTAGTGATCGAGAATTCATCCTAAGGAATGCAGAAAACAGTCTCTGCAGTGATATTCTTTTTCAGTCAATAACTATAATTGCTTCCTTAGGTACAATGACGGTCGGGGATCTAGTCATGGTGAACAGCCTGCTGTTCCAGCTCTCAATTCCCCTCAATTTCATTGGGTCGCTGTATAGGGAAGTTCGCCAGAGCTTGATCGACATGTCCACCATGTTTGACCTTCTGAAGATTAAACCAAATATTGTGGTATGCATGCAAACATATTTTACATTACCTTACTACTGATAGTCCGAAATATACCTGACTGACTGGTTATATTCCAGTTGGTCTTGTGGTATGTTTAGTTTCTGTAACATGTATCCAGGTTAGCTTACAATGCAATAGCATTATATCAGATACAATAAGAAAAATACATACAGTACATCCTGTTTAATTAATTTTTCTTGCAAAATCAGATTCTTTTTATGTCCTGTAATTGTAAATCCAGTCCTGTGAATATGACACATGCAGCTATATGACGGAATGTCCAGTAGTCCCGAAACAAATTATGGAATGTCCGTTACTGTCCTCCTGACTAGTCCAGTATTTACAATGCCTTTAACACTTTCATCTAACACAATGCCTTTAACACTCCCATCTAACACAGAATTAAGTTCTGCAATTAACACATCATTTAGCAAAGAATTTAGTGCTGCATTTAATACTCCCATTTTACACAGGATTTAGTACTGCATTTAATACTCCAATTTAACACAGGATTTAGTGCTGCATTTAACACTCCCATTTAACACAGGATTTAGTACTGCATTTAACACTCCCATTTGACACGGTATTTTGTACTGCATTTAATACTCCCATTTTACACAGAATTTAGTGCTGCATTTAATACTCCCATTTAACACAGGATTTAGTACTGCATTTAACACTCTCATTTAACACAGGATTTAGTACTGCATTTAACACTCCCATTTGACACAGTATTTAGTACTGCATTTAACACAGGATTTAGGACTGCATTTAACATCCCCATTTAACACAGGATTTTAGTACTGCATTTAACACTCCCATTTAACACAGGAGTAAGTACTGCATTTAACACTGCATTTACCCGTAATGATGCGTTTTCTCTTAAGATAAACGCCTGTTGCCCCGAGACTTAACATTGCACCTAACCAGTCAACCATTTAACAACTGAATTATTACTGCACTTTACACTGCATTTAGTTGAAACCTTTTTATTTTTGTATTGTGTTGTAAGCCAGAGGCTTATTGAGACACGTGGAGTCTGTTACCTGGGTAGAACCAGTACTTGGTGTCTTTTGAGAAAGATCATTTGAACGCTCCCCAAGTACGGATCAAACTCACGACCTGATTGCAAGGTGGACACCATATCCATTACACCACAGCGACTGCATTTAATGATGCGTTTGCTCTTCAGATCAAGCCTGATGCCCCGAGTCTCGAGATTGCATCAGACCAGTCCACCGTTTTGTTCGACAATGTCAGTTTTGAGTATGTGAAGGGACAGAAGATCCTGGACGGTCTCTCGTTCTCCGTCCCCTCAGGAAAGAAGGTGGCCATTGTGGGGGGCAGTGGTTCTGGGTGAGTTACACAATTTTTGAAACTATATAAGAGATATAATGTATCATTAATCAATAATTATCATCCAATCCCCTTATTTCGTTTTGTCACATATTAAAAGTTTTGCTTTATTATAACAAAATTCCATTGCATCAAGAATGTGAAAAAGTTTTCGTTTCCAGTCTGTAACTTTTTAATGCCTGGAAGGATTCAGTCAAACTTGAATACCCATGCTCGTCTGTCAAAGGTCAAAGTCACATTTCAAGAGCAGAAGTCAAATATTTTTGTTTCCGCTCCATAACTTCTAAACACCTAGCAGGAGTTAAATATTACTTCAGATAATTACTCCCCATGATCAGATGATGTGTCGCGTACAACACCTATCCTTGTCTGTCAATTTTCAAGGTCACAATTCGAGCTCAAAGGTCAAGGATTTTTTTGTTTCCTATCCATAACTTCTAAATGTCTGACACAGTTTTAATATTACTTCAGATTTTTATTCCCAATGACCAGGTGATGTGTCGTGTACATCACACATGCTTCAATGTGCTTCCAAGATATTTCAGGAATTAACTAGGGCTAATTGTTTTGATCCTGCAAAGGAACACAAACAATTATCATTCTGACCTTGAACCATAAATATTTTCTTAAGAAATATTATTAAATATGTAATATTTTCAAATAAGCCATACTTTTAATCAAATAAATTAACTTATTAGCCTTCCTGCTCCTAGGTTACTTATTATTGTTCTTTCATGAATATGAGATATTGTATGGTGTAATTTCTATCTTTATTGTGTATGTGGATTAAAATCAACAGAGAACATGCAGTACGTTTGGTGGGTTATTTAATACTACCTCGTATGAACAGTGGCGAGTGTGCAGCAGTTTATAGAGAGCGTGGCTATGATACGCATGGAAGAATAGTAACTAATCAGTTGAGCATGATAAATACATGACAACTTTCACAATTTTTCCTACCTGACAGGAAGTCCACCATTGTGAGATTGTTGTCCCGCTTCTATGATCCTCTGTCTGGGAACATTCTCATTAACAACCAGAATATTAAAAGCGTCAACTTGGCAGTGTAAGGAAAGCTATCGGCGTTGTGCCACAGGTATTATATGCTTGTTGTTCATGGTTGCATTCATACCAATATATATATATATATATATATATATATATATATATATATATATATATATATATAAAAGTTACAAAGGTTGTGTTTTTTTTCATAGTGCTTAAATAGGGTTTCAAATACTCCATAATTTACATAATGTATTATGTTAATATATTTACAGAAACATGCTTAATATTGGGCCAGGCTCAGTTGTTATTTGTTAATGTTGTTTTTACGTTTACATGTATACAGTGAAACTATTTTTACCATCAATATCGGAATGAGCATTTCATAACAATTGGTTTGAAAATATCTCAAATATATCCAGAAATTTCTGCTTCAGCAATTAATAAAATGGTTAATCTAGCACTAAGTTATCTCTGTGCAATTATTAGAAGTCTAACAATGCATGCTTGTGTATGATAATTTGACTGTGAAGTGTGCCATGTGTAAAAAATAAGGTTTTAACTGAGGTTTCCACTCGGAGCCTTCAGAATATTATATGCTTATAGTCATATTCTTACACCAACTGTCACAGAACATGAAGAAAACTAATTGCAATCAGGAGCTTGTGAGATTGATCCCCTACTTGGGGAGCGTTTGAATGATCTTTCTCAAAAGAGACCATGAACTGGTTCTACTCAGGGAACAGACTTCAAAGTGTCTCAATAAGCCTAAGGCTTTCAACACAGTTTAGCTTATATAAATAGGTTTCAACTAAACTAAGATCACATGTCTGGTTCATTGTATATTTGTATTTATTTTTCAGGACTGTGTGCTGTTCCACGACTCAGTCTATAACAACATCCACTATGGCGACCTCCAGAAGACTGCAGAAGACGTTATCAGAGCGGCCAAAATGGCAGAAATGCACGACACTATAATCCATCGATTTCCACAGCAGTATGAGACTCAAGTTGGGGAGAGAGGATTAAAACTGTCAGGTCTGGTATTGCAATTATACAATCTGGGCATTTTCTCAAATTTCTTCTGTGAAGTAAAATTTCATTTTACTCAATGCTTCTGTGAAGTAAAGTTTCACTTTACCAAATGCTTCTGTGAAGTAGAGTTACATTTTACCCAATGCTTCTGTAAAGTAAAGTTCCATTTTAACCAATGCTTCTGTAAAAAGTAGTCTCATTTTACTTAATGTTTCTGTGAAGTAGTTTCACTTTACCTAATGCGTCTGTGAAGTTAAGTTTTATTTTACCCAGTGCATCTGTGAAGTTAAGTTTCACTCAACCCAATTCTTCTGTGAAATTAAGTTTCATTTTACCCAATGCTTCTGTGAAGTTAAGTTTCACTTTACCTAATGCTTCTGTGAAGTTAAGTTTCACTTAACACAATGCTTCTGTGAAGTAAAGTTTCACTTTACCCAATGCTTCTGTGAAGTAAAGTTTACTTTACCCAATGCTTCTGTGAAGTTAAGTTTAATTTTACCCAATGCTTCTGTGAAGTAAAGTTTCACTTTACCCAATGCTTCTGTGAAGTTAAGTTTAATTTTACCCAATGCTTCTGTGAAGTAAACTTTTACTTTACCCAATGCTTCTGTAAAGTTAAGTTGAATTTTACCCAATGCTTCTGTGAAGTAAAGTTTCATTTTACCCAATGCTCCTGTGAAGTTAAGTTTCACTTTACCCATTGCTTCTGTGAAGTAAAGTTTCATTTTACCCATTGCTTCTGTGAAGTAAAGTTTTATTTTACCTAATGCTTCTGTGAAGTAAAGTTTCATTTTACCTAATGTTTCTGTGAAGTAAAGTTTCATTTTGCCTAATGCTTCTGTTAAGTAAAGTTTCATTTTACTTATTGCTTCTGTGAAGTTAATTTTTGTTTTACCCAATGCTTCTGTGAAGTAAAGTTTCATTTTACTATATTGCTTCTGTGAAGTTAAGTTTAATTTTACCGAATGCTTCTGTGAAGTAAAGTTTCACTGTACACAATGCTTCTTTGACGTAGTTTCATTTTACCAAATGTTTCTGTGAAGTAGTTTCATTTTACCAAATGTTTCTGTGAAGTAGTTTCATTTTACCAAATGTTTCTGTGAAGTAGTTTCATTTTGCCCAATGCTCCTCTTAAGTAGATTTATTTTACCCCATATTTTTCTGCAGTATTAAAGGCCCTATGTAATATGGAATTACAGTCTTACTTATGGTTGAAAAAACATAAATGCATGCTTATTGGTTGTTTTAGTGTTAAAATAATGGCAAATCCTGAAGTTAAAAAAAAATTCTTGAACACATTTACATATTACAATAACTAACAGGACTAACCAACTTTTATTTGATATCATATAATCCCTGGAACTATCAGCCAACGTTCTGGTGCTATTGTTACTTATGATACGGTGTAGAGAAGATTTTGTCTTGCAATTATTAATGGATATTGTTTATATCTACATCTATGTCTCTTAAAGGTGGTGAAAAACAGAGAGTAGCCATTGCCCGTGCCATAATGAAAGATCCGCCCATATTTGTGTATGATGAAGCCACCTCCTCATTGGATACAATAACTGAACAGGTTAGCACTTTGAAATATGTTAAATGGGTCAAAATTAGTTCCGATTATTAAAGAACTACTTTTAAATATTTTATATTGTTATTTGTGAATATAAACTGTTTTAATATGACCATTAGACTTTTGCACTCTCAGCACTTACAAATGGGGCTTACTCATGGAAAGCTTCACCACGACCTTAGGCTAAAGTCGATAAATTATTTGCTCTCTAAATTGTGTGTGTGATCAAAATGTGTTCTGACAAAATAGATATTAGTTTAGTTAACATAGATTTGGCTAACAGACAACATTAAACAAAAACAAAACGGGAGTGTGGATGTTTACAGGTAAAGGAGTGAGAGAATAAGGTGTAATAAAACTGAATTAAACATTTAATAAGTAAAAGTACTTCAATTTTGAGGCAATACCTCATGTAGATCTACCAGTTTAGATGTGACATTTCCAATAATATAGAAGATGACGATCAGTACAGTTTTCCATGTCATTATAAAACTGGAAGAGTTTCTCGTGTTTTTTTTTCAGAACATATTACATGCCCTTCACAGTGTTACCAGAGACAGAACTACTCTTGTGATAGCCCATCGTCTTTCGACAGTTGTTGATGCAGACGAGATCATCGTTTTAGACCATGGGACCGTAGCCGAACGAGGGAGCCATTTTGAACTCATGATGAAACCGGGCAGCTTGTACCGACATTTATGGGAAAAACAGAGTTATGTAAATGAAGAAAAAAAAGACATTGTGGTGGATATTAAATAATGAGTTTAAGAAAGTAGTGAAAATTTGTATTTCCTTGATCATCATTGTTATAAATGTTAGATCCAAAAACCTGAAGTTTCATTTATTATAGTTTGGCTGTTCCGCTGGCTGTATGTTTGTAAACTTTTCTGACCAAAGCTTCCAGTGGTACTGGTATTTGATTTCCATGATGATAATTTGGTGTAAAAGGTACATAACAGTATTTTTGCATTAACCTTGTATGATTTTTATAATGAAACACGTTTTTGTATTTCTTTAAATTCTCAGCAATCTAACTTACATGTAGATACTATTTAGTGCTTTGTAATAATGCGTCTCTAGCTTTATTTAGTAAAACTCGGATTAACGGTGTGTTGTTGTTACAAAATTTATTTAAAGGTAGCATGCATTCCGGTAAGATGTGTTCCGGATGTATTCCGGTAAGTTCGTAGCCTCCTACTAGTTCGTGGATAATGCTCTGACGTTATTTTCGATACAATGACGCAACGTCTTGTGTCCTAATTTTTCGCAAATGTTGGCCCGAAGAATTTACTAACTTATCACAGCAATTACATGCCTAAATTTTAAGTTTAAATGATAAATAACAACATTATTTTAGTTTATTGCATTTATGATACACTGTTTTCAACGTTTTCATTTTTATAAATAGGTGGTAACATTGATTCGGTTTTTAACATTCCATTATGTTTTGAGCAGCATAAAAACAAGTTCATCACTAGATATGTAAACATAAAATCAATGACGCGGTCTTGCCATATGACGTCATCGAAAATTACCCACGAACTTGAAGGAATTAGAGGAAATTAAAGGCGTTGTTAGGTCACGTTTATTTTTCAATGAGATAACATATTTCTCATTATGTGGTCACTGTTTTGATACATGAAATAGTAAGTAAAGAAGCCATTTAAATGTTAATGTGTTGATTACATTTGTCAGTTGCATATTATACGCGTGCGCGGACTCGAATGCATAACATCCACAAACTTACAGGTGTAGGGGCTACCTGTTCACAGATTGACGAATTGATAATTTTCGAACTTCTTGTCACTGATTCCAAAAATAAAAGTATAGTGTATATGAATGAGCAAAATAACACAACTGACACAGAAATATACTGTAAATACCATTTCATTAATGAGTAATAATCAGTTGAAATGGATAAAATTATAAAGCGTTTGTAACACGAAACAATGGAATAAGTTGGAGTGTTTGTTGTTTTCGTTGAAATTGTTGAAAACACGCAAATCATTTACATAAAGTAAAAAATACACTGACAAGAATATACATTGAAATGGTCGAGAGGTTAGCGACTGAGACTTTCCAGGAGGATTGAGGTTCAAACGCCAGTGGGAGCAACATTTATTTTTTGCTATTATTTTTTTCATGCTTTTCTTGTTATAGTTCTTGAGCTCTTTAGTTCAGATGCCAATTTAAAGACGTTTAATGGCATATTTTAAACAAAAGAGAAGAAAGATCTGTGAAAAAGTCCATTTAAACTGTACCATAGTTTTCTAATGAGTAATATAATTGCATACTATATATGTACAAGTATATAAGAGTTAACAGTTGCTTCACGTTTTACATAGAACTGAACTACGGGTGGATAGATACATGTTACATCTTTAGAGAAGTTAACATTAATGGGCTTCTGAAAGGGAAATTCAGCCTCAACTGTCTCGATACACATCGAACCCTGTGATAACCATCAAGGTTGACTCATTTACACTAGTATAATAGATATATTTATGAGTGAATACTTAGACCGTACATTGATTTTATGTATGTAATACATTAAAATAAATAAACATGAAAGGTGTTTTTATGCCCCCGGCATCTTGATGCGGGAGGCATGTAGTGTCCGTCCTTCCGTCCGTGACAAGGTTAAGTAGATTTTGCCGTTTCGTCTAGCACCAACACCACTTACTACAACACTTGGATACTTACACAGTTGTTGCTTTTAACCATTCCCTATCCACCCATATCACCCAACCTCACTTTGACATTGACCTTGACCTAATTTGGACTTATAATAATTAAAAAGTGCAATTTCTTGGTTAACTAGATTTTACCGTTTCGTCTAGCACCAACACCACTTACTACAACACTTGGATATTTACACAGTTGTTACTTATGACAGTTCGCAATCCACCCACATCAACCAACACTTCGACCTTGACCTTGACCTAATTTGCACTTAGAATAATTCAAATGGGCTGTTTCTTGGTTAACTAGATTTTACCATTTCGTCTAGCACCAACACCGCTTGCTGCAACACTTGGATACTTACACAGTTGTTGCTTATGACCATTCCCTATCCACCCATATCACCCAGCCTCAGTTTGACATTGACCTTGACCTAATTTGGACTTATAATAATTCAAAAGTGCCATTTCTTGGTTAACTAGATTTTACCGTTTAGTCTAGCACCAACACCACTTACTACAACACTTGGATATTTACACAGTTGTTACTTATGACAGTTCGCAATCCACCCATATCACCCAACACTTCGACCTTGACCTTGACCTACACTTCGACCTTGACCTTGTCCTAATTTGCACTTAGAATAATTCAAATGGGCTGTTTCTTGGTTAACTAGATTTTACCATTTCGTCTAGCACCAAAACCGCTTGCTACAACACTTGGATACTTACACAGTTGTTGCTTATGACCATCCCCAGTCCACCCATATCACCCAAACTCACTTTGACCTTGACCTAATTTGGACTAAGAAATGGGCTACCCAGCACAACTGGGGGCATGTGTGTTTCTCAAACACAGAATCTTGTTGTTCTTAACTTTTGCTTTTGAACAAACCACATGATTCTGGAACGTACTGTTTTCTTCTACAGCTGAAGACGTTTTGAAAAACGTGTTGTGATTTTGTCTTTTATCAGTTATATACTTGTCTATCCATATGAAACATTTTCGACAAAAATAGTTACACAAGGATATCAGTAAAATTGATGGATGCTCCCTAATGCGCTTTGTCAAGCAATATAAATGCAATGAGAAGGGCAAAGATATATTACAAGAATATCGGTAGAACCGATAGATGCGCCCCGATGCCGCTTTGCCCTCTAAGTGAGGCCTTGACCTGAAACCTTAGAACGTGATTCATACGGAGACATGTTGTCATGTTGAGGATAACATTCGTGTTAAGTCATAAAATCAATTCAAGAAGTTAAAAGTCCGGACAACCAAAAGGCCAATTTCGACTTTTGACCCTTCAGTATGAAATTGACCTTTGACCTACAAATCTAATTCATGCTCGTAACAAGCCGTCCCATTTAGGCAAACATTTGTGCCATTTAACTTGCTCAGTCGATGACCATGTTATTGTCTGGACAAGCAAAAAACTTATTTTGACCTTTGACCTCTAAGTGTGACCTTGACCTTTGCCATATGGATCTGGTTTACATGCAATTTATGTTGTCTCATTGAGATTAACATTTGTGCCAAGTAGTTACAAAATCCATGGCAAGCTAAATCACAGACATGCAAAGTGTCAACTTTGCCCTTTGACCTCTAGATGTGACCTTGACCGTTGACCTAGGGACCTGATTCATGAGCGGTACACATCAGCTCATTGCAGCAAACATTTGTGCCAAGTAATTCTAATATCCCTCCATCTATGGCCAAGTTATGGTGTGTACAAGCAAAATAAGCAAATGAATAATCAAAGGGCAATTACTCCCTGAAAAATCATCAAACTGGAACAACCTGACAATATGCGCATGTCCCCTTTGTAGGAATGCTGCATATAAAGTTTCCATGAATTCGAGTTTTTAGTTCCTGAGACCTCACGCGGAAACGAAAATATTCCATTAAAATGTATTATTTTTAATATAAAAAGGGAAATAACTCCCTTTAAAAATCATCAGACCTTAACAACCTGACAGTATACACATGTAGGGAAGCTGCATATAAAGTTTGAAAAATCATCGGCCCGGAACGACCTGGCAATATGCGCATGTCCACCCTATAGGGATGTTGCATATAAAGTTTCATCAAATTCGGGTCATAAGCTCCTGAGATCTCGCGCGGAAACGAGGTACCGGAAGGACGAAAAGACGGCAGTGCTTACGAAATGATACTTAAGTGGCTCCCTTACGAAAAAAAGATAGTCAAGTGTCCTAAAATAGCCACCTAAAAGCATTTTTAAGCCACATAAAAGACTAACCCTAACCCTAATCAACTAAATTGTCCGTAAACAAAAACCATTTAACTACTCTCCCGTTAGTGCGGACAGACTGATATGGAGTATGATGGATTAATTCATCGGGAAAATTCGTTTCACTCCCGGACAAACTGAATTGCAGTGAAATTAGAATTCGGACGGACGGACAAAGCCGCGACTATATGCTCCCCCCGTTCGGGGAGCATAAAAATGACTAAAAATCAATAGAAATGCAGGACCAATTCTGACACGAAAACTGTTTAATTGACATCTGACCAGCAGTTGCTGAGAAATAGACCAGAAAATAATTGTGCGATATGAACTAATTTAATAAATCTTCAAAGTCCCACAACGTCGAGAAATAATTTCAGAAATATTCAAAGTCACATAACTTCGAGAAAAATCATTGAAGTGGAACATCCTGGTATTATGCTCACCTCCTTGTTACTGAAGCTTCCCATAAAGTTTCATTGAAATCTGGCCTGTAGTTGCTGTGAACATTAATTGCGCACTATATACTATATTTCAGAAATTTTCAAAGTCCCTCTACTTTAAGAAAAATAATGGAAGTGGATCATCCTGCTACTTTGCAAACCTCTTGGCAATGTAGCTTTCTATAAAAGTTTATTGAAATCTGGCCAGTAGTTGCTGAGAAATAGTCCGGACAAGAATTTATGCAATATATACTAATTTTAGAAATTTTCAAAGTCCCATAACTCCGAGAAACATAATTGAAGCGGAACGTCCTGGTAATATGCAAACCGACTATTGGTAATGAAGCTTCCTATAATGTTTTGTTGAATTCCAGCCAGTAGTTACTGGGAAATAGCCCGGACAAGAATTATGCACTATATACTGATTTCAGAAATCGTCAAAGTCCCATAACTCTGAGAAAAATCATTAAAACGGAACGTCCTGGTAGTATGCACACCTCCTATTGGTAATGAAGCTTCCCATAAAGTTTTGATGAATCCCAGCCAGTAGTTGCTGAGAAATAGCCAGGACAAGTTAGTCAAGAATTGTGCACTATATACAGATTTCAGAAATCTTTAAAGTCTCATAACTATGAAAAATCATTGAAGCGGAACGTCCTGGTAGTATGCACACCTCCTCTTTGTTATGAAGCTTCCCATAAAGTTTCGTTGAATTCCGGCCAGTAGTTGCTGAGAAATAGCCCGGACAAAAAAGTGGGACGGACTGACAGGACGGTTGGACAAAGTGATGACTATATGCTCCCCCGAAATTTTTGGGGAGCATAAAAAAGAAAGGTTTGGTCATTGTAAAGGGGTATAATTATGTTTTGTCAACTTGTAGTTTCCACTCAATAACTTAAGAAAGAAGTGACACATCGTCCTTAATCATAGGCTTTCTACGGGCATTGAATGCACTGCAACTGTTTGTTGTAGAAATACTTAGAACAATTCCACAGATTTTATTTTTTAGTTTAAAAAAATGAATTTAAATTGAGTGACATTTATTGAAAGATATGGTGAAGATCCTGTCTAAATGGAACTCTGTCTGGAGTTAGGTATGTAACAAATTGGGAATAAATCGTGGACTTTTCTTAAGATGACACGCGTTAAGCGGTACTGTAAACAAATCAATTCAAACGTATTACTACTCATTTATATATTGCACGTACTACATCCAAACAATGGCACTCATATCTATGAAATTGATTCGCCAAAATGATTAATACTCATTGACATAGCGATAAGATGTAAGTCCAAGTGAAAAATCCCGATTGTAAAAATACGAGTAAATAGATTTTCTTGGTATTCCAGTTTTTCAAATAATGCCTAGGGTTACCATTAGTAGGTATTGCAAAATATTTCTACTGTCTTGATGTGAAATGGCCATGTTTCCCAGCACAATGTGCTAATAGTGTCTCACATCAGAACACACTTGTACCAGGTCACATTAACCATAAGTTGATATGGCAATATATTCAAAATGTCTTGATGTGAAATGGCCATGTTTCCAGACATAGGCATGTGCTTATAGTGTCTCACATCAGCAAACACTTGTACAAGGTCACATTAACCAAAAGTTTATATGGCAATATATTCCTACTGTCATGATGTGAAATGGCCATGTTTTCCAGCACAGGCATGTGCTTATGGTGTCTCACATCAGCACACACACTTGTACCAGGTCACATTAACCATAAGTTGACAAGGCAATATATTCCTTCTGGCTTGATATTATAATTAGCCATATTTCTCAGCACATGCATGTGCTTATGGTGTTTTCTAGCACAGGTATGTGCTAATAGTGTCTCACATCAGTACACAGATGTACCAGGTCACATTAACCATAAGTTGATATGGCAATATATTCCTTTTGTATTGATGTGAAATGGCCATGTTTCCCAGCACAGGCATGTGCTTATGGTGTCCCACATCAGCACACACTTGTACCAGGTTACATTAACCATAAGTTGACAAGGCAATATATTCCTTCTGGCTTGATAATATAATTAGCCATATTTCTCAGCACAAGCATGTGCTTATGGTGTTTTCTAGCACAGGTATGTGCTAATAGTGTCTCACATCAGTACACAGATGTTCCAGGTCACATTAACCATAAGTTGATATGGCAATATATTCCTTTTGTATTGATGTGAAATGGCCATGTTTCCCAGCACAGGCATGTGCTTATGGTGTCCCACATCAGCACACACTTGTACCAGGTCACATTAAGCATTAGTTGATATGACAATATATTCCTACTGTCTTGATGTGAAATGGCAATGTTTCCCAGCACAGGCATGTGCTTATAGTGTCTCACATCAGCAAACACTGGTACAAGGTCACATTAACCATTAGTTGATATGGCAATATATTCCTTCTGTATTGATGTTTTATAGCCATGTTTCCCAGCACAGGCATGTGCTTATGGTGTCTCACATCAGCACACACTTGTACCAGGTCACGTTAACCATAAGTTGATATGGCCATATATTCATTTTGTCTTCATGTGAAATGGCCATGTTTCCCAGCACAGGCATGTGCTGGTAGGGTCTCACATCGGCACACACTTTTACCAGGTCACATTTACCATTAGTTGATATGTCAATATATTCCTACAGTCATGATGTGAAATGGCCATGTTTCCCAGCACAGACATGTGCTAATAGTGTCTCACATCAGCACACACTTGTACCAGGTCACATGAACCATTAGTTGATATGGCAATATATTCCTTCTGTCATGATGTGAAATTGCCATGTTTCCCAGCACAGGCAACTGCTAATATTGTCTAACATCAGCACACACTTGTGCCAGGTCACATTAACCATTAGTTGATATGGCAATATATTTCTTCTGTATTGATGTGATATGGCCATGTTTCCCAGCACAGGCATGTGCTTATATTGTTTCACATCAGCACACACTTGTACCAGGTCACATTAACCATAAGTTGATAATATTGCAATATATTCCTTCTGTCTTGATGTGAAATGGCCATGTTTCCCAGCACATGCATGTGCTAATAGTGGCTCACATCAGCACACACTTGTACCAAGACACATTAACCATAAGTTGATATGACAATATATTCCTACTGTCTTGATGTGAAATGGCCATGTTTCCCAGCACAGGCATGTGCTAAAATTGTCTCACATCAGAACACACTTGTACCAAGACACATTATCCATTTGTTGATATGGCAATACATTCCTTCTGTCTTGATGTGAAATGGCCATGTTTCCCAGCACAGGCATGTGCTAATAGCGTCTCACATCAGCACAGACTTTCAGGTCACATTAACCATTGGTTGATATGGCAATATACTCCTGTCTTGATGTGAAGTGGCCATGTTTCCCAGCACAGGCATGTGCTAATAGTGTCTAAGTCAGGACACACTTGTGCCAGGTCCCATCAACCATTTGTTGATATGACAATATATTCCTTCGGTCTCGATATGAAATGGCCATGTTTCCCAGCACAGGCATGTGCTAATAGTGTCTCACATCAGCACACACTTGTACCAGGCCACATTAACCATAAGTTGATATGGCAATACATTCCTTATTTCTTGATGTGAAATGGAGATTTTTGTACAGGCATGTGCTAATAGTTGCTCACAGCAGCACATACTTGGTCCAGACTACATTTCAGATAAAGTACCTACCACTACCTCTTTGAATTTTAACAACTTAAAATAGGCATTAAACTTGTGAACATACGCGTGTGAACTTGTTATACGGTGTTCACAATGACACATGGTTTGACAATGTGAACTGTTACACATTTTTTCTCATATTTCAGCTAAAATTATAGTGTTATTCCTTTCTTTACATATTATAAGCAGTATAAATTGCACAACGCTATGTTAATTGCACATTCAATAAATATATATTTTTCTGAATATTACAAATAAGTTTGTGGTAACTATAGTGTTTTGTTTTTCAATGTTGTGTTAGTTCATACAAATTTAAATTCATTTTTGTGCATCTTAATTCTAAAGTACTTCAAGCTCTCTAGATTTGTTGAGAAATTAACAATAAGCTACATTCAACATTTGTCTGCTATAAAACATAGTAACTGGTGACTTAACTAAGTTCCTTGCACTTCAAATTATTTAATTGCCAGATGATTTCAGTCTAGGCAAAGAAGTAATATACCAGTACTGTTAGTATGCATAAATAGGTTTGCAGTATGGTAACATTATACTTTGCAATAATAAAATACTATTATAGGTTTTATTCACACCTGTTTGTCTTGGAATGAACAGATTGTATAGTTCTAGGTACAAGTATTTTACCATTATATACCATTTTTCTCATAGATTACATTGTGTATGTCTAAATATACTAATAATTAAAATTTTACATTTTTTGAATTTACATTGTTGTTTGTGCTAATTACTGAGCATCAGCAGTTCATAATGAAGAGCTTGAGTTGGTTTGAGTATTGAGCAATCATGTTGTTCACACATTTTTAACAGATTTGGTTATCTCCATTGTTTCAATACCCACAAAAATTAAGGTGTATAGTTTTGTTTTTAATGTTTCAGAACATAATTACTTGCAATTAAACTTGCACAATATTTTTTGAAAGTGTTAAATTAAAATGTTGGGGTATATCTTAATCTTTATAAATTTAATAATTCAGATATTGTAAGTGTGCAATTCAAGTTACAAAAGTATTAATATTTTTAAAATGGTAAATGAAAACAAAGCTATAATTATATTGTTTATTTCAATTAATAATTGTATCAGGGTGTTCAGTAGACTGTACATTTCTAGGGTCATTGACCCTTTGACCCAAATTTTCAAGGGTCAAAATTCAATTTCGAAGAGTCAATTCAAATATTCACAAGTCACCTAAACAAAAACAGACAAACTCAAGGTTCACATTATACTAATAAATATCATAAATTACAAAATATTAGTAAAATAAACAATCAACCTGGTATGATAATAATATTAAAAATTAGCCTTTGTACGCTCGTGTTATGTGTTGTTGTTTCGTTTTTTTCATTCAATGTACTATGGTTTAGAAAGACCTAAAAAGGTAAGATTTTGCAATAATTAATCAATATGAATGAAAGACAAAACTAAATGCTGCTATTTTTTTTTGTTTTATCAACAAATATCCGAAAGTGTTGTCCAAAATTATTGAACAGTTGTAAATTTTCGGCCGATTTTGTGTAAGGGTTTCTGATGTTTTTAATCAGTATTGTTTTTAGATTAATATATTTTATGTGAAATATTGTTATTATTTAACCTTTTAAACATCATTTCATCTACATTTGATCATGTAAACATCAGAATTATCCAGGTTGACAGTACACAAATGCCGTAACAAAAGGTGTAACAAACTGAAGTTCACGGCTAAATGGGCATAATGAAAAATGTCTGTGTTTTCATTGGTGGAAGGGTCAAATAGATACACAGATACCTTCCAGGCATGGAAGCTCTTATCAGTAAATGCAAAACGGATTAAGATAAGGTAAGCCTACCGTGTTAATAACAGACAGTGTCTTGATTGGCTTCAGTTGTAAGGGAAGTGATGACGCAATCCAGACATTTACCAAGGGTCAATATGACTCTTTGGGTGATTTTACCATGCGTCAATTTCATGATTTCAATGAAAATCATGGTCAAAACGCGGGAGCTCGGGTCAAACGAACACCCTGTGTAAATACCTTAAATACAATTTTGCACTGAGATTCAGAGGTTTTAATAGACTTACATAGAACTTTTTTTTAAATGTTATATAAAAATAATGGATTAATACTATTTTGTATATACATAAAGTTTTCTCAAATGTTGTTACATACAGCTTTAACATTTTGATGTAAATATTGATATACAAATGAATACAAACATGTTATCTAAACTGTTAAATGAAACCATTTGTTGATATTTTTTGTATGACCTTAAATAATTTTTGTTGTATGTGCATATAATATTTAGTATTATTATACCTAGCTTTTATCTACAATGATAAATTCCCATTACTGGAGAAAGAGATATTTTGACTCAAAAACATTTCAACCTTTTTGACATGTGACCAAGCGAAAGTGACTGTCAGGTCATGTGACCGGGCTGACATTTTGAATGTCATATGAGGGCAAGTAACTGCATCAGTTTTTCAGCCGCATCATGAAAAGATTGCCTCCCTTGTCGTGACGTCATATAGTCGTGACATCACTATTTAGTGTGTAAACAAACGATTCTCGTCAATGTTAAATGTAAGAAAAATTGTTTTTCAAGTATTTCTGAAGATGAAAGAATATTTAGGCATTCTTCAATCTTGATGGGCAGAATTAAGCATGTGTTTACCCTATTTTACTCAATTTTGTTTGGTATAATAAAATAAATCAGTTTATATGGCAGCGTGAGAGACATTGATTATTGATGTTGTTTACCCTCGAAACAGAATGTCACCACTAGGCATTCGCCTTGGGTGACACTCTGCCGACGGGTTGACAATATCAATATCACACATGCAGCCATATTATATTTATATAATGTTTCGCTAGTTTTTCAGTCTATAAGTCAAAGTAAAAAATAAAAATCACTAAATTCATGTGTGACATGAATACATGAGCAATACAAAATGCATACCCCTGAGTACCAGTGTGACTAGTAATTGTGTTCTGTTACAACTTCGAAGTACATCAGTTCTTTTTTTCCAATAAAAAGTCAAAACAAAGTGTGCAATAGGATAATAAAAAGAAAATTATATACAGTAAGACCAGTTGATGGCTAAAACATGAAGATAAAATAAGTCAACAGTGGAATATACATGTATATATATTTGTGTTTGCTTCCTAACTTTCAGGTGTATGAATTATATACTGACATGTTTCAGAGTTATTAAAAGTTGACAATATATTATTATAAGGTATGTGATGTCCAATGTAAATATCACATTATGCTATAGCATAAACATTAGGTGCAGTTTGTTTTGCTTGCATATGGCTGTTAATACTGCATTATGATGTACATGTCGTTGTTTCCAATATTTCAGTGGTATAGACTACGTCAAGATGTCGGTTGTTTGTAATCATCAGGATCAGATTGTTTTCCATGCATATGGCTAATAAAGTTGCATGACAAGATATATGAGACGCGTCGTGAGAAAACCGGGCTTAATGCATGTGCGTAAAGTGTCGTCCCAGATTAGTAAGTGCAATCCGCTTTTATGGTATTTTCTGTTTAAAGGAAGTCTCTTCTAAACAAAAATCCACTGTAGGCGGAAAGTGTCGTCCCTGATTAACCTGTGCGGACTGCACAGGCTGATCGGGGATGACACTTTACGCACATGCAATAAGACCTGATTTACCTCGACACGCCTCATATGTCTTTGTTTCGTACATTTCAGTGGTATAGACTATGTCCTCAGGTCGGTGGTGTTGAACGTGGTTCCCACAGTTCTCGAGGTGCTCATGGTTACTGGCGTCCTGGTAGGCCTCGCTGTTTCTGTGCCATCACACTGTAAAATAATTTTATTTGATTGGATGTCTAAATGTATACATTCTTGAAAAACTGCTAATGCGCTTGGTCTTTAATTTGGCCATTTTTCATTTTTGTGTATGTATTTTCTAATAATCATGCAAAAAGAAAATTACAGCCGGGTGTTAAAGTTGCATTCAGTTTGGATCACAAAATAGGCGAAAAATTCGACCTCCGCGAAATAAAATGATTTTAGAGTACTTTCAGTCTGTTTTAATTAGAAATTAAATAGATTTTACTTGACTTTATCACCAATAAATTTACTATGATCTACTTTTAGCTGTCTCATACTACAGAAACATTTTCTACGTTAGTTTTCTTATTCCTTCTATTTGTCTTATTGTATTTGTATGACAGTATCTGAAGATACAAAAACAGGTATGTTTAAATTAAATTATATACCATTCCAGTGAAAGTAAATCCTTACTCATTTGGTATTTCAGTGCGGCCCGGAGTTTGCAGGTGTAACGATTGGCTGCATAACAACCTACACGATATTTACCTTGCTGATCACACAGTGGAGGTGTGTAGTTTCATCCATACATATTATGGGTAGCATTTGTGATTGTGCACTTCTGTGAATATTTCTTTGCGACAAATGTGATAACAGTATTTTAGGGGTATATAATTATCGACCACCATGCTCTGCATTCTAGGTGGAACATTATTTTAACGTACAGATAAGTCCCGATAAATTTATCACGAATCCATGCGCTCCGTTACAATAGGATACAATTGTGGTCGCGATGTCTTGCACGATCATGATCTATGGAGATCACGATTTGAGCTACGACTTCGCCCGAATGATATAACTACAGCCAGACTGACTATTGACTTCATTGTTTCTTGAGATCGCAACACATCTTAACAGAGCTTGGTGTTTTTTCTCGTCTATTATCGGTCCTGATCACCACGATTTGGATGAACGATTAGATACGAAATTCGCGCTTTGTTACGATGCAATAAGATCTGATACGATGATCCCAAGGGACAATTGATCGCAGTTGGTCGTGTTAATCGTAAATAAGATCTGATAGGATCATCACGATTGGTCCACGATTTAGACCACGATTTCGTGGCGCAAATCGTGATAGTGGGAACCTAGCATTAGGGGATTTATTGAGGGATTTAAATTAAAAAATCATGTGGGTGCTGAGTAGAAGTGTTGAGATGAAGTACTATAACTCTGTTATCAAATTCTTACAGAGTTACTGCTCTTTGTATTATTTACATATATATAACTACATGCATATTCAAGAATCTGTGGTGCAATATCAAGAAAATATTGGTGTGATATACCCAGTATAAATTTAACTTATATCTGCCAGTTCTGTAGCTGTGAAAAAGCTTTAACCCTACTCATGGATTGTTCAATAATTGAGGTTCCATGGATGTGTTGTAAATATTAGGGATATCTCTGTATATGTAGAACATTCTCGTTATAATGACAAATATTAAATGCAGTCAATGAAAATTACTTAAAAAGCTTGTCATATTGGCATTCCTTACTGCTGAAGTTGATTGCTGAACTTGGAATAATTATATTATCCTCATCTTTCAATGTATAGCTACAGTAAGTGTGAATTCGAAATTGTTAGATATCTTCCTGTACAAAACGAAGATTCAAGTGCATATGAACCAGGATTAATTAGATTATCGTCAACTCTAGAGCTACAAAAGTAGTAGTTGTGTGAATTTGAAAAATCATTTTTGTTTAGAATTTATAGTTGTGTAAATTCAAAATAATTATCTTTGTTGTTACAAATCTTGTCTCCTATACAGGACAAAGATCCGAGTGCAGATGAACCAGGCTGAAGGGGAGGCAGGCAACAAGGCCATAGACTCACTCATCATCTACGAGACAGTAAAGGTACGCTTCCAAAACATGCATGTGTTGTACGATTTAATGGTTTTAAAAAGTGTTTAAAAGCGTAAAGCTTTAAAATCTGCAATGTTTTTGTTAACAGTTCAGATGTATAAAGAGTCTGAGAATGTACGTTGTTTTGTACCCTATTTCCAATTACATAATTACAGATATGTTTCCCAGTAACTTCACACAAGTTCCAATGTGTTGTTTTGAACTGAACTATTTGTCACAGCGAAATAGCAGATTCAGCCCTTTCCTCCATATGGCTAAAAACATTCTTTACGGCTGTTCCTGGAAAAAAAAAGGTGAATTGGGGGGGGGGGGGGGCCGAATGCCAGTCCTAAAATGGGGTACCACCAATACAACTTTTTTTTTTTCTCAAGTCGTTGATAATCCGTTTTATCCTCTCTATCAGCCCCCACCCACCAAATTTTAATACATCGGCGTTCCACCCTGTCATCACCTTTACTCCTGGAACAGCCCTTAGATAAATTTATTGTATTATGTTAAAACCCTACTCATGTTAGATTTTTTATATTTTTTTAAACATTGAAACCAAACAGGTTTTTCTTTACCCAAATAAATGTTCAAATTCGTAATCATTGGCTAATTGGGCCAGTGAGTCTTGAGTTTAAATATAGATGTTGTATTTGCCTTGTCCAATTACACAGGCTTTTCTTTCTTATTACCATATTCCAATCATTGTTTTATCTTTAATTTCAGTATTTCAATAACGAGAAGTACGAGGCAGAACGGTACGACAAAATTCTCAGTGTATATGAGGAGAAGTCAGTGAAAACTTTAACCAGTCTGGCCCTGCTGAACTGGGGTCAGAACTTCATCTTCAGTGTCGGACTGACAGCCATCATGATCCTTGCCAGCCAGGGCATCATGGCAGGTAAAAACGTTATAGAGTATTAAATCTGTTTTCGGACACGTACAATTTTTTTAGCCTCTGAATATTTGTGGTCACAAAAAATAATTGTTCGAAAATTTGTCCGAAAAAATCGCATCTGTAATATTGTAATAAAAATCTAATAAGGGGCTTGCTCATAAGTATTGTTATCTGCGAATATGGTTTGCGTTTATTGCTAAAGGCTGTACTTTATTAGATTGGCGTATGTCGTTTGGCGGGCGCGCGTAACACTTTTAGTTTCCGCTGTCTAACTCAAGTACGGATTGAGCTGTTGTAATGAAACTTCATACAAAGATACCTTATAGCGAGATCTCGCTTGGGATTGCATCTGGGGTGGGTGGGGTCAAGGTCAAAGTTACTGTTACTAAAAATAGAAACACCTTTTGTGCTCAATAAATTGAAAACGCATTGAGGTATTTTAATGAAACTCCATACATAGATAACTTATATAGAGACCTCGCTTGGGATTGCGTATGTGGAGGGTGGGGTCAAGGTCACTGTTACTAAAAATAGAAAACGGTTTCCGCTCAATAACTTGAAGACATTGAGATATTTGAATGAAACTTCATATGTAGTTACCTTATATCTAGACCTCGCTTGGGATTGTGTATGGGTTGGTGGGGTCAAGGTCAAGGTCACCATAACTAAACATTTTATTTTTGTGCTTACTTTTATGCATTTCGTTCGAAAAATTTGGTTTTCGTGGAATTTCCACTTTTCTTGTTCGTTACATGAGGCTGTGCATTGAAGCCATTGTACAACTTGCTAATGGGCATTCAAAGTAGGGCTGCACATGATTACATTGATAAACAAGTTGGAAAAACCTGTGAAAACCATCATCGCCCCCTGTGAAATCTTTAATGACAATAGATGTTTATTGCCAATAAGTATCCAATCAAAAACCTAGATCGTAGTTCATTTCCTTTTCTGACAGGAACCATAGTGACTCAAAAAATATTTATTTTACCTAATTGGCCAAAAAAAATCCAGTGTCCGAAACCAAAATTTAATATGGTAATGTACAAGATTGTTTGATGCAATAGGTGTAATTTTATGCAACTCAAGGACACTTTCAGTTCCCAGTGAATGGGGAAGAAACATTGTAGCTGTTTTAATTCAGTTGTTATGCAATTTGTATTATATTGGTTGAAATCAAATGCCTGCTCGAAAATGTTTTTAATTGGGGAAACTAAGGTTTACTAGTGATCGAGAATTCATCCTAAGGAATGCAGAAAACAGTCTCTGCAGTGATATTCTTTTTCAGTCAATAACTATAATTGCTTCCTTAGGTACAATGACGGTCGGGGATCTAGTCATGGTGAACAGCCTGCTGTTCCAGCTCTCAATTCCCCTCAATTTCATTGGGTCGCTGTATAGGGAAGTTCGCCAGAGCTTGATCGACATGTCCACCATGTTTGACCTTCTGAAGATTAAACCAAATATTGTGGTATGCATGCAAACATATTTTACATTACCTTACTACTGATAGTCCGAAATATACCTGACTGACTGGTTATATTCCAGTTGGTCTTGTGGTATGTTTAGTTTCTGTAACATGTATCCAGGTTAGCTTACAATGCAATAGCATTATATCAGATACAATAAGAAAAATACATACAGTACATCCTGTTTAATTAATTTTTCTTGCAAAATCAGATTCTTTTTATGTCCTGTAATTGTAAATCCAGTCCTGTGAATATGACACATGCAGCTATATGACGGAATGTCCAGTAGTCCCGAAACAAATTATGGAATGTCCGTTACTGTCCTCCTGACTAGTCCAGTATTTACAATGCCTTTAACACTTTCATCTAACACAATGCCTTTAACACTCCCATCTAACACAGAATTAAGTTCTGCAATTAACACATCATTTAGCAAAGAATTTAGTGCTGCATTTAATACTCCCATTTTACACAGGATTTAGTACTGCATTTAATACTCCCATTTAACACAGGATTTAGTGCTGCATTTAACACTCCCATTTAACACAGGATTTAGTACTGCATTTAACACTCCCATTTGACACAGTATTTTGTACTGCATTTAATACTCACATTTTACACAGAATTTAGTGCTGCATTTAATACTCCCATTTAACACAGGATTTAGTACTGCATTTAACACTCTCATTTAACACAGGATTTAGTACTGCATTTAACACTCCCATTTGACACAGTATTTAGTACTGCATTTAACACAGGATTTAGGACTGCATTTAACATCCCCATTTAACACAGGATTTTAGTACTGCATTTAACACTCCCATTTAACACAGGAGTAAGTACTGCATTTAACACTGCATTTACCCGTAATGATGCGTTTTCTCTTAAGATAAACGCCTGTTGCCCCGAGACTTAACATTGCACCTAACCAGTCAACCATTTAACAACTGAATTATTACTGCACTTTACACTGCATTTAGTTGAAACCTTTTTATTTTTGTATTGTGTTGTAAGCCAGAGGCTTATTGAGACACGTGGAGTCTGTTACCTGGGTAGAACCAGTACTTGGTGTCTTTTGAGAAAGATCATTTGAACGCTCCCCAAGTACGGATCAAACTCACGACCTGATTGCAAGGTGGACACCATATCCATTACACCACAGCGACTGCATTTAATGATGCGTTTGCTCTTCAGATCAAGCCTGATGCCCCGAGTCTCGAGATTGCATCAGACCAGTCCACCGTTTTGTTCGACAATGTCAGTTTTGAGTATGTGAAGGGACAGAAGATCCTGGACGGTCTCTCGTTCTCCGTCCCCTCAGGAAAGAAGGTGGCCATTGTGGGGGGCAGTGGTTCTGGGTGAGTTACACAATTTTTGAAACTATATAAGAGATATAATGTATCATTAATCAATAATTATCATCCAATCCCCTTATTTCGTTTTGTCACATATTAAAAGTTTTGCTTTATTATAACAAAATTCCATTGCATCAAGAATGTGAAAAAGTTTTCGTTTCCAGTCTGTAACTTTTTAATGCCTGGAAGGATTCAGTCAAACTTGAATACCCATGCTCGTCTGTCAAAGGTCAAAGTCACATTTCAAGAGCAGAAGTCAAATATTTTTGTTTCCGCTCCATAACTTCTAAACACCTAGCAGGAGTTAAATATTACTTCAGATAATTACTCCCCATGATCAGATGATGTGTCGCGTACAACACCTATCCTTGTCTGTCAATTTTCAAGGTCACAATTCGAGCTCAAAGGTCAAGGATTTTTTTGTTTCCTATCCATAACTTCTAAATGTCTGACACAGTTTTAATATTACTTCAGATTTTTATTCCCAATGACCAGGTGATGTGTCGTGTACATCACACATGCTTCAATGTGCTTCCAAGATATTTCAGGAATTAACTAGGGCTAATTGTTTTGATCCTGCAAAGGAACACAAACAATTATCATTCTGACCTTGAACCATAAATATTTTCTTAAGAAATATTATTAAATATGTAATATTTTCAAATAAGCCATACTTTTAATCAAATAAATTAACTTATTAGCCTTCCTTGCTCCTAGGTTACTTATTATTGTTCTTTCATGAATATGAGATATTGTATGGTGTAATTTCTATCTTTATTGTGTATGTGGATTAAAATCAACAGAGAACATGCAGTACGTTTGGTGGGTTATTTAATACTACCTCGTATGAACAGTGGCGAGTGTGCAGCAGTTTATAGAGAGCGTGGCTATGATACGCATGGAAGAATAGTAACTAATCAGTTGAGCATGATAAATACATGACAACTTTCACAATTTTTCCTACCTGACAGGAAGTCCACCATTGTGAGATTGTTGTCCCGCTTCTATGATCCTCTGTCTGGGAACATTCTCATTAACAACCAGAATATTAAAAGCGTCAACTTGGCAGTGTAAGGAAAGCTATCGGCGTTGTGCCACAGGTATTATATGCTTGTTGTTCATGGTTGCATTCATACCAATATATATATATATATATATATATATATATATATATATATATATATAAAAGTTACAAAGGTTGTGTTTTTTTTCATAGTGCTTAAATAGGGTTTCAAATACTCCATAATTTACATAATGTATTATGTTAATATATTTACAGAAACATGCTTAATATTGGGCCAGGCTCAGTTGTTATTTGTTAATGTTGTTTTTACGTTTACATGTATACAGTGAAACTATTTTTACCATCAATATCGGAATGAGCATTTCATAACAATTGGTTTGAAAATATCTCAAATATATCCAGAAATTTCTGCTTCAGCAATTAATAAAATGGTTAATCTAGCACTAAGTTATCTCTGTGCAATTATTATAAGTCTAACAATGCATGCTTGTGTATGATAATTTGACTGTGAAGTGTGCCATGTGTAAAAAATAAGGTTTTAACTGAGGTTTCCACTCGGAGCCTTCAGAATATTATATGCTTATAGTCATATTCTTACACCAACTGTCACAGAACATGAAGAAAACTAATTGCAATCAGGAGCTTGTGAGATTGATCCCCTACTTGGGGAGCGTTTGAATGATCTTTCTCAAAAGAGACCATGAACTGGTTCTACTCAGGGAACAGACTTCAAAGTGTCTCAATAAGCCTAAGGCTTTCAACACAGTTTAGCTTATATAAATAGGTTTCAACTAAACTAAGATCACATGTCTGGTTCATTGTATATTTGTATTTATTTTTCAGGACTGTGTGCTGTTCCACGACTCAGTCTATAACAACATCCACTATGGCGACCTCCAGAAGACTGCAGAAGACGTTATCAGAGCGGCCAAAATGGCAGAAATGCACGACACTATAATCCATCGATTTCCACAGCAGTATGAGACTCAAGTTGGGGAGAGAGGATTAAAACTGTCAGGTCTGGTATTGCAATTATACAATCTGGGCATTTTCTCAAATTTCTTCTGTGAAGTAAAATTTCATTTTACTCAATGCTTCTGTGAAGTAAAGTTTCACTTTACCAAATGCTTCTGTGAAGTAGAGTTACATTTTACCCAATGCTTCTGTAAAGTAAAGTTCCATTTTAACCAATGCTTCTGTAAAAAGTAGTCTCATTTTACTTAATGTTTCTGTGAAGTAGTTTCACTTTACCTAATGCGTCTGTGAAGTTAAGTTTTATTTTACCCAGTGCATCTGTGAAGTTAAGTTTCACTCAACCCAATTCTTCTGTGAAATTAAGTTTCATTTTACCCAATGCTTCTGTGAAGTTAAGTTTCACTTTACCTAATGCTTCTGTGAAGTTAAGTTTCACTTAACACAATGCTTCTGTGAAGTAAAGTTTCACTTTACCCAATGCTTCTGTGAAGTAAAGTTTACTTTACCCAATGCTTCTGTGAAGTTAAGTTTAATTTTACCCAATGCTTCTGTGAAGTAAAGTTTCACTTTACCCAATGCTTCTGTGAAGTTAAGTTTAATTTTACCCAATGCTTCTGTGAAGTAAACTTTTACTTTACCCAATGCTTCTGTAAAGTTAAGTTGAATTTTACCCAATGCTTCTGTGAAGTAAAGTTTCATTTTACCCAATGCTCCTGTGAAGTTAAGTTTCACTTTACCCATTGCTTCTGTGAAGTAAAGTTTCATTTTACCCATTGCTTCTGTGAAGTAAAGTTTTATTTTACCTAATGCTTCTGTGAAGTAAAGTTTCATTTTACCTAATGTTTCTGTGAAGTAAAGTTTCATTTTGCCTAATGCTTCTGTTAAGTAAAGTTTCATTTTACTTATTGCTTCTGTGAAGTTAATTTTGGTTTTACCCAATGCTTCTGTGAAGTAAAGTTTCATTTTACTATATTGCTCCTGTGAAGTTAAGTTTAATTTTACCAAATGCTTCTGTGAAGTAAAGTTTCACTGTACACAATGCTTCTTTGACGTAGTTTCATTTTACCAAATGTTTCTGTGAAGTAGTTTCATTTTACCAAATGTTTCTGTGAAGTAGTTTCATTTTGCCCAATGCTGCTCTTAAGTAGATTTATTTTACCCCATATTTTTCTGCAGTATTAAAGGCCCTATGTAATATGGAATTACAGTCTTACTTTTGGTTGAAAAAACATAAATGCATGCTTATTGGTTGTTTTAGTGTTAAAATAATGGCAAATCCTGAAGTTTAAAAAAAATTCTTAAACACATTTACATATTACAATAACTAACAGGACTAACCAACTTTTATTTGATATCATATAATCCCTGGAACTATCAGCCAACGTTCTGGTGCTATTGTTACTTATGATACGGTGTAGAGAAGATTTTGTCTTGCAATTATTAATGGATATTGTTTATATCTACATCTATGTCTCTTAAAGGTGGTGAAAAACAGAGAGTAGCCATTGCCCGTGCCATAATGAAAGATCCGCCCATATTTGTGTATGATGAAGCCACCTCCTCATTGGATACAATAACTGAACAGGTTAGCACTTTGAAATATGTTAAATGGGTCAAAATTAGTTCCGATTATTAAAGAACTACTTTTAAATATTTTATATTGTTATTTGTGTATATAAACTGTTTTAATATGACCATTAGACTTTTGCAGACAACATTAAACAAAAACTTTTGCACTCTCAGCACTTACAAATGGGGCTTACTCATGGAAAGCTTCACCACGACCTTAGGCTAAAGTCGATAAATTATTTGCTCTCTAAATTGTGTGTGTGATCAAAATGTGTTCTGACAAAATAGAGAATTAGTTTAGTTAACATAGATTTGGCTAACAGACAACATTAAACAAAAACAAAACGGGAGTGGGGATGTTTACAGGTAAAGGAGTGAGAGAATAAGGTGTAATAAAACTGAATTAAACATTTAATAAGTAAAAGTACTTCAATTTTGAGGCAATACCTCATGTAGATCTACCAGTTTAGATGTGACATTTCCAATAATATAGAAGATGACGATCAGTACAGTTTTCCATGTCATTATAAAACTGGAAGAGTTTCTCGTGTTTTTTTTTTCAGAACATATTACATGCCCTTCACAGTGTTACCAGAGACAGAACTACTCTTGTGATAGCCCATCGTCTTTCGACAGTTGTTGATGCAGACGAGATCATCGTTTTAGACCATGGGACCGTAGCCGAACGAGGGAGCCATTTTGAACTCATGATGAAACCGGGCAGCTTGTACCGACATTTATGGGAAAAACAGAGTTATGTAAATGAAGAAAAAAAAAGACATTGCGGTGGATATTAAATAATGAGTTTAAGAAAGTAGTGAAAATTTGTATTTCCTTGATCATCATTGTTATAAATGTTAGATCCAAAAACCTAAAGTTTCATTTATTATAGTTTGGCTGTTCCGCTGGCTGTATGTTTGTTAGCTTTTCTGACCAAAGCTTCCAGTGGTACTGGTATTTGATTTCCATGATGATAATTTGGTGTAAAAGGTACATAACAGTATTTTTGCATTAACCTTGTATGATTTTTATAATGAAACACGTTTTTGTATTTCTTTAAATTGTCAGCAATTTAACTTACATGTACATACTCTTTAGTGCTTGGTATTAATGCGTCTCTAGCTTTATTTAGTAAACCTCGGATTAACGGTGTGTTGTTGTTACAAGGTAGCATGTATTCCGGTAAGATGTATTCCGGTAAGTTCGTAGCCTCCTACAAGTTCCTGGATAATGCTCTGACGTTATTTTCGATACAATGACGCAACGTCTTGTGTCCTAATTTTTCGCAAATGTTGGCCCGAAGAATTTACTAACTTATCACAGCAATTACATGCCTAAATTTTAAGTTTAAATGATAAATAACAACATTATTTTAGTTTATTGTATTTATGATACACTGTTTTCAACGTTTTCATTTTTATAAATAGGTGGTAACATTGATTCGGTTTTTAACATTCCATTATGTTTTGAGCAGCATAAAAACAAGTTTATCACTAGATTTGTAAACATAAAATCAATGACGCGGTCTTGCCATATGACGTCATCGAAAATTACCCACGAACTTGAAGGAATTAGAGGAAATTAAAGGCGTTGTTAGGTCACGTTTATTTTTCAATGAGATAACATATTTCTCATTATGTGGTCACTGTTTTGATACATGAAATAGTAAGTAAAGAAGCCATTTAAATGTTAATGTGTTGATTACATTTGTCAGTTGCATATTATACGCGTGCGCGGACTCGAATGCATAACATCCACAAACTTACAGGTGTAGGGGCTACCTGTTCACAGATTGACGAATTGACATTTTTCGAACTTCTTGTCACTGATTCCAAAAATAAAAGTATAGTGTATATGAATGAGCAAAATAACACAACTGACACAGAAATATACTGTAAATACCATTTCATTAATGAGTAATAATCAGTTGAAATGGATAAAATTATAAAGATAAGTTGGAGTGTTTGTTGTTTTCGTTGAAATTGTTGAAAACACGCAAATCATTTACATAAAGTAAAAAATACACTGACAAGAATATACATTGAAATGGTCGAGAGGTTAGCGAGTGAGACTTTTTCCCGGAGGTTTGAGGTTCAAACCCCAGTGGGAGCAACATTTTTTTTTTGCTATTATTTTTTTCATGCTTTTCTTGTTATAGTTCTTGAGCTCTTTAGTTCAGATGCCAATTTAAAGACGTTTAATGGCATATTTTAAACAAAAGAGAAGAAAGATCTGTGAACAAGTCCCTTTAAACGGTACCATAGTTTTCTAATGAGTAATATAATTGCATACTATATATGTACAAGTATATAAGAGTTAACAGTTGCTTCACGTTTTACATAGAACTGAAACTACGGGTGGATAGATACATGTTACATCTTTAGAGAAGTTAACATTAATGGGCTTCGGAAAGGGAAATTCAGCCTCAACTGTCTCGATACACATCGAACCCTGTGATAACCATCAAGGTTGACTCATTTACACTAGTATAATAGATATATTTATGAGTAAATACTTAGACCGTACATTGATTTTATGTATGTAATACAATAAAATAAATAAACATGAAAGGTGTTTTTATGCCCCCGGCATCTTGTTGCGGGAGGCATGTAGTGTCCGTCCTTCCGTCCGTGACAAGGTTAAGTAGATTTTGCCGTTTCGTCTAGCACCAACACCACTTACTACAACACTTGGATACTTACACAGTTGTTGCTTTTAACTATTCCCTATCCACCCATATCACCCAACCTCACTTTGACATTGACCTTGACCTAATTTGGACTTATAATAATTAAAAAGTGCAATTTCTTGGTTAACTAGATTTTACCGTTTCGTCTAGCACCAACACCACTTACTACAACACTTGGATATTTACACAGTTGTTACTTATGACAGTTCGCAATCCACCCATATCACCCAACACTTCGACCTTGACCTTGACCTACACTTCGACCTTGACCTAATTTGCACTTAGAATAATTCAAATGGGCTGTTTCTTGGTTAACTAGATTTTACCATTTCGTCTAGCACCAAAACCGCTTGCTACAACACTTGGATACTTACACAGTTGTTGCTTATGACCATCCCCAGTCCACCCATATCACCCAACCTCACTTTGACCTTGACCTAATTTGGACTAAGAAATGGGCTACCCAGCACAACTGGGGGCATGTGTGTTTCTCAAACACAGAATCTTGTTGTTCTTAACTTTTGCTTTTGAACAAACCACATGATTCTGGAATGTACTGTTTTCTTCTACAGCTGAAGACGTTTTGAAAAACGTGTTGTGATTTTGTCTTTTATCAGTTATATACTTGTCTATCCATATGAAACATTTTCGACAAAAATAGTTACACAAGGATATCAGTAAAATTGATGGATGCTCCCTAATGCGCTTTGTCAAGCAATATAAATGCAATGAGAAGGGCAAAGATATATTACAAGAATATCGGTAGAACCGATAGATGCTCCCCGATGCCGCTTTGCCCTCTAAGTGAGGCCTTGACCTGAAACCTTAGAACCTGATTCATACGGAGACATGTTGTCATGTTGAGGATAACATTCGTGTTAAGTCATAAAATCCATTCAAGAAGTTAAATGTCATGACAACCAAAAGGCCAATTTCGACTTTTGACCCTTCAGTATGAAATTGACCTTTGACCTACAAATCTAATTCATGCTCGTAACAAGCCGTCCCATTTAGGCAAACATTTGTGCCATTTAACTTGCTCAGTCGATGACCATGTTATTGTCTGGACAAGCAAAAAACTTATTTTGACCTTTGACCTCTAAGTGTGACCTTGACCTTTGCCATATGGATCTGGTTTACATGCAATTTATGTTGTCTCATTGAGATTAACATTTGTGCCAAGTAGTTACAAAATCCATGGCAAGCTAAATCACAGACATGCAAAGTGTCAACTTTGCCCTTTGACCTCTAGATGTGACCTTGACCGTTGACCTAGGGACCTGATTCATGAGCGGTACACATCAGCTCATTGCAGCAAACATTTGTGCCAAGTAATTCTAATATCCCTCCATCTATGGCCAAGTTATGGTGTGTACAAGCAAAATAAGCAAATGAATAATCAAAGGGCAATTACTCCCTGAAAAATCATCAAACTGGAACAACCTGACAATATGCGCATGTCCCCTTTGTAGGAATGCTGCATATAAAGTTTCCATGAATTCGAGTTTTTAGTTCCTGAGACCTCACGCGGAAACGAAAATATTCCATTAAAATGTATTATTTTTAATATAAAAAGGGAAATAACTCCCTTTAAAAATCATCAGACCTTAACAACCTGACAGTATACACATGTAGGGAAGCTGCATATAAAGTTTGAAAAATCATCGGCCCGGAACGACCTGGCAATATGCGCATGTCCACCCTATAGGGATGTTGCATATAAAGTTTCATTAAATTCGGGTCATAAGCTCCTGAGATCTCGCGCGGAAACGAGGTACCGGAAGGACGAAAAGACGGCAGTGCTTACGAAATGATACTTAAGTGGCTCCCTTACGAAAAAAAGATAGTCAAGTGTCCTAAAATAGCCACCTAAAAGCATTTTTAAGCCACATAAAAGACTAACCCTAACCCTAATCAACTAAATTGTCCGTAAACAAAAACCATTTAACTACTCTCCCGTTAGTGCGGACAGACTGATATGGAGTATGATGGATTAATTCATCGGGAAAATTCGTTTCACTCCCGGACAAACTGAATTGCAGTGAAATTAGAATTCGGACGGACGGACAAAGCCGCGACTATATGCTCCCCCCGTTCGGGGAGCATAAAAATGACTAAAAATCAATAGAAATGCAGGACCAATTCTGACACGAAAACTGTTTAATTGACATCTGACCAGCAGTTGCTGAGAAATAGACCAGAAAATAATTGTGCGATATGAACTAATTTAATAAATCTTCAAAGTCCCACAACGTCGAGAAATAATTTCAGAAATATTCAAAGTCACATAACTTCGAGAAAAATCATTGAAGTGGAACATCCTGGTATTATGCTCACCTCCTTGTTACTGAAGCTTCCCATAAAGTTTCATTGAAATCTGGCCTGTAGTTGCTGTGAACATTAATTGCGCACTATATACTATATTTCAGAAATTTTCAAAGTCCCTCTACTTTAAGAAAAATAATGGAAGTGGATCATCCTGCTACTTTGCAAACCTCTTGGCAATGTAGCTTTCTATAAAAGTTTATTGAAATCTGGCCAGTAGTTGCTGAGAAATAGTCCGGACAAGAATTTATGCAATATATACTAATTTTAGAAATTTTCAAAGTCCCATAACTCCGAGAAACATAATTGAAGCGGAACGTCCTGGTAATATGCAAACCGACTATTGGTAATGAAGCTTCCTATAATGTTTTGTTGAATTCCAGCCAGTAGTTACTGGGAAATAGCCCGGACAAGAATTATGCACTATATACTGATTTCAGAAATCGTCAAAGTCCCATAACTCTGAGAAAAATCATTAAAACGGAACGTCCTGGTAGTATGCACACCTCCTATTGGTAATGAAGCTTCCCATAAAGTTTTGATGAATCCCAGCCAGTAGTTGCTGAGAAATAGCCAGGACAAGTTAGTCAAGAATTGTGCACTATATACAGATTTCAGAAATCTTTAAAGTCTCATAACTATGAAAAATCATTGAAGCGGAACGTCCTGGTAGTATGCACACCTCCTCTTTGTTATGAAGCTTCCCATAAAGTTTCGTTGAATTCCGGCCAGTAGTTGCTGAGAAATAGCCCGGACAAAAAAGTGGGACGGACTGACAGGACGGTTGGACAAAGTGATGACTATATGCTCCCCCGAAATTTTTGGGGAGCATAAAAAAGAAAGGTTTGGTCATTGTAAAGGGGTATAATTATGTTTTGTCAACTTGTAGTTTCCACTCAATAACTTAAGAAAGAAGTGACACATCGTCCTTAATCATAGGCTTTCTACGGGCATTGAATGCACTGCAACTGTTTGTTGTAGAAATACTTAGAACAATTCCACAGATTTTATTTTTTAGTTTAAAAAAATGAATTTAAATTGAGTGACATTTATTGAAAGATATGGTGAAGATCCTGTCTAAATGGAACTCTGTCTGGAGTTAGGTATGTAACAAATTGGGAATAAATCGTGGACTTTTCTTAAGATGACACGCGTTAAGCGGTACTGTAAACAAATCAATTCAAACGTATTACTACTCATTTATATATTGCACGTACTACATCCAAACAATGGCACTCATATCTATGAAATTGATTCGCCAAAATGATTAATACTCATTGACATAGCGATAAGATGTAAGTCCAAGTGAAAAATCCCGATTGTAAAAATACGAGTAAATAGATTTTCTTGGTATTCCAGTTTTTCAAATAATGCCTAGGGTTACCATTAGTAGGTATTGCAAAATATTTCTACTGTCTTGATGTGAAATGGCCATGTTTCCCAGCACAATGTGCTAATAGTGTCTCACATCAGAACACACTTGTACCAGGTCACATTAACCATAAGTTGATATGGCAATATATTCAAAATGTCTTGATGTGAAATGGCCATGTTTCCAGACATAGGCATGTGCTTATAGTGTCTCACATCAGCAAACACTTGTACAAGGTCACATTAACCAAAAGTTTATATGGCAATATATTCCTACTGTCATGATGTGAAATGGCCATGTTTTCCAGCACAGGCATGTGCTTATGGTGTCTCACATCAGCACACACACTTGTACCAGGTCACATTAACCATAAGTTGACAAGGCAATATATTCCTTCTGGCTTGATATTATAATTAGCCATATTTCTCAGCACATGCATGTGCTTATGGTGTTTTCTAGCACAGGTATGTGCTAATAGTGTCTCACATCAGTACACAGATGTACCAGGTCACATTAACCATAAGTTGATATGGCAATATATTCCTTTTGTATTGATGTGAAATGGCCATGTTTCCCAGCACAGGCATGTGCTTATGGTGTCCCACATCAGCACACACTTGTACCAGGTTACATTAACCATAAGTTGACAAGGCAATATATTCCTTCTGGCTTGATAATATAATTAGCCATATTTCTCAGCACAAGCATGTGCTTATGGTGTTTTCTAGCACAGGTATGTGCTAATAGTGTCTCACATCAGTACACAGATGTTCCAGGTCACATTAACCATAAGTTGATATGGCAATATATTCCTTTTGTATTGATGTGAAATGGCCATGTTTCCCAGCACAGGCATGTGCTTATGGTGTCCCACATCAGCACACACTTGTACCAGGTCACATTAAGCATTAGTTGATATGACAATATATTCCTACTGTCTTGATGTGAAATGGCAATGTTTCCCAGCACAGGCATGTGCTTATAGTGTCTCACATCAGCAAACACTGGTACAAGGTCACATTAACCATTAGTTGATATGGCAATATATTCCTTCTGTATTGATGTTTTATAGCCATGTTTCCCAGCACAGGCATGTGCTTATGGTGTCTCACATCAGCACACACTTGTACCAGGTCACGTTAACCATAAGTTGATATGGCCATATATTCATTTTGTCTTCATGTGAAATGGCCATGTTTCCCAGCACAGGCATGTGCTGGTAGGGTCTCACATCGGCACACACTTTTACCAGGTCACATTTACCATTAGTTGATATGTCAATATATTCCTACAGTCATGATGTGAAATGGCCATGTTTCCCAGCACAGACATGTGCTAATAGTGTCTCACATCAGCACACACTTGTACCAGGTCACATGAACCATTAGTTGATATGGCAATATATTCCTTCTGTCATGATGTGAAATTGCCATGTTTCCCAGCACAGGCAACTGCTAATATTGTCTAACATCAGCACACACTTGTGCCAGGTCACATTAACCATTAGTTGATATGGCAATATATTTCTTCTGTATTGATGTGATATGGCCATGTTTCCCAGCACAGGCATGTGCTTATATTGTTTCACATCAGCACACACTTGTACCAGGTCACATTAACCATAAGTTGATACTATTGCAATATATTCCTTCTGTCTTGATGTGAAATGGCCATGTTTCCCAGCACATGCATGTGCTAATAGTGGCTCACATCAGCACACACTTGTACCAAGACACATTAACCATAAGTTGATATGACAATATATTCCTACTGTCTTGATGTGAAATGGCCATGTTTCCCAGCACAGGCATGTGCTAAAATTGTCTCACATCAGAACACACTTGTACCAAGACACATTATCCATTTGTTGATATGGCAATACATTCCTTCTGTCTTGATGTGAAATGGCCATGTTTCCCAGCACAGGCATGTGCTAATAGCGTCTCACATCAGCACAGACTTTCAGGTCACATTAACCATTGGTTGATATGGCAATATACTCCTGTCTTGATGTGAAGTGGCCATGTTTCCCAGCACAGGCATGTGCTAATAGTGTCTAAGTCAGGACACACTTGTGCCAGGTCCCATCAACCATTTGTTGATATGACAATATATTCCTTCGGTCTCGATATGAAATGGCCATGTTTCCCAGCACAGGCATGTGCTAATAGTGTCTCACATCAGCACACACTTGTACCAGGCCACATTAACCATAAGTTGATATGGCAATACATTCCTTATTTCTTGATGTGAAATGGAGATTTTTGTACAGGCATGTGCTAATAGTTGCTCACAGCAGCACATACTTGGTCCAGACTACATTTCAGATAAAGTACCTACCACTACCTCTTTGAATTTTAACAACTTAAAATAGGCATTAAACTTGTGAACATACGCGTGTGAACTTGTTATACGGTGTTCACAATGACACATGGTTTGACAATGTGAACTGTTACACATTTTTTCTCATATTTCAGCTAAAATTATAGTGTTATTCCTTTCTTTACATATTATAAGCAGTATAAATTGCACAACGCTATGTTAATTGCACATTCAATAAATATATATTTTTCTGAATATTACAAATAAGTTTGTGGTAACTATAGTGTTTTGTTTTTCAATGTTGTGTTAGTTCATACAAATTTAAATTCATTTTTGTGCATCTTAATTCTAAAGTACTTCAAGCTCTCTAGATTTGTTGAGAAATTAACAATAAGCTACATTCAACATTTGTCTGCTATAAAACATAGTAACTGGTGACTTAACTAAGTTCCTTGCACTTCAAATTATTTAATTGCCAGATGATTTCAGTCTAGGCAAAGAAGTAATATACCAGTACTGTTAGTATGCATAAATAGGTTTGCAGTATGGTAACATTATACTTTGCAATAATAAAATACTATTATAGGTTTTATTCACACCTGTTTGTCTTGGAATGAACAGATTGTATAGTTCTAGGTACAAGTATTTTACCATTATATACCATTTTTCTCATAGATTACATTGTGTATGTCTAAATATACTAATAATTAAAATTTTACATTTTTTGAATTTACATTGTTGTTTGTGCTAATTACTGAGCATCAGCAGTTCATAATGAAGAGCTTGAGTTGGTTTGAGTATTGAGCAATCATGTTGTTCACACATTTTTAACAGATTTGGTTATCTCCATTGTTTCAATACCCACAAAAATTAAGGTGTATAGTTTTGTTTTTAATGTTTCAGAACATAATTACTTGCAATTAAACTTGCACAATATTTTTTGAAAGTGTTAAATTAAAATGTTGGGGTATATCTTAATCTTTATAAATTTAATAATTCAGATATTGTAAGTGTGCAATTCAAGTTACAAAAGTATTAATATTTTTAAAATGGTAAATGAAAACAAAGCTATAATTATATTGTTTATTTCAATTAATAATTGTATCAGGGTGTTCAGTAGACTGTACATTTCTAGGGTCATTGACCCTTTGACCCAAATTTTCAAGGGTCAAAATTCAATTTCGAAGAGTCAATTCAAATATTCACAAGTCACCTAAACAAAAACAGACAAACTCAAGGTTCACATTATACTAATAAATATCATAAATTACAAAATATTAGTAAAATAAACAATCAACCTGGTATGATAATAATATTAAAAATTAGCCTTTGTACGCTCGTGTTATGTGTTGTTGTTTCGTTTTTTTCATTCAATGTACTATGGTTTAGAAAGACCTAAAAAGGTAAGATTTTGCAATAATTAATCAATATGAATGAAAGACAAAACTAAATGCTGCTATTTTTTTTTGTTTTATCAACAAATATCCGAAAGTGTTGTCCAAAATTATTGAACAGTTGTAAATTTTCGGCCGATTTTGTGTAAGGGTTTCTGATGTTTTTAATCAGTATTGTTTTTAGATTAATATATTTTATGTGAAATATTGTTATTATTTAACCTTTTAAACATCATTTCATCTACATTTGATCATGTAAACATCAGAATTATCCAGGTTGACAGTACACAAATGCCGTAACAAAAGGTGTAACAAACTGAAGTTCACGGCTAAATGGGCATAATGAAAAATGTCTGTGTTTTCATTGGTGGAAGGGTCAAATAGATACACAGATACCTTCCAGGCATGGAAGCTCTTATCAGTAAATGCAAAACGGATTAAGATAAGGTAAGCCTACCGTGTTAATAACAGACAGTGTCTTGATTGGCTTCAGTTGTAAGGGAAGTGATGACGCAATCCAGACATTTACCAAGGGTCAATATGACTCTTTGGGTGATTTTACCATGCGTCAATTTCATGATTTCAATGAAAATCATGGTCAAAACGCGGGAGCTCGGGTCAAACGAACACCCTGTGTAAATACCTTAAATACAATTTTGCACTGAGATTCAGAGGTTTTAATAGACTTACATAGAACTTTTTTTTAAATGTTATATAAAAATAATGGATTAATACTATTTTGTATATACATAAAGTTTTCTCAAATGTTGTTACATACAGCTTTAACATTTTGATGTAAATATTGATATACAAATGAATACAAACATGTTATCTAAACTGTTAAATGAAACCATTTGTTGATATTTTTTGTATGACCTTAAATAATTTTTGTTGTATGTGCATATAATATTTAGTATTATTATACCTAGCTTTTATCTACAATGATAAATTCCCATTACTGGAGAAAGAGATATTTTGACTCAAAAACATTTCAACCTTTTTGACATGTGACCAAGCGAAAGTGACTGTCAGGTCATGTGACCGGGCTGACATTTTGAATGTCATATGAGGGCAAGTAACTGCATCAGTTTTTCAGCCGCATCATGAAAAGATTGCCTCCCTTGTCGTGACGTCATATAGTCGTGACATCACTATTTAGTGTGTAAACAAACGATTCTCGTCAATGTTAAATGTAAGAAAAATTGTTTTTCAAGTATTTCTGAAGATGAAAGAATATTTAGGCATTCTTCAATCTTGATGGGCAGAATTAAGCATGTGTTTACCCTATTTTACTCAATTTTGTTTGGTATAATAAAATAAATCAGTTTATATGGCAGCGTGAGAGACATTGATTATTGATGTTGTTTACCCTCGAAACAGAATGTCACCACTAGGCATTCGCCTTGGGTGACACTCTGCCGACGGGTTGACAATATCAATATCACACATGCAGCCATATTATATTTATATAATGTTTCGCTAGTTTTTCAGTCTATAAGTCAAAGTAAAAAATAAAAATCACTAAATTCATGTGTGACATGAATACATGAGCAATACAAAATGCATACCCCTGAGTACCAGTGTGACTAGTAATTGTGTTCTGTTACAACTTCGAAGTACATCAGTTCTTTTTTTCCAATAAAAAGTCAAAACAAAGTGTGCAATAGGATAATAAAAAGAAAATTATATACAGTAAGACCAGTTGATGGCTAAAACATGAAGATAAAATAAGTCAACAGTGGAATATACATGTATATATATTTGTGTTTGCTTCCTAACTTTCAGGTGTATGAATTATATACTGACATGTTTCAGAGTTATTAAAAGTTGACAATATATTATTATAAGGTATGTGATGTCCAATGTAAATATCACATTATGCTATAGCATAAACATTAGGTGCAGTTTGTTTTGCTTGCATATGGCTGTTATTACTGCATTATGATGTACATGTCGTTGTTTCCAATATTTCAGTGGTATAGACTACGTCAAGATGTCGGTTGTTTGTAATCATCAGGATCAGATTGTTTTCCATGCATATGGCTAATAAAGTTGCATGACAAGATATATGAGACGCGTCGTGAGAAAACCGGGCTTAATGCATGTGCGTAAAGTGTCGTCCCAGATTAGTAAGTGCAATCCGCTTTTATGGTATTTTCTGTTTAAAGGAAGTCTCTTCTAAACAAAAATCCACTGTAGGCGGAAAGTGTCGTCCCTGATTAACCTGTGCGGACTGCACAGGCTGATCGGGGATGACACTTTACGCACATGCAATAAGACCTGATTTACCTCGACACGCCTCATATGTCTTTGTTTCGTACATTTCAGTGGTATAGACTATGTCCTCAGGTCGGTGGTGTTGAACGTGGTTCCCACAGTTCTCGAGGTGCTCATGGTTACTGGCGTCCTGGTAGGCCTCGCTGTTTCTGTGCCATCACACTGTAAAATAATTTTATTTGATTGGATGTCTAAATGTATACATTCTTGAAAAACTGCTAATGCGCTTGGTCTTTAATTTGGCCATTTTTCATTTTTGTGTATGTATTTTCTAATAATCATGCAAAAAGAAAATTACAGCCTGGTGTTAAAGTTGCATTCAGTTTGGATCACAAAATAGGCGAAAAATTCGACCTCCGCGAAATAAAATGATTTTAGAGTACTTTCAGTCTGTTTTAATTAGAAATTAAATAGATTTTACTTGACTTTATCACCAATAAATTTACTATGATCTACTTTTAGCTGTCTCATACTACAGAAACATTTTCTACGTTAGTTTTCTTATTCCTTCTATTTGTCTTATTGTATTTGTATGACAGTATCTGAAGATACAAAAACAGGTATGTTTAAATTAAATTATATACCATTCCAGTGAAAGTAAATCCTTACTCATTTGGTATTTCAGTGCGGCCCGGAGTTTGCAGGTGTAACGATTGGCTGCATAACAACCTACACGATATTTACCTTGCTGATCACACAGTGGAGGTGTGTAGTTTCATCCATACATATTATGGGTAGCATTTGTGATTGTGCACTTCTGTGAATATTTCTTTGCGACAAATGTGATAACAGTATTTTAGGGGTATATAATTATCGACCACCATGCTCTGCATTCTAGGTGGAACATTATTTTAACGTACAGATAAGTCCCGATAAATTTATCACGAATCCATGCGCTCCGTTACAATAGGATACAATTGTGGTCGCGATGTCTTGCACGATCATGATCTATGGAGATCACGATTTGAGCTACGACTTCGCCCGAATGATATAACTACAGCCAGACTGACTATTGACTTCATTGTTTCTTGAGATCGCAACACATCTTAACAGAGCTTGGTGTTTTTTCTCGTCTATTATCGGTCCTGATCACCACGATTTGGATGAACGATTAGATACGAAATTCGCGCTTTGTTACGATGCAATAAGATCTGATACGATGATCCCAAGGGACAATTGATCGCAGTTGGTCGTGTTAATCGTAAATAAGATCTGATAGGATCATCACGATTGGTCCACGATTTAGACCACGATTTCGTGGCGCAAATCGTGATAGTGGGAACCTAGCATTAGGGGATTTATTGAGGGATTTAAATTAAAAAATCATGTGGGTGCTGAGTAGAAGTGTTGAGATGAAGTACTATAACTCTGTTATCAAATTCTTACAGAGTTACTGCTCTTTGTATTATTTACATATATATAACTACATGCATATTCAAGAATCTGTGGTGCAATATCAAGAAAATATTGGTGTGATATACCCAGTATAAATTTAACTTATATCTGCCAGTTCTGTAGCTGTGAAAAAGCTTTAACCCTACTCATGGATTGTTCAATAATTGAGGTTCCATGGATGTGTTGTAAATATTAGGGATATCTCTGTATATGTAGAACATTCTCGTTATAATGACAAATATTAAATGCAGTCAATGAAAATTACTTAAAAAGCTTGTCATATTGGCATTCCTTACTGCTGAAGTTGATTGCTGAACTTGGAATAATTATATTATCCTCATCTTTCAATGTATAGCTACAGTAAGTGTGAATTCGAAATTGTTAGATATCTTCCTGTACTAAACGAAGATTCAAGTGCATATGAACCAGGATTAATTAGATTATCGTCAACTCTAGAGCTACAAAAGTAGTAGTTGTGTGAATTTGAAAAATCATTTTTGTTTAGAATTTATAGTTGTGTAAATTCAAAATAATTATCTTTGTTGTTACAAATCTTGTCTCCTATACAGGACAAAGATCCGAGTGCAGATGAACCAGGCTGAAGGGGAGGCAGGCAACAAGGCCATAGACTCACTCATCATCTACGAGACAGTAAAGGTACGCTTCCAAAACATGCATGTGTTGTACGATTTAATGGTTTTAAAAAGTGTTTAAAAGCGTAAAGCTTTAAAATCTGCAATGTTTTTGTTAACAGTTCAGATGTATAAAGAGTCTGAGAATGTACGTTGTTTTGTACCCTATTTCCAATTACATAATTACAGATATGTTTCCCAGTAACTTCACACAAGTTCCAATGTGTTGTTTTGAACTGAACTATTTGTCACAGCGAAATAGCAGATTCAGCCCTTTCCTCCATATGGCTAAAAACATTCTTTACGGCTGTTCCTGGAAAAAAAAAGGTGAATTGGGGGGGGGGGGGGGGGGGCCGAATGCCAGTCCTAAAATGGGGTACCACCAATACAACTTTTTTTTTTCTCAAGTCGTTGATAATCCGTTTTATCCTCTCTATCAGCCCCCACCCACCAAATTTTAATACATCGGCGTTCCACCCTGTCATCACCTTTACTCCTGGAACAGCCCTTAGATAAATTTATTGTATTATGTTAAAACCCTACTCATGTTAGATTTTTTATTTTTTTTTAAACATTGAAACCAAACAGGTTTTTCTTTACCCAAATAAATGTTCAAATTCGTAATCATTGGCTAATTGGGCCAGTGAGTCTTGAGTTTAAATATAGATGTTGTATTTGCCTTGTCCAATTACACAGGCTTTTCTTTCTTATTACCATATTCCAATCATTGTTTTATCTTTAATTTCAGTATTTCAATAACGAGAAGTACGAGGCAGAACGGTACGACAAAATTCTCAGTGTATATGAGGAGAAGTCAGTGAAAACTTTAACCAGTCTGGCCCTGCTGAACTGGGGTCAGAACTTCATCTTCAGTGTCGGACTGACAGCCATCATGATCCTTGCCAGCCAGGGCATCATGGCAGGTAAAAACGTTATAGAGTATTAAATCTGTTTTCGGACACGTACAATTTTTTTAGCCTCTGAATATTTGTGGTCACAAAAAATAATTGTTCGAAAATTTGTCCGAAAAAATCGCATCTGTAATATTGTAATAAAAATCTAATAAGGGGCTTGCTCATAAGTATTGTTATCTGCGAATATGGTTTGCGTTTATTGCTAAAGGCTGTACTTTATTAGATTGGCGTATGTCGTTTGGCGGGCGCGCGTAGCACTTTTAGTTTCCGCTGTCTAACTCAAGTACGGATTGAGCTGTTGTAATGAAACTTCATACAAAGATACCTTATAGCGAGATCTCGCTTGGGATTGCATCTGGGGTGGGTGGGGTCAAGGTCAAAGTTACTGTTACTAAAAATAGAAACACCTTTTGTGCTCAATAAATTGAAAACGCATTGAGGTATTTTAATGAAACTCCATACATAGATAACTTATATAGAGACCTCGCTTGGGATTGCGTATGTGGAGGGTGGGGTCAAGGTCACTGTTACTAAAAATAGAAAACGGTTTCCGCTCAATAACTTGAAGACATTGAGATATTTGAATGAAACTTCATATGTAGTTACCTTATATCTAGACCTCGCTTGGGATTGTGTATGGGTTGGTGGGGTCAAGGTCAAGGTCACCATAACTAAACATTTTATTTTTGTGCTTACTTTTATGCATTTCGTTCGAAAAATTTGGTTTTCGTGGAATTTCCACTTTTCTTGTTCGTTACATGAGGCTGTGCATTGAAGCCATTGTACAACTTGCTAATGGGCATTCAAAGTAGGGCTGCACATGATTACATTGATAAACAAGTTGGAAAAACCTGTGAAAACCATCATCGCCCCCTGTGAAATCTTTAATGACAATAGATGTTTATTGCCAATAAGTATCCAATCAAAAACCTAGATCGTAGTTCATTTCCTTTTCTGACAGGAACCATAGTGACTCAAAAAATATTTATTTTACCTAATTGGCCAAAAAAAATCCAGTGTCCGAAACCAAAATTTAATATGGTAATGTACAAGATTGTTTGATGCAATAGGTGTAATTTTATGCAACTCAAGGACACTTTCAGTTCCCAGTGAATGGGGAAGAAACATTGTAGCTGTTTTAATTCAGTTGTTATGCAATTTGTATTATATTGGTTGAAATCAAATGCCTGCTCGAAAATGTTTTTAATTGGGGAAACTAAGGTTTACTAGTGATCGAGAATTCATCCTAAGGAATGCAGAAAACAGTCTCTGCAGTGATATTCTTTTTCAGTCAATAACTATAATTGCTTCCTTAGGTACAATGACGGTCGGGGATCTAGTCATGGTGAACAGCCTGCTGTTCCAGCTCTCAATTCCCCTCAATTTCATTGGGTCGCTGTATAGGGAAGTTCGCCAGAGCTTGATCGACATGTCCACCATGTTTGACCTTCTGAAGATTAAACCAAATATTGTGGTATGCATGCAAACATATTTTACATTACCTTACTACTGATAGTCCGAAATATACCTGACTGACTGGTTATATTCCAGTTGGTCTTGTGGTATGTTTAGTTTCTGTAACATGTATCCAGGTTAGCTTACAATGCAATAGCATTATATCAGATACAATAAGAAAAATACATACAGTACATCCTGTTTAATTAATTTTTCTTGCAAAATCAGATTCTTTTTATGTCCTGTAATTGTAAATCCAGTCCTGTGAATATGACACATGCAGCTATATGACGGAATGTCCAGTAGTCCCGAAACAAATTATGGAATGTCCGTTACTGTCCTCCTGACTAGTCCAGTATTTACAATGCCTTTAACACTTTCATCTAACACAATGCCTTTAACACTCCCATCTAACACAGAATTAAGTTCTGCAATTAACACATCATTTAGCAAAGAATTTAGTGCTGCATTTAATACTCCCATTTTACACAGGATTTAGTACTGCATTTAATACTCCCATTTAACACAGGATTTAGTGCTGCATTTAACACTCCCATTTAACACAGGATTTAGTACTGCATTTAACACTCCCATTTGACACAGTATTTTGTACTGCATTTAATACTCACATTTTACACAGAATTTAGTGCTGCATTTAATACTCCCATTTAACACAGGATTTAGTACTGCATTTAACACTCTCATTTAACACAGGATTTAGTACTGCATTTAACACTCCCATTTGACACAGTATTTAGTACTGCATTTAACACAGGATTTAGGACTGCATTTAACATCCCCATTTAACACAGGATTTTAGTACTGCATTTAACACTCCCATTTAACACAGGAGTAAGTACTGCATTTAACACTGCATTTACCCGTAATGATGCGTTTTCTCTTAAGATAAACGCCTGTTGCCCCGAGACTTAACATTGCACCTAACCAGTCAACCATTTAACAACTGAATTATTACTGCACTTTACACTGCATTTAGTTGAAACCTTTTTATTTTTGTATTGTGTTGTAAGCCAGAGGCTTATTGAGACACGTGGAGTCTGTTACCTGGGTAGAACCAGTACTTGGTGTCTTTTGAGAAAGATCATTTGAACGCTCCCCAAGTACGGATCAAACTCACGACCTGATTGCAAGGTGGACACCATATCCATTACACCACAGCGACTGCATTTAATGATGCGTTTGCTCTTCAGATCAAGCCTGATGCCCCGAGTCTCGAGATTGCATCAGACCAGTCCACCGTTTTGTTCGACAATGTCAGTTTTGAGTATGTGAAGGGACAGAAGATCCTGGACGGTCTCTCGTTCTCCGTCCCCTCAGGAAAGAAGGTGGCCATTGTGGGGGGCAGTGGTTCTGGGTGAGTTACACAATTTTTGAAACTATATAAGAGATATAATGTATCATTAATCAATAATTATCATCCAATCCCCTTATTTCGTTTTGTCACATATTAAAAGTTTTGCTTTATTATAACAAAATTCCATTGCATCAAGAATGTGAAAAAGTTTTCGTTTCCAGTCTGTAACTTTTTAATGCCTGGAAGGATTCAGTCAAACTTGAATACCCATGCTCGTCTGTCAAAGGTCAAAGTCACATTTCAAGAGCAGAAGTCAAATATTTTTGTTTCCGCTCCATAACTTCTAAACACCTAGCAGGAGTTAAATATTACTTCAGATAATTACTCCCCATGATCAGATGATGTGTCGCGTACAACACCTATCCTTGTCTGTCAATTTTCAAGGTCACAATTCGAGCTCAAAGGTCAAGGATTTTTTTGTTTCCTATCCATAACTTCTAAATGTCTGACACAGTTTTAATATTACTTCAGATTTTTATTCCCAATGACCAGGTGATGTGTCGTGTACATCACACATGCTTCAATGTGCTTCCAAGATATTTCAGGAATTAACTAGGGCTAATTGTTTTGATCCTGCAAAGGAACACAAACAATTATCATTCTGACCTTGAACCATAAATATTTTCTTAAGAAATATTATTAAATATGTAATATTTTCAAATAAGCCATACTTTTAATCAAATAAATTAACTTATTAGCCTTCCTTGCTCCTAGGTTACTTATTATTGTTCTTTCATGAATATGAGATATTGTATGGTGTAATTTCTATCTTTATTGTGTATGTGGATTAAAATCAACAGAGAACATGCAGTACGTTTGGTGGGTTATTTAATACTACCTCGTATGAACAGTGGCGAGTGTGCAGCAGTTTATAGAGAGCGTGGCTATGATACGCATGGAAGAATAGTAACTAATCAGTTGAGCATGATAAATACATGACAACTTTCACAATTTTTCCTACCTGACAGGAAGTCCACCATTGTGAGATTGTTGTCCCGCTTCTATGATCCTCTGTCTGGGAACATTCTCATTAACAACCAGAATATTAAAAGCGTCAACTTGGCAGTGTAAGGAAAGCTATCGGCGTTGTGCCACAGGTATTATATGCTTGTTGTTCATGGTTGCATTCATACCAATATATATATATATATATATATATATATATATATATATATATATATATATATATATATATATATATATATAAAAGTTACAAAGGTTGTGTTTTTTTTCATAGTGCTTAAATAGGGTTTCAAATACTCCATAATTTACATAATGTATTATGTTAATATATTTACAGAAACATGCTTAATATTGGGCCAGGCTCAGTTGTTATTTGTTAATGTTGTTTTTACGTTTACATGTATACAGTGAAACTATTTTTACCATCAATATCGGAATGAGCATTTCATAACAATTGGTTTGAAAATATCTCAAATATATCCAGAAATTTCTGCTTCAGCAATTAATAAAATGGTTAATCTAGCACTAAGTTATCTCTGTGCAATTATTAGAAGTCTAACAATGCATGCTTGTGTATGATAATTTGACTGTGAAGTGTGCCATGTGTAAAAAATAAGGTTTTAACTGAGGTTTCCACTCGGAGCCTTCAGAATATTATATGCTTATAGTCATATTCTTACACCAACTGTCACAGAACATGAAGAAAACTAATTGCAATCAGGAGCTTGTGAGATTGATCCCCTACTTGGGGAGCGTTTGAATGATCTTTCTCAAAAGAGACCATGAACTGGTTCTACTCAGGGAACAGACTTCAAAGTGTCTCAATAAGCCTAAGGCTTTCAACACAGTTTAGCTTATATAAATAGGTTTCAACTAAACTAAGATCACATGTCTGGTTCATTGTATATTTGTATTTATTTTTCAGGACTGTGTGCTGTTCCACGACTCAGTCTATAACAACATCCACTATGGCGACCTCCAGAAGACTGCAGAAGACGTTATCAGAGCGGCCAAAATGGCAGAAATGCACGACACTATAATCCATCGATTTCCACAGCAGTATGAGACTCAAGTTGGGGAGAGAGGATTAAAACTGTCAGGTCTGGTATTGCAATTATACAATCTGGGCATTTTCTCAAATTTCTTCTGTGAAGTAAAATTTCATTTTACTCAATGCTTCTGTGAAGTAAAGTTTCACTTTACCAAATGCTTCTGTGAAGTAGAGTTACATTTTACCCAATGCTTCTGTAAAGTAAAGTTCCATTTTAACCAATGCTTCTGTAAAAAGTAGTCTCATTTTACTTAATGTTTCTGTGAAGTAGTTTCACTTTACCTAATGCGTCTGTGAAGTTAAGTTTTATTTTACCCAGTGCATCTGTGAAGTTAAGTTTCACTCAACCCAATTCTTCTGTGAAATTAAGTTTCATTTTACCCAATGCTTCTGTGAAGTTAAGTTTCACTTTACCTAATGCTTCTGTGAAGTTAAGTTTCACTTAACACAATGCTTCTGTGAAGTAAAGTTTCACTTTACCCAATGCTTCTGTGAAGTAAAGTTTACTTTACCCAATGCTTCTGTGAAGTTAAGTTTAATTTTACCCAATGCTTCTGTGAAGTAAAGTTTCACTTTACCCAATGCTTCTGTGAAGTTAAGTTTAATTTTACCCAATGCTTCTGTGAAGTAAACTTTTACTTTACCCAATGCTTCTGTAAAGTTAAGTTGAATTTTACCCAATGCTTCTGTGAAGTAAAGTTTCATTTTACCCAATGCTCCTGTGAAGTTAAGTTTCACTTTACCCATTGCTTCTGTGAAGTAAAGTTTCATTTTACCCATTGCTTCTGTGAAGTAAAGTTTTATTTTACCTAATGCTTCTGTGAAGTAAAGTTTCATTTTACCTAATGTTTCTGTGAAGTAAAGTTTCATTTTGCCTAATGCTTCTGTTAAGTAAAGTTTCATTTTACTTATTGCTTCTGTGAAGTTAATTTTGGTTTTACCCAATGCTTCTGTGAAGTAAAGTTTCATTTTACTATATTGCTCCTGTGAAGTTAAGTTTAATTTTACCAAATGCTTCTGTGAAGTAAAGTTTCACTGTACACAATGCTTCTTTGACGTAGTTTCATTTTACCAAATGTTTCTGTGAAGTAGTTTCATTTTACCAAATGTTTCTGTGAAGTAGTTTCATTTTGCCCAATGCTGCTCTTAAGTAGATTTATTTTACCCCATATTTTTCTGCAGTATTAAAGGCCCTATGTAATATGGAATTACAGTCTTACTTTTGGTTGAAAAAACATAAATGCATGCTTATTGGTTGTTTTAGTGTTAAAATAATGGCAAATCCTGAAGTTTAAAAAAAATTCTTAAACACATTTACATATTACAATAACTAACAGGACTAACCAACTTTTATTTGATATCATATAATCCCTGGAACTATCAGCCAACGTTCTGGTGCTATTGTTACTTATGATACGGTGTAGAGAAGATTTTGTCTTGCAATTATTAATGGATATTGTTTATATCTACATCTATGTCTCTTAAAGGTGGTGAAAAACAGAGAGTAGCCATTGCCCGTGCCATAATGAAAGATCCGCCCATATTTGTGTATGATGAAGCCACCTCCTCATTGGATACAATAACTGAACAGGTTAGCACTTTGAAATATGTTAAATGGGTCAAAATTAGTTCCGATTATTAAAGAACTACTTTTAAATATTTTATATTGTTATTTGTGTATATAAACTGTTTTAATATGACCATTAGACTTTTGCAGACAACATTAAACAAAAACTTTTGCACTCTCAGCACTTACAAATGGGGCTTACTCATGGAAAGCTTCACCACGACCTTAGGCTAAAGTCGATAAATTATTTGCTCTCTAAATTGTGTGTGTGATCAAAATGTGTTCTGACAAAATAGAGAATTAGTTTAGTTAACATAGATTTGGCTAACAGACAACATTAAACAAAAACAAAACGGGAGTGGGGATGTTTACAGGTAAAGGAGTGAGAGAATAAGGTGTAATAAAACTGAATTAAACATTTAATAAGTAAAAGTACTTCAATTTTGAGGCAATACCTCATGTAGATCTACCAGTTTAGATGTGACATTTCCAATAATATAGAAGATGACGATCAGTACAGTTTTCCATGTCATTATAAAACTGGAAGAGTTTCTCGTGTTTTTTTTTTCAGAACATATTACATGCCCTTCACAGTGTTACCAGAGACAGAACTACTCTTGTGATAGCCCATCGTCTTTCGACAGTTGTTGATGCAGACGAGATCATCGTTTTAGACCATGGGACCGTAGCCGAACGAGGGAGCCATTTTGAACTCATGATGAAACCGGGCAGCTTGTACCGACATTTATGGGAAAAACAGAGTTATGTAAATGAAGAAAAAAAAGACATTGCGGTGGATATTAAATAATGAGTTTAAGAAAGTAGTGAAAATTTGTATTTCCTTGATCATCATTGTTATAAATGTTAGATCCAAAAACCTAAAGTTTCATTTATTATAGTTTGGCTGTTCCGCTGGCTGTATGTTTGTTAGCTTTTCTGACCAAAGCTTCCAGTGGTACTGGTATTTGATTTCCATGATGATAATTTGGTGTAAAAGGTACATAACAGTATTTTTGCATTAACCTTGTATGATTTTTATAATGAAACACGTTTTTGTATTTCTTTAAATTGTCAGCAATTTAACTTACATGTACATACTCTTTAGTGCTTGGTATTAATGCGTCTCTAGCTTTATTTAGTAAACCTCGGATTAACGGTGTGTTGTTGTTACAAGGTAGCATGTATTCCGGTAAGATGTATTCCGGTAAGTTCGTAGCCTCCTACAAGTTCCTGGATAATGCTCTGACGTTATTTTCGATACAATGACGCAACGTCTTGTGTCCTAATTTTTCGCAAATGTTGGCCCGAAGAATTTACTAACTTATCACAGCAATTACATGCCTAAATTTTAAGTTTAAATGATAAATAACAACATTATTTTAGTTTATTGTATTTATGATACACTGTTTTCAACGTTTTCATTTTTATAAATAGGTGGTAACATTGATTCGGTTTTTAACATTCCATTATGTTTTGAGCAGCATAAAAACAAGTTTATCACTAGATTTGTAAACATAAAATCAATGACGCGGTCTTGCCATATGACGTCATCGAAAATTACCCACGAACTTGAAGGAATTAGAGGAAATTAAAGGCGTTGTTAGGTCACGTTTATTTTTCAATGAGATAACATATTTCTCATTATGTGGTCACTGTTTTGATACATGAAATAGTAAGTAAAGAAGCCATTTAAATGTTAATGTGTTGATTACATTTGTCAGTTGCATATTATACGCGTGCGCGGACTCGAATGCATAACATCCACAAACTTACAGGTGTAGGGGCTACCTGTTCACAGATTGACGAATTGACATTTTTCGAACTTCTTGTCACTGATTCCAAAAATAAAAGTATAGTGTATATGAATGAGCAAAATAACACAACTGACACAGAAATATACTGTAAATACCATTTCATTAATGAGTAATAATCAGTTGAAATGGATAAAATTATAAAGATAAGTTGGAGTGTTTGTTGTTTTCGTTGAAATTGTTGAAAACACGCAAATCATTTACATAAAGTAAAAAATACACTGACAAGAATATACATTGAAATGGTCGAGAGGTTAGCGAGTGAGACTTTTTCCCGGAGGTTTGAGGTTCAAACCCCAGTGGGAGCAACATTTTTTTTTTGCTATTATTTTTTTCATGCTTTTCTTGTTATAGTTCTTGAGCTCTTTAGTTCAGATGCCAATTTAAAGACGTTTAATGGCATATTTTAAACAAAAGAGAAGAAAGATCTGTGAACAAGTCCCTTTAAACGGTACCATAGTTTTCTAATGAGTAATATAATTGCATACTATATATGTACAAGTATATAAGAGTTAACAGTTGCTTCACGTTTTACATAGAACTGAAACTACGGGTGGATAGATACATGTTACATCTTTAGAGAAGTTAACATTAATGGGCTTCGGAAAGGGAAATTCAGCCTCAACTGTCTCGATACACATCGAACCCTGTGATAACCATCAAGGTTGACTCATTTACACTAGTATAATAGATATATTTATGAGTAAATACTTAGACCGTACATTGATTTTATGTATGTAATACAATAAAATAAATAAACATGAAAGGTGTTTTTATGCCCCCGGCATCTTGTTGCGGGAGGCATGTAGTGTCCGTCCTTCCGTCCGTGACAAGGTTAAGTAGATTTTGCCGTTTCGTCTAGCACCAACACCACTTACTACAACACTTGGATACTTACACAGTTGTTGCTTTTAACTATTCCCTATCCACCCATATCACCCAACCTCACTTTGACATTGACCTTGACCTAATTTGGACTTATAATAATTAAAAAGTGCAATTTCTTGGTTAACTAGATTTTACCGTTTCGTCTAGCACCAACACCACTTACTACAACACTTGGATATTTACACAGTTGTTACTTATGACAGTTCGCAATCCACCCATATCACCCAACACTTCGACCTTGACCTTGACCTACACTTCGACCTTGACCTAATTTGCACTTAGAATAATTCAAATGGGCTGTTTCTTGGTTAACTAGATTTTACCATTTCGTCTAGCACCAAAACCGCTTGCTACAACACTTGGATACTTACACAGTTGTTGCTTATGACCATCCCCAGTCCACCCATATCACCCAACCTCACTTTGACCTTGACCTAATTTGGACTAAGAAATGGGCTACCCAGCACAACTGGGGGCATGTGTGTTTCTCAAACACAGAATCTTGTTGTTCTTAACTTTTGCTTTTGAACAAACCACATGATTCTGGAATGTACTGTTTTCTTCTACAGCTGAAGACGTTTTGAAAAACGTGTTGTGATTTTGTCTTTTATCAGTTATATACTTGTCTATCCATATGAAACATTTTCGACAAAAATAGTTACACAAGGATATCAGTAAAATTGATGGATGCTCCCTAATGCGCTTTGTCAAGCAATATAAATGCAATGAGAAGGGCAAAGATATATTACAAGAATATCGGTAGAACCGATAGATGCTCCCCGATGCCGCTTTGCCCTCTAAGTGAGGCCTTGACCTGAAACCTTAGAACCTGATTCATACGGAGACATGTTGTCATGTTGAGGATAACATTCGTGTTAAGTCATAAAATCCATTCAAGAAGTTAAATGTCATGACAACCAAAAGGCCAATTTCGACTTTTGACCCTTCAGTATGAAATTGACCTTTGACCTACAAATCTAATTCATGCTCGTAACAAGCCGTCCCATTTAGGCAAACATTTGTGCCATTTAACTTGCTCAGTCGATGACCATGTTATTGTCTGGACAAGCAAAAAACTTATTTTGACCTTTGACCTCTAAGTGTGACCTTGACCTTTGCCATATGGATCTGGTTTACATGCAATTTATGTTGTCTCATTGAGATTAACATTTGTGCCAAGTAGTTACAAAATCCATGGCAAGCTAAATCACAGACATGCAAAGTGTCAACTTTGCCCTTTGACCTCTAGATGTGACCTTGACCGTTGACCTAGGGACCTGATTCATGAGCGGTACACATCAGCTCATTGCAGCAAACATTTGTGCCAAGTAATTCTAATATCCCTCCATCTATGGCCAAGTTATGGTGTGTACAAGCAAAATAAGCAAATGAATAATCAAAGGGCAATTACTCCCTGAAAAATCATCAAACTGGAACAACCTGACAATATGCGCATGTCCCCTTTGTAGGAATGCTGCATATAAAGTTTCCATGAATTCGAGTTTTTAGTTCCTGAGACCTCACGCGGAAACGAAAATATTCCATTAAAATGTATTATTTTTAATATAAAAAGGGAAATAACTCCCTTTAAAAATCATCAGACCTTAACAACCTGACAGTATACACATGTAGGGAAGCTGCATATAAAGTTTGAAAAATCAAGGGCCCGGAACGACCTGGCAATATGCGCATGTCCACCCTATAGGGATGTTGCATATAAAGTTTCATCAAATTCGGGTCATAAGCTCCTGAGATCTCGCGCGGAAACGAGGTACCGGAAGGACGAAAAGACGGCAGTGCTTACGAAATGATACTTAAGTGGCTCCCTTACGAAAAAAAGATAGTCAAGTGTCCTAAAATAGCCACCTAAAAGCATTTTTAAGCCACATAAAAGACTAACCCTAACCCTAATCAACTAAATTGTCCGTAAACAAAAACCATTTAACTACTCTCCCGTTAGTGCGGACAGACTGATATGGAGTATGATGGATTAATTCATCGGGAAAATTCGTTTCACTCCCGGACAAACTGAATTGCAGTGAAATTAGAATTCGGACGGACGGACAAAGCCGCGACTATATGCTCCCCCCGTTCGGGGAGCATAAAAATGACTAAAAATCAATAGAAATGCAGGACCAATTCTGACACGAAAACTGTTTAATTGACATCTGACCAGCAGTTGCTGAGAAATAGACCAGAAAATAATTGTGCGATATGAACTAATTTAATAAATCTTCAAAGTCCCACAACGTCGAGAAATAATTTCAGAAATATTCAAAGTCACATAACTTCGAGAAAAATCATTGAAGTGGAACATCCTGGTATTATGCTCACCTCCTTGTTACTGAAGCTTCCCATAAAGTTTCATTGAAATCTGGCCTGTAGTTGCTGTGAACATTAATTGCGCACTATATACTATATTTCAGAAATTTTCAAAGTCCCTCTACTTTAAGAAAAATAATGGAAGTGGATCATCCTGCTACTTTGCAAACCTCTTGGCAATGTAGCTTTCTATAAAAGTTTATTGAAATCTGGCCAGTAGTTGCTGAGAAATAGTCCGGACAAGAATTTATGCAATATATACTAATTTTAGAAATTTTCAAAGTCCCATAACTCCGAGAAACATAATTGAAGCGGAACGTCCTGGTAATATGCAAACCGACTATTGGTAATGAAGCTTCCTATAATGTTTTGTTGAATTCCAGCCAGTAGTTACTGGGAAATAGCCCGGACAAGAATTATGCACTATATACTGATTTCAGAAATCGTCAAAGTCCCATAACTCTGAGAAAAATCATTAAAACGGAACGTCCTGGTAGTATGCACACCTCCTATTGGTAATGAAGCTTCCCATAAAGTTTTGATGAATCCCAGCCAGTAGTTGCTGAGAAATAGCCAGGACAAGTTAGTCAAGAATTGTGCACTATATACAGATTTCAGAAATCTTTAAAGTCTCATAACTATGAAAAATCATTGAAGCGGAACGTCCTGGTAGTATGCACACCTCCTCTTTGTTATGAAGCTTCCCATAAAGTTTCGTTGAATTCCGGCCAGTAGTTGCTGAGAAATAGCCCGGACAAAAAAGTGGGACGGACTGACAGGACGGTTGGACAAAGTGATGACTATATGCTCCCCCGAAATTTTTGGGGAGCATAAAAAAGAAAGGTTTGGTCATTGTAAAGGGGTATAATTATGTTTTGTCAACTTGTAGTTTCCACTCAATAACTTAAGAAAGAAGTGACACATCGTCCTTAATCATAGGCTTTCTACGGGCATTGAATGCACTGCAACTGTTTGTTGTAGAAATACTTAGAACAATTCCACAGATTTTATTTTTTAGTTTAAAAAAATGAATTTAAATTGAGTGACATTTATTGAAAGATATGGTGAAGATCCTGTCTAAATGGAACTCTGTCTGGAGTTAGGTATGTAACAAATTGGGAATAAATCGTGGACTTTTCTTAAGATGACACGCGTTAAGCGGTACTGTAAACAAATCAATTCAAACGTATTACTACTCATTTATATATTGCACGTACTACATCCAAACAATGGCACTCATATCTATGAAATTGATTCGCCAAAATGATTAATACTCATTGACATAGCGATAACATGTAAGTCCAAGTGAAAAATCCCGATTGTAAAAATACGAGTAAATAGATTTTCTTGGTATTCCAGTTTTTCAAATAATGCCTAGGGTTACCATTAGTAGGTATTGCAAAATATTTCTACTGTCTTGATGTGAAATGGCCATGTTTCCCAGCACAATGTGCTAATAGTGTCTCACATCAGAACACACTTGTACCAGGTCACATTAACCATAAGTTGATATGGCAATATATTCAAAATGTCTTGATGTGAAATGGCCATGTTTCCAGACATAGGCATGTGCTTATAGTGTCTCACATCAGCAAACACTTGTACAAGGTCACATTAACCAAAAGTTTATATGGCAATATATTCCTACTGTCATGATGTGAAATGGCCATGTTTTCCAGCACAGGCATGTGCTTATGGTGTCTCACATCAGCACACACACTTGTACCAGGTCACATTAACCATAAGTTGACAAGGCAATATATTCCTTCTGGCTTGATATTATAATTAGCCATATTTCTCAGCACATGCATGTGCTTATGGTGTTTTCTAGCACAGGTATGTGCTAATAGTGTCTCACATCAGTACACAGATGTACCAGGTCACATTAACCATAAGTTGATATGGCAATATATTCCTTTTGTATTGATGTGAAATGGCCATGTTTCCCAGCACAGGCATGTGCTTATGGTGTCCCACATCAGCACACACTTGTACCAGGTTACATTAACCATAAGTTGACAAGGCAATATATTCCTTCTGGCTTGATAATATAATTAGCCATATTTCTCAGCACAAGCATGTGCTTATGGTGTTTTCTAGCACAGGTATGTGCTAATAGTGTCTCACATCAGTACACAGATGTTCCAGGTCACATTAACCATAAGTTGATATGGCAATATATTCCTTTTGTATTGATGTGAAATGGCCATGTTTCCCAGCACAGGCATGTGCTTATGGTGTCCCACATCAGCACACACTTGTACCAGGTCACATTAAGCATTAGTTGATATGACAATATATTCCTACTGTCTTGATGTGAAATGGCAATGTTTCCCAGCACAGGCATGTGCTTATAGTGTCTCACATCAGCAAACACTGGTACAAGGTCACATTAACCATTAGTTGATATGGCAATATATTCCTTCTGTATTGATGTTTTATAGCCATGTTTCCCAGCACAGGCATGTGCTTATGGTGTCTCACATCAGCACACACTTGTACCAGGTCACGTTAACCATAAGTTGATATGGCCATATATTCATTTTGTCTTCATGTGAAATGGCCATGTTTCCCAGCACAGGCATGTGCTGGTAGGGTCTCACATCGGCACACACTTTTACCAGGTCACATTTACCATTAGTTGATATGTCAATATATTCCTACAGTCATGATGTGAAATGGCCATGTTTCCCAGCACAGACATGTGCTAATAGTGTCTCACATCAGCACACACTTGTACCAGGTCACATGAACCATTAGTTGATATGGCAATATATTCCTTCTGTCATGATGTGAAATTGCCATGTTTCCCAGCACAGGCAACTGCTAATATTGTCTAACATCAGCACACACTTGTGCCAGGTCACATTAACCATTAGTTGATATGGCAATATATTTCTTCTGTATTGATGTGATATGGCCATGTTTCCCAGCACAGGCATGTGCTTATATTGTTTCACATCAGCACACACTTGTACCAGGTCACATTAACCATAAGTTGATAATATTGCAATATATTCCTTCTGTCTTGATGTGAAATGGCCATGTTTCCCAGCACATGCATGTGCTAATAGTGGCTCACATCAGCACACACTTGTACCAAGACACATTAACCATAAGTTGATATGACAATATATTCCTACTGTCTTGATGTGAAATGGCCATGTTTCCCAGCACAGGCATGTGCTAAAATTGTCTCACATCAGAACACACTTGTACCAAGACACATTATCCATTTGTTGATATGGCAATACATTCCTTCTGTCTTGATGTGAAATGGCCATGTTTCCCAGCACAGGCATGTGCTAATAGCGTCTCACATCAGCACAGACTTTCAGGTCACATTAACCATTGGTTGATATGGCAATATACTCCTGTCTTGATGTGAAGTGGCCATGTTTCCCAGCACAGGCATGTGCTAATAGTGTCTAAGTCAGGACACACTTGTGCCAGGTCCCATCAGCCATTTGTTGATATGACAATATATTCCTTCGGTCTCGATATGAAATGGCCATGTTTCCCAGCACAGGCATGTGCTAATAGTGTCTCACATCAGCACACACTTGTACCAGGCCACATTAACCATAAGTTGATATGGCAATACATTCCTTATTTCTTGATGTGAAATGGAGATTTTTGTACAGGCATGTGCTAATAGTTGCTCACAGCAGCACATACTTGGTCCAGACTACATTTCAGATAAAGTACCTACCACTACCTCTTTGAATTTTAACAACTTAAAATAGGCATTAAACTTGTGAACATACGCGTGTGAACTTGTTATACGGTGTTCACAATGACACATGGTTTGACAATGTGAACTGTTACACATTTTTTCTCATATTTCAGCTAAAATTATAGTGTTATTCCTTTCTTTACATATTATAAGCAGTATAAATTGCACAACGCTATGTTAATTGCACATTCAATAAATATATATTTTTCTGAATATTACAAATAAGTTTGTGGTAACTATAGTGTTTTGTTTTTCAATGTTGTGTTAGTTCATACAAATTTAAATTCATTTTTGTGCATCTTAATTCTAAAGTACTTCAAGCTCTCTAGATTTGTTGAGAAATTAACAATAAGCTACATTCAACATTTGTCTGCTATAAAACATAGTAACTGGTGACTTAACTAAGTTCCTTGCACTTCAAATTATTTAATTGCCAGATGATTTCAGTCTAGGCAAAGAAGTAATATACCAGTACTGTTAGTATGCATAAATAGGTTTGCAGTATGGTAACATTATACTTTGCAATAATAAAATACTATTATAGGTTTTATTCACACCTGTTTGTCTTGGAATGAACAGATTGTATAGTTCTAGGTACAAGTATTTTACCATTATATACCATTTTTCTCATAGATTACATTGTGTATGTCTAAATATACTAATAATTAAAATTTTACATTTTTTGAATTTACATTGTTGTTTGTGCTAATTACTGAGCATCAGCAGTTCATAATGAAGAGCTTGAGTTGGTTTGAGTATTGAGCAATCATGTTGTTCACACATTTTTAACAGATTTGGTTATCTCCATTGTTTCAATACCCACAAAAATTAAGGTGTATAGTTTTGTTTTTAATGTTTCAGAACATAATTACTTGCAATTAAACTTGCACAATATTTTTTGAAAGTGTTAAATTAAAATGTTGGGGTATATCTTAATCTTTATAAATTTAATAATTCAGATATTGTAAGTGTGCAATTCAAGTTACAAAAGTATTAATATTTTTAAAATGGTAAATGAAAACAAAGCTATAATTATATTGTTTATTTCAATTAATAATTGTATCAGGGTGTTCAGTAGACTGTACATTTCTAGGGTCATTGACCCTTTGACCCAAATTTTCAAGGGTCAAAATTCAATTTCGAAGAGTCAATTCAAATATTCACAAGTCACCTAAACAAAAACAGACAAACTCAAGGTTCACATTATACTAATAAATATCATAAATTACAAAATATTAGTAAAATAAACAATCAACCTGGTATGATAATAATATTAAAAATTAGCCTTTGTACGCTCGTGTTATGTGTTGTTGTTTCGTTTTTTTCATTCAATGTACTATGGTTTAGAAAGACCTAAAAAGGTAAGATTTTGCAATAATTAATCAATATGAATGAAAGACAAAACTAAATGCTGCTATTTTTTTTTGTTTTATCAACAAATATCCGAAAGTGTTGTCCAAAATTATTGAACAGTTGTAAATTTTCGGCCGATTTTGTGTAAGGGTTTCTGATGTTTTTAACCAGTATTGTTTTTAGATTAATATATTTTATGTGAAATATTGTTATTATTTAACCTTTTAAACATCATTTCATGTACATTTGATCATGTAAACATCAGAATTATCCAGGTTGACAGTACACAAATGCCGTAACAAAAGGTGTAACAAACTGAAGTTCACGGCTAAATGGGCATAATGAAAAATGTCTGTGTTTTCATTGGTGGAAGGGTCAAATAGATACACAGATACCTTCCAGGCATGGAAGCTCTTATCAGTAAATGCAAAACGGATTAAGATAAGGTAAGCCTACCGTGTTAATAACAGACAGTGTCTTGATTGGCTTCAGTTGTAAGGGAAGTGATGACGCAATCCAGACATTTACCAAGGGTCAATATGACTCTTTGGGTGATTTTACCATGCGTCAATTTCATGATTTCAATGAAAATCATGGTCAAAACGCGGGAGCTCGGGTCAAACGAACACCCTGTGTAAATACCTTAAATACAATTTTGCACTGAGATTCAGAGGTTTTAATAGACTTACATAGAACTTTTTTTTAAATGTTATATAAAAATAATGGATTAATACTATTTTGTATATACATAAAGTTTTCTCAAATGTTGTTACATACAGCTTTAACATTTTGATGTAAATATTGATATACAAATGAATACAAACATGTTATCTAAACTGTTAAATGAAACCATTTGTTGATATTTTTTGTATGACCTTAAATAATTTTTGTTGTATGTGCATATAATATTTAGTATTATTATACCTAGCTTTTATCTACAATGATAAATTCCCATTACTGGAGAAAGAGATATTTTGACTCAAAAACATTTCAACCTTTTTGACATGTGACCAAGCGAAAGTGACTGTCAGGTCATGTGACCGGGCTGACATTTTGAATGTCATATGAGGGCAAGTAACTGCATCAGTTTTTCAGCCGCATCATGAAAAGATTGCCTCCCTTGTCGTGACGTCATATAGTCGTGACATCACTATTTAGTGTGTAAACAAACGATTCTCGTCAATGTTAAATGTAAGAAAAATTGTTTTTCAAGTATTTCTGAAGATGAAAGAATATTTAGGCATTCTTCAATCTTGATGGGCAGAATTAAGCATGTGTTTACCCTATTTTACTCAATTTTGTTTGGTATAATAAAATAAATCAGTTTATATGGCAGCGTGAGAGACATTGATTATTGATGTTGTTTACCCTCGAAACAGAATGTCACCACTAGGCATTCGCCTTGGGTGACACTCTGCCGACGGGTTGACAATATCAATATCACACATGCAGCCATATTATATTTATATAATGTTTCGCTAGTTTTTCAGTCTATAAGTCAAAGTAAAAAATAAAAATCACTAAATTCATGTGTGACATGAATACATGAGCAATACAAAATGCATACCCCTGAGTACCAGTGTGACTAGTAATTGTGTTCTGTTACAACTTCGAAGTACATCAGTTCTTTTTTTCCAATAAAAAGTCAAAACAAAGTGTGCAATAGGATAATAAAAAGAAAATTATATACAGTAAGACCAGTTGATGGCTAAAACATGAAGATAAAATAAGTCAACAGTGGAATATACATGTATATATATTTGTGTTTGCTTCCTAACTTTCAGGTGTATGAATTATATACTGACATGTTTCAGAGTTATTAAAAGTTGACAATATATTATTATAAGGTATGTGATGTCCAATGTAAATATCACATTATGCTATAGCATAAACATTAGGTGCAGTTTGTTTTGCTTGCATATGGCTGTTAATACTGCATTATGATGTACATGTCGTTGTTTCCAATATTTCAGTGGTATAGACTACGTCAAGATGTCGGTTGTTTGTAATCATCAGGATCAGATTGTTTTCCATGCATATGGCTAATAAAGTTGCATGACAAGATATATGAGACGCGTCGTGAGAAAACCGGGCTTAATGCATGTGCGTAAAGTGTCGTCCCAGATTAGTAAGTGCAATCCGCTTTTATGGTATTTTCTGTTTAAAGGAAGTCTCTTCTAAACAAAAATCCACTGTAGGCGGAAAGTGTCGTCCCTGATTAACCTGTGCGGACTGCACAGGCTGATCGGGGATGACACTTTACGCACATGCAATAAGACCTGATTTACCTCGACACGCCTCATATGTCTTTGTTTCGTACATTTCAGTGGTATAGACTATGTCCTCAGGTCGGTGGTGTTGAACGTGGTTCCCACAGTTCTCGAGGTGCTCATGGTTACTGGCGTCCTGGTAGGCCTCGCTGTTTCTGTGCCATCACACTGTAAAATAATTTTATTTGATTGGATGTCTAAATGTATACATTCTTGAAAAACTGCTAATGCGCTTGGTCTTTAATTTGGCCATTTTTCATTTTTGTGTATGTATTTTCTAATAATCATGCAAAAAGAAAATTACAGCCGGGTGTTAAAGTTGCATTCAGTTTGGATCACAAAATAGGCGAAAAATTCGACCTCCGCGAAATAAAATGATTTTAGAGTACTTTCAGTCTGTTTTAATTAGAAATTAAATAGATTTTACTTGACTTTATCACCAATAAATTTACTATGATCTACTTTTAGCTGTCTCATACTACAGAAACATTTTCTACGTTAGTTTTCTTATTCCTTCTATTTGTCTTATTGTATTTGTATGACAGTATCTGAAGATACAAAAACAGGTATGTTTAAATTAAATTATATACCATTCCAGTGAAAGTAAATCCTTACTCATTTGGTATTTCAGTGCGGCCCGGAGTTTGCAGGTGTAACGATTGGCTGCATAACAACCTACACGATATTTACCTTGCTGATCACACAGTGGAGGTGTGTAGTTTCATCCATACATATTATGGGTAGCATTTGTGATTGTGCACTTCTGTGAATATTTCTTTGCGACAAATGTGATAACAGTATTTTAGGGGTATATAATTATCGACCACCATGCTCTGCATTCTAGGTGGAACATTATTTTAACGTACAGATAAGTCCCGATAAATTTATCACGAATCCATGCGCTCCGTTACAATAGGATACAATTGTGGTCGCGATGTCTTGCACGATCATGATCTATGGAGATCACGATTTGAGCTACGACTTCGCCCGAATGATATAACTACAGCCAGACTGACTATTGACTTCATTGTTTCTTGAGATCGCAACACATCTTAACAGAGCTTGGTGTTTTTTCTCGTCTATTATCGGTCCTGATCACCACGATTTGGATGAACGATTAGATACGAAATTCGCGCTTTGTTACGATGCAATAAGATCTGATACGATGATCCCAAGGGACAATTGATCGCAGTTGGTCGTGTTAATCGTAAATAAGATCTGATAGGATCATCACGATTGGTCCACGATTTAGACCACGATTTCGTGGCGCAAATCGTGATAGTGGGAACCTAGCATTAGGGGATTTATTGAGGGATTTAAATTAAAAAATCATGTGGGTGCTGAGTAGAAGTGTTGAGATGAAGTACTATAACTCTGTTATCAAATTCTTACAGAGTTACTGCTCTTTGTATTATTTACATATATATAACTACATGCATATTCAAGAATCTGTGGTGCAATATCAAGAAAATATTGGTGTGATATACCCAGTATAAATTTAACTTATATCTGCCAGTTCTGTAGCTGTGAAAAAGCTTTAACCCTACTCATGGATTGTTCAATAATTGAGGTTCCATGGATGTGTTGTAAATATTAGGGATATCTCTGTATATGTAGAACATTCTCGTTATAATGACAAATATTAAATGCAGTCAATGAAAATTACTTAAAAAGCTTGTCATATTGGCATTCCTTACTGCTGAAGTTGATTGCTGAACTTGGAATAATTATATTATCCTCATCTTTCAATGTATAGCTACAGTAAGTGTGAATTCGAAATTGTTAGATATCTTCCTGTACAAAACGAAGATTCAAGTGCATATGAACCAGGATTAATTAGATTATCGTCAACTCTAGAGCTACAAAAGTAGTAGTTGTGTGAATTTGAAAAATCATTTTTGTTTAGAATTTATAGTTGTGTAAATTCAAAATAATTATCTTTGTTGTTACAAATCTTGTCTCCTATACAGGACAAAGATCCGAGTGCAGATGAACCAGGCTGAAGGGGAGGCAGGCAACAAGGCCATAGACTCACTCATCATCTACGAGACAGTAAAGGTACGCTTCCAAAACATGCATGTGTTGTACGATTTAATGGTTTTAAAAAGTGTTTAAAAGCGTAAAGCTTTAAAATCTGCAATGTTTTTGTTAACAGTTCAGATGTATAAAGAGTCTGAGAATGTACGTTGTTTTGTACCCTATTTCCAATTACATAATTACAGATATGTTTCCCAGTAACTTCACACAAGTTCCAATGTGTTGTTTTGAACTGAACTATTTGTCACAGCGAAATAGCAGATTCAGCCCTTTCCTCCATATGGCTAAAAACATTCTTTACGGCTGTTCCTGGAAAAAAAAAAGGTGAATTGGGGGGGGGGGGGGGGCCGAATGCCAGTCCTAAAATGGGGTACCACCAATACAACTTTTTTTTTTCTCAAGTCGTTGATAATCCGTTTTATCCTCTCTATCAGCCCCCACCCACCAAATTTTAATACATCGGCGTTCCACCCTGTCATCACCTTTACTCCTGGAACAGCCCTTAGATAAATTTATTGTATTATGTTAAAACCCTACTCATGTTAGATTTTTTATTTTTTTTTAAACATTGAAACCAAACAGGTTTTTCTTTACCCAAATAAATGTTCAAATTCGTAATCATTGGCTAATTGGGCCAGTGAGTCTTGAGTTTAAATATAGATGTTGTATTTGCCTTGTCCAATTACACAGGCTTTTCTTTCTTATTACCATATTCCAATCATTGTTTTATCTTTAATTTCAGTATTTCAATAACGAGAAGTACGAGGCAGAACGGTACGACAAAATTCTCAGTGTATATGAGGAGAAGTCAGTGAAAACTTTAACCAGTCTGGCCCTGCTGAACTGGGGTCAGAACTTCATCTTCAGTGTCGGACTGACAGCCATCATGATCCTTGCCAGCCAGGGCATCATGGCAGGTAAAAACGTTATAGAGTATTAAATCTGTTTTCGGACACGTACAATTTTTTTAGCCTCTGAATATTTGTGGTCACAAAAAATAATTGTTCGAAAATTTGTCCGAAAAAATCGCATCTGTAATATTGTAATAAAAATCTAATAAGGGGCTTGCTCATAAGTATTGTTATCTGCGAATATGGTTTGCGTTTATTGCTAAAGGCTGTACTTTATTAGATTGGCGTATGTCGTTTGGCGGGCGCGCGTAGCACTTTTAGTTTCCGCTGTCTAACTCAAGTACGGATTGAGCTGTTGTAATGAAACTTCATACAAAGATACCTTATAGCGAGATCTCGCTTGGGATTGCATCTGGGGTGGGTGGGGTCAAGGTCAAAGTTACTGTTACTAAAAATAGAAACACCTTTTGTGCTCAATAAATTGAAAACGCATTGAGGTATTTTAATGAAACTCCATACATAGATAACTTATATAGAGACCTCGCTTGGGATTGCGTATGTGGAGGGTGGGGTCAAGGTCACTGTTACTAAAAATAGAAAACGGTTTCCGCTCAATAACTTGAAGACATTGAGATATTTGAATGAAACTTCATATGTAGTTACCTTATATCTAGACCTCGCTTGGGATTGTGTATGGGTTGGTGGGGTCAAGGTCAAGGTCACCATAACTAAACATTTTATTTTTGTGCTTACTTTTATGCATTTCGTTCGAAAAATTTGGTTTTCGTGGAATTTCCACTTTTCTTGTTCGTTACATGAGGCTGTGCATTGAAGCCATTGTACAACTTGCTAATGGGCATTCAAAGTAGGGCTTCACATGATTACATTGATAAACAAGTTGGAAAAACCTGTGAAAACCATCATCGCCCCCTGTGAAATCTTTAATGACAATAGATGTTTATTGCCAATAAGTATCCAATCAAAAACCTAGATCGTAGTTCATTTCCTTTTCTGACAGGAACCATAGTGACTCAAAAAATATTTATTTTACCTAATTGGCCAAAAAAAATCCAGTGTCCGAAACCAAAATTTAATATGGTAATGTACAAGATTGTTTGATGCAATAGGTGTAATTTTATGCAACTCAAGGACACTTTCAGTTCCCAGTGAATGGGGAAGAAACATTGTAGCTGTTTTAATTCAGTTGTTATGCAATTTGTATTATATTGGTTGAAATCAAATGCCTGCTCGAAAATGTTTTTAATTGGGGAAACTAAGGTTTACTAGTGATCGAGAATTCATCCTAAGGAATGCAGAAAACAGTCTCTGCAGTGATATTCTTTTTCAGTCAATAACTATAATTGCTTCCTTAGGTACAATGACGGTCGGGGATCTAGTCATGGTGAACAGCCTGCTGTTCCAGCTCTCAATTCCCCTCAATTTCATTGGGTCGCTGTATAGGGAAGTTCGCCAGAGCTTGATCGACATGTCCACCATGTTTGACCTTCTGAAGATTAAACCAAATATTGTGGTATGCATGCAAACATATTTTACATTACCTTACTACTGATAGTCCGAAATATACCTGACTGACTGGTTATATTCCAGTTGGTCTTGTGGTATGTTTAGTTTCTGTAACATGTATCCAGGTTAGCTTACAATGCAATAGCATTATATCAGATACAATAAGAAAAATACATACAGTACATCCTGTTTAATTAATTTTTCTTGCAAAATCAGATTCTTTTTATGTCCTGTAATTGTAAATCCAGTCCTGTGAATATGACACATGCAGCTATATGACGGAATGTCCAGTAGTCCCGAAACAAATTATGGAATGTCCGTTACTGTCCTCCTGACTAGTCCAGTATTTACAATGCCTTTAACACTTTCATCTAACACAATGCCTTTAACACTCCCATCTAACACAGAATTAAGTTCTGCAATTAACACATCATTTAGCAAAGAATTTAGTGCTGCATTTAATACTCCCATTTTACACAGGATTTAGTACTGCATTTAATACTCCCATTTAACACAGGATTTAGTGCTGCATTTAACACTCCCATTTAACACAGGATTTAGTACTGCATTTAACACTCCCATTTGACACAGTATTTTGTACTGCATTTAATACTCCCATTTTACACAGAATTTAGTGCTGCATTTAATACTCCCATTTAACACAGGATTTAGTACTGCATTTAACACTCTCATTTAACACAGGATTTAGTACTGCATTTAACACTCCCATTTGACACAGTATTTAGTACTGCATTTAACACAGGATTTAGGACTGCATTTAACATCCCCATTTAACACAGGATTTTAGTACTGCATTTAACACTCCCATTTAACACAGGAGTAAGTACTGCATTTAACACTGCATTTACCCGTAATGATGCGTTTTCTCTTAAGATAAACGCCTGTTGCCCCGAGACTTAACATTGCACCTAACCAGTCAACCATTTAACAACTGAATTATTACTGCACTTTACACTGCATTTAGTTGAAACCTTTTTATTTTTGTATTGTGTTGTAAGCCAGAGGCTTATTGAGACACGTGGAGTCTGTTACCTGGGTAGAACCAGTACTTGGTGTCTTTTGAGAAAGATCATTTGAACGCTCCCCAAGTACGGATCAAACTCACGACCTGATTGCAAGGTGGACACCATATCCATTACACCACAGCGACTGCATTTAATGATGCGTTTGCTCTTCAGATCAAGCCTGATGCCCCGAGTCTCGAGATTGCATCAGACCAGTCCACCGTTTTGTTCGACAATGTCAGTTTTGAGTATGTGAAGGGACAGAAGATCCTGGACGGTCTCTCGTTCTCCGTCCCCTCAGGAAAGAAGGTGGCCATTGTGGGGGGCAGTGGTTCTGGGTGAGTTACACAATTTTTGAAACTATATAAGAGATATAATGTATCATTAATCAATAATTATCATCCAATCCCCTTATTTCGTTTTGTCACATATTAAAAGTTTTGCTTTATTATAACAAAATTCCATTGCATCAAGAATGTGAAAAAGTTTTCGTTTCCAGTCTGTAACTTTTTAATGCCTGGAAGGATTCAGTCAAACTTGAATACCCATGCTCGTCTGTCAAAGGTCAAAGTCACATTTCAAGAGCAGAAGTCAAATATTTTTGTTTCCGCTCCATAACTTCTAAACACCTAGCAGGAGTTAAATATTACTTCAGATAATTACTCCCCATGATCAGATGATGTGTCGCGTACAACACCTATCCTTGTCTGTCAATTTTCAAGGTCACAATTCGAGCTCAAAGGTCAAGGATTTTTTTGTTTCCTATCCATAACTTCTAAATGTCTGACACAGTTTTAATATTACTTCAGATTTTTATTCCCAATGACCAGGTGATGTGTCGTGTACATCACACATGCTTCAATGTGCTTCCAAGATATTTCAGGAATTAACTAGGGCTAATTGTTTTGATCCTGCAAAGGAACACAAACAATTATCATTCTGACCTTGAACCATAAATATTTTCTTAAGAAATATTATTAAATATGTAATATTTTCAAATAAGCCATACTTTTAATCAAATAAATTAACTTATTAGCCTTCCTGCTCCTAGGTTACTTATTATTGTTCTTTCATGAATATGAGATATTGTATGGTGTAATTTCTATCTTTATTGTGTATGTGGATTAAAATCAACAGAGAACATGCAGTACGTTTGGTGGGTTATTTAATACTACCTCGTATGAACAGTGGCGAGTGTGCAGCAGTTTATAGAGAGCGTGGCTATGATACGCATGGAAGAATAGTAACTAATCAGTTGAGCATGATAAATAGATGACAACTTTCACAATTTTTCCTACCTGACAGGAAGTCCACCATTGTGAGATTGTTGTCCCGCTTCTATGATCCTCTGTCTGGGAACATTCTCATTAACAACCAGAATATTAAAAGCGTCAACTTGGCAGTGTAAGGAAAGCTATCGGCGTTGTGCCACAGGTATTATATGCTTGTTGTTCATGGTTGCATTCATACCAATATATATATATATATATATATATATATATATATATATATATATATATATATATATATATATAAAAGTTACAAAGGTTGTGTTTTTTTTCATAGTGCTTAAATAGGGTTTCAAATACTCCATAATTTACATAATGTATTATGTTAATATATTTACAGAAACATGCTTAATATTGGGCCAGGCTCAGTTGTTATTTGTTAATGTTGTTTTTACGTTTACATGTATACAGTGAAACTATTTTTACCATCAATATCGGAATGAGCATTTCATAACAATTGGTTTGAAAATATCTCAAATATATCCAGAAATTTCTGCTTCAGCAATTAATAAAATGGTTAATCTAGCACTAAGTTATCTCTGTGCAATTATTAGAAGTCTAACAATGCATGCTTGTGTATGATAATTTGACTGTGAAGTGTGCCATGTGTAAAAAATAAGGTTTTAACTGAGGTTTCCACTCGGAGCCTTCAGAATATTATATGCTTATAGTCATATTCTTACACCAACTGTCACAGAACATGAAGAAAACTAATTGCAATCAGGAGCTTGTGAGATTGATCCCCTACTTGGGGAGCGTTTGAATGATCTTTCTCAAAAGAGACCATGAACTGGTTCTACTCAGGGAACAGACTTCAAAGTGTCTCAATAAGCCTAAGGCTTTCAACACAGTTTAGCTTATATAAATAGGTTTCAACTAAACTAAGATCACATGTCTGGTTCATTGTATATTTGTATTTATTTTTCAGGACTGTGTGCTGTTCCACGACTCAGTCTATAACAACATCCACTATGGCGACCTCCAGAAGACTGCAGAAGACGTTATCAGAGCGGCCAAAATGGCAGAAATGCACGACACTATAATCCATCGATTTCCACAGCAGTATGAGACTCAAGTTGGGGAGAGAGGATTAAAACTGTCAGGTCTGGTATTGCAATTATACAATCTGGGCATTTTCTCAAATTTCTTCTGTGAAGTAAAATTTCATTTTACTCAATGCTTCTGTGAAGTAAAGTTTCACTTTACCAAATGCTTCTGTGAAGTAGAGTTACATTTTACCCAATGCTTCTGTAAAGTAAAGTTCCATTTTAACCAATGCTTCTGTAAAAAGTAGTCTCATTTTACTTAATGTTTCTGTGAAGTAGTTTCACTTTACCTAATGCGTCTGTGAAGTTAAGTTTTATTTTACCCAGTGCATCTGTGAAGTTAAGTTTCACTCAACCCAATTCTTCTGTGAAATTAAGTTTCATTTTACCCAATGCTTCTGTGAAGTTAAGTTTCACTTTACCTAATGCTTCTGTGAAGTTAAGTTTCACTTAACACAATGCTTCTGTGAAGTAAAGTTTCACTTTACCCAATGCTTCTGTGAAGTAAAGTTTACTTTACCCAATGCTTCTGTGAAGTTAAGTTTAATTTTACCCAATGCTTCTGTGAAGTAAAGTTTCACTTTACCCAATGCTTCTGTGAAGTTAAGTTTAATTTTACCCAATGCTTCTGTGAAGTAAACTTTTACTTTACCCAATGCTTCTGTAAAGTTAAGTTGAATTTTACCCAATGCTTCTGTGAAGTAAAGTTTCATTTTACCCAATGCTCCTGTGAAGTTAAGTTTCACTTTACCCATTGCTTCTGTGAAGTAAAGTTTCATTTTACCCATTGCTTCTGTGAAGTAAAGTTTTATTTTACCTAATGCTTCTGTGAAGTAAAGTTTCATTTTACCTAATGTTTCTGTGAAGTAAAGTTTCATTTTGCCTAATGCTTCTGTTAAGTAAAGTTTCATTTTACTTATTGCTTCTGTGAAGTTAATTTTTGTTTTACCCAATGCTTCTGTGAAGTAAAGTTTCATTTTACTATATTGCTTCTGTGAAGTTAAGTTTAATTTTACCGAATGCTTCTGTGAAGTAAAGTTTCACTGTACACAATGCTTCTTTGACGTAGTTTCATTTTACCAAATGTTTCTGTGAAGTAGTTTCATTTTACCCAATGCTTCTGTGAAGTAAAGTTTCATTTTACCCAATGCTCCTGTGAAGTTAAGTTTCACTTTACCCATTGCTTCTGTGAAGTAAAGTTTCATTTTACCCATTGCTTCTGTGAAGTAAAGTTTTATTTTACCTAATGCTTCTGTGAAGTAAAGTTTCATTTTACCTAATGTTTCTGTGAAGTAAAGTTTCATTTTGCCTAATGCTTCTGTTAAGTAAAGTTTCATTTTACTTATTGCTTCTGTGAAGTTAATTTTTGTTTTACCCAATGCTTCTGTGAAGTAAAGTTTCATTTTACTATATTGCTTCTGTGAAGTTAAGTTTAATTTTACCGAATGCTTCTGTGAAGTAAAGTTTCACTGTACACAATGCTTCTTTGACGTAGTTTCATTTTACCAAATGTTTCTGTGAAGTAGTTTCATTTTACCAAATGTTTCTGTGAAGTAGTTTCATTTTGCCCAATGCTCCTCTTAAGTAGATTTATTTTACCCCATATTTTTCTGCAGTATTAAAGGCCCTATGTAATATGGAATTACAGTCTTACTTTTGGTTGAAAAAACATAAATGCATGCTTATTGGTTGTTTTAGTGTTAAAATAATGGCAAATCCTGAAGTTAAAAAAAAATTCTTGAACACATTTACATATTACAATAACTAACAGGACTAACCAACTTTTATTTGATATCATATAATCCCTGGAACTATCAGCCAACGTTCTGGTGCTATTGTTACTTATGATACGGTGTAGAGAAGATTTTGTCTTGCAATTATTAATGGATATTGTTTATATCTACATCTATGTCTCTTAAAGGTGGTGAAAAACAGAGAGTAGCCATTGCCCGTGCCATAATGAAAGATCCGCCCATATTTGTGTATGATGAAGCCACCTCCTCATTGGATACAATAACTGAACAGGTTAGCACTTTGAAATATGTTAAATGGGTCAAAATTAGTTCCGATTATTAAAGAACTACTTTTAAATATTTTATATTGTTATTTGTGAATATAAACTGTTTTAATATGACCATTAGACTTTTGCACTCTCAGCACTTACAAATGGGGCTTACTCATGGAAAGCTTCACCACGACCTTAGGCTAAAGTCGATAAATTATTTGCTCTCTAAATTGTGTGTGTGATCAAAATGTGTTCTGACAAAATAGATATTAGTTTAGTTAACATAGATTTGGCTAACAGACAACATTAAACAAAAACAAAACGGGAGTGTGGATGTTTACAGGTAAAGGAGTGAGAGAATAAGGTGTAATAAAACTGAATTAAACATTTAATAAGTAAAAGTACTTCAATTTTGAGGCAATACCTCATGTAGATCTACCAGTTTAGATGTGACATTTCCAATAATATAGAAGATGACGATCAGTACAGTTTTCCATGTCATTATAAAACTGGAAGAGTTTCTCGTGTTTTTTTTTCAGAACATATTACATGCCCTTCACAGTGTTACCAGAGACAGAACTACTCTTGTGATAGCCCATCGTCTTTCGACAGTTGTTGATGCAGACGAGATCATCGTTTTAGACCATGGGACCGTAGCCGAACGAGGGAGCCATTTTGAACTCATGATGAAACCGGGCAGCTTGTACCGACATTTATGGGAAAAACATAGTTATGTAAATGAAGAAAAAAAAGACATTGTGGTGGATATTAAATAATGAGTTTAAGAAAGTAGTGAAAATTTGTATTTCCTTGATCATCATTGTTATAAATGTTAGATCCAAAAACCTGAAGTTTCATTTATTATAGTTTGGCTGTTCCGCTGGCTGTATGTTTGTAAACTTTTCTGACCAAAGCTTCCAGTGGTACTGGTATTTGATTTCCATGATGATAATTTGGTGTAAAAGGTACATAACAGTATTTTTGCATTAACCTTGTATGATTTTTATAATGAAACACGTTTTTGTATTTCTTTAAATTCTCAGCAATCTAACTTACATGTAGATACTATTTAGTGCTTTGTAATAATGCGTCTCTAGCTTTATTTAGTAAAACTCGGATTAACGGTGTGTTGTTGTTACAAAACTTATTTAAAGGTAGCATGCATTCCGGTAAGATGTGTTCCGGATGTATTCCGGTAAGTTCGTAGCCTCCTACTAGTTCGTGGATAATGCTCTGACGTTATTTTCGATACAATGACGCAACGTCTTGTGTCCTAATTTTTCGCAAATGTTGGCCCGAAGAATTTACTAACTTATCACAGCAATTACATGCCTAAATTTTAAGTTTAAATGATAAATAACAACATTATTTTAGTTTATTGCATTTATGATACACTGTTTTCAACGTTTTCATTTTTATAAATAGGTGGTAACATTGATTCGGTTTTTAACATTCCATTATGTTTTGAGCAGCATAAAAACAAGTTCATCACTAGATATGTAAACATAAAATCAATGACGCGGTCTTGCCATATGACGTCATCGGAAATTAAAGGCGTTGTTAGGTCACGTTTATTTTTCAATGAGATAACATATTTCTCATTATGTGGTCACTGTTTTGATACATGAAATAGTAAGTAAAGAAGCCATTTAAATGTTAATGTGTTGATTACATTTGTCAGTTGCATATTATACGCGTGCGCGGACTCGAATGCATAACATCCACAAACTTACAGGTGTAGGGGCTACCTGTTCACAGATTGACGAATTGATAATTTTCGAACTTCTTGTCACTGATTCCAAAAATAAAAGTATAGTGTATATGAATGAGCAAAATAACACAACTGACACAGAAATATACTGTAAATACCATTTCATTAATGAGTAATAATCAGTTGAAATGGATAAAATTATAAAGCGTTTGTAACACGAAACAATGGAATAAGTTGGAGTGTTTGTTGTTTTCGTTGAAATTGTTGAAAACACGCAAATCATTTACATAAAGTAAAAAATACACTGACAAGAATATACATTGAAATGGTCGAGAGGTTAGCGACTGAGACTTTCCAGGAGGATTGAGGTTCAAACGCCAGTGGGAGCAACATTTATTTTTTGCTATTATTTTTTTCATGCTTTTCTTGTTATAGTTCTTGAGCTCTTTAGTTCAGATGCCAATTTAAAGACGTTTAATGGCATATTTTAAACAAAAGAGAAGAAAGATCTGTGAAAAAGTCCATTTAAACTGTACCATAGTTTTCTAATGAGTAATATAATTGCATACTATATATGTACAAGTATATAAGAGTTAACAGTTGCTTCACGTTTTACATAGAACTGAACTACGGGTGGATAGATACATGTTACATCTTTAGAGAAGTTAACATTAATGGGCTTCTGAAAGGGAAATTCAGCCTCAACTGTCTCGATACACATCGAACCCTGTGATAACCATCAAGGTTGACTCATTTACACTAGTATAATAGATATATTTATGAGTGAATACTTAGACCGTACATTGATTTTATGTATGTAATACATTAAAATAAATAAACATGAAAGGTGTTTTTATGCCCCCGGCATCTTGATGCGGGAGGCATGTAGTGTCCGTCCTTCCGTCCGTGACAAGGTTAAGTAGATTTTGCCGTTTCGTCTAGCACCAACACCACTTACTACAACACTTGGATACTTACACAGTTGTTGCTTTTAACCATTCCCTATCCACCCATATCACCCAACCTCACTTTGACATTGACCTTGACCTAATTTGGACTTATAATAATTAAAAAGTGCAATTTCTTGGTTAACTAGATTTTACCGTTTCGTCTAGCACCAACACCACTTACTACAACACTTGGATATTTACACAGTTGTTACTTATGACAGTTCGCAATCCACCCACATCAACCAACACTTCGACCTTGACCTTGACCTAATTTGCACTTAGAATAATTCAAATGGGCTGTTTCTTGGTTAACTAGATTTTACCATTTCGTCTAGCACCAACACCGCTTGCTGCAACACTTGGATACTTACACAGTTGTTGCTTATGACCATTCCCTATCCACCCATATCACCCAGCCTCAGTTTGACATTGACCTTGACCTAATTTGGACTTATAATAATTCAAAAGTGCCATTTCTTGGTTAACTAGATTTTACCGTTTAGTCTAGCACCAACACCACTTACTACAACACTTGGATATTTACACAGTTGTTACTTATGACAGTTCGCAATCCACCCATATCACCCAACACTTCGACCTTGACCTTGACCTACACTTCGACCTTGACCTTGTCCTAATTTGCACTTAGAATAATTCAAATGGGCTGTTTCTTGGTTAACTAGATTTTACCATTTCGTCTAGCACCAAAACCGCTTGCTACAACACTTGGATACTTACACAGTTGTTGCTTATGACCATCCCCAGTCCACCCATATCACCCAAACTCACTTTGACCTTGACCTAATTTGGACTAAGAAATGGGCTACCCAGCACAACTGGGGGCATGTGTGTTTCTCAAACACAGAATCTTGTTGTTCTTAACTTTTGCTTTTGAACAAACCACATGATTCTGGAACGTACTGTTTTCTTCTACAGCTGAAGACGTTTTGAAAAACGTGTTGTGATTTTGTCTTTTATCAGTTATATACTTGTCTATCCATATGAAACATTTTCGACAAAAATAGTTACACAAGGATATCAGTAAAATTGATGGATGCTCCCTAATGCGCTTTGTCAAGCAATATAAATGCAATGAGAAGGGCAAAGATATATTACAAGAATATCGGTAGAACCGATAGATGCGCCCCGATGCCGCTTTGCCCTCTAAGTGAGGCCTTGACCTGAAACCTTAGAACGTGATTCATACGGAGACATGTTGTCATGTTGAGGATAACATTCGTGTTAAGTCATAAAATCAATTCAAGAAGTTAAAAGTCCGGACAACCAAAAGGCCAATTTCGACTTTTGACCCTTCAGTATGAAATTGACCTTTGACCTACAAATCTAATTCATGCTCGTAACAAGCCGTCCCATTTAGGCAAACATTTGTGCCATTTAACTTGCTCAGTCGATGACCAAGTTATTGTCTGGACAAGCAAAAAACTTATTTTGACCTTTGACCTCTAAGTGTGACCTTGACCTTTGCCATATGGATCTGGTTTACATGCAATTTATGTTGTCTCATTGAGATTAACATTTGTGCCAAGTAGTTACAAAATCCATGGGAAGCTAAATCACAGACATGCAAAGTGTCAACTTTGCCCTTTGACCTCTAGATGTGACCTTGACCGTTGACCTAGGGACCTGATTCATGAGCGGTACACATCAGCTCATTGCAGCAAACATTTGTGCCAAGTAATTCTAATATCCCTCCATCTATGGCCAAGTTATGGTGTGGACAAGCAAAATAAGCAAATGAATAATCAAAGGGCAATTACTCCCTGAAAAATCATCAAACTGGAACAACCTGACAATATGCGCATGTCCCCTTTGTAGGAATGCTGCATATAAAGTTTCCATGAATTCGAGTTTTTAGTTCCTGAGACCTCACGCGGAAACGAAAATATTCCATTAAAATGTATTATTTTTAATATAAAAAGGGAAATAACTCCCTGAAAAAATCATCAGACCTTAACAACCTGACAGTATACACATGTAGGGAAGCTGCATATAAAGTTTGAAAAATCATCGGCCCGGAACGACCTGGCAATATGCGCATGTCCACCCTATAGGGATGTTGCATATAAAGTTTCATCAAATTCGGGTCATAAGTTCCTGAGATCTCGCGCGGAAACGAGGTACCGGAAGGACGAAAAGACGGCAGTGATTACGAAATGATACTTAAGTGGCTCCCTTACGAAAAAAAGATAGTCAAGTGTCCTAAAATAGCCACCTAAAAGCATTTTTAAGCCACATAAAAGACTAACCCTAACCCTAATCAACTAAATTGTCCGTAAACAAAAACCATTTAACTACTCTCCCGTTAGTGCGGACAGACTGATATGGAGTATGATGGATTAAATCATCGGGAAAATTCGTTTCACTCCCGGACAAACTGAATTGCAGTGAAATTAGAATTCGGACGGACGGACAAAGCCGCGACTATATGCTCCCCCCGTTCGGGGAGCATAAAAATGACTAAAAATCAATAGAAATGCAGGACCAATTCTGACACGAAAACTGTTTAATTGACATCTGACCAGCAGTTGCTGAGAAATAGACCAGAAAATAATTGTGCGATATGAACTAATTTAATAAATCTTCAAAGTCCCAAAACGTCGAGAAATAATTTCAGAAATATTCAAAGTCACATAACTTCGAGAAAAATCATTGAAGTGGAACATCCTGGTATTATGCTCACCTCCTTGGTACTGAAGCTTCCCATAAAGTTTCATTGAAATCTGGCCTGTAGTTGCTGTGAAATAGCCTGAACATTAATTGCGCACTATATACTATATTTCAGAAATTTTCAAAGTCCCACTACTTTAAGAAAAATAATGGAAGTGGATCATCCTGCTACTTTGCAAACCTCTTGGCAATGTAGCTTTCCATAAACTTTTTTTGAAATCTGCCCAGTAGTTGCTGAGAAATAGCCTGGACAAGAATTTATGCAATATATACTAATTTTAGAAATTTTCAAAGTCCCATAACTCCGAGAAAATAATTGAAGCGAAACGTCCTGGTAATATGCAAACCTACTATTGGTAATGAAGCTTCCTATAATGTTTTGTTGAATTCCAGCCAGTAGTTACTGGGAAATAGCCCGGACAAGAATTATGCACTATATACTGATTTCAGAAATCGTCAAAGTCCCATAACTCTGAGAAAAATCATTAAAACGGAACGTCCTGGTAGTATGCACACCTCCTATTGGTAATGAAGCTTCCCATAAAGTTTTGATGAATCCCAGCCAGTAGTTGCTGAGAAATAGCCAGGACAAGAAAGTCAAGAATTGTGCACTATATACAGATTTCAGAAATCTTTAAAGTCTCATAACTATGAAAAATCATTGAAGCGGAACGTCCTGGTAGTATGCACACCTCCTCTTTGTTATGAAGCTTCCCATAAAGTTTCGTTGAATTCCGGCCAGTAGTTGCTGAGAAATAGCCCGGACAAAAAAGTGGGACGGACTGACAGGACGGTTGGACAAAGTGATGACTATATGCTCCCCCGAAATTTTTGGGGAGCATAAAAAAGAAACGTTTGGTCATTGTAAAGGGGTATAATTATGTTTTGTCAACTTGTAGTTTCCACTCAATAACTTAAGAAAGAAGTGACACATCGTCCTTAATCATAGGCTTTCTACGGGCATTGAATGCACTGCAACTGTTTGTTGTAGAAATACTGAGAACAATTCCACAGATTTTATTTTTTAGTTTAAAAAAATGAATTTAAATTGAGTGACATTTATTGAAAGATATGGTGAAGATCCTGTCTAAATGGAACTCTGTCTGGAGTTAGGTATGTAACAAATTGGGAATAAATCGTGGACTTTTCTTAAGATGACACGCGTTAAGCGGTACTGTAAACAAATCAATTCAAACGTATTACTACTCATTTATATATTGCACGTACTACATCCAAACAATGGCACTCATATCTATGAAATTGATTCGCCAAAATGATTAATACTCATTGACATAGCGATAAGATGTAAGTCCAAGTGAAAAATCCCGATTGTAAAAATACGAGTAAATAGATTTTCTTGTTATTCCAGTTTTTCAAATAATGCCTAGGGTTACCAATAGTAGGTATTGCAAAATATTTCTACTGTCTTGATGTGAAATGGCCATGTTTCCCAGCACAATGTGCTAATAGTGTCTCACATCAGAACACACTTGTACCAGGTCACATTAACCATAAGTTGATATGGCAATATATTCAAAATGTCTTGATGTGAAATGGCCATGTTTCCAAACATAGGCATGTGCTTATAGTGTCTCACATCAGTAAACACTTGTACAAGGTCACATTAACCAAAAGTTGATATGGCAATATATTCCTACTGTCTTGATGTGAAATGGCCATGTTTTCCAGCACAGGCATGTGCTTATAGTGTCTCACATCAGCACACACTTGTACCAGGTCACATTAACCATAAGTTGACAAGGCAATATATTCCTTCTGGCTTGATATTATAATTAGCCATATTTCTCAGTACAAGCATGTGCTTATCGTGTTTTCTAGCACAGGTATGTGCTAATAGTGTCTCACATCAGTACACAGATGTACCAGGTCACATTAACCATAAGTTGATATGGCAATATATTCCTTTTGTATTGATGTGAAATGGCCATGTTTCCCAGCACAGGCATGTGCTAATGGTGTCCCACATCAGCACACACTTGTTCCAGGTCACATTAAGCATTAGTTGATATGACAATATATTCCTACTGTCTTGATGTGAAATGGCCATGTTTCCCAGCACAGGCATGTGCTAATAGTGTCTCACATCAGCACACACTTGTACCAGGTCACATTAACCATAAGTTGACAAGGCAATATATTCCTTCTGGCTTGATATTATAAATAGCCATATTTCTCAGCACAAGCATGTGCTTATGGTGTGTCACATCAGCACACACTTGTACCAGGTTACATTAAGCATTAGTGGATATGACAATATATTCCTACTGTATTGATGTGAAATGGCCATGTTTCCCAGCACAGGTATGTGCTAATAGTGTCTCACATCAGTACACACATGTACCAGGTCACATTAACCATAAGTTGATATGGCAATATATTCCTTTTGTATTGATGTGAAATGGACATGTTTCCCAGCACAGAAATATGCTTATGGTGTCCCACATCAGCACATACTTGTACCAGGTCACATTAAGCATTAGTTGATATGACAATATATTCCTACTGTCTTGATGTGAAATGGCCATGTTTCCAGCACAGGCATGTGCTTATAGTGTCTCACATCAGCAATCACTGGTACAAGGTCACATTAACCATTAGTTGATATGGCAATATATTCCTTCAGTATTGATGTTTTATAGACATGTTTCCAAGCACAGGCATGTGCTTATGGTGTCTCACATCAGCACACACTTGTAGCAGGTCACGTTAACCATAAGTTGATATGGCAATATATTCATTTTGTCTTCATGTGAAATGGCCATGATTCTCAGCACAGGCATGTGCTGGTAGGGTCTCACATCGGCACACACTTTTACCAGGTGACATTTACCATTAGTTGATATGGCAATATATTCCTACAGTCTTGATGTGAAATGGCCATGTTTCCCAGCACAGACATGTGCTAACAGTGTCTCACATCAGCACACACTTGTACCAGGTCACATTAACCATTACTTGATATGGCAATATATTCCTTCTGTCATGATGTGAAATTGCCATGTTTCCCAGCACAGGCATGTGCTAATATTGTCTAACATCAGCACACACTTGTACCAGGTCACATTAACCATAAGTTGATATTGCAATATATTCCTTCTGTCTTGATGTGAAATGGCCATGTTTCCCAGCACATGCATGTGCTAATAGTGGCTCACATCAGCACACACTTGTACCAAGACACATTATCCATAAGTTGATATGACAATATATTCCTACTTCTTGATGTGAAATGGCCATGTTTCCCAGCACAGACATGTGCTAATAGTGTCTCACATCAGAACACACTTGTACCAAGACACATTAACCATTTGTTGATATGGCAATATATTCCTTCAGTATTGATGTGAAATGGCCATGTTTCCCAGCAGATGCATGTGCTAATAGTGTCTCACATCAGCACACACTTTCAGGTCACATTAACCATTAGTTGATATGGCAATATACTCCTGTCTTGATGTGAAATGGCCATGTTTCCCAGCACAGGCATGTGCTAATAGTGTCTAAGTCAGGACACACTTGTGCCAGGTCCCATTAACCATTAGTTGATATGACAATATATTCCTTCCGTCTCGATGTGAAATGGCCATGTTTCCCAGCACAGGCATGTGCTAATAGTGTCTCACATCAGCACACACTTGTACCAGGCCACATTAACCATAAGTTGATATGGCAATACATTCCTTCTTTGTTGATGTGAAATGGACAGGCATGTGCTAATAGTGGCTCACATCAGCACGTACTTGGTCCAGACTACATTTCAGATAAAGTACCTACCACTACCTCTTTGAATTTTAACAACTTAAAATAGGCATTAAACTTGTGAACATACGAGTGTGAACTTGATATACGGTGTTCACAATGACACATGGTTTGACAATGTGAACTGTTACACATTTTTTCTCATAGTTCAGCTAAAATTATAGTGTTATTCCTTCCTTTACATATTATAAGCAGTATAAATTGCACAACGCTATGTTAATTGCACATTCAAAATATATTTTTCTGAATATTACAAATAAGTTTGTGGTAACTATAGTGTTTTGTTTTTCAATGTTGTCTTAGTTCATACAAATTTAAATTCATTTTTGTGCATCTTAATTCTAAAGTATTTGAAACTCTCTAGATTTGTTGAGAAATTAACAATGATCTACATTCAACATTTGTCTGCTATAAAACATAGTGACTGGTGACTTAACTAAGTTCCTTGCACTTCAAATTATTTAATTGCCAGATGATTTCAGTCTAGGCAAAGAAGTAATATACCAGTACTGTTAGTATGCATAAATAGGTTTGCAGTATGGTAACATTATACTTTGCAATAATAAAATACTATTATAGGTTTTATTCACACCTGTTTGTCTTGGAATGAACAGATTGTATAGTTCTAGGTACAAGTATTTTACCATTATATACCATTTTTCTCATAGATTACATTGTGTATGTCTAAATACACTCATAATTAAAATTTTACATTTTTTTAATTTACATTGTTGTTTGTGCTAATTACTGAGTATCAGCAGTTCATAATGAAGAGCTTGAGTTGGTTTGAGTATTGAGCAATCATGTTGTTCACACATTTTTAACAGATTTGGTTAACTCCATTGTTTCAATACCCACAAAAATTAAGGTGTATCGTTTTGTTTATAATATTTCAGAACATAATTACTTGCAATTAAACTTGCACAATATTTTTTGAAAGTGTTAAATTAAAATGTTGGGGTATATCTTAATCTTTATAAATTTAATAATTCAGATATTATAAGTGTGCATTTCAAGTTACAAAAGTATTAATATTTTTAAAATGGTAAATGAAAACAAAGCTATAATTATATTGTTTATTTCAATTAATAATTGTATCAGGGTGTTCAGTAGACTGTACATTTCTAGGGTCATTGACCCTTTGACCCAAATTTTCAAGGGTCAAAATTCAATTTCGAAGAGTCAATTCAAATATTCACAAGTCACCTAAACAAAAACAGACAAACTCAAGGTTCACATTATACTAATAAATATCATAAATTACAAAATATTAGTAAAATAAACAATCAACCTGGTATGATAATAATATTAAAAATTAGCCTTTGTACGCTCGTGTTATGTGTTGTTGTTTCGTTTTTTTCATTCAATGTACTATTGTTTAGAAAGACCTAAAAAGGTAAGATTTTGCAATAATTAATCAATATGAATGAAAGACAAAACTAAATGCTGCTATTTTTTTTTGTTTTATCAACAAATATCCGAAAGTGTTGTCAAAAATTTTTGACAGTTGTAAATTTTCGGCCGATTTTGTGTAAGTGTTTCTGATGTTTTTAACCAGTATTGTTTTTAGATTAATATATTTTATGTGAAATATTGTTATTATTTAACCTTTTAAACATCATTTCATGTACATTTGATCATGTAAACATCAGAATTATCCAGGTTGACAGTACACAAATGCCGTAACAAAAGGTGTAACAAACTGAAGTTCACGGCTAAATGTGCATAATGAAAAATGTCTGTGTTTTCATTGGTGGAAGGGTCAAATACATACACTGATACCTTCCAGGCATGGAAGCTCTTATCAGTAAATGCAAAACGGATTAAGATAAGGTAAGCCTACCGTGTTAATAACAGACAGTGTCTTGATTGGCTTCAGTTGTAAAGGAAGTGATGACGCAATCCAGACATTTACCAAGGGTCAATATGACTCTTTGGGTGATTTTACCATGCGTCAATTTCATGATTTCAATGAAAATCATGGTCAAAACGCGGGAGCTCGGGTCAAACGAACACCCTGTGTAAATACCTTCAATACAATTTTGCACTGAGATTCAGAGGTTTTAATAGACTTACATAGAACTTTTTTTTTAAATGTTATATGAAAATAATGGATTAATACTATTTTGTATATAAATAAAGTTTTCTCAAATGTTGTTACATACAGCTTTAACATTTTGATGTAAATATTGATATACAAATGAATATAAACATGTTATCTAAACTGTTAAATGAAACCATTTGTTGATATTTTGTGTATGACCTTAAATAATTTTTGTTGTATGTGCATACAATATTTAGTATTATTATACGTAGCTTTTCTCTACAATGATAAATTCCCATTACTGGAGAAAGAGATATTTTGACTCAAAAACATTTCAACCGTTTTGACATGTGACCAAGCGAAAGTGACTGTCAGGTCATGTGACCGGGCTGACATTTTGAATGTCATATGAGGGCAAGTAACTGCATCTCAGTTTTTCAGCCGCATCATGAAAAGATTGCCTCCCTTGTCGTGACGTCATATAGTCGTGACATCACTATTTAGTGTGTAAACAAACGATTCTCGTCAATGTTAAATGTAAGAAAAATTGTTTTTCAAGTATTTCTGAAGATGAAAGAATATTTAGGCATTCTTCAATCTTGATGGGCAGAATTAAGCATGTGTTTACCCTATTTTACTCAATTTTGTTTGGTATAATAAAATAAATCAGTTTATATGGCAGCGTGAGAGACATTGATTATTGATGTTGTTTACCCTCGAAACAGAATGTCACCACTAGGCATTCGCCTTGGGTGACACTCTGCCGACGGGTTGACAATATCAATGTCACACATGCAGCCATATTATATTTATATAATGTTTCGCTAGTTTTTCAGTCTATAAGTCAAAGTAAAAAATAAAAATCACTAAATTCATGTGTGACATGAATACATGAGCAATACAAAATGCATACCCCTGAGTACCAGTGTGACTAGTAATTCTGATCTGTTACAACTTCGAAGTACATCAGTTCTTTTTTTCCAATAAAAAGTCAAAACAAAGTGTGCAATAGGATAATAAAAAGAAAATTATATACAGTAAGACCAGTTGATGGCTAAAACATGAAGATAAAATAATCAACAGTGGAATATACATGTATATATATTTGTTTTTGTTTCCTAACTTTCAAGTGTATGAATTATATACTGACATGTTTCAGAGTTATTAAAAGTTGACAATATATTATTATAAGGTATGTGATGTCCAATGTAAATATCACATTATGCTAAAGCATAAACATTAGGTGCAGTTTGTTTTGCTTGCATATGGCTGTTAATGCTGCATTATGATGTACATGTCGTTGTTTCCAATATTTCAGTGCTATAGACTACGTCAAGATTTCGGTTGTTTGTAATCATCAGGATCAGATTGTTTTCCATGCATATGGCTAATAATGTTGCATGACAAGATATATGAGACGCGCCGTGAGAAAACCGGGCTTAATGCAAGTGCGTAAAGTGTCTTCCCAGATTAGTAAGTGCAGTCCGCTTTTATGGTATGTTCTGTAGGCGGAAAGTGTCGTCCCTGATTAACCTGTGCGGACTGCACAGGCTGATCCGGGATGACACTTTACGCACATGCATTAAGACCTGATTTACCTCGACACGCCTCATATGTCTTTGTTTCGTACATTTCAGGGGTATAGACTATGTCCTCAGGTCGGTGGTGTTCAACGTGGTTCGCACAGTTCTCGAGGTGCTCATGGTTACTGGCGTCCTGGTAGGCCTCGCTGTTTCTGTGCTATCACCCTGTAAAATCATTTTATTTGATTGGATGTCTAAATGTATACATTCTTGAAAAACTGCTAATGCGCTTGGTCTTTAATTTGCCCATTTTTTAATTTTTGTGTATGTATTTTCTAATAATCGTGCGAAAAGAAAATTACTGCCGGGTCTTAAAGTTGCATTCAGTTTGGACCACAAAATAGGCGAAAAATTAGACCTCCGCGAAATAAAATGATTTTACAGTACTTTCAGTCTGTTTTAATCAGAAATTAAATAGATTTTACTTGACTTTATCACCAGTAAATTTACTATGATCTACTTTTAGCTGTCTCATACTACAGAAACATTTTCAACGTTCGTTTTCTTATTCCTTCTCTTTGTCTTATTGTATTTGTATGACAGTATCTGAAGATACAAAAACAGGTATGTTTAAATTAAATTATATACCATTCCAGTGAAAGTAAATCGTTGAATACTCATTTGGTATTTCAGTGCGGCCCGGAGTTTGCAGGTGTAACGATTGGCTGCATAACAACCTACACGATATTTACCTTGCTTATCACACAGTGGAGGTGTGTAGTTTCATCCATACATATTATGGGTAGCATTTGTGATTGTGTACTTCTGTGAATATTTCTTTGCGACAAATGTGATAACAGTATTTTAGGGGTATATAATTATCGACCACCATGCTCTGCATTCTAGGTGGAACATTATTTTAATGTATTTATGCTAGGTTCCCACTATCCTGTGGTCTGTCACGAACGCCACGATTGGCCACTTGCAGCTGATCGTGGTATTTCTTTGATTTTTCAGGCTTGGATACAATGTGATGCGAGTCCATACGTTTTGATACGATGTTTTGCGCTCTGTTTTTGTACGATGTTTTGCGATTCGTTAATTACAGGTGTCACGGTCTGATCTCCAGTTTAGATACGATTACATACGTACCGTTGGGATTGTTTCGATATTGTCCACAAATGGGTCTCGATCTGACACGATCATTTCGATCGGGTTCCCCGAAAAAGGACGTTCTAGTACGTTCAGATAAGTCCCGATACGCTTATCACGAATCCATGCGCTCCGTTACAATAGGATACAATTGTGGTCGCGATGTCTTTCACGATCATGATCTATGGAGATCACAATTCGAGCTACGACTGGACCCGAATGATATAAATACAGCCAGACTGACTATTGACTTCATTGTTTCTTGAGATCGCAGCACATCTTAACAGAGCGTGGTGTTTTATCTCGTCTATGATCGGTCCCGATCACCACGATTTGGATGCACGATTAGATACGATTTTTCGCACTTTGTTCCGATGCAATAAGATCTGATACGCTGATCCCAATGGACAATTGATCGCAGTTGGTCGTGTTAATCGACGATGAACACGATTGCCACGACTGACCTCAAGATATGATAGGATCATCACGATTGGTCCACGATTTAGACCACAATTTCAATCGTGGCGCAAATCGTGATAGTGGGAACCTAGCATTAGGGGATTTATAGAGGGATTTAAATTAAAAAATCATGTGGGTGCTGAGTAGAAGTGTTGAGATGAAGTACTATAACTCTGTTATCAAATTCTTACAGAAATTACTGCTCTTGTATTATTTACCTGTATATAACTACATGCATATTCAAGAATATGTGGAGCAATATCAAGAAAATATTGGTGTGATATACCCAGTATAAATTTAACTGGTATCTGCCAGTTTTGTAGCTGTGAAAAAACTTTAACCCTACTCATGGATTGTTCAATAATTGAGGTTCCATGGATGTGTTGTACATATTAGGGATATCTCTGTATATGTAGAACATTCTCGTTATAATGCATGACAAATATTAAATGCCGTCAATGAAAATTACTTTAAAAGCTTGTCATATTGGCATTCCTTACCGCTGAAGTTGATTGCTGAACTTGGAATAATTATATTATCCTCATCTTTCAGTCTACAGCTACAGAAAGTGTGAATTTGAAATTGTCAGTATGAACCAGGTTATCGTCAACTCTAGAGCTACAAAAGTAGTAGTTGTGTGAATTTGAAAAATAAATTTTGTTAAGAATTTATAGTTGTGTTAATTCAAAATTATTATCTTTGTTGTTACAAAACTTGTCCCCTATATAGGACAAAGATCCGAGTGCAGATGAACCAGGCTGAAGGAGAGGCAGGCAACAAGGCCATAGACTCACTCATCAACTACAAGACAGTGAAGGTACACTTCCAAAACATGCATGTAATATTTAGTGGGTTTAAAGCCTTTAAGAGCTTAAAGCTTGAAAATCTGTAATGTTTGTGTTAAAAGTTCAGATGTATTAAGAGTCTTAGAATGTACATGTAAGTTCTCACTCGGGAGTTTTTTTCTTTTTTTTAATATCTTCATTGATAAATTATAATTTTTTTAAATATATTATTAGGGGAAGATGCAAAATTTAATCAAAATTGTGTCAGTATTAAAAAGTGATCAGTCATATTAAATTATGTGTCTAAAGGTTATTATAAAATACAATACGGAAAGGTAACAATAATTTTTATATAATTAACAGTTATACCTCAACCAAAGGTTATGCTCACATGTTTTTGTTGCTTTCGATGTGAGAACAACCTCTTTTGGTTAACAAACATAATTATGCTTGCTTGTTGTATTAATGATACATGTATTACCAAGGGACTAATTACACAAAGATTTAATAGAATATATGATAATATAAATATATTATAGATGTAATTAAACACATCCCTTAGAGGTTATCAAAAACAGAATATGGATAACAAATGTAACTCACCAACTGTTATGCTCACATGCTTTTGTTTTTCGATGTGAGATTGACAATGTTTTGGTGTAAAACACAAATTCCAATAGTTTCCTTTTCTTTTTCCTTTTTTTCTCCTTGTTTTTTAGACAAGAATATTTGGCTATATAAGAGTAAATCGTATAAAAAAAAAAATCAAACATAAACATCTAGAGATTAATCAAATATGGCAATTAAATATGGTTTTTTGTATATGATAGTTTCTAGTAACCAACAATAGTTTGTTGTTGTTGTTGTTTTTTTTTTTTTTTGTTTAAAAAAAGAAAGAAAAGATGTATCTAGATTAACTATATGATCCGCTCTATTGTGAACATTCATCCATGTCAACAACACCCTTTTTTAAAATGTTATACCTACACTTGATGCGGTAATTTACCAAATTTGTTTTAAATGAAAACAGATAGACGATACTAAAATTACATATACAGTTGTTAATAATTTGAATATATATGGCGATTACGCAATACTACTCTTAAAATCATTTTTCACACAAGACTCTGAAATAGAGAGATCTTCATTCTATTGCAGGTGTTTGATACCAATCATAAATATAAATCTATTAACATATACATAACTTCTCATGTCAACACCACTTTTATAAAATTAATACATATACATTTATTTAGTTGAAATTATTATATATTTTTTGACTACTCTTGTGTTTTATATAACACATTCATCTTTGTAGAAATGCATAGAATATTGTTTATTAATTGTGATAGAAAATTTGTCGCTCACATCTAAATATACAATTAGACATGATAAACAAGGAAAACTTTAAATCATTTAATAACGTATTGTTATTTTTTCCAAATGAATGGATTTAAAAAAAAAACTTCTTATATGAGAGAATGTCTGACTGTCTCTTTGAAAAATCGTCTAATGTTAAATGGAAACAATAATATTCTCATTAAATGTTAAAGGTTTAGGTGATAAGAAAAAGCGACTTCAAGTATTCGAATGGTTGAAAATTAAAGATTTTTCATTCTATATACTGCAAGAAACACATTCAACCAATGACACCACAAAATCATGGACGCACGAATGGAACGGCCAATCCTATTTTAGTGGTACGAAATCAAACAAAGAAGGGGTAGCAATACTTATAAACCCCAAATATAAAATGAATATTTTAAAATATGATGATATCATACCAGGACGCTTGCAAGCTTTGAAATTGGAAATTAATGAAAATATTGTTACACTCATTAATCTTTATGGACCCAATAATGATGATACGGACCTGTTTACAACTCTGTGTAAATATTTAGCAAATATAGAGGATTATGTTATCATTGGAGGCGATTTTAATACAGTTTTAAACACTAACATGGACAAGAAAAATGGCCGAACTGATACACATAAAAATTGTAGAGAAAGCATAAATAACATAATAAACGAATATAATCTTATCGATATATGGAGAATGCATAATCCTAATAAACGTCAATATACATGGCACTCTAATGGTAAGCCACCAATTTTCAGTAGGCTTGACTTTTTTCTAATTACGGACTCATTATGTAATATGACAATAAATTGCGCAATACAAACAGGATATAAAACAGACCATTCTAGTGTTATACTTAAGATAGATTTTATTTCACAGAAAAGGGGACCAGGATACTTTAAAATAAACAACAGTCTACTTTTAAATACAGAATATCAATTATTAATAAGAAATTCAATTAATGAAATGTTAGCTCATAACAAGAATGCAAACCCAAATATTAAATGGGAATTAGTAAAAGGCAACATAAGAAATGTAACAATAGAATTTGCTAGCCAGAAGAAAAAGGACGATAATCAGCAAGAAATAAAATTAATTAAAGAAATCGAAAATCTTGAGCAAGAAATAGTAAATAATTATAAAATAGAAAAGTTAGAGGAAATATCATGCAAAAAACTGTTGTTGGAAAATATACGGGACAAAAAAATTAATGGAATAATATTAAGATCCAAAGCTATTTATGTTGAAAGTAACGAAAAAAATAGTGCCTTTTTTGCAAACTTAGAAAAAAGACATGCTGAAAAGAAAATAATTAAACGCTTAAAAGTCAATGATACTTATGTAACAAACCAAAATGAAATTCTACAGGAAGAAGTAAATTTCTTTAAATCAATTTATCAAAAACAAAACAATAAAACATCAAACATTGATTTTTTTAACGTACCAATAAATAATCTCAATGATAACGACAAAACCATCTGCGAAGGGCTTTTATCAGCAGAAGAATGCCATAATGCCTTAAAACAGATGAACAATAATAAAAGTCCGGGCTCAGATGGATTAACAGCAGAGTTCTACAAAATATTCTGGGAAGACATAAAACAAACATTTATAGCTGCAATTAACTATTCGTTCACCACTGGAAATTTAACTGATCTACAAAAACAAAGTATCATATCCTTAATTCCTAAGCAAGATAAAGACACTTCTGTTTTAACAAACTGGCGACCAATATCACTTCTTAATGTAGACTATAAGATAGCTACAAAGACCATTGCAAACAGAATAAAAAAAGTTATACCGTTAATAATAGCTCCAACACAAACAGGTTTTATAAAGGGGCGCTATATTGGAGAGAATGTAAGGTTAATTTTTGAAATATTAGAATATCTCGAAAACAAAAAATGCCCGGTCTCTTATTTTTCTCTGATTTTGAAAAAGCATATGATACTTTGAATCATGATTTTATGTTTAAATGTTTAAAACACTTCAACTTCGGTCATGACCTTATTCGGTGGGTTAGACTTTTCTATCATGATATAAATAGTGTTATAATGAACAATGGGCATATGTCCGAAAGTTTTAAAATAAAAAATGGCGTCCGACAGGGTTGTCCACTCTCGTCATCCTTATTTGTAATATGTATCGAATTACTTTCCAATTATATTGAAAAAGAACGAACAATCACAGGTATTAACATAAACGGGGTAGAATTAAAACAATCACTATTCGCAGACGACGCTACATTTTTTAACAACGGTTCGCAAGCCTCCTTTGAAAACCTCATAAATACAATAACACAATTCGGTCATACCTCTGGATTAAACCTTAACATTTTCAAATCAACCATACTAAGGGCAGGGATTTTAAAAAATACAGCTATAACGTTTTGTCAGAATTACAAATTTAATTGGACATCTGAATCTGCGAAAACATTAGGATTGAATTTTTATAATTGTAAAACAAAAAATGTAACCCTAAACTTAGAACCTAAATTAAATGCATTTAGCGATTGTCTCAAACAATGGCAACATAGGAAACTGACCCTATTTGGAAAAATTACAGTAATGAAAACCTTTGCACTACCAAAATTAGTATATCCTTTTACTGTCTTACCAAATCCCTCAAACCATATTATTAAAAACGTAACAAAACAGATTTTTAATTTCGTATGGGATGGTAAACCAGATAAAATTAAACGCACTAAAATCATTATGAATTATAAACATGGAGGTTTAAAGTTAACAGACATCGAAATGTTTTTAAATTCTATTAAGGGTTGTTGGGTTAAGCGGCTTCTTGCACAAAATAACAGCTCATGGAAGTGCATATACGATACTATTGTTAAAAAATACGGAGGGGAATTGCTTTTTGAGTCAAATTTACGACCACTAGACATTAAACGTATTTGTAAAAATAATGTATTTTTTGAAAATATACTTAACGGTTGGAACGCGAGTAAAAATTGCTATCAACATGATTTTAGTAAACATATTATATGGAATAATAGTGAGATAAAGATTGAAAACAAAACTCTGTATTGGAAAGAATGGCATGATAAAGGTATAAAATTTATTGATCAGTTAATTGACTTCCAGATGAATAAATTTTATAGTTTTGCAGATTTTAAATATATTTACAATGCATCTAACGGCGATTTCTTAAAGTACAATAGTCTAATAAATAATATACCAAAACATTTATTGGAAATTGTAGACGAACGTTTCTTAACAGGACATAGAAATAAAACATTATTGGATATAATTAAGACATCAAGCCAACCAAATAGAGTTTTGTACAAACTTCAGTTATCAAAAGTATCTAATACAAGTGCAACATCAGAAAATAAATGGCAAGACATTTTGCAAAATAAAGAATTAAATTGGACTAAAATATATACATTAGTACACCAAACATGTACTGACACAAGTCTTGGATGCTTTCAATATAAATGTATTATGCGCTTAACCCCAACAAATACATATCTCTATCGATGCAAATTGATACATTCTAACATGTGTGATTTGTGCAATGAATACTATGAGGATATTGAACACTTGTTTTGGAAATGCCGTGTTTCGCAACACTTATGGAGCAAACTCTCTGATTATTTATACGATAAAGGCATTTTAGTATATTTTAACTACGAACTAGTATGTTTCGGTCAGTTAGACAACAATAAAAACGCAACAACGATCAATTTTATTATCTACCTTATGAAATATTTTATATTCACAATGAAATGTCGGGATCGTAATCCCGACTTCAAAAGTTTTATTTCGATCTTGACATCACGTCTTGATATTGAACACGAAATAGCCCTAAAAAATGATACACTTGAAAGATTTTATACAAAATATCGATTTTTAATCGACAGTCAGACATGAACCTCACTTTTTATTTCTTTTTTCCTTTTTTTGTCAGCATAATATTCTCTACCTTTTAAAGCACCTCTCTTTTATAGCAAGATTAACTAGTTAGCATATTTTTTTTTTAAGATAAAAAGAAAACACATCCGGTAAAACACGTCATTATACGTGCATAAACTGTTGCTATTTTTTCTCCGTTTAAATTTTGGGAAATACTTTACTTGCATATGCTTGCTTTAAGTGTTTTTGAACTCATTTCTCATGTGTATTCTCAGTGTAAACTGCATGTATATACATGTGTATGTATAATGTATGTTTTAATGATATTTAATTAAAAAAAAAAAAAGTTCTCACTCGTCAACTACGAGACAGTGAAGGTACGCTTCCAAAACATGAATTTGTTGCAAGATTTAATGGCTTTAAAAGTGTTTAAAACCTTGAAAATCTGTTATGTTTTTGTTCAGATGTATAACGATTCTTAGAATGTACGTGTAGGTTGTTTTGCACGCTATTTCCAATTACTTAATTACTGGTATGTTTCCAAGTAACTTCACTGAGTTGTTTTGGACTCAGTTGTTTGTCACAGCAATTAGCAGACTGTTTTTGGACTCAATTGTTTGTCACAGCAATTAGCAGACTAGTTTTGGACTCAATTGTTTGTCACAGCAATTACAGACTATTTCCCTCCTTAGGGCTTAAAAATGTCTTTAGACAAACTTATTGTATTATGTTAAAACCCTACTCACAATAGACATTTATTAGGATTTTTTTAAAGAATAAATATAAGAATTAAGAAATTCCACAGACATCACCAAGAGAGAAACCCTTATTAACATCCGCTGGTCCATTATTCAAGGCAAATGACCTATTGCCTATAAAATACAAGACAATACGCACAACACAACACAAGATATAAAAATGATTAACCATTAAAACCAAAATAGATTTTCTTTAGAAAAGTAAATGTTCAAAATGTAGTCATTGGCTAATTTGGTGACTGGCAGGGTGGGCCATGAGTTTGAATATATGTGTTCTAATATTGGTGTTCAGTCACACAAACATGTATTTGTTCATACCATATTCCAATTATTGTTTTCTCTGTAATTTCAGTATTTCAATAACTAGAAGGACGAGGCAGAACGGTACGACACAATTCTTAGTGTATATGAGGAGAAGTCAGTGAAAACTGTAACCAGTCTGGCCCTGCTGAACTGGAGTCAGAACTTCATCTTTAGTGTCGGACTAACAGCCATCATGATCCTCGCCAGCCAGGGCATCATGGCAGGTAAAAACGTTACGTTTTCGAAGGCATACATTTGTTTCAACCTCCCAAAAGTTTGTGTCACAAAAAATAATTGTTCAAAATTTGTCCTAAAAGGTAGCATCTGCAATATTGTCATAAAAATCGTAAATTAGTATTGTTATCAGCGAATATGGTTTGCGTTTAGTGCTAAAGGCATTAATTTATTACCTGAGACTCTATATTAAAGCCATTGTACAACTTGCTAATGGGCATTCAAAGTCGGGCTGTAAAGACTTCACATGATAGCCGTTGTGTGTACACTGGTCTGACAGACCTGTGAACTCAAGCTCTAGGCATTATGGGTACGCGCTACTTTCCAGCATAGCTTGCAATGGCTGATTTAACATCGCATTGAGGTTAGATACCAGTAAATCAACGTGTTTCCCTCCGTTTTACATTCGAAATATTGCCTTTTACTAGAGTTCTATTTTTCTTCTGCTATGAAAAGCATTTAGCAATGTCAGACATTCCTTTTGTGGTTATTTCTAATAGCCTCTGTGTGTTTGGAACATTTTTGTGGATTTCTTTGGAGGCTAACTTAAAAGATGGGTTTTTGGGGTGTGTTTACTGTGGCATGGGGCTTTTGTCGAAATATGACTGCCTAAACCCTAGTTTCTACCGGTGTCTGCATTCGGGTGAGACGCATTTTTTTAGAAGTAACATGCCATTTCGTTTTATTGCAATTTTTGGATGACGAAAGATTCATCTTTGAACAGACACCAAGTTTGCACAATCTGAAATCTGAAAGTTCGCCGTTTTATAATGGGACCCTACTGGAATTTGATTTACTGGCATCTAACCTTGAATTTTCACACAAAATGAAAGTGAAAGTAGCTTTTTATAATAAACAAGCTAAGCAGCGTTAAACACGAACAACTGAGATTTTACTGTTATTTTATATTATAACAGAAATATATTCTACTAGCAGTATTATCTGAATATTAGACTGATTAATGGTATCAATAAAGTCATTTCTGAAACAACTTTCATACGCGGGATTACTTCATGCGTAAGCACATTTCGCCGTTTTGGGAGAAATAATGCAGTTAAGTACAGAGGTTTGGCATGTGACGTCATCCTCTGTGTATAGAATGCATGATTACATTAATAAACAATTCGGAAAAGCCTGTGAAAACCATCATCGCTTCCTGTGAAATATTTAATGTCAATGGATATTTCCAATAAGTATCCAACCAAAAACCTAGATAGTAGTTTATTTCCTTTTCTGAAAGGGTCCAAAAAAATTGACTCAAACAAATATTTATTTTAGCTAATTTTGAGGGTGGCCAAAAAAATAGATTGTGGGAAAACAAACATTAAATATGGTAAAGTGCAAGTACACTTTCAGTTCCCAATTGCATGAAATCTTGTGAATGGGGAAGAAACATTGTAGCAGTTTTAATTCAATAGTTATGAACTCTGTTTATTTTGGTTGAAAACAAATGCCTGTTCGAAAATGTTTTTAATTGGGGAGACTAAGGTTTACTAGTGATTGAGAATGCATTCTTAGGAATGCAGAAAACATTCTCTGCACTGATATCGTCTTTTCAGTCCTTAACTATAATTGCTTCTCATCCTCAGGTACGATGACAGTCGGCGATCTAGTCATGGTGAACGGCCTGCTGTTCGAGCTCTTGATTCCCCTCAATTTCATTGGTTCACTGTATCGGGAAGTACGCCATAGTTTGATTGACATGGCCACCATGTTTGACCTGCTGAAAATTAAACCAAATATTGCGGTATATATGCAAACATATTTTACGTTACCTTACTACAGATAGTCCGAAATATACCTGACTGACTGGTTATATTCCAGTCAGTCCAGTGAAAGATCAAAGCTACAAGGACCAAATGTCATGTTAAATTTGTATAAGTACAAAAAGTAAAGTGCGTAAAAGTAAAACAGTAAATAAATGGCATTTAACTTGTGGTATGTTTAGTTTCTGTAACATGTATCCAGGTTAGCTTTCAATGCAATAGCATTATATAAGATACAAGTAGAAAAATACATCAGTACACACATGTACCAGGTCACATTAACCATAAGTTGATATGGCAATATATGCCTTTTGTATTGATGTGAAATGGACATGTTTCCCAGCACAGGCATGTGCTTATGGTGTCCCACATCAGCACACACTTGTACCAGGTCACATTAAGCATTAGTTGATATGACAATATATTCCTACTGTCTTGATGTGAAATTGCCATGTTTCCCAGCACAGGCATGTGCTTATAGTGTCTCACATTAGCAAACACTGGTACAAGGTCACATTAACCACTAGTTGATATGGCAATATATTCCTTCTGTATTGATGTTTTATAGCCATGTTTCCCAGCACAGGCATGTGCTTATGGTGTCTCACATCAGCACACACTTGTAGCTGGTCACGTTAACCATAAGTTGATATGGCAATATATTCATTTTGTCTTCATGTGAAATGGCCATGTTTCGCAGCACAGGCATGTGCTGGTAGGGTCTCACATCGGCACACACTTTTACCAGGTGACATTTACCATTAGTTGATATGGCAATATATTCCTACAGTCTTGATGTGAAATGGCCATGTTTCCCAGCACAGACATGTGCTAACAGTGTCTCACATCAGCACACACTTGTACCAGGTCACATTAACTATTAGTTGATATGGCAATATATTCCTTTTGTCATGATGTGAAATTGCCATGTTGCCCAGCACAGGCATGTGCTAATATTGTCTAACATCAGCACACACTTGTACCAGGTCACATTAACCATTAGTTGATATGGCAATATATTTCTTCTGTATTGATGTGATATGGCCATGTTTCCCAGCACAGGCATATGCTTATATTGTTTCACATCAGCACACACTTGTACCAGGTCACATTAACCATAAGTTGATATTGCAATATATTCCTTCTGTCTTGATGTGAAATGGCCATGTTTCCCAGCACATGCATGTGCTAATAGTGGCTCACATCAGCACACACTTGTACCAAGACACATTAACCATAAGTTGATATGACAATATATTCCTACTGTCTTGATGTGAAATGGCCATGTTTCCCTGCACAGGCATGTGCTAAAATTGTCTCACATCAGAACACACTTGTACCAAGACACATTAACCATTTGTTGATATGGCAATATGTTCATTCTGTCTTGATGTGAAATGGCCATGTTTCCCAGCACATGCATGTGCTAATAGTGTCTTACATCAGCACACACTTTCAGGTCACATTAACCATTAGTTGATATGGCAATATACTCCTGTCTTGATGTGAAATGGCCATGTTTCCCAGCACAGGCATGTGCTAATAGTGTCTAAGTCAGGACACACTTGTGCCAGGTCCCATTAACCATTAGTTGATATGACAATATATTCCTTCCGTCTCGATGTGAAATGGCCATGTTTCCCAGCACAGGCATGTGCTAATAGTGTCTCACATCAGCACACACTTGTACCAGGCCACATTAACCATAAGTTGATATGGCAATACATTCCTTCTTTGTTGATGTGAAATGGACAGGCATGTGCTAATAGTGGCTCACATCAGCACGTACTTGGTCCAGACTACATTTCAGATAAAGTACCTACCACTACCTCTTTGAATTTTAACAACTTAAAATAGGCATTAAACTTGTGAACATACGAGTGTGAACTTGATATACGGTGTTCACAATGACACATGGTTTGACAATGTGAACTGTTACACATTTTTTCTCATAGTTCAGCTAAAATTATAGTGTTATTCCTTCCTTTACATATTATAAGCAGTATAAATTGCACAACGCTATGTTAATTGCACATTCAAAATATATTTTTCTGAATATTACAAATAAGTTTGTGGTAACTATAGTGTTTTGTTTTTCAATGTTGTCTTAGTTCATACAAATTTAAATTCATTTTTGTGCATCTTAATTCTAAAGTATTTGAAACTCTCTAGATTTGTTGAGAAATTAACAATGATCTACATTCAACATTTGTCTGCTATAAAACATAGTGACTGGTGACTTAACTAAGTTCCTTGCACTTCAAATTATTTAATTGCCAGATGATTTCAGTCTAGGCAAAGAAGTAATATACCAGTACTGTTAGTATGCATAAATAGGTTTGCAGTATGGTAACATTATACTTTGCAATAATAAAATACTATTATAGGTTTTATTCACACCTGTTTGTCTTGGAATGAACAGATTGTATAGTTCTAGGTACAAGTATTTTACCATTATATACCATTTTTCTCATAGATTACATTGTGTATGTCTAAATACACTCATAATTAAAATTTTACATTTTTTTAATTTACATTGTTGTTTGTGCTAATTACTGAGTATCAGCAGTTCATAATGAAGAGCTTGAGTTGGTTTGAGTATTGAGCAATCATGTTGTTCACACATTTTTAACAGATTTGGTTAACTCCATTGTTTCAATACCCACAAAAATTAAGGTGTATCGTTTTGTTTATAATATTTCAGAACATAATTACTTGCAATTAAACTTGCACAATATTTTTTGAAAGTGTTAAATTAAAATGTTGGGGTATATCTTAATCTTTATAAATTTAATAATTCAGATATTATAAGTGTGCATTTCAAGTTACAAAAGTATTAATATTTTTAAAATGGTAAATGAAAACAAAGCTATAATTATATTGTTTATTTCAATTAATAATTGTATCAGGGTGTTCAGTAGACTGTACATTTCTAGGGTCATTGACCCTTTGACCCAAATTTTCAAGGGTCAAAATTCAATTTCGAAGAGTCAATTCAAATATTCACAAGTCACCTAAACAAAAACAGACAAACTCAAGGTTCACATTATACTAATAAATATAATAAATTACAAAATATTAGTAAAATAAACAATCAACCTGGTATGATAATAATATTAAAAATTAGCCTTTGTACGCTCGTGTTATGTGTTGTTGTTTCGTTTTGTTCATTCAATGTACTATTGTTTAGAAAGACCTAAAAAGGTAAGATTTTGCAATAATTAATCTATATGAATGAAAGACAAAACTAAATGCTGCTATTTTTTTTGTTTTATCAACAAATATCCGAAGGTGTTGTCCAAAATTATTAACAGTTGTAAATTTTCGGCCGATTTTGTGTGTTTCTGATGTTTTTAACCAGTATTGTTTTTAGATTAATATATTTTATGTGAAATATTGTTATTATTTAACCTTTTAAACATCATTTCATGTACATTTGATCATGTAAACATCAGAATTATCCAGGTTGACAGTACACAAATGCCGTAACAAAAGGTGTAACAAACTGAAGTTCACGGCTAAATGGGCATAATGAAAAATGTCTGTGTTTTCATTTGTGGAAGGGTCAAATACATACACTGATACCTTCCAGGCATGGAAGCTCTTATCAGTAAATGCAAAACGGATTAAGATAAGGTAAGCCTACCGTGTTAATAACAGACAGTGTCTTGATTGGCTTCAGTTGTAAAGGAAGTGATGACGCAATCCAGACATTTACCAAGGGTCAATATGACTCTTTGGGTGATTTTACCATGCGTCAATTTCATGATTTCAATGAAAATCATGGTCAAAACGCGGGAGCTCGGGTCAAACGAACACCCTGTGTAAATACCTTAAATACAATTTTGCACTGAGATTCAGAGGTTTTAATAGACTTACAATAGAACTTGTTTTTAAATGTTATATGAAAATAATGGATTAATACTATTTTGTATATACATAAAGTTTTCTCAAATGTTGTTACATACAGCTTTAACATTTTGATGTAAATATTGATATACAAATGAATACAAACATGTTATCTAAACTTTTAAATGAAACCATTTGTTGATATTTTTTGTATGACCTTAAATAATTTTTGTTATACGTGCATATAATATTTAGTATTATTATACGTAGCTTTTCTCTACAATGATAAATTCCCATTACTGGAGAAAGAGATAGTTTGACTCAAAAACATTTCAACCTTTTTGACATGTGACCACGCGAAAGTGACTGTCAGGTCATGTGACCGGCTGACATTTTGAATGTCATATGAGGGCAAGTAACTGCATCAGTTTTTCAGCCGCATCATGAAAAGATTGCCTCCCTTGTCGTGACGTCATATAGTCGTGACATCACTATTTAGTGTGTAAACAAACGATTCTCGTCAATGTTAAATGTAAGAAAAATTGTTTTTCAAGTATTTCTGAAGATGAAAGAATATTTAGGCATTCTTCAATCTTGATGGGCAGAATTAAGCATGTGTTGACCCTATTTTACTCAATTTTGTTTGGTATAATAAAATAAATCAGTTTATATGGCAGCGTGAGAGACATTGATTATTGATGTTGTTTACCCTCGAAACAGAATGTCACCACTAGGCATTCGCCTTGGGTGACACTCTGCCGACGGGTTGACAATATCAATGTCACACATGCAGCCATATTATATTTATATAATGTTTCGCTAGTTTTTCAGTCTATAAGTCAAAGTAGAAAATAAAAATCACTAAATTCATGTGTGACATGAATACATGAGCAATACAAAATGCATACCCCTGAGTACCAGTGTGACTAGTAATTCTGATCTGTTACAACTTCGAAGTACATCAGTTCTTTTTTTCCAATAAAAAGTCAAAACAAAGTGTACAATAGGATAATAAAAAGAAAATTATATACAGTAAGACCAGTTGATGGCTAAAACATGAAGATAAAATAATCAACAGTGGAATATACATGTATATATGTTTGTTTTTGTTTCCTAACTTTCAAGTGTATGAATTATATACTGACATGTTTCAGAGTTATTAAAAGTTGACAATATATTATTATAAGGTATGTGATGTCCAATGTAAATATCACATTATGCTAAAGCATAAACATTAGGTGCAGTTTGTTTGCTTGCATATGGCTGTTAATACTGCATTATGATGTACATGTCGTTGTTTCCAATATTTCAGTGCTATAGACTACGTCAAGATGTCGGTTGTTTGTAATCATCAGGATCAGATTGTTTTCCATGCATATGGCTAATAATGTTGCATGACAAGATATATGAGACGCGCCGTGAGTAAACCGGGCTTAATGCAAGTGCGTAAAGTGTCCCAGATTAGTATGTGCAGTCCGCTTTTATGGTATTTTCTGTTTAAAGGAAGTCTCTTCTAAACAAAATTCCACTGTAGGCGGAAAGTGTCGTCCCTGATTAACCTGTGCGGACTGCACAGGCTGATCCGGGATGACACTTTACGCACATGCATTAAGACCTGATTTACCTCGACACGCCTCATATATCTTTGTTTCGTACATTTCAGGGGTATAGACTATGTCCTCAGGTCGGTGGTGTTCAACGTGGTTCCCACAGTTCTCGAGGTGCTCATGGTTACTGGCGTCCTGGTAGGCCTCGCTGTTTCTGTGCCATCACCCTGTAAAATCATTTTATTTGACTGGATGTCTAAATGTATACATTCTTGAAAAACTGCTAATGCGCTTGGTCTTTAATTTGCCCATTTTTTCATTTTTGTGTATGTATTTTCTAATAATAGTGCGAAAAGAAAATTACAGCCGGGTCTTAACTTTGCATTCAGTTTGGACCACAAAATAGGCGAAAAATTAGACCTCCGCGAAATAAAATGATTTTACAGTACTTTCAGTCTGTTTTAATCAGAAATTAAATAGATTTTACTTGACTTTATCACCAATAAATTTACTATGATCTACTTTTAGCTGTCTCATACTACAGAAACATTTTCTACGTTAGTTTTCTTATTCCTTCTGTTTGTCTTATTGTATTTGTATGACAGTATCTGAAGATACAAAAACAGGTATGTTTAAATTAAATTATATACCATTCCAGTGAAAGTAAATCCTTGAATACTCATTTGGTATTTCAGTGCGGCCCGGAGTTTGCAGGTGTAACGATTGGCTGCATAACAACCTACACCATATTTACCTTGCTGATCACACAGTGGAGGTGTGTAGTTTCATCCATACATATTATGGGTAGCATTTGTGATTGTGTACTTCTGTGAATATTTCTTTGCGACAAATGTGATAACAGTATTTTAGGGGTATATAATTATCGACCACCATGCTCTGCATTCTAGGTGGAACATTATTTTAATGTATTTATGCTAGGTTCCCACTATCCTGTGGTCTGTCACGAACGCCACGATTGGCCACTTGCAGCTGATCGTGGTATTTCTTTGATTTTTCAGGCTTGGATACAATGTGATGCGAGTCCATACGTTTTGATACGATGTTTTGCGCTCTGTTTTTGTACGATGTTTTGCGATTCGTTAATTACAGGTGTCACGGTCTGATCTCCAGTTTAGATACGATTACATACGTACCGTTGGGATTGTTTCGATATTGTCCACAAATGGGTCTCGATCTGACACGATCATTTCAATCGGGTTCCCCGAAAAAGGACGTTCTAGTACGTTCAGATAAGTCCCGATACGCTTATCACGAATCCATGCGCTCCGTTACAATAGGATACAATTGTGGTCGCGATGTCTTTCACGATCATGATCTATGGAGATCACAATTCGAGCTACGACTGGACCCGAATGATATAAATACAGCCAGACTGACTATTGACTGCATTGTTTCTTGAGATCGCAACACATCTTAACAGAGCGTGGTGTTTTATCTCGTCAATGATCGGTCCTGATCACCACGATTTGGATGCACGATTAGATACGATTTTTCGCACTTTGTTACGATGCAATAAGATCTGATACGCTGATCCCAATGGACAATTGATCGCAGTTGGTCGTGTTAATCGTAAATAATTGTTGAACCGTTCGACGATGAACACGATTGCCACGACTGACCTCAAGATATGATAGGATCATCACGATTGGTCCACGATTTAGACCACAATTTCAATCGTGGCGCAAATCGTGATAGTGGGAACCTAGCATTAGGGGATTTATAGAGGGATTTAAATTAAAAAATCATGTGGGTGCTGAGTTGAAGTGTTGAGATGAAGTACTATAACTCTGTTATCAAATTCTTACAGAAATTACTGCTCTTGTATTATTTACCTGTATATAACTACATGCATACTCAAGAATATTTGGAGCAATATCACGAAAATATTGGTGTGATATACCCAGTATAAATTTAACTGGTATCTGCCAGTTTTGTAGCTGTGAAAAAACTTTAACCCTACTCATGGATTGTTCAATAATTGAGGTTCCATGGATGTGTTGTACATATTAGGGATATCTCTGTAACATTGTCGTTATAATGCATGACAAATATTAAATGCCGTCAATGAAAATTACTTTAAAAGCTTGTCATATTGGCATTCCTTACTGCTGAAGTTGATTGCTGAACTTGGAATAATTATATTATCCTCATCTTTCAGTCTACAGCTACAGAAAGTGTGAATTTGAAATTGTCAGTATGAACCAGGTTTAATTAGGTTATCGTCAACTCTAGAGCTACAAAAGTAGTAGTTGTGTGAATTTGAAAAATAAATTTTGTTAAGAATTTATAGTTGTGTTAATTCAAAATTATTATCTTTGTTGTTACAAAACTTGTCCCCTATATAGGACAAAGATCCGAGTGCAGATGAACCAGGCTGAAGGAGAGGCAGGCAACAAGGCCATAGACTCACTCATCAACTACAAGACAGTGAAGGTACACTTCCAAAACATGCATGTAATATTTAGTGGTTTTAAAGTGTTTAAGAGCTTAAAGCTTGAAAATCTGTAATGTTTTTGTTAAAAGTTCAGATGTATTAAGAGTCTTAGAACGTACATGTAAGTTCTCACTCGTCAACTACGAGACAGTGAAGGTACGCTTCCAAAACATGAATTTGTTGCAAGATTTAATGGCTTTAAAAAGTGTTTAAAAGCTAAAAGCTTGAAAATCTGTTATGTTTTTGTTCAGATGTATAACGATTCTTAGAATGTACGTGTAGGTTGTTTTGTACGCTATTTCCAATTACTTAATTACTGGTATGTTTCCAAGTAACTTCACTGAGTTGTTTTGGACTCAATTGTTTGTCACAGCAATTAGCAGACTGTTTTTGGACTCAATTGTTTGTCACAGCAATTAGCAGACTATTTTTGGACTCAATTGTTTGTCACAGCAATTAGCAGACTATTTCCCTCCTTAGGGCTTAAACATGTCTTTAGACAAACTTATTGTATTATGTTAAAACCCTACTCACAATAGACATTTAATAGGATTTTTTGTAAAGATTAAATATAAGAATGAAGAAATTCCACAGACATCACCAAGACAGAAACCCTTATTAACATCCGCTGGTCCATTATTCAAGGCAAATGACCTATTGCCTATAAAATACAAGACAATACGCACAACACAACACAAGATATAAAAATGATTAACCATTAAAACCAAAATAGATTTTCTTTAGAAAAGTAAATGTTCAAAATGTAGTCATTGGCTAATTTGGTGACTGGCAGAGTGGGCCATGAGTTTGAATATATGTGTTCTAATATTGGTGTTCAGTCACACAAACATTTATTTGTTCATACCATATTCCAATTACTGTTTTCTCTGTAATTTCAGTATTTCAATAACTAGAAGGACGAGGCAGAACGGTACGACACAATTCTTAGTGTATATGAGGAGAAGTCAGTGAAAACTGTAACCAGTCTGGCCCTGCTGAACTGGAGTCAGAACTTCATCTTTAGTGTCGGACTGACAGCCATCATGATCCTCGCCAGCCAGGGCATCATGGCAGGTAAAAACGTTACGTTTTCGAAGGCATACATTTGTTTCAACCTCCCAAAAGTTTGTGTCACAAAAAATAATTGTTCAAAATTTGTCCTAAAAGGTAGCATCTGCAATATTGTCATAAAAATCGTAAATTAGTATTGTTATCAGCGAATATGGTTTGCGTTTAGTGCTAAAGGCATTCATTTATTACCTGAGACTTTATATTAAAGCCATTGTACAACTTGCTAATGGGCATTCAAAGTCGGGCTGTAAAGACTTCACATGATAGCCGTTGTGTGTACACTGGTCTGACAGACCTGTGAACTCAAGCTCTAGGCATTATGGGTACGCGTTACTTTCCAGCATAGCTTGCAATGGCTGATTTAACATCGCATTGAGGTTAGATACCAGTAAATTAACGTGTTTCCCTCCGTTTTACATTCGAAATATTGCCTTTTACCAGAGTTCTATTTTTCTTCTGCTATGAAAAGCATTCAGCAATGTCAGACATGCCTTTTGTGGTTATTTCTAATATCCTCTGTGTGTTTGGAACATTTTTGTGGATTTCTTTGGAGGCTAACTTAAAAGATGGGTTTTTGGGGTGTGTTTACTGTGGCATGGGGCTTTTGTCGAAATATGACTGCCTAAACCCTAGTTTCTACCGGTGTCTGCATTCAGGTGAGACGCATTTTCTTAGAAGTAACATGCCATTTCTTTTTATTGCAATTTTTGGATGACGAAAGATTCATCTTTGAACAGACACCAAGTTTGCACAATCTGAAATCTGAAAGTTCGCCGTTTTATAATGGGACCCTACGGGAATTTGATTTACTGGCATCTAACCTTGAATTTTCACACAAAAAATGAAAGTGAAAGTAGCTTTTTATAATAAACAAGCTAAGCAGCGTTAAACACGAACAACTGAGATTTTACTGTTATTTTATATTATAACAGAAATATATTCTACTAGCAGTATTATCTGAATATTAGACTGATTAATGGTATCAATAAAGTCATTTCTGAAACAACTTTCATACGCGGGATTACTTCATGCGTAAGCACATTTCGCCGTTTTGGGAGAAATAATGCAGTTAAGTACAGAGGTTTGGCATGTGACGTCATCCTCTGTGTATAGAATGCATGATTACATTAATAAACAATTCGGAAAAACCTGTGAAAACCATCATCGCTTCCTGTGAAATATTTAATGTCAATGGATATTTCCAATAAGTATCCAACCAAAAACCTAGATAGTAGTTTATTTCCTTTTCTGAAAGGGTCCAAAAAAATTGACTCAAACAAATATTTATTTTAGCTAATTTTGAGGGTGGCCGAAAAAATAGATTGTGGGAAAACAAACATTAAATATGGTAAAGTGCAAGATTGTTTGATGCAATAGGTGTCATGCAACTCAAGTACACTTTCAGTTCCCAATTGCATGAAATCTTGTGAATGGGGAAGAAACATTGTAGCAGTTTTAATTCAATAGTTATGAACTCTGTTTATATTGGTTGAAAACAAATGCCTGTTCGAAAATGTTTTTAATTGGGGAGACTAAGGTTTACTAGTGATTGAGAATGCATTCTTAGGAATGCAGAAAACATTCTGTGCACTGATATCGTCTTTTCAGTCCTTAACTATAATTGCTTCTCATCCTCAGGTACGATGACAGTCGGCGATCTAGTCATGGTGAACGGCCTGCTGTTCGAGCTCTTGATTCCCCTCAATTTCATTGGTTCACTGTATCGGGAAGTACGCCATAGTTTGATTGACATGGCCACCATGTTTGACCTGCTGAAAATTAAACCAAATATTGCGGTATATATGCAAACATATTTTACGTTACCTTACTACGGATAGTCCGAAATATACCTGACTGACTGGTTATATTCCAGTCAGTCCAGTGAAAGATCAAAGATACAAGGACCAAATGTCATGTTAAATTTGTATAAGTGCAAAAAGTAAAGTGCGTAAAAGTAAAACAGTAAATAAATGGCATTTAACTTGTGGTATGTTTAGTTTCTGTAACATGTATCCAGGTTAGCTTTCAATGCAATAGCATTATATAAGATACAAGTAGAAAAATACATCAGTACACACATGTACCAGGTCACATTAACCATAAGTTGATATGGCAATATATTTCTTTTGTATTGATGTGAAATGGACATGTTTCCCAGCACAGGCATGTGCTTATGGTGTCCCACATCAGCACACACTTGTACCAGGTCACATTAAGCATTAGTTGATATGACAATATATTCCTTCTGTATTGATGTTTTATAGCCATGTTTCCCAGCACAGGCATGTGCTTATGGTGTCTCACATCAGCACACACTTGTAGCAGGTCACGTTAACCATAAGTTGATATGGCAATATATTCATTTTGTCTTCATGTGAAATGGCCATGTTTCCCAGCACAGGCATGTGCTGGTAGGGTCTCACATCGGCACACACTTTTACCAGGTGACATTTACCATTAGTTGATATGGCAATATATTCCTACAGTCTTGATGTGAAATGGCCATGTTTCCCAGCACAGACATGTGCTAATAGTGTCCCACATCAGCACACACTTGTACCGGGTCATATTAAGCATTAGTTGATATGACAATATATTCCTACTGTCTTGATGTGAAATGGCCATGTTTCCCAGCACAGGCATGTGCTTATAGTGTCTCACATCAGCAAACACTGGTACAAGGTCACATTAACCATAAGTTGATATGGCAATATATTCCTTCTGTGTTGATGTTTTATATCCATGTTTCCCAGCACAGGCATGTGCTTATGGTGTCCCGCATCAGCACACACTTGTAGCAGGTCACGTTAACCATAAGTTGATATGGCAATATATTCCTTTTGTATTGATGTGAAATGGCCATGTTTCCCAGCACAGGCATGTGCTTATGGTGTCCCACATCAGCACACACTTGTACCAGGTCACATTAAGCATTAGTTGATATGACAATATATTCCTACTGTCTTGATGTGAAATGGCAATGTTTCCCAGCACAGGCATGTGCTTATAGTGTCTCACATCAGCAAACACTGGTACAAGGTCACATTAACCATTAGTTGATATGGCAATATATTTCTTCTGTATTGATGTTTTATAGCCATGTTTCCCAGCACAGGCATGTGCTTATGGTGTCTCACATCAGCACACACTTGTACCAGGTCACGTTAACCATAAGTTGATATGGCCATATATTCATTTTGTCTTCATGTGAAATGGCCATGTTTCCCAGCACAGGCATGTGCTGGTAGGGTCTCACATCGGCACACACTTTTACCAAGTGACATTTACCATTAGTTGATATGGCAATATATTCATTATGTCTTGATGTGAAATGGCCATGTTTCCCAGCACAGACATGTGCTAATAGTGTCTCACATCAGCACACACTTGTACCAGGTCACATTAACTATTAGTTGATATGGCAATATATTCCTTTTGTCATGGTGTGCCATGTTTCCCAGCACAGGCATGTGCTAATATTGTCTAACATCAGCACACACTTGTACCAGGTCACATTAACCATTAGTTGATATGGCAATATATTTCTTCTGTATTGATGTGATATGGCCATGTTTCCCAGCACAGGCATGTGCTTATATTGTTTCACATCAGCACACACTTGTACCAGGTCACATTAACCATAAGTTGATATTGCAATATATTCCTTCTGTCTTGATGTGAAATGGCCATGTTTCCCAGCACATGCATGTGCTAATAGTGGCTCACATCAGCACACACTTGTACCAAGACACATTAATCATAAGTTGATATGACAATATATTCCTACTGTCTTGATTTGAAATGGCCATGTTTCCGAGCACAGGCATGTGCTAAAATTGTCTCACATCAGGACACACTTGTACCAAGACACATTAACCATTTGTTGATATGGCAATATGTTCCTTCTGTCTTGATGTGAAATGGCCATGTTTCCCAGCACATGCATGTGCTAATAGTGTCTCACATCAGCACACACTTTCAGGTCACATTAACCATTAGTTGATATGGCAATATACCCCTGTCTTGATGTGAAATGGCCATGTTTCCCAGCACAGGCATGTGCTAATAGTGTCTAAGTCAGGACACACTTGTGCCAGGTCCCATTAACCATTAGTTGAAATGACAATATATTCCTTCCGTCTCGATGTGAAATGGCCATGTTTCCCAGCACAGGCATGTGCTAATAGTGTCTCACATCAGCACACACTTGTACCAGGCCACATTAACCATAAGTTGATATGGCAATACATTCCTTCTTTGTTGATGTGAAATGGACAGGCATGTGCTAATAGTGGCTCACATCAGCACGTACTTGGTCCAGACTACATTTCAGATAAAGAACCTACCACTACCTCTTTGAATTTTAACAACTTAAAATAGGCATTAAACTTGTGAACATACGAGTGTGAACTTGATATACGGTGTTCACAATGACACATGGTTTGACAATGTGAACTGTTACACATTTTTTCTCATAGTTCAGCTAAAATTATAGTGTTATTCCTTTCTTTACATATTATAAGCAGTATAAATTGCACAACGCTATGTTAATTGCACTTTCAAAATATATTTTTCTGAATATTACAAATAAGTGTGTGGTAACTATAGTGTTTTGTTTTTCAATGTTGTCTTAGTTCATACAAATTTAAATTCATTTTTGTGCATCTTAATTCTAAAGTACTTGAAACTCTCAAGATTTGTTGAGAAATTAACAATGATCTACATTCAACATTTGTCTGCTATAAAACTTAGTGACTGGTGACTTAACTAAGTTCCTTGCACTTCAAATTATTTAATTGCCAGATGATTTCAGTCTAGGCAAAGAAGTAATATACCAGTACTGTTAGTATGCATAAATAGGTTTGCAGTATGGTAACATTATACTTTGCAATAATAAAATACTATTATAGGTTTTATTCACACCTGTTTGTCTTGGAATGAACAGATTGTATAGTTCTAGATACAAGTATTTTACCATTATATACCATTTTTCTCATAGATTACATTGTGCATGTCTAAATACACTCATAATTAAAATTTTACATTTTTTTAATTTACATTGTTGTTTGTGCTAATTACTGAGTATCAGCAGTTCATAATGAAGAGCTTGAGTTGGTTTGAGTATTGAGCAATCATGTTGTTCACACATTTTTAACAGATTTGGTTAACTCCATTGTTTCAATACCCACAAAAATTAAGGTGTATAGTTTTGTTTTTAATGTTTCAGAACATAATTACTTGCAATTAAACTTGCACAATATTTTTTGAAAGTGTTAAATTAAAATGTTGGGGTATATCTTAATCTTTATAAATTTAATAATTCAGATATTGTAAGTGTGCAATTCAAGTTACAAAAGTATTAATATTTTTAAAATGGTAAATGAAAACAAAGCTATAATTATATTGTTTATTTCAATTAATAATTGTATCAGGGTGTTCAGTAGGCTGTACATTTCTAGGGTCATTGACCCTTTGACCCAAATTTTCAAGGGTCAAAATTCAATTTCGAAGAGTCAATTCAAATATTCACAAGTCACCTAAACAAAAACAGACAAACTCAAGGTTCACATTGTACTAATAAATATAATAAATTACAAAATATTAGTAAAATAAACAATCAACCTGGTATGATAATAATATTAAAAATTAGCCTTTGTACGCTCGTGTTATGTGTTGTTGTTTCGTTTTTTTCATTTAATGTACTATTGTTTAGAAAGACCTAAAAAGGTATATGAAAATAATGGATTAATACTACTTTGTATATACATAAAGTTTTCTCAAATGTTGTTACATACAGCTTTAACATTTTGATGTAAATATTGATATACAAATGAATACAAACATGTTATCTAAACTTTTAAATGAAACCATTTGTTGATATTTTTTGTATGACCTTAAATAATTTTTGTTGTATGTGCATACAATATTTAGTATTATTATACGTAGCTTTTCTCTACAATGATAAATTCCCATTACTGGAGAAAGAGATATTTTGACTCAAAAACATTTCAACCTTTTTGACATGTGACCACGCGAATGTGACTGTCAGGTCATGTGACCGGGCTGACATTTTGAATGTCATATGAGGGCAAGTAACTGCATCAGTTTTTCAGCCGCATCATGAAAAGATTGCCTCCCTTGTCGTGACGTCATATAGTCGTGACATCACTATTTAGTGTGTAAACAAACGATTCTCGTCAAAGTTAAATGTAAGAAAAATTGTTTTTCAAGTATTTCTGAATATGAAATAATATTTAGGCATTCTTCAATCTTGATGGGCAGAATTAAGCATGTGTTTACCCTATTTTACTCAATTTTGTTTGGTATAATAAAATAAATCAGTTTATATGGCAGCTTGAGAGACATTGATTATTGATGTTGTTTACCCTCGAAACAGAATGTCACCACTAGGCATTCGCCTTGGGTGACACTCTGCCGACGGGTTGACAATATCAATGTCACACATGCAGCCATATTATATTTATATAATGTTTCGCTAGTTTTTCAGTCTATAAGTCAAAGTAGAAAATAAAAATCACTAAATTCATGTGTGACATGAATACATGAGCAATACAAAATGCATACCCCTGAGTACCAGTGTGACTAGTAATTCTGATCTGTTACAACTTCGAAGTACATCAGTTCTTTTTTTCCAATAAAAAGTCAAAACAAAGTGTGCAATAGGATAATAAAAAGAAAATTATATACAGTAAGAACAGTTGATAGCTAAAACATGAAGATAAAATAATCAACAGTGGAATATACATGTATATATATTTGTTTTTGTTTCCTAACTTTCAAGTGTATGAATTATATACTGACATGTTTCAGAGTTATTAAAAGTTGACAATATATTATTATAAGGTATGTGATGTCCAATGTAAATATCACATTATGCTAAAGCATAAACATTAGGTGCAGTTTGTTTTGCTTGCATATGGCTGTTAATACTGCATTATGATGTACATGTCGTTGTTTCCAATATTTCAGTGCTATAGACTACGTCAAGATGTCGGTTGTTTGTAATCATCAGGATCAGATTGTTTTGCATGCATATGGCTAATAATGTTGCATGACAAGATATATGAGACGCGCCGTGAGAAAACCGGGCTTAATGCAAGTGCGTAAAGTGTCGTCCCAGATTAGTAAGTGCAGTCCGCTTTTATGGTATTTTCTGTTTAAAGGAAGTCTCTTCTAAACAAAATTCCACTGTAGGCGGAAAGTGTCGTCCCTGATTAACCTGTGCGGACTGCACAGGCTGATCCGGGATGACACTTTACGCACATGCATTAAGACCTGATTTACCTCGACACGCCTCATATATCTTTGTTTCGTACATTTCAGGGGTATAGACTATGTCCTCAGGTCGGTGGTGTTCAACGTGGTTCCCACAGTTCTCGAGGTGCTCATGGTTACTGGCGTCCTGGTAGGCCTCGCTGTTTCTGTGCCATCACCCTGTAAAATCATTTTATTTGACTGGATGTCTAAATGTATACATTCTTGAAAAACTGCTAATGCGCTTGGTCTTTAATTTGCCCATTTTTTCATTTTTGTGTATGTATTTTCTAATAATAGTGCGAAAAGAAAATTACAGCCGGGTCTTAACTTTGCATTCAGTTTGGACCACAAAATAGGCGAAAAATTAGACCTCCGCGAAATAAAATGATTTTACAGTACTTTCAGTCTGTTTTAATCAGAAATTAAATAGATTTTACTTGACTTTATCACCAATAAATTTACTATGATCTACTTTTAGCTGTCTCATACTACAGAAACATTTTCTACGTTAGTTTTCTTATTCCTTCTGTTTGTCTTATTGTATTTGTATGACAGTATCTGAAGATACAAAAACAGGTATGTTTAAATTAAATTATATACCATTCCAGTGAAAGTAAATCCTTGAATACTCATTTGGTATTTCAGTGCGGCCCGGAGTTTGCAGGTGTAACGATTGGCTGCATAACAACCTACACCATATTTACCTTGCTGATCACACAGTGGAGGTGTGTAGTTTCATCCATACATATTATGGGTAGCATTTGTGATTGTGTACTTCTGTGAATATTTCTTTGCGACAAATGTGATAACAGTATTTTAGGGGTATATAATTATCGACCACCATGCTCTGCATTCTAGGTGGAACATTATTTTAATGTATTTATGCTAGGTTCCCACTATCCTGTGGTCTGTCACGAACGCCACGATTGGCCACTTGCAGCTGATCGTGGTATTTCTTTGATTTTTCAGGCTTGGATACAATGTGATGCGAGTCCATACGTTTTGATACGATGTTTTGCGCTCTGTTTTTGTACGATGTTTTGCGATTCGTTAATTACAGGTGTCACGGTCTGATCTCCAGTTTAGATACGATTACATACGTACCGTTGGGATTGTTTCGATATTGTCCACAAATGGGTCTCGATCTGACACGATCATTTCGATCGGGTTCCCCGAAAAAGGACGTTCTAGTACGTTCAGATAAGTCCCGATACGCTTATCACGAATCCATGCGCTCCGTTACAATAGGATACAATTGTGGTCGCGATGTCTTTCACGATCATGATCTATGGAGATCACAATTCGAGCTACGACTGGACCCGAATGATATAAATACAGCCAGACTGACTATTGACTGCATTGTTTCTTGAGATCGCAACACATCTTAACAGAGCGTGGTGTTTTATCTCGTCAATGATCGGTCCTGATCACCACGATTTGGATGCACGATTAGATACGATTTTTCGCACTTTGTTACGATGCAATAAGATCTGATACGCTGATCCCAATGGACAATTGATCGCAGTTGGTCGTGTTAATCGTAAATAATTGTTGAACCGTTCGACGATGAACACGATTGCCACGACTGACCTCAAGATATGATAGGATCATCACGATTGGTCCACGATTTAGACCACAATTTCAATCGTGGCGCAAATCGTGATAGTGGGAACCTAGCATTAGGGGATTTATAGAGGGATTTAAATTAAAAAATCATGTGGGTGCTGAGTTGAAGTGTTGAGATGAAGTACTATAACTCTGTTATCAAATTCTTACAGAAATTACTGCTCTTGTATTATTTACCTGTATATAACTACATGCATACTCAAGAATATTTGGAGCAATATCACGAAAATATTGGTGTGATATACCCAGTATAAATTTAACTGGTATCTGCCAGTTTTGTAGCTGTGAAAAAACTTTAACCCTACTCATGGATTGTTCAATAATTGAGGTTCCATGGATGTGTTGTACATATTAGGGATATCTCTGTAACATTGTCGTTATAATGCATGACAAATATTAAATGCCGTCAATGAAAATTACTTTAAAAGCTTGTCATATTGGCATTCCTTACTGCTGAAGTTGATTGCTGAACTTGGAATAATTATATTATCCTCATCTTTCAGTCTACAGCTACAGAAAGTGTGAATTTGAAATTGTCAGTATGAACCAGGTTTAATTAGGTTATCGTCAACTCTAGAGCTACAAAAGTAGTAGTTGTGTGAATTTGAAAAATAAATTTTGTTAAGAATTTATAGTTGTGTTAATTCAAAATTATTATCTTTGTTGTTACAAAACTTGTCCCCTATATAGGACAAAGATCCGAGTGCAGATGAACCAGGCTGAAGGAGAGGCAGGCAACAAGGCCATAGACTCACTCATCAACTACAAGACAGTGAAGGTACACTTCCAAAACATGCATGTAATATTTAGTGGTTTTAAAGTGTTTAAGAGCTTAAAGCTTGAAAATCTGTAATGTTTTTGTTAAAAGTTCAGATGTATTAAGAGTCTTAGAACGTACATGTAAGTTCTCACTCGTCAACTACGAGACAGTGAAGGTACGCTTCCAAAACATGAATTTGTTGCAAGATTTAATGGCTTTAAAAAGTGTTTAAAAGCTAAAAGCTTGAAAATCTGTTATGTTTTTGTTCAGATGTATAACGATTCTTAGAATGTACGTGTAGGTTGTTTTGTACGCTATTTCCAATTACTTAATTACTGGTATGTTTCCAAGTAACTTCACTGAGTTGTTTTGGACTCAATTGTTTGTCACAGCAATTAGCAGACTGTTTTTGGACTCAATTGTTTGTCACAGCAATTAGCAGACTATTTTTGGACTCAATTGTTTGTCACAGCAATTAGCAGACTATTTCCCTCCTTAGGGCTTAAACATGTCTTTAGACAAACTTATTGTATTATGTTAAAACCCTACTCACAATAGACATTTAATAGGATTTTTTGTAAAGATTAAATATAAGAATGAAGAAATTCCACAGACATCACCAAGACAGAAACCCTTATTAACATCCGCTGGTCCATTATTCAAGGCAAATGACCTATTGCCTATAAAATACAAGACAATACGCACAACACAACACAAGATATAAAAATGATTAACCATTAAAACCAAAATAGATTTTCTTTAGAAAAGTAAATGTTCAAAATGTAGTCATTGGCTAATTTGGTGACTGGCAGAGTGGGCCATGAGTTTGAATATATGTGTTCTAATATTGGTGTTCAGTCACACAAACATTTATTTGTTCATACCATATTCCAATTACTGTTTTCTCTGTAATTTCAGTATTTCAATAACTAGAAGGACGAGGCAGAACGGTACGACACAATTCTTAGTGTATATGAGGAGAAGTCAGTGAAAACTGTAACCAGTCTGGCCCTGCTGAACTGGAGTCAGAACTTCATCTTTAGTGTCGGACTGACAGCCATCATGATCCTCGCCAGCCAGGGCATCATGGCAGGTAAAAACGTTACGTTTTCGAAGGCATACATTTGTTTCAACCTCCCAAAAGTTTGTGTCACAAAAAATAATTGTTCAAAATTTGTCCTAAAAGGTAGCATCTGCAATATTGTCATAAAAATCGTAAATTAGTATTGTTATCAGCGAATATGGTTTGCGTTTAGTGCTAAAGGCATTCATTTATTACCTGAGACTTTATATTAAAGCCATTGTACAACTTGCTAATGGGCATTCAAAGTCGGGCTGTAAAGACTTCACATGATAGCCGTTGTGTGTACACTGGTCTGACAGACCTGTGAACTCAAGCTCTAGGCATTATGGGTACGCGTTACTTTCCAGCATAGCTTGCAATGGCTGATTTAACATCGCATTGAGGTTAGATACCAGTAAATTAACGTGTTTCCCTCCGTTTTACATTCGAAATATTGCCTTTTACCAGAGTTCTATTTTTCTTCTGCTATGAAAAGCATTCAGCAATGTCAGACATGCCTTTTGTGGTTATTTCTAATATCCTCTGTGTGTTTGGAACATTTTTGTGGATTTCTTTGGAGGCTAACTTAAAAGATGGGTTTTTGGGGTGTGTTTACTGTGGCATGGGGCTTTTGTCGAAATATGACTGCCTAAACCCTAGTTTCTACCGGTGTCTGCATTCGGGTGAGACGCATTTTCTTAGAAGTAACATGCCATTTCTTTTTATTGCAATTTTTGGATGACGAAAGATTCATCTTTGAACAGACACCAAGTTTGCACAATCTGAAATCTGAAAGTTCGCCGTTTTATAATGGGACCCTACGGGAATTTGATTTACTGGCATCTAACCTTGAATTTTCACACAAAAAATGAAAGTGAAAGTAGCTTTTTATAATAAACAAGCTAAGCAGCGTTAAACACGAACAACTGAGATTTTACTGTTATTTTATATTATAACAGAAATATATTCTACTAGCAGTATTATCTGAATATTAGACTGATTAATGGTATCAATAAAGTCATTTCTGAAACAACTTTCATACGCGGGATTACTTCATGCGTAAGCACATTTCGCCGTTTTGGGAGAAATAATGCAGTTAAGTACAGAGGTTTGGCATGTGACGTCATCCTCTGTGTATAGAATGCATGATTACATTAATAAACAATTCGGAAAAACCTGTGAAAACCATCATCGCTTCCTGTGAAATATTTAATGTCAATGGATATTTCCAATAAGTATCCAACCAAAAACCTAGATAGTAGTTTATTTCCTTTTCTGAAAGGGTCCAAAAAAATTGACTCAAACAAATATTTATTTTAGCTAATTTTGAGGGTGGCCGAAAAAATAGATTGTGGGAAAACAAACATTAAATATGGTAAAGTGCAAGATTGTTTGATGCAATAGGTGTCATGCAACTCAAGTACACTTTCAGTTCCCAATTGCATGAAATCTTGTGAATGGGGAAGAAACATTGTAGCAGTTTTAATTCAATAGTTATGAACTCTGTTTATATTGGTTGAAAACAAATGCCTGTTCGAAAATGTTTTTAATTGGGGAGACTAAGGTTTACTAGTGATTGAGAATGCATTCTTAGGAATGCAGAAAACATTCTGTGCACTGATATCGTCTTTTCAGTCCTTAACTATAATTGCTTCTCATCCTCAGGTACGATGACAGTCGGCGATCTAGTCATGGTGAACGGCCTGCTGTTCGAGCTCTTGATTCCCCTCAATTTCATTGGTTCACTGTATCGGGAAGTACGCCATAGTTTGATTGACATGGCCACCATGTTTGACCTGCTGAAAATTAAACCAAATATTGCGGTATATATGCAAACATATTTTACGTTACCTTACTACGGATAGTCCGAAATATACCTGACTGACTGGTTATATTCCAGTCAGTCCAGTGAAAGATCAAAGATACAAGGACCAAATGTCATGTTAAATTTGTATAAGTGCAAAAAGTAAAGTGCGTAAAAGTAAAACAGTAAATAAATGGCATTTAACTTGTGGTATGTTTAGTTTCTGTAACATGTATCCAGGTTAGCTTTCAATGCAATAGCATTATATAAGATACAAGTAGAAAAATACATCAGTACACACATGTACCAGGTCACATTAACCATAAGTTGATATGGCAATATATTTCTTTTGTATTGATGTGAAATGGACATGTTTCCCAGCACAGGCATGTGCTTATGGTGTCCCACATCAGCACACACTTGTACCAGGTCACATTAAGCATTAGTTGATATGACAATATATTCCTTCTGTATTGATGTTTTATAGCCATGTTTCCCAGCACAGGCATGTGCTTATGGTGTCTCACATCAGCACACACTTGTAGCAGGTCACGTTAACCATAAGTTGATATGGCAATATATTCATTTTGTCTTCATGTGAAATGGCCATGTTTCCCAGCACAGGCATGTGCTGGTAGGGTCTCACATCGGCACACACTTTTACCAGGTGACATTTACCATTAGTTGATATGGCAATATATTCCTACAGTCTTGATGTGAAATGGCCATGTTTCCCAGCACAGACATGTGCTAATAGTGTCCCACATCAGCACACACTTGTACCGGGTCATATTAAGCATTAGTTGATATGACAATATATTCCTACTGTCTTGATGTGAAATGGCCATGTTTCCCAGCACAGGCATGTGCTTATAGTGTCTCACATCAGCAAACACTGGTACAAGGTCACATTAACCATAAGTTGATATGGCAATATATTCCTTCTGTGTTGATGTTTTATATCCATGTTTCCCAGCACAGGCATGTGCTTATGGTGTCCCGCATCAGCACACACTTGTAGCAGGTCACGTTAACCATAAGTTGATATGGCAATATATTCCTTTTGTATTGATGTGAAATGGCCATGTTTCCCAGCACAGGCATGTGCTTATGGTGTCCCACATCAGCACACACTTGTACCAGGTCACATTAAGCATTAGTTGATATGACAATATATTCCTACTGTCTTGATGTGAAATGGCAATGTTTCCCAGCACAGGCATGTGCTTATAGTGTCTCACATCAGCAAACACTGGTACAAGGTCACATTAACCATTAGTTGATATGGCAATATATTTCTTCTGTATTGATGTTTTATAGCCATGTTTCCCAGCACAGGCATGTGCTTATGGTGTCTCACATCAGCACACACTTGTACCAGGTCACGTTAACCATAAGTTGATATGGCCATATATTCATTTTGTCTTCATGTGAAATGGCCATGTTTCCCAGCACAGGCATGTGCTGGTAGGGTCTCACATCGGCACACACTTTTACCAAGTGACATTTACCATTAGTTGATATGGCAATATATTCATTATGTCTTGATGTGAAATGGCCATGTTTCCCAGCACAGACATGTGCTAATAGTGTCTCACATCAGCACACACTTGTACCAGGTCACATTAACTATTAGTTGATATGGCAATATATTCCTTTTGTCATGGTGTGCCATGTTTCCCAGCACAGGCATGTGCTAATATTGTCTAACATCAGCACACACTTGTACCAGGTCACATTAACCATTAGTTGATATGGCAATATATTTCTTCTGTATTGATGTGATATGGCCATGTTTCCCAGCACAGGCATGTGCTTATATTGTTTCACATCAGCACACACTTGTACCAGGTCACATTAACCATAAGTTGATATTGCAATATATTCCTTCTGTCTTGATGTGAAATGGCCATGTTTCCCAGCACATGCATGTGCTAATAGTGGCTCACATCAGCACACACTTGTACCAAGACACATTAATCATAAGTTGATATGACAATATATTCCTACTGTCTTGATTTGAAATGGCCATGTTTCCGAGCACAGGCATGTGCTAAAATTGTCTCACATCAGGACACACTTGTACCAAGACACATTAACCATTTGTTGATATGGCAATATGTTCCTTCTGTCTTGATGTGAAATGGCCATGTTTCCCAGCACATGCATGTGCTAATAGTGTCTCACATCAGCACACACTTTCAGGTCACATTAACCATTAGTTGATATGGCAATATACCCCTGTCTTGATGTGAAATGGCCATGTTTCCCAGCACAGGCATGTGCTAATAGTGTCTAAGTCAGGACACACTTGTGCCAGGTCCCATTAACCATTAGTTGAAATGACAATATATTCCTTCCGTCTCGATGTGAAATGGCCATGTTTCCCAGCACAGGCATGTGCTAATAGTGTCTCACATCAGCACACACTTGTACCAGGCCACATTAACCATAAGTTGATATGGCAATACATTCCTTCTTTGTTGATGTGAAATGGACAGGCATGTGCTAATAGTGGCTCACATCAGCACGTACTTGGTCCAGACTACATTTCAGATAAAGAACCTACCACTACCTCTTTGAATTTTAACAACTTAAAATAGGCATTAAACTTGTGAACATACGAGTGTGAACTTGATATACGGTGTTCACAATGACACATGGTTTGACAATGTGAACTGTTACACATTTTTTCTCATAGTTCAGCTAAAATTATAGTGTTATTCCTTTCTTTACATATTATAAGCAGTATAAATTGCACAACGCTATGTTAATTGCACTTTCAAAATATATTTTTCTGAATATTACAAATAAGTGTGTGGTAACTATAGTGTTTTGTTTTTCAATGTTGTCTTAGTTCATACAAATTTAAATTCATTTTTGTGCATCTTAATTCTAAAGTACTTGAAACTCTCAAGATTTGTTGAGAAATTAACAATGATCTACATTCAACATTTGTCTGCTATAAAACTTAGTGACTGGTGACTTAACTAAGTTCCTTGCACTTCAAATTATTTAATTGCCAGATGATTTCAGTCTAGGCAAAGAAGTAATATACCAGTACTGTTAGTATGCATAAATAGGTTTGCAGTATGGTAACATTATACTTTGCAATAATAAAATACTATTATAGGTTTTATTCACACCTGTTTGTCTTGGAATGAACAGATTGTATAGTTCTAGATACAAGTATTTTACCATTATATACCATTTTTCTCATAGATTACATTGTGCATGTCTAAATACACTCATAATTAAAATTTTACATTTTTTTAATTTACATTGTTGTTTGTGCTAATTACTGAGTATCAGCAGTTCATAATGAAGAGCTTGAGTTGGTTTGAGTATTGAGCAATCATGTTGTTCACACATTTTTAACAGATTTGGTTAACTCCATTGTTTCAATACCCACAAAAATTAAGGTGTATAGTTTTGTTTTTAATGTTTCAGAACATAATTACTTGCAATTAAACTTGCACAATATTTTTTGAAAGTGTTAAATTAAAATGTTGGGGTATATCTTAATCTTTATAAATTTAATAATTCAGATATTGTAAGTGTGCAATTCAAGTTACAAAAGTATTAATATTTTTAAAATGGTAAATGAAAACAAAGCTATAATTATATTGTTTATTTCAATTAATAATTGTATCAGGGTGTTCAGTAGGCTGTACATTTCTAGGGTCATTGACCCTTTGACCCAAATTTTCAAGGGTCAAAATTCAATTTCGAAGAGTCAATTCAAATATTCACAAGTCACCTAAACAAAAACAGACAAACTCAAGGTTCACATTGTACTAATAAATATAATAAATTACAAAATATTAGTAAAATAAACAATCAACCTGGTATGATAATAATATTAAAAATTAGCCTTTGTACGCTCGTGTTATGTGTTGTTGTTTCGTTTTTTTCATTTAATGTACTATTGTTTAGAAAGACCTAAAAAGGTATATGAAAATAATGGATTAATACTACTTTGTATATACATAAAGTTTTCTCAAATGTTGTTACATACAGCTTTAACATTTTGATGTAAATATTGATATACAAATGAATACAAACATGTTATCTAAACTTTTAAATGAAACCATTTGTTGATATTTTTTGTATGACCTTAAATAATTTTTGTTGTATGTGCATACAATATTTAGTATTATTATACGTAGCTTTTCTCTACAATGATAAATTCCCATTACTGGAGAAAGAGATATTTTGACTCAAAAACATTTCAACCTTTTTGACATGTGACCACGCGAATGTGACTGTCAGGTCATGTGACCGGGCTGACATTTTGAATGTCATATGAGGGCAAGTAACTGCATCAGTTTTTCAGCCGCATCATGAAAAGATTGCCTCCCTTGTCGTGACGTCATATAGTCGTGACATCACTATTTAGTGTGTAAACAAACGATTCTCGTCAAAGTTAAATGTAAGAAAAATTGTTTTTCAAGTATTTCTGAATATGAAATAATATTTAGGCATTCTTCAATCTTGATGGGCAGAATTAAGCATGTGTTTACCCTATTTTACTCAATTTTGTTTGGTATAATAAAATAAATCAGTTTATATGGCAGCTTGAGAGACATTGATTATTGATGTTGTTTACCCTCGAAACAGAATGTCACCACTAGGCATTCGCCTTGGGTGACACTCTGCCGACGGGTTGACAATATCAATGTCACACATGCAGCCATATTATATTTATATAATGTTTCGCTAGTTTTTCAGTCTATAAGTCAAAGTAGAAAATAAAAATCACTAAATTCATGTGTGACATGAATACATGAGCAATACAAAATGCATACCCCTGAGTACCAGTGTGACTAGTAATTCTGATCTGTTACAACTTCGAAGTACATCAGTTCTTTTTTTCCAATAAAAAGTCAAAACAAAGTGTGCAATAGGATAATAAAAAGAAAATTATATACAGTAAGAACAGTTGATAGCTAAAACATGAAGATAAAATAATCAACAGTGGAATATACATGTATATATATTTGTTTTTGTTTCCTAACTTTCAAGTGTATGAATTATATACTGACATGTTTCAGAGTTATTAAAAGTTGACAATATATTATTATAAGGTATGTGATGTCCAATGTAAATATCACATTATGCTAAAGCATAAACATTAGGTGCAGTTTGTTTTGCTTGCATATGGCTGTTAATACTGCATTATGATGTACATGTCGTTGTTTCCAATATTTCAGTGCTATAGACTACGTCAAGATGTCGGTTGTTTGTAATCATCAGGATCAGATTGTTTTGCATGCATATGGCTAATAATGTTGCATGACAAGATATATGAGACGCGCCGTGAGAAAACCGGGCTTAATGCAAGTGCGTAAAGTGTCGTCCCAGATTAGTAAGTGCAGTCCGCTTTTATGGTATTTTCTGTTTAAAGGAAGTCTCTTCTAAACAAAATTCCACTGTAGGCGGAAAGTGTCGTCCCTGATTAACCTGTGCGGACTGCACAGGCTGATCCGGGATGACACTTTACGCACATGCATTAAGACCTGATTTACCTCGACACGCCTCATATGTCTTTGTTTCGTACATTTCAGGGGTATAGACTGTGTCCTCAGGTCGGTGATGTTCAACGTGGTTCCCACAGTTCTCGAGGTGCTCATGGTTACTGGCGTCCTGGTAGGCCTCGCTGTTTCTGTGCCATCACCCTGTAAAATCATTTTATTTGATTGGATGTCTAAATGTATACATTCTTGAAAAACTGCTAATGCGCTTGGTCTTTAATTTGCCCATTTTTTCATTTTTGGGTATGTATTTTCTAATAATCGTGCGAAAAGAAAATTACAGCCGGGTCTTAAAGTTGCATTCAGTTTGGACCACAAAATAGGCGAGAAATTAGACCTCCGCGAAATAAAATGATTTTACAGTACTTTCAGTCTGTTTTAATCAGAAATTAAATAGATTTTACTTGACTTTATCACCAATAAATTTACTATGATCTACTTTTAGCTGTCTCATACTACAGAAACATTTTCTACGTTAGTTTTCTTATTCCTTCTATTTGTCTTATTGTATTTGTATGACAGTATCTGAAGATACAAAAACAGGTATGTTTAAATTATACCATTCCAGTGAAAGTAAATCCTTGAATACTCATTTGGTATTTCAGTGCGGCCCGGAGTTTGCAGGTGTAACGATTGGCTGCATAACAACCTACACGATATTTACCTTGCTGATCACACAGTGGAGGTGTGTAGTTTCATCCATACATATTATGGGTAGCATTTGTGATTGTGTACTTCTGTGAATATTTCTTAGCGACAAATGTGATAACAGTATTTTAGGGGTATATAATTATCGACCACCATGCTCTGCATTCTAGGTGGAACATTATTTTAATGTATTTATGCTAGGTTCCCACTATCCTGTGGTCTGTCACGAACGCCACGATTGGCCACTTGCAGCTGATCGTGGTATTTCTTTGATTTTTCAGGCTTGGATACAATGTGATGCGAGTCCATACGTTTTGATACGATGTTTTGCGCTCTGTTTTTGTACGATATTTTGCGATTCGTTAATTACAGGTGTCACGGTCTGATCTCCAGTTTAGATACGATTACATACGTACCGTTGGGATTGTTTCGATATTGTCCACAAATGGGTCTCGATCTGACACGATCATTTCGATCGGGTTCCCCGAAAAAGGACGTTCTAGTACGTTCAGATAAGTCCCGATACGCTTATCACGAATCCATGCGCTCCGTTACAATAGGATACAATTGTGGTCGCGATGTCTTTGACGATCATGATCTATGGAGATCACAATTCGAGCTACGAGTGGACCCGAATGATATAAATACAGCCTGACTGACTATTGACTGCATTGTTTCTTGAGATCGCAACACATCTTAACAGAGCGTGGTGTTTTATCTCGTCTATGATCGGTCCTGATCACCACGATTTGGATGCACGATTAGATACGATTTTTCGCACTTTGTTACGATGCAATAAGATCTGATACGATGATCCCAATGGACAATTGATCGCAGTTGGTCGTGTTAATCGTAAATAATTTTTGAACCGTTCGACGATGAACCTCAATATATGATAGGATCATCACGATTGGTCCACGATTTAGACCACAATTTCAATCGTGGCGCAAATCGTGATAGTGGGAACCTAGCATTAGGGGATTTACAGAGGGATTTAAATTAAAAAATCATGTGGGTGCTGAGTAGAAGTGTTGAGATGAAGTACTATAACTCTGTTATCAAATTCTTACAGAAATTACTGCTCTTGTATTATTTACCTGTATATAACTACATGCATATTCAAGAATATGTGGAGCAATATCAAGAAAATATTGGTGTGATATACCCAGTATAAATTTAACTGGTATCTGCCAGTTTTGTAGCTGTGAAAAAACTTTAACCCTACTCATGGATTGTTCAATAATTGAGGTTCCATAGATGTGTTGTACATATTAGGGATATCTCTGTATATGTAGAACATTGTCGATATAATGCATGACAAATATTAAATGCCGTCAATGAAACTTACTTTAAAAGCTTGTCATATTGGCATTCCTTACTGCTGAAGTTGATTGCTGAACTTGGAATAATTATATTATCCTCATCTTTCAGTCTACAGCTACAGAAAGTGTGAATTTGAAATTGTCAGTATGAACCAGGTTTAATTAGGTTATCGTCAACTCTAGAGCTACAAAAGTAGTAGTTGTGTGAATTTGAAAAATAATTTTTGTTAAGAATTTATAGTTGTGTTAATTCAAAATTATTATCTTTGTTGTTACAAAACTTGTCCCCTATATAGGACAAAGATCCGAGTGCAGATGAACCAGGCTGAAGGAGAGGCAGGCAACAAGGCCATAGACTCACTCATCAACTACAAGACAGTGAAGGTACACTTCCAAAACATGCATGTAATATTTAGTGGTTTTAAAGTGTTTAAGAGCTTAAAGCTTGAAAATCTGTAATGTTTTTGTTAAAAGTTCAGATGTATTAAGAGTCTTAGAATGTACATGTAAGTTCTCACTCGTCAACTACGAGACAGTGAAGGTACGCTTCCAAAACATGAATTTGTTGCAAGATTTAATGGCTTTAACAGTGTTTAAAAGCTAAAAGCTTGAAAATCTGTTATGTTTTTGTTCAGATGTATAACGATTCTTAGAATGTACGTGTAGGTTGTTTTGCACGCTATTTCCAATTACTTAATTACTGGTATGTTTCCAAGTAACTTCACTGAGTTGTTTTGGACTCAATTGTTTGTCACAGCAATTAGCAGACTGTTTTTGGACTCAATTGTTTGTCACAGCAATTAGCAGACTATTTATGGACTCAATTGTTTGTCACAGCAATTAGCAGACTATTTCCCTCCTTAGGGCTTAAAAATGTCTTTAGACAAACTTATTGTATTATGTTAAAACACATTTATTAGGATTTTTTTAAAGAATAAATATAAGAATTAAGACATTCCACAGACATCACCAAGAGAGAAACCCTTATTAACATCCGCTGGTCCATTATTCAAGGCAAATGACCTATTGCCTATAAAATACAAGACAATACGCACAACACAACACAAGATATAAACATGATTAACCATTAAAACCAAAATAGATTTTCTTTAGAAAAGTAAATGTTCAAAATGTAGTCATTGGCTAATTTGGTGACTGGCAGGGTGGGCCATGAGTTTGAATATATGTGTTCTAATATTGGTGTTCAGTCACACAAACATGTATTTGTTCATACCATATTCAAATTATTGTTTTCTCTGTAATTTCAGTATTTCAATAACTAGAAGGACGAGGCAGAACGGTACGACACAATTCTTAGTGTATATGAGGAGAAGTCAGTGAAAACTGTAACCAGTCTGGCCCTGCTGAACTGGAGTCAGAACTTCATCTTTAGTGTCGGACTGACAGCCATCATGATCCTCGCCAGCCAGGGCATCATGGGAGGTAAAAACGTTACGTTTTCGAAGGCATACAATTTTTTCAACCTCCCAAAAGTTTGTGTCACAAAAAATAATTGTTCAAAATTTGTCCTAAAAGGTAGCATCTGCAATATTGTCATAAAAATCGTAAATTAGTATTGTTATCAGCGAATATGGTTTGCGTTTAGTGCTAAAGGCATTAATTTATTACCTGAGACTCTATATTAAAGCCATTGTACAACTTGCTAATGGGCATTCAAAGTCGGGCTGTAAAGACATCACATGATAGCCGTTGTGTGTACACTGGTCTGACAGACCTGTGAACTCAAGCTCTAGGCATTATGGGTACGTGCTACTTTCCAGAATAGCTTGCAATGGCTGATTTAACATCGCATTGAGGTTAGATACCAGTAAATCAACGTGTTTCCCTCCGTTTTACATTCGAAATATTGCCTTTTACTAGAGTTCTATTTTTCTTCTGCTATGAAAAGCATTTAGCAATGTCAGACATGCCTTTTGTGGTTATTTCTAATAGCCTCTGTGTGTTTGGAACATTTTTGTGGATTTATTTGGAGGCTAACTTAAAAGATGGGTTTTTGGGGTGTGTTTACTGTGGCATGGGGCTTTTGTCGAAATATGACTGCCTAAACCCTAGTTTCTACCGATGTCTGCATTCGGGTGAGACTCATTTTTTTAGAAGTAAAATGCCATTTCGTTTTATTGCAATTTTTTGGATGACGAAAGATTCATCTTTGAACAGACACCAAGTTTGCATAATCTGAAATCTGAAAGTTCGCCGTTTTATAATGGGACCCTACTGGAATTTGATTTACTGGCATCTAACCTTGAATTTTCACACAAAATGAAAGTGAAAGTAGCTTTTATAATAAACAAGCTAAGCAGCGTTAAACACGAACAACTGAGATTTTACTGTTATTTTATATTATAACAGAAATATATTCTACTAGCAGTATTATCTGAATATTAGACTGATTAATGGTATCAATAAAGTCATTTCTGAAACAACTTTCATACGCGGGATTACTTCATGCGTAAGCACATTTCGCCGTTTTGGGAGAAATAATGCAGTTAAGTACAGAGGTTTGGCATGTGACGTCATCCTCTGTGTATAGAATGCATGATTACATTAATAAACAATTCGGAAAAGCCTGTGAAAACCATCATCGCTTCCTGTGAAATATTTAATGGCAATGGATATTTCCAATAAGTATCCAACCAAAAACCTAGATAGTAGTTTATTTCCTTTTCTGAAAGGGTCCAAAAAAATTGACTCAAACAAATATTTATTTTAGCTAATTTTGAGGGTGGCCAAAAAAATAGATTGTGGGAAAACAAACATTAAATATGGTAAAGTGCAAGTACACTTTCAGTTCCCAATTGCATGAAATCTTGTGAATGGGGAAGAAACATTGTAGCAGTTTTAATTCAATAGTTATGAACTCTGTTTATTTTGGTTGAAAACAAATGCCTGTTCGAAAATGTTTTTAATTGGGGAGACTAAGGTTTACTAGTGATTGAGAATGCATTCTTAGGAATGCAGAAAACATTCTCTGCACTGATATCGTCTTTTCAGTCCTTAACTATAATTGCTTCTCATCCTCAGGTACGATGACAGTCGGCGATCTAGTCATGGTGAACGGCCTGCTGTTCGAGCTCTTGATTCCCCTCAATTTCATTGGTTCACTGTATCGGGAAGTACGCCATAGTTTGATTGACATGGCCACCATGTTTGACCTGCTGAAAATTAAACCAAATATTGCGGTATATATGCAAACATATTTTACGTTACCTTACTACAGATAGTCCGAAATATACCTGACTGACTGGTTATATTCCAGTCAGTCCAGTGAAAGATCAAAGATACAAGGACCAAATGTCATGTTAAATTTGTATAAGTGCAAAAAGTAAAGTGCGTAAAAGTAAAACAGTAAATAAATGGCATTTAACTTGTGGTATGTTTAGTTTCTGTAACATGTATCCAGGTTAGCTTTCAATGCAATAGCATTATATAAGATACAAGTAGAAAAATACATCAGTACACACATGTACCAGGTCACATTAACCATAAGTTGATATGGCAATATATGCCTTTTGTATTGATGTGAAATGGACATGTTTCCCAGCACAGGCATGTGCTTATGGTGTCCCACATCAGCACACACTTGTACCAGGTCACATTAAGCATTAGTTGATATGACAATATATTCCTACTGTCTTGATGTGAAATTGCCATGTTTCCCAGCACAGGCATGTGCTTATAGTGTCTCACATTAGCAAACACTGGAACAAGGTCACATTAACCACTAGTTGATATGGCAATATATTCCTTCTGTATTGATGTTTTATAGCCATGTTTCCCAGCACAGGCATGTGCTTATGGTGTCTCACATCAGCACACACTTGTAGCTGGTCACGTTAACCATAAGTTGATATGGCAATATATTCATTTTGTCTTCATGTGAAATGGCCATGTTTCGCAGCACAGGCATGTGCTGGTAGGGTCTCACATCGGCACACACTTTTACCAGGTGACATTTACCATTAGTTGATATGGCAATATATTCCTACAGTCTTGATGTGAAATGGCCATGTTTCCCAGCACAGACATGTGCTAATAGTGTCTCACATCAGCACACACTTGTACCAGGTCACATTAACTATTAGTTGATATGGCAATATATTCCTTTTGTCATGATGTGAAATTGCCATGTTGCCCAGCACAGGCATGTGCTAATATTGTCTAACATCAGCACACACTTGTACCAGGTCACATTAACCATTAGTTGATATGGCAATATATTTTTTCTGTATTGATGTGATATGGCCATGTTTCCCAGCACAGGCATATGCTTATATTGTTTCACATCAGCACACACTTGTACCAGGTCACATTAACCATAAGTTGATATTGCAATATATTCCTTCTGCCTTGATGTGAAATGGCCATGTTTCCCAGCACTTGCATGTGCTAATAGTGGCTCACATCAGCACACACTTGTACCAAGACACATTAACCATAAGTTGATATGACAATATATTCCTACTGTCTTGATGTGAAATGGCCATGTTTCCCAGCACAGGCATGTGCTAAAATTGTCTCACATCAGAACACACTTGTACCAAGACACATTAACCATTTGTTGATATGGCAATATGTTCCTTCTGTCTTGATTTGAAATGGCCATGTTTCCCAGCACATGCATGTGCTAATAGTGTCTTACATCAGCACACACTTTCAGGTCACATTAACCATTAGTTGATATGGCAATATACTCCTGTCTTGATGTGAAATGGCCATGTTTCCCAGCACAGGCATGTGCTAATAGTGTCTAAGTCAGGACACACTTGTGCCAGGTCCCATTAACCATTAGTTGATATGACAATATATTCCTTCCGTCTCGATGTGAAATGGCCATGTTTCCCAGCACAGGCATGTGCTAATAGTGTCTCACATCAGCACACACTTGTACCAGGCCACATTAACCACAAGTTGATATGGCAATACATTCCTTCTTTGTTGATGTGAAATGGACAGGCATGTGCTAATAGTGGCTCACATCAGCACGTACTTGGTCCAGACTACATTTCAGATAAAGTACCTACCACTACCTCTTTGAATTTTAACAACTTAAAATAGGCATTAAACTTGTGAACATACGAGTGTGAACTTGATATACGGTGTTCACAATGACACATGGTTTGACAATGTGAACTGTTACACATTTTTTCTCATAGTTCAGCTAAAATTATAGTGTTATGCCTTCCTTTACATATTATAAGCAGTATAAATTGCACAACGCTATGTTAATTGCACATTCAAAATATATTTTTCTGAATATTATAAATAAGTTTGTGGTAACTATAGTGTTTTGTTTTTCAATGTTGTCTTAGTTCATACAAATTTAAATTCATTTTTGTGCATCTTAATTCTAAAGTATTTGAAACTCTCTAGATTTGTTGAGAAATTAACAATGATCTACATTCAACATTTGTCTGCTATAAAACATAGTGACTGGTGACTTAACTAAGTTCCTTGCACTTCAAATTATTTAATTGCCAGATGATTTCAGTCTAGGCAAAGAAGTAATATACCAGTACTGTTAGTATGCATAAATAGGTTTGCAGTATGGTAACATTATACTTTGCAATAATAAAATACTATTATAGGTTTTATTCACACCTGTTTGTCTTGGAATGAACAGATTGTATAGTTCTAGGTACAAGTATTTTACCATTATATACCATTTTTCTCATAGATTACATTGTGTATGTCTAAATACACTCATAATTAAAATTTTACATTTTTTTAATTTACATTGTTGTTTGTGCTAATTACTGAGTATCAGCAGTTCATAATGAAGAGCTTGAGTTGGTTTGAGTATTGAGCAATCATGTTGTTCACACATTTTTAACAGATTTGGTTTTCTCCATTGTTTCAATACCCACAAAAATTAAGGTGTATCGTTTTGTTTTTCATATTTCAGAACATAATTACTTGCAATTAAACTTGCACAATATTTTTTGAAAGTGTTAAATTAAAATGTTGGGGTATATCTTAATCTTTATAAATTTAATAATTCAGATATTATAAGTGTGCAATTCAAGTTACAACAGTATTAATATTTTTAAAATGGTAAATGAAAACAAAGCTATAATTATATTGTTTATTTCAATTAATAATTGTATCAGGGTGTTCAGTAGACTGTACATTTCTAGGGTCATTGACCCTTTGACCCAAATTTTCAAGGGTCAAAATTCAATTTCGAAGAGTCAATTCAAATATTCACAAGTCACCTAAACAAAAACAGACAAACTCAAGGTTCACATTATACTAATAAATATAATAAATTACAAAATATTAGTAAAATAAACAATCAACCTGGTATGATAATAATATTAAAAATTAGCCTTTGTACGCTCGTGTTATGTGTTGTTGTTTCGTTTTTTTCATTTAATGTACTATTGTTTAGAAAGACCTAAAAAGGTAAGATTTTGCAATAATTAATCTATATGAATGAAAGACAAAACTAAATGCTGCTATTTTTTTTGTTTTATCAACAAATATCCGAAAGTGTTGTCCAAAATTATTAACAGTTGTAAATTTTCGGCCGATTTTGTGTGTTTCTGATGTTTTTAACCAGTATTGTTTTTAGATTAATATATTTTATGTGAAATATTGTTATTATTTAACCTTTTAAACATCATTTCATGTACATTTGATCATGTAAACATCAGAATTATCCAGGTTGACAGTACACAAATGCCGTAACAAAAGGTGTAACAAACTGAAGTTCACGGCTAAATGTGCATAATGAAAAATGTCTGTGTTTTCATTTGTGGAAGGGTCAAATACATACACTGATACCTTCCAGGTATGGAAGCTCTTATCAGTAAATGCAAAACGGATTAAGATAAGGTAAGCCTACCGTGTTAATAACAGACAGTGTCTTGATTGGCTTCAGTTGTAAAGGAAGTGATGACGCAATCCAGACATTTACCAAGGGTCAATATGACTCTTTGGGTGATTTTACCATGCGTCAATTTCATGATTTCAATGAAAATCATGGTCAAAACGCGGGAGCTCGGGTCAAACGAACACCCTGTGTAAATACCTTAAATACAATTTTGCACTGAGATTCAGAGGTTTTAATAGACTTACAATAGAACTTGTTTTTAAATGTTATATGAAAATAATGGATTAATACTACTTTGTATATACATAAAGTTTTCTCAAATGTTGTTACATACAGCTTTAACATTTTGATGTAAATATTGATATACAAATGAATACAAACATGTTATCTAAACTTTTAAATGAAACCATTTGTTGATATTTTTTGTATGACCTTAAATAATTTTTGTTATACGTGCATACAATATTTAGTATTATTATACGTAGCTTTTCTCTACAATGATAAATTCCCATTACTGGAGAAAGAGATATTTTGACTCAAAAACATTTCAACCTTTTTGACATGTGACCACGCGAAAGTGACTGTCAGGTCATGTGACCGGCTGACATTTTGAATGTCATATGAGGGCAAGTAACTGCATCAGTTTTTCAGCCGCATCATGAAAAGATTGCCTCCCTTGTCGTGACGTCATATAGTCGTGACATCACTATTTAGTGTGTAAACAAACGATTCTCGTCAATGTTAAATGTAAGAAAAATTGTTTTTCAAGTATTTCTGAAGATGAAAGAATATTTAGGCATTCTTCAATCTTGATGGGCAGAATTAAGCATGTGTTGACCCTATTTTACTCAATTTTGTTTGGTATAATAAAATAAATCAGTTTATATGGCAGCGTGAGAGACATTGATTATTGATGTTGTTTACCCTCGAAACAGAATGTCACCACTAGGCATTCGCCTTGGGTGACACTCTGCCGACGGGTTGACAATATCAATGTCACACATGCAGCCATATTATATTTATATAATGTTTCGCTAGTTTTTCAGTCTATAAGTCAAAGTAGAAAATAAAAATCACTAAATTCATGTGTGACATGAATACATGAGCAATACAAAATGCATACCCCTGAGTACCAGTGTGACTAGTAATTCTGATCTGTTACAACTTCGAAGTACATCAGTTCTTTTTTTCCAATAAAAAGTCAAAACAAAGTGTGCAATAGGATAATAAAAAGAAAATTATATACAGTAAGACCAGTTGATGGCTAAAACATGAAGATAAAATAATCAACAGTGGAATATACATGTATATATGTTTGTTTTTGTTTCCTAACTTTCAAGTGTATGAATTATATACTGACATGTTTCAGAGTTATTAAAAGTTGACAATATATTATTATAAGGTATGTGATGTCCAATGTAAATATCACATTATGCTAAAGCATAAACATTAGGTGCAGTTTGTTTGCTTGCATATGGCTGTTAATACTGCATTATGATGTACATGTCGTTGTTTCCAATATTTCAGTGCTATAGACTACGTCAAGATGTCGGTTGTTTGTAATCATCAGGATCAGATTGTTTTGCATGCATATGGCTAATAATGTTGCATGACAAGATATATGAGACGCGCCGTGAGTAAACCGGGCTTAATGCAAGTGCGTAAAGTGTCCCAGATTAGTATGTGCAGTCCGCTTTTATGGTATTTTCTGTTTAAAGGAAGTCTCTTCTAAACAAAATTCCACTGTAGGCGGAAAGTGTCGTCCCTGATTAACCTGTGCGGACTGCACAGGCTGATCCGGGATGACACTTTACGCACATGCATTAAGACCTGATTTACCTCGACACGCCTCATATATCTTTGTTTCGTACATTTCAGGGGTATAGACTATGTCCTCAGGTCGGTGGTGTTCAACGTGGTTCCCACAGTTCTCGAGGTGCTCATGGTTACTGGCGTCCTGGTAGGCCTCGCTGTTTCTGTGCCATCACCCTGTAAAATCATTTTATTTGACTGGATGTCTAAATGTATACATTCTTGAAAAACTGCTAATGCGCTTGGTCTTTAATTTGCCCATTTTTTCATTTTTGTGTATGTATTTTCTAATAATAGTGCGAAAAGAAAATTACAGCCGGGTCTTAACTTTGCATTCAGTTTGGACCACAAAATAGGCGAAAAATTAGACCTCCGCGAAATCAAATGATTTTACAGTACTTTCAGTCTGTTTTAATCAGAAATTAAATAGATTTTACTTGACTTTATCACCAATAAATTTACTATGATCTACTTTTAGCTGTCTCATACTACAGAAACATTTTCTACGTTAGTTTTCTTATTCCTTCTGTTTGTCTTATTGTATTTGTATGACAGTATCTGAAGATACAAAAACAGGTATGTTTAAATTAAATTATATACCATTCCAGTGAAAGTAAATCCTTGAATACTCATTTGGTATTTCAGTGCGGCCCGGAGTTTGCAGGTGTAACGATTGGCTGCATAACAACCTACACGATATTTACCTTGCTGATCACACAGTGGAGGTGTGTAGTTTCATCCATACATATTATGGGTAGCATTTGTGATTGTGTACTTCTGTGAATATTTCTTTGCGACAAATGTGATAACAGTATTTTAGGGGTATATAATTATCGACCACCATGCTCTGCATTCTAGGTGGAACATTATTTTAATGTATTTATGCTAGGTTCCCACTATCCTGTGGTCTGTCACGAACGCCACGATTGGCCACTTGCAGCTGATCGTGGTATTTCTTTGATTTTTCAGGCTTGGATACAATGTGATGCGAGTCCATACGTTTTGATACGATGTTTTGCGCTCTGTTTTTGTACGATGTTTTGCGATTCGTTAATTACAGGTGTCACGGTCTGATCTCCAGTTTAGATACGATTACATACGTACCGTTGGGATTGTTTCGATATTGTCCACAAATGGGTCTCGATCTGACACGATCATTTCGATCGGGTTCCCCGAAAAAGGACGTTCTAGTACGTTCAGATAAGTCTCGATACGCTTATCACGAATCCATGCGCTCCGTTACAATAGGATACAATTGTGGTCGCGATGTCTTTCACGATCATGATCTATGGAGATCACAATTCGAGCTACGACTGGACCCGAATGATATAAATACAGCCTGACTGACTATTGACTGCATTGTTTCTTGAGATCGCAACACATCTTAACAGAGCGTGGTGTTTTATCTCGTCAATGATCGGTCCTGATCACCACGATTTGGATGCACGATTAGATACGATTTTTCGCACTTTGTTACGATGCAATAAGATCTGATACGCTGATCCCAATGGACAATTGATCGCAGTTGGTCGTGTTAATCGTAAATAATTGTTGAACCGTTCGACGATGAACACGATTGCCACGACTGACCTCAAGATATGATAGGATCATCACGATTGGTCCACGATTTAGACCACAATTTCAATCGTGGCGCAAATCGTGATAGTGGGAACCTAGCATTAGGGGATTTATAGAGGGATTTAAATTAAAAAATCATGTGGGTGCTGAGTTGAAGTGTTGAGATGAAGTACTATAACTCTGTTATCAAATTCTTACAGAAATTACTGCTCTTGTATTATTTACCTGTATATAACTACATGCATACTCAAGAATATTTGGAGCAATATCACGAAAATATTGGTGTGATATACCCAGTATAAATTTAACTGGTATCTGCCAGTTTTGTAGCTGTGAAAAAACTTTAACCCTACTCATGGATTGTTCAATAATTGAGGTTCCATGGATGTGTTGTACATATTAGGGATATCTCTGTAACATTGTCGTTATAATGCATGACAAATATTAAATGCCGTCAATGAAAATTACTTTAAAAGCTTGTCATATTGGCATTCCTTACTGCTGAAGTTGATTGCTGAACTTGGAATAATTATATTATCCTCATCTTTCAGTCTACAGCTACAGAAAGTGTGAATTTGAAATTGTCAGTATGAACCAGGTTTAATTAGGTTATCGTCAACTCTAGAGCTACAAAAGTAGTAGTTGTGTGAATTTGAAAAATAAATTTTGTTAAGAATTTATAGTTGTGTTAATTCAAAATTATTATCTTTGTTGTTACAAAACTTGTCCCCTATATAGGACAAAGATCCGAGTGCAGATGAACCAGGCTGAAGGAGAGGCAGGCAACAAGGCCATAGACTCACTCATCAACTACAAGACAGTGAAGGTACACTTCCAAAACATGCATGTAATATTTAGTGGTTTTAAAGTGTTTAAGAGCTTAAAGCTTGAAAATCTGTAATGTTTTTGTTAAAAGTTCAGATGTATTAAGTCTTAGAACGTACATGTAAGTTCTCACTCGTCAACTACGAGACAGTGAAGGTACGCTTCCAAAACATGAATTTGTTGCAAGATTTAATGGCTTTAAAAAGTGTTTAAAAGCTAAAAGCTTGAAAATCTGTTATGTTTTTGTTCAGATGTATAACGATTCTTAGAATGTACGTGTAAGTTGTTTTGTACGCTATTTCCAATTACTTAATTACTGGTATGTTTCCAAGTAACTTCACTGAGTTGTTTTGGACTCAATTGTTTGTCACAGCAATTAGCAGACTGTTTTTGGACTCAATTGTTTGTCACAGCAATTAGCAGACTATTTTTGGACTCAATTGTTTGTCACAGCAATTAGCAGACTATTTCCCTCCTTAGGGCTTAAACATGTCTTTAGACAAACTTATTGTATTATGTTAAAACCCTACTCACAATAGACATTTAATAGGATTTTTTGTAAAGATTAAATATAAGAATGAAGAAATTCCACAGACATCACCAAGACAGAAACCCTTATTAACATCCGCTGGTCCATTATTCAAGGCAAATGACCTATTGCCTATGAAATACAAGACAATACGCACAACACAACACAAGATATAAACATGATTAACCATTAAAACCAAAATAGATTTTCTTTAGAAAAGTAAATGTTCAAAATGTAGTCATTGGCTAATTTGGTGACTGGCAGAGTGGGCCATGAGTTTGAATATATGTGTTCTAATATTGGTGTTCAGTCACACAAACATTTATTTGTTCATACCATATTCCAATTATTGTTTTCTCTGTAATTTCAGTATTTCAATAACTAGAAGGACGAGGCAGAACGGTACGACACAATTCTTAGTGTATATGAGGAGAAGTCAGTGAAAACTGTAACCAGTCTGGCCCTGCTGAACTGGAGTCAGAACTTCATCTTTAGTGTCGGACTGACAGCCATCATGATCCTCGCCAGCCAGGGCATCATGGCAGGTAAAAACGTTACGTTTTCGAAGGCATACATTTGTTTCAACCTCCCAAAAGTTTGTGTCACAAAAAATAATTGTTCAAAATTTGTCCTAAAAGGTAGCATCTGCAATATTGTCATAAAAATCGTAAATTAGTATTGTTATCAGCGAATATGGTTTGCGTTTAGTGCTAAAGGCATTCATTTATTACCTGAGACTTTATATTAAAGCCATTGTACAACTTGCTAATGGGCATTCAAAGTCGGGCTGTAAAGACTTCACATGATAGCCGTTGTGTGTACACTGGTCTGACAGACCTGTGAACTCAAGCTCTAGGCATTATGGGTACGCGTTACTTTCCAGCATAGCTTGCAATGGCTGATTTAACATCGCATTGAGGTTAGATACCAGTAAATTAACGTGTTTCCCTCCGTTTTACATTCGAAATATTGCCTTTTACCAGAGTTCTATTTTTCTTCTGCTATGAAAAGCATTTAGCAATGTCAGACATGCCTTTTGTGGTTATTTCTAATATCCTCTGTGTGTTTGGAACATTTTTGTGGATTTCTTTGGAGGCTAACTTAAAAGATGGGTTTTTGGGGTGTGTTTACTGTGGCATGGGGCTTTTGTCGAAATATGACTGCCTAAACCCTAGTTTCTACCGGTGTCTGCATTCGGGTGAGACGCATTTTCTTAGAAGTAACATGCCATTTCTTTTTATTGCAATTTTTGGATGACGAAAGATTCATCTTTGAACAGACACCAAGTTTGCACAATCTGAAATCTGAAAGTTCGCCGTTTGATAATGGGACCCTACGGGAATTTGATTTACTGGCATCTAACCTTGAATTTTCACACAAAAAATGAAAGTGAAAGTAGCTTTTTATAATAAACAAGCTAAGCAGCGTTAAACACGAACAACTGAGATTTTACTGTTATTTTATATTATAACAGAAATATATTCTACTAGCAGTATTATCTGAATATTAGACTGATTAATGGTATCAATAAAGTCATTTCTGAAACAACTTTCATACGCGGGATTACTTCATGCGTAAGCACATTTCGCCGTGTTGGGAGAAATAATGCAGTTAAGTACAGAGGTTTGGCATGTGACGTCATCCTCTGTGTATAGAATGCATGATTACATTAATAAACAATTCGGAAAAACCTGTGAAAACCATCATCGCTTCCTGTGAAATATTTAATGTCAATGGATATTTCCAATAAGTATCCAACCAAAAACCTAGATAGTAGTTTATTTCCTTTTCTGAAAGGGTCCAAAAAAATTGACTCAAACAAATATTTATTTTAGCTAATTTTGAGGGTGGCCGAAAAAATAGATTGTGGGAAAACAAACATTAAATATGGTAAAGTGCAAGATTGTTTGATGCAATAGGTGTCATGCAACTCAAGTACACTTTCAGTTCCCAATTGCATGAAATCTTGTGAATGGGGAAGAAACATTGTAGCAGTTTTAATTCAATAGTTATGAACTCTGTTTATATTGGTTGAAAACAAATGCCTGTTCGAAAATGTTTTTAATTGGGGAGACTAAGGTTTACTAGTGATTGAGAATGCATTCTTAGGAATGCAGAAAACATTCTGTGCACTGATATCGTCTTTTCAGTCCTTAACTATAATTGCTTCTCATCCTCAGGTACGATGACAGTCGGCGATCTAGTCATGGTGAACGGCCTGCTGTTCGAGCTCTTGATTCCCCTCAATTTCATTGGTTCACTGTATCGGGAAGTACGCCATAGTTTGATTGACATGGCCACCATGTTTGACCTGCTGAAAATTAAACCAAATATTGCGGTATATATGCAAACATATTTTACGTTACCTTACTACGGATAGTCCGAAATATACCTTACTGACTGGTTATATTCCAGTCAGTCCAGTGAAAGATCAAAGATACAAGGACCAAATGTCATGTTAAATTTGTATAAGTGCAAAAAGTAAAGTGCGTAAAAGTAAAACAGTAAATAAATGGCATTTAACTTGTGGTATGTTTAGTTTCTGTAACATGTATCCAGGTTAGCTTTCAATGCAATAGCATTATATAAGATACAAGTAGAAAAATACATCAGTACACACATGTACCAGGTCACATTAACCATAAGTTGATATGGCAATATATTTCTTTTGTATTGATGTGAAATGGACATGTTTCCCAGCACAGGCATGTGCTTATGGTGTCCCACATCAGCACACACTTGTACCAGGTCACATTAAGCATTAGTTGATATGACAATATATTCCTTCTGTATTGATGTTTTATAGCCATGTTTCCCAGCACAGGCATGTGCTTATGGTGTCTCACATCAGCACACACTTGTAGCAGGTCACGTTAACCATAAGTTGATATGGCAATATATTCATTTTGTCTTCATGTGAAATGGCCATGTTTCCCAGCACAGGCATGTGCTGGTAGGGTCTCACATCGGCACACACTTTTACCAGGTGACATTTACCATTAGTTGATATAGCAATATATTCCTACAGTCTTGATGTGAAATGGCCATGTTTCCCAGCACAGACATGTGCTAATAGTGTCCCACATCAGCACACACTTGTACCGGGTCATATTAAGCATTAGTTGATATGACAATATATTCCTACTGTCTTGATGTGAAATGGCCATGTTTCCCAGCACAGGCATGTGCTTATAGTGTCTCACATCAGCAAACAGTGGTACAAGGTCACATTAACCATAAGTTGATATGGCAATATATTCCTTCTGTGTTGATGTTTTATATCCATGTTTCCCAGCACAGGCATGTGCTTATGGTGTCTCACATCAGCACACACTTGTAGCAGGTCACGTTAACCATAAGTTGATATGGCAATATATTCATTTTGTCTTCATGTGAAATGGCCATGTTTCCCAGCACAGGCATGTGCTGGTAGGGTCTCACATCGGCACACACTTTTACCAGGTGACATTTACCATTAGTTGATATGGCAATATATTCATTATGTCTTGATGTGAAATGGCCATGTTTCCCAGCACAGACATGTGCTAATAGTGTCTCACATCAGCACACACTTGTACCAGGTCACATTAACTATTAGTTGATATGGCAATATATTCCTTTTGTCATGGTGTGCCATGTTTCCCAGCACAGGCATGTGCTAATATTGTCTAACCTCAGCACACACTTGTACCAGGTCACATTAACCATTAGTTGATATGGCAATATATTTCTTCTGTATTGATGTGATATGGCCATGTTTCCCAGCACAGGCATGTGCTTATATTGTTTCACATCAGCACACACTTGTACCAGGTCACATTAACCATAAGTTGATATTGCAATATATTCCTTCTGTCTTGATGTGAAATGGCCATGTTTCCCAGCACATGCATGTGCTAATAGTGGCTCACATCAGCACACACTTGTACCAAGACACATTAATCATAAGTTGATATGACAATATATTCCTACTGTCTTGATTTGAAATGGCCATGTTTCCGAGCACAGGCATGTGCTAAAATTGTCTCACATCAGAACACACTTGTACCAAGACACATTAACCATTTGTTGATATGGCAATATGTTCCTTCTGTCTTGATGTGAAATGGCCATGTTTCCCAGCACATGCATGTGCTAATAGTGTCTCACATCAGCACACACTTTCAGGTCACATTAACCATTAGTTGATATGGCAATATACCCCTGTCTTGATGTGAAATGGCCATGTTTCCCAGCACAGGCATGTGCTAATAGTGTCTAAGTCAGGACACACTTGTGCCAGGTCCCATTAACCATTAGTTGAAATGACAATATATTCCTTCCGTCTCGATGTGAAATGGCCATGTTTCCCAGCACAGGCATGTGCTAATAGTGTCTCACATCAGCACACACTTGTACCAGGCCACATTAACCATAAGTTGATATGGCAATACATTCCTTCTTTGTTGATGTGAAATGGACAGGCATGTGCTAATAGTGGCTCACATCAGCACGTACTTGGTCCAGACTACATTTCAGATAAAGAACCTACCACTACCTCTTTGAATTTTAACAACTTAAAATAGGCATTAAACTTGTGAACATACGAGTGTGAACTTGATATACGGTGTTCACAATGACACATGGTTTGACAATGTGAACTGTTACACATTTTTTCTCATAGTTCAGCTAAAATTATAGTGTTATTCCTTTCTTTACATATTATAAGCAGTATAAATTGCACAACGCTATGTTAATTGCACATTCAAAATATATTTTTCTGAATATTACAAATAAGTTTGTGGTAACTATAGTGTTTTGTTTTTCAATGTTGTCTTAGTTCATACAAATTTAAATTCATTTTTGTGCATCTTAATTCTAAAGTACTTGAAACTCTCAAGATTTGTTGAGAAATTAACAATGATCTACATTCAACATTTGTCTGCTATAAAACTTAGTGACTGGTGACTTAACTAAGTTCCTTGCACTTCAAATTATTTAATTGCCAGATGATTTCAGTCTAGGCAAAGAAGTAATATACCAGTACTGTTAGTATGCATAAATAGGTTTGCAGTATGGTAACATTATACTTTGCAATAATAAAATACTATTATAGGTTTTATTCACACCTGTTTGTCTTGGAATGAACAGATTGTATAGTTCTAGGTACAAGTATTTTACCATTATATACCATTTTCTCATAGATTACATTGTGTATGTCTAAATACACTCATAATTAAAATTTTACATTTTTTAAATTTACATTGTTGTTTGTGCTAATTACTGAGTATCAGCAGTTCATAATGAAGAGCTTGAGTTGGTTTGAGTATTGAGCAATCATGTTGTTCACACATTTTTAACAGATTTGGTTAACTCCATTGTTTCAATACCCACAAAAATTAAGGTGTATAGTTTTGTTTTTAATGTTTCAGAACATAATTACTTGCAATTAAACTTGCACAATATTTTTTGAAAGTGTTAAATTAAAATGTTGGGGTATATCTTAATCTTTATAAATTTAATAATTCAGATATTGTAAGTGTGCAATTCAAGTTACAAAAGTATTAATATTTTTAAAATGGTAAATGAAAACAAAGCTATAATTATATTGTTTATTTCAATTAATAATTGTATCAGGGTGTTCAGTAGACTGTACATTTCTAGGGTCATTGACCCTTTGACCCAAATTTTCAAGGGTCAAAATTCAATTTCGAAGAGTCAATTCAAATATTCACAAGTCACCTAAACAAAAACAGACAAACTCAAGGTTCACATTGTACTAATAAATATAATAAATTACAAAATATTAGTAAAATAAACAATCAACCTGGTATGATAATAATATTAAAAATTAGCCTTTGTACGCTCGTGTTATGTGTTGTTGTTTCGTTTTTTTCATTTAATGTACTATTGTTTAGAAAGACCTAAAAAGGTATATGAAAATAATGGATTAATACTACTTTGTATATACATAAAGTTTTCTCAAATGTTGTTACATACAGCTTTAACATTTTGATGTAAATATTGATATACAAATGAATACAAACATGTTATCTAAACTTTTAAATGAAACCATTTGTTGATATTTTTTGTATGACCTTAAATAATTTTTGTTATACGTGCATACAATATTTAGTATTATTATACGTAGCTTTTCTCTACAATGATAAATTCCCATTACTGGAGAAAGAGATATTTTGACTCAAAAACATTTCAACCTTTTTGACATGTGACCACGCGAAAGTGACTGTCAGGTCATGTGACCGGCTGACATTTTGAATGTCATATGAGGGCAAGTAACTGCATCAGTTTTTCAGCCGCATCATGAAAAGATTGCCTCCCTTGTCGTGACGTCATATAGTCGTGACATCACTATTTAGTGTGTAAACAAACGATTCTCGTCAATGTTAAATGTAAGAAAAATTGTTTTTCAAGTATTTCTGAAGATGAAAGAATATTTAGGCATTCTTCAATCTTGATGGGCAGAATTAAGCATGTGTTGACCCTATTTTACTCAATTTTGTTTGGTATAATAAAATAAATCAGTTTATATGGCAGCGTGAGAGACATTGATTATTGATGTTGTTTACCCTCGAAACAGAATGTCACCACTAGGCATTCGCCTTGGGTGACACTCTGCCGACGGGTTGACAATATCAATGTCACACATGCAGCCATATTATATTTATATAATGTTTCGCTAGTTTTTCAGTCTATAAGTCAAAGTAGAAAATAAAAATCACTAAATTCATGTGTGACATGAATACATGAGCAATACAAAATGCATACCCCTGAGTACCAGTGTGACTAGTAATTCTGATCTGTTACAACTTCGAAGTACATCAGTTCTTTTTTTCCAATAAAAAGTCAAAACAAAGTGTGCAATAGGATAATAAAAAGAAAATTATATACAGTAAGACCAGTTGATGGCTAAAACATGAAGATAAAATAATCAACAGTGGAATATACATGTATATATGTTTGTTTTTGTTTCCTAACTTTCAAGTGTATGAATTATATACTGACATGTTTCAGAGTTATTAAAAGTTGACAATATATTATTATAAGGTATGTGATGTCCAATGTAAATATCACATTATGCTAAAGCATAAACATTAGGTGCAGTTTGTTTGCTTGCATATGGCTGTTAATACTGCATTATGATGTACATGTCGTTGTTTCCAATATTTCAGTGCTATAGACTACGTCAAGATGTCGGTTGTTTGTAATCATCAGGATCAGATTGTTTTGCATGCATATGGCTAATAATGTTGCATGACAAGATATATGAGACGCGCCGTGAGTAAACCGGGCTTAATGCAAGTGCGTAAAGTGTCCCAGATTAGTATGTGCAGTCCGCTTTTATGGTATTTTCTGTTTAAAGGAAGTCTCTTCTAAACAAAATTCCACTGTAGGCGGAAAGTGTCGTCCCTGATTAACCTGTGCGGACTGCACAGGCTGATCCGGGATGACACTTTACGCACATGCATTAAGACCTGATTTACCTCGACACGCCTCATATATCTTTGTTTCGTACATTTCAGGGGTATAGACTATGTCCTCAGGTCGGTGGTGTTCAACGTGGTTCCCACAGTTCTCGAGGTGCTCATGGTTACTGGCGTCCTGGTAGGCCTCGCTGTTTCTGTGCCATCACCCTGTAAAATCATTTTATTTGACTGGATGTCTAAATGTATACATTCTTGAAAAACTGCTAATGCGCTTGGTCTTTAATTTGCCCATTTTTTCATTTTTGTGTATGTATTTTCTAATAATAGTGCGAAAAGAAAATTACAGCCGGGTCTTAACTTTGCATTCAGTTTGGACCACAAAATAGGCGAAAAATTAGACCTCCGCGAAATCAAATGATTTTACAGTACTTTCAGTCTGTTTTAATCAGAAATTAAATAGATTTTACTTGACTTTATCACCAATAAATTTACTATGATCTACTTTTAGCTGTCTCATACTACAGAAACATTTTCTACGTTAGTTTTCTTATTCCTTCTGTTTGTCTTATTGTATTTGTATGACAGTATCTGAAGATACAAAAACAGGTATGTTTAAATTAAATTATATACCATTCCAGTGAAAGTAAATCCTTGAATACTCATTTGGTATTTCAGTGCGGCCCGGAGTTTGCAGGTGTAACGATTGGCTGCATAACAACCTACACGATATTTACCTTGCTGATCACACAGTGGAGGTGTGTAGTTTCATCCATACATATTATGGGTAGCATTTGTGATTGTGTACTTCTGTGAATATTTCTTAGCGACAAATGTGATAACAGTATTTTAGGGGTATATAATTATCGACCACCATGCTCTGCATTCTAGGTGGAACATTATTTTAATGTATTTATGCTAGGTTCCCACTATCCTGTGGTCTGTCACGAACGCCACGATTGGCCACTTGCAGCTGATCGTGGTATTTCTTTGATTTTTCAGGCTTGGATACAATGTGATGCGAGTCCATACGTTTTGATACGATGTTTTGCGCTCTGTTTTTGTACGATGTTTTGCGATTCGTTAATTACAGGTGTCACGGTCTGATCTCCAGTTTAGATACGATTACATACGTACCGTTGGGATTGTTTCGATATTGTCCACAAATGGGTCTCGATCTGACACGATCATTTCGATCGGGTTCCCCGAAAAAGGACGTTCTAGTACGTTCAGATAAGTCTCGATACGCTTATCACGAATCCATGCGCTCCGTTACAATAGGATACAATTGTGGTCGCGATGTCTTTCACGATCATGATCTATGGAGATCACAATTCGAGCTACGACTGGACCCGAATGATATAAATACAGCCTGACTGACTATTGACTGCATTGTTTCTTGAGATCGCAACACATCTTAACAGAGCGTGGTGTTTTATCTCGTCAATGATCGGTCCTGATCACCACGATTTGGATGCACGATTAGATACGATTTTTCGCACTTTGTTACGATGCAATATACATAAAGTTTTCTCAAATGTTGTTACATACAGCTTTAACATTTTGATGTAAATATTGATATACAAATGAATACAAACATGTTATCTAAACTTTTAAATGAAACCATTTGTTGATATTTTTTGTATGACCTTAAATAATTTTTGTTGTATGTGCATACAATATTTAGTATTATTATACGTAGCTTTTCTCTACAATGATAAATTCCCATTACTGGAGAAAGAGATATTTTGACTCAAAAACATTTCAACCTTTTTGACATGTGACCACGCGAATGTGACTGTCAGGTCATGTGACCGGGCTGACATTTTGAATGTCATATGAGGGCAAGTAACTGCATCAGTTTTTCAGCCGCATCATGAAAAGATTGCCTCCCTTGTCGTGACGTCATATAGTCGTGACATCACTATTTAGTGTGTAAACAAACGATTCTCGTCAAAGTTAAATGTAAGAAAAATTGTTTTTCAAGTATTTCTGAATATGAAATAATATTTAGGCATTCTTCAATCTTGATGGGCAGAATTAAGCATGTGTTTACCCTATTTTACTCAATTTTGTTTGGTATAATAAAATAAATCAGTTTATATGGCAGCTTGAGAGACATTGATTATTGATGTTGTTTACCCTCGAAACAGAATGTCACCACTAGGCATTCGCCTTGGGTGACACTCTGCCGACGGGTTGACAATATCAATGTCACACATGCAGCCATATTATATTTATATAATGTTTCGCTAGTTTTTCAGTCTATAAGTCAAAGTAAAAAATAAAAATCACTAAATTCATGTGTGACATGAATACATGAGCAATACAAAATGCATACCCCTGAGTACCAGTGTGACTAGTAATTCTGATCTGTTACAACTTCGAAGTACATCAGTTCTTTTTTTCCAATAAAAAGTCAAAACAAAGTGTGCAATAGGATAATAAAAAGAAAATTATATACAGTAAGAACAGTTGATAGCTAAAACATGAAGATAAAATAATCAACAGTGGAATATACATGTATAATTATATATTTGTTTTTGTTTCCTAACTTTCAAGTGTATGAATTATATACTGACATGTTTCAGAGTTATTAAAAGTTGACAATATATTATTATAAGGTATGTGATGTCCAATGTAAATATCACATTATGCTAAAGCATAAACATTAGGTGCAGTTTGTTTTGCTTGCATATGGCTGTTAATACTGCATTATGATGTACAGTGCTATAGACTACGTCAAGATGTCGGTTATTTGTAATCATCAGGATCAGATTGTTTTCCATGCATATGGCTAATAATGTTGCATGACAAGATATATGAGACGCGCCGTGAGAAAACCGGGCTTAATGCAAGTGCGTAAAGTGTCGTCCCAGATTAGTAAGTGCAGTCCGCTTTTATGGTATTTTCTGTTTAAAGGAAGTCTCTTCTAAACAAAATTCCACTGTAGGCGGAAAGTGTCGTCCCTGATTAACCTGTGCGGACTGCACAGGCTGATCCGGGATGACACTTTACGCACATGCATTAAGACCTGATTTACCTCGACACGCCTCATATGTCTTTGTTTCGTACATTTCAGGGGTATAGACTGTGTCCTCAGGTCGGTGGTGTTCAACGTGGTTCCCACAGTTCTCGAGGTGCTCATGGTTACTGGCGTCCTGGTAGGCCTCGCTGTTTCTGTGCCATCACCCTGTAAAATCATTTTATTTGATTGGATGTCTAAATGTATACATTCTTGAAAAACTGCTAATGCGCTTGGTCTTTAATTTGCCCATTTTTTCATTTTTGGGTATGTATTTTCTAATAATCGTGCGAAAAGAAAATTACAGCCGGGTCTTAAAGTTGCATTCAGTTTGGACCACAAAATAGGCGAAAAATTAGACCTCCGCGAAATAAAATGATTTTACAGTACTTTCAGTCTGTTTTAATCAGAAATTAAATAGATTTTACTTGACTTTATCACCAATAAATTTACTATGATCTACTTTTAGCTGTCTCATACTACAGAAACATTTTCTACGTTAGTTTTCTTATTCCTTCTATTTGTCTTATTGTATTTGTATGACAGTATCTGAAGATACAAAAACAGGTATGTTTAAATTATACCATTCCAGTGAAAGTAAATCCTTGAATACTCATTTGGTATTTCAGTGCGGCCCGGAGTTTGCAGGTGTAACGATTGGCTGCATAACAACCTACACGATATTTACCTTGCTGATCACACAGTGGAGGTGTGTAGTTTCATCCATACATATTATGGGTAGCATTTGTGATTGTGTACTTCTGTGAATATTTCTTAGCGACAAATGTGATAACAGTATTTTAGGGGTATATAATTATCGACCACCATGCTCTGCATTCTAGGTGGAACATTATTTTAATGTATTTATGCTAGGTTCCCACTATCCTGTGGTCTGTCACGAACGCCACGATTGGCCACTTGCAGCTGATCGTGGTATTTCTTTGATTTTTCAGGCTTGGATACAATGTGATGCGAGTCCATACGTTTTGATACGATGTTTTGCGCTCTGTTTTTGTACGATATTTTGCGATTCGTAAATTACAGGTGTCACGGTCTGATCTCCAGTTTAGATACGATTACATACGTACCGTTGGGATTGTTTCGATATTGTCCACAAATGGGTCTCGATCTGACACGATCATTTCGATCGGGTTCCCCGAAAAAGGGCGTTCTAGTACGTTCAGATAAGTCCCGATACGCTTATCACGAATCCATGCGCTCCGTTACAATAGGATACAATTGTGGTCGCGATGTCTTTCACGATCATGATCTATGGAGATCACAATTCGAGCTACGAGTGGACCCGAATGATATAAATACAGCCTGACTGACTATTGACTGCATTGTTTCTTGAGATCGCAACACATCTTAACAGAGCGTGGTGTTTTATCTCGTCAATGATCGGTCCTGATCACCACGATTTGGATACACGATTAGATACGATTTTTCGCACTTTGTTACGATGCAATAAGATCTGATACGCTGATCCCAATGGACAATTGGTCGCAGTTGGTCGTGTTAATCGTAAATAATTTTTGAACCGTTCGACGATGAACACGATTGCCACGACTGACCTCAAGATATGATAGGATCATCACGATTGGTCCACGATTTAGACCACAACAATCTTGGCGCAAATCGTGATAGTGGGAACCTAGCATTAGGGGATTTATAGAGCGATTTAAATTAAAAAATCATGTGGGTGCTGAGTAGAAGTGTTGAGATGAAGTACTATAACTCTGTTATCAAATTCTTACATAAATTACTGCTCTTGTATTATTTACCTGTATATAACTACATGCATACTCAAGAATATGTGGAGCAATATCAAGAAAATATTGGTGTGATATACCCAGTATAAATTTAACTGGTATCTGCCAGTTTTGTAGCTGTGAAAAAACTTTAACCCTACTCATGGATTGTTCAATAATTGAGGTTCCATGGATGTGTTGTACATATTAGGGATATCTCTGTATATGTAGAACATTCTCGTTATAATGCATGACAAATATTAAATGCCGTCAATGAAAATTACTTTAAAAGCTTGTCATATTGGCATTCCTTACTGCTGAAGTTGATTGCTGAACTTGGAATAATTATATTATCCTCATCTTTCAGTCTACAGCTACAGAAAGTGTGAATTTGAAATTGTCAGTATGAACCAGGTTTAATTAGGTTATCGTCAACTCTAGAGCTACAAAAGTAGTAGTTGTGTGAATTTGAAAAATAATTTTTGTTAAGAATTTATAGTTGTGTTAATTAAAAATTATTATCTTTGTTGTTACAAAACTTGTCCCCTATATAGGACAAAGATCCGAGTGCAGATGAACCAGGCTGAAGGAGAGGCAGGCAACAAGGCCATAGACTCACTCATCAACTACAAGACAGTGAAGGTACACTTCCAAAACATGCATGTAATATTTAGTGGTTTTAAAGTGTTTAAGAGCTTAAAGCTTGAAAATCTGTAATGTTTTTGTTAAAAGTTCAGATGTATTAAGAGTCTTAGAATGTACATGTACGTTCTCACTCGTCAACTACGAGACAGTGAAGGTACGCTTCCAAAACATGAATTTGTTGCAAGATTTAATGGCTTTAAAAAGTGTTTAAAAGCTAAAAGCTTGAAAATCTGTTATGTTTTTGCTCAGATGTATAACGATTCTTAGAATGTACGTGTAAGTTGTTTTGTACGCTATTTCCAATTACTTAATTACTGGTATGTTTCCAAGTAACTTCACTGAGTTGTTTTGGACTCAATTGTTTGTCACAGCAATTAGCAGACTGTTTTTGGACTCAATTGTTTGTCACAGCAATTAGCAGACTATTTTTGGACTCAATTGTTTGTCACAGCAATTAGCAGACTATTTCCCTCCTTAGGGCTTAAACATGTCTTTAGACAAACTTATTGATTTGATTTGATTTACACATTTATTCGCTCAATTTCATGCAAAACATGAACAAATTGAGGTCTTACAAAAATATTTACAATAAGAGGCTCTCTATAAATTATCAGGTACTGAAGAATAATCGGTTGAGATGTTAGCAGTGCATGTTAGTCACAAGGAGAGTCATACGTACATAAACTTTGATGTAGCAAGTATGACAATTTATGAAAGCATACATAGCAGACATGTATAAATTTGTAAATAATAATTGCAATTAGCAACATTTTGTAATCTCAACACATAAAATATATAACCAATATTTCTATAACAAATTCATATGCTAAACGTGCGGTATATTTTTGTCTAGCTTTTAATATAATAATGTCACGCGTTATAGTCCGGTGTTTATTAAAATGTGTTTTATAAATTTACTAAGTTTTATAAGCTCTATGGTATTTTTTGTCTGGAAGAGTTCGTTTAGTTTTAATATATTTAGATGTGTGTAGTAGTAGTGTTTTAGGTATGCACGGCGCTCCTCGACAAATTGGCGACATTCGAGCAGGTAATGGTATTCGTCACCAAGATTATTTTCGCAAAAGTTACAGTGCCTTTCGTTGAGCGGGGTGCCGTTCCAATTTCCGACTTCAATAGGTAATCTGTGATTTCTTGTGCGGAATTTTGCCAAGTAGTGCAAAAGGGATTTTGGTAGCTTAGTCAGGTAGTGTTCAAGTCCGAAAACAGGCTTTATTAATTTATAAAATGAGCCGCTGGAAGAGTTTCCGACTAGAGAATACCATTCAGTAAGAAAAACATCTTCGAGTTTTTGTTTTATTGTGAGTTTAAGCCATTTATCACTAAGTTCTTCCTGTGTGTCCCAGACATTCATCAAACCACATTTAATAATGATTTGTTTAAGTTTTGCAAACCATGGGAATTTTTTGGCTAATGTATTATCGTTTGGAAGTTGGGAAATGACATACTTATAAATATTTGCGGACAATCTATTCGAGTTAAAGTTGTTGATGATTTTTGACCAGAATGTTATCATTTTCATTTCTATATCTAAAACGATCGGTTTTGTCCCAGATTCGCCGTAAACCATATAGTTAGGCGTTGATTTTTTTAACTTAAGAACATATTTAAGGTATTTTAGTTGCACTCGTTCTATAATATCTAAATTTCCTGGACCCCATATGTCGCTACCGTAGAGCAAAATAGGTTTGATGGTTTTGTTAAAAAGATCTATTTGAAGATCAAACGGGAGATTAAGGCGATTTGAATTTCTTAGTAAACTAAACATAGCCTTTGTGGCTTGTGAAGCAATATGTAATTTGTTTTTATAGAATGAACCGCTTCTACTAAAATATACACCTAGGTATTTGTATTCGGTAACTATTTCTAGGTTTTGCATTTTATAATGAAAGTTATAGTTCGGTCGTCTCCCTTTCGAAAACACAACAATTTTGGATTTTTCTATATTAACTGTCAATTTCCAAGTATTACAGTATTTTTCATGTAGATTTAACGCGTTCTGTAAAGCGGATTCTGTGTCCGCTAGTATAACAGTGTCGTCTGCGTATAGCTAAATACAGATTTTTAGGTAATTAAATAATTCATTTTGTGCTCGTTCGTGCAAGTGTATTCCATTATAATTTTCATTACGGGTGAGGAAGTCGTTGAGATCATTAAGGAAAAGAGAGAAGAGCAGAGGTGAGAGATTTTCCCCTTGCCTGACCCCAACTTTGCAGGGGAAATAATCGGAAAATTCTGTAACTTTGGATCCTCAATGATTTGATTTTTTCATGACACAGTATTTTATATTTGAGTACATGTTTTTAATAAGTTGGAAACATTTTCCATCGATATTTGATTTAATAAGTTTTTCTAGTAACCCCCCTCTCCATACTGTGTCGAAAGCTTGTTTTAGATCTATGAATGCACAAAATAGTTTTTTTCTGTTGTTGTTTACGATCTGTATAAGATTATGGAGAATAAACATATTGCCTGATGTTGAAAACGATTTCCGAAACCCCGCTTGACATGAATCAAGAACACTATTATTTTCGATATAACTAGTCAAACGATTATTAATTATGCGCGTGAATAATTTACCCAGGCAGCTTAAAAGTGTGATAGGTCGGTAATTTTCCGGATTTGTGGGGTCGCCCTTGTTTTTGTATATTGGATTAATGATTCCAATTGACCACGCTTCTGGTATAATTCCTGTATCAAGGACAACATTAAATAATTTAACATACACTTGTTTCATGAGACTAAATGACGATTTAATTTGTTCATTTAATATTTTATCCATTCCACATGCTTTATAATTTTTCAAAGAATTTATTGCCTTTTGGATCTCATTTTCTGTAATAGGAGCATTGATTTCATCATTATTACTGTCATTTTGGTATACGGGATCAGGACCAGCGTTTTCTTCTACATTTACTGATTTAAAAAATTCAAACAGTTCAGGTAATTCAGCTTCCACGTTGTTTGATTTCTTGCGGTTAATTATTTTCCAGTATGCCCTTGGCTCTGCGTCTTTTAAAGATCTAAGCTTAGTTATATTGCTGTTGGTGTACCTGGAATCATATTTATTAAGTGTATGTTTATACTCTTTACTTACTCTCCTAAGATTTGCCTTATTCGTTTCGTTTTTATTTGTTTTGTATAAATATTTCGCTTTATGAAAACATTTACGCGCACGTTTGCACTCGGGGCCAAACCATTTGGAAAATTCTGATCGAGGGAGTTTGTTTGAGACACATTTCAACCCGAACGTGTCCTCGGCAGTGCTTAAGAATAAATGCGAGATATCATTATATCATTTATACTGTTTTGGCTTATATCATTATTGCTTATAATCTGCTCTAACCTTTCATTTATTTCATTAATTGTATTTCTGCATAAATTTTCATTGAATGCATGACTTTTCTTGGGGTCCCAAAGTTTAATTTCTGGGACATTTTCTTTGGGTACTTCGACATGTGGTTTATTGTTAGCAGTTAAGCTTAGTGTTATAGGATTATGTGCGTCCGAGTAGAGCGAGTTAAATTCCAACACGTTAAGAGTGTTCACGTAATTAAACAAACTCGAATCGCACATGAAATAATCCACCGTACTCGATCCCTTACACGTTGTTTCCCCCGATGTATCTCTGTTCACTCGACCGTTTAAAATATAGAGATTGTTGTACTGCAGAAATTCGATAAACCGATATCCATAGTTATTTGTACTTCGATCCAAACTGTTTCGATTACGATACACGTTTTTACACTTATCAAATGCCGACATTTCTTTTTGGTATTCATCGAAAATATCCGTTAAATGGTTTAGGTTTAAAAAATCTCGATCGGCAGCAATATAATCCGAAATAAGTTTAACTCTCGAATTAAAATCCCCAAAAAGAAAGAAGTGGGTGTACTTTTGTGTTAAAGTATTGAAATCTAACTGTAAACTTAAGAACGGGTCTTCATGTGCATATCCTGATTGTTCGGGAGGTATGTAAACTATGCCACACAACAGGTCAGCTTCAGTGCGTACTAGCAATTTTGATATACTAAACCACAGAATTAAATTACAATCGGTATCAATAGTAGTTATATGTTTAGATAAATGCTTTTTGACAGCTAGACCGATACCGCCCGATTTTTTATTAGACATACCCTTTCTATTTTTTAAAAATACATCGTAATCAGGTATATCAACGTGATCTGTATCATCCGTTTTAGTTTCTTGGAATCCAATTATATCATACAAATGTATGAGTTCTGAAAATTCTGGGCATTTTAGCTTAGATCGGATGCCGCAGACATTAATTGATAATAATTTAATTTCATTTATTGTACTACTGTTAAGTTTTGAAGCTCGTGCGACACCTGCCAGGTTAGTACTTTCTCCTTCGATTATGCCACGATTATGGCAGTGGGATTTAGTAAATGTTTGTTTAATATTTTGGCCGTTTTCTTCGACTAAATTTTGCAAAAGTGGGTTTCGTTCATTCATGTCGTATTTCGGTCCCATCGGGGTTGCACGATTCTGTGTGTTAGTAGTTAGTAAAGTAACAGGTGTATTATAAGTATTGTGCATGTGTTTTAAATGTTGTACATATAAGCGAGTGTAGTATATGCGTCGATAGTAATTGCATACTGTGTTAATCAATGCAATGAATGTACGCAAGATACTGTCACAGTACATTTCATGTGTTAGCCAGCAGCGGGCACTATTATTGTAACTATCGCACTGTTCACGAGGAACACAGTTTTGCAAGTAATCATTGTCCGGGATTTGCGTGGAGGTCGACTCTCCTTGTCTGTCCTAGTTGCCAGTCAGAGGTTCGGCTGCAGTCAAATGTTGCACAGTCATCGAGTTGTCCGGCTGAGTGTCATGAGGTGGGATTGACACCGGAAGCTGTGGAGCTGGCGTCGGTTCGCGGGTGTCACGTTTCGCCGATTCTCTGTGATCGACGCGCTTAGGGGCCAGTTCGTAATCGAGCGGCGAACGTGCTTTGCGTTTTTGGGTGTTACCAGGGTCGTCTAACGTGGCCAGCGACGTAAAGCGATTTGGAGTTTCGAACCCAACACCATTTCGTGTTTGGTTAATTTGTGACTGTGTGAAGCGGCTTGTATAACTAGGAGGTTCGGTCGGTCTCTGTCTGTAAGGTGTGCCATAGTCTGGGGCTGCATTTCTGAGAGAGGATACTTCTGATGGGCGCCCTCTTCCAAGTGTGTTTGTGGCAGCATTGTATTATGTTAAAACCCTACTCACAATAGACATTTAATAGGATTTTTTGTAAAGAATAAATATAAGAATGAAGAAATTCCACAGACATCACCAAGACAGAAACCCTTATTAACATCCGCTGGTCCATTATTCAAGGCAAATGACCTATTGCCTATAAAATACAAGACAATACGCACAACACAACACAAGATATAAACATGATTAACCATTAAAACCAAAATAGATTTTCTTTAGAAAAGTAAATGTTCAAAATGTAGTCATTGGCTAATTTGGTGACTGGCAGAGTGGGCCATGAGTTTGAATATATGTGTTCTAATATTGGTGTTCAGTCACACAAACATTTATTTGTTCATACCATATTCCAATTATTGTTTTCTCTGTAATTTCAGTGTTTCAATAACTAGAAGGACGAGGCAGAACGGTACGACACAATTCTTAGTGTATATGAGGAGAAGTCAGTGAAAACTGTAACCAGTCTGGCCCTGCTGAACTGGAGTCAGAACTTCATCTTTAGTGTCGGACTGACAGCCATCATGATCCTCGCCAGCCAGGGCATCATGGCAGGTAAAAACGTTACGTTTTAGAAGGCATACATTTGTTTCAACCTCCCAAAAGTTTGTGTCACAAAAAATAATTGTTCAAAATTTGTCCTAAAAGGTAGCATCTGCAATATTGTCATAAAAATCGTAAATTAGTATTGTTATCAGCGAATATGGTTTGCGTTTAGTGCTAAAGGCATTCATTTATTACCTGAGACTTTATATTAAAGCCATTGTACAACTTGCTAATGGGCATTCAAAGTCGGGCTGTAAAGACTTCACATGATAGCCGTTGTGTGTACACTGGTCTGACAGACCTGTGAACTCAAGCTCTAGGCATTATGGGTACGCGTTACTTTCCAGCATAGCTTGCAATGGCTGATTTAACATCGCATTGAGGTTAGATACCAGTAAATTAACGTGTTTCCCTCCGTTTTACATTCGAAATATTGCCTTTTACCAGAGTTCTATTTTTCTTCTGCTATGAAAAGCATTCAGCAATGTCAGACATGCCTTTTGTGGTTATTTCTAATATCCTCTGTGTGTTTGGAACATTTTTGTGGATTTCTTTGGAGGCTAACTTAAAAGATGGGTTTTTGGGGTGTGTTTACTGTGGCATGGGGCTTTTGTCGAAATATGACTGCCTAAACCCTAGTTTCTACCGGTGTCTGCATTCGGGTGAGACGCATTTTCTTAGAAGTAACATGCCATTTCTTTTTATTGCAATTTTTGGATGACGAAAGATTCATCTTTGAACAGACACCAAGTTTGCACAATCTGAAATCTGAAAGTTCGCCGTTTTATAATGGGACCCTACGGGAATTTGATTTACTGGCATCTAACCTTGAATTTTCACACAAAAAATGAAAGTGAAAGTAGCTTTTTATAATAAACAAGCTAAGCAGCGTTAAACACGAACAACTGAGATTTTACTGTTATTTTATATTATAACAGAAATATATTCTACTAGCAGTATTATCTGAATATTAGACTGATTAATGGTATCAATAAAGTCATTTCTGAAACAACTTTCATACGCGGGATTACTTCATGCGTAAGCACATTTCGCCGTTTTGGGAGAAATAATGCAGTTAAGTACAGAGGTTTGGCATGTGACGTCATCCTCTGTGTATAGAATGCATGATTACATTAATAAACAATTCGGAAAAACCTGTGAAAACCATCATCGCTTCCTGTGAAATATTTAATGTCAATGGATATTTCCAATAAGTATCCAACCAAAAACCTAGATAGTAGTTTATTTCCTTTTCTGAAAGGGTCCAAAAAAATTGACTCAAACAAATATTTATTTTAGCTAATTTTGAGGGTGGCCGAAAAAATAGATTGTGGGAAAACAAACATTAAATATGGTAAAGTGCAAGATTGTTTGATGCAATAGGTGTCATGCAACTCAAGTACACTTTCAGTTCCCAATTGCATGAAATCTTGTGAATGGGGAAGAAACATTGTAGCAGTTTTAATTCAATAGTTATGAACTCTGTTTATATTGGTTGAAAACAAATGCCTGTTCGAAAATGTTTTTAATTGGGGAGACTAAGGTTTACTAGTGATTGAGAATGCATTCTTAGGAATGCAGAAAACATTCTGTGCACTGATATCGTCTTTTCAGTCCTTAACTATAATTGCTTCTCATCCTCAGGTACGATGACAGTCGGCGATCTAGTCATGGTGAACGGCCTGCTGTTCGAGCTCTTGATTCCCCTCAATTTCATTGGTTCACTGTATCGGGAAGTACGCCATAGTTTGATTGACATGGCCACCATGTTTGACCTGCTGAAAATTAAACCAAATATTGCGGTATATATGCAAACATATTTTACGTTACCTTACTACGGATAGTCCGAAATATACCTGACTGACTGGTTATATTCCAGTCAGTCCAGTGAAAGATCAAAGATACAAGGACCAAATGTCATGTTAAATTTGTATAAGTGCAAAAAGTAAAGTGCGTAAAAGTAAAACAGTAAATAAATGGCATTTAACTTGTGGTATGTTTAGTTTCTGTAACATGTATCCAGGTTAGCTTTCAATGCAATAGCATTATATAAGATACAAGTAGAAAAATACATCAGTACACACATGTACCAGGTCACATTAACCATAAGTTGATATGGCAATATATTTCTTTTGTATTGATGTGAAATGGACATGTTTCCCAGCACAGGCATGTGCTTATGGTGTCCCACATCAGCACACACTTGTACCAGGTCACATTAAGCATTAGTTGATATGACAATATATTCCTTCTGTATTGATGTTTTATAGCCATGTTTCCCAGCACAGGCATGTGCTTATGGTGTCTCACATCAGCACACACTTGTAGCAGGTCACGTTAACCATAAGTTGATATGGCAATATATTCATTTTGTCTTCATGTGAAATGGCCATGTTTCCCAGCACAGGCATGTGCTGGTAGGGTCTCACATCGGCACACACTTTTACCAGGTGACATTTACCATTAGTTGATATGGCAATATATTCCTACAGTCTTGATGTGAAATGGCCATGTTTCCCAGCACAGACATGTGCTAATAGTGTCCCACATCAGCACACACTTGTACCGGGTCATATTAAGCATTAGTTGATATGACAATATATTCCTACTGTCTTGATGTGAAATGGCCATGTTTCCCAGCACAGGCATGTGCTTATAGTGTCTCACATCAGCAAACACTGGTACAAGGTCACATTAACCATAAGTTGATATGGCAATATATTCCTTCTGTGTTGATGTTTTATATCCATGTTTCCCAGCACAGGCATGTGCTTATGGTGTCCCGCATCAGCACACACTTGTAGCAGGTCACGTTAACCATAAGTTGATATGGCAATATATTCCTTTTGTATTGATGTGAAATGGCCATGTTTCCCAGCACAGGCATGTGCTTATGGTGTCCCACATCAGCACACACTTGTACCAGGTCACATTAAGCATTAGTTGATATGACAATATATTCCTACTGTCTTGATGTGAAATGGCAATGTTTCCCAGCACAGGCATGTGCTTATAGTGTCTCACATCAGCAAACACTGGTACAAGGTCACATTAACCATTAGTTGATATGGCAATATATTTCTTCTGTATTGATGTTTTATAGCCATGTTTCCCAGCACAGGCATGTGCTTATGGTGTCTCACATCAGCACACACTTGTACCAGGTCACGTTAACCATAAGTTGATATGGCCATATATTCATTTTGTCTTCATGTGAAATGGCCATGTTTCCCAGCACAGGCATGTGCTGGTAGGGTCTCACATCGGCACACACTTTTACCAAGTGACATTTACCATTAGTTGATATGGCAATATATTCATTATGTCTTGATGTGAAATGGCCATGTTTCCCAGCACAGACATGTGCTAATAGTGTCTCACATCAGCACACACTTGTACCAGGTCACATTAACTATTAGTTGATATGGCAATATATTCCTTTTGTCATGGTGTGCCATGTTTCCCAGCACAGGCATGTGCTAATATTGTCTAACATCAGCACACACTTGTACCAGGTCACATTAACCATTAGTTGATATGGCAATATATTTCTTCTGTATTGATGTGATATGGCCATGTTTCCCAGCACAGGCATGTGCTTATATTGTTTCACATCAGCACACACTTGTACCAGGTCACATTAACCATAAGTTGATATTGCAATATATTCCTTCTGTCTTGATGTGAAATGGCCATGTTTCCCAGCACATGCATGTGCTAATAGTGGCTCACATCAGCACACACTTGTACCAAGACACATTAATCATAAGTTGATATGACAATATATTCCTACTGTCTTGATTTGAAATGGCCATGTTTCCGAGCACAGGCATGTGCTAAAATTGTCTCACATCAGGACACACTTGTACCAAGACACATTAACCATTTGTTGATATGGCAATATGTTCCTTCTGTCTTGATGTGAAATGGCCATGTTTCCCAGCACATGCATGTGCTAATAGTGTCTCACATCAGCACACACTTTCAGGTCACATTAACCATTAGTTGATATGGCAATATACCCCTGTCTTGATGTGAAATGGCCATGTTTCCCAGCACAGGCATGTGCTAATAGTGTCTAAGTCAGGACACACTTGTGCCAGGTCCCATTAACCATTAGTTGAAATGACAATATATTCCTTCCGTCTCGATGTGAAATGGCCATGTTTCCCAGCACAGGCATGTGCTAATAGTGTCTCACATCAGCACACACTTGTACCAGGCCACATTAACCATAAGTTGATATGGCAATACATTCCTTCTTTGTTGATGTGAAATGGACAGGCATGTGCTAATAGTGGCTCACATCAGCACGTACTTGGTCCAGACTACATTTCAGATAAAGAACCTACCACTACCTCTTTGAATTTTAACAACTTAAAATAGGCATTAAACTTGTGAACATACGAGTGTGAACTTGATATACGGTGTTCACAATGACACATGGTTTGACAATGTGAACTGTTACACATTTTTTCTCATAGTTCAGCTAAAATTATAGTGTTATTCCTTTCTTTACATATTATAAGCAGTATAAATTGCACAACGCTATGTTAATTGCACTTTCAAAATATATTTTTCTGAATATTACAAATAAGTGTGTGGTAACTATAGTGTTTTGTTTTTCAATGTTGTCTTAGTTCATACAAATTTAAATTCATTTTTGTGCATCTTAATTCTAAAGTACTTGAAACTCTCAAGATTTGTTGAGAAATTAACAATGATCTACATTCAACATTTGTCTGCTATAAAACTTAGTGACTGGTGACTTAACTAAGTTCCTTGCACTTCAAATTATTTAATTGCCAGATGATTTCAGTCTAGGCAAAGAAGTAATATACCAGTACTGTTAGTATGCATAAATAGGTTTGCAGTATGGTAACATTATACTTTGCAATAATAAAATACTATTATAGGTTTTATTCACACCTGTTTGTCTTGGAATGAACAGATTGTATAGTTCTAGATACAAGTATTTTACCATTATATACCATTTTTCTCATAGATTACATTGTGTATGTCTAAATACACTCATAATTAAAATTTTACATTTTTTTAATTTACATTGTTGTTTGTGCTAATTACTGAGTATCAGCAGTTCATAATGAAGAGCTTGAGTTGGTTTGAGTATTGAGCAATCATGTTGTTCACACATTTTTAACAGATTTGGTTAACTCCATTGTTTCAATACCCACAAAAATTAAGGTGTATAGTTTTGTTTTTAATGTTTCAGAACATAATTACTTGCAATTAAACTTGCACAATATTTTTTGAAAGTGTTAAATTAAAATGTTGGGGTATATCTTAATCTTTATAAATTTAATAATTCAGATATTGTAAGTGTGCAATTCAAGTTACAAAAGTATTAATATTTTTAAAATGGTAAATGAAAACAAAGCTATAATTATATTGTTTATTTCAATTAATAATTGTATCAGGGTGTTCAGTAGGCTGTACATTTCTAGGGTCATTGACCCTTTGACCCAAATTTTCAAGGGTCAAAATTCAATTTCGAAGAGTCAATTCAAATATTCACAAGTCACCTAAACAAAAACAGACAAACTCAAGGTTCACATTGTACTAATAAATATAATAAATTACAAAATATTAGTAAAATAAACAATCAACCTGGTATGATAATAATATTAAAAATTAGCCTTTGTACGCTCGTGTTATGTGTTGTTGTTTCGTTTTTTTCATTTAATGTACTATTGTTTAGAAAGACCTAAAAAGGTATATGAAAATAATGGATTAATACTACTTTGTATATACATAAAGTTTTCTCAAATGTTGTTACATACAGCTTTAACATTTTGATGTAAATATTGATATACAAATGAATACAAACATGTTATCTAAACTTTTAAATGAAACCATTTGTTGATATTTTTTGTATGACCTTAAATAATTTTTGTTGTATGTGCATACAATATTTAGTATTATTATACGTAGCTTTTCTCTACAATGATAAATTCCCATTACTGGAGAAAGAGATATTTTGACTCAAAAACATTTCAACCTTTTTGACATGTGACCACGCGAATGTGACTGTCAGGTCATGTGACCGGGCTGACATTTTGAATGTCATATGAGGGCAAGTAACTGCATCAGTTTTTCAGCCGCATCATGAAAAGATTGCCTCCCTTGTCGTGACGTCATATAGTCGTGACATCACTATTTAGTGTGTAAACAAACGATTCTCGTCAAAGTTAAATGTAAGAAAAATTGTTTTTCAAGTATTTCTGAATATGAAATAATATTTAGGCATTCTTCAATCTTGATGGGCAGAATTAAGCATGTGTTTACCCTATTTTACTCAATTTTGTTTGGTATAATAAAATAAATCAGTTTATATGGCAGCTTGAGAGACATTGATTATTGATGTTGTTTACCCTCGAAACAGAATGTCACCACTAGGCATTCGCCTTGGGTGACACTCTGCCGACGGGTTGACAATATCAATGTCACACATGCAGCCATATTATATTTATATAATGTTTCGCTAGTTTTTCAGTCTATAAGTCAAAGTAGAAAATAAAAATCACTAAATTCATGTGTGACATGAATACATGAGCAATACAAAATGCATACCCCTGAGTACCAGTGTGACTAGTAATTCTGATCTGTTACAACTTCGAAGTACATCAGTTCTTTTTTTCCAATAAAAAGTCAAAACAAAGTGTGCAATAGGATAATAAAAAGAAAATTATATACAGTAAGAACAGTTGATAGCTAAAACATGAAGATAAAATAATCAACAGTGGAATATACATGTATATATATTTGTTTTTGTTTCCTAACTTTCAAGTGTATGAATTATATACTGACATGTTTCAGAGTTATTAAAAGTTGACAATATATTATTATAAGGTATGTGATGTCCAATGTAAATATCACATTATGCTAAAGCATAAACATTAGGTGCAGTTTGTTTTGCTTGCATATGGCTGTTAATACTGCATTATGATGTACATGTCGTTGTTTCCAATATTTCAGTGCTATAGACTACGTCAAGATGTCGGTTGTTTGTAATCATCAGGATCAGATTGTTTTGCATGCATATGGCTAATAATGTTGCATGACAAGATATATGAGACGCGCCGTGAGAAAACCGGGCTTAATGCAAGTGCGTAAAGTGTCGTCCCAGATTAGTAAGTGCAGTCCGCTTTTATGGTATTTTCTGTTTAAAGGAAGTCTCTTCTAAACAAAATTCCACTGTAGGCGGAAAGTGTCGTCCCTGATTAACCTGTGCGGACTGCACAGGCTGATCCGGGATGACACTTTACGCACATGCATTAAGACCTGATTTACCTCGACACGCCTCATATGTCTTTGTTTCGTACATTTCAGGGGTATAGACTGTGTCCTCAGGTCGGTGATGTTCAACGTGGTTCCCACAGTTCTCGAGGTGCTCATGGTTACTGGCGTCCTGGTAGGCCTCGCTGTTTCTGTGCCATCACCCTGTAAAATCATTTTATTTGATTGGATGTCTAAATGTATACATTCTTGAAAAACTGCTAATGCGCTTGGTCTTTAATTTGCCCATTTTTTCATTTTTGGGTATGTATTTTCTAATAATCGTGCGAAAAGAAAATTACAGCCGGGTCTTAAAGTTGCATTCAGTTTGGACCACAAAATAGGCGAGAAATTAGACCTCCGCGAAATAAAATGATTTTACAGTACTTTCAGTCTGTTTTAATCAGAAATTAAATAGATTTTACTTGACTTTATCACCAATAAATTTACTATGATCTACTTTTAGCTGTCTCATACTACAGAAACATTTTCTACGTTAGTTTTCTTATTCCTTCTATTTGTCTTATTGTATTTGTATGACAGTATCTGAAGATACAAAAACAGGTATGTTTAAATTATACCATTCCAGTGAAAGTAAATCCTTGAATACTCATTTGGTATTTCAGTGCGGCCCGGAGTTTGCAGGTGTAACGATTGGCTGCATAACAACCTACACGATATTTACCTTGCTGATCACACAGTGGAGGTGTGTAGTTTCATCCATACATATTATGGGTAGCATTTGTGATTGTGTACTTCTGTGAATATTTCTTAGCGACAAATGTGATAACAGTATTTTAGGGGTATATAATTATCGACCACCATGCTCTGCATTCTAGGTGGAACATTATTTTAATGTATTTATGCTAGGTTCCCACTATCCTGTGGTCTGTCACGAACGCCACGATTGGCCACTTGCAGCTGATCGTGGTATTTCTTTGATTTTTCAGGCTTGGATACAATGTGATGCGAGTCCATACGTTTTGATACGATGTTTTGCGCTCTGTTTTTGTACGATATTTTGCGATTCGTTAATTACAGGTGTCACGGTCTGATCTCCAGTTTAGATACGATTACATACGTACCGTTGGGATTGTTTCGATATTGTCCACAAATGGGTCTCGATCTGACACGATCATTTCGATCGGGTTCCCCGAAAAAGGACGTTCTAGTACGTTCAGATAAGTCCCGATACGCTTATCACGAATCCATGCGCTCCGTTACAATAGGATACAATTGTGGTCGCGATGTCTTTGACGATCATGATCTATGGAGATCACAATTCGAGCTACGAGTGGACCCGAATGATATAAATACAGCCTGACTGACTATTGACTGCATTGTTTCTTGAGATCGCAACACATCTTAACAGAGCGTGGTGTTTTATCTCGTCTATGATCGGTCCTGATCACCACGATTTGGATGCACGATTAGATACGATTTTTCGCACTTTGTTACGATGCAATAAGATCTGATACGATGATCCCAATGGACAATTGATCGCAGTTGGTCGTGTTAATCGTAAATAATTTTTGAACCGTTCGACGATGAACCTCAATATATGATAGGATCATCACGATTGGTCCACGATTTAGACCACAATTTCAATCGTGGCGCAAATCGTGATAGTGGGAACCTAGCATTAGGGGATTTACAGAGGGATTTAAATTAAAAAATCATGTGGGTGCTGAGTAGAAGTGTTGAGATGAAGTACTATAACTCTGTTATCAAATTCTTACAGAAATTACTGCTCTTGTATTATTTACCTGTATATAACTACATGCATATTCAAGAATATGTGGAGCAATATCAAGAAAATATTGGTGTGATATACCCAGTATAAATTTAACTGGTATCTGCCAGTTTTGTAGCTGTGAAAAAACTTTAACCCTACTCATGGATTGTTCAATAATTGAGGTTCCATAGATGTGTTGTACATATTAGGGATATCTCTGTATATGTAGAACATTGTCGATATAATGCATGACAAATATTAAATGCCGTCAATGAAACTTACTTTAAAAGCTTGTCATATTGGCATTCCTTACTGCTGAAGTTGATTGCTGAACTTGGAATAATTATATTATCCTCATCTTTCAGTCTACAGCTACAGAAAGTGTGAATTTGAAATTGTCAGTATGAACCAGGTTTAATTAGGTTATCGTCAACTCTAGAGCTACAAAAGTAGTAGTTGTGTGAATTTGAAAAATAATTTTTGTTAAGAATTTATAGTTGTGTTAATTCAAAATTATTATCTTTGTTGTTACAAAACTTGTCCCCTATATAGGACAAAGATCCGAGTGCAGATGAACCAGGCTGAAGGAGAGGCAGGCAACAAGGCCATAGACTCACTCATCAACTACAAGACAGTGAAGGTACACTTCCAAAACATGCATGTAATATTTAGTGGTTTTAAAGTGTTTAAGAGCTTAAAGCTTGAAAATCTGTAATGTTTTTGTTAAAAGTTCAGATGTATTAAGAGTCTTAGAATGTACATGTAAGTTCTCACTCGTCAACTACGAGACAGTGAAGGTACGCTTCCAAAACATGAATTTGTTGCAAGATTTAATGGCTTTAACAGTGTTTAAAAGCTAAAAGCTTGAAAATCTGTTATGTTTTTGTTCAGATGTATAACGATTCTTAGAATGTACGTGTAGGTTGTTTTGCACGCTATTTCCAATTACTTAATTACTGGTATGTTTCCAAGTAACTTCACTGAGTTGTTTTGGACTCAATTGTTTGTCACAGCAATTAGCAGACTGTTTTTGGACTCAATTGTTTGTCACAGCAATTAGCAGACTATTTATGGACTCAATTGTTTGTCACAGCAATTAGCAGACTATTTCCCTCCTTAGGGCTTAAAAATGTCTTTAGACAAACTTATTGTATTATGTTAAAACACATTTATTAGGATTTTTTTAAAGAATAAATATAAGAATTAAGACATTCCACAGACATCACCAAGAGAGAAACCCTTATTAACATCCGCTGGTCCATTATTCAAGGCAAATGACCTATTGCCTATAAAATACAAGACAATACGCACAACACAACACAAGATATAAACATGATTAACCATTAAAACCAAAATAGATTTTCTTTAGAAAAGTAAATGTTCAAAATGTAGTCATTGGCTAATTTGGTGACTGGCAGGGTGGGCCATGAGTTTGAATATATGTGTTCTAATATTGGTGTTCAGTCACACAAACATGTATTTGTTCATACCATATTCGAATTATTGTTTTCTCTGTAATTTCAGTATTTCAATAACTAGAAGGACGAGGCAGAACGGTACGACACAATTCTTAGTGTATATGAGGAGAAGTCAGTGAAAACTGTAACCAGTCTGGCCCTGCTGAACTGGAGTCAGAACTTCATCTTTAGTGTCGGACTGACAGCCATCATGATCCTCGCCAGCCAGGGCATCATGGGAGGTAAAAACGTTACGTTTTCGAAGGCATACAATTTTTTCAACCTCCCAAAAGTTTGTGTCACAAAAAATAATTGTTCAAAATTTGTCCTAAAAGGTAGCATCTGCAATATTGTCATAAAAATCGTAAATTAGTATTGTTATCAGCGAATATGGTTTGCGTTTAGTGCTAAAGGCATTAATTTATTACCTGAGACTCTATATTAAAGCCATTGTACAACTTGCTAATGGGCATTCAAAGTCGGGCTGTAAAGACATCACATGATAGCCGTTGTGTGTACACTGGTCTGACAGACCTGTGAACTCAAGCTCTAGGCATTATGGGTACGTGCTACTTTCCAGAATAGCTTGCAATGGCTGATTTAACATCGCATTGAGGTTAGATACCAGTAAATCAACGTGTTTCCCTCCGTTTTACATTCGAAATATTGCCTTTTACTAGAGTTCTATTTTTCTTCTGCTATGAAAAGCATTTAGCAATGTCAGACATGCCTTTTGTGGTTATTTCTAATAGCCTCTGTGTGTTTGGAACATTTTTGTGGATTTATTTGGAGGCTAACTTAAAAGATGGGTTTTTGGGGTGTGTTTACTGTGGCATGGGGCTTTTGTCGAAATATGACTGCCTAAACCCTAGTTTCTACCGATGTCTGCATTCGGGTGAGACTCATTTTTTTAGAAGTAAAATGCCATTTCGTTTTATTGCAATTTTTTGGATGACGAAAGATTCATCTTTGAACAGACACCAAGTTTGCATAATCTGAAATCTGAAAGTTCGCCGTTTTATAATGGGACCCTACTGGAATTTGATTTACTGGCATCTAACCTTGAATTTTCACACAAAATGAAAGTGAAAGTAGCTTTTATAATAAACAAGCTAAGCAGCGTTAAACACGAACAACTGAGATTTTACTGTTATTTTATATTATAACAGAAATATATTCTACTAGCAGTATTATCTGAATATTAGACTGATTAATGGTATCAATAAAGTCATTTCTGAAACAACTTTCATACGCGGGATTACTTCATGCGTAAGCACATTTCGCCGTTTTGGGAGAAATAATGCAGTTAAGTACAGAGGTTTGGCATGTGACGTCATCCTCTGTGTATAGAATGCATGATTACATTAATAAACAATTCGGAAAAGCCTGTGAAAACCATCATCGCTTCCTGTGAAATATTTAATGGCAATGGATATTTCCAATAAGTATCCAACCAAAAACCTAGATAGTAGTTTATTTCCTTTTCTGAAAGGGTCCAAAAAAATTGACTCAAACAAATATTTATTTTAGCTAATTTTGAGGGTGGCCAAAAAAATAGATTGTGGGAAAACAAACATTAAATATGGTAAAGTGCAAGTACACTTTCAGTTCCCAATTGCATGAAATCTTGTGAATGGGGAAGAAACATTGTAGCAGTTTTAATTCAATAGTTATGAACTCTGTTTATTTTGTTTGAAAACAAATGCCTGTTCGAAAATGTTTTTAATTGGGGAGACTAAGGTTTACTAGTGATTGAGAATGCATTCTTAGGAATGCAGAAAACATTCTCTGCACTGATATCGTCTTTTCAGTCCTTAACTATAATTGCTTCTCATCCTCAGGTACGATGACAGTCGGCGATCTAGTCATGGTGAACGGCCTGCTGTTCGAGCTCTTGATTCCCCTCAATTTCATTGGTTCACTGTATCGGGAAGTACGCCATAGTTTGATTGACATGGCCACCATGTTTGACCTGCTGAAAATTAAACCAAATATTGCGGTATATATGCAAACATATTTTACGTTACCTTACTACAGATAGTCCGAAATATACCTGACTGACTGGTTATATTCCAGTCAGTCCAGTGAAAGATCAAAGATACAAGGACCAAATGTCATGTTAAATTTGTATAAGTGCAAAAAGTAAAGTGCGTAAAAGTAAAACAGTAAATAAATGGCATTTAACTTGTGGTATGTTTAGTTTCTGTAACATGTATCCAGGTTAGCTTTCAATGCAATAGCATTATATAAGATACAAGTAGAAAAATACATCAGTACACACATGTACCAGGTCACATTAACCATAAGTTGATATGGCAATATATGCCTTTTGTATTGATGTGAAATGGACATGTTTCCCAGCACAGGCATGTGCTTATGGTGTCCCACATCAGCACACACTTGTACCAGGTCACATTAAGCATTAGTTGATATGACAATATATTCCTACTGTCTTGATGTGAAATTGCCATGTTTCCCAGCACAGGCATGTGCTTATAGTGTCTCACATTAGCAAACACTGGAACAAGGTCACATTAACCACTAGTTGATATGGCAATATATTCCTTCTGTATTGATGTTTTATAGCCATGTTTCCCAGCACAGGCATGTGCTTATGGTGTCTCACATCAGCACACACTTGTAGCTGGTCACGTTAACCATAAGTTGATATGGCAATATATTCATTTTGTCTTCATGTGAAATGGCCATGTTTCGCAGCACAGGCATGTGCTGGTAGGGTCTCACATCGGCACACACTTTTACCAGGTGACATTTACCATTAGTTGATATGGCAATATATTCCTACAGTCTTGATGTGAAATGGCCATGTTTCCCAGCACAGACATGTGCTAATAGTGTCTCACATCAGCACACACTTGTACCAGGTCACATTAACTATTAGTTGATATGGCAATATATTCCTTTTGTCATGATGTGAAATTGCCATGTTGCCCAGCACAGGCATGTGCTAATATTGTCTAACATCAGCACACACTTGTACCAGGTCACATTAACCATTAGTTGATATGGCAATATATTTTTTCTGTATTGATGTGATATGGCCATGTTTCCCAGCACAGGCATATGCTTATATTGTTTCACATCAGCACACACTTGTACCAGGTCACATTAACCATAAGTTGATATTGCAATATATTCCTTCTGCCTTGATGTGAAATGGCCATGTTTCCCAGCACTTGCATGTGCTAATAGTGGCTCACATCAGCACACACTTGTACCAAGACACATTAACCATAAGTTGATATGACAATATATTCCTACTGTCTTGATGTGAAATGGCCATGTTTCCCAGCACAGGCATGTGCTAAAATTGTCTCACATCAGAACACACTTGTACCAAGACACATTAACCATTTGTTGATATGGCAATATGTTCCTTCTGTCTTGATTTGAAATGGCCATGTTTCCCAGCACATGCATGTGCTAATAGTGTCTTACATCAGCACACACTTTCAGGTCACATTAACCATTAGTTGATATGGCAATATACTCCTGTCTTGATGTGAAATGGCCATGTTTCCCAGCACAGGCATGTGCTAATAGTGTCTAAGTCAGGACACACTTGTGCCAGGTCCCATTAACCATTAGTTGAAATGACAATATATTCCTTCCGTCTCGATGTGAAATGGCCATGTTTCCCAGCACAGGCATGTGCTAATAGTGTCTCACATCAGCACACACTTGTACCAGGCCACATTAACCATAAGTTGATATGGCAATACATTCCTTCTTTGTTGATGTGAAATGGACAGGCATGTGCTAATAGTGGCTCACATCAGCACGTACTTGGTCCAGACTACATTTCAGATAAAGAACCTACCACTACCTCTTTGAATTTTAACAACTTAAAATAGGCATTAAACTTGTGAACATACGAGTGTGAACTTGATATACGGTGTTCACAATGACACATGGTTTGACAATGTGAACTGTTACACATTTTTTCTCATAGTTCAGCTAAAATTATAGTGTTATTCCTTTCTTTACATATTATAAGCAGTATAAATTGCACAACGCTATGTTAATTGCACATTCAAAATATATTTTTGTGAATATTACAAATAAGTTTGTGCTAACTATAATGTTTTGTTTTTCAATGTTGTCTTAGTTCATACAAATTTAAATTCATTTTTGTGCATCTTAACTCTAAAGTACTTGAAACTCTCAAGATTTGTTGAGAAATTAACAATGATCTACATTCAACATTTGTCTGCTATAAAACTTAGTGACTGGTGACTTAACTAAGTTCCTTGCACTTCAAATTATTTAATTGCCAGATGATTTCAGTCTAGGCAAAGAAGTAATATACCAGTACTGTTAGTATGCATAAATAGGTTTGCAGTATGGTAACATTATACTTTGCAATAATAAAATACTATTATAGGTTTTATTCACACCTGTTTGTCTTGGAATGAACAGATTGTATAGTTCTAGGTACAAGTATTTTACCATTATATACCATTTTTCTCATAGATTACATTGTGTATGTCTAAATACACTCATAATTAAAATTTTACATTTTTTTAATTTACATTGTTGTTTGTGCTAATTACTGAGTATCAGCAGTTCATAATGAAGAGCTTGAGTTGGTTTGAGTATTGAGCAATCATGTTGTTCACACATTTTTAACAGATTTGGTTAACTCCATTGTTTCAATACCCACAAAAATTAAGGTGTATAGTTTTGTTTTTAATGTTTCAGAACATAATTACTTGCAATTGAACTTGCACAATATTTTTTGAAAGTGTTAAATTAAAATGTTGGGGTATATCTTAATCTTTATAAATTTAATAATTCAGATATTGTAAGTGTGCAATTCAAGTTACAAAAGTATTAATATTTTTAAAATGGTAAATGAAAACAAAGCTATAATTATATTGTTTATTTCAATTAATAATTGTATCAGGGTGTTCAGTAGACTGTACATTTCTAGGGTCATTGACCCTTTGACCCAAATTTTCAAGGGTCAAAATTCAATTTCGAAGAGTCAATTCAAATATTCACAAGTCACCTAAACAAAAACAGACAAACTCAAGGTTCACATTATACTAATAAATATAATAAATTACAAAATATTAGTAAAATAAACAATCAACCTGGTATGATAATAATATTAAAAATTAGCCTTTGTACGCTCGTGTTATGTGTTGTTGTTTCGTTTTTTTCATTCAATGTACTATTGTTTAGAAAGACCTAAAAAGGTAAGATTTTGCAATAATTAATCAATATGAATGAAAGACAAAACTAAATGCTGCTATTTTTTTTTGTTTTATCAACAAATATCCGAAAGTGTTGTCCAAAATTTTTGACAGTTGTAAATTTTCGGCCGATTTTGTGTAAGTGTTTCTGATGTTTTTAAACAGTATTGTTTTTAGATTAATATATTTTATGTGAAATATTGTTATTATTTAACCTTTTAAACATCATTTCATGTACATTTGATCATGTAAACATCAGAATTATCCAGGTTGACAGTACACAAATGCCGTAACAAAAGGTGTAACAAACTGAAGTTCACGGCTAAATGTGCATAATGAAAAATGTCTGTGTTTTCATTGGTGGAAGGGTCAAATACATAAACTGATACCTTCCAGGCATGGAAGCTCTTATCAGTAAATGCAAAACGGATTAAGATAAGGTAAGCCTACCGTGTTAATAACAGACAGTGTCTTGATTGGCTTCAGTTGTAAAGGAAGTGATGACGCAATCCAGACATTTACCAAGGGTCAATATGACTCTTTGGGTGATTTTACCATGCGTCAATTTCATGATTTCAATGAAAATCATGGTCAAAACGCGGGAGCTCGGGTCAAACGAACACCCTGTGTAAATACCTTAAATACAATTTTGCACTGAGATTCAGAGGTTTTAATACACTTACAATAGAACTTGTTTTTAAATGTTATATGAAAATAATGGATTAATACTACTTTGTATATACATAAAGTTTTCTCAAATGTTGTTACATACAGCTTTAACATTTTGATGTAAATATTGATATACAAATGAATACAAACATGTTATCTAAACTGTTAAATGAAACCATTTGTTGATATTTTTTGTATGACCTTAAATAATTTTTGTTGTATGTGCATACAATATTTAGTATTATTATACGTAGCTTTTCTCTACAATGATAAATTCCCATTACTGGAGAAAGAGATATTTTGACTCAAAAACATTTCAACCTTTTTGACATGTGACCACGCGAAAGTGACTGTCAGGTCATGTGACCGGGCTGACATTTTGAATGTCATATGAGGGCAAGTAACTGCATCAGTTTTTCAGCCGCATGATGAAAAGATTGCCTCCCTTGTCGTGACGTCATATAGTCGTGACATCACTATTTAGTGTGTAAACAAACGATTCTCGTCAATGTTAAATGTAAGAAAAATTGTTTTTCAAGTATTTCTGAATATGAAAGAATATTTAGGCATTCTTCAATCTTGATGGGCAGAATTAAGCATGTGTTTACCCTATTTTACTCAATTTTGTTTGGTATAATAAAATAAATCAGTTTATATGGCAGCGTGAGAGACATTGATTATTGATGTTGTTTACCCTCGAAACAGAATGTCACCACTAGGCATTCGCCTTGGGTGACACTCTGCCGACGGGTTGACAATATCAATGTCACACATGCAGCCATATTATATTTATATAATGTTTCGCTAGTTTTTCAGTCTATAAGTCAAAGTAAAAAATAAAAATCACTAAATTCATGTGTGACATGAATACATGAGCAATACAAAATGCATACCCCTGAGTACCAGTGTGACTAGTAATTCTGATCTGTTACAACTTCGAAGTACATCAGTTCTTTTTTTCCAATAAAAAGTCAAAACAAAGTGTGCAATAGGATAATAAAAAGAAAATTATATACAGTAAGACCAGTTGATAGCTAAAACATGAAGATAAAATAATCAACAGTGGAATATACATGTATATATATTTGTTTTTGTTTCCTAACTTTCAAGTGTATGAATTATATACTGACATGTTTCAGAGTTATTAAAAGTTGACAATATATTATTATAAGGTATGTGATGTCCAATGTAAATATCACATTATGCTAAAGCATAAACATTAGGTGCAGTTTGTTTTGCTTGCATATGGCTGTTAATACTGCATTATGATGTACAGTGCTATAGACTACGTCAAGATGTCGGTTATTTGTAATCATCAGGATCAGATTGTTTTCCATGCATATGGCTAATAATGTTGCATGACAAGATATATGAGACGCGCCGTGAGAAAACCGGGCTTAATGCAAGTGCGTAAAGTGTCGTCCCAGATTAGTAAGTGCAGTCCGCTTTTATGGTATTTTCTGTTTAAAGGAAGTCTCTTCTAAACAAAATTCCACTGTAGGCGGAAAGTGTCGTCCCTGATTAACCTGTGCGGACTGCACAGGCTGATCCGGGATGACACTTTACGCACATGCATTAAGACCTGATTTACCTCGACACGCCTCATATGTCTTTGTTTCGTACATTTCAGGGGTATAGACTGTGTCCTCAGGTCGGTGGTGTTCAACGTGGTTCCCACAGTTCTCGAGGTGCTCATGGTTACTGGCGTCCTGGTAGGCCTCGCTGTTTCTGTGCCATCACCCTGTAAAATCATTTTATTTGATTGGATGTCTAAATGTATACATTCTTGAAAAACTGCTAATGCGCTTGGTCTTTAAATAATTTGCCCATTTTTTCATTTTTGTTTATGTATTTTCTAATAATCGTGCGAAAAGAAAATTACAGCCGGGTCTTAAAGTTGCATTCAGTTTGGACCACAAAATAGGCGAAAAATTAGACCTCCGCGAAAATAAAATGATTTTACAGTACTTTCAGCCTGTTTTAATCAGAAATTAAATAGATTTTACTTGACTTTATCACCAATAAATTTACTATGATCTACTTTTAGCTGTCTCATACTACAGAAACATTTTCTACGTTAGTTTTCTTATTCCTTCTATTTGTCTTATTGTATTTGTATGACAGTATCTGAAGATACAAAAACAGGTATGTTTAAATTAAATTATATACCATTCCAGTGAAAGTAAATCCTTGAATACTCATTTGGTATTTCAGTGCGGCCCGGAGTTTGCAGGTGTAACGATTGGCTGCATAACAACCTACACGATATTTACCTTGCTGATCACACAGTGGAGGTGTGTAGTTTCATCCATACATATTATGGGTAGCATTTGTGATTGTGTACTTCTGTGAATATTTCTTTGCGACAAATGTGATAACAGTATTTTAGGGGTATATAATTATCGACCACCATGCTCTGCATTCTAGGTGGAACATTATTTTAATGTATTTATGCTAGGTTCCCACTATCCTGTGGTCTGTCACGAACGCCACGATTGGCCACTTGCAGCTGATCGTGGTATTTCTTTGATTTTTCAGGCTTGGATACAATGTGATGCGAGTCCATACGTTTTGATACGATGTTTTGCGCTCTGTTTTTGTACGATGTTTTGCGATTCGTTAATTACAGGTGTCACGGTCTGATCTCCAGTTTAGATACGATTACATACGTACCGTTGGGATTGTTTCGATATTGTCCACAAATGGGTCTCGATCTGACACGATCATTTCGATCGGGTTCCCCGAAAAAGGACGTTCTAGTATGTTCAGATAAGTCCCGATACGCTTATCACGAATCCATGCGCTCCGTTACAATAGGATACAATTGTGGTCGCGATGTCTTTGACGATCATGATCTATGGAGATCACAATTCGAGCTACGAGTGGACCCGAATGATATAAATACAGCCTGACTGACTATTGACTGCATTGTTTCTTGAGATCGCAACACATCTTAACAGAGCGTGGTGTTTTATCTCGTCTATGATCGGTCCTGATCACCACGATTTGGATGCACGATTAGATACGATTTTTCGCACTTTGTTACGATGCAATAAGATCTGATACGCTGATCCCAATGGACAATTGGTCGCAGTTGGTCGTGTTAATCGTAAATAATTTTTGAACCGTTCGACGATGAACACGATTGCCACGACTGACCTCAAGATATGATAGGATCATCACGATTGGTCCACGATTTAGACCACAATTTCAATCGTGGCGCAAATCGTGATTGTGGGAACCTAGCATTAGGGGATTTATAGAGGGATTTAAATTAAAAAATCATGTGGGTGCTGAGTAGAAGTGTTGAGATGAAGTACTATAACTCTGTTATCAAATTCTTACAGAAATTACTGCTCTTGTATTATTTACCTGTATATAACTACATGCATACTCAATAATATGTGGAGCAATATCAAGAAAATGTTGGTGTGATATACCCAGTATAAATTTAACTGGTATCTGCCAGTTTTGTAGCTGTGAAAAAACTTTAACCCTACTCATGGATTGTTCAATAATTGAGGTTCCATGGATGTGTTGTACGATACGCTTATCACGAATCCATGCGCTCCGTTACAATAGGATACAATTGTGGTCGCGATGTCTTTCACGATCATGATCTATGGAGATCACAATTCGAGCTACGGCTGGACCCGAATGATATAAATACAGCCTGACTGACTATTGACTTCATTGTTTCTTGGAGATCGCAACACATCTTAACAGAGCGTGGTGTTTTATCTCGTCTATGATCGGTCCTGATCACCACGATTTGGATGCACGATTAGATACGATTTTTCGCACTTTGTTACGATGCAATAAGATCTGATACGCTGATCCCAATGGACAATTGATCGCAGTTGGTCGTGTTAATCGTAAATAATTTTTGAACCGTTCGACGATGAACACGATTGCCACGACTGACCTCAAGATATGATAGGATCATCACGATTGGTCCACGATTTAGACCACAATTTCAATCGTGGCGCAAATCGTGATAGTGGGAACCTAGCATTAGGGGATTTATAGAGGGATTTAAATTAAAAAATCATGTGGGTGCTGAGTAGAAGTGTTGAGATGAAGTACTATAACTCTGTTATCAAATTCTTACAGATATTACTGCTCTTGTATTATTTACCTGTATATAACTACATGCATATTCAAGAATATGTGGAGCAATATCAAGAAAATATTGGTGTGATATACCCAGTATAAATTTAACTGGTATCTGCCAGTTTTGTAGCTGTGAAAAAACTTTAACAATACTCATGGATTGTTCAATAATTGAGGTTCCATGGATGTGTTGTACATATTAGGGATATCTCTGTATATGTAGAACATTCTCGTTATAATGCATGACAAATATTAAATGCCGTCAATGAAAATTACTTTAAAAGCTTGTCATATTGGCATTCCTTACTGCTGAAGTTGATTGCTGAACTTGGAATAATTATATTATCCTCATCTTTCAGTCTACAGCTACAGAAAGTGTGAATTTGAAATTGTCAGTATGAACCAGGTTTAATTAGGTTATCGTCAACTCTAGAGCTACAAAAGTAGTAGTTGTGTGAATTTGAAAAATAATTTTTTTTAAGAATTTATAGTTGTGTTAATTCAAAATTATTATCTTTGTTGTTACAAAACTTGTCCCCTATATAGGACAAAGATCCGAGTGCAGATGAACCAGGCTGAAGGAGAGGCAGGCAACAAGGCCATAGACTCACTCATCAACTACAAGACAGTGAAGGTACACTTCCAAAACATGCATGTAATATTTAGTGGTTTTAAAGTGTTTAAGAGCTTAAAGCTTGAAAATCTGTAATGTTTTTGTTAAAAGTTCAGATGTATTAAGAGTCTTAGAATGTACATGTACGTTCTCACTCGTCAACTACGAGACAGTGAAGGTACGCTTCCAAAACATGAATTGGTTGCAAGATTTAATGGCTTTAAAAAGTGTTTAAAAGCTAAAAGCTTGAAAATCTGTTATGTTTTTGCTCAGATGTATAACGATTCTTAGAATGTACGTGTAAGTTGTTTTGTACGCTATTTCCAATTACTTAATTACTGGTATGTTTCCAAGTAACTTCACTGAGTTGTTTTGGACTCAATTGTTTGTCACAGCAATTAGCAGACTATTTTTGGACTCAATTGTTTGTCACAGCAATTAGCAGACTATTTCCCTCCTTAGGGCTTAAACATGTCTTTAGACAAACTTATTGTATTATGTTAAAACCCTACTCACAATAGACATTTAATAGGATTTTTTTAAAAGAATAAATATAAGAATGAAGAAATTCCACAGACATCACCAAGAGAGAAACCCTTATTAACATCCGCTGGTCCATTATTCAAGTCAAATGACCTATTGCCTATAAAATACAAGACAATACGCACAACACAACACAAGATATAAACATGATTAACCATTAAAACCAAAATAGATTTTCTTTAGAAAAGTAAATGTTCAAAATGTAGTCATTGGCTAATTTGGTGACTGGCAGAGTGGGCCATGAGTTTGAATATATGTGTTCTAATATTGGTGTTCAGTCACACAAACATTTATTTGTTCATACCATATTCCAATTATTGTTTTCTCTGTAATTGCAGTGTTTCAATAACTAGAAGGACGAGGCAGAACGGTACGACACAATTCTTAGTGTATATGAGGAGAAGTCAGTGAAAACTGTAACCAGTCTGGCCCTGCTGAACTGGAGTCAGAACTTCATCTTTAGTGTCGGACTGACAGCCATCATGATCCTCGCCAGCCAGGGCATCATGGCAGGTAAAAACGTTACGTTTTCGAAGGCATAAATTTTTTCAACCTCCCAAAAGTTTGTGTCACAAAAAATAATTGTTCAAAATTTGTCCTAAAAGGTAGCATCTGCAATATTGTCATAAAAATCGTAAATTAGTATTGTTATCAGCGAATATGGTTTGCGTTTAGTGCTAAAGGCATTAATTTATTACCTGAGACTATATTAAAGCCATTGTACAACTTGCTAATGGGCATTCAAAGTCGGGCTGTAAAGACTTCACATGATAGCCTTTGTGTGTACACTGGTCTGACAGACCTGTGAACTCAAGCTCTAGGCTTATGGGTACGCGCTACTTTCCAGCATAGCTTGCAATGGCTGATTTAACATCGCATGGAGGTTAGATACCAGTAAATCAACGTGTTTCCCTCCGTTTTACATTCCAAATATTGCCTTTTACTAGAGTTCTATTTTTCTTCTGCTATGAAAAGCATTTAGCAATGTCAGACATGCCTTTTGTGGTTATTTCTAATATCCTCTGTGTGTTTGGAACATTTTTGTGGATTTCTTTGGAGGCTAACTTAAAAGATGGGTTTTTGGGGTGTGTTTACTGTGGCATGGGGCTTTTGTCGAAATATGACTGCCTAAACCCTAGTTTCTACAGGTGTCTGCATTCGGGTGAGACGCATTTTCTTAGAAGTAAAATGCCATTTCTTTTTATTGCAATTTTTGGATGACGAAAGATTCATCTTTGAACAGACACCAAGTTTGCACAATCTGAAATCTGAAAGTTCGCCGTTTTATAATGGGACCCTACGGGAATTTGATTTACTGGCATCTAACCTTGAATTTTGACACAAAATAAAAGTGAAAGTATCTTTTTATAATAAACAAGCTAAGTAGCGTTAAACACGAACAACTGAGATTTTACTGTTATTTTATATTATAACAGAAATATATTCTACTAGCAGTATTATCTGAATATTAGACTGATTAATGGTATCAATAAAGTCATTTCTGAAACAACTTTCATACGCGGGATTACTTCATGCGTAAGCACATTTCGCCGTTTTGGGAGAAATAATGCAGTTAAGTACAGAGGTTTGGCATGTGACGTCATCCTCTGTGTATAGAATGCATGATTACATTAATAAACAATTCGGAAAAACCTGTGAAAACCATCATCGCTTCCTGTGAAATATTTAATGTCAATGGATATTTCCAATAAGTATCCAACCAAAAACCTAGATAGTAGTTTATTTCCTTTTCTGAAAGGGTCCAAAACAATTGACTCAAACAAATAATTATTTTAGCTAATTTTGAGGGTGGCCGAAAAAATAGATTGTGGGAAAACAAACATTAAATATGGTAAAGTGCAAGATTGTTTGATGCAATAGGTGTCATGCAACTCAAGTACACTTTCAGTTCCCAATTGCATGAAATCTTGTGAATGGGGAAGAAACATTGTAGCAGTTTTAATTCAATAGTTATGAACTCTGTTTATATTGGTTGAAAACAAATGCCTGTTCGAAAATGTTTTTAATTGGGGAGACTAAGATTTACTAGTGATTGAGAATGCATTCTTAGGAATGCAGAAAACATTCTCTGCACTGATATCGTCTTTTCAGTCCTTAACTATAATTGCTTCTCATCCTCAGGTACGATGACAGTCGGCGATCTAGTCATGGTGAACGGCCTGCTGTTCGAGCGCTTGATTCCCCTCAATTTCATTGGTTCACTGTATCGGGAAGTACGCCATAGTTTGATTGACATGGCCACCATGTTTGACCTGCTGAAAATTAAACCAAATATTGCGGTATATATGCAAACATATTTTACGTTACCTTACTACAGATAGTCCGAAATATACCTGACTGACTGGTTATATTCCAGTCAGTCCAGTGAAAGATCAAAGATACAAGGACCAGACCAAATGTCATGTTAAATTTGTATAAGTGCAAAAAGTAAAGTGCGTAAAAGTAAAACAGTAAATAAATGACATTTAACTTGTGGTATGTTTAGTTTCTGTAACATGTATCCAGGTTAGCTTTCAATGCAATAGCATTATATAAGATACAAGTAGAAAAATACATCAGTACACACATGTACCAGGTCACATTAACCATAAGTTGATATGGCAATATATTTCTTTTGTATTGATGTGAAATGGACATGTTTCCCAGCACAGGCATGTGCTTATGGTGTCCCACATCAGCACACACTTGTACCAGGTCACATTAAGCATTAGTTGATATGACAATATATTCCTTCTGTATTGATGTTTTATAGCCATGTTTCCCAGCACAGGCATGTGCTTATGGTGTCTCACATCAGCACACACTTGTAGCAGGTCACGTTAACCATAAGTTGATATGGCAATATATTCATTTTGTCTTCATGTGAAATGGCCATGTTTCCCAGCACAGGCATGTGCTGGTAGGGTCTCACATCGGCACACACTTTTACCAGGTGACATTTACCATTAGTTGATATGGCAATATATTCATTATGTCTTGATGTGAAATGGCCATGTTTCCCAGCACAGACATGTGCTAATAGTGTCTCACATCAGCACACACTTGTACCAGGTCACATTAACTATTAGTTGATATGGCAATATATTCCTTTTGTCATGATGTGAAATTGCCATGTTTCCCAGCACAGGCATGTGCTAATATTGTCTAACATCAGCACACACTTGTACCAGGTCACATTAACCATTAGTTGATATGGCAATATATTTCTTCTGTATTGATGTGATATGGCCATGTTTCCCAGCACAGGCATGTGCTTATATTGTTTCACATCAGCACACACTTGTACCAGGTCACATTAACCATAAGTTGATATTGCAATATATTCCTTCTGTCTTGATGTGAAATGGCCATGTTTCCCAGCACATGCATGTGCTAATAGTGGCTCACATCAGCACACACTTGTACCAAGACACATTAATCATAAGTTGACAATATATTCCTACTGTCTTGATTTGAAATGGCCATGTTTCCGAGCACAGGCATGTGCTAAAATTGTCTCACATCAGAACACACTTGTACCAAGACACATTAACCATTTGTTGATATGGCAATATGTTCCTTCTGTCTTGATGTGAAATGGCCATGTTTCCCAGCACATGCATGTGCTAATAGTGTCTCACATCAGCACACACGTTCAGGTCACATTAAGCATTAGTTGATATGGCAATATACCCCTGTCTTGATGTGAAATGGCCATGTTTCCCAGCACAGGCATGTGCTAATAGTGTCTAAGTCAGGACACACTTGTGCCAGGTCCCATTAACCATTAGTTGAAATGACAATATATTCCTTCCGTCTCGATGTGAAATGGCCATGTTTCCCAGCACAGGCATGTGCCAATAGTGTCTCACATCAGCACACACTTGTACCAGGCCACATTAACCATAAGTTGATATGGCAATACATTCCTTCTTTGTTGATGTGAAATGGACAGGCATGTGCTAATAGTGGCTCACATCAGCACGTACTTGGTCCAGACTACATTTCAGATAAAGAACCTACCACTACCTCTTTGAATTTTAACAACTTAAAATAGGCATTAAACTTGTGAACATACGAGTGTGAACTTGATATACGGTGTTCACAATGACACATGGTTTGACAATGTGAACTGTTACACATTTTTTCTCATAGTTCAGCTAAAATTATAGTGTTATTCCTTTCTTTACATATTATAAGCAGTATAAATTGCACAACGCTATGTTAATTGCACATTCAAAATATATTTTTCTGAATATTACAAATAAGTGTGTGGTAACTATAGTGTTTTGTTTTTCAATGTTGTCTTAGTTCATACAAATTTAAATTCATTTTTGTGCATCTTAATTCTAAAGTACTTGAAACTCTCAAGATTTGTTGAGAAATTAACAATGATCTACATTCAACATTTGTCTGCTATAAAACTTAGTGACTGGTGACTTAACTAAGTTCCTTGCACTTCAAATTATTTAATTGCCAGATGATTTCAGTCTAGGCAAAGAAGTAATATACCAGTACTGTTAGTATGCATAAATAGGTTTGCAGTATGGTAACATTATACTTTGCAATAATAAAATACTATTATAGGTTTTATTCACACCTGTTTGTCTAGGAATGAACAGATTGTATAGTTCTAGGTACAAGTATTTTACCATTATATACCATTTTTCTCATAGATTACATTGTGTATGTCTAAATACACTCATAATTAAAACTTTACATTTTTTTAATTTACATTGTTGTTTGTGCTAATTACTGAGTATCAGCAGTTCATAATGAAGAGCTTGAGTTGGTTTGAGTATTGAGCAATCATGTTGTTCACACATTTTTAACAGATTTGGTTAACTCCATTGTTTCAATACCCACAAAAATTAAGGTGTATAGTTTTGTTTTTAATGTTTCAGAACATAATTACTTGCAATTAAACTTGCACAATATGTTTTGAAAGTGTTAAATTAAAATGTTGGGGTATATCTTAATCTTTATAAATTTAATAATTCAGATATTGTAAGTGTGCAATTCAAGTTACAAAAGTATTAATATTTTTAAAATGGTAAATGAAAACAAAGCTATAATTATATTGTTTATTTCAATTAATAATTGTATCAGGGTGTTCAGTAGGCTGTACATTTCTAGGGTCATTGACCCTTTGACCCAAATTTTCAAGGGTCAAAATTCAATTTCGAAGAGTCAATTCAAATATTCACAAGTCACCTAAACAAAAACAGACAAACTCAAGGTTCACATTATACTAATAAATATCATAAATTACAAAATATTAGTAAAATAAACAATCAACCTGGTATGATAATAATATTAAAAATTAGCCTTTGTACGCTCGTGTTATGTGTTGTTGTTTCGTTTTTTTCATTTAATGTACTATTGTTTAGAAAGACCTAAAAAAGTATATGAAAATAATGGATTAATACTACTTTGTATATACATAAAGTTTTCTCAAATGTTGTTACATACAGCTTTAACATTTTGATGTAAATATTGATATACAAATGAATACAAACATGTTATCTAAACTTTTAAATGAAACCATTTGTTGATATTTTTTGTATGACCTTAAATAATTTTTGTTGTATGTGCATACAATATTTAGTATTATTATACGTAGCTTTTCTCTACAATGATAAATTCCCATTACTGGAGAAAGAGATATTTTGACTCAAAAACATTTCAAACTTTTTGACATGTGACCACGCGAAAGTGACTGTCAGGTCATGTGACCGGGCTGACATTTTGAATGTCATATGAGGGCAAGTAACTGCATGAGTTTTTCAGCTGCATCGTGAAAAGATTGCCTCCCTTGTCGTGACGTCATATAGTCGTGACATCACTATTTAGTATGTAAACAAACGATTCTCGTCAATGTTAAATGTAAGAAAAATTGTTTTTCAAGTATTTCTGAATATGAAAGAATATTTAGGCATTCTTCAATCTTGATGGGCAGAATTAAGCATGTGTTTACCCTATTTTACTCAATTTTGTTTGGTATAATAAAATAAATCAGTTTATATGGCAGCGTGAGAGACATTGATTATTGATGTTGTTTACCCTCGAAACAGAATGTCACCACTAGGCATTCGCCTTGGGTGACACAATGCCGACGGGTTGACAATATCAATGTCACACATGCAGCCATATTATATTTATATAATGTTTCGCTAGTTTTTCAGTCTATAAGTCAAAGTAAAAAATAAAAATCACTAAATTCATGTGTGACATGAATACATGAGCAATACAAAATGCATACCCCTGAGTACCAGTGTGACTAGTAATTCTGATCTGTTACAACTTCGAAGTACATCAGTTCTTTTTTTCCAATAAAAAGTCAAAACAAAGTGTGCAATAGGATAATAAAAAGAAAATTATATACAGTAAGAACAGTTGATAGCTAAAACATGAAGATAAAATAATCAACAGTGGAATATACATGTATATATATTTGTTTATGTTTCCTAACTTTCAAGTGTATGAATTATATACTGACATGTTTCAGAGTTATTAAAAGTTGACAATATATTATTATAAGGTATGTGATGTCAAATGTAAATATCACATTATGCTAAAGCATAAACATTAGGTGCAGTTTGTTTTGCTTGCATATGGCTGTTAATACTGCATTATGATGTACATGTCGTTGTTTCCAATATTTCAGTGCTATAGACTACGTCAAGATGTCGGTTGTTTGTAATCATCAGGATCAGATTGTTTTGCATGCATATGGCTAATAATGTTGCATGACAAGATATATGAGACGCGCCGTGAGAAAACCGGGCTTAATGCAAGTGCGTAATCGTCCCAGATTAGTAAGTGCAGTCCGCTTTTATGGTATTTTCTGTTTAAAGGAAGTCTCTTCTAAACAAAATTCCACTGTAGGCGGAAAGTGTCGTCCCTGATTAACCTGTGCGGACTGCACAGGCTGATCCGGGATGACACTTTACGCACATGCATTAAGACCTGATTTACCTCGACACGCCTCATATGTCTTTGTTTCGTACATTTCAGGGGTATAGACTGTGTCCTCAGGTCGGTGGTGTTCAACGTGGTTCCCACAGTTCTCGAGGTGCTCATGGTTACTGGCGTCCTGGTAGGCCTCGCTGTTTCTGTGCCATCACCCTGTAAAATCATTTTATTTGATTGGATGTCTAAATGTATACATTCTTGAAAAACTGCTAATGCGCTTGGTCTTTAATTTGCCCATTTTTTCATTTTTGTGTATGTATTTTCTAATAATCGTGCGAAAAGAAAATTACAGCCGGGTCTTAAAGTTGCATTCAGTTTGGATCACAAAATAGGCGAAAAATTAGACCTCCGCGAAATAAAATGATTTTACAGTACTTTCAGTCTGTTTTAATCAGAAATTAAATAGATTTTACTTGACTTTATCACCAATAAATTTACTATGATCTACTTTTAGCTGTCTCATACTACAGAAACATTTTCTACGTTAGTTTTCTTATTCCTTCTATTTGTCTTATTGTATTTGTACGTCAGTATCTGAAGATACAAAAACAGGTATGTTTAAATTAAATTATATACCATTCCAGTGAAAGTAAATCCTTGAATACTCATTTGGTATTTCAGTGCGGCCCGGAGTTTGCAGGTGTAACGATTGGCTCCATAACAACCTACACGATATTTACCTTGCTGATCACACAGTGGAGGTGTGTAGTTTCATCCATACATATTATGGGTAGCATTTGTGATTGTGTACTTCTGTGAATATTTATTTGCGACAAATGTGATAACAGTATTTTAGGGGTATATAATTATCGACCACCATGCTCTGCATTCTAGGTGGAACATTATTTTAATGTATTTATGCTAGGTTCCCACTATCCTGTGGTCTGTCACGAACGCCACGATTGGCCACTTGCAGCTGATCGTGGTATTTCTTTGATTTTTCAGGCTTGGATACAATGTGATGCGAGTCCATACGTTTTGATACGATGTTTTGCGCTCTGTTTTTGTACGATGTTTTGCGATTCGTTAATTACAGGTGTCACGGTCTGATCTCCAGTTTAGATACGATTACATACGTACCGTTGGGATTGTTTCGATATTGTCCACAAATGGGTCTCGATCTGACACGATCATTACGATCGGGTTCCCCGAAAAACGACGTTCTAGTACGTTCAGATAAGTCCCGATACGCTTATCACAAATCCATGCGCTCCGTTACAATAGGATACAATTGTGGTCGCGATGTCTTTCACGATCATGATCTATGGAGATCACAATTCGAGCTACGACTGGACCCGAATGATATAAATACAGCCTGACTGACTATTGACTGCATTGTTTCTTGAGATCTCAACACATCTTAACAGAGCGTGGTGTTTTATCTCGTCTATGATCGGTCCTGATCACCACGATTTGGATGCACGATTAGATACGATTTGTCGCACTTTGTTACGATGCAATAAGATCTGATACGCTGATCCCAATGGACAATTGGTCGCAGTTGGTCGTGTTAATCGTAAATAATTTTTGAACCGTTCGACGATGAACACGATTGCCACGACTGACCTCAAGATATGATAGGATCATCACGATTGGTCCACGATTTAGACCACAACAATCGTGGCGCAAATCGTGATAGTGGGAACCTAGCATTAGGGGATTTATAGAGGGATTTAAATTAAAAAATCATGTGGGTGCTGAGTAGAAGTGTTGAGATGAAGTACTATAACTCTGTTATCAAATTCTTACAGAAATTACTGCTCTTGTATTATTTACCTGTATATAACTACATGCATACTCAAGAATATGTGGAGCAATATCAAGAAAATATTGGTGTGATATACCTAGTATAAATTTAACTGGTATCTGCCAGTTTTGTAGCTGTGAAACAACTTTAACCTTACTCATGGATTGTTCAATAATTGAGGTTCCATGGATATGTTGTACGATACGCTTATCACGAATCCATGCGCTCCGTTACAATAGGATACAATTGTGGTCGCGATGTCTTTCACGATCATGATCTATGGAGATCACAATTCGAGCTACGACTGGACCCGAATGATATAAATACAGCCTGACTGACTATTGACTTCATTGTTTCTTGGAGATCGCAACACATCTTAACAGAGCGTGGTGTTTTATCTCGTCTATGATCGGTCCTGATCACCACGATTTGGATGCACGATTAGATACGATTTTTCGCACTTTGTTACGATGCAATAAGATCTGATACGCTGATCCCAATGGACAATTGATCGCAGTTGGTCGTGTTAATCGTAAATAATTTTTGAACCGTTCGACGATGAACACGATTGCCACGACTGACCTCAAGATATGATAGGATCATCACGATTGGTCCACGATTTAGACCACAACAATCGTGGCGCAAATCGCGATAGTGGGAACCTAGCATTAGGGGATTTATAGAGGGATTTAAATTAAAAAATCATGTGGGTGCTGAGTTGAAGTGTTGAGATGAAGTACTATAACTCTGTTATCAAATTCTTACAGAAATTACTGCTCTTGTATTATTTACCTGTATATAACTACATGCATATTCAAGAATATGTGGAGCAATATCAAGAAAATATTGGTGTGATATACCCAGTATAAATTTAACTGGTATCTGCCAGTTTTGTAGCTGTGAAAAAACTTTAACAATACTCATGGATTGTTCAATAATTGAGGTTCCATGGATGTGTTGTACATATTAGGGATATCTCTGTATATGTAGAACATTCTCGTTATAATGCATGACAAATATTAACTGCCGTCAATGAAAATTACTTTAAAAGCTTGTCATATTGGCATTCCTTACTGCTGAAGTTGATTGCTGAACTTGGAATAATTATATTATCCTCATCTTTCAGTCTACAGCTACAGAAAGTGTGAATTTGAAATTGTCAGTATGAACCAGGTTTAATTAGGTTATCGTCAACTCTAGAGCTACAAAAGTAGTAGTTGTGTGAATTTGAAAAATAAATTTTGTTAAGAATTTATAGTTGTGTTAATTCAAAATTATTATCTTTGTTGTTACAAAACTTGTCCCCTATATAGGACAAAGATCCGAGTGCAGATGAACCAGGCTGAAGGAGAGGCAGGCAACAAGGCCATAGACTCACTCATCAACTACAAGACAGTGAAGGTACACTTCCAAAACATGCATGTAATATTTAGTGGTTTTAAAGTGTTTAAGAGCTTAAAGCTTGAAAATCTGTAATGTTTTTGTTAAAAGTTCAGATGTATTAAGAGTCTTAGAATGTACATGTACGTTCTCACTCGTCAACTACGAGACAGTGAAGGTACGCTTCCAAAACATGAATTTGTTGCAAGATTTAATGGCTTTAAAAAGTGTTTAAAAGCTAAAAGCTTGAAAATCTGTTATGTTTTTGCTCAGATGTATAACAGAACAGAACAGAACAGAATAGTTTATTTTTCGACTTAAGCATATAAAGCTCATCGTCATTAACACACATATACAATAACAACATGCGTTTGAAGTAAATACAAAACATACATCATTTCGAAGATAAATCAATTTAAATAGACACGAAATAAACATGTTTTCGTGAGAATGTCACATGGATGAGGTTAATACATAGTGACTACATAATGTCACACGTATTTTAACAATTTCAACAATATTACATTATTTGTACATGTTTTCTTTGTGAAAAAATATAGATATTTTATACTACATATATATGACATTTTCTCGTATTTTAAAGCATTTTACACAAAAAATAGCTAGTTTTCTTAACAATATTTTGTTTGAACTATTTATTAGTTCGATAAACTTGTACATATTTGGACGGGATCTATAATACTTTGGAATTAATGTATTCCTGACATCAGCATAATAAGGGCATTTAAGAACAAAGTGATATTCATCCTCGATGTCATTTAGGTTGCATAACACACATTTGCGTTGATCTCGGACAATGTTATGGTGTCTACCCGTTTCTATAAATAATTTGTGAGACGACAAACGTAATTTAGAAATAATATTCCTATGTTTGATATTTTCAACAATATCAAGATACGATGATCTTTCGAATACTGGTTTTAGTTCCTTATATAGAGTCATTGAGCTAGATGATGTGACACTGACATTCCAGCTAGTGATGTACTGGTCTCGTAATCTGTTTTTAAGTAACGGGATAAATTGATCTGTGTTCACTGATTCAGGGAATAGCCATACATCGGCAAAACCGGTTTGGTTAAGAATGTCCCGTACTTTCGATGTCCAATTGTTTGCGTTATTTTTACATTCAATTTCTAATCTCTGTAATAACGCAATTTGTTTAAGAATACAATTTCCCTGTTTTAAAGTGTATAATTTAAAAAAATATTTAACGATCCTGACATATCTGTCTATATACAGGGGGAATCGACCAACTTCGGCATATAACGATAATGAATTTGTTGACATTTTTACATTTAATAGTCTTTTACAAAATTTACGATGAACGCGTTCAATGTTTTCCGCTTTGATAAATCCCCAAGCCTCGCAGTTATAGTTTAAAATTGATAATACATATGCGTTAAATAAATTGAACATGATATTTATAGGTACGCTCATGTCTTTTGTTAGGGTGAACAAAGAATGCATCGCTTTTATTGCTTTGCCATATAGAGTATTTGTTGCGGGCACAAATGATCCACCACTTGACATGACAATTCCAAGGTAATTAAAATTGTTCACAATTTCTAATTCTTGACCTTTATATGTCCATTTTAATGTTTTACTAATTGCCCCTCCCTTTCGGAATACCATGACCTTGTTTTTTTCAATGTTAACTGTTAAATTCCACTTATCACAGTAGGTTTCTAAATTGTTTAATGATTCTTGTAAGCCCTCCTGGGTTTCAGAAAATAAAACCGCGTCGTCAGCGAATAATAATAGGTAGATCGATATTTGATCTAGCGTAATGCCAGCGTTTATTCCATTTTGCAAATCGAATTCGATGTCATTAATAAACAGCGAGAACAATATGGGCGAGGTTATCTCCCCCTGAAATATACCAACGTTACTACTGAATATGTCTGATAAATTACCCATGTGTTTAACCTGTAATTTAACTTCTTCGTACATGGATCGAATAAGGGTTATGAGTTTTCCGTCGATGCCCACATTAATCATTTTACTCCATAATTGACCGCGATTGATGACGTCATATGCCTTCCGGTAGTCAATATAGCAACAATATAGTTTATCTTTATTCTGCAACTGCCTTTCTATCAGTGCATTAAGAATAAATATTGCATCGACTGTGCTACAGTTTGGTTTAAAGCCGAATTGTGCATCCGTTAGAATGTCATTTGTTTCTGCCCATTGTTTAAGACGTTCATTTAATATACTTGTAAACAGTTTTGCAAAACAACTTATTAATGTAATCCCTCGATAATTATTTGGGTCTGAAATGTCCCCACGTTTATGTATTGGTATGATAACTCCGGATGACCAGCTGCGTGGAAAACGCTTTTTATCAAGTATGTAATTAAATAATATTTCTAATGGCTTGGCGATGACATTTATTGTTTCTGTAAAGTATTCATATATAATATTGTCATGTGCATGCGCTTTATTGTTTTTCAACCGTTTTGTTGCCTTTATTATTTCTTCTGTGGATATAGGATTATCTAGTTCGGGGTATGAAGTTTCTGTGTTTTGCCTATTATCAAATTCATGTAAGAAAGTTTCGGCATCAAACGAATTTATATTAACGTCACCTTCATCCGCTAATCTACTGAAATAATCATGAAATTCATTTACCGGTATCGTATTTGAGTTTTGTGCTGTTGGTTTACGTTTGAATTTTTTCCAAAATTCACGGGGTGATTTCCGTCTCATATTATTCATTTTCTTGCTTTGATCATTGTTGTATTTTAATTTCGTTTTCCTACATGTATATTTGTAATCCTTTTTCATAGCAATCATTTGTTCTCGTGTATGTCCATTTTTATTTAGATTATACTCATATAAAGCTCTTATAAATTGAGTTTGTTTGTTTTTACACTCTTCATTAAACCATCTCTGTTTATTTTTATCAGGAGCTATAAATCCTTTATTTTGCGGTTTTATAATATGCTTAAAATATTTTTCTCCTTTTGAATTTAAATAGTTTGAAAATTCTCCCACTAGGATATCAGGGTCACATTGTGAATCAATTTGCGATAATAGCGTTTGTTCCAGATTATGTACATCGCATGATACATCATATACAAAGTCGCATTTGTTCTCAGGTTTCCATTTAAAATAAACAATCGGATTACTTATACTTTTTGAAGTAGCGCTATTCGTGCGGAGATCAAATGTCAGCGGCGCATGATTGGAGAATTCCGTGAAATTGTTAACGGTAAAATCTGAAATATCCTTGAAATTGGTACGCGCAGTTAATAAATAATCCACTAAGCTTTCACCATTATGTGTATAGCACGTTATCTTGCCTATATTAAGGTCGTTATGTAACCGTCCATTCACGATACGAATATTGGTAGCTTTGCATATATCTAACAAGTAGTCACCAAATCGATTCGTACCCGGGTCACAAGTTGAGCGTGGGATTGGGGTTTCAATATCTGAGTTAATATCAAAATCAGTATCGCTTATATACCTATCATTCTCGATGTAATCTGCTTTATGACCCGTTCGCGAGTTTGTGTCTCCAGTTACGAATACCTTTCCTTTGGTTTGATACAAATTTATATCATATTCAATAGTTTGAAAAATATCATAAGTATACAAAGAATGAGCAGGGGAATTTTCAGGTGCAATGTATACAACACATAGATATACATCAGATTCAATATTAAAAAATAGCTTATCTAATTTAAGCCAAACAATGCAATCAATGTCATTTTTTACTAAAGTTACACCTTTACGGATAGAGTTTTTAATATAAATCACAATGCCACCACTCGAGCGCTTCGCTCTACGGTTTTGCAATCGTCTGTATGAATGAATAGGTTTGCTGTAACCTTTTAGGTCTATTGTGGAGTCTTTATTGGTCCAAGTTTCAGTTAAACATATTATATCGTGATTGTACAGGAAAGATATAAACTTACTATCGGAGCATTTAAGTGTAGTAAGTCCTTCCACATTCCATGTGACAACTTTAACGACACTCTCACGAACGTCCTATTCCACATACACTTGTTTGTTTATGTATAGTTTGTCAAGTTTAAGGAACGCATCCTTGCCTTCGGCTCTTGCCTTTTTCATGATTGGGATAAGTCTTCGCCGGACATCCGTCACTTCCTTGGGATACTGTTCGGATATTCCGAACGGGGTACCTTTCAGCTGCTTTGACTCCTTGCGGACCCTCTCTTTGTCTGGGAAATACGCGAACTTCGCTACAATGGGACGCACTTTATTCGGCTGATATCGACCTATACGATGTGCCCTATGCAACTTTATCTCGGATTGAGCGTTTTGCACGTGAAGTTTGGTTTGAATGAATTCCAATATCTTTTGATCGCATTGTTCGTCTTTTTCCTCTGGTATTTGGAAAAATAACAAATTTTCCCGCATACTCCTGCACTTGAGGTCCGTTATTTCTGATTGCAATTTTGATTCTTTCAGGTTCACTGACTCCTCGCGGTTTTGTACATTGTTCGTGGATTTAAGTATTGAGTCAAACTCAGTCTGCTTTTTTGTTAAATTTTCAATCACATTGCCACTAAAATCACACGATTTTTCTAATTCCTTAATTCGGCTCTCAAAATTGCTTATTCGTTGTTCCATTTTGTCGATCCGAGAGACTATGCCATACACTGTTTGTTGTATTTGATCAAGTTGAGACAGTTTCTTGTCTACTGAATTTAGTCTTTCCAAAATTGATGCCAAAATGTCATGGCTTGGCGGCGGCGATGGCGTTGCCGGAGGTACAAACCCCTGCCCATAGAAAGTGGGTGTATTCATTAGGTAGGCATACGTATTACCAGGCATCTGGGTTAGCTGTGGACTGTTATAGAACTGACTTGCCTGACTTGCCTGTATTTGTCCGGTTTGATTCGCCACTGGCGACACTTGGACATTTTGCGCCATTTTTTTTCCTTTGTTCCTTTTGTTCGTGTTTCGGTTTGAGCTCGATTGACCGTTATCCGGTGAATCTTTAGAAGGTTTACGTTTCCTGGTCATCAATATATATCCAAATGTTAAATTTAACACACTTCGTTCTGCATCACACGTTTTATTTCTATAAATTTTGCAATATTTGATGTATTAGATTTGCCGTGGCGATCGGACGTAGTTTCTAGCGCTCTCGATAAAACCCAATAATGTGATTATCGTTTATTCGCGGTGGTGTGATTGCAGTGTGTGGGTATATATTAGTTTAAATATAATCAGGACATTTTCCTTTACAAATATGCTGGAGATATGGATATGGATAGTGGAACTGGGTAGTGGAACTATACAGTAAGAAATAAGAAATAATAAGAAATAAGCAGTAGCCTGCAGTAGCCTGCAAATTATCATTAACTGAAAATTAACTGAAAGATGTATATACTTGTGTTGAGTTTCTGTTGTGCCGTATGTTTTTGAAGTACTAAGCCATTCAGACTGTGGTATTGTGATATTATGCACAGGGTTTGCCTAGTGAATTCTGTATTGCCTCGGCTGCAGTGAACAGTGATTTAATTTGGACTATTGCGGAATAGATGCTCTATAACTTTGGAGTCCGTGAGGGCCGAGTCGCACATCAACAAAGTATCTACCTTCGTTGTATGAGGTATGTCGTTATGAAATTTCATGAGGGTCTCACGAGGGTTTGTTTCATAATTATAATCATTACCCATAATTCATTCGGCAAATGTCACTGGAAACACCCGACCGATTTCGTCAATCTAAGCGAGCCCTTAGTTCACCTGACACTGAATTAGTTACGGACCCCAAGCGCCCCTCATACACCCAGGTAGTGATGGCATCACCATCAACACCAACATCACCAGACGAGGCCTCGCAAATTACAAGCAATATACCTACCATTGCCCTGTCCGAGGAAGCCTTGTCGCAAATATCTACCCTCCTTGTGGCCACTTTCAAAACCCAAATTGAAACGTTGGTAGAACAAATAGCGACCAGTGTTTTTACGAAGCTCACAAGTAAATTGGAATCCCTTGAAAAAGCAAATGACAATCTCAATAGGGAAAACACTGAACTTAAGTCAAAAGTCCAAGTACTGGAGAACAAACTAGACGACCAGGAGCAGTACTCGCGGAGGAATTTGGTGCGCATTTCAGGCGTTAAGGAACTAAATGATGAAAACACCGATGACATCGTGTTGAAAATATCGAAAGCTGTCGGCTGTGACATCACCATAAATGACATTGACCGCTCTCATAGAGCAGGAAAACCTAACCCTCGAAAACCACGCGACATCATAGTCAAATTTGCTACGTACAGAGCGAGACAAAAACTATATAAATCTCGTTCGATTTTGAGAGAAAAAGGGTATCCGAATACATTCATCAATGAAGACCTCACACGCAAGAGAAGCTTCTTTCTCTACAATGCTCGAGAACTTGTGAAAAGAGGTCAGCTGCTTGGTGCATGGTCGTCTGATGGAAGCATTCTTGTAAAGGACCCTGACTCCAAGATCCACAAAATAAACAATGAGCATGACATGGATGCATGGAAGTGAACATTGATTTACGCGGTAACTCTACAGACATAGCATTCGTGTTTTTTTTTTTTTTTTTAAAGGTTGTATAGTGTATATATTTACGGAATGCACTTGATGCTTTCACAGATTTTGACTACAGTTACGAGCTGTTGAAAATTTGTTTATTATTATTTACTACAGAATTTTTGACAGTATCGTTGTTAAACTGGTTCATACCTGTCGTTGTCCTATTTTCTGTACACTTGTTTCAATAGTTTTCACCGCTCTCGGTGCACGTTTATTACGGTGAACTTATTTTAACTTGCATTTAAATCTTATGTTATTTTGTTACGGTGAGCGTTGCTTACACTGAGATTAGTTTAAATTGCTTGTAAATGTGATGTTATTTTGTCACAATGAGCGTTGTTTACACTGCCTGTTAAGATGATAATTACTGCTTACACTGAGATTAGTTTAAATTGCTTGTAAATCTGATGTTATTTTGTCACAATGAGCGTTGTTTACACTGCCTGTTAAGATGATAATTACTGCTATCGTGTTAACCCGTCTCCTTTAAATACGTTGCGCCCTGTAACAGGATCAAATTCACGGATGTGTTATTTTCTCCAACACACACTAACTTGCCTAAAATATATTGTATTGTTCATGGCATTAGCTAGTAGCAATGTACCGTTTGATCATTATTATGATTATTTGGTAACGCTACTAGTGTGAATCTTACCCAAGGCAGTCAACAACGCCGTATACTTTTTGTCTTGTCATTGATATGGAGTATCATACCCATAAGTGAAAAATAATCTTAACGCCCTGAGCGTCTGTGTTTATAAAGAAAAAAAAAATAAAAAAAAAATAAAATCTTTAACATCTTTTTAAATTATAAATATAGATAAAATAGACTTGTAATTACCATACAATCTTGCCTGCTGTCACTTGTACTCATCTGTTTTCGCCGTATTATATACTTAAAGTGTTGTGTTTTAATGTGCAATGCAATTATTAATATGACCTAAGCTCAGTTACTGTATATATATGTATATGATTTACTTAACTTTTGCATATTGACTCATCATTCAACGTTCTCCTTCTGAATGCCTATATAAGTGTCATTTATATCCTGTTATTTATATATGCCTAATTACCTTGTATTGACTCAAAAAGTACTGTTCCTTAACTTCATTAAAAGAACAATCTTTAATAAGTCGAATTCTAAAAGGCTTTTAATAACTTTGCAAAATTTCCATATTGATTGAATAACATACAAAATAATAAATTAATTTCAAAAATCATAATAGAATAAACTAAACAAATTATAAATAAATTAGCATACATGTAAATAAATAAAATTAGTTAAAATAGTATTGAAATATACTAATATAATTTATTATTGTCCTTAGCTAGTTATTGTGAATTACCATACTGTGATTACAACCACACATTTCTTCTTTTTATTTTCTGAGATTTCAATATGTCTCACTATGCTGTCTGTATCATGATTGCTATTATTGTATTATGCATTTATGCACTTTTCTCAGTCCTGTCCAGCACATTTATAGAGAATATGCTTATCCTAACACTTACTCAATTATTTCCACAGCCTAAATGTATTTCTTTATTTGTAACTTTACTACCAAATGGGTAATGACGTTGCGCAATACCGAATGGCTGTTGGAATATTTAACGCTAGATTACGCATTTGCCGTCGCAAATATACAATATGCTTAAATATTGCTCATGAATTGATGTTTTTATTTGCTATATTTCTAAGACTATCTCAAATATCTTTACACAATCACATGGACGCTGCCCTAGTATGTGCCCTTAGCGTTGTATTTATCAACCTTGTACGTTTTATTCTACTTCTATCCGGTGATGTTGAACTCAATCTAGGTCCGCAAGATCTCGGAGCTTTGGGGCTACTTCATCTCAACATTAGATCAATTCGGCACAAATTGGACTTTATTAAGGACCATTTATTACAATTTGATATAATGTGCTTTACAGAGACACACCTTACTGATGTCGTTATGGATGACCAAATTCAAATTGATGATTTTAATCACTCAATGTTCCGTAAAGATTATACGTCCCATTCAAGCGGCCTACTAGTCTATGTAAATAAATCATTAGTATCAAGGCGAATGTTTGAACTAGAAAATCCGCAAGTACATTCAATATGGTTAGAGATCAAACTTAAAAATTTGGTCACTTTGATATGCTGCTTTTACCGCCCGCCAAACAGTGATGTTTTATTTTGGGATAATCTTGATATCATGATTGATAAAGCGCTAGATACTAACCCTAACATTATTATGTTAGGGGACATAAATGAAGATCAACTGAAAAACAACACACGTCTTTCTCAGATCTTATCCTTGTACAACCTGCGTAACGTCATCACTCAAGCTACACGGGTCACGGCCAATACGTCTACGTTAATTGATCCAATTATAATTTCAGACAATCTGACCTGTTTAGACTGTGAAGTAATTAATATCCCGCAATCCATAAGTGATCATCATGCAACGGCTATTCATTTTAAAACTCCCGTTATTAATTGTAAACCAAGTCAAAGACACGTTTGGTTGTACAAATATGCTGACTTTGAGCGCCTTAACAATCTTATTTCCGATACAAACTGGAATTTTATTCGAGAGACCAATGTTCACGAGGCTACCATGTTGTTTACAAAAAAACTTATTGAACTCATGAAACTTTGTATTCCGCACAAACTAGTTACAGTTAGACCTAATGACAAACCGTGGTATGATTCTCAGATAAGAACGTTATCTCGTAAACGGGACAGACTCAAACATATATCTATTAATAACCCAACCGCAAATAACTGGAACAAATACAAGCAAATTCGAAATAAAGTTAGCAATATGATTAAACAAGCTAAAGAACAATTCCATGCAAACCTTGAAACATCTCTTACCGATTTTAACTCATCAAATCCAAAAAAATATTGGAAAACTTTAAAACAACTCATGAAAATGAGTTCTCACTCTGATACCATACCGCCACTACAATCGACTGATTCTGATGGCAATCTAATTATACATATGTCAAATACCCAGAAAGCAAACTGTTTAAACAATTATTTCGTCTCAATATCCTCATTAGATGACTTGACTGGAGTCCTACCCCCATTTATCAATCTTGCCAATGAAACCATGCAAAATGTATCAGTTTCCGAATCAGAAATCATAGATATTATCAAATGTTTATTTACAAACAAAGCTGTAGGCGGAGACCTTGTTAGTCATCTAGTTTTAAAGAAAACTTGTCACTCTATTTCCAAGCCCTTATGTATTTTATTCAACAAATCATTAGATGAATGTACATTTCCAAACTCATGGAAGTCAGCTATAGTGATGCCATTATTTAAAAAGGGTGATCCTAACCTACCATCTAATTACCGGCCAATTTCGCTTTTGAGTTGTGTAGGCAAGCTTATGGAGAGAGTTGTTTACAAACATTTATACAATCATTTAGTTGGTAATAACTTGCTGTATTCTAACCAATCGGGTTTTCTTAAAGGTCATTCAACTGTTTCTCAATTAATTGATATATTTCATCAAATAGCAAAAGGTATTGATGAAAGGAAATTCACATGCATGGTATTCTGTGACATTTCTAAGGCATTTGACCGAGTATGGCACAAGGGTTTACTCTTCAAATTAAAACAAAATGGTTTTAACAGTAATTTACTTAAATGGATCGAAAGTTATTTAAGTAGTCGAAAACAGCAAGTTTTTGTCGGGGATTCTACTTCTCAGGCGCTAGAAATAAACGCTGGTGTTCCTCAAGGCTCTGTCCTTGGTCCTCTATTTTTTCTTGTTTATGTAAACGATATTGTACAAAACCTTCAAAGTATCTCTCGTCTGTTTGCAGACGACACATCCCTTTCATATACTTGTTCAAATTCGACCGAACTTGAAATGGTACTCAACCATGATTTAAGTGTTATTAACACCTGGGCAAAAAGATGGCTTGTAGACTTTAATCCACAAAAAACCGAGGCAATTCTATTCACAACACAATCATCCATTCCCCTCCCACATCTTGTTTTTAATAATGTGCCTGTTCAATTTGTTGAAAATCACAAACATCTTGGTCTCACATTCAGCGCTAATGGTAAATGGCACGATCATGTCTCCAGTTTAGTCAAATCATCATCAAAAGTGCTTGGCATCATGCGCAAACTAAAATACATGATCTCTAGAAAGACGTTGAACCAAATTTATATTTCACATTTAAGACCATTATTAGAGTACGCATGTGTCGTTTGGGATGGTTGTGAAATGTACGAAAAAGAAAGTTTAGAAAAAATTCAGAACGAAGCGGCTAGAATAGTAACCGGGCTTACAAAATCTGTTTCCTTGACTAATTTGTATTCTGAAATTAGCTGGCATAGGTTATCAGAACGTCGAAAATATCTTAAACTAACTTATATGTACAAATTACATAATGGTCTATGTCCCAGTTACTTAATGAATTTATTACCAGAAACTGTTTTTCAACAATCTACTAGAAATCTTAGAAATGCAAACGATTATGTTATAGTATCAAGACGCACCGAACTCTATTCGCGATCTTTCATACCGTCGGCTATCGACCTATGGAACAATTTAAATAATGAAATTAAAACGTGTACTTCTCTCTTGCAATTCAAAACCGCTTTAAAACAATTAATGTTAAAAAATCGCGAAACACCAGCATATTACTTCGCTGGTGATAGAAAAACATCAATTATACACGCCAGACTAAGAAATAATTGTAGCAACTTAAAACTACACTTATATAACAACAAATTGGAACCTTAGCCTTTATGTATTTGTGGTGAAGTTGAAGCGGTTTACCACTTCTTTTTTACTTGCTCACTATTTACTGCACAACGTACAACTTTTTTCGCTACGTTACAATCTATAGAACCATTAAACTGTGATACTATTCTTTTTGGTAATAGTAGTTTTGATCATGATGCAAACTGCAAAATTTTTCTAAATGTCCAACAATTTATTAAGACGACAAAGCGTTTTTCATAATCTTGCAGTAGTTAAAGCTTGACTTGTTATATGCTGGACAGGACTCGTTTTTTTTTTTTTTTTTTTTTTTTTCCACCCAATTTAGTTTGCCTTTCATGATTATTAATTTCTCGTACATTTTATTAGATTGCTTTTCTTTTTATTTCCTATTCATATATGTTTATTTTCATATTTGAGCGTTCAAAATTACATACATCGCCCGAAACACGTAATTAAATCACACAGGGAAAGACCACATATAATGTTGTTAGAACTTTAGGTCCTACCCTTTTTTCATATGAATGTATCGATAAATAATTTATGTATGTATAAATGTCATTTGTACTTGTACTTCAATATGAAAATAAAATACGTTTAAATATAAATTTTTATTCCGATAAATTTTCGACCGCCATCTTCACGCATGCGCATATCAGTTTCTTAGAATGTACGTGTAAGTTGTTTTGTACGCTATTTCCAATTACTTAATTACTGGTATGTTTCCAAGTAACTTCACTGAGTTGTTTTGGACTCAATTGTTTGTCACAGCAATTAGCAGACTGTTTTTGGACTCAATTGTTTGTCACAGCAATTAGCAGACTATTTTTGGACTCAATTGTTTGTCACAGCAATTAGCAGACTATTTCCCTCCTTAGGGCTTAAACATGTCTTTAGACAAACTTATTGTATTATGTTAAAACCCTACTCACAATAGACATTTAATAGGATTTTTTTTAAAGAATAAATATAAGAATGAAGAAATTCCACAGACATCACCAAGAGAGAAACCCTTATTAACATCCGCTGGTCCATTATTCAAGGCAAATGACATATTGCCTATAAAATACAAGACAATACGCACAACACAACACAAGATATAAACATGATTAACCATTAAAACAAAAATAGATTTTCTTTAGAAAAGTAAATGTTCAAACTGTAGTCATTGGCTAATTTGGTGACTGGCAGAGTGGGCCATGAGTTTGAATATATGTGTTCTAATATTGGTGTTCAGTCACACAAACATTTATTTGTTCATACCATATTCCAATTATTGTTTTCTCTGTAATTTCAGTGTTTCAATAACTAGAAGGACGAGGCAGAACGGTACGACACAATTCTTAGTGTATATGAGGAGAAGTCAGTGAAAACTGTAACCAGTCTGGCCCTGCTGAACTGGAGTCAGAACTTCATCTTTAGTGTCGGACTGACAGCCATCATGATCCTCGCCAGCCAGGGCATCATGGCAGGTAAAAACGTTACGTTTTCGAAGGCATACATTTGTTTCAACCTCCCAAAAGTTTGTGTCACAAAAAATAATTGTTCAAAATTTGTCCTAAAAGGTAGCATCTGCAATATTGTCATAAAAATCGTAAATTAGTATTGTTATCAGCGAATATGGTTTGCGTTTAGTGCTAAAGGCATTAATTTATTACCTGAGACTTTATATTAAAGCCATTGTACAACTTGCTAATGGGCATTCAAAGTCGGGCTGTAAAGACTTCACATGATAGCCGTTGTGTGTACACTGGTCTGACAGACCTGTGAACTCAAGCTCTAGGCATTATGGGTACGCGCTACTTTCCTGCATAGCTTGCAATGGCTGATTTAACATCGCATGGAGGTTAGATACCAGTAAATCAACGTGTTTCCCTCCGTTTTACATTCGAAATATTGCCTTTTACTAGAGTTCTATTTTTCTTCTGCTATGAAAAGCATTTAGCAATGTCAGACATGCCTTTTGTGGTTATTTCTAATATCCTCTGTGTGTTTGGAACATTTTTGTGGATTTCTTTGGAGGCTAACTTAAAAGATGGGTTTTTGGGGTGTGTTTACTCTGGCATGGGGCTTTTGTCGAAATATGACTGCCTAAACCCTAGTTTCTACCGGTGTCTGCATTCGGGTGAGACGCATTTTCTTAGAAGTAAAATGCCATTTCTTTTTATTGCAATTTTTGGATGACGAAAGATTCATCTTTGAACAGACACCAAGTTTGCACAATCTGAAATCTGAAAGTTCGCCGTTTTATAATGGGACCCTACGGGAATTTGATTTACTGGCATCTAACCTTGAATTTTGACACAAAATAAAAGTGAAAGTAGCTTTTTATAATAAACAAGCTAAGTAGCGTTAAACACGAACAACTGAGATTTTACTGTTATTTTATATTATAACAGAAATATATTCTACTAGCAGTATTATCTGAATATTAGACTGATTAATGGTATCAATAAAGTCATTTCTGAAACAACTTTCATACGCGGGATTACTTCATGCGTAAGCACATTTCGCCGTTTTGGGAGAAATAATGCAGTTAAGTACAGAGGTTTGGCATGTGACGTCATCCTCTGTGTATAGAATGCATGATTACATTAATAAACAATTCGGAAAAACTTGTGAAAACCATCATCGCTTCCTGTGAAATATTTAATGTCAATGGATATTTCCAATAAGTATCCAACCATAAACCTAGATAGTAGTTTATTTCCTTTTCTGAAAGGGTCCAAAAAAATTGACTCAAACAAATATTTATTTTAGCTAATTTTGAGGGTGGCCGAAAAAATAGATTGTGGGAAAACAAACATTAAATATGGTAAAGTGCAAGATTGTTTGATGCAATAGGTGTCATGCAACTCAAGTACACTTTCAGTTCCCAATTGCATGAAATCTTGTGAATGGGGAAGAAACATTGTAGCAGTTTTAATTCAATAGTTATGAACTCTGTTTATATTGGTTGAAAACAAATGCCTGTTCGAAAATGTTTTTAATTGGGGAGACTAAGGTTTACTAGTGATTGAGAATGCATTCTTAGGAATGCAGAAAACATTCTCTGCACTGATACCGTCTTTTCAGTCCTTAACTATAATTGCTTCTCATCCTCAGGTACGATGACAGTCGGCGATCTAGTCATGGTGAACGGCCTGCTGTTCGAGCGCTTGATTCCCCTCAATTTCATTGGTTCACTGTATCGGGAAGTACGCCATAGTTTGATTGACATGGCCACCATGTTTGACCTGCTGAAAATTAAACCAAATATTGCGGTATATATGCAAACATATTTTACGTTACCTTACTACAGATAGTCCGAAATATACCTGACTGACTGGTTATATTCCAGTCAGTCCAGTGAAATATCAAAGATACAAGGACCAAATGTCATGTTAAATTTGTATAAGTGCAAAAAGTAAAGTGCATAAAAGTAAAACAGTAAATAAATGACATTTAACTTGTGGTATGTTTAGTTTCTGTAACATGTATCCAGGTTAGCTTTCAATGCAATAGCATTATATAAGATACAAGTAGAAAAATACATCAGTACACACATGTACCAGGTCACATTAACCATAAGTTGATATGGCAATATATTTATTTTGTATTGATGTGAAATGGACATGTTTCCCAGCACAGGCATGTGCTTATGGTGTCCCACATCAGCACACACTTGTACCAGGTCACATTAAGCATTAGTTGATATGACAATATATTCCTTCTGTATTGATGTTTTATAGCCATGTTTCCCAGCACAGGAATGTGCTTATGGTGTCTCACATCAGCACACACTTGTAGCAGGTCACGTTAACCATAAGTTGATATGGCAATATATTCATTTTGTCTTCATGTGAAATGGCCATGTTTCCCAGCACAGGCATGTGCTGGTAGGGTCTCACATCGGCACACACTTTTACCAGGTGACATTTACCATTAGTTGATATGGCAATATATTCATTATGTCTTGATGTGAAATGGCCATGTTTCCCAGCACAGACATGTGCTAATAGTGTCTCACATCAGCACACACTTGTACCAGGTCACATTAACTATTAGTTGATATGGCAATATATTCCTTTTGTCATGATGTGAGATTGCCATGTTTCCCAGCACAGGCATGTGCTACTATTGTCTAACATCAGCACACACTTGTACCAGGTCACATGAACCATTAGTTGTTATGGCAATATATTTCTTCTGTATTGATGTGATATGGCCATGTTTGCCAGCACAGGCATGTGCTTATATTGTTTCACATCAGCACACACTTGTACCAGGTCACATTAACCATAAGTTGATATTGCAATATATTCCTTCTGTCTTGATGTGAAATGGCCATGTTTCCCAGCACATGCATGTGCTAATAGTGGCTCACATCAGCACACACTTGTACCAAGACACATTAATCATAAGTTGATATGACAATATATTCCTACTGTCTTGATTTGAAATGGCCATGTTTCCGAGCACAGGCATGTGCTAAAATTGTCTCACATCAGAACACACTTGTACCAAGACACATTAACCATAAGTTGATATGGCAATATGTTCCTTCTGTCTTGATGTGAAATGGCCATGTTTCCCAGCACATGCATGTGCTAATAGTGTCTCACATCAGCATACACTTTCAGGTAACATTAACCATTAGTTGATATGGCAATATACCCCTGTCTTGATGTGAAATGGCCATGTTTCCCAGCACAGGCATGTGCTAATAGTGTCTAAGTCAGGACACACTTGTGCCAGGTCCCATTAACCATTAGTTGAAATGACAATATATTCGTTCCGTCTCGATGTGAAATGGCCATGTTTCCCAGCACAGGCATGTGCTAATAGTGTCTCACATCAGCACACACTTGTACCAGGCCACATTAACCATAAGTTGATATGGCAATACATTCCTTCTTTGTTGATGTGAAATGGACAGGCATGTGCTAATAGTGGCTCACATCAGCACGTACTTGGTCCAGACTACATTTCAGATAAAGAACCTACCACTACCTCTTTGAATTTTAACAACTTAAAATAGGCATTAAACTTGTGAACATACGAGTGTGAACTTGATATACGGTGTTCACAATGACACATGGTTTGACAATGTGAACTGTTACACATTTTTTCTCATAGTTCAGCTAAAATTATAGTGTTATTCCTTTCTTTACATATTATAAGCAGTATAAATTGCACAACGCTATGTTAATTGCACATTCAAAATATATTTTTCTGAATATTACAAATAAGTTTGTGGTAACTATAGTGTTTTGTTTTTCAATGTTGTCTTAGTTCATACAAATTTAAATTCATTTTTGTGCATCTTAATTCTAAAGTACTTGAAACTCTCAAGATTTGTTGAGAAATTAACAATGATCTACATTCAACATTTGTCTGCTATAAAACTTAGTGACTGGTGACTTAACTAAGTTCCTTGCACTTCAAATTATTTAATTACCAGATGATTTCAGTCTAGGCAAAGAAGTAATATACCAGTACTGTTAGTATGCATAAATAGGTTTGCAGTATGGTAACATTATACTTTGCAATAATAAAATACTATTATAGGTTTTATTCACACCTGTTTGTCTTGGAATGAACAGATTGTATAGTTCTAGGTACAAGTATTTTACCATTATATACCATTTTTCTCATAGATTACATTGTGTATGTCTAAATACACTCATAATTAAAATTTTACATTTTTTAAATTTACATTGTTGTTTATGCTAATTACTGAGTATCAGCAGTTCATAATGAAGAGCTTGAGTTGGTTTGAGTATTGAGCAATCATGTTGTTCACACATTTTTAACAGATTTGGTTAACTCCATTGTTTCAATACCCACAGAAATTAAGGTGTATAGTTTTGTTTTTAATGTTTCAGAACATAATTACTTGCAATTAAACTTGCACAATATTTTTTGAAAGTGTTAAATTAAAATGTTGGGGTATATCTTAATCTTTAAAAATTTAATAATTCAGATATTGTAAGTGTGCAATTCAAGTTACAAAAGTATTAATATTTTTAAAATGGTAAATGAAAACAAAGCTATAATTATATTGTTTAGTTCAATTAATAATTGTATCAGGGTGTTCAGTAGGCTGTACATTTCTAGGGTCATTGACCCTTTGAACCAAATTTTCAAGGGTCAAAATTTAATTTCGAAGAGTCAATTCAAATATTCACAAGTCACCTGAACAAAAACAGACAAACTCAAGGTTCACATTATACTAATAAATATAATAAATTACAAAATATTAGTAAAATAACCAATCAACCTGGTATGATAATAATATTAAAAATTAGCCTTTGTACGCTCGTGTTATGTGTTGTTGTTTCGTTTTTTCCATTTAATGTACTATTGTTTAGAAAGACCTAAAAAGGTATATGAAAATAATGGATTAATACTACTTTGTATATACATAAAGTTTTCTCAAATGTTGTTACATACAGCTTTAACATTTTGATGTAAATATTGATATACAAATGAATACAAACATGTTATCTAAACTTTTGAATGAAACCATTTGTTGATATTTTTTGTATGACCTTAAATAATTTTTGTTGTATGTGCATACAATATTTAGTATTATTATACGTAGCTTTTCTCTACAATGATAAATTCCCATTACTGGAGAAAGAGATATTTTGACTCAAAAACATTTCAACCTTTTTGACATGTGACCACGCGAAAGTGACTGTCAGGTCATGTGACCGGGCTGACATTTTGAATGTCATATGAGGGCAAGTAACTGCATCAGTTTTTCAGCCGCATCATGAAAAGATTGCCTCCCTTGTCGTGACGTCATATAGTCGTGACATCACTATTTAGTGTGTAAACAAACGATTCTCGTCAATGTTAAATGTAAGAAAAATTGTTTTTCAAGTATTTCTGAATATGAAAGAATATTTAGGCATTCTTCAATCTTGATGGGCAGAATTAAGCATGTGTTTACCCTATTTTACTCAATTTTGTTTGGTATAATAAAATAAATCAGTTTATATGGCAGCGTGAGAGACATTGATTATTGATGTTGTTTACCCTCGAATGTTTCGCTAGTTTTTCAGTCTATAAGTCAAAGTAAAAAATAAAAATCACTAAATTCATGTGTGACATGAATACATGAGCAATACAAAATGCATACCCCTGAGTACCAGTGTGACTAGCAATTCTGATCTGTTACAACTTCGAAGTACATCAGTTCTTTTTTTCCAATAAAAAGTCAAAACAAAGTGTGCAATAGGATAATAAAAAGAAAATTATATACAGTAAGAACAGTTGATAGCTAAAACATGAAGATAAAATAATCAACAGTGGAATATACATGTATATATATTTGTTTTTGTTTCCTAACTTTCAAGTGTATGAATTATATACTGACATGTTTCAGAGTTATTAAAAGTTGACAATATATTATTATAAGGTATGTGATGTCCAATGTAAATATCACATTATGCTAAAGCATAAACATTAGGTGCAGTTTGTTTTGCTTGCATATGGCTGTTAATACTGCATTATGATGTACATGTCGTTGTTTCCAATATTTCAGTGCTATAGACTACGTCAAGATGTCGGTTGTTTGTAATCATCAGGATCAGATTGTTTTCCATGCATATGGCTAATAATGTTGCATGACAAGATATATGAGACGCGCCGTGAGAAAACCGGGCTTAATGCAAGTGCGTAAAGTGTCGTCCCAGATTAGTAAGTGCAGTCCGCTTTTATGGTATTTTCTGTTTAAAGGAAGTCTCTTCTAAACAAAATTCCACTGTAGGCGGAAAGTGTCGTCCCTGATTAACCTGTGCGGACTGCACAGGCTGATCCGGGATGACACTTTACGCACATGCATTAAGACCTGATTTACCTCGACACGCCTCATATGTCTTTGTTTCGTACATTTCAGGGGTATAGACTGTGTCCTCAGGTCGGTGGTGTTCAACGTGGTTCCCACAGTTCTCGAGGTGCTCATGGTTACTGGCGTCCTGGTAGTCCTCGCTGTTTCTGTGCCATCACCCTGTAAAATCATTTTATTTGATTGGATGTCTAAATGTATACATTCTTGGAAAACTGCTAATGCGCTTGGTGTTTAATTTGCCCATTTATTCATTTTTGTTTATGTATTTTCTAATAATCGTGCGAAAAGAAAATTACAGCCGGGTCTTAAAGTTGCATTCAGTTTGGACCACAAAATAGGCGAAAAATTAGACCTCCGCGAAATAAAATGATTTTACAGTACTTTCAGTCTGTTTTAATCAGAAATTAAATAGATTTTACTTGACTTTATCACCAATAAATTTACTATGATCTACTTTTAACTGTCTCATACTACAGAAACATTTTCTACGTTAGTTTTCTTATTCCTTCTATTTGTCTTATTGTATTTGTTTGACAGTATCTGAAGATACAAAAACAGGTATGTTTAAATTAAATTATATACCATTCCAGTGAAAGTAAATCCTTGAATACTCATTTGGTATTTCAGTGCGGCCCGGAGTTTGCAGGTGTAACGATTGGCTGCATAACAACCTACACCATATTTACCTTGCTGATCACACAGTGGAGGTGTGTAGTTTCATCCATACATATTATGGGTAGCATTTGTGATTGTGTACTTCTGTGAATATTTCTTTGCGACAAATGTGATAACAGTATTTTAGGGGTATATAATTATCGACCACCATGCTCTGCATTCTAGGTGGAACATTATTTTAATGTATTTATGCTAGGTTCCCACTATCCTGTGGTCTGTCACGAACGCCACGATTGGCCACTTGCAGCTGATCGTGGTATTTCTTTGATTTTTCAGGCTTGGATACAATGTGATGCGAGTCCATACGTTTTGATACGATGTTTTGCGCTCTGTTTTTGTACGATGTTTTGCGATTCGTTAATTACAGGTGTCACGGTCTGATCTCCAGTTTAGATACGATTACATACGTACCGTTGGGATTGTTTCGATATTGTCCACAAATGGGTCTCGATCTGACACGATCATTTCGATCGGGTTCCCCGAAAAAGGACGTTCTAGTACGTTCAGATAAGTCCCGATACGCTTATCACGAATCCATGCGCTCCGTTACAATAGGATACAATTGTGGTCGCGATGTCTTTCACGATCATGATCTATGGAGATCACAATACGAGCTACGACTGGACCCGAATGATATAAATACAGCCTGACTGACTATTGACTGCATTGTTTCTTGAGATCGCAACACATCTTAACAGAGCGTGGTGTTTTATCTCGTCTATGATCGGTCCTGATCACCACGATTTGGATGCACGATTAGATACGATTTTTCGCACTTTGTTACGATGCAATAAGATCTGATACGCTGATCCCAATGGACAATTGGTCGCAGTTAGTCGTGTTAATCGTAAATAATTTTTGAACCGTTCGACGATGAACACGATTGCCACGACTGACCTCAAGATATGATGGGATCATCACGATTGGTCCACGATTTAGACCACAACAATCGTGGCGCAAATCGTGATAGTGGGAACCTAGCATTAGGGGATATATAGAGGGATTTAAATTAAAAAATAATGTGGGTGCTGAGAGTTTGGTAGCTGTGAAAAAACTTTAACCCTGCTCATGGATTGTTCAATAATTGAGGTTCCATGGATGTGTTGTACGATACGCTTATCACGAATCCATGCGCTCCGTTACAATAGGATACAATTGTGGTCGCGATGTCTTTCACGATCATGATCTATGGAGATCACAATTCGAGCTACGACTGGACCCGAATGATATAAATACAGCCTGACTGACTATTGACTTCATTGTTTCTTGGAGATCGCAACACATCTTAACAGAGCGTGGTGTTTTATCTCGTCTATGATCGGTCCTGATCACCACGATTTGGATGCACGATTAGATACGATTTTTCGCACTTTGTTACGATGCAATAAGATCTGATACGCTGATCCCAATGGACAATTGATCGCAGTTGGTCGTGTTAATCGTAAATAATTTTTGAACCATTCGACGATGAACACGATTGCCACGACTGGCCTCAAGATATGATAGGATCATCACGATTGGTCCACGATTTAGACCACAATTTCAATCGTGGCGCAAATCGTGATAGTGGGAACCTAGCATTAGGGGATTTATAGAGGGATTTAAATTAAAAAATCATGTGGGTGCTGAGTACAAGTGTTGAGATGAAGTACTATAACTCTGTTATCAAATTCTTACAGAAATTTCTGCTCTTGTATTATTTACCTGTATATAACTACATGCATATTCAAGAATATGTGGAGCAATATCAAGAAAATATTGGTGTGATATACCCAGTATAAATTTAACTGGTATCTGCCAGTTTTGTAGCTGTGAAAAAACTTTAACAATACTCATGGATTGTTCAATAATTGAGGCTCCATGGATGTGTTGTACATATTAGAGATATCTCTGTATATGTAGAACATTCTCGTTATAATGCATGACAAATATTAAATGCCGTCAATGAAAATTACTTTAAAAGCTTGTCATATTGGCATTCCTTACTGCTGAAGTTGATTGCTGAACTTGGAATAATTATATTATCCTCATCTTTCAGTCTACAGCTACAGAAAGTGTGAATTTGAAATTGTCAGTATGAACCAGGTTTAATTAGGTTATCGTCAACTCTAGAGCTACAAAAGTAGTAGTTGTGTGAATTTGAAAAATAATTTTTGTTAAGAATTTATAGTTGTGTTAATTCAAAATTATTATCTTTGTTGTTACAAAACTTGTCCCCTATATAGGACAAAGATCCGAGTGCAGATGAACCAGGCTGAAGGAGAGGCAGGCAATAAGGCCATAGACTCACTCATCAACTACAAGACAGTGAAGGTACACTTCCAAAACATGCATGTAATATTTAGTGGTTTTAAAGTGTTTAAGAGCTTAAAGCTTGAAAATCTGTAATGTTTTTGTTAAAAGTTCAGATGTATTAAGAGTCTTAGAATGTACGTTCTCACTCGTCAACTACGAGACAGTGAAGGTACGCTTCCAAAACATGAATTTGTTGCAAGATTTAATGGCTTTAAAAAGTGTTTAAAAGCTAAAAGCTTGAAAATCTGTTATGTTTTTGCTCAGATGTATAACGATTCTTAGAATGTACGTGTAAGTTGTTTTGTACGCTATTTCCAATTACTTAATTACTGGTATGTTTCCAAATAACTTCACTGAGTTGTTTTGGACTCAATTGTTTGTCACAGCAATTAGCGGACTCTTTTTGGACTCAATTGTTTGTCACAGCAATTAGCAGACTATTTTTGGACTCAATTGTTTGTCACAGCAATTAGCAGACTATTTCCCTCCTTAGGGCTTAAACATGTCTTTAGACAAACTTATTGTATTATGTTAAAACCCTACTCACAATAGACATTTAATAGGATTTTTTTAAAAGAATAAATATAAGAATGAAGAAATTCCACATACATCACCAAGAGAGAAACCCTTATTAACATCCGCTGGTCCATTATTCAAGGCAAATGACCTATTGCCTATAAAATACAAGACAATACGCACAACACAACACAAGATATAAACATAATTAACCATTAAAACCAAAATAGATTTTCTTTAGAAAAGTAAATGTTCAAAATGTAGTCATTGGCTAATTTGGTGACTGGCAGAGTGGGCCATGAGTTTGAATATATGTGTTCTAATATTGGTGTTCAGTCACACAACCATTTATTTGTTCATACCATATTCCAATTATTGTTTTCTCTGTAATTTCAGTGTTGCAATAACTAGAAGGACGAGGCAGGACGGTACGACACAATTCTTAGTGTATATGAGGAGAAGTCAGTGAAAACTGTAACCAGTCTGGCCCTGCTGAACTGGAGTCAGAACTTCATCTTTAGTGTCGGACTGACAGCCATCATGATCCTCGCCAGCCAGGGCATCATGGCAGGTAAAAACGTTAGGTTTTCGAAGGCATAAATTTTTTCAACCTCCCAAAAGTTTGTGTCACAAAAAATAATTGTTCAAAATTTGTCCTAAAAGGTAGCATCTGCAATATTGTCATAAAAATCGTAAATTAGTATTGTTATCAGCGAATATGGTTTGCGTTTAGTGCTAAAGGCATTAATTTATTACCTGAGACTTTATATTAAAGCCATTGTACAACTTGCTAATGGGCATTCAAAGTCGTGCTGTAAAGACTTCACATGATAGCCGTTGTGTGTACACTGGTCTGACAGACCTGTGAACTCAAGCTCTAGGCATTATGGGTACGCGCTACTTTCCAGCATAGCTTGCAATGGCTGATTTAACATCGCATGGAGGTTAGATACCAGTAAATCAACGTGTTTCCCTCCGTTTTACATTCCAAATATTGCCTTTTACTAGAGTTCTATTTTTCTTCTGCTATGAAAAGCATTTAGCAATGTCAGACATGCCTTTTGTGGTTATTTCTAATATCCTCTGTGTGTTTGGAACATTTTTGTGGATTTCTTTGGAGGCTAACTTAAAAGATGGGTTTTTGGGGTGTGTTTACTGTGGCATGGGGCTTTTGTCGAAATATGACTGCCTAAACCCTAGTTTCTACCGGTGTCTGCATTCGGGTGAGACGCATTTTCTTAGAAGTAAAATGCCATTTCTTTTTATTGCAATTTTTGGATGACGAAAGATTCATCTTTGAACAGACACCAAGTTTGCACAATCTGAAATCTGAAAGTTCGCCGTTTTATAATGGGACCCTACGGGAATTTGATTTACTGGCATCTAACCTTGAATTTTGACACAAAATAAAAGTGAAAGTATCTTTTTATAATAAACAAGCTAAGTAGCGTTAAACACGAACAACTGAGATTTTACCGTTATTTTATATTATAACAGAAATATATTCTACTAGCAGTATTATCTGAATATTAGACTGATTAATGGTATCAATAAAGTCATTTCTGAAACAACTTTCATACGCGGGATTACTTCATGCGTAAGCACATTTCGCCGTTTTGGGAGAAATAATGCAGTTAAGTACAGAGGTTTGGCATGTGACGTCATCCTCTGTGTATAGAATGCATGATTACATTAATAAACAATTCGGAAAAACCTGTGAAAACCATCATCGCTTCCTGTGAAATATTTAATGTCAATGGATATTTCCAATAAGTATCCAACCAAAAACCTAGATAGTAGTTTATTTCCTTTTCTGAAAGGGTCCAAAAAAATTGACTCAAACAAATATTTATTTTAGCTAATTTTGAGGGTGGCCGAAAAAATAGATTGTGGGAAAACAAACATTAAATATGGTAAAGTGCAAGATTGTTTGATGCAATAGGTGTCATGCAACTCAAGTACACTTTCAGTTCCCAATTGCATGAAATCTTGTGAATGGGGAAGAAACATTGTAGCAGTTTTAATTCAATAGTTATGAACTCTGTTTATATTGGTTGAAAACAAATGCCTGTTCGAAAATGTTTTTAATTGGGGAGACTAAGGTTTACTAGTGATTGAGAATGCATTCTTAGGAATGCAGAAAACATTCTGTGCACTGATATCGTCTTTTCAGTCCTTAACTATAATTGCTTCTCATCCTCAGGTACGATGACAGTCGGCGATCTAGTCATGGTGAACGGCCTGCTGTTCGAGCGCTTGATTCCCCTCAATTTCATTGGTTCACTGTATCGGGAAGTACGCCATAGTTTGATTGACATGGCCACCATGTTTGACCTGCTGAAAATTAAACCAAATATTGCGGTATATATGCAAACATATTTTACGTTACCTTACTACAGATAGTCCGAAATATACCTGACTGACTGGTTATATTCCAGTCAGTCCAGTGAAAGATCAAAGATACAAGGACCAGACCAAATGTCATGTTAAATTTGTATAAGTGCAAAAAGTAAAGTGCGTAAAAGTAAAACAGTAAATAAATGACATTTAACTTGTGGTATGTTTAGTTTCTGTAACATGTATCCAGGTTAGCTTTCAATGCAATAGCATTATATAATATACAAGTAGAAAAATACATCAGTACACACATGTACCAGGTCACATTAACCATAAGTTGATATGGCAATATGTTTCTTTTGTATTGATGTGAAATGGACATGTTTCCCAGCACAGGCATGTGCTTATGGTGTCCCACATCAGCACACACTTGTACCAGGTCACATTAAGCATTAGTTGATATGACAATATATTCCTTCTGTATTGATGTTTTATAGCCATGTTTCCCAGCACAGGCATGTGCTTATGGTGTCTCACATCAGCACACACTTGTAGCAGGTCACGTTAACCATAAGTTGATATGGCAATATATTCATTTTGTCTTCATGTGAAATGGCCATGTTTCCCAGCACAGGCATGTGCTGGTAGGGTCTCACATCGGCACACACTTTTACCAGGTGACATTTACCATTAGTTGATATGGCAATATATTCATTATGTCTTGATGTGAAATGGCCATGTTTCCCAGCACAGACATGTGCTAATAGTGTCTCACATCAGCACACACTTGTACCAGGTCACATTAACTATTAGTTGATATGGCAATATATTCCTTTTGTCATGATGTGAAATTGCCATGTTTCCCAGCACAGGCATGTGCTAATATTGTCTAACATCAGCACACACTTGTACCAGGTCACATTAACCATTAGTTGATATGGCAATATATTTCTTCTGTATTGATGTGATATGGCCATGTTTCCCAGCACAGGCATGTGCTTATATTGTTTCACATCAGCACACACTTGTACCAGGTCACATTAACCATAAGTTGATATTGCAATATATTCCTTCTGTCTTGATGTGAAATGGCCATGTTTCCCAGCACATGCATGTGCTAATAGTGGCTCACATCAGCACACACTTGTACCAAGACACATTAACCATAAGTTTTTTTTTTTTTTTTTTTTTTTTTTTTTCTATTGTGAGGGTCGAGGGCATCCCCCTCCACACCGTACATCGTGAGTATTGATAATAGTTCAACATGCATGATATATAATATTACAATGAAGACAAGTGCTCACAATTGCATATTAACAATAATATCATAATTGCTTATACAGCAATATACAAATTTTGAAAATACTGATAAAATATGCAAGTCACAATGTTCTTAACGATACAGATTTAACAAAATGTCCCATGTAGTTATTAAGTTAGAATCTAAATTGCAGAAGAAGTTCATTTCCTTCAAAATATGATACTGGATAGAAAAGAATGATCTTGCCGCGATAACGGTAGGTAATGTTTGATTCATTTTACAATTATAAATAAACCTTTTAGTGAGAAGGAATGTTAGATTAAGAGGACTACTTGTGTTTTTATGTCCTAACATGAAAGAGGGTGCATTTATGAAGTCAGCGAATACCTCAAAACCTTCAAACAAATCAGCAATAAATTTTTTAACGTATTTACATTCCCAAAAAATGTGCTCAATTGTTTCCGACATATCATGACAGAAAGAGCATTCACCTGACGATTTATAATTGATTTTATACAAAAAATAGTTGGTACCAATAATTCGGTGTATAATTCTATACTGGAACCATTGTAGCGTAGAATCTTTGGTTATACAAAATGGCATACTAAAGATATGGTTCCAGTCTTTTAATTCAATATTTTCAAAAATGCTCGTCCATTTTGACATACAGACTGGTAAAGTGTCATTTGTTTTAACAATATTATACATGGGTTGGGTACCTTTTTGATATTTTAAAATGGATATCACTTGAAGGGGAACAAAAGGCTTAACAAAGTCAAAATCTGCAATCGTATTCAGAGCAGATGTTTTATCGAACAAACCATATTTCTTCAAGTATTTAGTAACTACATTAGTAATACCTATGTAATGCAAGTAGTTTGGATAGAAATTATATCTGTTACACAGTTCTTCATAGCTATATAATTCTAACCCATCGTTGTTTTTGATCAAATCGCAGATAAAATGCACGCCATTTTCAAACCATGTTTTGAGGAATACACTTTTATTACCGATCGTTATATCAGGATTATAGAATATTGGGGTTTGTAATATGTATTTTATATTTAATGATTCTGCTTTGCGGAAATCAACAAACGATTTTAAAGTGTCTTTCCAAAAAGCATTGCCTGTTTTATTTATAAGGTTTTCTGGATAGTGAACACCACAGTTGTAAAGTTTTTGGGTGTCTATTATCATTTTTACAATATTAATCCATTTACCATTTCCTGTGATGATCCTTCGTATCCAAGAACATTTCAACGCAATTATAAATGAAAAGATGTCGACCATATTAAGACCTCCTTCAGTATATTCTTTAATAAGTACATTTTTGTTAATTTTTGAACTCCCATTCCACACAAAGTTTAAAAAGAGATCATTAAGCTCAACCAATATTCTATGTGGTGGATTGGGAAGTGAAACAAATAAATGGTTAAGCACTGGCAAAGCAATCGTTTTTATTACTTGTCTCCTTCCAATGGGAGTTAATATCCTTCTGGACCAGTTTTTAAGCAGCGTTCTAATTCTATACAATTTATCCATATAATTAAGATCTATCATCTTATCAAGATCGACATGAAATGTTAAACCAAGCATATCAAAAGTATGCTGGTTCCATTTTAACTTCCATCTAGTTTTTATGCTTTCGGAACTGAATTTATGCTTCCCTATCCAAACTACTTTGGTTTTGTCGAAATTTACCTTTAAGCCAGAGCACAATGTGAAATGCGACAAATCATCTAAGGTTTCATTAAGGGATTCTGCAGAGCCATCCAGGAGTATATACGTATCATCAGCAAATTGCGATAACTTATATTCAGTATTATCGATTTTGATTCCTTTGATTTTGGGATTTGCCCTGAGTTTAAGAGACAAAATTTCAGCGCATAAAATAAAAATATAACAACTGAGGGGATCACCTTGACGACAACCACGTTGTATTTGAAAAAACTCAGATAACGACCCACACTGCGTTACTGCTGAAATGCCATCCTTATATAAAACGTTAAACCATTTTTTCATGTCAGGACCGAAATTAAACAAGGAGAGTGTTTTGTTTACAAACCTCCATGACAAGGAATCAAAAGCCTTTTCAAAATCTATAAGTAGGAGAAGTCCGGGAATATTATTTTCCTCAGTGTATTTCAAAATGTCGTAGATTAGTCGAGTGTTTTCACCTATGAACCTGCCTTTGATAAAACCAGTTTGATCATTATTTATAAGTTTGTTAATGTATTTTTTTAATCTATTAGCAATACTTCCAGAACCAATTTTATATACAGTGTTTAACAATGTTATTGGACGCCAGTTTTTAAAAAATTGTCTGGGTTTATCACCCTTAGGTATGCAAGTAATTATCCCCTGTCGTTGTGTTATAGACAAAATGCCGCTATCGAATGCGTGATTTAACGCTCTACAAACAAACGTACCTAATTTGGGCCAAAAGACTTCGAAGAAATCAATACTAAAACCAGACGACCCAGGGCTTTTGTTGTTTGCCATGTTTTTTAAGACAAAAGAGGCCTCACTTAGTGTTATTGGCCCTTCTAATAGTTTTGACTCTTCACACGACAGTTTAGGTATGTCAATATTTGCTATAAAAAAAAAGCTATTAAAATCATCATCAATGTTGGTATTGTCGTTATTTTGATACAATGTTTTATAAAACAAAGCGGTTTCGTTCAAGATATCAACCTGCTTGTCTAACACAAGTCCGTCATCAGTTGTTAGGCTAGTGATAGTTTTTGTTGTATAGTTATATTTTTCGAGGTTACAAAAAAGTTTTGATGGTTTTTCTCCAAATTGTATCCATTCGGCTCGCGATCTTATTATGGCTCCTTTTAATTTCTCTTCTTGTATTTTCATTAGTTCATCTTTTAATTCAAGTATAATTTGCACGTTACTCTCGGTCAACAATTTCTCGTGTTGTTCAATTTCAGCTTTTAATTGGTTTTCGCGCTTGTTACGCGATTTTGTTTTATACGAACTATATGAAATAGCTTTACCTCTTATTTCCATTAAAACTGTATCTAAAAAAAGTTGGTCGTTTATTAAAAACTGTATGTCTTGGTCAGGTATTGTATCAATGTTATCTTTATTGTATACAGGTAACATATATTGTTTCTTTATTTCGGTAATTGTATCATTTATTGTGTTAATGTAGTTGATGTCGCTAAGAAGCATGTTATTATGTTTCCACAGACCTTTTCCGTGTTTAAAATCAGTAAATTTTAATGTCAACGTTACACTCGAATGATCAGATTGGTAACTGGGCAATATATTAATGTCGTGAAAAAACGGTGACAAAAATGACGATAAAAGATAAAAATCAAGCCGGGCTTGTTGTATTGGATTTGTTCTTCTCCATGTATATCGTCTAGAGTTAGGATATAATATCCTAAAAGGATCTGTAAGAACACGATCTTCCATATTTTTTAAAATAAATTCTCTTGCATTTTTATTATTTATTGATTTGTAGTTTTGATAATCTATATTTGGGTCTAAAACCAAATTGAAGTCGCCACAAATTAAGTAGGAGTCATTCCCAATATTGTCAATAATATCAAAAATATTGGTGAAAAATTCGGGACTGTCAGAGTTCGGTCCGTATATAGAGGCAAGTGTGAGTCTAGTTTCACCAATATTTATATCCAAAATAATATAGTTACCAAATTCATCATATTGTACATTATGTATTTTATACTCAAGTATTTTCGACAAAAGTATTGCTACACCACGCGAATTAGAAGAGCCATAACTTAGGAAACACTCTGATCCCCATTCTGAGTAAATGGTTTTAATCTGTTCGTTAATAAAGTGTGTATCTTGAAGGCAGTAAATATCACATTTTGTTTCTTTTAAGTATTGAAAAACTTGTAATCGCTTCTTTTTCCCCTGAATGCCTCTGCAGTTGACAGATAAAATTTTAAGCTCGCTCATAGATAAGCAAAACTAAGGAACATATAAAATGTAGCACTTGCATGCATAGTAACAACACAACATACCTTGTAGTACAGAACGGAAAAAGTACAAAATAATAATAGAAAAAAAAAAAACTAACATGAAAGGAAAAAAAATAAGTGAACATAATAAGGTATCTTTTTGTTAGGAAAATTAGAACCGAGTCAAAATAGCATATACAAATCAGTAAATGTTTTCATTAATAAGCTTATCACTAGGATTAATGAACAATGGCAACATCTGAAGATATCAATAAATAGCTATCAGTATTTAATAATATGTAGAGCTTTAATAACTCTATGTATTTGCTCTAGTGTAAATTATAATTTGTCTAAGTTTAGAGATATATTGAACATAATCTATATTATATATTGTATATTAAATAGAAAAAAAAAATGTGTATTTGTCCCTGTTTACTTTATAAACAATAAGAGGAAACAAAAAGATGCAGACTTGTGGCAACAAGTGTTGTATTTTTTTTACAAGAGATTGATACTTAAAAATATATATTGAACATAATCTATATTATATATTGTATATTAACTAGAGAACAGTGTGTATTTGTCCCTGTTTACTTTAAAAACAATAAGAGGAAACAAAAAGATGCAGACTTGTGGCAACAGGTGCTGTATTTTTTTTTACACGAGATTGATACTTAAAAACATCAATATTTACATACAGGATTTTACAGAATAAATCAACATTATATATTATATATTAACTAGTAAAAATGTTGTATTTGTCCCTGTTTACTTTATAGACAAGAGGAGAAAAAAAAGAAGCAGACTTGAGGCAACGAATGCTGTATTTTTACAAGAAATTGATCCTTAACAATATCAATATTACATACAGGATTTTTATATGTATTTACTCTGAATAGATACAAAGTTTTACCAATATGTACATATTTACAAGTATATTTTTTGTTTTTGTCTACGTTTATTTTATATAAAAAAGGAGTAAGCAAAAAGCTGAGTGGTAGCAACACAATGGTGGTCTATTACAGAAACTGCTAGACTTTAATCATCATTTTTTTCATACTGATTTACTATAAGTGTTTTTACTAGTTTAAATAATCATTCAAAGTCAGAGATAAATTGAAAAATATTTACTAAAAAAGTTTTATCTATATCTATGTTTTAACAATATAGGTTACTATAATTTTCAATATTAAAAATATTATATATGTTTATATTATAAATTTTAACAAGTATAAATAGTTGTATTTGTCCATGTTTATTTAATAAATAAAAAGAGGAAACAAAATGGAGCATAGTGGTACTTCATACTGAATTACTATATGTATTTATTCTAATGTAAGTAGTAATTCAACCAAAATCAGAGATAACTTGAAAGATATCTACATCTCAGAAGTGGAGTTTTATCTAAATTTACATTTTAACAGCATTATTTATTTAATTTTCACTAATACAAGGTGACATATATATCTAATGTAAATATTAATTTAACTAAGTTCAGATATCAGCTGAACACTATCTACATTTCAAAAAGAGGAGTTTTATATAATTTTACAATATAACAGCATTATTTTATATAATTTTCAGTAATACAAAGTTTAATATATATCTAATGTAAAAAAGTAATTTAACTAAGTTCTGATATAAATTGAACACTATCTATAGATCAAAAAGTGGAGTTTTATTTGAATTTACATTTTAACAGCATTATTTTATAAAATTGTCAATACTACAAAGTTTAATATGTATCTAAATGTAAATAGTAATTCAAGTAATTTCTGACATAAATTGAACACCATCCACATATCAACAAGTGTAAATTTTATCTATATATATATTTAAACAGAATAATGTTATATAATTTTCTATAGTACATACTGGGTATATACAATATATATATATTTATATTTATTTTATATACTATATATTAACAAATTTACATTATTACATTTGTCCATATTTATTTTATAAACATAAAGTGGAAACAGAAGGAGGCCATAGCAAAAAGTGGTAACAACAATAGTCCATGTTTATTTTTTAAAAGAAAAAGAAAATACAGAAAGATGCAGTGTAGTAGCAGTACCATATTATTTATATACATTTAACACGGTTAAAGTTCATACTGATACTGCATTTTTTTTTAATGATGTATTATCAGATATTTTGTTGAAAATTAAAACAACAAACAATTATCAACACACAACCACTTTAGTAGCCTTAAACACTGGAACATTATGCACAACCATATGATTTATTACACTTAACAGTGTTATCCACTTACGAGATGCCATCATTTTATTAACATTATGTTTGAAAAGGGAAAAGGAGTTTTATAATTGTGTATGTGTTGCTATATATTTACAGAAAATACCAAAAATTTGAGTGTCATGTTTTGTTACATAATGAGTACATTATGGCTATAAATTAGAGTTGATCAATAATTTTGACTCAGGACGGATAAAGACTAAGACCAAAAGAACTAGCATTATAAGACTTTCAATGCAGGTCAACTATCACACAAGATTTATGCACCTTTTCAACTTTTTGAATAATATCTGAAATTTTATTGCTTTTAGCATAATCATTCACTTAACATTTTAAAGAGCTTCGTATGAAAGCGAAAATGAAGCAATTTGGGTGAGAAGATGTTATTGGAAAAACAGCTTGTAGTTGTTAAGTGGAGAATTATATTATTTTCACTTCACTACATTTAATACCTTCTTAAGTATGAACAAACACTGTGTAAAACAACAACATATTTTGTAAAGAAGGCATTTGTAGTGTTAACAGTCATATAAAGCACTAAACAAAAAGGCTGAAGGCGTGCAAATAAATAAAGAAAGATGACGACATAAAAACATCTATATAGACTACATTATCACTGTCTGTTGACATGACAAATAATGCTTAAATAAACATTTGACATGTTTAAGGGCTGAAAAAACAACAACAGAAGATCGGTGGCTATATTAGTTTTTTAAGGATGATGCATTGTGGTCCTATATAGAAGTATGCATACAACAAAAATACAAGCGACTTATCCATGCACAAAAAGGTATTAATACATCGAGCCAAAAAGTCCTATTCTAGAGTGTCATAAGCAACAAAAAATGTACACTATTTACATACAGCCTCTTACATAAATAGCTGGAAGTGCACAGTAAAGTTAAATTAGTGCATTAACTGTCATGAATATACCTGAGTCTGACTATTTTGTTGTAATAAATGTTTAAAAACAACTAGCTGACCTTCTATTTACTATTTTGACATGTATGCTTTTACTACTCGCAGTGGCAAGTTTGTTTGAAAGGGAAATAACTTCGCCGATAAGTATTAAAAGTATTGCGCGGGCGTAGCTATGTCATTTAACACTTGGATGTCTTAATAGCGAAAATAGATTTTTTATTTTACAAAGACATCTCATTATGTATGCAAATTTTACGTACAACAATTTTTAGTTACTCAAATATGTAATATTATTTAATATATTTAGTATATAATTTATATTACGTTTATTTATGTAAACTAACTACAAAGAAATTTTAACGGCTAAATGAGATCTAGAGGCGCTTACATATTATGCACAGCTATCTTAGCGTATATGGCTTATTTTTTGTTGGTGACACGTTTGCGGTTCGTCTGGGACGAGGCCCCGAGAGACTCAGAGTAGGATTTTCGTGGCCACGGCTTTGCTATCCAGTTTTTGTAGTCCTCAAATGTTATTTGAGTAGCATGCTGGTTTCCTTTGAAAACGGCGTAAATTTTGCCCTCAAAGGACCAGCATTTTTCTACATTTTTGGGGTCTTTCAGTCGCACTGACGCCAACACACTTGCGTTAAGCTTTGTTAGGTCCTCATTGACGAAGACGCCGGAACCCTTGAACAGCTTTGCTTTTTTTAATATGTCAATTTTTGTTTGTCGCCTGACGAATTTAATAATGACGGGTCTGTTTTCTGTTGGTTTAAATTTTCCCAGCCGGTGGGCGATGTCTATGTCGCAGGGTGTAATTGGTATGCCGAGCTTTTCGTTCACTAGCGTGACTATTTTCTGTGTTACAATTTCTGAGGATTGTCGTTCTTGATCGTCTTGAACACCGGTCATTCTCAGGTTATTGCGTCGACTGTATTGCTCAGTGTTATTTGCAAATTCCTCGTGATGATCAGAAATGCCACTTTTTTCGGCTTGTAAGATTGCGTTTTGGTTTTTGAGTTCTTCAATTTGTATATTTTTGGCTGTAATTTCCTTTTTTAAAAGCTCAATGCATTTTTATGTTCGAAAGCGTTTCCCTCTAAGATTTCAATGCGACGGAGAACATTTCCTAGCAGTTTTTCTTTTAATTGTTCAATTGTTTCTTTGACGATATCTTTTATGAAACATGCATCTTCCTTTGTTAGAACTTTGGATAGTTTATCGTTTATTTCGTCAAGCCTCGTCTCAATTTGTTGCACAGGTAAGTCATTGGTGACAGATGGTGTGCTTTTTACGAAGGTTGTCATTGTTTTTTGTTTTTTGGAATCGGGTTTAGGTTTTTTCGTTTTGTTGCTATTTTTAATGTTACTTTGAACAATTGTTTCTTCTTTTTCAAACACAGTGTTTTCCAATAAGCTTGCGTCAGCGTTAGTTGCTTCGCTGGCGGTTGATGAGTGTTGGCGTTTATTCATGTCAGTACTTTCATCGGAGCGCCGCGTTCGCGGCTTGATTATTCAAAGCCAGTACACTGATCGAACAATCACTACAGCTATACAGCTATACAATTGAATGTTTCTTAGAGCGGGTAATTATACATTTCATTCAATCGAGTAGTTCAAGCGTGACGTTTTTATTGTAAGTCATGCGTGACGATTGACCGATTTGTGTTGCCACTAAATAGCACACTTTTTACTATACCCCACCCTTTAATGTTAGAAATTAGATAGCGTTATTTCTCATAAATTGAAAGAACTGATTTCATACATACTTCTTCAAATTAAGTCCTTATATTCCATCAATTTCACAAGTTTTTCACACGCGATTACTGACTGTATATGCTATGAAATTAAAAAGAACACTACATTGTTTTTTTTTTTTCGTACCGCTTGTTTTGACCGGAAGTGGTAACCATAAGTTGATATGACAATATATTCCTACTGTCTTGATTTGAAATGGCCATGTTTCCGAGCACAGGCATGTGCTAAAATTGTCTCACATCAGAACACACTTGTACCAAGACACATTAACCATTTGTTGATATGGCAATATGTTCCTTCTGTCTTGATGTGAAATGGCCATGTTTCCCAGCACATGCATGTGCTAATAGTGTCTCACATCAGCACACACTTTCAGGTCACATTAACCATTAGTTGATATGGCAATATACCCCTGTCTTGATGTGAAATGGCCATGTTTTCCAGCACAGGCATGTGCTAATAGTGTCTAAGTCAGGACACACTTGTGCCAGGTCCCATTAACCATTAGTTGAAATGACAATATATTCCTTCCGTCTCGATGTGAAATGGCCATGTTTCCCAGCACAGGCATGTGCTAATAGTGTCTCACATCAGCACACACTTGTACCAGGCCACATTAACCATAAGTTGATATGGCAATACATTCCTTCTTTGTTGATGTGAAATGGACAGGCATGTGCTAATAGTGGCTCACATCAGCACGTACTTGGTCCAGACTACATTTCAGATAAAGAACCTACCACTACCTCTTTGAATTTTAACAACTTAAAATAGGCATTAAACTTGTGAACATACGAGTGTGAACTTGATATACGGTGTTCACAATGACACATGGTTTGACAATGTGAACTGTTACACATTTTTTCTCATAGTTCAGCTAAAATTATAGTGTTATTCCTTTCTTTACATATTATAAGCAGTATAAATTGCACAACGCTATGTTAATTGCACATTCAAAATATATTTTTGTGAATATTACAAATAAGTTTGTGCTAACTATAGTGTTTTGTTTTTCAATGTTGTCTTAGTTCATACAAATTTAAATTCATTTTTGTGCATCTTAACTCTAAAGTACTTGAAACTCTCAAGATTTGTTGAGAAATTAACAATGATCTACATTCAACATTTGTCTGCTATAAAACTTAGTGACTGGTGACTTAACTAAGTTCCTTGCACTTCAAATTATTTAATTGCCAGATGATTTCAGTCTAGGCAAAGAAGTAATATACCAGTACTGTTAGTATGCATAAATAGGTTTGCAGTATGGTAACATTATACTTTGCAATAATAAAATACTATTATAGGTTTTATTCACACCTGTTTGTCTTGGAATGAACAGATTGTATAGTTCTAGGTACAAGTATTTTACCATTATATACCATTTTTCTCATAGATTACATTGTGTATGTCTAAATACACTCATAATTAAAATTTTACATTTTTTTAATTTACATTGTTGTTTGTGCTAATTACTGAGTATCAGCAGTTCATAATGAAGAGCTTGAGTTGGTTTGAGTATTGAGCAATCATGTTGTTCACACATTTTTAACAGATTTGGTTAACTCCATTGTTTCAATACCCACAAAAATTAAGGTGTATAGTTTTGTTTTTAATGTTTCAGAACATAATTACTTGCAATTGAACTTGCACAATATTTTTTGAAAGTGTTAAATTAAAATGTTGGGGTATATCTTAATCTTTATAAATTTAATAATTCAGATATTGTAAGTGTGCAATTCAAGTTACAAAAGTATTAATATTTTTAAAATGGTAAATGAAAACAAAGCTATAATTATATTGTTTATTTCAATTAATAATTGTATCAGGGTGTTCAGTAGACTGTACATTTCTAGGGTCATTGACCCTTTGACCCAAATTTTCAAGGGTCAAAATTCAATTTCGAAGAGTCAATTCAAATATTCACAAGTCACCTAAACAAAAACAGACAAACTCAAGGTTCACATTATACTAATAAATATAATAAATTACAAAATATTAGTAAAATAAACAATCAACCTGGTATGATAATAATATTAAAAATTAGCCTTTGTACGCTCGTGTTATGTGTTGTTGTTTCGTTTTTTTCATTCAATGTACTATTGTTTAGAAAGACCTAAAAAGGTAAGATTTTGCAATAATTAATCAATATGAATGAAAGACAAAACTAAATGCTGCTATTTTTTTTTGTTTTATCAACAAATATCCGAAAGTGTTGTCCAAAATTTTTGACAGTTGTAAATTTTCGGCCGATTTTGTGTAAGTGTTTCTGATGTTTTTAAACAGTATTGTTTTTAGATTAATATATTTTATGTGAAATATTGTTATTATTTAACCTTTTAAACATCATTTCATGTACATTTGATCATGTAAACATCAGAATTATCCAGGTTGACAGTACACAAATGCCGTAACAAAAGGTGTAACAAACTGAAGTTCACGGCTAAATGTGCATAATGAAAAATGTCTGTGTTTTCATTGGTGGAAGGGTCAAATACATAAACTGATACCTTCCAGGCATGGAAGCTCTTATCAGTAAATGCAAAACGGATTAAGATAAGGTAAGCCTACCGTGTTAATAACAGACAGTGTCTTGATTGGCTTCAGTTGTAAAGGAAGTGATGACGCAATCCAGACATTTACCAAGGGTCAATATGACTCTTTGGGTGATTTTACCATGCGTCAATTTCATGATTTCAATGAAAATCATGGTCAAAACGCGGGAGCTCGGGTCAAACGAACACCCTGTGTAAATACCTTAAATACAATTTTGCACTGAGATTCAGAGGTTTTAATACACTTACAATAGAACTTGTTTTTAAATGTTATATGAAAATAATGGATTAATACTACTTTGTATATACATAAAGTTTTCTCAAATGTTGTTACATACAGCTTTAACATTTTGATGTAAATATTGATATACAAATGAATACAAACATGTTATCTAAACTGTTAAATGAAACCATTTGTTGATATTTTTTGTATGACCTTAAATAATTTTTGTTGTATGTGCATACAATATTTAGTATTATTATACGTAGCTTTTCTCTACAATGATAAATTCCCATTACTGGAGAAAGAGATATTTTGACTCAAAAACATTTCAACCTTTTTGACATGTGACCACGCGAAAGTGACTGTCAGGTCATGTGACCGGGCTGACATTTTGAATGTCATATGAGGGCAAGTAACTGCATCAGTTTTTCAGCCGCATGATGAAAAGATTGCCTCCCTTGTCGTGACGTCATATAGTCGTGACATCACTATTTAGTGTGTAAACAAACGATTCTCGTCAATGTTAAATGTAAGAAAAATTGTTTTTCAAGTATTTCTGAATATGAAAGAATATTTAGGCATTCTTCAATCTTGATGGGCAGAATTAAGCATGTGTTTACCCTATTTTACTCAATTTTGTTTGGTATAATAAAATAAATCAGTTTATATGGCAGCGTGAGAGACATTGATTATTGATGTTGTTTACCCTCGAAACAGAATGTCACCACTAGGCATTCGCCTTGGGTGACACTCTGCCGACGGGTTGACAATATCAATGTCACACATGCAGCCATATTATATTTATATAATGTTTCGCTAGTTTTTCAGTCTATAAGTCAAAGTAAAAAATAAAAATCACTAAATTCATGTGTGACATGAATACATGAGCAATACAAAATGCATACCCCTGAGTACCAGTGTGACTAGTAATTCTGATCTGTTACAACTTCGAAGTACATCAGTTCTTTTTTTCCAATAAAAAGTCAAAACAAAGTGTGCAATAGGATAATAAAAAGAAAATTATATACAGTAAGACCAGTTGATAGCTAAAACATGAAGATAAAATAATCAACAGTGGAATATACATGTATATATATTTGTTTTTGTTTCCTAACTTTCAAGTGTATGAATTATATACTGACATGTTTCAGAGTTATTAAAAGTTGACAATATATTATTATAAGGTATGTGATGTCCAATGTAAATATCACATTATGCTAAAGCATAAACATTAGGTGCAGTTTGTTTTGCTTGCATATGGCTGTTAATACTGCATTATGATGTACAGTGCTATAGACTACGTCAAGATGTCGGTTATTTGTAATCATCAGGATCAGATTGTTTTCCATGCATATGGCTAATAATGTTGCATGACAAGATATATGAGACGCGCCGTGAGAAAACCGGGCTTAATGCAAGTGCGTAAAGTGTCGTCCCAGATTAGTAAGTGCAGTCCGCTTTTATGGTATTTTCTGTTTAAAGGAAGTCTCTTCTAAACAAAATTCCACTGTAGGCGGAAAGTGTCGTCCCTGATTAACCTGTGCGGACTGCACAGGCTGATCCGGGATGACACTTTACGCACATGCATTAAGACCTGATTTACCTCGACACGCCTCATATGTCTTTGTTTCGTACATTTCAGGGGTATAGACTGTGTCCTCAGGTCGGTGGTGTTCAACGTGGTTCCCACAGTTCTCGAGGTGCTCATGGTTACTGGCGTCCTGGTAGGCCTCGCTGTTTCTGTGCCATCACCCTGTAAAATCATTTTATTTGATTGGATGTCTAAATGTATACATTCTTGAAAAACTGCTAATGCGCTTGGTCTTTAAATAATTTGCCCATTTTTTCATTTTTATTTATGTATTTTCTAATAATCGTGCGAAAAGAAAATTACAGCCGGGTCTTAAAGTTGCATTCAGTTTGGACCACAAAATAGGCGAAAAATTAGACCTCCGCGAAAATAAAATGATTTTACAGTACTTTCAGCCTGTTTTAATCAGAAATTAAATAGATTTTACTTGACTTTATCACCAATAAATTTACTATGATCTACTTTTAGCTGTCTCATACTACAGAAACATTTTCTACGTTAGTTTTCTTATTCCTTCTATTTGTCTTATTGTATTTGTATGACAGTATCTGAAGATACAAAAACAGGTATGTTTAAATTAAATTATATACCATTCCAGTGAAAGTAAATCCTTGAATACTCATTTGGTATTTCAGTGCGGCCCGGAGTTTGCAGGTGTAACGATTGGCTGCATAACAACCTACACGATATTTACCTTGCTGATCACACAGTGGAGGTGTGTAGTTTCATCCATACATATTATGGGTAGCATTTGTGATTGTGTACTTCTGTGAATATTTCTTTGCGACAAATGTGATAACAGTATTTTAGGGGTATATAATTATCGACCACCATGCTCTGCATTCTAGGTGGAACATTATTTTAATGTATTTATGCTAGGTTCCCACTATCCTGTGGTCTGTCACGAACGCCACGATTGGCCACTTGCAGCTGATCGTGGTATTTCTTTGATTTTTCAGGCTTGGATACAATGTGATGCGAGTCCATACGTTTTGATACGATGTTTTGCGCTCTGTTTTTGTACGATGTTTTGCGATTCGTTAATTACAGGTGTCACGGTCTGATCTCCAGTTTAGATACGATTACATACGTACCGTTGGGATTGTTTCGATATTGTCCACAAATGGGTCTCGATCTGACACGATCATTTCGATCGGGTTCCCCGAAAAAGGACGTTCTAGTATGTTCAGATAAGTCCCGATACGCTTATCACGAATCCATGCGCTCCGTTACAATAGGATACAATTGTGGTCGCGATGTCTTTGACGATCATGATCTATGGAGATCACAATTCGAGCTACGAGTGGACCCGAATGATATAAATACAGCCTGACTGACTATTGACTGCATTGTTTCTTGAGATCGCAACACATCTTAACAGAGCGTGGTGTTTTATCTCGTCTATGATCGGTCCTGATCACCACGATTTGGATGCACGATTAGATACGATTTTTCGCACTTTGTTACGATGCAATAAGATCTGATACGCTGATCCCAATGGACAATTGGTCGCAGTTGGTCGTGTTAATCGTAAATAATTTTTGAACCGTTCGACGATGAACACGATTGCCACGACTGACCTCAAGATATGATAGGATCATCACGATTGGTCCACGATTTAGACCACAATTTCAATCGTGGCGCAAATCGTGATTGTGGGAACCTAGCATTAGGGGATTTATAGAGGGATTTAAATTAAAAAATCATGTGGGTGCTGAGTAGAAGTGTTGAGATGAAGTACTATAACTCTGTTATCAAATTCTTACAGAAATTACTGCTCTTGTATTATTTACCTGTATATAACTACATGCATACTCAATAATATGTGGAGCAATATCAAGAAAATGTTGGTGTGATATACCCAGTATAAATTTAACTGGTATCTGCCAGTTTTGTAGCTGTGAAAAAACTTTAACCCTACTCATGGATTGTTCAATAATTGAGGTTCCATGGATGTGTTGTACGATACGCTTATCACGAATCCATGCGCTCCGTTACAATAGGATACAATTGTGGTCGCGATGTCTTTCACGATCATGATCTATGGAGATCACAATTCGAGCTACGGCTGGACCCGAATGATATAAATACAGCCTGACTGACTATTGACTTCATTGTTTCTTGGAGATCGCAACACATCTTAACAGAGCGTGGTGTTTTATCTCGTCTATGATCGGTCCTGATCACCACGATTTGGATGCACGATTAGATACGATTTTTCGCACTTTGTTACGATGCAATAAGATCTGATACGCTGATCCCAATGGACAATTGATCGCAGTTGGTCGTGTTAATCGTAAATAATTTTTGAACCGTTCGACGATGAACACGATTGCCACGACTGACCTCAAGATATGATAGGATCATCACGATTGGTCCACGATTTAGACCACAATTTCAATCGTGGCGCAAATCGTGATAGTGGGAACCTAGCATTAGGGGATTTATAGAGGGATTTAAATTAAAAAATCATGTGGGTGCTGAGTAGAAGTGTTGAGATGAAGTACTATAACTCTGTTATCAAATTCTTACAGATATTACTGCTCTTGTATTATTTACCTGTATATAACTACATGCATATTCAAGAATATGTGGAGCAATATCAAGAAAATATTGGTGTGATATACCCAGTATAAATTTAACTGGTATCTGCCAGTTTTGTAGCTGTGAAAAAACTTTAACAATACTCATGGATTGTTCAATAATTGAGGTTCCATGGATGTGTTGTACATATTAGGGATATCTCTGTATATGTAGAACATTCTCGTTATAATGCATGACAAATATTAAATGCCGTCAATGAAAATTACTTTAAAAGCTTGTCATATTGGCATTCCTTACTGCTGAAGTTGATTGCTGAACTTGGAATAATTATATTATCCTCATCTTTCAGTCTACAGCTACAGAAAGTGTGAATTTGAAATTGTCAGTATGAACCAGGTTTAATTAGGTTATCGTCAACTCTAGAGCTACAAAAGTAGTAGTTGTGTGAATTTGAAAAATAATTTTTTTTAAGAATTTATAGTTGTGTTAATTCAAAATTATTATCTTTGTTGTTACAAAACTTGTCCCCTATATAGGACAAAGATCCGAGTGCAGATGAACCAGGCTGAAGGAGAGGCAGGCAACAAGGCCATAGACTCACTCATCAACTACAAGACAGTGAAGGTACACTTCCAAAACATGCATGTAATATTTAGTGGTTTTAAAGTGTTTAAGAGCTTAAAGCTTGAAAATCTGTAATGTTTTTGTTAAAAGTTCAGATGTATTAAGAGTCTTAGAATGTACATGTACGTTCTCACTCGTCAACTACGAGACAGTGAAGGTACGCTTCCAAAACATGAATTGGTTGCAAGATTTAATGGCTTTAAAAAGTGTTTAAAAGCTAAAAGCTTGAAAATCTGTTATGTTTTTGCTCAGATGTATAACGATTCTTAGAATGTACGTGTAAGTTGTTTTGTACGCTATTTCCAATTACTTAATTACTGGTATGTTTCCAAGTAACTTCACTGAGTTGTTTTGGACTCAATTGTTTGTCACAGCAATTAGCAGACTATTTTTGGACTCAATTGTTTGTCACAGCAATTAGCAGACTATTTCCCTCCTTAGGGCTTAAACATGTCTTTAGACAAACTTATTGTATTATGTTAAAACCCTACTCACAATAGACATTTAATAGGATTTTTTTAAAAGAATAAATATAAGAATGAAGAAATTCCACAGACATCACCAAGAGAGAAACCCTTATTAACATCCGCTGGTCCATTATTCAAGTCAAATGACCTATTGCCTATAAAATACAAGACAATACGCACAACACAACACAAGATATAAACATGATTAACCATTAAAACCAAAATAGATTTTCTTTAGAAAAGTAAATGTTCAAAATGTAGTCATTGGCTAATTTGGTGACTGGCAGAGTGGGCCATGAGTTTGAATATATGTGTTCTAATATTGGTGTTCAGTCACACAAACATTTATTTGTTCATACCATATTCCAATTATTGTTTTCTCTGTAATTGCAGTGTTTCAATAACTAGAAGGACGAGGCAGAACGGTACGACACAATTCTTAGTGTATATGAGGAGAAGTCAGTGAAAACTGTAACCAGTCTGGCCCTGCTGAACTGGAGTCAGAACTTCATCTTTAGTGTCGGACTGACAGCCATCATGATCCTCGCCAGCCAGGGCATCATGGCAGGTAAAAACGTTACGTTTTCGAAGGCATAAATTTTTTCAACCTCCCAAAAGTTTGTGTCACAAAAAATAATTGTTCAAAATTTGTCCTAAAAGGTAGCATCTGCAATATTGTCATAAAAATCGTAAATTAGTATTGTTATCAGCGAATATGGTTTGCGTTTAGTGCTAAAGGCATTAATTTATTACCTGAGACTATATTAAAGCCATTGTACAACTTGCTAATGGGCATTCAAAGTCGGGCTGTAAAGACTTCACATGATAGCCTTTGTGTGTACACTGGTCTGACAGACCTGTGAACTCAAGCTCTAGGCTTATGGGTACGCGCTACTTTCCAGCATAGCTTGCAATGGCTGATTTAACATCGCATGGAGGTTAGATACCAGTAAATCAACGTGTTTCCCTCCGTTTTACATTCCAAATATTGCCTTTTACTAGAGTTCTATTTTTCTTCTGCTATGAAAAGCATTTAGCAATGTCAGACATGCCTTTTGTGGTTATTTCTAATATCCTCTGTGTGTTTGGAACATTTTTGTGGATTTCTTTGGAGGCTAACTTAAAAGATGGGTTTTTGGGGTGTGTTTACTGTGGCATGGGGCTTTTGTCGAAATATGACTGCCTAAACCCTAGTTTCTACAGGTGTCTGCATTCGGGTGAGACGCATTTTCTTAGAAGTAAAATGCCATTTCTTTTTATTGCAATTTTTGGATGACGAAAGATTCATCTTTGAACAGACACCAAGTTTGCACAATCTGAAATCTGAAAGTTCGCCGTTTTATAATGGGACCCTACGGGAATTTGATTTACTGGCATCTAACCTTGAATTTTGACACAAAATAAAAGTGAAAGTATCTTTTTATAATAAACAAGCTAAGTAGCGTTAAACACGAACAACTGAGATTTTACTGTTATTTTATATTATAACAGAAATATATTCTACTAGCAGTATTATCTGAATATTAGACTGATTAATGGTATCAATAAAGTCATTTCTGAAACAACTTTCATACGCGGGATTACTTCATGCGTAAGCACATTTCGCCGTTTTGGGAGAAATAATGCAGTTAAGTACAGAGGTTTGGCATGTGACGTCATCCTCTGTGTATAGAATGCATGATTACATTAATAAACAATTCGGAAAAACCTGTGAAAACCATCATCGCTTCCTGTGAAATATTTAATGTCAATGGATATTTCCAATAAGTATCCAACCAAAAACCTAGATAGTAGTTTATTTCCTTTTCTGAAAGGGTCCAAAACAATTGACTCAAACAAATAATTATTTTAGCTAATTTTGAGGGTGGCCGAAAAAATAGATTGTGGGAAAACAAACATTAAATATGGTAAAGTGCAAGATTGTTTGATGCAATAGGTGTCATGCAACTCAAGTACACTTTCAGTTCCCAATTGCATGAAATCTTGTGAATGGGGAAGAAACATTGTAGCAGTTTTAATTCAATAGTTATGAACTCTGTTTATATTGGTTGAAAACAAATGCCTGTTCGAAAATGTTTTTAATTGGGGAGACTAAGATTTACTAGTGATTGAGAATGCATTCTTAGGAATGCAGAAAACATTCTCTGCACTGATATCGTCTTTTCAGTCCTTAACTATAATTGCTTCTCATCCTCAGGTACGATGACAGTCGGCGATCTAGTCATGGTGAACGGCCTGCTGTTCGAGCGCTTGATTCCCCTCAATTTCATTGGTTCACTGTATCGGGAAGTACGCCATAGTTTGATTGACATGGCCACCATGTTTGACCTGCTGAAAATTAAACCAAATATTGCGGTATATATGCAAACATATTTTACGTTACCTTACTACAGATAGTCCGAAATATACCTGACTGACTGGTTATATTCCAGTCAGTCCAGTGAAAGATCAAAGATACAAGGACCAGACCAAATGTCATGTTAAATTTGTATAAGTGCAAAAAGTAAAGTGCGTAAAAGTAAAACAGTAAATAAATGACATTTAACTTGTGGTATGTTTAGTTTCTGTAACATGTATCCAGGTTAGCTTTCAATGCAATAGCATTATATAAGATACAAGTAGAAAAATACATCAGTACACACATGTACCAGGTCACATTAACCATAAGTTGATATGGCAATATATTTCTTTTGTATTGATGTGAAATGGACATGTTTCCCAGCACAGGCATGTGCTTATGGTGTCCCACATCAGCACACACTTGTACCAGGTCACATTAAGCATTAGTTGATATGACAATATATTCCTTCTGTATTGATGTTTTATAGCCATGTTTCCCAGCACAGGCATGTGCTTATGGTGTCTCACATCAGCACACACTTGTAGCAGGTCACGTTAACCATAAGTTGATATGGCAATATATTCATTTTGTCTTCATGTGAAATGGCCATGTTTCCCAGCACAGGCATGTGCTGGTAGGGTCTCACATCGGCACACACTTTTACCAGGTGACATTTACCATTAGTTGATATGGCAATATATTCATTATGTCTTGATGTGAAATGGCCATGTTTCCCAGCACAGACATGTGCTAATAGTGTCTCACATCAGCACACACTTGTACCAGGTCACATTAACTATTAGTTGATATGGCAATATATTCCTTTTGTCATGATGTGAAATTGCCATGTTTCCCAGCACAGGCATGTGCTAATATTGTCTAACATCAGCACACACTTGTACCAGGTCACATTAACCATTAGTTGATATGGCAATATATTTCTTCTGTATTGATGTGATATGGCCATGTTTCCCAGCACAGGCATGTGCTTATATTGTTTCACATCAGCACACACTTGTACCAGGTCACATTAACCATAAGTTGATATTGCAATATATTCCTTCTGTCTTGATGTGAAATGGCCATGTTTCCCAGCACATGCATGTGCTAATAGTGGCTCACATCAGCACACACTTGTACCAAGACACATTAATCATAAGTTGATATGACAATATATTCCTACTGTCTTGATTTGAAATGGCCATGTTTCCGAGCACAGGCATGTGCTAAAATTGTCTCACATCAGAACACACTTGTACCAAGACACATTAACCATTTGTTGATATGGCAATATGTTCCTTCTGTCTTGATGTGAAATGGCCATGTTTCCCAGCACATGCATGTGCTAATAGTGTCTCACATCAGCACACACTTTCAGGTCACATTAACCATTAGTTGATATGGCAATATACCCCTGTCTTGATGTGAAATGGCCATGTTTCCCAGCACAGGCATGTGCTAATAGTGTCTAAGTCAGGACACACTTGTGCCAGGTCCCATTAACCATTAGTTGAAATGACAATATATTCCTTCCGTCTCGATGTGAAATGGCCATGTTTCCCAGCACAGGCATGTGCCAATAGTGTCTCACATCAGCACACACTTGTACCAGGCCACATTAACCATAAGTTGATATGGCAATACATTCCTTCTTTGTTGATGTGAAATGGACAGGCATGTGCTAATAGTGGCTCACATCAGCACGTACTTGGTCCAGACTATATTTCAGATAAAGAACCTACCACTACCTCTTTGAATTTTAACAACTTAAAATAGGCATTAAACTTGTGAACATACGAGTGTGAACTTGATATACGGTGTTCACAATGACACATGGTTTGACAATGTGAACTGTTACACATTTTTTCTCATAGTTCAGCTAAAATTGTAGTATTCCTTTCTTTACATATTATAAGCAGTATAAATTGCACAACGCTATGTTAATTGCACATTCAAAATATATTTTTCTGAATATTACAAATAAGTTTGTGGTAACTATAGTGTTTTGTTTTTCAATGTTGTCTTAGTTCATACAAATTTAAATTCATTTTTGTGCATCTTAATTCTAAAGTACTTGAAACTCTCAAGATTTGTTGAGAAATTAACAATGATCTACATTCAACATTTGTCTGCTATAAAACTTAGTGACTGGTGACTTAACTAAGTTCCTTGCACTTCAAATTATTTAATTGCCAGATGATTTCAGTCTAGCCAAAGAAGTAATATACCAGTACTGTTAGTATGCATAAATAGGTTTGCAGTATGGTAACATTATACTTTGCAATAATAAAATACTATTATAGGTTTTATCACACCTGTTTGTCTTGGAATGAACAGATTGTATAGTTCTAGGTACAAGTATTTTACCATTATATACCATTTTTCTCATAGATTACATTGTGTATGTCTAAATACACACATAATTAAAATTTTACATTTTTTTAATTTACATTGTTGTTTGTGCTAATTACTGAGTATCAGCAGTTCATAATGAAGAGCTTGAGTTGGTTTGAGTATTGAGCAATCATGTTGTTCACACATTTTTAACAGATTTGGTTAACTCCATTGTTTCAATACCCACAAAAATTAAGGTGTATAGTTTTGTTTTTAATGTTTCAGAACATAATTACTTGCAATTGAACTTGCACAATATTTTTTGAAAGTGTTAAATTAAAATGTTGGGGTATATCTTAATCTTTATAAATTTAATAATTCAGATATTGTAAGTGTGCAATTCAAGTTACAAAAGTATTAATATTTTTAAAATGGTAAATGAAAACAAAGCTATAATTATATTGTTTATTTCAATTAATAATTGTATCAGGGTGTTCAGTAGGCTGTACATTTCTAGGGTCATTGACCCTTTGACCCAAATTTTCAAGGGTCAAAATTCAATTTCGAAGAGTCAATTCAAATATTCACAAGTCACCTAAACAAAAACAGACAAACTCAAGGTTCACATTATACTAATAAATATCATAAATAACAAAATATTAGTAAAATAAACAATCAACCTGGTATGATAATAATATTAAAAATTAGCCTTTGTACGCTCGTGTTATGTGTTGTTGTTTCGTTTTTTTCATTTAATGTACTATTGTTTAGAAAGACCTAAAAAGGTATATGAAAATAATGGATTAATACTACTTTGTATATACATAAAGTTTTCTCAAATGTTGTTACATACAGCTTTAACATTTTGATGTAAATATTGATATACAAATGAATACAAACATGTTATCTAAACTTTTAAATGAAACCATTTGTTGATATTTTTTGTATGACCTTAAATAATTTTTGTTGTATGTGCATACAATATTTAGTATTATTATACGTAGCTTTTCTCTACAATGATAAATTCCCATTACTGGAGAAAGAGATATTTTGACTCAAAAACATTTCAACCTTTTTGGCATGTGACCACGCGAAAGTGACTGTCAGGTCATGTGACCGGGCTGACATTTTGAATGTCATATGAGGGCAAGTAACTGCATCAGTTTTTCAGCCGCATGATGAAAAGATTGCCTCCCTTGTCGTGACGTCATATAGTCGTGACATCACTATTTAGTGTGTAAACAAACGATTCTCGTCAATGTTAAATGTAAGAAAAATTGTTTTTCAAGTATTTCTGAATATGAAAGAATATTTAGGCATTCTTCAATCTTGATGGGCAGAATTAAGCATGTGTTTACCCTATTTTACTCAATTTTGTTTGGTATAATAAAATAAATCAGTTTATATGGCAGCGTGAGAGACATTGATTATTGATGTTGTTTACCCTCGAAACAGAATGTCACCACTAGGCATTCGCCTTGGGTGACACTCTGCCGACGGGTTGACAATATCAATGTCACACATGCAGCCATATTATATTTATATAATGTTTCGCTAGTTTTTCAGTCTATAAGTCAAAGTAAAAAATAAAAATCACTAAATTCATGTGTGACATGAATACATGAGCAATACAAAATGCATACCCCTGAGTACCAGTGTGACTAGTAATTCTGATCTGTTACAACTTCGAAGTACATCAGTTCTTTTTTTCCAATAAAAAGTCAAAACAAAGTGTGCAATAGGATAATAAAAAGAAAATTATATACAGTAAGAACAGTTGATAGCTAAAACATGAAGATAAAATAATCAACAGTGGAATATACATGTATATATATTTGTTTTTGTTTCCTAACTTTCAAGTGTATGAATTATATACTGACATGTTTCAGAGTTATTAAAAGTTGACAATATATTATTATAAGGTATGTGATGTCCAATGTAAATATCACATTATGCTAAAGCATAAACATTAGGTGCAGTTTGTTTTGCTTGCATATGGCTGTTAATACTGCATTATGATGTACAGTGCTATAGACTACGTCAAGATGTCGGTTATTTGTAATCATCAGGATCAGATTGTTTTCCATGCATATGGCTAATAATGTTGCATGACAAGATATATGAGACGCGCCGTGAGAAAACCGGGCTTAATGCAAGTGCGTAAAGTGTCGTCCCAGATTAGTAAGTGCAGTCCGCTTTTATGGTATTTTCTGTTTAAAGAAAGTCTCTTCTAAACAAAATTCCACTGTAGGCGGAAAGTGTCGTCCCTGATTAACCTGTGCGGACTGCACAGGCTGATCCGGGATGACACTTTACGCACATGCATTAAGACCTGATTTACCTCGACACGCCTCATATGTTTTTGTTTCGTACATTTCAGGGGTATAGACTGTGTCCTCAGGTCGGTGGTGTTCAACGTGGTTCCCACAGTTCTCGAGGTGCTCATGGTTACTGGCGTCCTGGTAGGCCTCGCTGTTTCTGTGCCATCACCCTGTAAAATCATTTTATTTGATTGGATGTCTAAATGTATACATTCTTGAAAAACTGCTAATGCGCTTGGTCTTTAATTTGCCCATTTTTTCATTTTTGTGTATGTATTTTCTAATAATCGTGCGAAAAGAAAATTACAGCCGGGTCTTAAAGTTGCATTCAGTTTGGACCACAAAATAGGCGAAAAATTAGACCTCCGCGAAATAAAATGATTTTACAGTACTTTCAGTCTGTTTTAATCAGAAATTAAATAGATTTTACTTGACTTTATCACCAATAAATTTACTATGATCTACTTTTAGCTGTCTCATACTACAGAAACATTTTCTACGTTAGTTTTCTTATTCCTTCTATTTGTCTTATTGTATTTGTATGACAGTATCTGAAGATACAAAAACAGGTATGTTTAAATTAAATTATATACCATTCCAGTGAAAGTAAATCCTTGAATACTCATTTGGTATTTCAGTGCGGCCCGGAGTTTGCAGGTGTAACGATTGGCTGCATAACAACCTACACGATATTTACCTTGCTGATCACACAGTGGAGGTGTGTAGTTTCATCCATACATATTATGGGTAGCATTTGTGATTGTGTACTTCTGTGAATATTTCTTTGCGACAAATGTGATAACAGTATTTTAGGGGTATATAATTATCGACCACCATGCTCTGCATTCTAGGTGGAACATTATTTTAATGTATTTATGCTAGGTTCCCACCATCCTGTGGTCTGTCACGAACGCCACGATTGGCCACTTGCAGCTGATCGTGGTATTTCTTTGATTTTTCAGGCTTGGATACAATGTGATGCGAGTCCATACGTTTTGATACGATGTTTTGCGCTCTGTTTTTGTACGATGTTTTGCGATTCGTTAATTACAGGTGTCACGGTCTGATCTCCAGTTTAGATACGATTACATACGTACCGTTGGGATTGTTTCGATATTGTCCACAAATGGGTCTCGATCTGACACGATCATTACGATCGGGTTCCCCGAAAAAGGACGTTCTAGTACGTTCAGATAAGTCCCGATACGCTTATCACAAATCCATGCGCTCCGTTACAATAGGATACAATTGTGGTCGCGATGTCTTTCACGATCATGATCTATGGAGATCACAATTCGAGCTACGACTGGACCCGAATGATATAAATACAGCCTGACTGACTATTGACTGCATTGTTTCTTGAGATCGCAACACATCTTAACAGAGCGTGGTGTTTTATCTCGTCTATGATCGGTCCTGATCACCACGATTTGGATGCACGATTAGATACGATTTTTCGCACTTTGTTACGATGCAATAAGATCTGATACGCTGATCCCAATGGACAATTGGTCGCAGTTGGTCGTGTTAATCGTAAATAATTTTTGAACCGTTCGACGATGAACACGATTGCCACGACTGACCTCAAGATATGATAGGATCATCACGATTGGTCCACGATTTAGACCACAACAATCGTGGCGCAAATCGTGATAGTGGGAACCTAGCATTAGGGGATTTATAGAGGGATTTAAATTAAAAAATCATGTGGGTGCTGAGTAGAAGTGTTGAGATGAAGTACTATAACTCTGTTATCAAATTCTTACAGAAATTACTGCTCTTGTATTATTTACCTGTATATAACTACATGCATACTCAAGAATATGTGGAGCAATATCAAGAAAATATTGGTGTGATATACCTAGTATAAATTTAACTGGTATCTGCCAGTTTTGTAGCTGTGAAACAACTTTAACCTTACTCATGGATTGTTCAATAATTGAGGTTCCATGGATATGTTGTACGATACGCTTATCACGAATCCATGCGCTCCGTTACAATAGGATACAATTGTGGTCGCGATGTCTTTCACGATCATGATCTATGGAGATCACAATTCGAGCTACGACTGGACCCGAATGATATAAATACAGCCTGACTGACTATTGACTTCATTGTTTCTTGGAGATCGCAACACATCTTAACAGAGCGTGGTGTTTTATCTCGTCTATGATCGGTCCTGATCACCACGATTTGGATGCACGATTAGATACGATTTTTCGCACTTTGTTACGATGCAATAAGATCTGATACGCTGATCCCAATGGACAATTGATCGCAGTTGGTCGTGTTAATCGTAAATAATTTTTGAACCGTTCGACGATGAACACGATTGCCACGACTGACCTCAAGATATGATAGGATCATCACGATTGGTCCACGATTTAGACCACAATTTCAATCGTGGCGCAAATCGTGATAGTGGGAACCTAGCATTAGGGGATTTATAGAGGGATTTAAATTAAAAAATCATGTGGGTGCTGAGTAGAAGTGTTGAGATGAAGTACTATAACTCTGTTATCAAATTCTTACAGAAACTACTGCTCTTGTATTATTTACCTGTATATAACTACATGCATATTCAAGAATATGTGGAGCAATATCAAGAAAATATTGGTGTGATATACCCAGTATAAATTTAACTGGTATCTGCCAGTTTTGTAGCTGTGAAAAAACTTTAACAATACTCATGGATTGTTCAATAATTGAGGTTCCATGGATGTGTTGTACATATTAGGGATATCTCTGTATATGTAGAACATTCTCGTTATAATGCATGACAAATATTAAATGCCGTCAATGAAAATTACTTTAAAAGCTTGTCATATTGGCATTCCTTACTGCTGAAGTTGATTGCTGAACTTGGAATAATTATATTATCCTCATCTTTCAGTCTACAGCTACAGAAAGTGTGAATTTGAAATTGTCAGTATGAACCAGGTTTAATTAGGTTATCGTCAACTCTAGAGCTACAAAAGTAGTAGTTGTGTGAATTTGAAAAATAATTTTTGTTAAGAATTTATAGTTGTGTTAATTCAAAATTATTATCTTTGTTGTTACAAAACTTGTCCCCTATATAGGACAAAGATCCGAGTGCAGATGAACCAGGCTGAAGGAGAGGCAGGCAACAAGGCCATAGACTCACTCATCAACTACAAGACAGTGAAGGTACACTTCCAAAACATGCATGTAATATTTAGTGGTTTTAAAGTGTTTAAGAGCTTAAAGCTTGAAAATCTGTAATGTTTTTGTTAAAAGTTCAGATGTATTAAGAGTCTTAGAATGTACATGTACGTTCTCACTCGTCAACTACGAGACAGTGAAGGTACGCTTCCAAAACATGAATTTGTTGCAAGATTTAATGGCTTTAAAAAGTGTTTAAAAGCTAAAAGCTTGAAAATCTGTTATGTTTTTGCTCAGATGTATAACGATTCTTAGAATGTACGTGTAAGTTGTTTTGTACGCTATTTCCAATTACTTAATTACTGGTATGTTTCCAAGTAACTTCACTGAGTTGTTTTGGACTCAATTGTTTGTCACAGCAATTAGCAGACTGTTTTTGGACTCAATTGTTTGTCACAGCAATTAGCAGACTATTTTTGGACTCAATTGTTTGTCACAGCAATTAGCAGACTATTTCCCTCCTTAGGGCTTAAACATGTCTTTAGACAAACTTATTGTATTATGTTAAAACCCTACTCACAATAGACATTTAATAGGATTTTTTTTAAAGAATAAATATAAGAATGAAGAAATTCCACAGACATCACCAAGAGAGAAACCCTTATTAACATCCGCTGGTCCATTATTCAAGGCAAATGACCTATTGCCTATAAAATACAAGACAATACGTACAACACAACACAAGATATAAACATGATTAACCATTAAAACCAAAATAGATTTTCTTTAGAAAAGTAAATGTTCAAAATGTAGTCATTGGCTAATTTGGTGACTGGCAGAGTGGGCCATGAGTTTGAATATATGTGTTCTAATATTGGTGTTCAGTCACACAAACATTTATTTGTTCATACAATATTCCAATTATTGTTTTCTCTGTAATTTCAGTGTTTCAATAACTAGAAGGACGAGGCAGAACGGTACGACACAATTCTTAGTGTATATGAGGAGAAGTCAGTGAAAACTGTAACCAGTCTGGCCCTGCTGAACTGGAGTCAGAACTTCATCTTTAGTGTCGGACTGACAGCCATCATGATCCTCGCCAGCCAGGGCATCATGGCAGGTAAAAACGTTACGTTTTAGAAGGCATACATTTTTTCAACCTCCCAAAAGTTTGTGTCACAAAGAATAATTGTTCAAAATTTGTCCTAAAAGGTAGCATCTGCAATATTGTCATAAAAATCGTAAATTAGTATTGTTATCAGCGAATATGGTTTGCGTTTAGTGCTAAAGGCATTAATTTATTACCTGAGACTTTATATTAAAGCCATTGTACAACTTGCTAATGGGCATTCAAAGTCGGGCTGTAAAGACTTCACATGATAGCCGTTGTGTGTACACTGGTCTGACAGACCTGTGAACTCAAGCTCTAGGCATTATGGGTACGCGCTACTTTCCAGCATAGCTTGCAATGGCTGATTTAACATCGCATGGAGGTTAGATACCAGTAAATCAACGTGTTTCCCTCCGTTTTACATTCGAAATATTGCATTTTACTAGAGTTCTATTTTTCTTCTGCTATGAAAAGCATTTAGCAATGTCAGACATGCCTTTTGTGGTTATTTCTAATATCCTCTGTGTGTTTGGAACATTTTTGTGGATTTCTTTGGAGGCTAACTTAAAAGATGGGTTTTTGGGGTGTGTTTACTCTGGCATGGGGCTTTTGTCGAAATATGACTGCCTAAACCCTAGTTTCTACCGGTGTCTGCATTCGGGTGAGACGCATTTTCTTAGAAGTAAAATGCCATTTCTTTTTATTGCAATTTTTGGATGACGAAAGATTCATCTTTGAACAGACACCAAGTTTGCACAATCTGAAATCTGAAAGTTCGCCGTTTTATAATGGGACCCTACGGGAAAATTTGATTTACTGGCATCTAACCTTGAATTTTGACACAAAATAAAACTGAAAGTAGCTTTTTATAATAAACAAGCTTTGTAGCGTTAAACACGAACAACTGAGATTTTACTGTTATTTTATATTATAACAGAAATATATTCTACTAGCAGTATTATCTGAATATTAGACTGATTAATGGTATCAATAAAGTCATTTCTGAAACAACTTTCATACGCGGGATTACTTCATGCGTAAGCACATTTCGCCAAGTTGGGAGAAATAATGCAGTTAAGTACAGAGGTTTGGCATGTGACGTCATCCTCTGTGTATAGAATACATGATTACATTAATAAACAATTCGGAAAAACCTGTGAAAACCATCATCGCTTCCTGTGAAATATTTAATGTCAATGGATATTTCCAATAAGTATCCAACCAAAAACCTAGATAGTAGTTTATTTCCTTTTCTGAAAGGGTCCAAAAAAATTGACTCAAACAAATATTTATTTTAGCTAATTTTGAGGGTGGCCGAAAAAATAGATTGTGGGAAAACAAACATTAAATATGGTAAAGTGCAAGATTGTTTGATGCAATAGGTGTCATGCAACTCAAGTACACTTTCAGTTCCCAATTGCATGAAATCTTGTGAATGGGGAAGAAACATTGTAGCAGTTTTAATTCAATAGTTATGAACTCTGTTTATATTGGTTGAAAACAAATGCCTGTTCGAAAATGTTTTTAATTGGGGAGACTAAGGTTTACTAGTGATTGAGAATGCATTCTTAGGAATGCAGAAAACATTCTCTGCACTGATATCGTCTTTTCAGTCCTTAACTATAATTGCTTCTCATCCTCAGGTACGATGACAGTCGGCGATCTAGTCATGGTGAACGGCCTGCTGTTCGAGCGCTTGATTCCCCTCAATTTCATTGGTTCACTGTATCGGAAAGTACGCCATAGTTTGATTGACATGGCCACCATGTTTGACCTGCTGAAAATTAAACCAAATATTGCGGTATATATGCAAACATATTTTACGTTACCTTACTACAGATAGTCCGAAATATACCTGACTGACTGGTTATATTCCAGTCAGTCCAGTGAAAGATCAAAGATACAAGGACCAAATGTCATGTTAAATTTGTATAAGTGCACAAAGTAAAGTGCGTAAAAGTAAAACAGTAAATAAATGACAATTAACTTGTGGTATGTTTAGTTTCTGTAACATGTATCCAGGTTAGCTTTCAATGCAATAGCATTATATAAGATACAAGTAAAAAAATACATCAGTACACACATGTATCAGGTCACATTAACCATAAGTTGATATGGCAATATGTTTCTTTTGTATTGATGTGAAATGGACATGTTTCCCAGCACAGGCATGTGCTTATGGTGTCCCACATCAGCACACACTTGTACCAGGTCACATTAAGCATTAGTTGATATGACAATATATTCCTTCTGTATTGATGTTTTATAGCCATGTTTCCCAGCACAGGCATGTGCTTATGGTGTCTCACATCAGCACACACTTGTAGCAGGTCACGTTAACCATAAGTTGATATGGCAATATATTCATTTTGTCTTCATGTGAAATGGCCATGTTTCCCAGCACAGGCATGTGCTGGTAGGGTCTCACATCGGCACACACTTTTACCAGGTGACATTTACCATTAGTTGATATGGCAATATATTCATTATGTCTTGATGTGAAATGGCCATGTTTCCCAGCACAGACATGTGCTAATAGTGTCTCACATCAGCACACACTTGTACCAGGTCACATTAACTATTAGTTGATATAGCAATATATTCCTTTTGTCATGATGTGAAATTGCCATGTTTCCCAGCACAGGCATGTGCTAATATTGTCTAACATCAGCACACACTTGTACCAGGTCACATTAACCATTAGTTGATATGGCAATATATTTCTTCTGTATTGATGTGACATGGCCATGTTTCCCAGCACAGGCATGTGCTTATATTGTTTCACATCAGCACACACTTGTACCAGGTCACATTAACCATAAGTTGATATTGCAATATATTCCTTCTGTCTTGATGTGAAATGGCCATGTTTCCCAGCACATGCATGTGCTAATAGTGGTTCACATCAGCACACACTTGTACCAAGACACATTAACCATAAGTTGATATGACAATATATTCCTACTGTCTTGATTTGAAATGGCCATGTTTCCGAGCACAGGCATGTGCTAAAACTGTCTCACATCAGAACACACTTGTACCAAGACACATTAACCATTTGTTGATATGGCAATATGTTCCTTCTGTCTTGATGTGAAATGGCCATGTTTCCCAGCACATGCATGTGCTAATAGTGTCTCACATCAGCACACACTTTCAGGTCACATTAACCATTAGTTGATATGGCAATATACCCCTGTCTTGATGTGAAATGGCCATGTTTCCCAGCACAGGCATGTGCTAATAGTGTCTAAGTCAGGACACACTTGTGCCAGGTCCCATTAACCATTAGTTGAAATGACAATATATTCCTTCCGTCTCGATGTGAAATGGCCATGTTTCCCAGCACAGGCATGTGCTAATAGTGCCTCATATCAGCACACACTTGTACCAGGCCACATTAACCATAAGTTGATATGGCAATACATTCCTTCTTTGTTGATGTGAAATGGACAGGCATGTGCTAATAGTGGCTCACATCAGCACGTACTTGGTCCAGACTACATTTCAGATAAAGAACCTACCACTACCTCTTTGAATTTTAACAACTTAAAATAGGCATTAAACTTGTGAACATACGAGTGTGAACTTGATATACGGTGTTCACAATGACACATGGTTTGACAATGTGAACTGTTACACATTTTTTCTCATAGTTCAGCTAAAATTATAGTGTTATTCCTTTCTTTACATATTATAAGCAGTATAAATTGCACAACGCTATGTTAATTGCACATTCAAAATATATTTTTCTGAATATTACAAATAAGTTTGTGGTAACTATAGTGTTTTGGTTTTCAATGTTGTCTTAGTTCATACAAATTTAAATTCATTTTTGTGCATCTTAACTCTAAAGTACTTGAAACTCTCAAGATTTGTTGAGAAATTAACAATGATCTACATTCAACATTTGTCTGCTATAAAACTTAGTGACTGGTGACTTAACTAAGTTCCTTGCACTTCAAATTATTTAATTGCCAGATGATTTCAGTCTAGGCAAAGAAGTAATATACCAGTACTGTTAGTATGCATAAATAGGTTTGCAGTATGGTAACATTATACTTTGCAATAATAAAATACTATTATAGGTTTTATTCACACCTGTTTGTCTTGGAATGAACAGATTGTATAGTTCTAGGTACAAGTATTTTACCATTATATACCATTTTTCTCATAGATTACATTGTGTATGTCTAAATACACTCATAATTAAAATTTTACATTTTTTTAATTTACATTGTTGTTTGTGCTAATTACTGAGTATCAGCAGTTCATAATGAAGAGCTTGAGTTGGTTTGAGTATTGAGCAATCATGTTGTTCACACATTTTTAACAGATTTGGTTAACTCCATTGTTTCAATACCCACAAAAATTAAGGTGTATAGTTTTGTTTTTAATGTTTCAGAACATAATTACGTGCAATTAAACTTGCACAATATTTTTTGAAAGTGTTAAATTAAAATGTTGGGGTATATCTTAATCTTTATAAATTTAATAATTCAGATATTGTAAGTGTGCAATTCAAGTTACAAAAGTATTAATATTTTTAAAATGGTAAATGAAAACAAAGCTATAATTATATTGTTTATTTCAATTAATAATTGTATCAGGGTGTTCAGTAGGCTGTACATTTCTAGGGTCATTGACCCTTTGACCCAAATTTTCAAGGGTCAAAATTCAATTTCGAAGAGTCAATTCAAATATTCACAAGTCACCTAAACAAAAACAGACAAACTCAAGGTTCACATTATACTAATAAATATAATAAATTACAAAATATTAGTAAAATAAACAATCAACCTGGTATGATAATAATATTTAAAATTAGCCTTTGTACGCTCGTGTTATGTGTTGTTGTTTCGTTTTTTTCATTTAATGTACTATTGTTTAGAAAGAACTAAAAAGGTAAGATTTTGCAATAATTAATCAATATGAATGAAAGACAAAACTAAATGCTGCTATTTTTGTTTGTTTTATCAACAAATATCCGAAAGTGTTGTCCAAAATTATTGACAGTTGTAAATTTTCGGCCGATTTTGTGTAAGTGTTTCTGATGTTTTTAACCAGTATTGTTTTTAGATTAATATATTTTATGTGAAATATTGTTATTATTTAACCTTTTAAACATCATTTCATGTACATTTGATCATGTAAACATCAGAATTATCCAGGTTGACAGTACACAAATGCCGTAACAAAAGGTGTAACAAACTGAAGTTCACGGCTAAATGTGCATAATGAAAAATGTTTGTGTTTTCATTGGTCGAAGGGTCAAATACATACACTGATACCTTCCAGGCATGGAAGCTCTTATCAGTAAATGCAAAACGGATTAAGATAAGGTAAGCCTACCGTGTTAATAACAGACAGTGTCTTGATTGGCTTCAGTTGTAAAGGAAGTGATGACGCAATCCAGACATTTACCAAGGGTCAATATGACTCTTTGGGTGATTTTACCATGCGTCAATTTCATGATTTCAATGAAAATCATGGTCAAAACGCGGGTGCTCGGGTCAAACGAACACCCTTTGTAAATACCTTAAATACAATTTTGCACTGAGATTCAGAGGTTTTAATAGACTTACAATAGAACTTGTTTTTAAATGTTATATGAAAATAATGGATTAATACTACTTTGTATATACATAAAGTTTTCTCAAATGTTGTAACATACAGCTTTAACATTTTGATGTAAATATTGATATACAAATGAATACAAACATGTTATCTAAACTTTTGAATGAAACCATTTGTTGATATTTTTTGTATGACCTTAAATAATTTTTGTTGTATGTGCATACAATATTTAGTATTATTATACGTAGCTTTTCTCTACAATGATAAATTCCCATTACTGGAGAAAGAGATATTTTGACTCTAAAACATTTCAACCTTTTTGACATGTGACCACGCGAAAGTGACTGTCAGGTCATGTGACCGGGCTGACATTTTGAATGTCATATGAGGGCAAGTAACTGCATCAGTTTTTCAGCTGCATCATGAAAAGATTGCCCCCCTTGTCGTGACGTCATATAGTCGTGACATCACTATTTAGTGTGTACACAAACGATTCTCGTCAATGTTAAATGTAAGAAAAATTGTTTTTCAAGTATTTCTGAATATGAAAGAATATTTAGGCATTCTTCAATCTTGATGGGCAGAATTAAGCATGTGTTTACCCTATTTTACTCAATTTTGTTTGGTATAATAAAATAAATCAGTTTATATGGCAGCGTGAGAGACATTGATTATTGATGTTGTTTACCATCGAAACAGAATGTCACCACTAGGCATTCGCCTTGGGTGACACTCTGCCGACGGGTTGACAATATCAATGTCACACATGCAGCCATATTATATTTATATAATGTTTCGCTAGTTTTTCAGTCTATAAGTCAAAGTAAAAAATAAAAATCACTAAATTCATGTGTGACATGAATACATGAGCAATACAAAATGCATACCCCTGAGTACCAGTGTGACTAGTAATTCTGATCTGTTACAACTTCGAAGTACATCAGTTCTTTTTTTCCAATAAAAAGTCAAAACAAAGTGTGCAATAGGATAATAAAAAGAAAATTATATACAGTAAGACCAGTTGATAGCTAAAACATGAAGATAAAATAATCAACAGTGGAATATACATGTATATATATTTGTTTTTGTTTCCTAACTTTCAAGTGTATGAATTATATACTGACATGTTTCAGAGTTATTAAAAGTTGACAATATATTATTATAAGGTATGTGATGTCCAATGTAAATATCACATTATGCTAAAGCATAAACATTAGGTGCAGTTTGTTTTGCTTGCATATGGCTGTTAATACTGCATTATGATGTACATGTCGTCGTTTCCAATATTTCAGTGCTATAGACTACGTCAAGATGTCGGTTGTTTGTAATCATCAGGATCAGATTGTTTTCCATGCATATGGCTAATAATGTTGCATGACAAGATATATGAGACGCGCCGTGAGAAAACCGGGCTTAATGCAAGTGCGTAAAGTGTCGTCCCAGATTAGTAAGTGCAGTCCGCTTTTATGGTATTTTCTGTTTAAAGGAAGTCTCTTCTAAACAAAATTCCACTGTAGGCGGAAAGTGTCGTCCCTGATTAACCTGTGCGGACTGCACAGGCTGATCCGGGATGACACTTTACGCACATGCATTAAGACCTGATTTACCTCGACACGCCTCATATGTCTTTGTTTCGTACATTTCAGGGGTATAGACTGTGTCCTCAGGTCGGTGGTGTTCAACTTGGTTCCCACAGTTCTCGAGGTGCTCATGGTTACTGGCGTCCTGGTAGGCCTCGCTGTTTCAGTGCCATCACCCTGTAAAATCATTTTATTTGATTGGATGTCTAAATGTATACATTCTTGAAAAACTGCTAATGCGCTTGGTCTTTAATTTGCCCATTTTTTCATTTTTGTTTATGTATTTTCTAATAATCTTGCGAAAAGAAAATTACAGCCGGGTCTTAAAGTTGCATTCAGTTTGAACCACAAAATAGGCGAAAAATTAGACCTCCGCGAAATAAAATGATTTTACAGTACTTTCAGTCTGTTTTAATCAGAAATTAAATAGATTTTACTTGACTTTATCACCAATAAATTTACTATGATCTACTTTTAGCTGTCTCATACTACAGAAACATTTTCTACGTTAGTTTTCTTATTCCTTCTATTTGTCTTATTGTATTTGTATGACAGTATCTGAAGATACAAAAACATGTATGTTTAAATTAAATTATATACCATTCCAGTGAAAGTAAATCCTTGAATACTCATTTGGTATTTCAGTGCGGCCCGGAGTTTGCAGGTGTAACGATTGGCTGCATAACAACCTACACGATATTTACCTTACTGATCACACAGTGGAGGTGTGTAGTTTCATCCATACATATTATGGGTAGCATTTGTGATTGTGTACTTCTGTGAATATTTCTTTGCGACAAATGTGATAACAGTATTTTAGGGGTATATAATTATCGACCACCATGCTCTGCATTCTAGGTGGAACATTATTTTAATGTATTTATGCTAGGTTCCCACTATCCTGTGGTCTGTCACGAACGCCACGATTGGCCACTTGCAGCTGATCGTGGTATTTCTTTGATTTTTCAGGCTTGGATACAATGTGATGCGAGTCCATACGTTTTGATACGATGTTTTGCGCTCTGTTTTTGTACGATGTTTTGCGATTCGTTAATTACAGGTGTCACGGTCTGATCTCCAGTTTAGATACGATTACATACGTACCGTTGGGATTGTTTCGATATTGTCCACAAATGGGTCTCGATCTGACACGATCATTACGATCGGGTTCCCCGAAAAAGGACGTTCTAGTACGTTCAGATAAGTCCCGATACGCTTATCACAAATCCATGCGCTCCGTTACAATAGGATACAATTGTGGTCGCGATGTCTTTCACGATCATGATCTATGGAGATCACAATTCGAGCTACGACTGGACCCGAATGATATAAATACAGCCTGACTGACTATTGACTGCATTGTTTCTTGAGATCGCAACACATCTTAACAGAGCGTGGTGTTTTATCTCGTCTATGATCGGTCCTGATCACCACGATTTGGATGCACGATTAGATACGATCTTTCGCACTTTGTTACGATGCAATAATATCTGATACGCTGATCCCAATGGACAATTGATCGCAGTTGGTCGTGTTAATCGTAAATAATTTTTGAACCGTTCGACGATGAACACGATTGCCACGACTGACCTCAAGATATGATAGGATCATCACGATTGGTCCACGATTTAGACCACAACAATCGTGGCGCAAATCGTGATAGTGGGAACCTAGCATTAGGGGAGTTATAGAGGGATTTAAATTAAAAAATCATGTGGGTGCTGAGTAGAAGTGTTGAGATGAAGTACTATAACTCGGTTATCAAATTCTTACAGAAATTACTGCTCTTGTATTATTTACCTGTATATAACTACATGCATACATGCATACTCAAGAATATGTGGAGCAATATCAAGAAAATATTGGTGTGATATACCCAGTATAAATTTAACTGGTATCTGCCAGTTTTGTAGCTGTGAAAAAACTTTAACCCTACTCATGGAATGTTCAATAATTGAGGTTCCATGGATGTGTTGTACGATACGTTTATCACGAATCCATGCGCTCCGTTACAATAGGATACAATTGTGGTCGCGATGTCTTTCACGATCATGATCTATGGAGATCACAATTCGAGCTACGACTGGACCCGAATGATATAAATACAGCCTGACTGACTATTGACTTCATTGTTTCTTGGAGATCGCAACACATCTTAACAGAGCGTGGTGTTTTATATCGTCTATGATCGGTCCTGATCACCACGATTTGGATGCACGATTAGATACGATTTTTCGCACTTTGTTACGATGCAATAAGATCTGATACGCTGATCCCAATGGACAATTGATCGCAGTTGGTCGTGTTAATCGTAAATAATTTTTGAACCGTTCGACGATAAACACGATTGCCACGACTGGCCTCAAGATATGATAGGATCATCACGATTGGTCCACGATTTAGACCACAATTTCAATCGTGGCGCAAATCGTGATAGTGGGAACCTAGCATTAGGGGATTTATAGAGGGATTTAAATTAAAATATCATGTGGGTGCTGAGTAGAAGTGTTGAGATGAAGTACAATAACTCTGTTATCAAATTCTTACAGAAATTACTGCTCTTGTATTATTTACCTGTATATAACTACATGCATATTCAAGAATATGTGGAGCAATATCAAGAAAATATTGGTGTGATATACCCAGTATAAATTTAACTGGTATCTGCCAGTTTTGTAGCTGTGAAAAAACTTTAACAATACTCATGGATTGTTCAATAATTGAGGTTGCATGGATGTGTTGTACATATTAGGGATATCTCTGTATATGTAGAACATTCTCGTTATAATGCATGACAAATATTAAATGCCGTCAATGAAAATTACTTTAAAAGCAAGGTCCCATTAACCATTAGTTGAAATGACAATATATTCCTTCCGTCTCGATGTGAAATGGTCATGTTTCCCAGCACAGGCATGTGCTAATAGTGTCTCACATCAGCACACACTTGTACCAGGCCACATTAACCATAAGTTGATATGGCAATACATTCCTTCTTTGTTGATGTGAAATGGACAGGCATGTGCTAATAGTGGCTCACAACAGCACGTACTTGGTCCAGACTACATTTCAGATAAAGAACCTACCACTACCTCTTTGAATTTTAACAACTTAAAATAGGCATTAAACTTGTGAACATACGAGTGTGAACTTGATATACGGTGTTCACAATGACACATGGTTTGACAATGTGAACTGTTACACATTTTTTCTCATAGTTCAGCTAAAATTATCCTTTCTTGACATATTATAAGCAGTATAAATTGCACAACGCTATGTTAATTGCACATTCAAAATATATTTTTCTGAATATTACAAATAAGTTTGTGCTAACTATAGTGTTTTGTTTTTCAATGTTGTCTTAGTTCATACAAATTTAAATTCATTTTTGTGCATCTTAACTCTAAAGTACTTGAAACTCTCAAGATTTGTTGAGAAATTAACAATGATCTACATTCAACATTTGTCTGCTATAAAACTTAGTGACTGGTGACTTAACTAAGTTCCTTGCACTTCAAATTATTTAATTGCCAGATGATTTCAGTCTAGCCAAAGAAGTAATATACCAGTACTGTTAGTATGCATAAATAGGTTTGCAGTATGGTAACATTATACTTTGCAATAATAAAATACTATTATAGGTTTTATCACACCTGTTTGTCTTGGAATGAACAGATTGTATAGTTCTAGGTACAAGTATTTTACCATTATATACCATTTTTCTCATAGATTACATTGTGTATGTCTAAATACACACATAATTAAAATTTTACATTTTTTTAATTTACATTGTTGTTTGTGCTAATTACTGAGTATCAGCAGTTCATAATGAAGAGCTTGAGTTGGTTTGAGTATTGAGCAATCATGTTGTTCACACATTTTTAACAGATTTGGTTAACTCCATTGTTTCAATACCCACAAAAATTAAGGTGTATAGTTTTGTTTTTAATGTTTCAGAACATAATTACGTGCAATTAAACTTGCACAATATTTTTTGAAAGTGTTAAATTAAAATGTTGGGGTATATCTTAATCTTTATAAATTTAATAATTCAGATATTGTAAGTGTGCAATTCAAGTTACAAAAGTATTAATATTTTTAAAATGGTAAATGAAAACAAAGCTATAATTATATTGTTTATTTCAATTAATAATTGTATCAGGGTGTTCAGTAGGCTGTACATTTCTAGGGTCATTGACCCTTTGACCCAAATTTTCAAGGGTCAAAATTTAATTTCGAAGAGTCAATTCAAATATTCACAAGTCACCTAAACAAAAACAGACAAACTCAAGGTTCACATTATACTAATAAATATCATAAATTACAAAATATTAGTAAAATAAACAATCAACCTGGTATGATAATAATATAAAAAATTAGCCTTTGTACGCTCGTGTTATGTGTTGTTGTTTCGTTTTTTTCATTTAATGTACTATTGTTTAGAAAGACCTAAAAAGGTATATGAAAATAATGGATTAATACTACTTTGTATATACATAAAGTTTTCTCAAATGTTGTTACATACAGCTTTAACATTTTGATGTAAATATTGATATACAAATGAATACAAACATGTTATCTAAACTTTTGAATGAAACCATTTGTTGATATTTTTTGTATGACCTTAAATAATTTTTGTTGTATGTGCATACAATATTTAGTATTATTATACGTAGCTTTTCTCTACAATGATAAATTCCCATTACTGGAGAAAGAGATATTTTGACTCAAAAACATTTCAACCTTTTTGACATGTGACCACGCGAAAGTGACTGTCAGGTCATGTGACCGGGCTGACATTTTGAATGTCATATGAGGGCAAGTAACTGCATCAGTTTTTCAGCCGCATGATGAAAAGATTGCCTCCCTTGTCGTGACGTCATGTAGTAGTGACATCACTATTTAGTGTGTAAACAAACGATTCTCGTCAATGTTAAATGTAAGAAAAATTGTTTTTCAAGTATTTCTGAATATGAAAGAATATTTAGGCATTCTTCAATCTTGATGGGCAGAATTAAGCATGTGTTTATCCTATTTTACTCAATTTTGTTTGGTATAATAAAATAAATCAGTTTATATGGCAGCGTGAGAGACATTGATTATTGATGTTGTTTACCCTCGAAACAGAATGTCACCACTAGGCATTCGCCTTAGGTGACACTCTGCCGACGGGTTGACAATATCAATGTCACACATGCAGCCATATTATATTTATATAATGTTTCGCTAGTTTTTCAGTCTATAAGTCAAAGTAAATAAAAATCACTAAATTCATGTGTGACATGAATACATGAGCAATACAAAATGCATACCCCTGAGTACCAGTGTGACTAGTAATTCTGATCTGTTACAACTTCGAAGTACATCAGTTCTTTTTTTCCAATAAAAAGTCAAAACAAAGTGTGCAATAGGATATTAAAAAGAAAATTATATACAGTAAGACCAGTTGATACCTAAAACATGAAGATAAAATAATCAACAGTGGAATATACATGTATATATATTTGTTTTTGTTTCCTAACTTTCAAGTGTATGAATTATATACTGACATGTTTCAGAGTTATTAAAAGTTGACAATATATTATTATAAGGTATGTGATGTCCAATGTAAATATCACATTATGCTAAAGCATAAACATTAGGTGCAGTTTGTTTTGCTTGCATATGGCTGTTAATACTGCATTATGATGTACATGTCGTTGTTTCCAATATTTCAGTGCTATAGACTACGTCAAGATGTCGGTTGTTTGTAATCATCAGGATCAGATTGTTTTCCATGCATATGGCTAATAATGTTGGATGACAAGATATATGAGACGCGCCGTGAGAAAACCGGGCTTAATGCAAGTGCGTAAAGTGTCGTCCCAGATTAGTAAGTGCAGTCCGCTTTTATGGTATTTTCTGTTTAAAGGAAGTCTCTTCTAAACAAAATTCCACTGTAGGCGGAAAGTGTCGTCCCTGATTAACCTGTGCGGACTGCACAGGCTGATCCGGGATGACACTTTACGCACATGCATTAAGACCTGATTTACCTCGACACGCCTCATATGTCTTTGTTTCGTACATTTCAGGGGTATAGACTGTGTCCTCAGGTCGGTGGTGTTCAACGTGGTTCCCACAGTTCTCGAGGTGCTCATGGTTACTGGCGTCCTGGTAGGCCTCGCTGTTTGTGTGCCATCACCCTGTAAAATCATTTTATTTGATTGGATGTCTAAATGTATACATTCTTGAAAAACTGCTAATGCGCTTGGTCTTTAATTTGCCCATTTTTTCATTTTTGTGTATGTATTTTCTAATAATCGTGCGAAAAGAAAATTACAGCCGGGTCTTAAAGTTGCATTCAGTTTGGACCACAAAATAGGCGAAAAATTAGACCTCCGCGAAATAAAATGATTTTACAGTACTTTCAGTCTGTTTTAATTAGAAATTAAATAGATTTTACTTGACTTTATCACCAATAAATTTACTATGATCTACTTTTAGCTGTCTCATACTACAGAAACATTTTCTACGTTAGTTTTCTTATTCATTCTATTTGTCTTATTGTAGTTGTATGACAGTATCTGAAGATACAAAAACAGGTATGTTAAATTAAATTATATACCATTCCAGTGAAAGTAAATCCTTGAATACTCATTTGGTATTTCAGTGCGGCCCGGAGTTTGCAGGTGTAACGATTGGCTGCATAACAACCTACACGATATTTACCTTGCTGATCACACAATGGAGGTGTGTAGTTTCATCCATACATATTATGGGTAGCATTTGTGATTGTGTACTTCTGTGAATATTTCTTTGCGACAAATGTGATAACAGTATTTTAGGGGTATATAATTATCGACCACTATGCTCTGCATTCTAGGTGGAACATTATTTTAATGTATTTATGCTAGGTTCCCACTATCCTGTGGTCTGTCACGAACGCCACGATTGGCCACTTGCAGCTAATCGTGGTATTTCTTTGATTTTTCAGGCTTGGATACAATGTGATGCGAGTCCATACGTTTTGATACGATGTTTTGCGCTCTGTTTTTGTACGATGTTTTGCGATTCGTTAATTACAGGTGTCACGGTCTGATCTCCAGTTTAGATACGATTACATACGCACCGTTGGGATTGTTTCGATATTGTCCACAAATGGGTCTCGATCTGACACGATCATTTCGATCGGGTTCCCCGAAAAAGGACGTTCTAGTACGTTCAGATAAGTCCCGATACGCTTATCACGAATCCATGCGCTCCGTTACAATAGGATACAATTGTGGTCGCGATGTCTTTCACGATCGTGATCTATGGAGATCACAATTCGAGCTACGACTGGACCCGAATGATATAAATACAGATATAAATGACTGACTATTGACTGCATTGTTTCTTGAGATCGCAACACATCTTAACAGAGCGTGGTGTTTTATCTCGTCTATGATCGGTCCTGATCACCACGATTTGGATGCACGATTAGATACGATTTTTCGCACTTTGTTACGATGCAATAAGATCTGATACGCTGATCCCAATGGACAATTGGTCGCAGTTAGTCGTGTTAATCGTAAATAATTTTTGAACCGTTCGACGATGAACACGATTGCCACGACTGACCTCAAGATATGATGGGATCATCACGATTGGTCCACGATTTAGACCACAACAATCGTGGCGCAAATCGTGATAGTGGGAACCTAGCATTAGGGGATATATAGAGAGATTTAAATTAAAAAATCATGTGGGTGCTGAGAGTTTTGTAGCTGTGAAAAAACTTTAACCCTGCTCATGGATTGTTCAATAATTGAGGTTCCATGGATGTGTTGTACGATACGCTTATCACGAATCCATGCGCTCCGTTACAATAGGATACAATTGTGGTCGCGATGTCTTTCACGATCATGATCTATGGAGATCATAATTCGAGCTACGACTGGACCCGAATGATATAAATACAGCCTGACTGACTATTGACTTCATTGTTTCTTGGAGATCGCAACACATCTTAACAGAGCGTGGTGTTTTATCTCGTCTATGATCGGTCCTGATCACCACGATTTGGATGCACGATTAGATACGATTTTTCGCACTTTGTTACGATGCAATAAGATCTGATACGCTGATCCCAATGGACAATTGGTCGCAGTTGGTCGTGTTAATCGTAAATAATTTTTGAACCGTTCGACGAAGAACACGATTGCCACGACTGACCTCAAGATATGATAGGATCATCACGATTGGTCCACGATTTAGACCACAACAATCGTGGCGCAAATCGTGATAGTGGGAACCTAGCATTAGGGGATTTATAGAGGGATTTAAATTAAAATATCATGTGGGTGCTGAGTAGAAGTGTTGAGATGAAGTACTATAACTCGGTTATCAAATTCTTACAGAAATTACTGCTCTTGTATTATTTACCTGTATATAACTACATGCATACTCAAGAATATGTGGAGCAATATCAAGAAAATATTGGTGTGATATACCTAGTATAAATTTAACTGTTATCTGCCAGTTTTGTAGCTGTGAAAAAACTTTAACCCTACTCATGGATTGTTCAATAATTGAGGTTCCATGGATGTGTTGTACGATACGCTTATCACGAATCCATGCGCTCCGTTACAATAGGATACAATTGTGGTCGCGATGTCTTTCACGATCATGATCTATGGAGATCACAATTCGAGCTACGACTGGACCCGAATGATATAAATACAGCCTGACTGACTATTGACTTCATTGTTTCTTGGAGATCGCAACACATCTTAACAGAGCGTGGTGTTTTATCTCGTCAATGATCGGTCCTGATCACCACGATTTGGATGCACGATTAGATACGATTTTTCGCACTTTGTTACGATGCAATAAGATCTGATACGCTGATCCCAATGGACAATTGATCGCAGTTGGTCGTGTTAATCGTAAATAATTTTTGAACCATTCGACGATGAACACGATTGCCACGACTGACCTCAAGATATGATAGGATCATCACGATTGGTCCACGATTTAGACCACAATTTCAATCGTGGCGCAAATCGTGATAGTGGGAACCTAGCATTAGGGGATTTATAGAGGGATTTAAATTAAAAAATCATGTGGGTGCTGAGTAGAAGTGTTGAGATGAAGTACTATAACTCTGTTATCAAATTCTTACAGAAATTACTGCTCTTGTATTATTTACCTGTATATAACTACATGCATATTCAAGAATATGTGGAGCAATATCAAGAAAATATTGGTGTGATATACCCAGTATAAATTTAACTGGTATCTGCCAGTTTTGTAGCTGTGAAAAAACTTTAACCCTACTCATGGATTGTTCAATAATTGAGGTTCCATGGATGTGTTGTACATATTAGGGATATCTCTGTATATGTAGAACATTCTTGTTATAATGCATGACAAATATTAAATGCCGTCAATGAAAATTACTTTAAAAGCTTGTCATATTGGCATTCCTTACTGCTGAAGTTGATTGCTGAACTTGGAATAATTATATTATCCTCATCTTTCAGTCTACAGCTACAGAAAGTGTGAATTTGAAATTGTCAGTATGAACCATGTTTAATTAGGTTATCGTCAACTCTAGAGCTACAAAAGTAGTAGTTGTGTGAATTTGAAAAATAATTTTTGTTAAGAATTTATAGTTGTGTTAATTCAAAATTATTATCTTTGTTGTTACAAAACTTGTCCCCTATACAGGACAAAGATCCGAGTGCAGATGAACCAGGCTGAAGGAGAGGCAGGCAACAAGGCCATAGACTCACTCATCAACTACAAGACAGTGAAGGTACACTTCCAAAACATGCATGTAATATTTAGTGGTTTTAAAGTGTTTAAGAGCTTAAAGCTTGAAAATCTGTAATGTTTTTGTTAAAAGTTCAGATGTATTAAGAGTCTTAGAATGTACATGTACGTTCTCACTCGTCAACTACGAGACAGTGAAGGTACGCTTCCAAAACATGAATTTGTTGCAAGATTTAATGGCTTTAAAAAGTGTTTAAAAGCTAAAAGCTTGAAAATCTGTTATGTTTTTGCTCAGATGTATAACGATTCTTAGAATGTACGTGTAAGTTGTTTTGTACGCTATTTCCAATTACTTAATTACTGGTATGTTTCCAAATAACTTCACTGAGTTGTTTTGGACTCAATTGTTTGTCACAGCAATTAGCAGACTGTTTTTGGGCTCAATTGTTTGTCACAGCAATTAGCAGACTATTTTTGGACTCAATTGTTTGTCACAGCAATTAGCAGACTATTTCCCTCCTTAGGGCTTAAACATGTCTTTAGACAAACTTATTGTATTATGTTAAAACCCTACTCACAATAGACATTTAATAGGATTTTTTTTAAAGAATAAATATAAGAATGAAGAAATTCCACAGACATCACCAAGAGAGAAACCCTTATTAACATCCGCTGGTCCGTTATTCAAGGCAAATGACCTATTGCCTATAAAATACAAGACAATACGCACAACACAACACAAGATATAAACATGATTAACCATTAAAACCAAAATAGATTTTCTTAGAAAAGTAAATGTTCAAAATGTAGTCATTGGCTAATTTGGTGACTGGCAGAGTGGGCCATGAGTTTGAATATATGTGTTCTAATATTGGTGTTCAGTCACACAAACATTTATTTGTTCATACCATATTCCAATTATTGTTTTCTGTGTAATTGCAGTGTTTCAATAACTAGAAGGACGAGGCAGAACGGTACGACACAATTCTTAGTGTATATGAGGAGAAGTCAGTGAAAACTGTAACCAGTCTGGCCCTGCTGAACTGGAGTCAGAACTTCATCTTTAGTGTCGGACTGACAGCCATCATGATCCTCGCCAGCCAGGGCATCATGGCAGGTAAAAACGTTACGTTTTCGAAGGCATAAATTTTTTCAACCTCCCAAAAGTTTGTGTCACAAAAAATAATTGTTCAAAATTTGTCCTAAAAGGTAGCATCTGCAATATTGTCATAAAAATCGTAAATTAGTATTGTTATCAGCGAATATGGTTTGCGTTTAGTGCTAAAGGCATTAATTTATTACCTGAGACTTTATATTAAAGCCATTGTACAACTTGCTAATGGGCATTCAAAGTCGGGCTGTAAAGACTTCACATGATAGCCGTTGTGTGTACACTGGTCTGACAGACCTGTGAACTCAAGCTCTAGGCATTATGGGTACGCGCTACTTTCCAGCATAGCTTGCAATGGCTGATTTAACATCGCATGGAGGTTAGATACCAGTAAATCAACGTGATTCCCTCCGTTTTACATTCGAAATATTGCCTTTTACTAGAGTTCTATTTTTCTTCTGCTATGAAAAGCATTTAGCAATGTCAGACATGCCTTTTGTGGTTATTTCTAATATCCTCTGTGTGTTTGGAACATTTTTGTGGATTTCTTTGGAGGCTAACTTAAAAGATGGGTTTTTGGGGTGTGTTTACTCTGGCATGGGGCTTTTGTCGAAATATGACTGCCTAAACCCGGTGTCTGCATTCGGGTGAGACGCATTTTCTTAGAAGTAAAATGCCATTTCTTTTTATTGCAATTTTTGGATGACGAAAGATTCATCTTTGAACAGACACCAAGTTTGCACAATCTGAAATCTGAAAGTTCGCCGTTTTATAATGGGACCCGACGAGAATTTTATTTACTGGCATCTAACCTTGAATTTTGACACAAAATAAAAGTGAAAGTAGCTTTTTATAATAAACAAGCTAAGTAGCGTTAAACACGAACAACTGAGATTTTACCGTTATTTTATATTATAACAGAAATATATTCTACTAGCAGTATTATCTGAATATTAGACTGATTAATGGTATCAATAAAGTCATTTCTGCAACAACTTTCATACGCGGGATTACTTCATGCGTAAGCACATTTCGCCGTTTTGGGAGAAATAATGCAGTTAAGTACAGAGGTTTGGCATGTGACGTCATCCTCTGTGTATAGAATGCATGATTACATTAATAAACAATTCGGAAAAACCTGTGAAAACCATCATCGCTTCCTGTGAAATATTTAATGTCAATGGATATTTCCAATAAGTATCCAACCAAAAACCTAGATAGTAGTTTATTTCCTTTTCTGAAAGGGTCCAAAAAAATTGACTCAAACAAATATTTATTTTAGCTAATTTTGAGGGTGGCCGAAAAAATAGATTGTGGGAAAACAAACATTAAATATGGTAAAGTGCAAGATTGTTTGATGCAATAGGTGTCATGCAACTCAAGTACACTTTCAGTTCCCAATTGCATGAAATATTGTGAATGGGGAAGAAACATTGTAGCAGTTTTAATTCAATAGTTATGAACTCTGTTTATATTGGTTGAAAACGAATGCCTGTTCGAAAATGTTTTTAATTGGGGAGACTAAGGTTTACTAGTGATTGAGAATGCATTCTTAGGAATGCAGAAAACATTCTCTGCACTGATATCGTCTTTTCAGTCCTTAACTATAATTGCTTCTCATCCTCAGGTACGATGACAGTCGGCGATCTAGTCATGGTGAACGGCCTGCTGTTCGAGCGCTTGATTCCCCTCAATTTCATTGGTTCACTGTATCGGGAAGTACGCCATAGTTTGATTGACATGGCCACCATGTTTGACCTGCTGAAAATTAAACCAAATATTGCGGTATATATGCAAACATATTTTGCGTTACCTTACTACAGATAGTCCGAAATATACCTGACTGACTGGTTATATTCCAGTCAGTCCAGTGAAAGATCAAAGATACAAGGACCAAATGTCATGTTAAATTTGTATAAGTGCAAAAAGTAAAGTGCGTAAAAGTAAAACAGTAAATAAATGACATTTAACTTGTGGTATGTTTAGTTTCTGTAACATGTATCCAGGTTAGCTTTCAATGCAATAGCATTATATAAGATACAAGTAGAAAAATACATCAGTACACACATGTACCAGGTCACATTAACCATAAGTTGATATGGCAATATGTTTCTTTTGTATTGATGTGAAATGGACATGTTTCCCAGCACAGGCATGTGCTTATGGTGTCCCACATCAGCACACACTTGTACCAGGTCACATTAAGCATTAGTTGATATGACAATATATTCCTTCTGTATTGATGTTTTATAGCCATGTTTCCCAGCACAGGCATGTGCTTATGGTGTCTCACATCAGCACACACTTGTAGCAGGTCACGTTAACCATAAGTTGATATGGCAATATATTCATTTTGTCTTCATGTGAAATAGCCATGTTTCCCAGCACAGGCATGTGCTGGTAGGGTCTCACATCGGCACACACTTTTACCAGGTGACATTTACCATTAGTTGATATGGCAATATATTCATTATGTCTTGATGTGAAATGGCCATGTTTCCCAGCACAGACATGTGCTAATAGTGTCTCACATCAGCACACACTTGTACCAGGTCACATTAACTATTAGTTGATATGGCAATATATTCCTTTGTCATGATGTGAAATTGCCATGTTTCCCAGCACAGGCATGTGCCAATATTGTCTAACATCAGCACACACTTGTACCAGGTCACATTAACCATTAGTTGATATGGCAATATATTTCTTCTGTATTGATGTGATATGGCCATGTTTCCCAGCACAGGCATGTGCTTATATTGTTTCACATCAGCACACACTTGTACCAGGTCACATTAACCATAAGTTGATATTGCAATATATTCCTTCTGTCTTGATGTGAAATGGCCATGTTTCCCAGCACATGCATGTGCTAATAGTTGCTCACATCAGCACACACTTGTACCAAGACACATTAACCATAAGTTGATATGACAATATATTCCTACTGTCTTGATTTGAAATGGCCATGTTTCCGAGCACAGGCATGTGCTAAAATTGTCTCACATCAGAACACACTTGTACCAAGACACATTAACCATTTGTTGATATGGCAATATGTTCCTTCTGTCTTGATGTGAAATGGCCATGTTTCCCAGCACATGCATGTGCTAATAGTGTCTCACATCAGCACACACTTTCAGGTCACATTAACCATTAGTTGATATGGCAATATACCCCTGTCTTGATGTGAAATGGCCATGTTTCCCAGCACAGGCATGTGCTAATAGTGTCTAAGTCAGGACACACTTGTCCCAGGTCCCATTAACCATTAGTTGAAATGACAATATATTCCTTCCGTCTCGATGTGAAATGGCCATGTTTCCCAGCACAGGCATGTGCTAATAGTGTCTCACATCAGCACACACTTGTACCAGGCCACATTAACCATAAGTTGATATGGCAATACATTCCTTCTTTGTTGATGTGAAATGGACAGGCATGTGCTAATAGTGGCTCACATCAGCACGTACTTGGTCCAGACTACATTTCAGATAAAGAACCTACCACTACCTCTTTGAATTTTAACAACTTAAAATAGGCATTAAACTTGTGAACATACGAGTGTGAACTTGATATACGGTGTTCACAATGACACATGGTTTGACAATGTGAACTGTTACACATTTTTTCTCATAGTTCAGCTAAAATTATAGTGTTATTCCTTTCTTTACATATTATAAGCAGTATAAATTGCACAACGCTATGTTAATTGCACATTCAAAATATATTTTTCTGAATATTACAAATAAGTTTGTGCTAACTATAGTGTTTTGTTTTTCAATGTTGTCTTAGTTCATACAAATTTAAATTCATTTTTGTGCATCTTAACTCTAAAGTACTTGAAACTCTCAAGATTTGTTGAGAAATTAACAATGATCTACATTCAACATTTGTCTGCTATAAAACTTAGTGACTGGTGACTTAACTAAGTTCCTTGCACTTCAAATTATTTAATTGCCAGATGATTTCAGTCTAGGCAAAGAAGTAATATACCAGTACTGTTAGTATGCATAAATAGGTTTGCAGTATGGTAACATTATACTTTGCAATAATAAAATACTATTATAGGTTTTATTCACACCTGTTTGTCTTGGAATGAACAGATTGTATAGTTCTAGGTACTAGTATTTTACCATTATATACCATTTGTCTCATAGATTACATTGTGTATGTCTAAATACACACATAATTAAAATTTTACATTTTTTTTATTTACATTGTTGTTTGTGCTAATTACTGAGTATCAGCAGTTCATAATGAAGAGCTTGAGTTGGTTTGAGTATTGAGCAATCATGTTGTTCACACATTTTTAACAGATTTGGTTAACAGAACAGAACAGAACAGAACTTTATTTACATCTCAGGCATACAAGTATGCAGTAAGAGGAACAATATACATTTCGTTATACAATAGTTGGAGGAACAAGTACTTCACGGTTAACAAACATATGTTTTGCAAGCGTACTTGAAAGATATATTTGCATTAAAGGGGGCACTTTCACAATTAAAAAAAAAACAGCATAAAGAAGTAAATATAAATGTATAAATAGTAAGACACAAATAGTATTGTTTCAATACCCACAAAAATTAAGGTGTATAGTTTTGTTTTTAATGTTTCAGAACATAATTACTTGCAATTAAACTTGCACAATATTTTTTGAAAGTGTTAAATTAAAATGTTGGGGTATATCTTAATCTTTATAAATTTAATAATTCAGATATTGTAAGTGTGCAATTCAAGTTACAAAAGTATTAATATTTTTAAAATGGTAAATGAAAACAAAGCTATAATTATATTGTTTATTTCAATTAATAATTGTATCAGGGTGTTCAGTAGACTGTACATTTCTAGGGTCATTGACCCTTTGACCCAAATTTTCAAGGGTCAAAATTCAATTTCGAAGAGTCAATTCAAATATTCACAAGTCACCTAAACAAAAACAGACAAACTCAAGGTTCACATTATACTAATAAATATCATAAATTACAAAATATTAGTAAAATAAACAATCAACCTGGTATGATAATAATATTAAAAATTAGCCTTTGTACGCTCGTATTATGTGTTGTTGTTTCGTTTTTTTCATTTAATGTACTATTGTTTAGAAAGACCTAAAAAGGTAAGATTTTGCAATAATTAATCAATATGAATGAAAGACAAAACTAAATGCTGCTATTTTTTGTTTGTTTTATCAACAAATATCCGAAAGTGTTGTCCAAAATTATTGACAGTTGTAAATTTTCGGCCGATTTTGTGTAAGTGTTTCTGATGTTTTTAACCAGTATTGTTTTTAGATTAATATATTTTATGTGAAATATTGTTATTATTTAACCTTTTAAACATCATTTCATGTAAACATCAGAATTATCCAGGTTGACAGTACACAAATGCCGTAACAAAAGGTGTAACAAACTGAAGTTCACGGCTAAATGTGCATAATGAAAAATGTTTGTGTTTTCATTGGTCGAAGGGTCAAATACATACACTGATACCTTCCAGGCTTGGAAGCTCTTATCAGTAAATGCAAAACGGATTAAGATAAGGTAAGCCTACCGTGTTAATAACAGACAGTGTCTTGATTGGCTTCAGTTGTAAAGGAAGTGATGACGCAATCCAGACATTTACCAAGGGTCAATATGACTCGTTGGGTGATTTTACCATGCGTCAATTTCATGATTTCAATGAAAATCATGGTCACAACGCGGGAGCTCGGGTCAAACGAACACCCTGTGTAAATACCTTAAATACAATTTTGCACTGAGATTCAGAGGTTTTAATAGACTTACAATAGTCTTGTTTTTAAATGTTATATGAAAATAATGGATTAATACTACTTTGTATATACATAAAGTTTTCTCAAATGTTGTTACATACAGCTTTAACATTTTGATGTAAATATTGATATACAAATGAATACAAACATGTTATCTAAACTTTTGAATGAAACCATTTGTTGATATTTTTTGTATGACCTTAAATAATTTTTGTTGTATGTGCATACAATATTTAGTATTATTATACGTAGCTTTTCTCTACAATGATAAATTCCCATTACTGGAGAAAGAGATATTTTGACTCAAAAACATTTCAACCTTTTTGACATGTGACCACGTGAAAGTGACTGTCAGGTCATGTGACCGGGCTGACATTTTGAATGTCATATGAGGGCAAGTAACTGCATCAGTTTTTCAGAACTTTATATAGTCATATAGTCGTGACATCACTATTTAGTGTGTAAACAAACGATTCTCGTCAATGTTAAATGTAGGAAAAATTGTTTTTCAAGTATTTCTGAATATGAAAGAATATTTAGGCATTCATCAATCTTGATGGGCATTATTAAGCATGTGTTTACCCTATTTTACTCAATTTTGTTTGGTATAATAAAATAAATCAGTTTATATGGCAGCGTGAGAGACATTGATTATTGATGTTGTTTACCATCGAAACAGAATGTCACCACTAGGCATTCGCCTTGGGTGACACTCTGCCGACGGGTTGACAATATCAATGTCACACATGCAGCCATATTATATTTATATAATGTTTCGCTAGTTTTTCAGTCTATAAGTCAAAGTAAAAAATAAAAATCACTAAATTCATGTGTGACATGAATACATGAGCAATACAAAATGCATACCCCTGAGTACCAGTGTGACTAGTAATTCTGATCTGTTACAACTTCGAAGTACATCAGTTCTTTTTTTCCAATAAAAAGTCAAAACAAAGTGTGCAATAGGATAATAAAAAGAAAATTATATACAGTAAGAACAGTTGATAGCTAAAACATGAAGATAAAATAATCAACAGTGGAATATACATGTATATATATTTGTTTTTGTTTCCTAACTTTCAAGTGTATGAATTATATACTGACATGTTTCAGAGTTATTAAAAGTTGACAATATATTATTATAAGGTATGTGATGTCCAATGTAAATATCACATTATGCTAAAGCATAAACATTAGGTGCAGTTTGTTTTGCTTGCATATGGCTGTTAATACTGCATTATGATGTACATGTCGTTGTTTCCAATATTTCAGTGCTATAGACTACGTCAAGATGTCGGTTGTTTGTAATCATCAGGATCAGATTGTTTTCCATGCATATGGCTAATAATGTTGCATGACAAGATATATGAGACGCGCCGTGAGAAACCGGGCTTAATGCAAGTGCGTAAAGTGTCGTCCCAGATTAGTAAGTGCAGTCCGCTTTTATGGTATTTTCTGTTTAAAGGAAGTCTCTTCTAAACAAAATTCCACTGTAGGCGGAAAGTGTCGTCCCTGATTAACCTGTGCGGACTGCACAGGCTGATCCGGGATGACACTTTACGCACATGCATTAAGACCTGATTTACCTCGACACGCCTCATATGTCTTTGTTTCGTACATTTCAGGGGTATAGACTGTGTCCTCAGGTCGGTGGTGTTCAACGTGGTTCCCACAGTTCTCGAGGTGCTCATGGTTACTGGCGTCCTGGTAGGCCTCGCTGTTTGTGTGCCATCACCCTGTAAAATCATTTTATTTGATTGGATGTCTAAATGTATACATTCTTGAAAAACTGCTAATGCGCTTGGTCTTTAATTTGCCCATTTTTTCATTTTTGTGTATGTATTTTCTAATAATCGTGCGAAAAGAAAATTACAGCCGGGTCTTAAAGTTGCATTCAGTTTGGACCACAAAATAGGCGAAAAATTAGACCTCCGCGAAATAAAATGATTTTACAGTACTTTCAGACTGTTTTAATCAGAAATTAAATAGATTTTACTTGACTTTATCACCAATAAATTTACTATGATCTACTTTTAGCTGTCTCATACTACAGAAACATTTTCTACGTTAGTTTTCTTATTCCTTCTATTTGTCTTATTGTATTTGTATGACAGTATCTGAAGATACAAAAACAGGTATGTTAAATTAAATTATATACCATTCCAGTTAAAGTAAATCCTTGAATACTCATTTGGTATTTCAGTGCGGCCCGGAGTTTGCAGGTGTAACGATTGGCTGCATAACAACCTACACGATATTTACCTTGCTGATCACACAGTGGAGGTGTGTAGTTTCATCCATCCATATTATGGGTAGCATTTGTGATTGTGTACTTCTGTGAATATTTCTTTGCGACAAATGTGAAAACAGTATTTTAGGGGTATATAATTATCGACCACCATGCTCTGCATTCTAGGTGGAACATTATTTTAATGTATTTATGCTAGGTTCCCACTATCCTGTGGTCTGTCACGAACGCCACGATTGGCCACTTGCAGCTGATCGTGGTATTTCTTTGATTTTTCAGGCTTGGATACAATGTGATGCGAGTCCATACGTTTTGATACGATGTTTTGCGCTCTGTTTTTGTACGATGTTTTGCGATTCGTTAATTACAGGTGTCACGGTCTGATCTCCAGTTTAGATACGATTACATACGTACCGTTGGGATAGTTTCGATATTGTCCACAAATGGGTCTCGATCTGACACGATCATTACGATCGGGTTCCCCGAAAAAGGATGTTCAAGTACGTTCAGATAAGTCCCGATACGCTTATCACGAATCCATGCGCTCCGTTACAATAGGATACAATTGTGGTCGCGATGTCTTTCACGATCATGATCTATGGAGATCACAATTCGAGCTACGACTGGACCCGAATGATATAAATACAGCCTGACTGACTATTGACTGCATTGTTTCTTGAGATCGCAACACATCTTAACAGAGCGTGGTGTTTTATCTCGTCTATGATCGGTCCTGATCACCACGATTTGGATGCACGATTAGATACGATTTTTCGCACTTTGTTACGATGCAATAAGATCTGATACGCTGATCCCAATGGACAATTGATCGCAGTTGGTCGTGTTAATCGTAAATAATTTTTGAACCGTTCGACGATGAACACGATTGCCACGACTGACCTCAAGATATGATAGGATCATCACGATTGGTCCACGATTTAGACCACAACAATCGTGGCGCAAATCGTGATAGTGGGAACCTAGCATTAGGGGATTTATAGAGGGATTTAAATTAAAAAATCATGTGGGTGCTGAGTAGAAGTGTTGAGATGAAGTACTATAACTCTGTTATCAAATTCTTACTGAAATTACTGCTCTTGTATTATTTACCTGTATATAACTACATGCATACTCAAGAATATGTGGAGCAATACCAAGAAAATATTGGTGTGATATACCCAGTATAAATTTAACAGGTATCTGCCAGTTTTGTAGCTGTGAAAAAACTTTAACCCTACCCATGGATTGTTCAATAATTGAGGTTCCATGGATGTGTTGTACGATACGCTTATCACGAATCCATGCGCTCCGTTACAATAGGATACAATTGTGGTCGCGATGTCTTTCACGATCATGATCTATGGAGATCACAATTCGAGCTACGACTGGACCCGAATGATATAAATACAGCCTGACTGACTATTGACTTCATTGTTTCTTGGAGATCGCAACACATCTTAACAGAGCGTGGTGTTTTATCTCGTCTATGATCGGTCCTGATCACCACGATTTGGATGCACGATTAGATACGATTTTTCGCACTTTGTTACGATGCAATAAGATCTGATACGCTGATCCCAATGGACAATTGATCGCAGTTGGTCGTGTTAATCGTAAATAATTTTTGAACCGTTCGACGATGAACACGATTGCCACGACTGACCTCAAGATATGATAGGATCATCACGATTGGTCCACGATTTAGACCACAATTTCAATCGTGGCGCAAATCGTGATAGTGGGAACCTAGCATTAGGGGATTTATAGAGGGATTTAAATTAAAAAATCATGTGGGTGCTGAGTAGAAGTGTTGAGATGAAGTACTATAACTCTGTTATCAAATTCTTACAGAAATTACTTCTCTTGTATTATTTACCTGTATATAACTACATGCATATTCAAGAATATGTGGAGCAATATCAAGAAAATATTGGTGTGATATACCCAGTATAAATTTAACTGGTATCTGCCAGTTTTGTAGCTGTGAAAAAACTTTAACAATACTCATGGATTGTTCAATAATTGAGGTTCCATGGATGTGTTGTACATATTAGGGATATCTCTGTATATGTAGAACATTCTTGTTATAATGCATGACAAATATTAAATGCCGTCAATGAAAATTACTTTAAAAGCTTGTCATATTGGCATTCCTTACTGCTGAAGTTGATTGCTGAACTTGGAATAATTATATTATCCTCATCTTTCAGTCTACAGCTACAGAAAGTGTGAATTTGAAATTGTCAGTATGAACCAGGTTTAATTAGGTTATCGTCAACTCTAGAGCTACAAAAGTAGTAGTTGTGTGAATTTGAAAAATAATTTTTGTTAAGAATTTATAGTTGTGTTAATTCAAAATTATTATCTTTGTTGTTACAAAACTTGTCCCCTATATAGGACAAAGATCCGAGTGCAGATGAACCAGGCTGAAGGAGAGGCAGGCAACAAGGCCATAGACTCACTCATCAACTACAAGACAGTGAAGGTACACTTCCAAAACATGCATGTAATATTTAGTGGTTTTAAAGTGTTTAAGAGCTTAAAGCTTGAAAATCTGTAATGTTTTTGTTAAAAGTTCAGATGTATTAAGAGTCTTAGAACGTACATGTAAGTTCTCACTCGTCAACTACGAGACAGTGAAGGTACGCTTCCAAAACATGAATTTGTTGCAAGATTTAATGGCTTTAAAAAGTGTTTAAAAGCTAAAAGCTTGAAAATCTGTTATGTTTTTGTTCAGATGTATAACGATTCTTAGAATGTACGTGTAGGTTGTTTTGTACGCTATTTCCAATTACTTAATTACTGGTATGTTTCCAAGTAACTTCACTGAGTTGTTTTGGACTCAATTGTTTGTCACAGCAATTAGCAGACTGTTTTTGGACTCAATTGTTTGTCACAGCAATTAGCAGACTATTTTTGGACTCAATTGTTTGTCACAGCAATTAGCAGACTATTTCCCTCCTTAGGGCTTAAACATGTCTTTAGACAAACTTATTGTATTATGTTAAAACCCTACTCACAATAGACATTTAATAGGATTTTTTGTAAAGATTAAATATAAGAATGAAGAAATTCCACAGACATCACCAAGACAGAAACCCTTATTAACATCCGCTGGTCCATTATTCAAGGCAAATGACCTATTGCCTATAAAATACAAGACAATACGCACAACACAACACAAGATATAAAAATGATTAACCATTAAAACCAAAATAGATTTTCTTTAGAAAAGTAAATGTTCAAAATGTAGTCATTGGCTAATTTGGTGACTGGCAGAGTGGGCCATGAGTTTGTGTGTCGGACTGACAGCCATCATGATCCTCGCCAGCCAGGGCATCATGGCAGGTAAAAACGTTACGTTTTCGAAGGCATACATTTTTTCAACCTCCCAAAAGTTTGTGTCACAAAAAATAATTGTTCAAAATTTGTCCTAAAAGGTAGCATCTGCAATATTGTCATAAAAATCGTAAATTAGTATTGTTATCAGCGAATATGGTTTGCGTTTAGTGCTAAAGGCATTAATTTATTACCTGAGACTTTATATTAAAGCCATTGTACAACTTGCTAATGGGCATTCAAAGTCGGGCTGTAAAGACTTCACATGATAGCCGTTGTGTGTACACTGGTCTGACAGACCTGTGAACTCAAGCTCTAGGCATTATGGGTACGCGCTACTTTCCAGCATAGCTTGCAATGGCTGATTTAACATCGCATGGAGGTTAGATACCAGTAAATCAACGTGTTTCCCTCCGTTTTACATTCGAAATATTGCATTTTACTAGAGTTCTATTTTTCTTCTGCTATGAAAAGCATTTAGCAATGTCAGACATGCCTTTTGTGGTTATTTCTAATATCCTCTGTGTGTTTGGAACATTTTTGTGGATTTCTTTGGAGGCTAACTTAAAAGATGGGTTTTTGGGGTGTGTTTACTCTGGCATGGGGCTTTTGTCGAAATATGACTGCCTAAACCCTAGTTTCTACCGGTGTCTGCATTCGGGTGAGACGCATTTTCTTAGAAGTAAAATGCCATTTCTTTTTATTGCAATTTTTGGATGACGAAAGATTCATCTTTGAACAGACACCAAGTTTGCACAATCTGAAATCTGAAAGTTCGCCGTTTTATAATGGGACCCTACGGGAAAATTTGATTTACTGGCATCTAACCTTGAATTTTGACACAAAATAAAACTGAAAGTAGCTTTTTATAATAAACAAGCTTTGTAGCGTTAAACACGAACAACTGAGATTTTACTGTTATTTTATATTATAACAGAAATATATTCTACTAGCAGTATTATCTGAATATTAGACTGATTAATGGTATCAATAAAGTCATTTCTGAAACAACTTTCATACGCGGGATTACTTCATGCGTAAGCACATTTCGCCGTGTTGGGAGAAATAATGCAGTTAAGTACAGAGGTTTGGCATGTGACGTCATCCTCTGTGTATAGAATACATGATTACATTAATAAACAATTCGGAAAAACCTGTGAAAACCATCATCGCTTCCTGTGAAATATTTAATGTCAATGGATATTTCCAATAAGTATCCAACCAAAAACCTAGATAGTAGTTTATTTCCTTTTCTGAAAGGGTCCAAAAAAATTGACTCAAACAAATATTTATTTTAGCTAATTTTGAGGGTGGCCGAAAAAATAGATTGTGGGAAAACAAACATTAAATATGGTAAAGTGCAAGATTGTTTGATGCAATAGGTGTCATGCAACTCAAGTACACTTTCAGTTCCCAATTGCATGAAATCTTGTGAATGGGGAAGAAACATTGTAGCAGTTTTAATTCAATAGTTATGAACTCTGTTTATATTGGTTGAAAACAAATGCCTGTTCGAAAATGTTTTTAATTGGGGAGACTAAGGTTTACTAGTGATTGAGAATGCATTCTTAGGAATGCAGAAAACATTCTCTGCACTGATATCGTCTTTTCAGTCCTTAACTATAATTGCTTCTCATCCTCAGGTACGATGACAGTCGGCGATCTAGTCATGGTGAACGGCCTGCTGTTCGAGCTCTTGATTCCCCTCAATTTCATTGGTTCACTGTATCGGGAAGTACGCCATAGTTTGATTGACATGGCCACCATGTTTGACCTGCTGAAAATTAAACCAAATATTGCGGTATATATGCAAACATATTTTACGTTACCTTACTACAGATAGTCCGAAATATACCTGACTGACTGGTTATATTCCAGTCAGTCCAGTGAAAGATCAAAGATACAAGGACCAAATGTCATGTTAAATTTGTATAAGTGCAAAAAGTAAAGTGCGTAAAAGTAAAACAGTAAATAAATGACATTTAACTTGTGGTATGTTTAGTTTCTGTAACATGTATCCAGGTTAGCTTTCAATGCAATAGCATTATATAAGATACAAGTAGAAAAATACATACAGTGCATCCTGTTTAATTAATTCTTCTGGCAAATCAGATTTTTTTTTATTTTTATGTCCTGTGAATATAAATCCAGTCCTGTTTATGTGACACGTGCAACTATATTACCGAATGTCCAGTAGTCCTGAACCATTTTATGAAATGTTCATTACTGCCCCCCTGACCAGTCCAGTATTTACAATGCATTTAACACTCCAATCTAACACAGAATTGAGTTCTGCAAGCAACACAGCATTTAGCAAAGAATTTAGTGCTGCATTTAACACTCCCATAAAACAAGGATTTAGTACTGCAATTAACATTCTCATTTATCATAGAATTTAGTACTGCATTTAACACTCCCATTTAACACAGGATTTTGTACTGTATTTAACACTGCCATTTTACAAAGAATCTAATCCTGCATTTAACACTGCCATTGAACACAGAATTTAGTAGTGCATTTAACATTCCCATTTAACACAGAATTTAATACTACATTTAACACTCCCATTTAACACAAGATTTATTACTGCATTTAACACTGACATTTAACACAAAATTTAGTACTTCATTTAACCTTGACATTTATTACAGAATTTAATACTGCATTTAACACTCCCAGTTAACACAGGATTTAGTACTGTATTTAACACTCCCTTTTAACACAAGATTTAGTACTGCATTTAACACTCCCGTTTAACACAGATTTTAGTACTGCATTTAACACTCACTTTAAACACAATTTAGTACTGCATTTAACACTCCCATTTAACACAGGATTTAGTACTGCATTTAATAATGCTTTTGCTCTTAAGATAAACACCTGTTGCCTCGAGACTTAACATTGTACCTAGCCAGTCCACCATTTAACACTGAAATATAACTGCATTTTACACTGCATTTAGTTTAAACCTATTGCCAAATGCTTATTGAGGCACATTGGAGTCCAACTCACAACCTGATAGCAAGGTGGATACCATATCCATTACACCACAGCGACTGCTTTTAACGATGCGTTTGCTCTGTAGATCAAGCCTGATGCCCCGAGTCTCGAGATTGCATCCGACGAGTCCACCGTTGTGTTCGACAACGTCAGTTTTGAGTATGTGAAGGGACAGAAGATCCTGGACGGTCTCTCGTTCTCCGTCCCCTCGGGAAAGGTGGCCATCGTGGGGGGGGGAGTGGATCTGGGTGAGATATTGGCTTTTAAATAATTAATGTTGTTTTCTCTTTTGCATTGATGCAGTAGTTAGCTGATGGTTCATTTAATCAAATGATATTAAAGCTGCTACTTCAAAGATGATTAGACTGAGGCCAAAAAAGTTGTTTATAATGTAAGCAATACGATACTTTATAAACATGCCAGATTCGATTCCAATAGCTTATTAAAACGAGAGATCATATAGTATTTTAAATGATTTTATTTATTTACGGTTATTGGTAGATTTCTTTATTACCTGAAATATATTGTCGTGCAAACAAAGATTACTTCGAACACCATTCAAATAATAATTTAGTACTTGCAGGGGATTAAACCCGGGTCCTTGGCGTGAGAGGCGGAAGCTCTAACCACGCGGCTAAAGTCATTTGCATTGTGTGCTACTTGTAATTTGGGACATCTCGATCACTCTTTTGAAATCTGGTTGACAGAATGCGTTGTAATGAATAAACCAGGGTGTTAAAAACTTTTTTTTAGTGTGTCAACAATGTTATTGTAGTCAGTTCTATTTAATAATATCTTGTTTTACTAGATTTGAAACAATTTTTTTGTAACATATCTGTAACATAGCAGCTTTAACCTTTTATTATATGCTTTTCAGTGAAATATAGAATTTTATTGATGAAACAAAATTTGATATTTCTACTGTTGGAACAGTGAAAATATACAATTTTATATTTTCACTGCAGTGAAAATATAACATAACAGACACTATTTTTCTATAAAAAGCTTACCAGTAGTGGTCTACCTCCCATGGCAATATTATTAACAGGTACAGTATTTACATACATGTAACTACAGAAAACAAGATAAAATTCAAATCAAAATATCATTGAGCAACAACTACAAAGAAAGTTTAAACTATTTTCCTACCATATTAATGTGTTACACTTGGGATAATTTGTGACATCTTATATGATGTCAGAATACACAAACTTGTGACGTTTGAGCTTATCTCATGAATTTTCATATTTATTGTCCGAAACATACATCAAGAAGAAAAATTTTGGATTATGGTGAATGATCAAATTTCATTTTACTCGTGGACAATTAAATTGTCACTTGTGGCTACTAAATATTTTTTCTATTACTGCTCGTAAAACAAAATCATCAAACATTCACCAAAGTCAACAAATATTCTCTATATGAGGTGTGTCGTCGCAAAACGGGGCTTAATGCATGTGCGTAAAGTGCAATCCCGGATTAGCCTGTGCAGTCCGCACAGGCTAATCCGGGATGGCACTTTCGGCTTGTATGGTATTTTCTGTTTTAATAAAGTCTCTTCTAAACATAAATCCACTGTAGGCGGAAAGTGTTGTCCCAGATTAGCTTGTGCGGATTGCACAGGCTGATCCCGGAGGATACTTTACGCACATGCATTAAGCCCGGACTGAGGTTTTCCCATGACACGCCTCATATATTTTTCACCCTTTGGCTTTCCCTTACATTACTAGGTGTTGATTGTTACCTATCTCATCAAGACGATGAGATATTGCTGAATGTCTGTTCTTTCATTTTAACTGTTTCCTATCTGACAGGAAGTCCACCATTGTGAGACTGCTGTTCCGCTTCTGTGACCCTTTGTCCGGCAGCGTTCTCATTAACAATCAGGATATTCAAAGCGTCAACTTGGACAGTGTACGGAAAGCTATCGGGGTTGTGTCACAAGTATTATATGCTTAAGAAATATATTTTTCTATCATTGTTTGTTGTCAAACAACGCACGGTAAGGAATATTGATGGGTAGGAATTATCTGAAAAGTGCAAAGCATAAGTGAAAACACGCATCTGCACTCCTTACTATCGGTTGTTCGTGAACAAATTATAATAGAAAAATATTATTTCGATTCTAACATTTTTTAAGTCTGTATTTTAAAAGGTAATAAATTAGAACTTTATTTATCTATACTCCGCCTATCTTTCTGCGAAGTAGTGCATTCACACACGCATTTCAATGACATCAACAAATCGTAACAATTCAATATAACGTCAGCTGCATTGATAAACATTGAGTGAATGACGTCAGCTTCATTGATCAAAACTTTTCAAAACAATTTCATAGGTAATTGTAATAAATTTACCGAAAGACGTAAATGCTTGTATAATTATACTCCCACAAACGAAGTTTGGGGGGGGGGGCGGTATATAGTAGTGAGCTTGTCGGTCTGTTGGTTTTTGGTTTCCGGATGATAACTCAAGAAAGGCTTGACATATGCAAATAATGTTTGGTACACATGTGTAACATCATAGAATACAAGTCAAGTTCGATGTTGGTTATAAACCACTAAATTTTGACAGAGTTATGGCCCCTTTTCGACTTAAAATTCCCTAAGAACATGGTTTCTGGATGATAACTCAAGAAAGGCTTGACATATTCAAATAATTTTTGGTACACATGTGTAACATCATACAATACAGGTCAAGTTCAATGTTGGATACTAACCACTAAATTTTGACAGAGTAATGGCCCCTTTTCGACTTAAAATTCCCTACAAACATTATTTTCGGACGATAACTCAACAATGTCTTGACATATTCAAATAATTCTTGGTATACATGATTAGCATAATAAAATACGGGCCAAGTTCGACTTTGGTTACAAACCACTAAATTTTTACACAGTTAAGTCCTTTTTGACTTAATTCCCGAAAAACATTGACAATAACTCATGAAAGGCTTCACATATTTAACTTATTTTTGGTACATAGGTGTAACTTTATAAAATACAGATCAAGTTCAATTTGATTACAAACCACTAAATGTTGACAGACTTATGGCTCCTATTGAAATTAAATTTTTCCAAATACACTGTTGATCATTCACAAATTAAAGCATTCTCTTAGTCCATTTCTTTCGAATGGATGCCATAGTTTTGTGACAAGGCCATATTGTGGGGGTATATCCGTCACTCATGTGACAATTCTAGTTTGATTATTCAGTGAAACACTTTGCTAACTATGTGTAAAATATAAGCTGTTACCTCAGTTTTCCACTGAGCCTTGAGAATGCCACATACATGTAGTCCTGTTCTTCAACTACCAGTTAACATGGCTATAGTTCATTGTAAAACACACATTTACAAGCTAAAAACATGTTAGTTAAAAACAATTCATGCGTGTCGTGGTAAAACCAGGCTTAATGCATGTGCGTTAAGTGTCATCCTGGATTAGCCTGTGCAGTCTTCTCAGGCTAAGTCAGGATGGCACTTTCGGCTTTTATTGTATTTTCTGTTTCAAGGAAGTCTCTTCTAAATATAAATCCACTCTAGTTGGAAAGTGCCATCACCGATTAGCCTGTGCGGAGTGCATGGGCTAATTCGGGATGACACTTCCTGCACATGCATTGCGACCAGTTTTCCCACAACATGCCTCAATTCTTTTTTTTGTGTGAAACTATTTTTTTAATGCTGACTGAGACCCCCACCCTTTTTTTCAACATTTGAAAGAAGAGTTACATAAATACATATCTTTTCTGGGCCCTTATTCACAAAGCTCCTTTGTGAGAAGTAAAATAAATTTCTTAAATTCATTAAATTCCTTTAGTTTGTGGGTTTTCATGTATAGGTCATTTTACATTAAAATGTTTCAGACTAGCAACAATTGCTTAGAGATTTCATATTTTACCCTTTTGCAAAGAGAAATCATTGCATTTCAAGTAGAAAATTTGATCTGAAAAGTGCAACTTAAGTTTTCTCTTAGAAGCTTTATGAATACCAGCCCTGCAGCATCCAGTCATTAAAAATGTAGATAAAACATGACTGGTTCACTGCTATTTGTATATTTGTTTTCAGGATTGTGTGCTGTTCCACGACTCAGTCTATAACAACATCCACTATGGCGACCTCCAGAAGTCTGCAGAAGACGTTATCAGAGCGGCCAAAATGGCAGAAATACACAACCCTATAATCCATCGATTTCCACAGCAGTATGAGGTTCAAGTTGGGGAGAGAGGATTGAAACTGTCAGGTCTGGTATTGCAATTATACAATCTGGACATTTCACAAATTTCTTCTGTGAAGTAAAGTTTCATTTTACCCAATGCTTCTTTGCAGTAAAGTTCTATTTTTTACTCAATGCTTCTGTAAAGTAAAGTTTCACTTTACCCAATGCTTCTGTGAAGTAAATTTCACTTTACCCAATGCCTCTGTGAAGTTAAGTTTCATTTAACCCAATGCAATTTTCTTAAAAACCTGTTCATATTAGAAAAAATAAGAGGACTTTAATTTGAAATCATACTATTCCTGGAACAATCAGGCAATGCTCCGGTGCTGTCAGTTAAAATATGCAGTATAGAAGATTTTGTCTGGGAATTATTAAAGGATATTGTTTATTTCTACGTCAATGTCTCTTAAAGGTGGTGAAAAGCAGAGAGTAGCCATTGCCCGTGCCATAATGAAAGATCCGCCCATATTTTTGTATGATGACGCCACCTCCTCATTGGATACAATAACTGAACAGGTAAGCACTTTGAAATATGTTAGGTGGGTCAAAATATGTTCAGATTATTAAAAAGCTACTTTTAATTATGTTAAATGGTCAAAATTATTTGTGAATATAAACTGTTTGAATGTGAACATTTAAATGTTTGCACTCTCAGGAAGAGTCTTAAAAAGGGGGCTGACTCATGGAAAGCTTTAGAGGTCAATAAGTTATTTGGTGTGTCCAAAATGTGTGCAGACAAAATAGAGAATTAGTTTAGTTAACATAGATATCGGGATGGGGGATGTATAAAGTAGTGAGAGAATAACGTGTAATAAAACTGAATTAAACATTTTATAAGTAAAAGTAATTTAATTTTGATGCAGTAACTCATGTAGATATACCAGTTTAGATTTTAGACATTTTGTATGATGTAGAAATTGATGATCTTTTCCCCAATGTACAGTTTTTTATGTCATTGTACAACTGGAAGAACTTCTTTTTTTTTCAGAACATATTACATGCCCTTCGAAGTGTTACAAGAGGCAGAATTACCCTTGAGATAGCCCATCGTCTTTCGACAGTAGTTGATGCAGACGAGATCATTCTGTTAAACCATGGGACCGTTGCCGAACGAGGCAGCCAGTTTGAACGCATGATGAAACCGGACAGCCAGTACCGGCATTTATGGGAAAAACAGAGTTATGTGAATGCAGAAAACAGATATTGCAGTGGATATTAAATCATAATTTTAGAAAAGTTTATGCATTTGAAATTTCTTTTACTTAATGGTTAATGATAGGTCCATAAGCCTGAAGTCTCATATTATATATCATTGTGTTGCTATTGGGCTGGCTATATGTAGACAACCAGATAAGGCGTACATGTATATTTTTCGCACAGAATAGCAGAAGATACGCATTAAAAATAAAATCAATGTGTGATTTACGCACAAAATTTCAAATTTTTGCATACAAATGAAATTGAAAATCAGACATAAATATTTTATCTAACTGTTAAAGATTAGGATGTAAACAAAATCCTTAAAAACAGTCTTATTATCTTCTTGAAATGCTACTACTTCATTTAACATTATTATAACATTATTATATGTAATTTGTGTCAACTGAGGACTGATACTATTAATTTTATCGTTTCTTAAAGCACATGCATAACAGCTTGGCATTCAGTTTGCCAAAGATAATTTAACATGTATTTATGGTTGTTTTTGTGGTTAAAATGAATGGGCTTCAAGAAACAATTGTTGGGTTATATATATTCTAAACCGTTGCTTTTAATGGGAACTTGGTTACTGAATTTTCTATATGGCTTGTAGAAAACTAAAACTGGGTGTTTGTTTTGCCACCCACTTACTGTGACAGTTTTGCTTCCAAATAGCTTGTTTTTGGTTATTAAGATAAATCGATCGTGCCTTTATATAAATTAAGATTATTTGACAGCTTTAAATGAAAATAAGACAGCTTATAAAAAGCAAACACGTGTGAAGTTTCTGGATAAGTGAACCCATTTGCTCACATATTCTAACACCTATTTAGGTTCAAGGTAAGTAGACACTGGTAGCTCTAGATAACTGAAACATACTGGACTATAAGATTCATGTAACTGCACAATATTTGGCTTCTACATGACTTACTTATTTTTTATTTTAGACAACATTGGCTTCTAAAAAAATATAAACTTAGTGGACTGTGGAACAATGTACCAATAGGAAACAATCAGGAATTCACCCTCATCTTTAGTAGCATACTGTATGCCAAATGGATAAGATTTGTATTTTATCAAAAATGCTCTCTTACGAGCTGCAATTATAGATGTACAAATTGAGTGACCATATATTCATATTAAATTACATTGTTTAAAATGTATATACAAAATAAAATATATAAATGTGTCTGTGTTGATACTGAATAAATTTAACAACTTTTAGTTGAATGACGTGCCCATGCACCCATGACCAGTTGATTGTAACACATCCATGACTTTACTTTCTAACCTCCAACTTGAGTCATTGTGCAGTGTAAGGGAATGAAATGACGATACGGAGCCTCGGACTCGTCATTCACAAAGTTCCTTCGGGGAAACTTAAGTAAATTTCTTAAATTAATAAAACTCCTGAAGTCCCTTGCTGTTTTGTGTATAGGTTATTTTACATTGAAATAGTCCAAACTAGTAGAGATTGCTTACCCAGTATATCTTTGATATTTTCCCCTTTTGTAAACAGAAATCATTGAATTTCACAGAAAAAGTTGATATAAAATTGTCCCTTTAACTCAACCTGAAGTTAATATTTCCCTAGGAGCTTTGTGAATACCAGCCCATCACGTTAGTCCCTTGCCTGTTTCACTGGTAAAGATGTCCACAGGATAATTGAATGTTTATAAAAAGTATTTGTGGAAACATTGTAACAAAACGTTCTATGTTTACAGTTTATTTCCAAGTACATCTGGGCATAAATGCCCATGAGTATACACATATTTGAAAACACACACACAATAACCGTATATATACAATACATATAATTTATATCAATATCAATGAGGTAGAAATAAAACTATTGAGACAATAAACTAATAGTCAGTACAAATTGGCAGTCATTACATAATAATAATAATATAACTAATTAATTTTTAACATATTCTTTAAATGTCGTATATTTACCTATACGGCTTCATTGATAGTATGTGTGATATTAAATCGAATGGTAAAGATTGTAAAGATATGGCCGTAACTTAACATTAACATAAGTTGTACAGGATTTTGCTCTGGATGACTGATTTTATTCATTGGCCCAATTTTGAACAGCAACATCGTTTATTCTTTCTTTAAACATTATTAGAAATATATCAATAACCCCAATATAATGCTTTGTAGCGAAAATATATGCAATTTATTTATTAACGCTCACTTAAGGTATTTTAACACAATAATACACGTATAATGTAGTCCAACGTATGCAAACGTTTATTAGAACATCTATAACCTAGTGTTTATTTATTAGGTATGATACATTTATTATACTATTAAGGAGTTATAACACAATCTCATACGTGTCGTATTCTACGGTGTTAGTAGAGGTAAAATAACGTAGCATGGGTATCCAGAAAATAATTAGCTACCTAGAAATATATTTACACAAAACAAAAAATGACAAAAGCAAATCAAACGTCCTTTTTAAGTACATGTACGGACAATGCGTTACGGCGCTCTGCCAACTTTCCTAACCATGTTCTAGTTAACAACTTTCACGGAAAGCTGTATAAATTTACGATGTAAGAAAAAAAAAGAACTGAACTCACTTAATTGATTTTCATAGAAACGTATAAATGACCGCTTTTGTGCGTTTACCGTATACAAAAGTTCAATTATTCAGAAAACAGATTTTACTTTTTACTTTACCATAATCTCTTTATGAACATCTGTAAAATTTAATCATCACATAAGACAACATAGTTATGTCCAAATAAAACAGTTTAAGTATTGGCCGTCGATCGAATTAAAATAATAAACCAATGTACTGATGACGGTACAAATGATGATTGGATGGATAAAATGCATGCTTAACGACAAATAGCGAATATGACCAGAAATTCCGACATTTAACCCGAACCGACTTCTTGGCCTGGAGCAGCCCGCAAACCTTAAGATTCTGACACCTGTTTAAACCAAAGGTACTAAACTATCACGTTTTCGAACATGCATTTAACAAATAATACTGGATTGCCAAAACATGTCATAAATTAAGTGGTTTCCGGTGACATATCGTTTAAATTCATTGATTGTTCTTCATTTCCATTAGCCATTGATGTAGGTGTTCTTTTTTGTCTTTTTCTTAAATACCAAATCGCTAAACCAAAACCAACCGGTAGAAAAATAAAAAATAAATAAAAAAAGTTGTAATTAGGTTTAGAATTAGTGACCGAACTCTCTGTTGTCATAACCGTTGACTGATCGACACGTGGTGTCTTATTGATATTAAGAACACCAACAGACTGTGTGCAATTGTCGTTCGAAATGTTGTTTCCTGCATTCGATGCAGAGTCGGCCCCAGTTCCGTGCATTTGAATCTGTGCTGACGCCAATGTCATGTTTGCTGAATGAAAAATGATATGAAAATTGCAATGAAATGTAACACATTTAAATTAAAGTTTTTATTTATTTTCAAATTATTTATCATACATGTATTTAGAAAAATAAATTAGCTGCATTTAACTATTTACTAATTTGCATATTAATTTAGGATAAGATTAAATTTGGACCTATATACGAAATACATTCGTAACGACGTGTGTTAAAGGCATGGTTTAAGGAATGTCTGGCCTCTCCATAGGGGTATTCCATTCTGTGCATTGGTCCACCATCTTATCATTATCTGCAATCTTATCTCTCAGCGAACTGATCAATCGCTGAGTACACTGTTTCAATTGCAGCATTGTGTTGGTCTCAGCTGATAAGGGTCGCCACATTGTGACCATAACATGGTGCCAATACACAGGACTACACTATCCCGGATTGAGGGGGGGGGGTCAAATATATACAGAAAAGGATTAAACTTGGCCTTTAAATACTAATACGGAATGGTAAAAGCTATGGGGAAAAGTGCGATGCCGTTTATATGCAAACAGTGTCTAATTACCAGATTGCGATCCGAGCAGACTAAAGATTCGCATCGTCCAGTTTCCATTCGGATTTTCGCCCCAAAAATGGTTTGAAAGTAGCGTCAGTTGCTGTGTGTCCTTAGGTATCGTGATGTTATAGAATAAAACTGATGTTGTATTGTGAGGTGAAATAACTTCCATCGACAAGTTGGTGTCCCACGGGAAACCGATTGTTACGTGCATTTCGACTTGTTCCAGCTTAATAATGCGATCAGACCGAACTTGTAAAGAGGCAGTATTCCTGAAAGAAATAATTTAAATTAGTGAACTTTTACTTTATTAGAATATTCTATACAATAAAACATAATACACATCTATAAAGAAGTTTCAAAGACAAAACAGCTGTTTCTTTAATGACTAACAGTGACAATATATATGGCGGCAAAAGAAACGTATATTCACAAATGTAATACAACAAAGCATTTAAAGACTACATTATTATTTTCGTAAAATGGTACATAATTATTAATTGATGTAACGAAAAAACAACGCACTATATGAGAAATATTGGATATCTGACGACATACTAGTAATGCATGCATAGACTTACATACATATAGGGGAAATAAGTCAATTAAAACAATTATTGGGAAATTCAAATATATCTAACAAAGCCATAGAACTGGAAAATTGCACAATAATACACACCCTTGAATGTTGAAAACAAAGTCGTCGGTTCTTAAGGCCGGCAGTGTGGTCCAGTTTTCTGCTAGAGAGATCATCTTGTTCACGTCAGGATATCCAAACCCAAACACATTGTGGTCTGTAAGATGATATTGTGGTTTTTTTATGAACAGTGCTGTAAATCAACTCATCGTGATGTTTAATTCATTTCACAAAACTGTTCACAATAGAAAAGGAATCAATTTTCGTAAAGCCACACTAAAGATAAAAATTCATTTAAATGCCCGGTAAAAGTGTTTTATTGTACGTTTAAGCTTTTGTTATACACTGCTTCAGGAAACAAATCGGTTGTTGGATATTTGTTCGACAATATTGACCTTGTTTCCGTGATTTTTCGTAAATTTCCGTCGTTGTACGCGGGTATGTGTTGCAAACACTGTGCTCATTATATAATATTTAGTCGATATATACGCATACATTATTATTCATCTGGAACTATTGACTAATCGTAGAGTGCTGGCTTATTGGTCAGAGGTTATGCAATCTCATTAAAATCATCTCCAGTCTGACGCTACTATATTATCCGCTGACTGGATCTGATGACTCCGCACTAGGGGTCACGTCCAGATGACCTTTGTAGGAGCCAATCAAACTGTTGCCTTCAAACTCTTGCGGTTTAACTTCATATATAAACCACAAATACTATGCACTAAATTAACGTTACTCGCCTAAGGTATAGTGCGAAATTATTACACTCATGAATATTCCGTATCCAATCGGGATTTATTTATAGATACCACGACATGAATCGAGCCTAGCGTAGGCAAAGCTACGATGTAAATTAATATCTTATTGGTTCAGATATCGTACAGCGCAAATGGTGTAATTTGAACAGATGCCGCTCTTGCGTTGCCAACTTTTGAGTTCGAGTCTCGGCATCGACATTTTATCAACATTTTATTTTGCACATTTTGTTGCGGGTTAATACTCGCGTTTTTCACGATTTATCCATTAAGTGTGTAATTGTAATTGAAACATTGGTAAATGTACTATAAAAATAATTCCAACATAAAAGTAACACAATAAAATATTTTACATTTTTTTAATTAATTTTTAATTAATATCTCATGATCTGCATATTTTAAGAATAACTCATAACATTAAAAAAAAGGTCACTGTCAGACGGAATGGAACTCGGTTTGATGGCGTGAAGCGCTAGCACTTATACCACACGACCATTAAATACCACTCTCGCTATCCCGTATTTAAACATAAATTCCTATAGCAGAAACTCGTCCAAAACAACGCAAACAACCGAATACACTTACGGTTGTCACGAAGATTAATGAGTGTCAGGTAAATAATTTCGCACTATGCAGTAGGCTTATATTTTGTTGATAATGAGGGGATCAACCATTTATTATAAACAGGGGGAATCATGGTTTTCTGTTTATAAACATGCTGCAATCGTATTATTCTGATACCTGATCTTTAGTTACTTCGTAGTAAAGGTCTGGCATCACCCAAATCTCCTACGGTAACATCGGTTAAATCAAGATGGCTGAGGTACGTTACTTTCTGTAGGCAATTTTAAACGAGCTTGAAAATTAAGTACTTCTTTACCTGTCATTGTAATATAGTTCCGCCTTTCATTCAACCTTTGTCTTATCTATGTATATGCATGCTTGCCATTGCAGTATAAATGGTAGTTTTGTTAAAAAGCTCAATTAAATTAACTTGATGAATATTTCGGATATTCGGATAAGTGTTCAGGACCTAATTGAATGTAAGCTGTTAAAGCGTCTTGGTAATGTATTTGATTTCTAATAATGCTCAAAAGACCAATCACGTTACTGTATATTAAGTTTGTGTTAAACTAAAAAGTATTACAGAAAAAGTAAATGTGTATTGAATCACAATTTTAGAATTATTACATTTGGAAATACATTTACAATATAGATCTAGTTAGTAGCAGTTGATGCTTGTAGAACTTACTGTATAATTCTTGTTTTTGTATTTATTTTTAGGTTGCTGATTCATTTAAAAATTGCTGGATTCATTGTGTGTGCATGGCTGGCCATCTGTCCTGGCATTTCAAAGGATCTTGAAATTGACTGTTATATATTTAAAAAAAAAGTTCTTCTGCATAAGTGTTGTTTTTTTTAGCTCACCTGATTACGAAGTGCTCGGTGAGCTATTCGTAATGGGGACCTCTCCGGCGTCGTCCGTCGTCTATCGTCGGTCGTCCGTCGTCAATGTGCCGTCAACAATTTGATCCGTTATCGCGATAAAGACTACATTTTTTATTTAATCTTGACCTAACTTGAACAGTTTGTTAGACCATAGAATCTCGGATGGGATTGTTATTGGGTCAGATCACACCAGTAACACCAGAGTTATTGCCCCTTTTTCATGCAAAAAAGTGCAAAAGTGCCCTTTTCCAACGTAAAGACTTTTTTTTGCCATCCAATCTTAACCAAACTTTCAAAGTTTGTGTATGACTATCAGATCTCAGCAGATGTAAAAAATGGAACAGCTCGTGATTCAAACACCAGAGTTATTGCCCTTTGTTTATTAAAAACATATACAAAAATGGACATTATTCAGGATAGAGAGAGATATTTTTCATCCAATCTTCACCAATCTTGCACAGTGTTTCTATTACCATGAGATTACAGTTGAAGTCGAATATAAGCAAGATCGGACCAGAAACACCAGAGTTATTGCCTTTGTTTGTGAAAAAATATGCAAAAATTGACATTATACAGGATAGAGCCTTCATTTTTCATCTAATCTTTACCGATCTTGCACAGTTTGTATGTGACCATAAGATTAAAGCTGAAGTCGAATATAAGCAAGAATGGACCAGAAACAACAGAGTTATTGCGCTTTGTTTGTGAAAAAAATGCAAAAATATACATTTTTCCGGATAGGGATTTCATTTTTCATCCAATCTTCACCAACCGTGTAAAATTTGTCTATGAACGTAAGACTACAGGTGAAGTAGAATGTAAGCAAGATCGGGCCAGAAACACCAGAGTTATTGCCCCTTGTGCTTGGAAAAAAACATCAAGAAGTTATCAATGATTGGCTTGCACACACGATTCTTGATTCAGTGTTGACCAAACTTACACAGTTTGCGCATGACCAAACAATTGATTGATAAAATTTGATTGCCAACAGTTGCAAGACTTGCATGCAGTTATTTGTACATGCAACTTTGATGTCTCCAGAGCCTGCATTAACATCATTTATCATACCACTATGCTGATATCGGCCTGATACAAAGGTGCCTGATATATTTTTTTTATATTAGGTCAGTAGCGTTTATATCAGTCAATGTTTGGAGGTATGTCATATTATTGGGAAACAACTATAAAGTAACAGTTTCAGTAAAAATATATCAGATTCAACAAAACAAACAATTTGATACCAATAACGTATATAGTTTATTATTTTTAATCATCATTAATCACAAAAACGTTATGGTTTAAATATTCACATAAACCCGCACTTTGGTAGTGATATGACGTCATCTATGGAACACAATAAATCATCCATACAAATTAATTTCAATACATTCATAATAAATGCACTAAAAGTCACTACACAGCATCAGTTTATGTTGAACCAAAAACATGATTACCAAAAATTGAACACAGTATAGTCAAATACTCTCAATATTGACACGATCTTGGAAATGTCAATTTCAATACACAACTCCAAAATGGCGTCTCCAAACAATTCGGCGTTGTGTGTTCTCCGATGAAATTGATCGTTGCAATCCATTTCAGTTTGCATTTTAAGTATTTTATTAATGAGCATGCGTGTAATCTATGTATTTGTAGTGAAAACAGTTCACTTATCATTACGAAATGTTAATAATAAGATATTATCCAGTCAACTTTTAGAAATCCATAACTACATTCACGTGAACGTGTAAAAGTCGGCTCAGCAAAATCAGCGCCGCCCTTGGTTTTTAAATATATTAAAATCAGCTCGTTCGGTGATATTTTACGAAAAATGTGGTATGATAAATAGAAAAACAGGTTACTGCCTGGTCTTGTGTAATATATCAGGTTCGGCACGAATAAAATAACTGCACGGCAAGCTTCGCCGGTATATTATTCTAAGCCTCACCTGATATATTACACAAGACCAGGCAGTAACCCGTTATTCTCTATTTATCATCATTGGAAAGAAAATTATCAAAGAAAAAGCAAAACTCTACCTTATAGTACAGCCAAAACTGTTTGCGAAAAAGACATCAAAATCTACTGATTGTGCATTTTCCAGAATTGTCAATGACTTAATGAAAAAGGGTCAGGTAAGACTATCGAGAAAATGATTTGAGAACCATTAGCAATAAAACGCACATCCACTACCCAACTCATACATTAGTTAGCTCATTGCATTTGCCGATGTTTTAAATCAAAATTGATCCTACCCACACTGTGTATTGTTCAGATACCTTAATTTTCAAACCTGTCACAACAGTATGGTCTTCATCTGTACCAGTTCTCAGGTGAGGGCTTTGGGTCATCGTGGCACTCTTGTTTTTATTTATGTTTCATTATTACCAGTATTAATTAACTAATCATATACACCTTAGGAAAAGTAGTCATGCCTTACAGAGAGAGGAAATTGCAATTAATTTATACAATTAATGAAAATGCCTTGAAACTTAATGCTGCAAAGTTTGTAAGATCTCCTCATTATTGCTTTGTTTGCTACACACTGTTAATATTCACATTTTATAACTTATTCATATAAAATTCTTATTGTAGATTTTTTTTTTTACATTTGACATGTTATAATCTCATGATAAATCCACTAGATGCAATAGTAATCACACAGTTGAACAGCGAAATTTATGTTTATAAACTTTCTTGTCTAGTGAAGTTGGAAGAGAACAATATCACACATGTTGTGGCTTTTTGTTCTGTTCTTTCTATCTAAATACTGTTGTACTGATTGCTTGGAGTGGAAACTGCACGCTGAAAAAATATAACAGTTTAAATAAATTATTAATATCAATACATTAATCATTTATTTATTTATTTGTTTTTAGTTTGTTTGACCAATTCATATTATTTTAATAAGGATAATGGTCTTTATTAACAAAAGATTGAAATATATTATTTGTTGTTAATTATTTAAAATAATAGAACAGTGTATTTAAAGATCTATAAATAAGCATTAGTAATTTTTTGGTGTATTTTATTCAATAGTAAACAACACGTCCGAATATTCGAAATATGTGTATGGATGTTCAGACAGGTTATTCAGTATATTTAATCGATAAATATTCAACGAGATTAAAATCACCAAAAGATCGCGATATACTTAAATGAAATAAAATGTTTGGTTACAATTACAGGCAAAACGAACGCAAACAATTTAGAAAACTATGTTTTTATGTATGACATACCGTTATTCCGCCATATTGTATTGTCCATGAGTAATCGGCCATGGATTGGTTGAAGTCAGATTACAATCGTCTGCATTAATAATCGTCTGATTTACTATATCCATTGTTATACCCGTGAAACTAAATGTAAATGATTTATGCCCGAGGATCAGCTGGAAATGTTTCACTTCATAAACCGTGGCCAAACATTGCTGTAAAAAAGGCAATTTCATTGGGCGCAGCGGGGCTGATGTTTTATTGTTCGGAAGGTCATTTGAACGTGACCTGTTATGCGATGTCTTCAGATTCTAACAAGGTAAGGATTTGATTTTAATGAGATCGGAGATTATGGTGCTCAAATCAGGATTTCAACCGTGTTTTCCAGCGCAATATAAGGAAAACGTCGTTCCAACTGTAATTACTTTTTGAGATAACATATTTGTTGTTGTTTTTCAATGTGTTTTTTAGGGGGAGATAATCCGGCTTTTTCTATTATTTTGTTTATTCTTCAAACATTATTCAATTATTGTTTGTACCATACAATTACAAGACAATACAACGATGAAACGTGACTGCGTGCTTATAATCATTGTGATCAAATTCAAAAATAAAACAAATTGGTGAAAGCTAAACATGATTGGAGACCTTTACCCGTTAAAAGATCCGTAAACTACTGTGTTAACTTCGTCATGTTTAAAATGTAATCAATAGTGCGGCATTAAAACTAGTTAAAACCATTTATTTTATAAAAATGCAAACTAGTTTTTGACCATCTGGTTGTATTTCATGTGTTTGTAAAAGCTTAATTAAACTCTTAATCGCTTAATTGTCTTAGCTTGCAGCACATTGTATATGCCTTTATTAAGTTATAGATGATGAAATGGCTTTTCTGCTCCCCTCAATATATGTATCAGAGAAAGTAAAATTTACCATCATCATCATCACCATCATAATTGTCATCATTATCATTATCATCATCTTCTTCTTTTTTATCTCTTCATCATAATATTTGTTTCTTGATCTATTTTTTTTCTTTCTACTTATCATCATCATCATGATTATCAGAATCATATTCTTTCTCCTCCTCATCATCATTACGGTCGTTTTCATCATCTTTACTTCATACTATGCAAAACGACTACCTCCGTGTATTTTTTCTTTGGCTTCCCCAGCATTTACATATACTATATTTTATTGACTATAAAAAGATTAAGTAATGAATATTATTCAACTTTCATTTACTGACGGCCATATGATATTCACTCACATTTATACCCTGCGGCATTTGTTTTGAAAGACGACTCCTCGGCGATGTATTTGTTGGATGCAGATCGGACCAAAATGTGTCTGACGTCACGAGGCGTTAGCAGTGGACTGAAATTTATTTTTTTATTATTTTATATTTGAAAACTTGCTGCCATGGTTAAACGGATAACAAATAACGAAATTAAAATGTACTAAACTGTTTAAGAAAGGTTTGGTTTCCAAATATATGAATATGAGATGTACGTAATAACATTTGTACATTTAACATACTTAATTAGGTTCACAGCCATATTGTTTGAATTTTTTACACTACTTGTCTCAACTTACTTAACTTGCAGCACAAGAGCAATAACTCCTGCGGCCATTGCGCACGTAGCGGACTGTCCTCCAAACTGGGTTGAACAATGGCTTTGGTCCCGGGTTTTAACGCGCTGTATGTGTATATCTACCACCTGCAAATATTTTAACAATCGCAAATTGAAGTACAATACATGTTCTCGTATATTCAAGTTTGAACTTGAAATTTGTTTTACTTTTATTTAAACCTTAATCTTGCTGGGATTTATCACTAGTAATGAGCAACTGAAGCAAGAACCACATCCGATATACGTGTGCTAACAATACCGACCTAAAAAAAACACTACCGTGTGTACACACGTTTGAAGACTGTATGTTAAGCATTTGCAGAGCAATAGGTAAAAAAGCACACGATTAATAAAATTACTATGATACATTGCACAATAATTTTCAGTAAAGATCCTTCACATAAATGAAATCAAAAATAGAAACTAACAATTAAATTTGCAGAAAAATGCCCATAATTTGAAGACAATGGACAGACACAGACACACTGAGGGAAAACATATATGCCTTTTTTGTGATCGTAAATAAGGTGGATCAGCGGTTAACACCACAACACGCATAAAGTGGGAATAATCAGTGCAGAAACAAGTGATTCAAACCGGAAGAAATTAAATTAAGGTTGTATAAACAAATAAAGGTTAATGTATTGTAATGGTAAACAGGATATGATAACAACCAGAGTAGGGAATGGAATGACAAAATGCACAGCAAGCCTACAATGACGGAGAATTCAGATTTTTACCTTACCTAAAGGTAAGTACAACTGCAATGCATACAAATATATCGTATTATTGTGTGTCGGTTTTTATTTAAAAGACCTGTTCACAGATTGACGAATTGACAATTTTCGAACTTTTTGTCAAAGATATCAAAAAGAAAAGAATGGTGTATATAAAGAAGCAAAACGGCACTACTGACATAGAAATATACTTTAAATACCGTTTCGTTTGTCAGTAATGATGAGTTGAAATAGATACAATTATAAAGCATTTGTAACGATATAACGGTCGGATAATTTATGTGTTTCTGTTGTTTTCTTTGAAATATTTGAAAACACGAGAATCACTTACATTAAGTAAAAAATCCACGGACAATTATATACATCGGAATGGCCGATAGGTAACTCGTTAGGCTTTTGTTTCTGAGGTCTGAGGTTCGAACCCCGGTGGGAGCAACATTTTCTTCTTATCTATTTTTTTTTAAATTATGTTATTGTTATAAAACTTGCGCTGTTTGTTTAAGATGCCTTTACTTGTCAAGTTCAGAGTTGAACGGCATACTTCAAAAACTACTAAAATCTGTGAACAAGTCCCTTTAAAGAAAAAAAGCCAAAACGTACAAAAAATGGTCAGTTTGTGTGTCCATATGGACGTTTTAATCACCTGTATCTAGAAACACAAGTATTTGTCAATGAAAACTTTATTTGCTTGAAAGAAGAGCGATGACCCAAACAATATGAAAGGCAAATATACATAGTTTGCATTGGTAACTTTTGCACGATAAAGATCTTAGTTTATTAAGATTAATTTTAAGTAAATGTTTATTGTGTTTGTTTTAACTACCTACCAAGCTGGTATCGTTTTTCCTTGTTCCAAACGTAAACAAACAGAGGAGGACAGCCGAGTTAACCTGATAGTTCACCGGCAGTGTTCCGTTCACGCCCATATCACCAACGGCAATCGTGTAGATGTTGTTGACAAAGCTATTGCCCGGGGGATCAGCGGGAAACACGTATATATTTCCTTTGCAGTTCCTACCATCTTGATAACCCTGGGGAAATGAGATTGAGTGGAAAACAGGTACAGCTCAATTTATATTTTTAATGTTTCATCTGATGCATCTTGGACATTTATGCAATGTATACAGTATCTTTCCTTGTTAGCTCATCTGAGCACAACGTGCTCATGGTGAGCTTTTGTGATCGCCTTTTTTCCGTCGTCCGTCATGCGTCGTGCGTCGTCCGTCGTCAACATTTACCTTGTGAACACTCTAGAGGCCACATTTATTGGCAATTCTTCATGAAACTTGGTCAAAACATTTGTCCGAATGATATCTTGGCCGAGGTCGAAACTGGGTCATGTGGGGTCAAAAACTAGGTTACTAGGTCAAATTGAAGAAAAAGCTTGTGAACACTCGAGAAGTCACATTTTTTGCCCAATCAACATGAAATTTGCTCAGAACATTTATTCTAATGATATCTCGGCCGAGTTTGAAAATGGTTCGTTCCGTTGAAAAACATGGCCGCCAGGGAGGGGGGGCGGCAGTTTTCCTTATATGGCTATAGGAAAAGCTTGTGAACACTCTAGAAGTCTTCGTGAAACTTGGTCAGAACATTTGTCCCAATGATATCTCGTCCGAGTTCGAATCTGGGTCATGTGGGGTCAAAAACTAGGTCACTAGGTCAAATTGAAGAAAAAGCTTGTTAACAATCTAGAAATCACATTGTGTGCTCAATCTTCATGAAACTTGGTCAGAGCATTTGTCTTAATGATATCTCGGCAGAGTTCGAATCTGGGTCATGTGGGGCGAACAACTACGTCACTAGGTCAAATTGAAGAAAAAGCTTGTTAACACTATAGAAGTCACATTTTTTGCCCAATGTTCATGAAACTTGGTCAGAACATTTTTTCTAATGATATCTCGGCCGTGTTTAAATCTGGGTCATGCGGGGTCAAAAACTAGGTCACTAGGTCAAATTGAAAAAAATGGTTCCGGTCCGTTGAAAAACATGGCGGCCAGGAGGTGGGGCAGTTTTCCGTATATGGTTATAGAAAAATCTTATGGAAGTCACATTTTTTACCCAATCGTCATAAAACTTGCTCAGAATATTTGTTCTTATGATATCTCGGCCGAATTCGAAAATGGTTCCGCTCCGTTGAGAAACATGGCCGCCAGGGGGCGGGGCAGTTTTCCTTATATGGCTATATAGAAAGTTTGTGAACACTCTAGAAGTCCCATCTTTTGCCGAATCAACATGAAACTTGCTCAGAACATTTTATCTTATGATATCTCAGCCGAGTTCAAAAATTGTTCCACTCCGTTGAAAAACATGGCTGCCACGGGGTGGCGCAGTTTTCCTTATATGGCTATATTTAAAACTTTAAAAAGTTTGTTAACACCCTAGAGGCCACATTTATTGCCCAATCTTCATGAAACTTGCCAAGAACATTTGTTGTAATAATATCTCGAATGTTTTTGAAACTTTATCATGTGGGGTCAAAAACTAGGTTACTAGGTCATATTTAATAAAAAGCTTGTGAACACCCTAGAAGTCATATTTTTTTCCCAATCTTCTTAAAACTTACTCAGAACATTTGTTTCAATAATATCTCAAACAAGTTTGAAACTGGGTCACATAGGAATAAAAACTAGGTCACCAGGCCACATTGAAGAAGGAGCTTGTGAACACTATAGAGGCCACATTTGTAACCCATTCATCATGAAACTTGCTGAAAACATTTGTCCCATTGATATCTCGGATGGGTTTGAAACTGTGTCAGGTGGGGTTAAAAACTAGGTTGCCAGGCCAAATCGAAGAAAATGGTTTGTGAACACTCTGGAGACCACATTTATAAACCAATCATCATGGAACTTGCAGAACATTTGTCCCAATGATATCTCAGACGAGTTCGAAACTGGGTCATGTGGGGTCAAAAGCTAGGTCACTAGGGCAAATTAAAGGAAAACCTTGTAAACACTGTAGAGGCCACATTTATAGCCCAATCATCATGACAATGCTCAGAACATATGTCCCAATGATATTTCAGATAGGTTCAAAACTGGGTCACGTGGGGTCAAAAACTAGGTCACGAGGGCCAATTGAAGACAAAACTTATGGACACTAAATGTCAAATTTTCTGCCCAATCTTCTTGAAACTTGCTGATAACATTTGCTTCACTGTTATCTCGGATGAGTTCGAAACTGTGTCATGTGGGGTAAAAAACTAGGTCACATGGCCAAATTGAAGAAAAAGCTTGTGAACACTCTAGAGGCCACTTTTATAGGCCAATCATCACGAAACTTGCTTAGAACATTTCTCCCAATTATATCTGCGACAAGTTCGAAACCAGGTGACATGGGGTAAAAAACTAGGTCACCAGGTCAAATAAAAAACAACAACATGTGAACACTCTAGAAGCCAAATATTTAGCCGAATCGTCATGAAACTTGCTCAAAACAGTTTAGTTCCTAAGCCCCTCAGGTGAGCGACCTAGGACCTTGTGGCCCTCTTGTTTTGCAAATACTCAGCACATACACAAATGGATCGACATAGTCGATTACGTTGACGATCGACCGTGTTAAATTAGCTTACTGTTTAGTACAACGTTTTGATTCAAGAAAATGAATATCTGTTTTGTAAATTTGCGAAACAAAAACAATAATTTAACGAGTGACTTTTATGGAGTCACGCTTTTTTCAACCGAACCATTAAAATAAATTTTAACTTACCCTAACGAAAAATGATGTTTCGATATTAGTTAATTGTATACTCATTATGTAATTCATGCTAATCTAGTGATATATACACATTGTATTTAACAAAACAGTATTGCAGTACCTTTTTAATGACAGAAAGTATGCATAGGTCTGTATAAAATGGTGTGTCGAAGTTCCACGAGTTGGAATAGATGTCAATGTCATTCGTGCGATGCCCTAAACTTGCACACATTGAATCAACGTTCATTTGCGCGTGTGGTACTTTACGTGCTGATGCATCTTCGCGAACTCTGCCCACTTTCAGTACTGAGGGATGTATGAAAATATACTGTGAGACAACACATTTATGAAACAGCTATACTTCTTCAGACATTTATTATTATTGGTTAGTCAATTTATTTGACATTTTATCAACAGAATAATTCCCTTTCACATATGTGAGAATGCCCTTCTGTTATTTATCTATCCTTTAATATCCACGACATATGACCCACACATTTTATTTCTCTGGACGGTCCAACTTCTACATTTAAAGAACTATAACACATTAGATATAATAAAAGATAGAATAATTGCATTAAATTAGAGACCTATAATTTGGTAATACAATGAACACATAATTTTCCATATAGGCTATATTATTAACATTTATTTAACAATGTATAGTTTTTATAGGTAATTATTAAAATACATAGAACTTAAAACAAGCATAAAAGCTAATACACTTTCATAGAACAAACAGTTTGTAAACTCTGACAAACTATTTTGTTCATTCATTATCATGTGTCGGTCTACGTTTACCGATTCGTGTATTGTCGAAAATAATATACATTTTGAAGCCGAACTAGTTACTACCAGCTAGGGAGGCCTCTGGAGCGGTTCCGCATCCACAGGGTTGGCACCTTGAACTGCTGTTTCTGATACCCGCCGCCAATCCTGCGCATGCGTTGCCATGACTACAAATACATGGAGTTAATAGGTTTGCTATGTTTGATACACGCCGCCAATTATGCGATGCGTTGCCATGACTACAAACGTATGGAATTAATAGCTTTGCTGTTTCTGATACACGCCGCCTATCCTGCGCATGTGATGCCGAACATTGGGTCATACACCGGCGAGCAGACTTCGTAAAGCTACAATGATTATTTAATCGCGACATAAGGATAAGTATAATGAACGATTCCTTCTAACGCGAGAAACACATCAAATATCAAATATGTATCATTAACATATTACATTCCAATGAAATCCTTGAGCAAGCACTGAATATTATTTTCTTCAAAACATGCAACATTTCCTTTTTAAAGTTAGAACTTTCCTTATTTTTACAAATACATTTACAGCTCACATTACATACCCCAATATAATAAAGTAAGGTTAAATGTGAAATCGATACCAAACTATATATCTATGCGTAGTATCTAAGATAAGCAAGTGGATTGTTTAAAGTCAGATATTTCTTGCGTGCTCCAAATGCACACTACTGTTCACAATATAAAACTTCCACACAAATAGATGAAATTTTAAAGTTAGACGTTTCCTTGTTGCTAAAACTTAATTTCCTTCTCACATTACGTACCTCCCCTACAAGCAAAGGGGTTGTAGTACCCCCAGTCTCTGAGCCTCCAGACACTGCCCCTGCCGCCACTGGTGACGGGCGAAACAAGTCGTTGCTTTTATACAAGTACTCCACCTTTAGAGGCAAGCAAGTCGTAAACAAGCTAGGTCATTGGCTGTTACAAAATACTACCATTAGCTGAGCTAATGGATGTAAACATGATTCATGAGGTACAGACGTTATTGTGGTTTTGTGTTATTTTTGGCAATGAATGTATCATTCCAGTTAAACGACAATATGAATTAAAATATATTTCAATGATTTAGCACATACTATTTGAATAAAGTTTTTTTGCTTACGCGATTTTTTAGGGTTTGCTTTTAATTAATTACTATACCCAAACTAGCAAATAAAGTGTGTTACAATACAAACCTTTCCATTGACTTTAGACTGCAGGTCATCAGTTGTAAAATCCTCGTCAAAGAATTCATCTGAACTGTATGTTGCAAATACATATATATTGTCTGTTATCTGAAACAAGACATCTTTCTATTTAACATTTTGTTAACGCTGTGTCTCGTAAGAATGTGTGTAGGGGAAAATATTGTTACTAAATTAATATGAATACTCAGTGAATATATGATTATTAGTTAATTGTTAATTCCGAGGCCTGGTTGCATAACACATTCTGTCAGGAAAACTACATCTGATTGAAATCATCTTAACAACGCTGCATTTCAAGACGATCAAAACCGTTATACAAGTTTTAATTCAGGTGACCTTTCCCCCTTTCTTGCAGAGGCGTTGATATCTATCTTTAAAGTGAAACTATATATATTTGAAATCCGAAAGTCAAAATTATAATCTTACACATATGTCGTGCAACGTTTAAATTATTGACCCTTAACTAACAAATTAGTTTAGCACCAATTCGGAAATATCAATAACAACTGTTGTAAATTCCAATATTCTATATTCTAAGATCCGGTTGCTCATGTTTATCGCAATTACGTGACTGTGAAATGTCTTAACTACATTTACTTGTATATGTGTGATGACAATAATATGCATTATATATAATTATATTATGTTAGAAATGGAAATGAGTTTGTACACAAACAAGTTTTAGTAGTATAAACAGTCTTCCTTGTATTCTTGATTCCCATAAATGGAGAGGAGCTTATTATTGATATTTTTGATTTGATTGAAGTTGTTAATAGTTAAACAAATTTGTTCTTTCAAATTGTTTCATTGTGATTATATTAATTTTTAGACTGTTGGAGTAAGCCAACAGAATTAGGTAGGGCTATTCGAAAATCTGTCTAACGGCAACTAATTCATTTCTTTGCAGGCAAATAGTCAGTAAATCGAAACAACGAAAGGTTCTTCTTTTAAACAGCAAAAGCTCGTGCTAGTTTTTTTCCTGTTTTTATTACTTAACATGTTGTCTAACATGTGTATCCTGTTTATTCTAAAGGTTATTTACTACAATTACAGTTTACGAAAAGTCAGTTTATTCAAACGTCGTTGATCACACTCTACGTTCGCTATTTATTAGGATGTAGCCAAAATATTCACATCAGTGTCCTGGAATAAGACAACTAAATTAATGCAGTCTATCGGCTATTATGGCTGGTGTTATTTCCTGTTGTCAATGTTTGTTTTGAACATTTTGACAACGAAAAACTATAATGTATTGAGTGTGGCGACCCTTGTTAGCTATTATCAATGCAAAGCTGAAGAGGTAGAGATGAATTGAAACAAAACACTCAGTCATTGCTCAGTCACGTGAGAGAAACGATAGCTGATAATGATAAGATATTTATGGTGGACTAATACACATAGTGGAATACCCCGTGGAGAGGCCTGACATTCCTTAAACTTGGCCTTTAAATCCGAACAAACAATCATACAATCGTTTTGTTCAACACCTTCACTTACATGCCAATTATGGCTAATCACACAGGTATGATAGTGTCTCTGTTTGTGATGTTTACTGGTAATCTGTGTGTATAACATCGTATGGCGTAAGTTTACGATATAAATGTTTGCGTTCATTGAAGATCACTCACGTACTGTACGTTTCGTGTATCCAAGGTATTTCCGGGGCGGAATTACGCATTTGATTTTAACCGCCAAAAGGTCACCATGATGTTAATGTTGCTGGAAAATAATGACAATTGTTCTCGTTTATTTTTCTTATGCAAAAGAATTTTGCGGATGAAGGTTTAGCCCTGTACTATTGCAGAGAGCTTGGGAATTTAAAGCAGTCTTTTAACAAATAGATATGTCAAAATTGTTAAATAAACATAACCATATATTAGGTGTCAAAATTATGTAGTATCTGTATAAAATAACAATGTTAAAAATGTTTAAAATGATATAACATATTAACAGTCATTATAAACAAATATTTTGAAATGGCAATATCAGTTCGAAATTATTTGATGAAATGCATGTTTTCTTAATGACAAATAATGACTTTGATATTTAGTGAGCATTGCATTAACATTTAAACCGATATGACTCAAAACTAATGCGCTTCATCAGCTATTTGGATATGACTCTAAACTAATGCGCTTCATCAGCTATTTGGATATGACTCTAAACTAATGCGCTTCATCAGCTATTTGGATATGACTCTAAACTAATGCGCTTCATCAGCTATTTGGATATGACTCTAAACTAATGCGCTTCATCAGCTATTTGGATATGACTCTAAACTAATGCGCTTCATCAGCTATTTTTGGATATGACTCTAAACTAATGCGCTTCATCAGCTATTTGGATATGACTATAAACTAATGCGCTTCATCAGCTATTTGGATATGACTCTAAACTAATGCGCTTCATCAGCTTTTTGGCTCGTGATTGTTTTGTGTAATTGTATGCAAATTTCGTTTGCATTTTAAATAATTTGCACAAAAATGTTCGCTACTCACGATTTACAATACAACATGATAAGATGGTCATATACACGTAAATATTTTTAAAATAGACTCGCGATACATTTGTTTCAAGTTCCAAAAGATAATGGCCACGTGAACACACAGTTTTAAGCTGTTCTTTACATTTGCCTGGATCTCCATCTGCAACGAGGTCAAATACAAGCTTAAACCGATTTATCGGATGTCGTGTGTCTAATTATGAGTTCGAGTTTTATTTTGTGAAAATGCCATTGCAGAATATTAGATTCAATCAAATTATGTTTCCGGCCATGAGATAAAAATGCACGTATTCACGTATTTCAGTTATTTTTTCAACAACAGTCTTTATACGCTGTCAGCATTTTGATTATTCATTATATCGGTGTCATAGTTTATATGCATTTAAATTTCATACACCACTTCTACTTATAAATGTGAGTCTGCCATCGGCATTGCAGGAATCGTCCCAAACAGCTAGCAATTTAGTACCTAAACTGTTGTGCTGATTAAATAGGCATCGATTTTGTGTGGGTAATTCTAAAAATATAACGACTTATAAGCTAACCCCCTAACAAAATAGACACAATGGCCGACACAGGCTTTTTTGTTATAAAGTCATCTAGCCAAGAAATTAGACCAACCATTTTAACTACATCAAAGTACTTTTTTTTCCCAGAAATGCAAGGTCAATGAATAAGTACCACAAAAACTTATTAGACCATGATATAACAGTTACATCTAAAATACCTACCTCCCTGTACCTGGTAAAGTTGCTCCCGTGAAAGGCATTTTCAACATACAGAAGCTGGCCATCTTTTATTTTCACGATAACTTTCGTAAGTGATCCATCGAGATTCTTAATAGTAGTAGTGTATGTCCATATAACCCACAGTATGTTCGTAATTGTGTTTTTAAGCGCCATGTTTTATTACACAAAATAAATGTGCACTATATATCTTGCTAACCTTAATAGTAGCCATTTTACTGGCAAATATAGAAATGGCGGTTGAATTTTACATGATTCCCAGCTCTATTAAAATAACGCTTTTCTAATAAGTAAAGTCATAAATGTTTATCTGTGCGATACTATATTTAGAAATCTTACTTCATACTAAAATCCACCCGGGATTCTAAAATTTCTATATTAAGAATACATGTAATAATGATTACCTCACAGTCTATATTTATTATACAGACGCTAACTCTTTAACATGGTAAAAAACTACGAAAGATTAGAACGTTGGTAAAAGGTGAATACTATCATATTTAAATAGTGTGTCTGCTTTTTGTAAGTTGTCGCGTTTTAAAATTTATGGAACACTTTATAAAACGGTGACATATATTCATCATGAGGGCAACGTATTTTACATAAATCGAATAAAAACTCAACAATTAACAAACACATACAGTTACGGTATATACTACTGTCCTTTTACTTATCCCATTTTATTAGCGAATCTTGAAACTATTTCATGTCTGAAAAACCGCGTTTTTGTGTTGTACAAGGTAATTGTCCTAGAGTAAAATATTGATTCGTTCGTAACTCGGTTACACATACGGTTACTGAGGGTCAAGTTATCATTTTTGTTTTAAAATTTAAATCACAAGTAAAGAAACACAATATTACATGTTATTTATAAAATATATAGTAATGGACTTGAAATCGAACTAAAATAATCCAATGTTGAATGGAAGATCTTGAATTAAATCCTGTTGTGTTGTGTCACAAATATAAATAATTGACAAAGTGTCAATTCAAAGTCAAGCCAAAGTAGAGCAAATCATTTATTCAGTCAAATAAAACACCTAATTACAACATATAACCACAAAATAAATCATTATGCATATAAAAAAAATGCAAAAATAAGGCCAATGAGAACTGTTAATTTGTGCAATAATGTCTTCATATTATATCATTGATATTAATTTTCGAAACGTATTAACATTTCTTGTTTTAATTAATTCAAATACGTATTTGTGTTTATATTTCACACACGTACCGTAAATAAAGGTAGTCGTTTTGATTGAAGTAGCTAAACAAAACAAGGATATCTGTGAAACTGATGGATGATTGCAAATGCGCTTTGCCAGGTAGTGCGAATGCATTGATAAGTGCATAGATATTAAAATTTAAAATAACAAAAAATATGTAGAAGTGCAGGCCTAAATCTCTTGTCAAAACTGTATTTGAGCATTACATAAAATAGCATACGAACATGAAGATGAAGCAAACTTGTTAAACAAACATCTAAGTCCCATAAAGGTAAATACATCAAAGTAGTGGAACATAACTGTACTATGGTCATTTTATCCTGGTAACTTAACTTTCCATCAAGTATCGTTTAATTTCATAGAGCATTTTCAGAGAAATAGGCTTTACATAAACGATCCACTAAATAGTATTAAATTATAATAAAAGACCCATAACTCTGTGAAAAATCATCAGAGTGGAACATCCAGACAAAATGCTCATCTCTACTTGATATTGAAGATTCCTCTGAATTTATTCTGTATTGGTTGCTGTTAAATAACCTTCAAAAAATGGTACACTAGATAGAATAAGCAAAAATAATCAAAGTCCAATAATAATACAAAATTGGAACATCGTTGCAATATGCAAATCTGCTCCTGGAGATAAATAATTTTGAAATCCTGCCAGTGGCTGTTGAGAAATATCCTGTATAAGAAGTGTGCACCTTATACGAATTGCCGCTAACATAAAAGGTCCATTACTCTGAAAACATAAATAAAGCAGAAGATGATGATACTTTGCTACCTATTCATGGTAATGAAGCTTTCTATAAATTCGGGCCAGTGGTGCGGAGAGATAACCCAGACTCAAATTGCGCACTATACACTATTTACAGCATCTTCAAAGGGACATTACTCCAAAACAAATATTGAAGCTGATCATCCTCGTACTATGCAATCATCTTCTTGGTAATGAAACTTCTCATACAATTTCACTGAAATCTGGCCAGTGGTTGCTAAGAAATATCCCGAACAAGAATTCAGTACTAAATACTAATTTCAGCAACTTCAAGAAAAATCATTAAAGTGTAACATCCTTTTACTATGCACACCACCTCTTGGTATTATGATCGTTTTATTGGATTCCGGCCCAGTAGTTGCTTAGGAATAATTCGGACAAGAGTGTGCACTAAATGCTAATTTTAGCAATCTTCAAAGTTTCATAACTAAAAGAAAAATCATTTAAGCAGAACATTCTGGCGCAACGCACATCTCCTCATGGTCATGAAACTTCCCACAAAGTTTCATTAATTCCGAACAAATGGGAGCATAATAAACTCAGTAACTGAAAATTCTGTTGAATCAAACATCGACGGACTCGTGTCATATGAGGTTTGTGTTCTTAAATTATGAACATAAATATAATAACTGGTAAATACACGATCACAATCACATTACGTTACAATAGTAAGTAAATCAAATTAAATGCATAACTAATTGTGATTAACTGGCAACATCTTCTCGTGTTCATACAATGTCTTTTTGCCTTTTGCTGCGTTACTTTTATGAGATGTATAACAGGCAATGCAAGCAATGATGAAAATGAATATGAAAACTACAATAAAGATAACAATGAATTCCTCGGTGTTTAATTCTGATAGTGTGCCGTGCGTTCCTGTGGTATCAAACGTCAGCTCCAAGACGTCTATATAACCGTTACCTATAACGAAAATAGTTTCCTGCAGGTCAAACAAGGAAAATACTAATTTAACAGTTATTTAGTATTATGAACAAAAATAACAATTTATGTTACAGATCGTCGCAGTAAACGTTTCTGGTAAAACACTATTTGCAACAATCTTAGAAAATATACTCCGAATTAAATGTATACTTTCGTTCAGAAACATGACTGTTAATCGACTGTTCGATAATGGTAATTTATTCAAGTAAATTACCAGTCATGACTGCGAGGGGGTTCTGAAAAAAAGCTTATAAAACACCTACTGGATACGAGATGCTATTTTGGCTTATTAAATTATACAAGCTAGACGCATATACTTGCCAAAATAATTAAATAGTATAATGATTTATGTAATAGTGGAAGTAGAGGGTTGGATTAAATGTATGGATTGAAAAAAAACGAGCTGGTTGACTGCTTGTGTAGAAGTTTCGTGAAATCAGTTAACCTGCTGTTTATACTTACTTGGTATTTGACCATACATGTCAGTGACAATTTTTACAGACCACACACCGACTGGATTTTCACCCCAAAAATGGTTGGATAGAAAGGTCATATGAACAGAATTATGTCTTTGCTGACCGTCTGGTGGGGTTTGTTGTTCAAATAAAACAGACGATGTTCCTTGTGGTGATATCACTACCAGGTAACACTTTTTTGACAATTGTGGAAACCCTATTTTAATTTTCAGACTTAGTTGTTCCAGCGTAAGATTGCAAGTTTGGAATTGTTCACATCCGACATGTATATCTCTGTAAGATGCTCCAAGCCTACAAAGATTTCATGCTGTAAAAAGTTTAATTAATTGTGATACATTGCAATTCATATAAATTCGAGTTTAATAGTTTAATTTTCTTAATTTCGTACAGTATAAAGAATAATTAATAATTCTAACATTAAAATAACAATAACAACAAAGTCATTAAATGTAGAAAGATGGTGAGATTAAACTTATTTGTTCGTCAATGCTTAGAGAAAATTTATAATGTAACCACTGAAACATATCAACTAGGCAAATCAAGCTTAACAAAGTATGTTTGGTGCATCGTATAATAGGTTTAACGTATATAACCTACCAGTTTCTATACCAATCAGTTTTGATTGTAAATGAATGTATATCGTTTAGAAGCTTCCAAGTGTTTGCAAGCACGAGCATTCTATTTACATCGGGATATCCAAACCCAAGAGATTTATGATCTGTAAGTGAATAATAATATTAGATGCATAGTTATTCAAGACGTGGTATACATTGTTACATGAAATACTTAACCCTAATCGATCTTTTAACATACAATAGTATCCAGCCCCATTCTGTTTAAAGTCTTGCGTTTCTTGTAGACCTTTGTGAGTAGCAGATTCGACAAGCAGGTGCCTTACATCACGTGCATTCAAACTTGGACTGAAGAATATAGGTACATTAGCATGATTACGACGGATACATTATGTCACTGCAAAACGCGACGCGTTATGTATAACCAAACGATAACTAACATAATAATTATTTAACGTTTTGTTTGTGTGTTGTAATGTAAAATAAAAATATAAGGTACGCTAATTGAAAACTTATTTCAAGACAAGTACAAGTAATGATATTTCTGCATAACATGTGTTTCGCATTACTTCTTATTCATTTAATAATTAGAAGATATTTCGCACATTTGTAGCATGATTACGTCCTTAATTGATTACGAATAGACATTGTTTAATTATATAAGAAAATACACTTACTTTGCCTGCAATGCCAATGCTATTATACCAGACACAATGGCGGTTGCTGCTGACGATAAATCAACGTGTGGTTGTCGGGTTGTTTTGTATTCGTCCGTATGTGTCTGTGGGTGGTTACACAATGAAAACTATTTTAATTAATAGCAAATAGCAAAATGATAAGTTTGCGTTCAGTAATTTATGTTACAAATAATAACAGTGATAGTTATACTTTACCATTATGTTTGTATTGATATGTGTAACCACAGATATTAGAGTAGCAGCATTAACAACGCTGTTATGAGACAGTGATCCGCCAGCTTCTATCCACCCAGCAGTAATCGTATAGTTACTGGCGAAGTCATTGCCAGGTTTTCCAGCGGGGAAAACAAAGATATTTCCCTTGCCTCCGCGGCCTTTGTGGAAACCCTGAAAATACATTACAGAAAATTTAGCTGCATGGTTTCGAGTTGGTCTCCTTACAACATTCCGTTATTTTTTCATGTCCCGTTTGTCTTATCAAAATGAAGACCATCATTTTCAGTCGAAGTTTTCAATACACAACAACAGTTTAAATGGTTGAATGGCCTTTCCATGTGAAGAATATCCAATGTATAATCTTGTATTTCGACATCCGAGATATCCAATTCCCATGTATTGCAATAGATGTCAATGACATCCTGGTGAGCTGCAAGGCCTCGGGATAATGTTTCACCATCAATCGTTGGAACATAATGTTGGTGTGTCGTTGCTGCCCATGATCCCACTTTTAAATCTGTTAACAAAACATTCATTATTAACTATAATTCTGTAATTTTCCCATGTTTGTAACATAAAATGCATCTATGACTTAAAGGATGTTTTTTGCTTACTCGTTGAACTAAAACCAGATTAAAACATTTTTATTGTATACGCCTGACATTATTATTCGTTGTTTATCCACGACTTATTTGTATACCTTTAAAGCAAATGTTAACATGTTAAAGAAAATGCTTGGTTTAAGAAAATGGTTATCTAATATACCAGCAATAGCAATTTCTGGTGTAATAGCACAGTCACGTGTCCGACATCTGCTTTGATCACATTCACCGACTAATATCTTTGCATACACGTTGCCATGGCTGTAAATTACATGTAGAATATCTGCATTTAATTTTTAATGTCACTGAAATGTTTAAATGCATTTGAAATGGCTAGACACATGCCTATGTAATTAAATATCAAATGTATCCCATTGGTTAAACATATATTGTATTTAGTCCATAAGTTATTTCCGCACTGTATCTTCGAACGTAAATAATTAGCAAAGATTAACGTCCAGGATTTACCTAAAACAGGTTGTCGACGGAACTGGCGTAGACTGGATGTCGTTTACAAAATTGTACGAGAAAAGCTTGTTCTAAAGAGAAAAAAATAAATGCCTCAAGTTAGTCATCAAATACCGTACAATTATGTCATGTGCATATTACTTCTCAGCATCCTTAATAGCGGAATGTATAACGTTTTTCATTTTGATTAATCGTGATAAAACAATTTCTGAGAATTTCGGGACAGCTTGACTACGTTAAATATAACGCAATGTACGAGTACACTGAACATCAGGTTCATTGCAGTTTCGAATTCGAATCGTTAACTGCTTAAAATATACATAAGAATTGTTCATAAGCGCATTACAATCTTTGTACGAAGACTAGGATCCAGGTCGTCGATTCCATTGTCAACTATTGCCACAACAACTCCTTTCCCAGTGATATTACGCTTCCATATGTCGTGTATGTCCGAAAACGAGTCAAACCATCGGCCACAGTCTTTAGCCTTAAAAACAATGTGTTAAGACTTAACTCCAAGGGTGAATGGAATTAGTTCAACGTTCGTACAACCTATACATTTGTTTTTAAATAATTGTTAACAAGACGTCCTTAAAATGTCCATTTACTCGAATTATGCATTAAAAACAATGAAACTAAAGTGGAAGGCAACAATGACACACGAAAACAGCTTAACATGAAGTCCTATCGCAGTATTTAGGGTGCTTATGATTTCAGTTTTTCTTTTGTAAGATATATTCGCATTAAATATGTGTGTCTATATTAAACAGACGTTTACTCACCTGTGAGGCGGGAGCATCCGTGGTGTCCTCGTATTGTAACAGCATGTCATATTGTGGTGAGATAATGCCAATCATATTTCTGCTTCGTGAAACGTATTCAACCTTAAACGAATTAAGACTGAATGCTGAATTTGTATTTCATTAAAGAATGTGCTACAACTGAACTCATCATTGTGTTCAATATTTACAACCTGTTTGTTCATAAATTGTTCACTAATTTTGTGTGTGGTATCCATGTCGGAGTTCTATAGCGAATACAACACATGTTATCAGTTCTTCGTTGTAACTCATATAATGGGGTTATTTAAAAGAAATCATGAAGCTAACACAACATTATGAAGTAACGCTATCGTTCAACAAACGGTCACTTGCACTGATCTCATTATAATATATATTTGGCTTTAAAACATACATGTACGTCCGTTAGCAAATGGCAACGAACATGTATCACTTAGGCTGAATATCATATAAATAGACGATTTACTCACTTTTCCCTCAAGAATTCTACTTAGCTGTTCGATCTTAGTATCTGTACACGTGTCTGGATGTTCGTTTGCATATGTGTAAATCCCATCAATTATCTGCAAAACAGAACTAATTACATTACATAAGTAATTTGTCGTATTTAATACGCATCTTCTTATTTTCTACAGTTGTCATTTTTATAAATGTTGCCTTCAAAAAATATCACCTATTGATTCTAAATCACAAAAACGACGTTTTCATTTACGCAACCATTCTCGAAATAAGCGTATGCCTCACCATAAATGTTTTCTAGATGTCCTGCATAGCAAAACGCAGTAGCAAACATGTTTTTTCCATAGTTATAACATTCATATACATGTAGCTACGAAAGTGCTGTGTGATTTTCAAATATTAATGAGTATTTACATTAATACTTCTTTTATATATCTGGAGCACTGTAATGTCGGTGTGAAACAGACAGCCGTACAATAAAAATGCTCAAGCCGTACTAGAGTTTCCTTTGAACTATAAAAGAATAATAATTCTCCAGAGAGAAACCCTTATTACCATCCGTTGGGCCTTTATTTAAGGCAAGTAACCAGTTGCCTGTACAATACAGGACAATACGAACAACACAACACACAACATAAAAATGATTAAAACTGGGGTCACCGCCTTGGAACGGTAAATGCAAAGCGTTGGGGGTTTAAACTGCTACTATGGAAAGTGTTGCTCAAGGTAACCTGGTAATGATCAAAATGATAACAATTACAAAGCCAGTAGAACATTACTGACACATATTTTGTATTGGCGTTAATTTTGTAAATCATACAAATTTAACAAATATTACGAGAATAATACTACGTTGCTTTTTGCTACGTTGATTTTCTTCACAGTATTTCATACGGTGATTTATAAGTACGCATCTCGAATCATCGAAGTCAGTCAGTTGAAAAAACAAAATGGAGGCGACGGAGTTTCGATTTGCCTCGCTACGTGGAATGGCCTGTCGTAAGGAATTTTATTCAAGTTAATACCTGCATATGGTTGCTAACACAGTTCCCGTTAATGCAGACGGTGCTTTATCCCACATTCGCTGAAGTATCCGAACTACTTCAGCATAAGTACATCATGTAAAAATGGTTGCAACATTCTGATATATTTTTAAAATTGCGGATTAGTTGTAACCAACAACACTAACCTTCCTGTAGAATTTAAAATCGAAATGCCTCATTATATCGTCAACAAACCCTCTAAATTCATCGCTGACCTTCACTACCAGTTTAACAATGTCACGTTCGGCCGCACCCATATACAAACATAACAGAATCAACCAAAACAGAAATAATTTCATGATAATCATTGTTGTTTCGAATCCATATATTAAACACTTAGATAATTTGGGTTCCCAAGTTGCCATGTATATTGTACGATTTTATTGACCTGGCACTCATTAATCTCCGGTAGAGCTCGGCTGTTCTATTTATATAGGTTTAAGGTTTATCTAACGTGTAAAGCACGGATTTCGTAGTCATATAACAAAATCACTCATTTATAAGTGTCAGGAAGAATAGCGCGGTGGATAGTGTTTTAAACTTAGAATCACAATGGCTGTGGTTCGAATCCTGCCAAAATCTTTCTTTTATTATTATTTCCTTTTATTTCATTACTTCAACATCACTTATTCTCATGACATTTTTACTAATTTTTACTTTATTTTTTTTTCTTTTTTTTTTCTTTTTCTTAGTTTAATTATTTTATCTACATAAAAAGGAATTAAAAAAGACTCTGTTTCGCTCGCAGTATCGATGCAGCTCTCTTCTGTGTCAGAATTGAGGTTGATGATGCGATTCCGTGTCATGACGTCAGCAAAATGACCAATTAAATAAATTAAAATACACGGAATATTTATGAGTGCCAGGTCAATAAAATCGCACAATACCTAACAATATGCATACAACCATATCTTTATTTAAACTGGTTCGACCATGTTAAATTGATGAAAGGTAACAGGTAGAGTCGAGAATATTGTTTACATCTTATCGTTTTATCGTTTAAATACAGCCTTTACGAATGAATATTACGCAGTGGGTAATGAGCGAACAGGTTAAACTCCAATTGTTTTGAAACTGTTTTCTTTTTCATTTTAAGTATATAAAACTGTTTGTCAAATTAAAAATGTTCAGAATACATGTATGCAACGAATAACGTTTTATGCATTATATGTATTATATTTACATATAACATATCCTGAATTCTCAACTCAAACTACAATCGATATAGACAGGCTATCCAACAGTACCTTTGTTTTTTTCAACATATAACAAAATACATTCAAATGGATAATATTCTTCAAAATCATTTTAAATTAATAAAAATGTATAATAATAAACAAAATAATGCTAGAATTGTGTATATACAATCAAAGTAATACACAAAATACAACCTTTGTATAAAGAAAACAACTCATATTACTTGTATACAAAATATAAACAACGTTAAATAGATACTCTACTTTTTCAAACTACATTACAGTTTGCCTATAATTCTAACATGATACCCGCTATTTTTTTCTATAGACAACGAACAAAACTCAAAATTGTTGTTTATTGGCCGATAAACAACGATAAATCGAAAATTTTAACATCGCTTTTACTATATATCTAAATATATATATATATATATATGTGACAGCATTGTATCTCAGTGCGATGCTATCAATGTTAGGGACATACTTTAAGACTTTTACTCACATAATAAACAAGTTCGAATTGTCGATAGTCAATCTGCAGGACGGGGTACTGTAAGCAAGTACAGATAAACTGTGTATCGGGCGCTGATTTCAATCAGAGAAGTCATAAGACCGAATAAAGAGTTATTGTCAAATAAGTAGAACCTAAAAAGTCCGCTTTTAGTGGTCACATTAATTTCGTTTTGAACCCCCAGAGTGCTGAGAGTTTTGAGATGTGACATTTTCGGACGTGGGAACAGAGGGCAGGTCGTTGCCATACTGTCAAAGATATCACAGCAATAGCAGCATAAGTTGCAGATGGTTCACCGGCAGTAGCAGTACCTGGGACGATTCTATAAGTATTTGATCTTTACTGTTTGTAATAAGTGATATGCTAGGTGCTAGTGATGAATGCGATAAAGTTTATCTGCAATAATTTTGTTAAAGGTCTACTTAATACCGGGTTATTCGTGTAAAATCTGTTTAAAAACTAACGATGCCATTTCTTAAGCAATAGACAACGGTTATTATTAACTTCCTTGCTTGCCTCCATTTTTACCTCCACTGGCCCAAGGCAATTATGCCATGGCGGCTAGTCCGTCATGCGTGCGTGCGTCCGTCCGTCCGTCCGTACGTGCGTGCGTCTTTAAACGACATGCTTTCCTCTGAAACAATTCCGCCGACTTTTATGAAACTTCACAGAAATGTTCCTTGGGTGCTTTCCCAATTGCTCCGCTGCACACGATGGCCACCAGAGCTATAAATAGAAACAACATCTCCTCCTGAACCAATGGGTAGATTTTCAAACGTGGCTGCCAGGGGCGGGGCCATTTTTCCTTATATGGCTATATTGAACAATTTGTCAGAAACTGCTGGTTGGATTTCACAAGTAATTTCATATAAATGTTCCTTGTGTGGTTCTCTACCAAAGTTGCTCAAATGGTCCCGCTTTGTTGAAAATCATGGCCGCAAGTGGCAGGGCCATTTTACCTTATATGGCTGTATCTAAAATTTTCAAAATCTTCTTCGCAGAAACCACTTTTATACACTCGTTTGAAAAAAAAGGGTCGTAATATGGGAAAGCCCATGCGGGCGGGCGGGCGGGCGGGCTAGCGGGTTTCGGGCGGGCGGCGGGAGATCTTCGTCCAGAGCATATTTTTGTCCAGCTTGCATGGATTTTCATATAAATTGGGATAAGCATGATGAGACGGAGTGTCTCGCGCAAGAACCAGGTCCCTATGTTCAAGGTCAAAATCACAATTCAAGGTCAAAAGTCAAATATAGGAAATCAATCCTTAACACTTTTTCCGGAGCATAAATTTGTCCAGCATGGATGGATTTTTAATAACTTAACGGAAATGATAAGCATGATGAGACGGAGTGTTGCGCGCAAGAACCAGGTCCCTCTGTCAAAGGTCCAGGTCACAATTCAAGTTCATGGGTCAAATACAATAAACAATCCTTACCATTTTGTCCGGAGCATATCTTTGTCCAGCATGGATGGATTTTCAAATAACTTGACAGAAGTTATAAGCATACGGAGACAGAGTGTCGCGCGCAAACACTAGGTCCCTGGGTCCAAGGTTAAGGTCACAATTCAAGGTCAAAAATCAAATATATAAGAAATCAATCCTTAACACTTTGTCCGGAGCATGTCTTTGTCCAGCATGGATGGATTCTCAAATAACTTAGCAGAAGTGATAAGCATAATGAGCCAGACGGTCGCGCGCAAGAATCAGGTCTCTATGTCCAAGATCAAGGTCAATATTCAAGGTCAAAGGTCAAATATATGAAATCAATCCTTAATTCTTTGTCCGGAGCATATCTTTGTCAAGAATGGATGGATTTTCAAATAACTTGGCTGAAGTGAACGAGGTCCCTAGGCCCAAGGTCACAATTCAAGGTCAAGGGTCAAATAAAAAAAACAATCCTTACCACTTTGTCAGAAACATATCTTGGCCCAGCATGCATGGATTTTCAAATAACTTGGCAGAAGTAATAAGCATGATGAGACGGAGTGTCGCACGCAAGAAACATGTCCCTATGTACAAGGTCAAGGTCACAACTCAAGGTGAAAGGTCAAATATAAGAAATCGATCCTTACCACTTTGTCCGGAGCATACCTTTGTCAAGCATGGATGGATTTTCAAATAACTTGGCAGAATGTTAAGCATGTTGAGACGGAGTGTAGCGTGCAAGAACCAGGTCCCTAGGTTCAACGTCAAAGTCACAACATGAGGTGAAATGTCAAATATGAGAAATCAATCCTTACCACTTTGTCCGGAGTATCTCTTTGTCCAGTGGGGTGGATTTTCAAATAACTTGGCAGAAGTGAAAGGCATGGTGAGTCGGGTGTCGCGAGCAAGAACCATGTCCCTATGTCCAAGGTCAAGGTAACAATTAAAGGTCAAAGGTCAAATATAAGAAATCAATCCATAACACCTTGTCCGGAACCATTTCTTTGTCCAGCATGGATGGATTTTCAAATAATTTGGCAGAAGTGAGAACCATGGTGTGGCGGAGTGTCACGCAAAAGAATCAGGTCCCTATGTTCAAGGTCAAGTGACAATTCAAGGTCAAAGGTCAAATATAAGAATTCAATCCTTCACATTGTCCGGAGCATATCATTTTCCGGCCTGGATGGATTTTTTATTTTGTCGTCTTAATTATAGTATATATTTGGAATAGTTTTGATTTCTTAACTCACCACATAGAGGCTTTGGAGATGAATTAGATGCACAAATAACATGACTCTACCTTATTAGTGTTTTATTTGTTTCTATGTTGTCGGTGAATCTTTACTCTAACATTTAATTAGAAACTATGTTTACCTGAGTATTTGAAAAAAAAAAAAAAAACGTTTTTCTTCTGAGAACATTTGATGTTTTGGTGACCTTAGAATCGTATCGTTATTATGCAAAGTTATTCAAAGTTGTGTATATATATATAAAATTGTGCAAATGACTCTGTATTCTTACCAGTGTGCCAAAAGTAAAATAGATTTACATGATATAGGAATGTTATTCATTAAACTAGTTGTATAAAATGTTTTGTTTTTTTAACCTTAGATATATATTTTTGATATTAACATTTTTATTTTTACATTGCGTATAGTTATCAAAACGAGACCTGCTGTAGCAGTATAACTAATATTACACTACAGAAATAAAATAAAATATAACAACTATTATTCGCTATGGGATATAAGATAGAATTAAATCAAGACAATTTCCAGCGAAACGAACATTCTTGCTGAATATCTGTATTGTGTCCATGTTGAGACGTATTTTGTTTTAAGAATCCTTCAAACTAACAGAAATAGTAATGAACCTTAACGGTACTGGTGATATGCCAAGCAAACGAACGAGATCACACAATTTCCGAACGATGTGGACGAGAAGAAAACAACAACATCTGCCACCGCGACAGCATAAAGGAAGAATACTAATATCAACCGCTTGTGTCAAGAGTTGTAAGCACAAGTGTTCCATATGTATATTCAGACATTCAAGAAAGTAATATAATATTGAACATAGTTTCATTCTTTGTTGCAGTTGCAATTAGAAATATCATTCATGATGACTTAGTTATTTGTGTTATCTTTAAGGATGGAAACGGAAGTAAAACATGACGAAAATGTTCATGCACTAAATTATACATTACGTGTTCAAGAGCCCAAATACTGAATCGTTTATTGTCCGCTGTAATTGTAAGTATGTTCTTTGTGATTATTAATTAAGATAAAGGTCATTCTTAATAAGTAAATTGCAGATACATTATTTGTCAAACAATACATGAAGGTAAAGATCGAAACTAAAATGATTCGGTGTCTTCGAAATATGAATAAATTATTCAGCCAGTATTGCTGTTTAATTGTTTAGCCCCAGGTAGGCATTATAATAATGTTTGAATAACACTTTTGGCACAATATTCAAATGTTCGTGTGTACCTTTATTTTTACTAGCTGATGTGCATACCAACGTTTGTAATCACTCACGTACGAGTACATTGATCAAAACATCATCTTATGTTGTGTTGTGTTGTGTTTATTTTGTACCTATAAAATGAAAGAGACCGTGTTCCGAAAAATACTATGTACATTGTCCTATGTTCATATATTTTGATTGAATTAAAATAAAACATTTTGAGGGTTGAGCCGAAACGGTACTGCTTGGGTAATAGAATATACATTAATTTGTGACATGATTATACAGGCTACAACAAGTATTCCTACTACCATTATTTGGTTAAACTAAATATTAAAACCTCAAAAAATTCCTTTATTATCCATAAACACCATACTCATTTCTTTGCCGATAGATATTAGCATACTCGGGTGCCAGGAATTACTAGTTTCCATTTCGTCCTATTATAGTTTGTTATCGGGTCGTTCCCGCACTCACCTGAGCATTTTATTACAAATTTGTATTCCAGTGCTTCGTCTGAGACCGACATTTTCATTTCAGTGTGGAGCAGCACGTTATACATGTATAATTCACTGTAATGACGCATTACAGTGAAACGACGCACACTAAGGCACCAAAGTGGGGTTTCTAAGATATTGTTTAAAAAAAAGATCTGTATAACCGATACAAATTATTGCATTTGCTCGACCATAATAACTATGGCCGCAAAGCTTAACATAACTTAGGAAAATCACATATTTTTCTTAGAAGTATATGATTTAGGGAACTTTAATTCAGCCTGCTGATTGAATATTAATTATCATTACCTACTTTACTATATAAATGATAACTAAGCGTATTAAACTGTTTTCTACTTTGCTTAAACAAGCCTCTCAAATCTGGCAACATTTTGTGGTGTTTCACGGTTTTGTTTCTTTATGTTGCCCTCATCATGATTCAAATGGGAGCAACCTGCGCAGAACGTGGCGCAATATAACTTTATAGTTACATTGCTACTGTTACAAGCAGCTAGGACCCAGCATAATGATTGTTCTATTTTGTAGATGTGAGTCACAACTATCATGATATTAGTTTTCATGAAATTAAAACACATAAGTGTTGTTGTTTTTTTATTTATTATTAGAAGCAAAGGTAATAAAAATATATATTTCATTGTCATTTGGAACAGTCAATTCGTTTCCTTTGATATTGGGGGCAACATTTTGAACTGATGCCCTCGTCCTAAAGGCCTCGGGGCAACAGTTCAAAATTTGCCTCGTTACTTCAGGAAAACAATTTTACTGTTCCCAAATACAAATGAAATATGTGTATACTATTTCATTTGTATATTTACGCTATTTATGTCATGCGTATATGCTACTCTTAGGTACGCATGATTTTGCCTCCTTTTCAATAAAAATATTGCAATACCAATGAAAACACAAAGACCTAAAAAAGCACAAATAACAATAAGAGCAACATACGGCGATTTCATGGAATGTGATTTGTTTGTTAAATTGTGCATTATGTTTGTAGAGTTGTCAAAATGCTTTTTGGCCTCATCATTCGAATACGTGCTTCTTTCGGTCTCGCGTTCTGCTCCAAAAAGCTTCCCAGTTCCGGTTCCGTAGAGCATCATCGATACAGTTAGCTCGAACGTTGCTGAAACAAATTTATGTCACATCAACGCTACATATAAAAGTTAGCATATCAATACACTATTTATTTTTACTGCTGTTAAGGATGACATGGTGAGCACTTTTCTGTTATTTGACACAATGTTTCTATTCATTAAAAGATGCTCAGTTGTTAGAATTGCTCCCGTTTTAAGTAACTATCGGTGCATTCATTATGCAAAATGTTTTGGGTCAAGGTATAAATCAATTACCATTCCGTGGGGCAATGACTCGTAACGTCCAGTTCCCGTTCGGGTCTTCGCCCCACAAATGGTTAGAAAGCAAGTTGATTGGAACTTTGGTCAAGAAAGTTGTCACTGTGGTATGCTCGATGGACACAGATGTCGTATTTTAGGTGAAGTAAGTTCTATCGATATACTGGTGTTCATTGTGATGTTGAATGTTACTTGGAGTATGACTTCTTCAAGCTTTTCGAGTTGCTTTGGTAGAACCTGTACAGACGCTGTATGTCTGCAAATACATGTCCAAAACAAATCTATACTGATCGATTTAAAAAAATGATTCGTTTTCCTTAGACGAAATCAAATTAGCTTCAAAAATATCAGAGATCGTGCAATTAAGTCGGGTTACATAACAAAAGAAAAAAAACGTTTATACCCTTGTATTTCCAACGAGAACGTCTGTACTTCTAAAGCCGATGGTGACATCCAGTTTTTTGCAAACTCAATCGCTCTTGTAACATTTGGAAAGCCAAAGCCCAACACTCTGTGATCTGGAAGGTATGGTCCTTCTTCACAAAGCTCCTTAGTGAAAACTTTAGTAAATCCCTTAAATTCTTACAATTAATTAAGACTGTAGCTGTTTCATGTATATGTCTTCTCACATTTAAATGTTTGAAACGAGTAAATATTGCTTACGCTAGATGTTTACTATTTTACCATTTGTGAATAGAAATCGTTGGATTTTGCATATAAAATTTAGATTTCATTTTTCGTTGAAGTCCAACTTCTTTAGTTAAATTTTTCCTCAGGATCATTTTGAATACTGGCAATGGTTGATAAAAACATATAGTTTAGAAGATAAATGTATAAAGCTTTGATTTATGTCCCATACAAGAGAAAGGATGTTTTGTTATTTTCATGCGCAATTTTCATGCGGTAAATACTAAATATTCATGAGACAAATTTAATGGACGATACAAAACAACTAAGTTTCCAGGACGTTTTGTTTTTATATCTAAACATGCGACGTTATATTGATGTGTTTCAGTAAAACAATGATGAAAAAACAACAACAAAACAGTTGAAATGCGGTTTATGTTAAGTTTCAAGTTTGACAGGTCTGCAGGTATACGTGTATTTGAATTAAACAAAATAATTATTGAAATAGTGGTGTTGGAAATTATATGGAAAAACGTATTAAGGCTTAAGCATATCAATATATTTTATTTGCGTACTAAGATGACACACAATAATATTGTATGTTTTTGCGTTAAATGGTCTTTGTTATTAACGATAATATCATGAGAAACATGCAATAAACTAAGACATGACTCGCCTATTCGTGGTAAATTCTTGAAGAAATGAAATGGACACTTACAGTGATACCCGGCGCCATTTGTTTGGAAAGAGGACTCTTCCGCAAGGCCTTTTTTCGATGCAGACTTGACCAGAATGTGTTTCACGTCTCGAGACGACAACTGTGGACTGAATGATAGGGACGTATGTGCACATGCTACTATATTAATACTACAACCACACATTTCAGTAAAAGTAACACCCGTCTTGCAAAAGTGTACTTACTTAGCTTCCAGAATGAGCGCAATGACTCCTGATATCATTGCACACGTCATGGACTGCCCCATATGAGAAACTGAGCATGGACTTCGATTGTTCACATGCCAAGTGTGAGTTTCCGTAAGCTGTAAGTGAATGAATTAACATTTTGAGATATTTTTCTAATACTGTTGTACTAATATCATAAAAGCCATTTTAAATAGAAACATTAGTCATTATTTAGACATTCATAAAGCAGGATAGCATCGAATGGACGAGGTAATTAAACAATGTACATGTACACAAATATTTTGATATACAGTTTATATCAACTTTCTTATTATCACAGCTTGGCAATAAAAAAAAAAACACCTACACTGTAAAACCAGTATGCTGTACACAAAAGTTATAACAAAGACGTATAGGCATAAAATACAGGTAAAAAGAAGTAATTACAATCCGAAAAGGGTTTATGCATTTTAAGACAAAAATCGTTAAAGATTCTGTGTCCTGTTTATATGTTCCTTTTCTTGTTTACACTTTGATGTCAAACTTGTAAGTTTATCCTATAACCATAGATTTTACACATATTGTCATTTATAAGGCAGCATATCGCAGATGGTAAGAGTGTTGTCTATTGTCATGAGATTTTGTTCTAACGTCTCATATGGTCATTTGGATAGTTTGGTCATTTGGTATTGTGGATTTTGTAAAAATATATATCGTTTACATTGCTGTATGAGATAACCTTTGGTAGAGATTCTCATTGACTTTTCCTTCGTTTGATCTAAATCACGTTAATTGAAATCTTACATCACAAAACATTTAAGATTAAGGTATAGCTAATATTTGGTTTGTATAACTATCAAAAGCATTAACACTAGCTATAGAATTAACTCAAATACAATTGGATATGTTACAGAAACAACTATTTCGAGGCAAATAAAATAACTTATTTACAAATACTGTATGCATTGTATGCACTTCACAAACCCGTTCAAATAAAGATAAAACACGATAAAAATAATACTGACAAATGGTAGGGAAAGATTTAATTGACCTATAGATTACATGGGGAATCAAATAAAAACATATTTACCCAAATATGTTTGATACTGCAACAATACTCGTACTACAAATGCAACGTGCTTTAATATATCAAATTTACAGAACAGAACAGAATAGTTTATTTCGACTTAAGCATAGAACATCTCATCGTCATTAACATGAGTACACAAAATACATGCGTTTGTAATACAAACATATACATCAGTTCAATCACAAGTACAAAAACATGAAGTATACATGCTTGGAGTGAGAGTGCCTCATGGACGGAGGTTAACATTTGCATTATCAAAATGACAACAGCATATAAATATTTGAACAATAAACAATATAATAATATATCATATATGTGTTTTGATTTGTGTAAAAAATAATCAATTTATCCTACATATATATGACTGTTCTCTTATTTTAAAGCATTTTAAACAAAAAATGGCTAGTTTTCTTAGGGCTTTTTTGTTTGTACTATTTAAAAGCACGATAAACTTGTACATATTTGGACGGGACCTATAATATTTTGAAATAAGTTTTTACTGCACTCTGAGCAGTATGGACATTTTTAATACAAAGTGGTATTCCTCTTCGATGTCATTTTAAGATTGCATAACACACATTTACGTTGATCTCTGTCTATGTTCTAATGTCTTCCTGTCTCAATAAATAATTTGTGCGATGACAAATTTAGCGAGTATATCCCTATGCTGTTTATTTTCAAAAATATCAATGTACGAAGATTTTTGGAATACCGGTTTTAGTTCTTTGAATAAAACCATTGAACTAGATGCTGAGGCACTATTATGCCAGTTTGTGATGTACTGGTCTCGTAATCGATTTTTAAGTAGTGGGATAAATTGATCGATATTCACTGACTCAGGAAATAGCCATAGATCGGTAAAACCGGTTTGGTTTAGAATGTCACGTAATTTCGATGCCACAGTTTGATTTTTACGATCGATTTCTAATCGCTGTAATAAAGCAAGATGTTTAAGAATACAATGTCCTTGCTTAACGGTATATAGTTTCAAAAAGTATTTAACGATCCTTACATATCTGTCTATATAAAGAGGGAATCGACCAACTTCGGCATAGAGCGATAATGAATTTGTTGACATTTTTACATGCAAAAGTCTTTACAAAATTTTTGATGGAAGCGCTCAATATTATCCGCTTTTATAAACCCCCAAACCTCGCAATTATAGTTCAGGATGGACAATACATATGCGTTAAATAAATTGAACATGATACTTATTGGTTCATTCATATCTTTTGTAAGAGTGAACAAGGAATGCATTGCTCTTATAGCTGTGCCAAACAGTGTATTTGTGGCTGGAACAAATCATCCACCACTAGACATGACAATTCCAAGATAATTAAAATTATTGACAATTTCTAATTCTTGACCTTAATATGTCCATTTTAATGTGTTGCTAAGTGTCCCCCCTTTTTGAAATACCATTACTTTGGTTTAATCAATATTAACTGTCAAATTCCACTTATTACAATATATTTCTTGATTACGAAGCGATTCTTGCAGTCACTCCTGTGTTTCAGTAAATAAAACGGCGTCGTTAGCAAATAGTAATACATAGATAGATATTTGATCTAACGTAATGCCAGCGTTAATACCATTCTGTAGGTCAAATTCAATGTCATTAATAAACAGAGAGACATTAACTTCAGTTGTAAAAATGCAAACGACAATACAAAGCAAAAATGCGATAGTATACATCTATGTATGTAACACGGATTATTAACGTTCTATGAACATGACTTTCAAAACATAATAAATATATTTCGTTTGTGTATTTCTATACAAGCAGAACCACTGTAGCCCTTTCTGTGTGCACTCATTATAGTATACTCATAGGGTATACTTATTTGTTTGTTTGTTCATTTGTTGGATTTTTCGCCGTTTTAGCAGTATTTCAGTCATATCACAGCGGTCAGTTAACCTACTCACACTTTTTCTGGGCAAGCTTAGCCGATCTAAGCGGATTATTATTTGTATGAACATACAAAAGATCTTTTAGGCAAATCACTTATGTCTAGTTCAAGATATTTTAGAAATGCTACACATCTCGGGGTATATATGGAATGGTGTTAACATTAAAAAACATACAAACTGAAAGAATTTACAAGCTGACAACTGTTAAAGATTAACACAATGACAATATTCAGATGTGTCTAAGAAACTGAAACAACCGACAGTAGTATAATGATATGGAATAATGATAGACATGTCGTCCTTTACACCCCCAAGTATTGCCTTACTGTCTTGCTTTAGGATAAACTTACGCGACAAATTTACATATTAATGAGGCGTGTCGTGGGAAAACCGGGCTTAATGCATGTGCGTTAAGTGTCGTACCGGATTAGCCTGTACAGTCCGCAAGGCTAAATCAGGACGACTCTTTCTCCCTACAGTGGATTAATGTTTAGAAGAGATTTCCTTGAAACAGAAAATACCATAAAAGCGGAAAGTGCCATCCTGGATTATCCTGTGCGGACTTAATGCAACAAGCCCGGTTTTCCCACGACACGCCTCTAATATAAATTATATTATACAGTTATTGACTAGTGGGCCATTGAATATGAGGTGATATTCACCGGTGGCATGCTATATTGACCGAGGCGGTAACTGAGGTCAATATAACATTCAACCGACGAATATCACATTATATCCTATTGCCATCTAGTCAATAACTGTTTTCTTATATGATCACTTCATCTACATAGAACAATTAAAATAGCTGACTCACACAAGTAGTTTTTGGATTCGAGCAAATTGTTGAAGGGACTTGTTCACAGAATTGTTTTTTTTTTTTTTAATATACCATCAAACGTCTTAACTTGGCATATTAAAGCATCTGAACTAAAGATCCTAAGTACTTTTAACTAGAAAACATTAAAAAAAAGCAAATTAAAAAAAATGTTGCTCCAACCGGGATTCAAACCTCGGACCTCCTGAGCAAAAGTCAAACTCGCTACCTCTCTGCCATTCCGATGCATATATTTGCTCCCGTCTTTTTTACCTTATTAAGTAAATCACGCGTTTTCTACAATATCAACGAAAACAACTGAAACACTCCAAATTATTCCATCGTTGAGCGCTACAAACGCTTTTTAATTGTATGCATTTCAACTGATGCATGATTACTCATTAACGAAACGGTATTAACAAATTGAATATATTTCTATGTCAGTAGTGTTATTTCGCTCCTTTATATACACTATTCTTTTATTATTGTAATCTGTGACGAAAAACTTGATAATTGTCAAATCGTTAACCTGTGAACAGGTCCCTTTAATAATTGAAAATATCTGCATATATAAGATGAACAAATTCAAAGTAGGATGTTTGAATAAGGATTTAATACACAATTAACTTTACGACAAAAACACAGACAACAAAACCATGGGTCGTTCTTTTATAATGATGCGCAATCACAGTAATGATTTATTTATAACTTTAACAAGTTATCCGGCATTTAATGTAATGGCTGTTTCCCGGCACCCACGGCATGTAACGCAAGCCGATTGTATAAAGCGCGGAACCAGGACGTGCTATTTATAGCCCAAAATATAACTTTGGGTGAAACCGGAATTTAATGAATATCAAATATATTTCAGTTCGCCAACCACTGCCTAGACCAATTAAATTGTGCTCTTTTATAGATCATATAATAAAGGTCAATGATTAACTTGGCCAATGAAAAAAATAGATACGGGATAATATAGATAACAAGGCTAAATTGGAAGATCAGTTTTCATGTAGAGCTATGTGTTTACTTCAGTTTTATGTATTTTTATTGAAACATTGCAATTGATTGAGAAATTGCTTGTGTATATTAACAGCCGATGCTACAAAAATGGATACCAAGAATATGAGTTACAAAAAAGAACATAAAGTCTGCCGAGTAAAATTGGATCACGCACATGTAATACTTGCTTAAGCCTAATATGCATTTAAAACATAGTATGAAAGAAATATAACTTGGGTTGTTTGGAACTAATGACATTTCTCGTTAATTGTATAATAATGAAACGAAAATTGTGAAAAAAATTCTATTTCATTTACGTAGCAAGCAGTACATAAGAATGTTTAATTTATTTAAACAGAAGTCATAACCCTGGTGCTTTAATTTGGATCATCAATGAATGAGCAAAGGCTCAATTTAAGTTCTTTGTCACTTAATCAATTTATTGTGATAGATGTTGTAAGGTGCGTTTGTAAGATGATGTTCTATATGGAGACATAATTGAATACATAGCAAATTAATAAAATGAAATGCTGTGGAAGAATATGAAACATGTAAAACATATCCAACTAAATTCCACTAATATGTTATAAAATAAATTACCAAGCGAGTGTCGCCCATATGTCTACCATTAGCCAACATACACAGAAGGACGGCCGAGTTGACCTGTGGGTTGTCTGGAAGTGTTCTGTTCATGTCCATGTCCCCAACAGCAATGGTGTAGATGTTGTTGACGAAACCATTGCCAGGTGGATCAGCGGGAAACACGAATATATTTCCTTTACCGTTTCTGCCCAAATTGTAGACCTGCAAATTAGTGCATGGCAAATTCTGAACAAAATCCATACCAGTTCTTAGAAAACGCATTCTATTTACATCGTTTTCGGTAGAACAAAATAATGACGTGAAGACAATATTTGTATGTCATTCTATGCGGTAAAAGAGTGAATACCAGTGAACCATCACACTCTATGTTGAGTAAAATAATTGCATTTGATAATTACACCCCGAATATATTTTATTATATGATCAGTCATGAAATAAAGTACATCTTACACGTAACTGAACTAATATCCTCTAATAAACCAGACCTTTCTGGAAGACATTTGTTTTGCGAACTTAGTAACTGTTTGGGACTGTTAGTGCACTACTTAACAAACAACCTTAATTTGATTTAAAACTGTTCACGAATAAGTTTACATTATTTGTATTATGTGCATTATACAAAATCAGTTGTCAAAACGGTATTTTTAGCATGCGACGTAAATATCAACGTGCAGATGATGTAAAATTAAAACTGTCACTAACACCATTCATACCACGTTCTCCATTATAATATGACTCATAAATAAACGTTATTATATTGGCTCAGCGACACACCATAGAAAGAAAATCATGCATGATATTGCACAGCTTTAACCTCACCCGTGCAAATATTAGATCTGGATTATATTGCACAGGAATGTTGTTTTGTAGAAAGATGACGTCATAATCGTCATTTACGACTATGTCAAAACATTAGCTCCGAATGGATTTGTGATGCTATGTTCAGTGGATATTATTGGGTCATTTTTATTTATGCTGGATTAAAAGCACAATAAATTGCAATCTCTGGCTGTTATTTTCATTTGCCTTTCCTTTAACGATGGTGAATTTGAATAATAAAAGTTGATTTTGATAAAACAGCTGTTGTAGCGGTACCTCGAGGAAAAAACGTAAACGGGAGTAATAATAAGCAATAAAATACTTGCTTTACTTGCCTTTCTGTTTTAACATTATGATTGAAACAAATAGATGTGTGTTTTTGTTACTATTTAATCAGCTGTCGTTTATTTTTTAAGTCATAATCATAATAAAACAAGTATGGACTTTTTAGCTGTGCAAACTTTACTGTGCACGATCACACGATATTGCACAGCTAAAAAGTCCATACTTGTATAATATAATACAGTTTGTTCGCGAAATAAAATTATTTTATTTTGCAATTAAACTTTATAATTTTATTTAAGTTTACCTGCATTTTTGTATATTCAATTGAATAGTTATACATTATCACATTTTGTAGCTTAAAAACTCCATTTCAGACATACTAGAATTTGCACAGAATGCTCTGGGAAGGTTGATCAGTAGCCAGTGAACAAAATATTAGATATTTGTGGTGATCACCGTCTGGATTCAGGATGGATTTTGTATATTTATTTATTGGTAGAGGGATTATGGGAGGTAGCCTATCACTGGCAAATTATATTGTTTAATAGACATATCTTGGCCTGCGCTCTCGAAGTTTTGTTAGTGCTGCTCGTTCAATTAGTTATTACCTTCTTCCTAACATCATTAGTGCAGTTGTCTACATGCAACGGCTTGTTGAAGTTTCAAGAATTCGAATATATATCTATGTCATTTTGAAGAAAACCTAAACTTGCACACAGCCAAACTATGTCCAACTTCGGCTTTGGGTATAAGAGCGCAAATATCCTTTCTGGAACCGTTCCAACTTTCAAAACTATTTCGAAAAATAGAACAAGAGTATTGAATATACAGCAAATTAAAAACAAAATAAAAATAAAATAAAATCAAAGACAATGAAACAAAATGTAAAATAAAATTAAAACAATACATAAAATAAAATATGGAGTCGCTGTCCTTTCACCTTCTCTCATACCTGCAATAGTGGCGCCCGGAGCGACTCCACATCCACATGTCTGACAGTCACTGCTGGAATCCCTGGTACCCGCTGCTAATCCCGCACATGCATTGCCATGACTGAAATACCACAAAGAAATACCAATATACTCCATGAAAGCAAACATGCTCCTTTATAATGCTATAATGCTCTGACATTACGCAGGCGATTCGTTCGATTCTGCAAAGCATTAGGTTAAGAAAACTTAACTCGAAAATTGTCGTCGATTTATAGTGTACACAATGCCAGTGTTTCATACATATGACCGAGTTACCGTTCATAGTGCAACATCTGCAAACGGGTTGTGCATTATAATAGCCATTGATGCATGCATTTGTTTCATTGTTTCAGTTCCATATCTATAACAAATCATTAACTTTTTTTAGCCTAAAGTTTATATTTGATAATGTTTTGAATAACATATACTCACTTTGTAAGCCGATCTGACTGGTGTATTCCAGGATATATTTCCGGTCCAAATGGTTTATTTCTATTGATGATGAAATTGTACGACAGCGACGCATTCTATAAACGATTATGTAATGTCATTTTGTTGCGAAAAGTTTGATTTTATTATTTTTGTGATTCATTTTGTTGCGAAAAGTTTGATTTTATTATTGTTATAATGTCATTTTGTTGCGAAAAGGTTTATTTCATTATTTTTGAAATGTACTGTTAACGATATGTTATACATATTTTCGAATTCTCAATATACACCAGGATCTAAAAAAAGCATTCTCTCATGTACTTCCTACATATGCTATACCAACACTTACAATGCTTCTGTTTAGTTTATGGTGGTCTTCATCTACTCCAACGTCAGGTATGGCTATAACCACACCCTTTCCCGTTATATTTCTTTCCAGGCATCATCGATACCAAACATAGGCTCATATACTGGTGGACACACTTCCTATACCAGAAATGCGTTTAACTGATATACGGCGGCATAGATTTGACATATTCATGCTTTATTCGTTTTAACGACATATTATGTTGTGAGATGGACATAATAAGTCGCGAAAACGAGGTATTGAGCCTTGGTAATGACTTATTAATTCGTGGGAATGACAGATTAATTCGTGGGAATAACATATAAAGTCGTTAGAAATAAATAATTAACAAATCAGAATGCACTTTGTTTAAAACCAGTATTTCCACATGGCTTAGACTAACCTACAGGCATATGAATGAACAGCAGAAGTAATACAACGTAAAACATAAGTTAAATGTCCATACGAGAGCTCCAATCGGTCGGTATTGTTGATTTTGATTGGCTAATGGAGTCGTTCCCTCGACATAATGAACTTGTTCCCACGAGATAATACTCCGCTTCCACGACTCTATTATATATGGACGTGCAATATAACGTCCATTAAGTACCAAATGAGATATATGATTGTATGCGAAGCAAAAAATGTTTGTAAACAGAAATCTATTGACAGGTTACAGAAAAAACTACATGACCTCTAACAAATTAAGAAAAAAAAATATATATTTTCTACGTATGAATAGCTAAACACTGGATAGCGGTCTGACATTTTTACCCGCAATACGATATCTCCAATAACAGAAGTACTGGTTGTGGTGGCTGTATCCGAATTGCCAGAAACTGGTCCAGCCACCACAGGTGACTGTGGAAACAAGTCGTAATTTTCGTAAAGATACTCTATCTACAATAAAATGGTGTGCAGTTATTTGAAATTGTAATACAATTTTAACAGTGTATAAGACATATTTAATTATAATATGCATACACAGATTTAACAAAAAGACTATTTAGTCACTTCTATATATAATAATTATTTTTGATGTTGATTATATGACACCTGGGTTTCGTTTCGTTTAGAACATTCATCGCAATGCTTTCAGCCAGTATTTTTGTATTGGGACAGTAAACAAATATTCAATAGCAGAATTATTTATTGCCTAGGTGATAAGCACTCTATATCCATTCACTTTACATAAAGTATTTGAAGACACAATTTCTCTAACGAAAATTTCACTTTAAGACACGACATTCATATAGGCTTACTCCGGAATTGTTCCCAATAACAGTAATTGGACAACAATTAAATGTCAAAAATACTTTCCATGAGAGCAGAGAAGTTAGAGCGCAGTTTCGTTGTGTTGACAACTTCTTGTTGACGTGCATCCGTGTAGTTTTTTACAATAATAAATATGCCATCGATTTTCTATAAAATAACGCAATATCAAAGGTGTCATTCATATTTCCCAATGAGTAGAATTAATTGGCCGAAAATTAATATAATTATTATGCTCTTAAACGAAAACAGACAAAAAATGAATAGTTGTAAAAACAACAAATAAACATACACAATACTAGCAAAAGACATCAATAATAAAGAATCAACTCACAGTCACGAGAATGTCAAATTCGAAAAAAAGCCATACATAAGTACACTTCTTTGCTACTAACAAGGTTGTAGTTTGTGCTGATTTCAATACATTTGTAATCTATGCAAGCTTAATGCGTTTATCAAGACCTCAGTTATAATATTGCTTGGATTTAAATCCACAGTGTCGTTAATGTGGCGGACGATCTAGAGAACAATAACATGGGGCTGCTCCTTGCTCCTCCCCCCCCCCGCCCTTTAACATCTGCTCTTTGCACAGATGAATACTTGAATGTTGATTTTGTATGTAATGTCAGTATAAGTTTTACTAGTTTTACTATGAAGTTATCAATTAAACACTTTATTTGAAGCATAAGTAAATATCACACTTTTAAAATTATGAATAGCAACCCTCAAATTATTGCACTATGAACATTTATAACATAAATATTTCTACTTCCTCTGCTTTTGCGCAGCAACGTTTACCTAACAGTATATTTTACCACAGCTAAGGACTTTTCTCGTTCAACATAATGCCATACTAGTAAGAACATGTATTAAATCCCAGGATCCCATCTGAAATAGGTTTTGTAGATTTCATGGACCACCCTATGGGTTACACACATTAGTACTATAGAATGTAAATATTTGAAATGATTTCAACATTAATTAAATATGCACTTGTTCTATATGTGAAATGGCCTAACGATTATCCCCTGTACATGTTACATTTTGGGATTCCTACCAGTTTTCTTCGCATATGAAATGTCTACGCGAATAGCATTGATGTGCATGTTTGCAATATATCACGAAACTGGAGACAAGTGTAATCAAAACTTATTTCATGTATTTTACTTTTGCTAACGTCCTGTTTTACCAATTATCAAGTCTGACAATACAATTATTCAGCACGAAACGATTTTTCATATTAATTGTCATTTGTGTACTCTTGATTACAATAACAAGCTAGCAAATCATTACATTTAGAATAACGTTATATTTTAAAATCATAGATGTTAAACACTTACTTTACTGTGAAGTACCCAGTTATTCGCCTTGATTATCAGTTGTAACGTTTTCTTCGTTAACATTCCATATAAAACTTGTAACCAAACTGTTCGCTGTTTTAAATACATTTACAAATATCGCAATTATAATGCTTAACCTACATCTGCTTTCAAAAACAAACATGCTAACACTACATTCAAAATGGGTTTGCTAAAAATATCAATTGTCACTGACTCATTCAACTGAATGTAAGCAACGTCACAGTATCAAAGTTCATAAATAGAAACGTGCCAACTTAGCTGTAAAGAGACCGTTCGTAATAAGCTATATCTGTGATTACTATTTGTTTATTGCGTTACCCGATATTGTATTACGAAAATATTCGGAGACATATTTATCAGGAAGTTAAAAAAATTGAATGTATCATTGTCAAAACTGGCGATTTAAAATACGAGCCTATAGAAGATTTGTATTAGTATTTTACTTTAAAAAAGAACCTGTCTTCACAATAGTTTTGTCAGCCTTGTCAATGAAAAAAACAGTTGAAATTATTATGCAACTGGTGGCAACCTTCAATTATGACTGATCATGGTTCTGTTCATAGAAAAGGTATAACTTGTGCTAGAAAAGAGCATACTGTGCAAGTTAAAGCAGATGCAGTTCCTGCTACAGTGACTAATTTTAATGGAAAAGCTTATGTTTATTTTGAACGATATCTTCTCTTTTGTTTATGTCCATGTCTATGTCCATGTCTAGATCATTCATGTCTTTCCAGCAGATATCTTTAACACGAAGCTGCGGACAGCCCTAAGCTCTCTAACCGGATGTAAGTTATCCGTACAGCAGGTCTTTGGGGATCCCGTCATCTTGCATTTTGTAATCGTGACCGAGCGAAGGCGACGTTGCAGTCAGAGGGTGTACATGCTGGAAATGTCAGCACCTTGGCGGACCTCATTATTGGTGATGGTCAGACCATTTTGTTCCCAGGATTCTCCTCAAGTTCCGCATATAAAAAGTATGATAATCTTTTCTCGCCTCGAGCACCAGATCCATGACATACTGTCATATAGTAACGTGCTGAGGTACAGGCTTTGTATACTGCCGTCTTGATTCTGGTGTTGAGCTTACTGTTTTTTCAGACCTGTTTGGTGAGCCTGGCAAGTGTTAAAGTAGCATGTTCATTCTTTCTTTCGGTCTTCCCTATAAGCTGTCCGATGCAGCATCGTCGACAAACAGCATGTCTCGGTTGAGATCTTCGCGGACCTTGGTTTTAGCCACCTAGCCTTGCCATCTGGCCGGGTGTGGAGATTGAATCCTGTCCGAGCATATATATCGCTCCTGATGACTTCAGCTTATGTAATGGTAAAGGAAAGCGTTGTGCAGTGGTAATTCCAGTGATGTGTGATTGTTGTTTTCTGTGTTAAGCCTACATGTGACTAGCCTTTATTTACAAACTTACAATAGGTGTTGTTTCATGCGCCTTTGGCACTTTTACATTCAATTAAAACAATATGTATTTGTGTGAGCTGTTTAATCATGCAATATAAGTACGCACAATGATAAGTCACGAGTATGTGATTATAAATGTCTTGTAGTATTTTGTCACAAAAACAGATTCACTGTTACTCATGTCTGTTTTATTACGATTTTGAGTAAAAATTTAGACATGAACAGAAGTCAATAACACAAAAACCCATAGTTTGCTGTGTTGGTCTTATCAGTTTGTGAAGTCTCAAATGTTGGTGTATTAAAATAAAAACCAATTAACAATACCATACATACTATTTGTCGTTGAGTTGCCGAGAGAACTTTAAACACTTCTTCATGTACATGCAGGAAGGAAAATAAGAATAAACTAGCTAACCATGCATGTTCCGTATATTCACTTGCTTGGTTCAGACATATAAAGATCAGTAATATAGTCTTGTACATAAGAAGAATTAATGGTCGTGGTATAAGTTCTCATTTTCAAGTACACACATTTTCAGAGCTATGTCCGAATAATGTTACTTTTATTGTGTAACAGCTTCCGTTCTTAATTATTTTACATGCGTGCTTACTGATATAGTGCTGAAATTATTCACGCAAACACATTCAGTTACCAATGTATGCGAAGTCGTTATTTAAAGGCTGTAAAGACATTCATCAAAATACTACGGTATTCCACATCGTTGTTAAAGTACGTTGTACACTAATGTTTAGTGACAAGTGACACATCATTTTATTTCTTTATTTATTAGATTTAACATTTGACACGATTATCCTATTATCATTGAACTTTTAGTACAGTTACTTAACATGATACCAATGCAGAAATATAATATATTCTGTGTAATCAATCGATTTGTAATATATTCATGCGTAACGATCAGTGTTATGTTTCTTGCGAGCTATATATTAGGTTAAAGCCATTTACTTGAGAGTATCACACACTATACGATGTGTTTAAATACTATTTGTAACTCATGGAAACCGTCATCAGTGTAAATGATCGTAGTATTTAGATCTACAGTTAATTTGGAAATACGTAATTTATATAATGTGTCAGTGTTGTTAATAAAAATAATAGCAACCGAATAACCCACTTTAATCCGGTATGTTCTCCACAATAATACACGTTATACATGCGATGATAAGTTGAACGAATCATGGATTGAGTATTCCCTACTTTCAATATCTTTTTAGAAATATAGGTTTAACAGTCAACGTTTCGAATAATACTGAACGGTCCGAAATAGCGATATAGTGAATAATTTGGGGTAGCGATTGTGAGTGCTTCGTAGCCTGCGGAGTAAAAACTATGTCACGGGATTCAGTCTTTCGAAATCGACCTACTAAAGAACGATGGCTTCCGCCAACATTCTAAAATAACAATCAAATTATTAATACGTCAACACTACATCAAATAAACAGTTTCTTTGCAGATGATATAAACCGTCCAGACGTGATCCGAATGCAACAAAAAACGTTAAAATAGGATTTACATTTTAATCTCCATTTCACTATTTAAATCATGTATATATTTAATTGCTAGAGCAATAACGGAAATAATGTGCAGAATTAAAATTCGGTGAATGGCATACGGCACTGGCAGTAGTATAACAATACGAAGAGTAACAATAGAGAATAACAGGTTACTGCCTAATGTTGTGTAATATTTCAGATGAGGCTTAGAAAAATAAAACGGTGAATATTAGTAATCGTACATAAAAAAATGCTCGTTCTGACAAACATGATGTTTCACACGTAACAAAATATTCAAGTTTAGTATAATACAAGATGGATACAACTTTTGTTTGTTTTCCTACTTTCAAGAAATAGCCTATGGGCAATAAATTGAACGCCCACAAGATATTGTTGACCTAATAGTCATTTCCTTTTCCGGTAATAGTAGTAAACAATATTCAAGAATATGTCGCCTTCCGTTAAAAAAACAACGTCGTATGGTTTTATGTACAAGCCAATTTTACCGACATAAATTCGTTGTAATAATTCTGAGTATCATGCAACTTGGTGTGCGAAAATAATAAAATCTTAAGGATTGTCACAAACGCATAACTGTAGAAGACGTAAACAGCGTTTCTAACATGATGGGGTCTTTTGGTTTACTAATGACGGGCTGTCGGTCGGTCGGTCGGTCGGTCTGTCGGTCGGTCGGTCGGTTGAAGACCACGTTCGTTTCTGCTCTCCAACAGTTTTCATCCGATCTTCACCAAACGTCATGAACGAAAATGTTTGTAGGCATAATATCTTTTCCAAGTTCAGTAATAAATATAGGAATAATGATAGACATCACCTGGAAAGAAACCCTTATTACCATCCGTCAGTCCTTCATTTGAGGCAAGTGACCAATTGCTTTTGCAATACAGGACAGTACATACAACACAACACAAAACATAAAAACGATCAAAACTGGTGTCACAGCCTTTGAAGCCAAATCGCCCCAGTAATTGTGGAATTATGACCCTTGAATTATCTGCAATTGGTCTTTTAGCCGTTTCCGCTCTCTAGTCCACAGCTTTTATCCAATCTTCACTAAACTTGATTACAATCTTTGGGGGCATAATATCTCAACAACAAAATGGCCCCAGGAACTGTCGAGTTATGAACCTTGATTTTTCTAATATTGGACTTTGTATCAGTTTCCGCTCTATATTTCCGACGGTTTTCATCCGATCTTCACCGAACTTGATATTTTAAAGACTGCTTTAAACCTACAGGGGGTATAGTATTTTGTACAAACCGACCTTGTTTAATTAAATTTAATTGATACATTTGCATAAAAAAATCATCGTGATTTCTGATCACAAAATTAAATTAAACAGAAACTAAACATCAGAAACAATATATAATACAATACTACTACATGTGCTATGAAATGTTTACAGAGCTTATTAAATCGTCACTTGCTATTATATAATCAAGCGCCATTCATAACGCGGATATATTAACCATTGATGATAGACCGAATATTACATGCTGAACTAGACCTGATGTCGACGTGTTATCAAAATGCACATTTCTTCAGAATTAATTGGTAAACAAATAAAGGAATATAATTTATGTTTTAAAGATGTATCATATACATTTGTATTATTGTTATACTTTAAATGCAGCATGTAAGTATCTTATGTCTGACGCCTAAATACCTTTCCTCGACGCACGGTAGTTTTGTTATGTCAATGCGCTGATTTTCAACACATGTACAGAACGTAAGTGTCATTTTGGGGTATTGTGTAAACACGGACACTATTGTAAAATTCGCTGAATTATTTTAAGATTTCGATAACAACTGCTAATTGTTTCGAGTCCATCTAGCTGCCCGAATGTGCATATGCGGCGTTCCGGCTGGTAACATCCAAGACCATTAATTTTCATAACATGTTGAACGGATTCGTCGCCCAACATTTTTACACTTTCAGGAAAAAAATCCATGTGCATGCATATCAAAAACCTAAAAAAGCAAACTTTAAGCTGAATTGTGCAAATTAATCAATCAATCTCATTAAAATCATCTCCAGTCTGACGCTTCTATATTATCCGCTGACTTGATCTGATGACATCGCATTAGGGGTCACGTTCAGATGACCTTTTCAGGAGCCAATCAAAATGTTGCCTTCAAAATGTTGTAGTATAACTTGTTATATAAAATACAAAAACTATGCACGAAATTAACATGAACTTTGGATGTTTAGTCGCCTAAAGTACCACTATATGAATTGTTATCCTCGTGAAAATTAACTGTAAATGATTTCTTCCCGAGGATCAGCTGGAAATGCATTACATTTCAAAAACGTTGGCCAAACTTAGCTGTGCAACAGGCAATTTCATTGAGCGCAGCAGGGCTGATATTTTATTGTTCGGAATGTCATTTGAAAGTGACCTGTAATACAATATCTTCAGATCTTAACAATGTTCGGATTTGATTTTAACGAGATTGCAAAATACATGTAATCAGCGAGAAATACACACAAAGTATGATACATGTTTACTTATTAAACCTAGAAAATAAAATTTCGTTTTATTTGCTTATTCAAAGTTTTTTTTTTCCAGAAATGTTTATTATCTTAACGTTTCTTGGCTTGTTAGACGGGAAGTTTTCTTTTTTCTCATCACCATCCAACACATTGCCTAAAATTCTGTTAAACAATTAATAAAAAATAGCCTAATGTAATTGATCTTTCTTCTAAGTTCTACAGTGTATTAACTTGGGAATAAATGTATGGCAATGAATCATGTTTAATAGTGTGGCTTCGTCCTTTATACATCCCCAGCAATAAAACCAAACCTGCAACAATAACAACAACCACAAAGCACAGTCCGGTAATGTTCTCCAGATCCTGATATTTAGTTTCCAAATTTCTATTACACTTTGGTGAAGATGTACTGCAAAAGCTGCTCTTATAGTATCCGGAATCGGTAGCTTTGTTATCAGTTCCGTGTAGAATTAGCCTTGCTGTAGAAAAATAAGCGGCTTCTGAAATGTTCATAACTCTTGAACAAACATTTGCATTACTAGTTGTGGAAAGAAATATAGATACGTACAATTTGAATATAAAAGCATTATCGTATATACTAAGGTGCACTAAACCATTGAAAATCAAACATAGCATACAATATATATTAATGGCAAAAAATAAAATTAAACTAAGAATCATAATTTTTTTTAAACAAAATTTAATGATGAATCATCTGTAAAAGTTATTGGAATAATACCAAGACCTACTCACCAAGCTTTCTTCCATCGAAACGTAAACCATGCATATGCAATGTCCAGTTGCCATTAGGATCTTCACCCCAGAAATGGTTGCAAATAAATTTAGCTTGCCTTCTTATATAAACTCTATGAAAGAATATGTTTTGTAGTAAATGAGAAGTTGTATTAATTGGTGAAATTGCTTCCAACGTAAGACTGCTGTTTATCAGCGAAACGAAAGAAACTTCGATTTCAACTTGCTCTAGCTTTTTAATATGCTGAGACTGAATGCTTCCAAATGCTGTGTTTCTGCAACAAAAAACACATGTTAAGAGGAGTCATTAAATAATACATAAAATACATAAAGTGCAAGAAGATAATAGTATTACACTTCCACATTTATTTGGGAATGTTCACGTACATACAGATTTTAATATTCAACAATTGTAATCATTTTTTTACCCTATTATATCCAAGGTGTAGGTGCAGCTAAATAAGTCCGGTGGAGTTGTCCAGCTCTTAGCCAATGAAATCATTTTTGTCACGTTGGGATACCCAAATCCAAATACATTGTGGTCTTTAAAAAACCATACATATATGAATATTTTACTATAAAACAGTATCGTTTATATACTTCTATTGATTATGACAGACAACATTATTTGCTGAATTAAGAATATAAGGTCGATATTAGGTTGACAATATTTTCTACTTTTACAAGTGCTGCTGGTACTGCCAGTTGTCATAAATTAACACTTACATTTGTATCCGGCACCGTTTGTTTTAAAAGACGCCTCCTCTGCAATGTGTTTGTTAGATGCAGACTCGACCAAGATGTTCTTTACGTCCCGAACCGTCAACTGTGGACTGTATGACAACAGTGCATACATAACTCATCTCAGGAAATAATTGTATATTTATTGTTATTGTTTAATTTACACCGATGCGTATAAAGAGGTATTATTATTGGTATTGATATTAGTCTTGATATAATGTTGGATACTTGAAACATTGTAATTTATGATTTTAGTGTCCATCCCCATTTATTATTTCAGTGCTAAATACTTGACCGCTATGTATTTTTATACATAGCGTATTATAACACATTCGTATTATAACTTTTGTCAACGGACATACGACCTTTAGTGTAAGAAATAATCATAATAAAACAGATGTACCGCATAATAATAATAAAACGCTGGCAGCGTAGGAAGACTGTTGCTGAGAAAAGAAACTAAAACATGTGAATTATGAGTACATTTTTGCTAAATATTAAACATTTGTTTGAATGAAGTTCAATTTTTCACCTTTAAACTTGATAATATGGTTTCATATTCTATATTATACGACATCATAATAAAAATGTATTTGTAAGTAACGAACACGTACTTTTGAAGCTAATTATATAATGCAAACGGAGTTATATGCATGTCAGTTAGCAAGTTAATTTGAACGAGCCATGCAGAATAACACATGAAGCGTTGTAGTAAGGAGCATCGATTGTTAGTGATTCGTAGCCACTGAGTCAAACATAGGTCATAAGCTGAGTACTCTCGATTTTCCATACTATATTTTAAAATTAATGCATTGCAGCAATTTGTTGTCAACATATTCAGAATAAGAATCTGTAGGAAGAAATAACACTTTCACGACGAGTCGTTCCGAAATTGTGTTGAACTCTAACATCGCGAAATTTGCTTTAAGACCTTCAATTTTCTTCAAATAAGTTTCATTCACGTTCTTGTCTGCCTTTCTCTGCGACAGAAACTTTTGAAGATTCATTCTTGTTTTGTCACGGCACCAAAATGTGAGGAAGTGACTACGCGTTGTTGCAGGTTCGACCGTTAATTTAACTTGTAATACAAAATCGTAACAGTAAGTGACGTAAGTAACGTCACGTACATAGACGCGGCAGACGACGTTATAAAACGACGCGCCATTTTCCCAACACCTGTTTTGGAAAGTACCCTCTCAAATGGGTTATTTTAATACAACGTTATTGTGTTGCTTTGTTTGTTTGTTTGTTTGTTTGGATTTTTCGCCGTATTCTACAGTATTTCAGTCATATAACGGCGGTCAGTTACCTACTCACACTTTTCCTGGGTAAGCTGGTTTACCAGTACTAAGTGCACATACTTATGCCAGTAACTGACAACTGACTACTTGAATCAGAGGTAGGGGGAGAATGGTCGTAGAAATAAGTTCATGACCAATCCCCACACAAGTTATATGGCCGGGTTGGGAATCGAACCCGCGATCCTCGGATATGTAGTCTACCAACTGAGCTAGCCGGCCCGGCTTATTGCATTGCAGTCAGTCCAAAATAAATTTGAAAACGCTACCAATAATATATGCAATAAGGACTTCGTCCTTTGTATGTTCTTAATGATTAAGTGAAAGTAAGACTAATACCACAGTTGTGTTAAATAGACCTTTAGACTGAAATATAATTTGCTTTAAAATGTATCAAACTTTTCCTTAATAGGTTTGTTTAATTTCATGTCTTGCCTACCTGACACAATCACAAATGAATAGAGTAAACTATAACAAGATCATTTGCTTTGTATTATCGAAGTTAAAATTTCGCATAGTAAAACAGTTAAATGTCATCCCAATAATTAACACATTTCCAACTTGAAATACCGTTATGTAATTCTCCGACTTTACAGTGTTCTATTTAAAAATTTAGAAAATATGGAAATTAAGTATATGACTTACTCACAGAAATATCTCATAAATATTTATGCCTACTAGCCAACTTTATGTATTAACATTTTTATACAGACAAATGAGCAGGAAATGAGACCAGTTGCACAAATATTTATACGACGCTTATTATATATGAAGTATCCTGTTTGAATCAGGATCTGACAGTACACAGTATGCAATCTTTTTAGCAACCTAGCTTACACCAAATACTGTGTTATATCAATATCATAGACGCACGTTTGGCGTAATCTCCGTCGTGATATACAAGCACTAATTGAAAAGAACTTACTTGACACCTAAAAGGAGTGCAATTACTTCTGATACCATTGCACTTGCTGCGTGTTGTCCTCCAAATACACCAAGGCATTTCGATGAATTAGGCATGATATCTGTGTTTGTTACCTGCAAGTTAATAACACAATTTAATTTCTTACAATTATTATAGATTCTAATGAAATATGCACAACATGGCAATAACGATTACTGCGGAAAGAAAGGTTTAACTAAAATTTTTAATTGTTTATGTCGTTCTTAAATATAAAATCGGCTTTTGCAAGAACTCGTCTTAAATACATTCGAATGAAATAACATACAAATCCTGTTTTGTATGCCATTTTCCCAGACCCGAACATAGACACGAGAACAGAGTTTGTTTCGTAGTTTTCCGGAAGTGTTCCGTTAACGCCCATGTCTCCCACAGCAATGGTGTAGATGTTGTTGACAAAATAGTTGCCAGGGGGGTCAGCTGGAAACACGTATATGTTGCCTTTGCAGTTTCGACCCGTATAATATCCCTGTAATGTTTATTGCTTTATACTGATAGCATGTGTATAGGCAAACTTACTGGTTTTGAGCACGGTATTAATAGACAGTCTCCAATTTTGTTTGTTCTCGATAAAACATTTTTTTCACATCAAATTCAATAGAATGATAGATTTTTACAGTTTATTGACATACATTTTCTTAATAAAACAAAATGCCATAATTGTGAAAACCCTTGTTGCTGCAGATTCAGAAGGCTTATTAATGTCAATGTTAGTAAATATTTGTTTCTACTTATAGGAGCTACTACTCGGATGTCATAATCAAGAGCTGACGCATAACGTATTACGTAATACGGAACTGATATCAACAATAGTTTATTTTTACTTACCCTCTTCATGGAATCCAATATACATTTGTCATTAACATATGTGTCAAAGTGCCATGAGTTCGAATATATATCAATGTCATCTTGACGGTGTCTCAAGCTACCGCACATAGATTCAACAGTCCAATTTTTTGTAGGTCGAGGACAGAAGGAACGTAAACTTTCTTTAGAAACTCTGCAAACTTTCAAAACTATGTCAAGAAAGAAAGAATTAATTTATAAATATTATTTAATTTATGTGGATAAATTTGATGAGAATTAATAATAGTCGGTCCACCCGTATATCGTATATGCTTCTCCGTCCGTGCGTCCGTGCGTCCGTCCGTCCGTGCGTCCGTGCGTCCGTGCGTCCGTCCGTCCGTCCGTCCGTCCGTCCGTCCGTCCGTCCATCCATCCATCCATCCATCCATCCATCCATCCATCCATCCATCCATCCACCCATCCATCCATCCATCCATCCATCCATCATCCATCATCCATCCATCCATCCATCCATCCATCCATCCATCCATCCATCCATCCATCCATCCATCCATTCATTCGTGTTCGCCATCGCTTACCTTCAATTGTTGCATCTGGTGCAATTCTACAATGACACGGCTGGCCTGTATTTGTAACGTTTCTTATACCGGCCGCTAATATAGCCCATGTTTGACCGTGACTGTACGTATACAGAAATGTTAAAAATATTCGGTTAAAAATACTTTGATATAACCAAATTAAATAACGATGAACAGGCCATAAAATGAAAATAAATTAACACTGTTAATATAATGACACATTGAAATTTGTGCGTACTTAATTATTAACCATCCATCTATACACTAATAATGTTTTTTTTTTTAAATGGAAATGGTTGAACAATATGAATGCTTATGATCATTTTGTTTATAGTTCATAGTTAATTGTGATGTTTAATGTAATTTACTGATTACCTGCGTACAGATCAGCAATTTCCGTTTCAGCTTACTGTACGGTTATACACTTTGATTGTTTGAATTAGAAAACCGGATTATTACCAACCCAATTAGAGATATGATGGCAAACATTAAATAATTGTCATATAATTTAATTATATTGACATATTAACTACATTGAAAACTTTTAAGTGAAGTTGGCATTCTATGTTTTGATAAAAAATAGAAAAAACAAGAGGCACATAAATGCCCGAATCACTCCACTGGCTTATTAAGTAAGAGGAAACGGAAGCGAAAGGACCCTGAGATGCTCCGCTCTCCGGCGGCCATGATTTTTTAACAGATCAAAATAATTCAAGGTATTTTGGTAGAGAACCACCTTAGGGACATTTCTGTGAAATAATTTCAAAATCCAAAAAGTGGTTTCAGAAATAAAGATTTTCAAAGTTTTAAACATACCCATATTAAGAAACTTTGGTAGAGAACTGTCCAAGGAATATTTCTGTGAAATTATTTCGAAACCCAAACAGCGGTTTATGGCAAGAAGATTTTCAAAGTTTTCAATATTTCTGTGAAATTATTTCAAAATCTACCCAGGGGTTTAGGAGAAGATGTCGTTTAAGATTTTTTTTATAGCTCTGGCGGCTATGTTTTTGAACAAGATGGAACCATTTTACCAACCTTGGTAAAGGACCACCCATGAACATTTCTGTGAAATTATTTTGAAATCCAAACAGTGGTTTTTGACCAGAAGATTTTCAAAGTTTTCGATATAGCCATATACGGAAAAATGGCCTGCGCCTTGGCGGCCATGTTTTTCATGGCGTGGAACCATTTGAGCAACTTCGGTAGAGGATCCCAGAAGGAACATTTGTGTGAAATTATTTGAACATTCACCGAGGTGTTTAGTAGGAGATTCCGTTTAAATAATTTTCTATTTAATGCTCTGGGCCCATATTCACATAGCTCCTTAGGGAAAACTTAAGTTAATTTCTTAAATTCATAAAATTGCTTAAGTCTGTTGCTGCTTCATTTACAAGTCGTTTTACATTAAAATGTTTTAAACAAGTAAATATTGCTTAGATGCTTAGTACTTTTCCAGTTTGTAAACATAAATCATTGGATTTCACTTGGATTTCACTTGGAACATTTGATCGTAAATTTTCACTTAAGTCCAACCTAAGTTAAGATTTCCCTTAGGAGCTTTGTGAATACCAGCCTTGGCGGCCATCTTGTCCAGCGGACCGAAACCATATGAGCAACTTTGGTAGAGGACCACCCAAGGAACATGTTTGTGAAATTTCATCAAAGTTGGCCAACCGGTTTCGGAGGAGATGTCGTTTAAAGGAAAAGTTTACGCACGGACGCACTGACGGACGAACCGCCATGGCATAAGCTCTACGGCCAGTGGAGCTAAAAACACTATTGTACAAGATATGAAATACGAAATTATTAAATTGGGCCAACAGTTCATTTGTTTCGTGCTATGAATGTAAGAAGATCTATACATTTACAGGGTGTTTCGAAATATATGTTTCACTTTCAAAGCTAGTCCAAATACAAATAAACGAAGTGACTATATATTATACCTCAATTAAAGATCAGACAATGTAGTTTTTTTCTATCTCTTTTGTTCGGAAAAACGTTGACGTCATGACGTCATGTGTGACGTCATCAAACGTTGGATATTTATCCAACATGGCGCTGTCCAGGGAAAAGTGTCAGGACACTTTTAAGATGTGTTTTGAAAGAAAATCAGTAATTTTTGCAATTAGAATAATGAAAAAAATGTATCCAAAGGAAAAGACAATCAGCAAGTAAATAGATTAATAAAGAAATTTGATACCACAGGATCAGTACTGTACCAAAGGCGCAATAACCAGGGACGTCCCCGGACAGCGCGTAGTCCAAAAAATGTTGAGCAGATTAAAAGCGTAATCAAAGACACACCGCAATGGTCAGTAAGAAGATATTACAAATGACTGCAGTGTTTCCAGTGTTAACAGAACCTTAAGATATGATTTGAATCTCACGCCATATTCTATTCCTACACTTCAACATTTGAAGGATACCGATAAAGCATCAAGATTGGATATTGCGACATGGATGACGGGCATTGCCGATATCGTGGACAAAAATATGGTTTAGTAATGAATCCCACTTCTCAGTTGATTAACAGATTAATCGCTATTGGTCAACTGAAAAACCACATATGTTTTTTTTTTGTTTTTTTTTTTACAAATCCACCCATGCTGCAAAAGTTTCTGTGTGGGAAGCTGTGAATGTGAATGGTGTGATTGGGCCTGTCTTCTTTGACAGTAATGGTGATGCTGCCACAATTAACAGTAACCAATATTTACAGCTCTTGAAGCAAAAGTTCTTGCCAGCACTTCGCCAAAAAGAAATTGAACTAGAAAGAAATCCAGCAGGATTTCGCGACACCGCACACAGCTCATTGCGTTTTGGAATGGCTGGAAAGAAAGTTTGATTCAAGAGTGATCTGGTTAAAAACAGATCGACCACAGCCACCCCATTCGCCGGACCTAAGCCCATTGGACGTTTTTCTGTGGAGTTTGCTCAAAGACAATGTGTACAGAGTCCGGCCAACGTCCACAGTGGATCTTAAGGCATCAATTACTCATGAAATGAAACTGATAACAACCCAGACGTGCAGATTTGTGAAAGCAAATTTGAAGAAGAGACTGCATGCGGTGAGACGTCCAAATGGACGTTTGATGTAAAAAGATGAAAGTTTTAAAGGTGCTGGCCGCTCTTGCTGTTTTATGTAACCTTACATACAGTACATGTTATTAAACTCTATCCTTTGACCTATAACATGGCATAAATGTGGTTATGAAGTGTGTTATTTTTATCAATAATATATTTTAATTAGTTTTGAAAGTGTAGCTTATATTATGAAACACCCTGTACCATGTTGACATTCATGGTAAACTATAATCTGAAAGCGTTGACCCAGTAAAATGACTGATAAGCCGATAACTTAGAATCAATATGCGATCATTTTATGGCTGTGTTTCTTTGTTAGGTTATTTTTTCAAACATGTGTGATGACGTAAGCATTAGTACCAGCGGTACCTGTTGTTTATTTCTGAGAGCAATGCGATATATTATGTATTCAGTCTGGAGTTTATTAAAGTTAATTAGAGTTAATTAGCGTTAATTGTCAAAAGGGAGAGTAGGGTTTGTCATAAGAACATATTTATTCATTTCATAAAATTGTTGTAGTGATCCCTCAGTAACGAGAAGTCATTAATATGTTAAAAGTAAATTTTATTCTTAGAGACACCATACCATCGATCCTACACACCAGGGATATTGGGATTCCAAAAATTAAAAAACTAGAAATGGAGACAAAAACATGTCTTAACAAATAAGTACCCAATAAAATAATGTTAATCGTGTATAAAAAACGGATATAATTTCAGCTACGCATCTTTTCGATGCTGTATATGCAAATCAACGCATGGAAAATAAACTAATACGTATTGTTGTCACATATTTAAGCATTAACCTTAAGAATGCAGCGAAAAAAGTATACGGCATATTATCGATAGCATGTATATCTATTATTACAAAATCACTCACATGGCTAAATCCGTAGATTTATTGATGTCGTTTTGGTCACTGCCAACGACTAAGTCTGTAATTGCTATAACAACGCCCTTGCCAGTTATGTTTCTCTCCCAGGCATCTTCGATACCGAATATTGGTCTACAATCTTTGTTATCCTATAATGAACATTTTTAAATTAAAAAGTGGTGAGCTGAGGAGAACATAGCAGCTGTCATTCTAGTCTAGGAAAATATATCGATAACAGCAACTTCAATTTCTGCTTGATACAAAAACAAACTGAAAACTGCGTGAATTAACAATTAACTTTAAAACAAAACTCTACCGATGTCCAAATTATTATAATTTATAAAACCGATTTGAAACAACAGATTGGCGGCGAAAGACAGAAGAAACGGTTTGAGTATCATTCAGATAAACCCAAATCCTTAATTCTTTGAATTGGCGGCATCTGCTTTGTCTTTACAAAATCATGAGACTTAAGAACAAAGGAAATGTTGAGTATTTAGAAATATCATGAAGTACTTTTTGTAAAAACATGCATTTACAGTCAGATGGAATATTGCGCGTTCAAGTACTATATGATCAGGATAAATAAAAGGAAACACAAAGCATTATATTCATTAACATAGTTCAACGACTTATGTCGTAAGTCATTACACAACATTGACAACACTTACGTTCTCTGTCTGCAACGCATACCTTGTTTAGAAATTCAATCTGGCCAGTGGCAGCAGCAATGGTATGTCCTAAATCTTCTGTCCCCGATGTTTGTGGCGGACGAAACAAATCGTAGCTTTCGTACATGTACTCAACCTTGATAAAATGTATTCGTCATATTGCATTTTAATCATCAAACTACATGATCTACAAGTACATGCCTCTATATGTAAATATTTCTGGATTTAAAATTATAATAATAACTCATTTTTATCACATTAATAGATCATCAAATACATATGCTGGAATTCCAAATTTTGCTTTGTTGCTGTTACTAACGTAATAAACTTAACTCGCAATATTCATTTTAATTCACTGCATTCAAACATGATGCATTTATAAATAGTGTTTCGGCAAAATCACGTCATTTTAAATTCTCGACATTAAATGCTGCTACCCACAGGTCTTTCATACTGTTGGAGTATATATAACTCAATATTTTTCTTTATTTTGAATAGCATGCATTATATATATTCGTGTACCAACCTGATCACGAAGGTCTGAGCTCAGTTTTGCCGTAATGCATTTTCCAATCTCGTCTCCAACCGTATAATTACTTTCAAATGTAAATATCTCGTCGATAATCTAAAATACCATTGAATTAACTCAGTCTAGTCGATATATGTATGGGTTTATCTCTTAATGCACAACATACCGAAACAATCAAATCGCATGACAATAAATGTGCAAATATTTTTCAGAAATTTAACAACCATGGTATTTGGATAACCGGTATTTACGGCGTATTTTATTGACAGAATGTACAGTGTTTATATTATATATGTTTGAAACACAATGCATATATGAATGCTTACCTGTCGGTAAAGCCTAAAGCCATAGTCCTGCATGACCCTTTCAACATATGGCAAATAGCCTGGTTTTACCTTCACAATCAGCTTTACGCTTGAATTATCAGCAAATACACTGTAAAACAAAAAAAATACTGGCAGTAACATTTTCCTTTTCACATTTATTTAATTTAATCATAATGTGTTGAAATTCATTAGGATCCAATTCCAATGTGCTATTTTTTACTAAATCTGCCTACCTTGTATGTACAACCATACTACAGGCTAATTTGCAGCATGTTTAAATTAACGTTATGTTTTATTTGATGGAAACGAGATGGGTGTAATATATCGGAATAAAACAAAACCAAGAAAATACTTTTGTAGATAATACACAGTCATAAACGCATGCATTCACACGCCGAGCAAAATTCTGAAATAAAAAATAGTAACCGTGTCATGCCTTATAACCACAACCGGTATCCCAACACTGCTATAATTAGCCCCTATGTAATCTTAAATTAAGTAACAGAACAGAGTTGTTGGTCCTTACTTTGTGAAATCTGATATAAATAAAAATGAATTATGCATTGCGAGTACATTGGGTCTAAAAGTGTGTATGCATGATCTTTCATATCAATTATCAATTATTTTCCTATTTAGCAAGTGAAAAGTGACAAAAGTACTTGAAATCAGACAGGTAAATGTAAATATGTCGAAAGAAACACTAACATATGGAATAAATCAACAAATACGAATGTCGGCTTTTGTATCGTTTACTAGTGCTGTGTAAACTAAAATAACTGTCGATTGAATGTATATACATGTCTTAGGCGCTTCACAGCAATGGTTCTTATTTACTTTTGTTTCACTTTAAATCAAAGTATATGGTAATTAACTTTATCATGTTGTTTTAATTTATGTCACTATGTCGGTCGTAAGACTCTTTAAAATGAAGCATAATCTGTAACGGATATACTATTTGTATAATGTACTATTTTTCAGTGGTATATACAATATAATTGTAAATGTATGTGTTTAGGCGATGTACTATGCGCAAGTCTTGAATAAACTGCATGTCTGTCTGTCTGTCAAAAACGACAGTATACGAGACCTCGACAGGTACAATGTATTTACAAAGCTCTTAAGGTTAATCTTAATTGAAGTTGTACTCAATTGAAAACTTCAGATCAAATTTCCTATGTTAAGTCCAATGTTTTCTGTTTACTGAAAAGTTTTTTTAAGAATTTAAGAAACGTTAACTTTCCTCTAAAGAGCTTTGTGAATACATGGATTATACATGTTTAAAAGGTCATTTGCTATTGTTTCTAAACAACATACAACTTATTATTCATAATGTGTTTGTTTGGTTGATACTGATTACAATGCATGCATTTGATTTGATCCCCATGACTTTTATCGTTTTTGTTCACATAACAATAATGTATAATCAAATACTTCAATGAATTATACAATTGTGAACCGAAAAGTCCAACCAATTAGATGTTATTCGTTTTATTATTATTATTTTTCGATTATAATATACTCTTTAAAAACCGAAACGAGAATAGAGAGTTGTAAAGTCAACAAGCAATAAATAAATAGGATATAAATGTAAACTATTAAACAATAATAAGTTATATATTTAAATAAACAAATTAATTGCTGTTCTCGTATCACACTTAACACTGAAAATGAAATTAAAGAAGCAACACAAAGGGAATGTCCAACTTTCATTCCGGTTTCTAAGGGAGATAACTCGCACAACCTGACCCCTTAAACGAAGATAGCACGGTTGGCTGAACTCGCACCCCCTTATCATATATTTGATCACAGTAAGCCTAACCCCTCCTGGATGACAATTTATTGCTTTGTCGTCGATAATCTGTAAATAGCCGAGTTGTAAGAGGTTTCTGATTCTGAAAGCATAGAGAGTTTTATATAGCCATTATACTGGAAAATATCGATATTTGTAGAGTTGGAAAAAAAAAGATTTCATTCACGTGCGTTAACATAGCGCAGAGACGTATCAAAACATATTAATAAATATTTGCGTAGCGTTAAATTCATTTGTTGATTAATTTTAAAAGCATAACTTCATTATTATTCTTTGCTATAAGTTTAAGACAGTTTACAGTTTCCACAATAACTTTAAATATGGTAATAAATATCATGAATTTGGGACAGTTTAAAAATATTAAGAAAAAACGATCTAATAAAAAGATAGTATTATAACTTCAACGTGTTGTTTTGGTTAATTCCCAAACTTTACTAAACTGAATACTCAAGCTAGGACCGGATAAATATTAAAACCTTTAAATAGTTGAGTTGTCTACAAATATTAGAAGTCAAATATTTCGAAATCACAAACGCAGATTCTTTGCTTTTAAAAATAAACAATAATTAGATTTGTAAATAGAGTTATGCCAGAGTGTTTTTTTTAGTTTCTTGGATCCACCGACCCGATTTGTGTTAAAGATTGGAATAAAACCAATATTTTAAAAATAATAAACCAAAACAATTGGTAAACACAATTTCTTTCCAATGATGCTTATGTCCATGTTTATTTCGAAAAAAAAAGTTTATTATAAAATTGTTTCTTTTTGTTTAATTTCGTATTTTTATTTTCAAACTGGACAGTTTTTTGCCAAAAATATCTGAGAAACTATAAATAATAAATATTTTGCCATATCGTCTCAATACAAATTTGAACACACACGTGCGCGAACAAAACCAATAATACTTTATACTGTAAGCCTGAAATACTTCTATATATAATGAGTTAGTCATGCCAGGTCAGTTTGTCCGAGATATATATTTCCCTGATATATTAATGATCAAATCAAATCCGATTAAAGTTATTAGAATGCAAGCATACATTTAATATTTAATGTTGCTTAACTGAAATAATTGTCAAACATAACGTAGACATCATCCAGAGATATTCGTTGTTTGTCACATGAATGAATAAAATATATTTAACACATTTCAACTGTCACATGCTGAATATTTCCTTATACAAACTGTAACTTGTCTTTATAACAATAATTACACACGTTGTTTTTTTTATCTTGCATCCAGTATACATGTCTCTGTGTCAACAAACGCATCCTGTGTATTACTATCATGGTGAGATCCACGATAAGACCAGTAGGCTCCCTGGGTGTTTTAATCAGATAGCCGATGGAGATGCCATAGAACGTGAATACTGTGTAATATTCAACAAAATTTCAATGCATTTTCAAACTTTTACGTTAAAAAGGACCAAACAAATCCTTGTTTATTTTAAAATAAGTTACATAGATCTAGATACAAAGCTTAATCACGGTAGATATTCGATCCGTTGGAACCTAAACGATATCAGTAACGATACAAATCAACAAAGAATAACAGAACCCACCAACAGTTCCTTCATTTTGTTCTTTGCTTTATATTGACAGGATGAGAGTGTATTTACATTAAAAAGGACCAAATGATTTTTAAAATATTAATGTTAAAAACACATCACCAGATCGGTAAAATATCATATTTTTTCAAAAACCGTTGGAATCTAAGCGACATCTGGTTGCGTTCACAAGATATTTAACATTTTCTTGTCCTCTCCATGTATTTTTCCTATACTCTGAAAAATCGATTCGGCAAACTGGACCGGAATGAAAGTTGGGTATGGGTTTCAATTTAGTTTACTTCGAGGCTAACTGGAGAAGCAAGTTAACTGCCAATGACACATTGAAATTAAATCAAACAAGTTATTGTTACATCTCTACTTTCGAAACAATCTAAAGACATAACGCCATATAGCTTACATTCCAAATCATCGTCATGTAATTCAGGAAGCAGCCGTACTGTTTGCTAAAATTATTCAACGAATGCTTTTTATAATTGCTATAGTTAGTGTGCAAAATAAGATCAAATAATTGAGAAACAAATTTAAAAAAAAAAAATTCCTGTCTGAACTCAAATTTAACCAATGATATGTTTTTCTGTTAAACACATATACATTGATACAATCCATTTTAATGAGATTCTCAATGTAAAACAGGAAACACAGCGTTAATTCGTAATATATATATAATTTGGATAAATATAAACATTTACTACATTGCTGCTTAATTAATTGATAAATACATGTACATAAAATAAAATATAACTTCTTCTTGCAGAAGTTTCAAGAAACATTGAAACTATAAAATGTACGATGCAACTAATCTATTTATACAACTCAGGCTAAAGCCCCACTTTGGTTTCAGAAAGTCCGTTACTCAGAACAGCATATTTTCAGTCATATTTACAATGATTCCGACTCGTTCGAATGAATTCTAAAACAAGCAACATATGAATGTACTAGGATCATGACAGAGTACTTTTGTGATACTATTTCCCATCTACTCCATGAACACAAATAACATCAATAATCGATATCATATTAGAGCAGTTTCCAGGTGTATTTCCAAGTATATAGTAAACAAATATAGTTAGTATAGTTACTAACAGAAATGTATCTAATGGTTTGAAAAAAAGGTATGGATAGTTATAGACATCGATATTTGTAATACCTAGACTAAAATGATTGTTTTTCAGAACATCATTCCGTTGTGCAGTCCACGTCCATTCACATACCCATTCAGGTTTTGCTTGACATAAAAGAACGACTGTTTTGTTGCTTTTACGTAACCAACTGTACATGTGATAAATAGATATAGATACAACATAATCTTTACGAAAATTGATCATTATTGATCATACACGTACATATATAAAACATAAGAATGTCATTTAACGTTTGATTATCTACATCGGGCCCGGCTAGCTCAGTTGGAAGGGCGCTGGACAGACAATCCAGGGATCGTGAGTTCGAACCCCAGCCCGGACACATAACTTGTGTGGGGATTGGTCATGAAATTATTTCTACGGCCATTCTCCCCCTACCTCTGATTCAAGTAGGGCAGTTGTCAGTTACTGGCATAAGTATGTGCACTTAGTACTGGTAAACCGCTTAGATGGGCTAAGCTTGCCCAGGAAAAGTGTGAGTAGGTTAACTGACCGCCGTGATATGACTGAAATACTGTTAAAAAACGGCAAAAAATCCAAATAAACAAACAAACATTATATACAGTCCGTAAAAATGCAAGTGAGAACCGTAATAAACATGGACTAATCGATACAGGTAAACTAAACGATTTAAATTGCAGACGGTTACAGCGTGTTTGTAACCAGAAAACCATGATTCCCCCTATTTACAATAAATGGTTGATTCCCTCATTATCAACAAAATTTAAACCGACTATACATGTTAAATCAAACATATATAATATACTCACTAGTGTTCACCCTATAAAAAAAACACAATTGCAAAAATACCACAGTTTTCATAAAAACAACATCATCAAAAAGTTCATTGAAAGATATCAGAAATCGTCAGATACGTCACACTCTAGAACATTCGTTAAACTGTAATATACATGTCATTAAACTGTTAATGTTTTACATAGCTATATATGTTGTCTGGTATTATCGGAACACGTTCGGCTTTGGCGGCAAATCACTACCGACTTTATGTGTTCATGAATTGTCGTTTTGCTGCAATTCACTGAAACGAATCTTGTCATTGCTTGGTACACTTGCATGGCTGATACGCCTATGTGTCCAAACACAAATCCCAATAACAGCACACGCTATAACTACAACAGCAACTACAACGCCAACAATCACACCAGAATAGAATAAGTGTCTGAACTGTTGGAATTTGAATTCTGAACCTTGTCTTCAATGGTTGTGTTATTTCCATGAAATTCACGTACAGGCTTTCTGCCGTTGTCGTCTATGATGAACGTACGAGGAGCGTATGGTGGCCTAGTCTCATCACCAGATCCGTGAGTTTTTATCTCTGCTTTACTAAGGTTAACGTCAGCTATTAGAAAATGTATGAAGTAATTGAAATTGAACACTATTTTGAACAATATGCATGTTTGTATAAAAAAATAATTTACCGTTTACCTCATTTAATGTCGGGAACATTTTCTATGCTGATTACATGAAAGTTAATGTTGAGTATATATTTGAATTGCAATATTAAAAAACGTCTAGGAATTTTTATTCCATCAATAGTATCATAATCTTTATTTCGTTTAAATATATATTCCGGTCTTATTTTGGGTGATAAATCGTTACTTTTCGCCCCACTGTTATATTGAATCAAAAGCAAATTCAAATATAAATTACCAGCGTATGTACCAAGGATTTCTAATATCCAAATTCCAGCGGGATCTTCACCCCAGATATGGTTTGAAAGGAGAGTGACATTTTCCATGTTTAAGTCTTCCGACAGTGTGATATTATCGAACGGCAAAGAAGTTGTGTTGTGAGGTGAGATGACAATCATCGACAAATTGATGTTCTTTGGAAAAATGAACGCTGCATTGATTTCGACCTGCTCAAGCTTGTTAATTTGTCCCTGGGGCACACCAACATATGCCTTATTTCTACAATATAAAAAATAATATATCAACAATCATAAGGATCAAATGCTTACATCCAAATATTTGTCCGTTATTATTTTATAAATCCGATTCATTGGCTATATAGTTACTCAAATGCTTTTTATGATACATTATTATGAAAATAAATTATTGATACTTACAAGCGCTGATAAAAAATGTTGTGTACATTTGCTAAGGTAAAGTCGTGTAAGCGCTGATACACCTTTTTGTGTACACGTGCTATGGTAAAGTCGTGTAAGCGCTGATACACTTTTTTGTGTACAATTGCTGTGGTAAAGTTTGTTTGTATAGACAGGCACATGCATGTTCAAATAAGCAAATTATTGTCTCCCACTGTACTAATATAATATTATGTTTCTTGCTTAATTTTAACCTGCGTACATGTACCTCGATACGTCGAACATTAAGGTGTGCGAAATTAAAGCCGGAAGTGGAGTCCGATTGTTTACCAGCAAAATCATCTGGGTCACATTGGGGTACCCAAATCCAAGTACGGGGTGATCTGTACGAGAGTATATTTACTTTAATCATGCTTATCGTGCTGCTTGGTATACACATTTTAGTTGCAAATTTTTAATAACTGTATAGATTGGCACTAAAGTCCAGATGCGCAAGTAAATTTTACCATAATAAGAACGTCGCAAAGGAATTGCTTGGCTTTTCATAAGTAAATAAGTAAATAATATCACTACAGTTGCACGACTAGTTAGAGGTTAGTTGCTCAAGAACTATGTTTGTGTGTGCTAAAACGAACTCACAAGCAAATACATATTCAGCTTTAACGCATTTCGTTAGACTCCGTTATGGATGCTATCGCCTAGTATGTTATGTCGGCTTCTTAATCGTGTGACATTAATAGCAACATATATTTACTTTTAAAAAGTGAGTTGTAGCAATACTGTGATTTAGTATATTACCTTCTTACTTCAAGTAACAAGTTTTTTCCATATTGACTTTCCGTAGTCCATCTCGTACTTTTCTATGCTATTTAAACCATAAAAATTTGGCATGCTTCAAAAATCCAGGAGTCTGTCAAAATGAAATGTACACTTACAGTAAAATCCGGCATTGTTTCATTTGAAAGACGACTCTTCCGCAAGGTCTGTTTTAGATGCAGCCATGACCAGAATGTGATTTATTTCCCTAGCCGTCAGATTTGGACTGAATGGAATGGTAGGAAAATATGCTACAAGTTGCGTGGATACAACTTATCATTCTGAATATTCAATATATACAACATTTACGTATTACGCATTACATCTATAACTAGTGTTGGATTAAATATCAAAAGTACACGTATCTTTAAATCAAACCGCGATATAGTTTTTTTCAATGGGAGATGTACCTTGATAATTTCTATAACTAGTACACATATTTTACGTCAACAGTATAATGACAGTCTTTTCGAACGAAATGCATTGAAGGCAGCACAAAATAAAATATTTAGTAATGGTGACATTGTCCTTGACCCCACCAAACCCATACGCAATCCCAAGCGAGGTCGAGATTTAAGGTATTTACATATGAAGTTGATTTAAAATATCTCAATGTCTTCTCAAGCTATTGAGCGGAAATGGTTGGTCTTTTTTTAGTAATGGTGGCATTTACCTTGACCTCACCCACCCCATATGCAACCCCAAGCAAGGTCTAGATATAAGATACCTAAGTATGAAGTTTCATTAAAATATCTCAATGCGTTCTCAAGCTATTGAGCGGAAACTGTGTTTTTTAGTAACGGTAACCTCGACCTTGATCCCACCCCCGTTTACGCAATCCCAAGCGAGGTCTCGATATAAGGTATCTATTTATGATGTTTCATGAAAATATATCAATGTGTTCTATTTTCCTATTTTAATTTACGGTGACCTAGACCTTGATCCCACCCACCCCATACGCAATCCCAAGCGAGGTCTTGATATAAGGCATCTGTGTGTGAAGTTTCATAGAAATATCTCGATTCGTTGTCAAGTTATTGGGGAGAAACCGTTTTTCTATTTTAAGAAACACTGACCTTGAGGTTGAACCCACTAACTCCATAAGCAATCCCAAGCGAGGTCTCATTATAAGGTATATATGTATGAAGTTTCATTAAATATATCAATGCGTTCTCAAGTTATTGAGCGGAAACCCTTTATATATTTTTCATAACAGTGACCTTGACCTGGACCTCAGCCCCATATGCATTCCCAAGCGAGGTCTCGATATAAGGTATCGATTTCATTACAATATATCAACGCGTTCTCACATTATTAGCGGAAACCGTTTTCTATTTTTAGTAACAGTGACCTTGACCTTGACTCCACCCATCCCATGTGCAATCCCAAGCGAGTTCTCAATATAAGGTATTTAATTATTAAGTTTCATTAAAATATCTCAATGCGTTCTCAAGTTATTGAGCGGAAACCGTTTTTCTATTTTTAGTAACAGTGACCTTGACCTTGACCCCACCCACCCCATATACAATCCCAAGCAAGTTTCTTTATAAGATATCTGTGTATTAAGTTTCATTAAAATATCTCAATGCGTTCTCAAGTTTTTGAGCAGAAACCGTATTTCTATTTTAGTAACAGTGACCTTAACCTTGACCCCACCCATCCCATAAGCAATCCCAAGCAAGGTCTCGCTATAAGGTATCTATGGATGATGTTTCATTACAATAGCTCAATCCCTTTTCGAGTTAGAGAGCGGAAACGGAGTGCTACGCCCGGGACGACATACGCCAATCTATTAACCGAATGTTTTCTTCGAAAAATTTGATTAAATATACAGAGTTGAATTTGTAAAACCGTTTGTAACAATTTTTTTTTTAAAGGCACTGACCTGACATCAAGCAGCAAAGCAATAACTCCTGCTATCATCGCGCATGTAGCAGATTGTCCTCCAAATTCTTTTGTGCATGGTCTCTGAGCTTTTACAGCTTCTGTATGCATGTCGACAATCTGCATATATCAATATTATCAAAGTAATTGAATAATTGAGGCACTGGTCGAAGTTTCCGTTGAAGATAAATCGTGTACTCTATGTACATTGTAATTGCGAATTTTATACAAAATAGTGTTGTATAAATTTGATTTCGTTTGCAAAATCCTGACTGGAAATACTTCCTACAGCTTTACACTAATTCTAATTACCTAAGAATTCTATAAGTATAATTATCTTCTTTGTTTTTAAACGAAAGAACGGTTTAGAAAATATTTTAATGAACTTGCAAAAAGTAAGCACTTTAGTTAAAAAGAGTGCACATTGATTCCGGTGTGCGAATAAGCCTACACACAAAATAAATTAAATAGTGATTATTTAAAATGTTCTTTAATTTGATAACGGAAAGGGTAATTCAACACTCAAAATACTAGAAATAACACGTGTATATATCACAATGCATTCCGGGTCATTGTGCAAGTTAATGATCAACTCTATCGATAGTAGAAAACAAATGTCAAGATACATAGTGTATATTTAGCCAAATTCTTTAACAATAAATCACAACACAACAGTCGCAAATTGAGGAATTACTTTTTATAGTTCGCAAGACGTCAGGTATTTAAATGTATATTGTGTTGTTGCTACATCTTAGGTTTTTGCACCATGTCGTTTTAAAGAGTCACCAGAAAAAAGCCAATACATTGCAATCATTTCGTTTTCAACGTATTTTTGCTCTAGATCCTTAACATGCAATTTTGAATCCGTCTGTTATTTTTAAAATGGCTAGAATACACACCAAAACAAAAACATATCATGCAAAACATAAAATAAACCCACAAAACCCATCACTCTTATCAAAAGAAACTGGCAAACTATGATAAATGTTAAGCTGAACTATTTCAATGATACGATACAAAGACATAGCCAACGCTACCAGGATAATATAACAAATATTTACCCATTGCACTCTGAAGAAAAAGCAACAAACATACTAAATAAGTTAAGTTCATGACAAATGATGTTATCCAAAAGACATCGTTTAGTAATACTTATTGTTCTTGCATAAATTATTTTGAAGACATGAAGGTTGATAAGTAAGACGTTAACACGTGTAACAACATATTTCTAATAAGAAATTATTACGAACCAAGATAATTATTCATATAAATTTACAAGGCTTGTCATAAGATGTGATGTATGCCTCTGAAGCATATGCTTGTCAGAGGAAGGCAACACACTGTCATAGTAAGAGCACAATGGACACATGCATTGACATTTAAGCAACAGGCCTGTTTGTTGTGTGCCTCATAATGATCATCATTCCCGCAAACGAATTTTAAAATCTTCCCAAGTTGGCCAAAATTATGCTTCTTACAAAAAGTGTAACCTTATATTTGACCTATAAGTGTCACCTTGGACCCACAGACGATGTTCTTGTCTGGGAGACATCTTCTCATGATAGCGATCAATTTGTACAGATTTATAGCAAAATTCCTCATTGCATGTAGAATACATAGCCCAGAGACAATTATGTAAAGGAACCTGATAACAGATTGGCAAATTGACTTTTAAAATAAAAATAAAATTGTCAAAGATTTTTAAAAAGAAATTATACAGTATATACATACAAGCGAAATAACACCCATTACTAAGAAATATTTTAGAAATATCGTTTCCTTTATGGATAATCATCAATCGAAATGAACAAAATTATAAAGCGTTTGTAACGCTTTTCATCGGTATTTTTGGCAAATACTTGTATTAATTACATAGCGTTAAAAATATATGTATAGGTCTAAATGTCCGAGTGAATAGCGCATGAAATATTTGATCTCAAATATCCCGGGTTTGAGTCGCGGCGATGGCACATTTATTTACATTTATTTTAACTATTTTTTTCTTTATATAATATTTGTTTTAGATGTACGTGGCACATCATCTGGTCACGGGGAATAATAATCTGAAGTAATATTAAAATCCTTCCAGGCGTTTGGAAGTTATGGAGCGGAAACGAAAAACCTTGATCTTTGGGCTTTAAATGTGATCTTAAACCTCCCAGTTCTTAAAAACGGAAACGAAACCCGGACCTACGGACCAATTCACTTCCCACAAACGCAACCTACCACGGACAAACAGACAAACGGTGAAACTACTATATGCCCTCTTTCGAGGGCATTAAATAGTAAGGAAGCTGTACTACTTTTTGTTGGGCTAACTCATTACCACACGCAATGAAATGTTTGTTAAACGTTTACCAAGCGTGTGTCCTCCTTATGTCTACCATTAGCAAACATAGACAGAAGAACGGCCGAGTTGACCTGTGGGTTGTCTGGAAGTGTTCCGTTCACGCCCATGTCTCCAACAGCAATGGTGTGGATGTTGTTGACGAAACCATTGCCAGGTGGATCCGCTGGAAATACGTATATGCTACTTTTTATTGTTTCTGCCTTTTAGGTAGCCCTAAAAAATCAAACCAAATAACTAAATGCTAATAACATAAATGCTTATATGGTTTCACAGACCTAAAACAATTTGTTTATCTTTAACCTTTAAGTGTATCATGTTAAATAATCCATGCACTACATATCTGCATGAAACTGTGCATGTTACATGTACAATATTTTATTGCTAGATTTCGCAATTTGTAATGCTTCCCCTTAAAAATTGTATCCAGTTTATTTTAGTTACAGTACCTGTTTAAGAGCATATTGCATGCATCTGTCTCTTTGAAACGGTTGTATGAAATTCCAAGGGTTCATCTGTACGTCAATTTCATCCAGATGATATGCTAGGCTTGCACAAAGTGCTTCGATGGATATGTCTGGCCGTATTCCGAAAAATCTTGTAACCTTGGCTACGTTTAAAGCTGAGTTATACGAAATAAAAGATATTTAACAAAACTACATCAAAACATATATAATTTATTATGGCCACATAAAAATAGTTGTCATTATATGGTGGTTTTATATTGGACGGATTTTTCATGTAATGGTATTATAAAGTACACCATTTAGGAATAGTAGATTTTTCTTTGTACACATAATCAGCTAATCAAAGCTGTCCGTTCACATCACGTGACGCGCATCAGCCAATAGTAGCGCGCACCAGCACGCACAAGCGCCGACCGTACGGCGTATCAGTCAGTTCTTTGTTTGTTGTTGGCGTTAGCAGATGCCTCGCAATTTTGCAGTCTAATTTTGTTTTATTAATACTGTTACCTGCATTTTCACAGAGGTATTTTTACAGTACAGATAACGATTATGAAATCTCTTAGGTGTACATTTTTGGACCAAGTTATTTGGGCGGCGACGCATTTCATCTGTTATTTGGAAGGATAAAGTGGCAACATTTAGGATCAGTGTTCTTTTGTTTTTCGGAATTCAAGATGGCCGCGCTCTCGACAAGAAAAGTGAACATTCATTTGTTAAACGCTTACGGAACTTCATTATAGCTACGGACTCACTTGAATTTCATCTGGATCTTCCGGAGAACCCCCTCATTTAATATTCAGGGTTTCAAAGTGACACGACAAAGGATCTGCATCAACGTCTGGACGTAGTTTCGGATTTCGAACCGGACTTATTGATTTTCGTCGTGGTAACAAATGATATTTATGGTCGTTACAAGTCTCCGGAGAGTGTGGCTTCAGATATTTTAAATCTCATCGACACATTGATTGTGACTTTGCGTGTTCCACAAATCATTCTACTTTCTGTGCTCCACTGTTTTGGTTCCTCAGTCCCGACCAGATACCCAGTAGACTTGTGGATGTACTAAATCGCTTGCTGTGTTCTCATCTGAACAATACTTCCCATTCACGAGGCTTGTTATGGCGCATGAAGGGTTTCTGGTCTGCCACGTCTAAGATCCGCAATTTTGCCCAAGACGGTTGCCATTTATCGCAGGCCGGTCAGCTTCGTTTGATTTTCAATATTCGAGCTGCTGTGGTCGCGGCCCTGAAGGGTTCCATTGTCTAATAGATCTTTCAGATACGTATCCCACTTATTACAATTTTGTTATTGTTCTTCTTTTTGGGGATTAAGAGAGCATTTGTTATGCCACTCAATATCGAACACAATATTGTGTTGATTTTTGTAACTTAAGCTTTTTTGTAACTTAAGCCTATTTTGAGATACATTTCGGTCAGTATTGTACTTGCCTGAAGTTAGTTGTTCCAGGTACCCTTTTCATGTTCAGCGGTTTACCGGAAACACACAATTTATACATTATACTGCAAATACACGCTGATTGTCATTGCTTTTGCCTGATGTCGGTTGTTCCAAGCCCCCACCCGTTTTTTTTAGTTTTCTCAGTTAATATCCGGTATACTTTTTTCAACAGGGTTCCCGCAGGCCTGTTTCGCTTGTCGGGCCCGACATGCCTTCAAAACACTTAGTCATTTGCCGACATGCTTTAATTTTCAAAGCGACAACCCTTAATCCCTTTATATATTACACCGATCTTTAATCATAGAGCCATAAACGAACGCCGTATTGATCGATAAGGTCTAACTTCCAACAGTGTTATTGACAAGTGATTGAAGTGTGTAGTCCAGCCCACAACGATCTCATTAGCCATTCAAAATCTTCGATTTTTAGGGCGGAGTTTATACCTTACTAACAACTAAAAACGTTTTTGACAACAAATACTAGCGTTGACGGGAAAAGTGAACAGGCATTTTAAAGCGTTTCATTATTATATTTAACGTCTTATTTTATCCCGAAATTGTCCTTATCCTTTTCACAAATTGAAAATCAAAATTATAGAAACAAATAATGTAATATTGCGCCTCATTTTAAAGCACAACAAAACGTCGTCAAACGTAATTTTGTTCTCATAAACACTGTAATTTAGCACGTGACTAGTACACGTACGTTTTTCATGAGGCATCCGTGACCTTGTGCATGGCAATTTCGCGCGCTTTTGTAGCAAAAATCGCTTTTTACATGGAGATACAGGCACGTATTTTATATCGATTAGGAACCGCATATTAAAGTATTTAAAAACAACGGGGTTTTTTTCGGCTTTTGATTTCCGCATGTAGTATAACTGATAGTAATTGATGATTTCTTTTGCATCCGAAAACAATTAATGAAATAAAAACCAAGTTTTGAGAAAAACGAGCGGTCATGACAGAATTTCAAGGCGGTAAAAATGTCTAGGGTGTTCAACGAATCTGAATACCACGTATGATTGAAAATTAATTCTATAAACAAATGTAGTATTTTAATGTACACTGCCTCCAAAGGAGTTAGGTCAACACGTTTTTATTCAATTAAGAAAACCGCGGTAGTAGCGAGACGATTTTTGTCGCGGGTGGTGGTGTCCGGAATGCCGACATGCCTTCATGAAATTCTGCGGGAAAAAATATTACTATAGCCGATGTTGGTCATTGCAGGCTTTTCTTTTATTCTACTACATGTTTACATCCAATACATGGTTACTTTATAGGCATTGATTATAATTGATTGAAATCGGGTAAATTATGCCATATTTATCAGTGCCTGAAGTTGGTTGTTCAAGGCATATTTTTCGGTAAATTGGATTTAATATCCATTTTTATATACTATTCAACATACACATATTTTTGTTTGTTTTGTTGTCGTTGTTTTTGCCTGATGCCGGTTGTGCCAGCCCCCCCCCCCCCCCTTTGTTTTGTTATAATCCGGTATCCGATACATGGTTTACGTTATACCAAATAATTATATTCTTTAAAATCCGGATTAGCATAAGTTAATATTGTTTTAAATGGTTATATGATTTATTTTATACCAGATATGCATTTGCAAAGTTTATCATCCTTCCATTCCCGTCTTTTGTTTCCCCACATGAAACCTAAACGAAAGGCGGCAACGATGACCTCCTGCCCTTGCGGAGCGTCTTCTTCCAACATGACTGGGGCAAAACGAAAACAACCATCCCCAGTTTCCCCAGTTAGACCGGTTGCTACGCAACCTCCTCCCAGGGTCACCCTATCCCTGGAGGACCATATTAATCCAGCGGCATACACGGTTTCACTGGAGCCTCTTACCATTCCAAGAGGTGATGGACCAGGGTCATCTACCCCCACTCATCTGGCTGCAGAACAGAAAAGCCCCGCCCAACTCTCGGATGCCAGCGATTCCAGCGACAACTCCTCGGACTCTGACGAGGACAGTATGCTACCATCCTTGCCGGGGGCCATTGCACAACATACAGCGGCATTGATACAAGGTAATGGCTAAAATCGTTGCTACAATCGAATGCTTCTCAACAGAACCCTCAGTACACATTACAACTGAACAAGCATGCCAACCTATTTATCACCGCATCTCACCGCTCTAAAAAAACTAGGCTTAGACTTCACCTTTCATTCGCTTCACTGCGGTATATACCACCAAATATCCCTTAGAAACCAATCAGCTAATTAAGTATGCTGAGATTGTCCGGGATATCGCTACACGTCGTCCTGGGTTAGCTGGGTTAGCTTTCGCATACTACGACTCCGCGAAACCGTTCCCCTCCAGTGGGATCGCCTACGTAATGAGTTTTGGCTGATGGCCTGCACCTCTTTCCCGTCACCCCAGCTATTTTATTAAGGTTTCCATTGCTTTCCGTCGATATGCTCGATTTTTTAAAAATATTTTTTAAATATCTGCATGAAAAGACTTATAAATGGGAATACGGTGATAACATAACTTACCAACAATAGTTGCGTCAGGAGCGACTCCACATCCACATGGCTGACAGTCACTGCTGGGATTTCTTATACCCGCAGCTAAGCCCGCACAAGCGTTGCCGTGGCTGTAATGACGTAAATTAAACACAATTGATGGCATTATGAATACTATCCTTATTGTTCAAACAACCTGAACTGAAAATGTTGTTCAAATTGATAACGTCAGAGAGGCAACGATATAATTAATCTCATGCCATATTGGGAAACTCTGGGCAATGGAACTAAAACAAATTCACAACGGGTCATTTGAATGATATCTGTTTCCTTCCCTATTTCATTGATATTACATTTCCATTTTTATTGGAGCCGCACATGTGCTAACCTTTACCAGAAACAAATGAAAGGAGCGTAATGGTGTTTTACTTTAACAATAAATATAATAAAGAAGTCTCTAATAGTGTTGCGAAATATGTGTATTTTGTTGTGGCATTTATTTCAAATAATAGCTGTTTATCGTAAACGGATTGTTTATGTTCACATGTATCTCGGAGATCTTTATTATACACAACACTATTGAACTTATATTGATAATAGCCTGGGTCTAGTCTAACCTATTTCAGAAATAGGGTGTGTATTATTTAGCGTTTTAGTAGACGTTATAATGTATGCATATGCTTGCTTTTGGGTGCAACAATCATCGTGTGAACGTTTTGTTCATCGACTTAAAATTAGTGTAGCTCAAACAAATTAGTGTAATGTTGAAATTAACATTTCAGCAATTTTAACGCTGAGATCTTTTTTAACATTCATAGTATTTTAATAATGCACACATGTTTAAGGCATTCTGTGATCATTTTTACAAAATAAAATAATATATATTTCCAAATAATTCATGACCAGCGATAGTTTGCTTGATATGTTATACGTGTTTGGTACATATAAAATAGTCTATGATACAATAAACTCAATGGATTCCTACTTGGTCCAACTAGCCGATGTTTGCATGCTGGCGAAGTACTGTGGTGCAAAGAACGAATTATTATCGACCATATTCCTTGAAAGTTATTTGTCCTGCAAAAAATATTTATTTATAGCAATTCTTCAAAGTAACCGTACATTGCGTTTATATTTGAAATATGTATTGATGGTCTTTTCTTACGCTTTATACATTTATTCATTACATTGTATTATAAATGAATCAAGTGAATAAGTTTATTTAACAATTCATTTGAAATTTTGGACTACGTATTATATGTTTCTATTTGACCGATTTATTATGTGTACCAAAAATGAGATATTTATCATTTTAGCATACCCACCATATTTCTATGTAGTTTAGGGTGGTCGCCATCTACGCCCACATCAATAATTGCTATGACAACTTTATTTCCAGTTATGTTTCTCTGCCAGGCGTCATCAATTCCATATGACTTGTCATAAACTGGTGAGCAAACTTCATATGCCTTCAATTAATATTTACAAATTTTTGGTATATATACTGGACATTTGTTAAGTCGCGGTATTTAACTGTTTATTAAAGGGACCAAGCAACTTACTTACATATTTCTTATTTTATAATTTGAGTCGTTCATTTCTATACGTCCAAACAATAACAATATCAAAATAACAAAAAAAGACTGTGAATACATTTAAACAAACTTGATTAGGTGTGTGCCATCTTGACCTAGCTACGTCATAATTTGACTTGTGGTATTCAGAAGCCAATGTGTTAAACTAACATAAATAATGGTAACACTCCATAAATTGAATAAACTCTTTGAAAATTAATAACTCAATGACAAGTCTTGAACCAAATTTAAATTAAACTTATAAAATATGATTTTTGACGATGTTGTAGACTGACTGCATGTTTGATTTCCAATGCGGAATTATTCTTAAGAAAAGAAGTATTTTCAATAAAGTTGAAAAATTTAAATAGTAGTGAATAACCGTTTTATTCCGGAGAATAACTGATAGTAGGTCAACAGTTCGAAAATGTAAACGTTAGAGCTGTGACATATTTTGAAATAACACTTGCCAGTTTATGATGTTGCAAAACAACTGATTGCGAAAATACACTATATTCACATATATATACGTGACCTGCCTTAACAATGATAAACACGTTTTTAGCTCACCTTTGCTCTCCTTCGTTGTCCGTCGTCCGTCGTCTGTCGTCCGTCGTCAAGCATCCGTCGTCCGTATGCCGTCAGCAATTTGTTCGTTATCACGATAGAGACTTCTCTTTTCATCCAATCTTGACCAAACTTGCAAAGTTTGTGCAAGACCATAAATCTCGGACGGGATTGTTATTGGGCCATTACCTGTAACACCTGAGTTATTGCCCATTTTCATGCAAAAAATGCAAAAATGACTTTTTCCAACATATATGTTCCATCCAATCTTGACCAAACTTTCACAGTTTGTGTATTACCATCTCCTCTTAAAAGAAGCCCAAAATTGGGCCAGATCGTGTTACAAACACGGGGTAATTTCCCCTTGTATGTGAAAATATTTATTTTAAAGAAATGGACATCACTCAGGATAGACTTCATTTTTCACCCAATCTTCACCAATCTTGCACAGTTTGTCTATGACCATAAAATTACAAGTGAAGTCGAAGATAAGCAAGATAAGGCCAGAAGTCATCAGAATCTACTGTTTCTGCATTTTCCAGAACTGTCACAGACTTACAAAAAGGGTCAGAAAGGAATATCGAGAAAAATGATCTAAGAACCAAAGGCAAAATACAACGCACCTCTACTATCCAACTCATTTTTTTGTTAGCCCATTGCACTAACCAATGTGTAAAATCAAACCGATCATAAACCCTTCTGCGGATACATGTGTTTTCTTCAGATACCTTAATTTTAAAACATTTCACAACAGTGTGGTCTTCAGCTTAGCCAGAACTCAGGTGAGCGCTTTGGGTTATCATGGCGCTCTTATTGTATTTAATATTCAATACAGTCCTATGTAAGCAGTATTAAAGTTTAGTCTTTTTGAAATGATCTTCGCATATTGAGACAAAACAATATGTAAACACGTTTTTAATATTATTCATTGATGCTTACTTTCTTAACTGCATATAAACCACCAAACCTTAATTGTATTGCAGTCAAATTGAAACTACGCTGGGAATTACAACAAAAAGAAAACTGGAAACAAAGAAAACTTATGCAGAGGTAAAACCAAATCACTCATTAGAACGCGTTAATACGTTGTATGACCATAAACTTACCTTTTCTACTTTGAAAGATAGTGTAGTTGCCTCAAATCCGACATGTCCTGCCACAGCAACTGCTGCCACTGGCGATGGTCCAAAAATACTGTAATCTTCATACAGGTACTCGACCTTCATAACGAAATAGTTATTTCCAGTACATACTGTTTATATAAAACATGTGTAAGATAATGAGTATTACACTTTTACTGAATTGGACTTATCTTGCATTCATAGTGTTTTCATCATAAACTATATGAAAGTCATTGTAACTTGTAAGAATAACGGATCATAAGACAGATTTTGATTTATCACAAGTAACAACATTTCAACATTATGCAACGGCAATATGTAAAATGTATCAAAGTGAACTTAATAAATGATACATAGTATGACATACAGCTGATCTAATATAACCTGACTACATCCTGTCTTTGCTCATAAAAGAGCATTCAAAGCGCTCACATAGGTAAAAGACTGTTGACAAGACACGAAACAAACCAATACTGTGATAAAATATTATACACGGAATTGTTATAGGTAAGGTCGAAACTCTGCATTTTAGAGTCCATGTAATACATCAACTTAGTAACCAGTGTGCAACCGATATTATAGTTGCAAACAACAATACGTTACTTAGCATTTATTATTGTAGTAAAAATTGCTCAGCTAATAAATGAATCTTAGTTGAAAGCTGTCACACGTTGTAAACAGAGAATTACAGATTTCTAAATAAGCTCATGTGTTCAACAAATAATATTCACAAATTCAGAATAATCATGAGCCATACTAGAAGACACATTTTATTATGAGGATACATCTAAATCCATATTAATCTCACTGCATTACAATTTTGATATCCGACCATTTACTGGAATTAAAACCAGTATGTACACAATGCCGGCGTAATTAAGACAATATTGCGAGATCACTTGATTGATATATTATTGTAATTTCAGTATATTGGCCAGATAATCAATACGTTGTATGCATTATTATACCGTACCTGAGAATTGTATGCAAAATATTTGTTTCTTCAAAACTGTATCATAGGCATCCATAAAAAAAATAGCCAATCGAGCATTGTGTAAACATAGCCATTGACTGGTTCCGAGAATAGCTCATCGAATGTCTGCTGTAACCATGGTCAGCTCACACGGCGCAAATTAAAATGTTGAACACGCGTAAGTAAACAGCGTGGACACACATTTTATTTATCTCTGTTTAGTTTTTCATTTAAACTCTTAAAACATATATATAACTGGACCAATAATGCAACATTTCTGAGATATTTTTAGTACTACTACTACTACTACTACTACTACTACTACTACCACTACTACTACTTCTACTACTACTACTACTACTACTACTACTACTACTACTACTACTACTACTACTACTACTACTACTACTACTACTACTACGACTACTACTACTACTACTACTACTACTAATAATGATAATAAGATAATAATAATAATAATAATCATCATCATCATCATCATAATAATAATAATAATAATAATAATAATAATAATAATAATAATAATAATAATAATAATAATAATAACAACAACAACAACAATAACAATAACACTAACACTAACAATAATAATAATGTTCTAAAAATAAATCCTTTCAAAGCTGGAAGAAATATTCAACATCCGACGCAATGTCAGTGGGGATGGAATAATTTGAGTGAAAATCGTACTCGTTATAACTTACTATTCGGTTTCCGACACCGAAACAAATTATTTGGTGACCAATCAATAGAATAAACGTCCGTTTAAATGCAGGTGAAAATCGTTATAAACACGGACGAATCGATAAGGTTAATCAGTGTAAAGCAAAGCATTCCAATCGATAGCAGTCACGTTTAAAGACATAATGATTCCCATATTTAAAGTTAATTGATTATCCCCTCATTATCAACTAATTTTTTATCGACGATAGGTTTGAGTCTGTGACGCGACCATTATTGATGGAATGGCAAATGGAGAGTACTATAAGGGATCATTCCAGAACATCAGGCAGATATAACCATATAGGAATAATGAAACTCCATCATCAGGAGAGAAACCCTTATTACCATCCGTTGGTCCTTTATTTGCGGCAAGTGACCAATTGCCTATACAATACAGGACAATACATACAACACGACACAAAACATAAAAATGATTAAAACTTGGGTCACCGCATTTGAACGGTCAATGAAAAGCATAGGAAGTTTAAAACGGTTTAAAGACATGTCGAACCTCACACTAAGCCCAGAATTAATCACAATACATGCACTTGTAAATAAAGTTTAAACAATGTAACATACATAGCGAATGTAAACTGTACGTTTGATATATCATGTTTGAACGGTTAGTTTTAACGTTTATGAATAAACTAGAAAGAAACAATCCACATCTTAAATAATGCAACCAAACTTTTCTAGGAAAGAAAATCAAACAAACCAGGTCAATTAGTTCAGATTCCAGCTCTTGGATGACTCTGTTTAAACTCCATTGTGTTTGTTCATCCGAAGTAGTTGTGGAAAATGAATACATCTCGTAAGAAATCTATAACATCAAATGTCACCTGCTAATTTATTTTCTAGTTTGTCGCGTAAACCTAACATTATTCGTTATTGAGGCAATACTTTAGCAGTTCATTTACGAGTGTTCTCTTCTTCAATCTTACTAATTATGAGTCTACATGTCTGACAGTTAAATAAATACCTGTCTGTAAATAGTGAGGTTGTTTTTAAAGATGACATTCTCCACGTTATGGAAATTTCCTTCCTTAATTTTCACAATTAGCTTTAGATGTTTACATTCAACATTTATATTTGCATTAGAAATTAACGAAATATGAACAAAAGATTTAAAATAAAACATTTTATTTAAAAAATGACGTTGGTATCCCTCCTAGTACTATCCACAACTAACATGAAAAATGTAGATGTATTACATATACACACATTTTGTGAAACCACATTTAAAACATTGAGAATCCCAAAACATTTATAAATAAACTATACGTTGTTTTTTTTAGAAAGAGGCAATTTAAAAATAAACCAAACATGTGAATTTTACTTTAGTTACGATAGAAATGACGCGTGAGCTACGTTGTGTGTTTATATATATTTATATAGTATGTATAAGTATTTTTTTAAACAACCAAGCGCCTAATGAATAAAACGTCTTTCAAAAACAAAATATTACTTAATCTATATCAGATATTTTTCAATTTTAATACATTTATAAATGATTAAAATCAATAAAACATCGGTATTGCAACTTCATATGTACAACAGTCACATAGTAAGTGTGAACTGTATAATTATTCAGTTTACAACATCGACCTACTGAGCCACCTGTAAAATTTTAGGTCGGGTTACACCAAACTAACAATTTATTAAGGACAGTCTTATGCGTAGTGTAAAATTGTGAATTTCGACAGCGCTCACTAGCAGAAGCGAGCGAAACGATTTTTCAGAACGCCTGTGCATTTTAATTGCATGCATATCCCACAGTTTTGACAAACCAGTGTATGTTTGAAAGAAGCTGACAAACCAGAGTATTGGAGTATTATGTAGTTGTTTGATTTACTGGCAAATGTTCTATTCCAGATGTTTGTACTTCTTGTACTTCTTGCAAAATTTCATCCTATTGAGAAAATAGGGTGTGTTATTCTTTGTTGATTTGTATAGTTCATAATATCGCATAGGTTTCAACGGATCGACTGTCTACAATGATTAAGGTTTGTATCTATGTAATCTATTTTGAAATAACCAAATATTCTTTTGGTCCTTTTCAACGTTAAAGTATGAAAATGCATTGAAATTGTTTCGAATCTTACCATTAAAGTTTTTTGGCATCCCCGCGACTTATCTGATGAGACACCCGGGGTGCCGACTGGTCTTATCTTGGTATCTGACCATGATAGAAATAAACAGTGTTTGTTTGGTGACACAGAGACATACTGAAATAAAATAACAAAAGTGTGTAGTTAGTTTTATAAAAACAAGTTATAGCTTTTATGAGAAAATATTTAGTATGTGACAGTTGAAATGTGCTTAAAAAAAGTGTTTAAGTTTCTTGTGACAAGCACAAGATATCAAGTGGTAAATTTCTGGTAATTATTTTATAAATAAACAAAAATATTATCAAATTTGATGGAGCTTATATTTCCTATTATTTTATAATTGTGTTCAAATATTATTTTACGTTGTAACCGACTTGGGTCTACGAAAATTAATTCTAGCGAGTACAACACACTCCAGCAGGAAAGTGAATCATTCTAGGAATAGCGCGCGGTAAAGCTGTGTTAATACACACACATCAATTAGCGTCCGGAAAATCCTACACCAGAGAATTTCAATAAATGGGGCATTTATATTTATAAACTTACTGTGCATGTTAATTTATATTTGAATTGTGGTTGCGTTTTATTAAGAATTATTTATAACTGCACCTTTTCTACCAACTTTTCCAGTAGATGTAATTCAATCGATAAAACATCTTTCTATAAGTAAAATGTGGTGAAAGAAGTCCGGTAATATGTCTAAATGTTTTCATGTTACTTTAACTTTATTTGCGTAGCATGAATGCAGTATGTGCAATACTAATGATACATATAGCATATTATTTAACATAAATCGTACACTTGTTAATTTGTTAAATTTGCCTGACAAATTCATTTATATATCAATTATGTTTACGTAAATGATTATTATTTAGTTTATTCATGTATCACTGGTGAAAACATGGTGCGGTATATGATTGGTTTATTCACGGTACAGATATTAACAATGATTAATTTGATCTCAAATTAATTTTGGAGCCGATACGTTTTTCTTATGGTGTCCGAAACATCTAGTGTTTAGAAGTCTCCTTAGTAGAGACCGAACAATCTGGGGTCAGAGAAGTCACTTAACCGATCATTTTGGATCTTGTTTTATATTTAGGGCGAAAAATGACATTTCAATATTAATTTCAAGGCCGATGTTCTTTTTTAAAGACATTTCTTGTTTGTATTTTTAACAAAAATGGAGTCGGTGGATTCAAGAAACTTAAAATCAACAAACTCTGGCCTTAATTACTGTATTTAAAATCTAATTATTGTTTAATAAGTAAAAGCATCTGCGTTTGTGCTTTCGATATATTTGTTTTTAATATTTTCAGACAACTTCCCTTTTTAATAATCTATTAACATTATTATTAAAACTACATTTTCAGTTAAGAGTTTTAGTAAGAGACTTATGTGTAGTTTAAATGCAAGCAACATCATATTCGAATAAAATAGTAAATCAATGCCCATTTTAATATTTATCCGGCCATTAAGTATTCACTTTAGTAAAAGTGGGCTTTATTGAAACAACACGCACAAATTAAAAGTGGTAGATTATTATAGTTTTATTACATCTTTTTTTTTAAATTTAAAACTGTCCCATATTAATTACCATATTTAAAGCTATTGTGGAAACTGTAAATTGGCTGTGATGAAGTAATACATTTAAAATCATGTTCAAATGATTTTCAATGCGCAATATGGAGGATATTTGTTTGTTTTCGGAGTGATAACGAGTGATATTATCACCGGAAGGGAAACAATTAATATTTTCACGAGCGCATGCGCGAGTGAAAATATGTAAATTGTCTCCCTTTTCGGTGATGATATCACGCGTTATCACACCGAAATCAAACAATTTTTTATTTTAATTTTAATGCTATTGAGTATTCTTTACATTTGAATTATTTTGATGGGATTTTTGACACGATGTTTTCAGTTTTATGTCAGTACTATTTCCTCTATAATGCGTAGTAATTTGTGTTAGTAATAATCATTCCTGCGCCATGTTGGATTACGATAAAATGTGCCGTGGATTAGTTAAGCAATTTAAACCGCATTTGTTTTTAGACTGCTATTGAGAGGGGAATTTCCAAAACAGGTATCGCGGAAAACTGCTTCTTTTCTTTGCAGGCTATTAGTCAGTAAATCGAAACCAGAATGGGTCCTTCTTCAAAACTGCAAAATTTCACACCCGTTTTCTTACATTTTAATTATTTAAGATAAAGTATGTAATATGCATTATAATGTGTATATCATGTGATCTATTACAATTACAGTTTGTAAAAAGGTCATTATATAAAAAAAAAAATAACTTAAAACTAATGACACCCCTACTTTTGCTATTTACTTGTATGTAACCAAAATATTTACCGGAGTGTCCTGGAATAAGGCCACCAAATTAATGTGCTACATCGGTTACTTTTGACTCGTTGCGAAGTGTTTTTTCTTGTTACCAATTCTGGTTATAAATATTTTGACAACAAATTACTGCAATTTATTAATTTTAAACTGTACTATGGACAATCGAGAGCTTGCATCATATTATCTATTTTGAATCAGTAGGCTTACGAACAAAGATCTATAAATAAACATGTTTATTTATAGATCTTTGGCTAAGAAGCACTAACAATCAGTGCGCCTAACTACTACGCTTTATCGGTTATTCTGGCCCTTGCAGATTGACTTGTTAACTGACATGTATATAATTCCGTTTGCATCAGATAATTAGCTCGAACAAAATATTTTTTCGTTTATTACAAACTAGTTTTCATTAAGATGTCGAATGCTATTTAATAAAAAGCCAAATTATAAAGTTTAAAGGTGGAAAATTGAACTTCATTCAAACAAATGTTTCATTTTAGCAAAACTGCACTCATAATTCACATGCTTCTTTTGTCGCCAACAGTCTTTCTACGCTGTCAGCGTTTTGATTACTGTAGGCATTATCATGGTACTGTAGCGTGTTTGCAGTACAACAGCTTACTATGCTGTACAGTATATTCATACATTGTAGGCAACGCAGAATCCAGGTTTCTAAATTTATTGAATGTTAAATACATGCAATTTGATACACGTAGCCGTTGAATGATATTAAGCTTATAAATCTGAATTTAACACTCACTGCTAGGTTTAAATATATTTATGTTAAATGTACGTATTGAAACTGAAAGCGCGTTCAGTTCTCTGAAATTCACATTTTCTAAAAATAGCGTGTGCATACGTGTTTTGACAACCGTCACGACATTCAAACGCAGATGTGTTTTGCAGGCAATTCAAGATGATTAAACTCGTAGATTCGTGTTAAAATGTAAAACAACAAAAGAAAGAGTGTTTTGAAATGGAATACTTATACTTATAAAGTGTTTTCTATAATAATTATTCAGATTTAACAACACAATCGGATTAAAAGTCGGCATTCTACACACAGAGGATGACGTCACACGCCAAACCTTTGTACTTAATCGCATTATTTCGCCCCAATAGGCGAAATGTGCTTTCGCATGAAGTAATCCCGCGTTTGAAAGTTGTTTCATGAAATGACTATTAATTGATACCAATAATCAGTCTAATATTAAGTTAATACTGACAGTAGAATATATTTCTATTAAATAAAGTAGTTCGTGTTTTGCGCTGTTTAGCGTGTTTATTAAAAAAAGCTGCTTTCACGCTCGTTTTGTGTGAAAAGTCAAGGTTAGATGCCAGTAAATCCGATTCCCATAGAGTCCCATTTCAGATTTCAGTTTGTGCATGCTTGCTGTCAGTTTAAAGATGAATCTTTCCTCTTCCAAAAATTGCAATAAAAAATATATGGCATGTTACTTATAAGGAAATGCGTCTCACCTGAATGCAGACACTGGTAGAAACTAGGGTTCGACAAAAGTGCGATGCCACAGTAAACACACCCCAAAAGCTCATCTTTCAAGTAAGCGTCCAAAGAAATGCACAAAAATGTTCTTAACACACAGAGGATATTAAAAATAACCACAAAAGGCATGTCTGACATAGCTTAATGCTTTTCATAGCAGAAGAAACAATAGCTGTCAGAGGACAGCGCGCTCGACTATTCGAAGTATTTCAGATGGTACATATTTTGGATAGTGGAAGGGGCATACATTTGTTAAAATACACAACATTTATGTGAAGCCTTGTATAGTTTATACTTTTTTCGAACAAAATCTTTAACCACAAAATCTATGTAAAAAGTGTGCATAACTCTGTCAAAATACAAAACAGAGTTATGGGTAATGTTGTCCCTGATACAAGAGTTGACGACAAAGGTTAGTTCCAAGTTTCAAGTGAAAAGCTTATGTAGTATTGACGTTACAAAACTTTAGAATATAAACTTTAACCAGAAAATCTATGTGAAAAGGGGCGCAACTCTGTCAAAATACAAATATATTTATGGGAAATTTTGCGCCTGATGCTGGAGTTGATGACAAAGGTTAGTTCTAAGTTTCAAGTGAATAACGAATGTAGTTTTGTAGTTACAAAACTTTTGAATATAAACTTAAACCAGAAAATCTAAGTGACAAAGGGGCATAACTCTGTCAAAATACAAAACATAGTTATGGGAAATGTTGCCCCTGATACTGGAGTTGATGACAAAGATATATGCCAAGTTTCAAGTGAATAACCCATGTAGTTTTGAAGTTACACGACTTTTGAATATAAACTTTAACCAATTCAGACGCGGACGCCGACGCCGATGCCGACGCCGGAGGTAGTAGGATAGCTCACCTATTCTTCGAATAGTCGAGCTAAAAAGGAAATCTAGTAAAAGGCAATATTTCGAATGTAACACGGAGGGAAACACATTGATTTACTGGTATCTAACCTCAAAGCGATGTCTAATCCACCATTGCGAGCTACGCAGGAAAGTAGCGCATACTTATAATGCTTAGAGCGTTAGTACATAGGTCTGTAAGACCGGTGTAGAAACAACAAAATGTCGGTCAAGAATTTTAAGAAAACAAGATGGCGGAGAATGGAACGCTAAACACTTCTTACAATAACTGCGTTCTCAAGTTATTGAGCGGTAATCATTTTCTATTTTTAGTAACGGTGACCTTGACCTTGACCCCACCCACCCCATATGCAATTCCGAGAGAGATCTTCGTATAAGGAAAATATCTGTGTATTAAATGTCATTACAAATTATCAATGCATTCTCAAGTTATTGAGTGGAAACCGTTTTTCTATTTTTAGTAAAAGTGACCTTGACCTTGACCCCGCCCACCCCATATGCAATTCCAAGAGAGGTCTCGATATAAGGTATCTATGTATGAAGTTTTATTACAATAGCTCAATCCGTTCTTGAGTTAGAGAGCGGAAACGAAAGGTTGACGCCGACACAAACCAGCCCGCCAAACGACATACCCCAAACAAATAACCGAAATTTTTCTTCGAAAAATTTGGTTAAAAAATAACAAGATGAATATGATGACCGAAACTAAAACACTGTTTCAGATGATATAATGATGATGATGAAGATGATGACGAGGATGAGGAGGACGAGGAGGAGGGGAATGTTGATGGTGGTGTGTGTTCGGATTCCTAATACGAAAACAAAACCTAAGAAATTACGATTTCCAAATAAGCCCTGAATCAGCCCACTTGACAGCGACGCACCCAGAAAAGAAACCCTAGCCTAGTTGACAAAGTTTTTGAACAAATAAAACAAATTAAAGAACTTGGTAGATGGTTACCAAAGTAATATTTTTTCGAACAGCTTAAAATTGGTCTTTACATTTCAGACAATCTTTTCAAAGGTTTCTATTTAGTCATATAAGGAAAACTGTCGTGTTTGTTTTGCTTGTAGCTACAGTTATCCGTCACTCTACGGCTAGTCTGGTTTCCGCTCGCACGTATCAAAACAGTGCGTCGTGCACACGTTAAAAATGGTGGCTCCCACTAGCAGCAAAATGACAGTTAATGTCGCACTGTCTATGCATATGCCTAAGAACCGATTCGCAGAATTCGCGTTATAGGTTTGTGTTTGTTAATGAACTAGTAATTCGGAAGCACCGACGTAATTGCCCATTTTGGATGTTTACATTGTAAGGTGTTAGTTTTATTGTTATGTCATATTTTTCTTCTAGAGTCTTCTGTTTCTCATATATACTTTATCAGAATAGAATATGGTTCGGCTATCACGTTGTCTTGAAATATATCGTTTTATTTAGGTTCACGTATATGCCATAGCATTTAAGCCATTTAAACGATGCAAAGCGATGATGTTTTCACGACATAAAACATTTTATGTCATACTTTGTTGTCGAATAACCCACTGACAGAAGTTAAGATGCGTACACAAAGAGGAAGACTCCAGGCTACTACTTCACGCGGCTGATGTGGGCAAGTCTGGAATAAGAAAGGTCATGATCAAAACAGTTGACACTGATTTTGTTGTCATAGCTGCAGAAATGTTTAGCAAATGAGAAGTGGATGAGTTAAGGGTTGAATTTGGTGTTGGAAAATCCCTCAGAAATATATACCAATTATGGGAGAAGAAATGGCACGGGCTGTAACAGCATTCTATGCATTTACCGGCTTCAACGAGGTGTCTGCATTTGGTGGCAAATGCAAACGGACAGCATAGAACACATTACAGTCTATTCCTGATGCAAATCGGGCGTTTCAAATATTAGGCAACACCCGCAGTGCTGAGCAAATCAAAGTGTGTATGCCGATTATTGAAGGATTTGTAGTTCTCATGTTTGACAGATCAAGTGAATGTGAAACTACCAATAGCACCGGTCAGGAACTGTTCACAAAGAAAGCTCGCTCCATCGATTCAATTCCATCGACATCTGACGCCCTGTACCAACATACGCAACGGGTAGTTTACCAGACCGGCTACTGTTGGGGCCAATCACTCAGTGAATAGCCAACACTACCTTCCCCAGGTTCGCATGGTTTGGATAAATGAAAGCAAACTATGGCAACCAGGGTGGTCAACACTGTTTCCAGTAGCGAAGTCGTTCATTGATCTACTGAATGGTGGATGTGATAAAGAAAAGGGCTGTCGTGGGCGATGCAAATGTGTGAAGGCTAATCTTCCGTATCCAGCCTTATGCAAAATGCAATGAGCAATGTGACAGTCTATAAATTTCAAATAAATAGTTTACTAGTAGAACATTAGAGAAAACTATAGTGTATCTATTGCATAATTATGTGTTTGTTAATATATAATGCTTTTTATTGTGTAAGCTTTGGTTGCCTAACACATAACTTAAAAAAAAACTGTCCTCTGTCATAAATCCATAGTTGGTAGTTTTACACTATTTGCCAATTGTATTGCTCATTATATTGCTGTGAGTAATACAGTTATGTAAGTAATATATATCATATATTATATACATTATTACAGCAAATAATATAGTGTTTGATATATTAAATAAACCAAACATATACATTATCTTGACATGGACATAGCATGACTTGTTATGATATATAGTATATTGTTCGAAAAAGATGATTTGACCTTGACCTTGACTATGACTTGTCCTTAGTTGTTTCATTTTAAAGCCTACTTCCACAAACAACAAATTGCTATTGATTGGATTTGTTTTTATCTGATACTAACCTAGACATAAGCTTATCTATTTTATTAATTATAAACGGCGGCCATATTGGTGGCCATCTTGGATTTTGTGGGGACCCCTTGATCTGTCGCTTTGGGTCTTTCTTGACAAATATCCGCAATACCTCATACGACTACCATGCAAAGCAGCTAAATTCTAGAATTAATAATGCAATTTTTTTCCAAAAAGACCCGCACTTTTTGAAAACACACAAGTATGAAATGTGACATACATTAAATTTATATTAATATCTGCACCGTGAATACACCGATCATTCGGCCCCATGTTTTCACCAGTGATACACGAATAACCCAACTAATTTACGTTAACATACATGTTTATATTGTTATATGTCATTCATATTTATCAAATTAAGAATGTAAGAAAATAATTGCGGAAATGAATGGGAATTATTATTAACATATGAGTGTAGTTTTTTTAAGTAATATATCGGCATATGTCGATCTTGGAAAATATCTAATGCATATGCATTTCGAAGTCAAATTTATACTGTGTATTCCAATGAAAACCACTCTTCAGGGCACATTCAGCGCATTTGAAATAATCATAACTTCACTTTTGATAACACAAACACAAAATTTCATTAGACTATAGCGACCTAAAATAATTATATTCGGTAGGAATATTACTATCAAGTGTTTCTGTGTATAATTTGTATTGCAAATAATGTATTCATGCTACGCAAATGGAGTAAAAGTAACAAGAATAACATTTCGACGTATTCCGAGATTTCTTTCACCACATTTTATTTATAGAAAGATGTAACATCTTTTTATAGATCGAATAACCCCTACTGGAGAAGTTTTTTCATTCTGTGAATGAATATATAACATTCTGTTCATGACATGCAATGAGAAAATATGTTCATAATTATGCTCAGTTATAGAGTGTTTGTCGAGGATATGTTTATACCTTTATGTAAACAATTATGTAAATTTTAATTCCAAACATTATGCAACTGTAATTGGTGGGCATTAAACAATTGTTGTAAGTTTGCAATCCTTAAACTTCTTCCGCGCCAGAAAATTTGCTCAATAGAATAAATGTATTCAATTTCTAGCTTTTGATCGGAAAACATTTACAAGAAATCTATATCAAAAGTGATATTAGATAGCTACGTCGATAAATGAATAAATAACATGAAGTAATGCTTTTGTTTATCAAAAGACCGGATATCAAGACATGTCCTGTACTTGAGAAGTGTTAATGTGCATTATTATGTGCTGTAGTAATAATATATTCATCAATATATTGTTATTTCAGCCATTGTCAATATTACAAACCAATTACGTTTCCGTGTAATAGCCATTATTTTGGCACCTGTATAATGACTTAAGAAAAAGCGTAGTACATGCATGTGCGTATTAATTCATTAAGATGTTTGGAAGCATTCTTTTAATACTGGTGATGTGAATGTTAGCCGTGAATGAGAAGACTTCGAAATGACTTTGACGTTGACGTGGTTTTAAAGTTTTATGTATATGACCCTATTAATGCAACATAATCTATTTATTTTGTTTCACATCAAGGAGTTTTTTAATACACTAGTGTGTAGATATCAATAGGCTGCTTATAACAATAGACAAAAACTATCCATTTATACTTTATTCAGATATAAAACGGAAACACGAAAAAACAAAGACAACATTGTAGGGATACCGATTTATATTAAAACATTTTATTATATTTTGTCATCATGAAAATCACGTAAATCGCCAAAAAGATACAAAAGTAATCGACAAGGTGGTAACAAGATGTCGTGGTGATAATAAAATGTCATCGATAAAGAGTATTGTGGCGCTCAAAATGTATATCGAACACTATTTTATCATACAAGATAAGACTAGACACGATGCAGGTGCATGTATATACACACAGAATACTGACATAAAATCAGTGGACAAAAGCAAACCAGACAGTGTGATACCTGTAATTCAAATTGTTGGTGAACATACGTAAAGGATCTATTGCAAACACAAGTGGTCTGTAAGAACATAATACTTAAAACAATATTTTTTCACCGGTATTGGTTTTCTGTTCGCAACTTCGCGCCAAAATGTAATGAACACGTAAGTTTTTGGAAAGGCATGCAGCGGAGACATAAGTATATTATTTTGGGGATTTAAATCGCTGTTTGTATCAAAGTGTTTGGGGAGAATATCCCCATTAACACAACACATGGGACAAATAAACTGCCTTTGCGGTGGTCTGCCCTCTCGAGCGCCTTAGCACCTTAGTATTTATTCTTAACAATAAATGAATGTATAATTTAACCAGAAGCAGATCAAATATAATGTAATACCGTTTATGCCCCGTGAACAGTGAAACAGTAGGTGCCTGTAAATGCCACATGCTTACATTCGAACTGTCAAGAAACGACATAAAGGGTTGAAGATGCTTATCCAGTTTTTTTTAGAAAGACATACATTATCAAAAACAAATAGTGGGTGTTATAAGACATAAGACGTAAATCCGAAACGGAGACAAAACACGAGGCTTTTCGAATTATAAATATCATTTTCATACAGATAAGAGCTGTGTTTATATTGAAATATACGTAAATTTGTAGGCGCTTGATATAAATCGTCAAATTTCATCCTTTTTACAAATTTCATCCTTTTTTGTTGCTAGAATAAAAAAAAAAATACAACGAAACTTCATTTAACAACGACCATTTAACTCTTCTGTCAATTACCCTGTAATTTTATACATATTACTAAAATGGACGGCATTTTGTAGCACAAATGTCTAAAATGTCTAAATCTAATATACAAGTAAAAAGTAAAATGTGTTATGGATAGGAATATTCAAAACAATATTTTACTGCTCAAACTTGAATAAAGCAATGCTCATACCAAACATTTATTAAGGTCAGCTTTCCAACCACATCTTACACGAGTTAATACAATAACGTAAACATTTTAAATAATATCACAGGCATTAATGAGGTATATGTCGTTAATATCTGACTAGCGGCAGAGCGTTTAACCGGGGGACACTGATGATATGGTATGTTGATCTGAAACGCGTCGCAGATGCGATTTGATGAACTGTCTTTACTGGCTCCGGGGAGATTCTCTGCGTTGTTAAAACCAGTTCCGTATACAGTCATGTCCAGTGCATGAATTAACGAACCTGTGGCAGAAAAGTCACACATATTTTGGATATAATGCACAATAATTCATCTTTGCTATGACGTTCATATCCAGGTAGATGATTTACTAAAGCATGACCTGAGCACCATGATTATATTAAGTGTATTGCCAATAAAGCAATTCACATCATAAATTTATGTTTAGACTGCTAGGTACATATGAGTTTCTTAACAGTTATATTACTATTTGTATGTATATAACACTTGATTGCTGTTACCATATAAATTTAAGTGGCCTGTTTTATTTCTGCCCAAGAGTTGTATTTGCCACTTTCCAGACGGATTTTCTCCCCAGAAATGATTCGAGAGAAATGTTGAGCAGACACGAGATTCATGTAACGAAGTGATATTCGCAAATAATACAGATCTGGTTTGACTAGGCGAGATTGCCACCAATGTCATCGGGGTGTTTTCCAACGTATCGAATTTCACACTGACTTCTATCTGTTCCGTCCTGTTTATTTGTCCAACAGATACGTTTATTTCTGCGGACGTTCTGCAAACAATAATTCATTCCAATACATAACATTTATTATTATTATTATTATTATTATTATTAACTAGTAACTCTACATTCAAGTGACAGCAGAATAAGTCATTTTATTTGATATTATATCTAGCTATTAGAGTGAATATATTCTTACCCTATATCTGTAAATGTGTATGTTTCCGACTGTAAAGCAGACAGTTTCTGCCAACGTTTTGCTAATATTGCCATCTTGGCCACATTGGGATATCCGAATCCAAACACCTCGTGATCTTAAAATGTAAAATAATAATATATATATATATATATATATATATATATATTATTTGACTATAAATGGTCATCAACAAAGAACAACTGTTCTATGCCCAGTGAGAGTTTGGGGGCTTTAAGTCAGGAATGTATGCTAAATACAGATACAAAGCCGTTCATGGTAAGCGCATATTGGTAAAACCCAGTAAGACCATTTGTATATAAAAAAACACTACCAATTTAGTCTGTAAAAAATTCTTTCTTTTGAACGTTAACATATAGTTTATTTAATATGTTAATAATAATATAGTAGTTATTTTGATTAAATTCATACAAAACCCATACATTTATATCCTGCTGCATTTGTTTTGAAAGACGACTCATCCGCAATGTTTTTGTTGGAGGCAGATTCGACCAGAATGTGTCTGACATCACGAACTGTTAGTTGTGGACTAAACCAATAGATAAAATGTTAATGATAGAAAATATATGTAAGTATTGTAGTAAAGGTTCTTTGTATCACCTTTCAGGATACGTTATTAAAATAGATTATTGGAAATACTACGAAGGGGAGTAACATAATTAATTCTTATTATGATTTGAATACTGGATTATACGAGTAAAAATAATGTAATTGAGGAGTATAATGATACTCGATTATTTTAATTTAGAATAATTATTATACTTATGTTGTTTTTGTATGAGTTGATTCACTTCTTTAAAAAAACTGAAAGCACATGTCCGTGCATGTGTAATTTATATCAATGCAAGTGTAATTGCTATAAATGCATGGGTAATTGCTATCGTACATGCAACATGAGTACTTAGTTTTCAAATTTATTTTTCGAACAAATTGCTGTTTTGTCATAATACAATGAATATAAACGTAAAGCGTCTGTCCAGGTTTGATGGAAATATGGTTTCATGTAAATCAGTCGATGACATCAAATGCTTTTGTTTTAGCATTACAATTTATTTAAGATCGTTTTTAATTCATTATTAAAACATAAAAAAATGTTTTACTTCATGTATACACTCATTAAATAAAAAAGGAGCTGAAATCAATCATGATTCATGTCTTTATAAAATACCGATAATTTCGCCGAGATATTAAACTTACTGGACTTGTAGAACCAGTGCTATCATTCCGCTCACAATAGCAGTGGCCGCAGATTGGCCTCCGAATTCACCGGTTAGGCAACATATTCCATTTGCTACCTGTTTTGTATGTATATCAGTGACCTAAAAAGTATAATCGATTTGTAACACACCAGAGAAGGTAAATTACTCATAAAGTTTCTTCACATTGTATGTGTTTACATATATAAAAAAAAACTTTACAAGCTTAAACGTCATACTTAATTCATAATTTTAACTTGGTTATACTCATATGTTCGATATACATTGCAAATACAGTTATATTATTACATGGAAATAATACAGTAACTGAATAATACCATAACTGAATAACCTACATCTTACTTTAAATAAAATATTATGAAACCATAAAATTTTGATCATGAATTTGCATTTCAGATAAACTTGTAAATGAGCTAAGAATGTTTAGGTACCATACTGATTTTTATATGCATGAATTTGTGCACAGTGAAGAAGGTGTGTTTTCAATATATATATAAATTTTTAGCGGCTCGAATATTAGAAATTAAATATTAACATGTATGAGTATTTGCAAATGAGAAAATACATCTATACGTATTATAACAATCACCTATATAATAAAAAAACGACACGTTTAAGTTTATACTATTATATCCCTTACTAGGTTTTAGTCAGAACCTTAATTAAATAATTCATAAGAACCCAAGCGTACGTAAAATAAACAACTTTCAATCAGGTTTGGCTTATTGACCGGATGATTGAGTATTGACCGGGCCGGCGGTCAATACTGATCAAGCCGGGTCAATACTGGTCATTAGTGGTCAATACTTTTCAATAGTGGTCATTTTAATTTTGCTCACTCTAAAAATTAATATAATATATACCAATCACTTTTTAAGATACAGATAAATGAATATGCAAGTATTACAATAAAATAATTATTGTCTTTCAAATTAATACATTCTGAGATATCATTGTTATATCAATATTGAAATCAATTTAAAAACACTGACTGAATCACTTAAAATTGCTTGTGATATGGCAGGCTAAATGTATGCCTAAATCGGGGCTTATTCAGACATGGGGCCTTTGTCTTTAATAAAAATATGTCCATTGTTATGAAATCAGAATGATGACATTTTGGTACTTACTGTAAATAAGCACGTGGCATTTATGTAATTGGTCAGTGTACGCAGTACTACTAACACAGGGCATCATCAGTACATTATGTGCCCTTTAAGAGCCTTTAGATAATTAGTCAACGGCATTACAACAATACAAACTAAAAAATGAACATGCAGTTTATGTGGTCATTTTCAATAATTTCATAGATGTATGTCGATCATTAAAGTAGCAACGCATATTAAACAAACCTTAAAATTAAGTATAAAATGCTTTTTAACACCCAAATTAGATAGAGAAGCAATGAAGTAACCTGAAGAGGAATTGTTTGACAGCCAAAAATAATACCATGCATTCAGTTTAGTTACAGAATGAAATTAATTGCAGTACATGTACAAATTTACCTTGGTATTGAAGGTAATAGTATGGAGATAATTATAAATGTGTACAGATAAATTAATTGCAGATTTTGGCTGAATATTTATTGAAAAAGCTCAGTTGGTAATTAATGAAGAGTATTGACCGCTTCATGAATATTGTATTTGAGTATTATTAGCTGGATTATTCAGATTTTCATAAGCTGGATTATTCAGATTTTCATATCGTTGTTCCTGCTATTTTTACTACCAGATTAAGTGGTAAGTCATTTACTGTCTCTGTTGTACAAACAAGGTTTTAAAATGGATTTAATGATACATTTGGCCAAAACTTTCCTTGAACACTTTCAAACGACCACTATTGACCAGTATGCATTCAATGAATCAGTCGTTATCAGCCTGCATTCAATGAATCAGTCATTATCACAAACTAGGGTTTAATGACATACTAGACCGGTCAGAAGGGAAACAGCAACAACAACCATAAATTACTAGGTAGAAAACTTGGAAAAGCTATGCATAGAACATAAATATCTTACCCCATATCGTACAAATAAATGAAACGGACAGTGTTTGCTTTTATAAACAAACTGTAAATGACATGTGTTTATTTCAATAGAATCGATCGATGAGGAAATTTACTTACAAAACTTGTATTGCCTTTCATTTTTCCAGACCCAAACACAGAAACGAGAACAGCCGAGTTTGCTTGGTGGTTTTCCGGAAGTGATCCGTTCACGCCCATGTCTCCTACGGCAATCGTGTAGATGTTGTTGACGATACCGTTGCCAGGTGGATCCGCCGCAAACACCATTATGCTCCCTTTGCAATTCCGACCCTCGTTGTAATTCTTTTCATAAAGTAAACTCGTTGATAATACCAGATTACATTATGCGCCCCTCGTACAACATAATTAAAAATTCAAAAATTACATTTCTAACTAATATATCAACAAAAATAAAACCTAAAGAGAAAAAAAGATTTGAATGAACGATATGATTTGCAATATTACATATGTTGCACATAATAATGTTCTTGACATACAAAAGTTGACATCAACATAGAGAAACTTTGCACATTAATGATAATAAAGTACGAACTAAAGGATTGGTTCACCTCCTTTATAACATCATGGAAGCACAGGTCAACATCTTGAAATGGTTTGTTGAGGTTCAGTGAGTTGGAAAATATATCGACTGCATTTGTATGCCCAGCAAGACCACGGCAGAGCGTTTCAGTGTTTATCACTGTCCATTTCTTTACCGTTCCTACTTTGGCAACTTTTATAATAAATGAAACATATATGAACGTATAAGTAAATCATTGTCAGAATGTGTGACGCAAATTCTTATCTTTTAACTCAGTAATGATTTTCGTTTGCCTTATATAGTGGAAACATATATGTAGTCAACCTGCAATTTTGATCTTGTAATAATCTTATAATGATCCTTTTGGGTTTCGCTTAGTGTATGTGTATATCTTATGCATAGAGAATACTAGGTTAGTGTTGAATATAGAGAAGCTTATCTTCCGGGGCTTAGAACATCCGCAGCGCGAGCCTTGGCGAGTGTTCTATTTATCCCATCATTTTTTCTTTCAAACTATATATAAAAAAATGTTGAACAAACCGTAGAATTCATTAACTAGTAGTATAACTACTTTTACTACTAATAAAAATTGTACGAATTGTAATAAACAAGTAGTCCCAAGAAATGATCGAAACTTAGGCTGTTAACAGGTTTTATTGTACATGTTTTTGTGTTATTACTATCAAATATAATCGAATAGTAACTTTCACAATGAAAATGACCTTTAAAGTCAACAACGACACAACTGCGTAATATCCTTACAACTTACGATTTATAAATAAATCAATACACAATAAATGATCATGACCTTTCTGCTCGTTTTCAAAACAACTCTGAAACGAAGCACATGAGTGACTGCAGATTTAATCTGATTGTTTCGGAAAACACGTTTTTGTATTTAAAATACAATGTGTGTAAATTATCTTCAAATGACTGACCAGCAAATGCGACAGGCAAAAGTAAACATTGCGACTGTATCGTGTACGGAATAGGAAACGTAGTCAAAGCACGCGACAAGTACATTTTCACACTGTGAAAATACGGGGTGTTATTTCGTCAATGACATCATGAAGATGGGGTAACATTTCAATGATCATTAAAGCAATTATATTTTCTAACATACCCGCAATAGTGGCATCTGGAGCCACCCCGCAACCACATGACTTGCATATGCCGCTCTGATACGCTTTCCCCGCGGCTAACCCAGCACATGAAATACCGTGGCTATGTAGCGAGAAAAAAAGAGTAATTAAAATATATAAATAAATAATACACTAGAATATGAATTACATGTATAAGGTGAATCTTAGTACCTATGACGTTACTACTTTGTTTTCCCACATAAACTTCAAAAGCAATAAACATTCTTACTTTGTTAACAGCATCGAACTCGGTATGTCTGAGAAGTATTCGGGTTCGAACTTCTCATTGTCTTCCACATAATTCCATGACAGTGAAATTTCCTGGAAAAATATTAAGTTTTATTAATGTTCTGCTTACAATGTATAATCAGAGTTACTAAAGTTATTACCTTACCTTTTTCTAAGAGATGTTCCTACCCACGTTTTATTAATAATATAATTAGAAACAGATCAAGAGCAAAAATAGAAGATGTTGGATCCTGCATATTTGGATTTCCCTCTAAAATTTTATGTATTATGTATTATGTAAAATTGTATGTATTATGCAAAACTCCAATGTTAAATGAAGACATTGTACAAAAACTGTGTTACAAGCACTAAATGATATAAATTACGAGTCTTGAATTTTTGATCAATCAATTCATGTCAAATAACTTTTCCGTAAGCATCTCGTGTTTCTTAAAAACAATGCTTTTTAATGCCACTATGAACTTTTGCCACGCGAATCATAATTATGTACATGTACTTTTATCAGCGATGACCTCGAAATCACCTGTCAATTTTCAGAAAAAAACTTTGTGTTGATTATCGATATTAATACCGCTTAATGGTATGTATACTGTTTAAAATGTGTCTTCCTGTATTAAGGCTTTTAATGGCTCAAATGAAGTAAATGAGCTTTTGTTGTTTTCTTACAATGTTGTTACGTAGTTTATGGTGGTCTCTGTCCACTCCAACGTCCACAATTGCGATGACAACACCTTTGCCTGTGATGGTCTGCTTCCACGCATCCTCGATTCCAAACATTGGATCAAACACTGGTGTACAATTCTGATTACTTTCCTTTAATAGTAATGCAAAAAATATTTATATTACCAAAGAATCCTGATGATCATTAGTTGTGTGCGAATATTTGTCTGACAATTACAATTTAAAACAGGATATTACAATGCATTTATTTATATTCGCTAAAATGGTTTGTACTTACCATATCATCATTTAACACAACGGAGGGCAATGTTCCAGAAATCCTCCAGCCAAACTCGGACCACTCTCTAGATGCATCTGCTAAGTAATTTATAGCTGTTCTGATATCCATGTCTTTGCTTTCATATAGGTATATTGTCTGAAAATGTTTAAGTTTCGATACATTTGCAAATTACCAAAATAGAATTTTGGGTCATCCTTATCGACCGGGAATTTAAAAAAAGTTAATTGTTTTCTTGCACACATGTGAACATTGCATAAATTTATCAAATAATGTATTTAGGATTTTTCAAAATAAATTTCATTCCCTTGCCGTATTAAAACTACCAAAATCGTCTTTCAATAAAGATTACAAAACAATCGATATTTAAATGCGTGTTACGATAAAACGTAAATACATTACTAAACGAAATAGTTAAACTATACACTTACTAGCAATGATTTAAACGACACTATGCATTACACCTGATATTCGTTTCTTTACAACAGACTAGCAATAATTGTTTCTCAACATGGGATAACAGGTTATAGGAGCATACAAAAATGTAAGACATTCGGAAGATTACGAAGATTTTTATAAATCATTTTCGACGAAAACAAGAGCGAGTTATGTCGATTGATTTGTTCCATTCTCTCTCTATCACATTCCAGTGACATTTTGTTTAGTTCGTGCCAGTGAGCATGTTATTATGGTACATATGGTAAACATTAATAGAACAACAGACTTTATCAAAAGTGAACTTAGTTTTATTACATCCAATAAATGCTTGAAGGAATTGAATTAAGCATGGCTCTATAAACATCATTTAAAAATAATTTTCAAGTCTGTCCAGATCTACTACTAGTTTTTTGGCATAAATCCCCTTTTTTCGATGACAATCATACCACGCTATGTATGCATCAAGAATTGAAGAAGAAATACTCATGGAACATCATAAGTCGGTTTCGTATATATTAAAGTCTGATTTCGATCTTAATGTTTCGTAAATGAATAGTATTATTAACTTCATCTGGCCGTTGACTCACATTCTAAAATGCAACAAAATAAAAGAAAGTAGTACATATCTTGCAATATTATAAACCGCTGTGTTTTAACCGCTTGTTTTTTAATAGTGTAAACTTGTAAATAATAACAAATGAGCTTAGTCTGATACGAATAACAAACTACAAAAAGTTGTGTACTTTTACAAGACCATGATATCGCCATTATAAGTATGAATAGTTTAAAGCCGCACAAAAGGTTAACGAAAATTGCAGAATTCAGAACAAATTATTTACAATGCTTTCCTATACCAAGTTATGTCTATTTTGTTATTTTTTAATATGAGACACATACGACGACATTCTGTTGTAGATACCTTTGAATACAAAAACATCCAAGTAAATCATCCAAGTGAAACTGTGTACAAACAGAAGCTCTGTTACATACAGGACATCATGGAGTCAAGGACTTAATCCGAGAATTCATCGTTAAGTTTTGACACGCTGCACGATATTCTTAAAGCCTCGGTCACAACCCACTGTGGACACCACAGACCGCAACACGTTTTTGAGACCGCAAGACAAACGCATGCGTTTTGCAAAACCATGTGGAGTGCGCAAGGGCAACGCGCGGTCATCGTACGGTCACCGCACGTCTTCCGCGCGTTTTCAATTTTCGCAGACCGCAGCTATTTCTAAGAATCTTGCGTTTGACGTGCGTCTGTAGTACGGCAACCCTACGGGAATCGTGCGAATGTGAATTTCTTTAAATGTTGACGCACGGCCAACATCTACTTATCGCACGATCACTGTAAGTTGTTCGCACGGTCGCCGAAGACAGCAACTTTGCAGCCATAAAAATATAAACATTTTTTTTTCGTCAAGATCTTAAATGTATTGGTGTTATTTTCAACTTTTAATATGAAATGCATACCAGGTAGATACTATTTTTTTAAATAGTAAAAAAAGAATTATTTCATTAAAGTAGCTCAATGATTGTTACGCATGTGAAACAAGAGTCCCATTGTCACAAAGGTACGCCCGTCAAAGAAGCTTTTTAGGGGAAAAGATTCAACGACTAAAGAGAAACAATTCGAAAACTGAAAAAGTAGAGTCATGACATTTGTGCATCTAATTCATCTCCAAAGCCTCTCTCTGTTTTGTGAGTTGGGGCATCAAAACTATTATATATATACGTATATATATTTAAATCTATAATCTAGATGACAAAATTAACAAGTAACATGGACATTGCCTGAAAACCAAATTTTTCGAACGAAATGCATTAAAGTCAGCACAAACATAACATTTTTAGTAATTTTAGAAACTGTTTTTTTCAGTTACAGTGAATTTGACCTTTGACATTGAATTATGACCCTGACCTTGGATATAGGAAGCTAGTTCTTGCCCTCGACTCTCCGTCTCACAAAGCTTGTCATTTCTGTCAGGTTATTTGAAAATGCTGGACAAAGATTTGCTCCGGACAACGTGTTACGTATCGATTTCTTAAGTTTGACCTTTGACCTTGATTTGTGAAATTGACCTTGGCACTAGGGATGTGGTTCTTGCAAAGATATGCTCCGGACTAACTGTTTAACATTGATTTCTTAAACCTGAAATTTGACCTTGAAAGGTGACCTTGACCTTAGACCTAGAAATCTGGTTTTTATACGAGACACTCTGACCTACTATGCTTGTCGCTTCTGCCAAGTTATTTGAAAATCCATCCATGCTGGGTAAGGATATGCTCCGGACAAAGTGTATAGGATTAATTTCTAAAATTTGACATTTGACCTTGAATTGTGACCTTGACCCTAGGCCGGGGACGTGGTTCTTGCGAGCGACACTCCGTCTCACAATGCTTGTCACTTCTGCAAAGTTATTTGAAAAAATCCATCCATGCTGGACAAAGTTGTGCTATGGACAATATATTTTAAGTGCTAAGGATTGATTTCTAAAATTAGAACTTTGACTTTAAATTGTGACCTTTACCTTGGACCTAGGGACCTGGTTCTTGCGCGTGACACTCCGTCTCAACATGCAAGTCAATTCCGCTATTTATTTTTTTGAAAATCCATCCATGCAGGACAAAGATATGCTCCGGACAAAGTTTTTCCGCCACCCGAATGTCCGCCCGCCCGCCAGGGGCGTTTCCATAATACGTCCCGTTTTTCAGCCGGGCGTATAATAAAGACATAATTTGTAAAACGATTATCGTGTTTAAAGCATGTAAATAATCTCAGTTATTTTTACGAAGCACATGGCGCCGTGCAGTCACCGTGCGATAAACCCATGTGTCCGTTTCATTCTTGCTACGCAAAGAAGCTGTACAGCGTTAAACCAAGGTCAAACTGTCACGATTTTGGCTACGATTGCCCACGATTGACAAAATCTTGGTAAAGCGTGGTAAAACGTGAACACATACGTGACGGCATCTTTCTGAACCTTAAAGAATCTTGGGTTACCATTATCAGCCAGTAAGCGCCATAACAGATTTGAACATGTTCAAAACAATGGTTGCGCAGCCACGATTTTTCAAAACGTAGGACAATTCCATCGCATAGGAATTCGTGGCCTTTTTTTTCGTGCATGATCGTGACTGTTTAATTACATATAACTAGACTTATTGCGTTGTGAAACATTTTGCTCTACGTTTGCCTACGTTGGTGCCACGAATATGCAAGAGGCATCTTGATGTCCAAAAAGCGTGAAATTTGTAGCATGCTCGTAGTTTCATGGTGACAGATCTTCCTTAATAGAACTACAATCGTCTGTTACCGTAGCGTATATCTGACACGCTAGAGTATTAAAACCGTAGCAGATTGAAACATATCTTGGTGAAACCGTAGTGAATCCGCTGCGGAATCGGACAAGTGTCGTTGATATTCGTAGTTTCGTCCTTCAACAATCGTCAGTATAGAGAATACATGGTTGGGCCGGGAGCAGAAAGTTTATCCGGTGTGGCTTAAAAAATGAAAATAGGGCGTGCTTTAGCGAGCCCTGTTTTTGTTTTCGGGCCGAACCAGATAAACTTTCTCCTTCCCGGCACCTACCGTTTATTTTATTTATCCTGATTTATATTCAATTGAATTTTATAAACACCAATAACGCGCTTGCAAGCATGTATGCGTACTACCCGGAAAAAAAAGTTATCTATACCGTTATCAGAAATCAAAAGTAAAATGTTAATAAATCTTAATATTTGCTGATGTCAGTATGACACACGAAAATAACCTAGTAAATTCGCCTATGTTTAACTCTCAGATTATATTGGTTTTTTAAGTTTCATTACCTAACGCCCTCTACGTCATGCACTTTGAGTTTTAAGTTAACACAGTGTAGTCAAATCAGAACGCCTGTGTTTCGCATTTATAAATACACGAAATTTGAATAAATATTTAGTGTTTCTGTGTTTTGGATGGATTATACACTGAACAGAATTTCTAAACGTCCACTTGATGTTTTGTAAAAAATTGCCATGTATATAAAGTACAGACAAAATTATTCGAGTACACATTAAATACAGTTTATTCCGAATATTTCCTGAAATTTTATTTAAATTAAACAAGTGAATCAAGCGTAACGAAAGGGTTAACACGGTCACCCTGAAAACAGAAAATCACAAATCAATTTATGAGACGCTTTTCAATAGTTTGTATGGGCTACGTGTGCAGCATTGATTATATGAATGTAGTATTGCGGGAAAATTAATCACATCTAACCCACGTCACTTGTCAGGTCCGCGATATTATGCTGCTGTGGCATGGCTCTAAAATTTCTCTTCAGCAAGTCCCAAACGTGTTATATAGGGTTCAGTTCAGCATCAATCGCGCAATACTACCTTCATTGATACATAATATCAATGAGGGCTTAATGCCGTGCTGTCATTGCTGCACACGGGGAGGCTATACAAACTATTGAAAAGCGTGTCATGAATGTATTAACTGATTTGTGATTTTCTGTTTTCAGGATGACAGTATTAACCCTTTTGTTACGCTTAATTAACTTGTTTAATTTAAATAAAATGTTCAGGAAATATTTGTAATAAACTGTATTAAAAGAGTACTAGAATATTTTTGTCTGTACTTAATATGCTCTGAAAAATTTACAAAACATCAAGTGGACGTTTAGAAATTATGTTCAGTGTATTATGCAATAACATTCAGAAAAAAAAACAGTGTGGAATATATGCCTCGAATTGAAACGGTGAGATAAATGTTCTACAATTTACTCGTATAGTTGTGGGTGGAGGACAGCGTGACTGAAAGTGTAATAAATGTTTCGTTGAACGTTAACATTATACATGTAGCCTTTGATGACTTGTTTTCATTTCTTGTAATCTGAAATTTGCATTACGGTTTATTTCTTTGATAAATATGCTTTGTTGGTTTACCATAGCAAGTCTAACCACAAAGAATATCCTGCTTGCATCAAATGTTTGAAATGGAATGGAAGGAAGTTGTTGTTAACCAGATTAATGGCATATGAGGATAAACAAACAACTCATTATAGAAGATAGAAACTATGTTAAACTAGACAACACAAAGTGTCTATCGATGAACAATTTGGGTAAGTAGACGTGTATTTCATGTTTATGCCGTGTCTGACATTCTCGACAATGTTGAAGTTACGTTGTTATCCGGCGCGTAGGAACGGTATATCACAGTCAGGTGAACTACTGTCGGATATCAACAAGTTTATACGGTCACCGATCTATTAGGTCACTGTTTGGTTTAGTAGCAGGATAAATACGTAGAAGAAGTAATCGGCGACACTGTGCTCCCGACTCATCACGATAAACACGGCTACGATAAATCTTAGGCAATCGTAGTCAAAATCGTGTCAGGTTGACCTAAGCTAGCAAGTGCACCGTGCGCGCATGCGGCAGGCAAATTCGCGTGTAAAACCGTAGGTTGACCGCACGATATACGTACGGTGCTCCCATAGTGTCCGCTCGATCAATGATTGACGATAGCTCTACTAAAGCGCTTGCGCTAATAGTCTGTTACAAGTCTGAACTATGAAAAATAAATTAGAAGTACAGTATCCAGTAATCTTTACGTTTCTGAAAGAGTTTTAAATGCTGGATTAAAATTGGTAAATATATTATATATAAATATATGATTATTATATTTATGTATCTGTTATACAATATTCATACAGTGTAAGCATCAGAGTGACTGACTGTAGATAATATATGCCCAAAAGTACTTAAACATGCAATTACATTAAACATACCTTAATTTCCTGTTTAAAACTTACCGTATTTATATATGAAAAACAACAACTCCATGTTATGATGTAGCAACACATGTCAAAACAGTTGTATAAAATTCAATATTTCACAATATTAATAGCATAGAAAATCTTTCGTTTATATATTCCAAATACAATTTTAAATCTGCGTTTGCGTTTCTGTTTGGAAAATGCTATCAATTTGTAAACTTACATTCTAACATGCTACTCTTTAATTTTTCTATATAAAAAGAACAAATTTATCATTGTTGAACTGCCCAATAAAAAACGCAAAAAGAAGTCCCTATTTTTAACGGAGCAAAGTAAAAAGTAGTTCCAACTACAATTGAAAAAATATATTAGGCGTGCCGCGGGAAAACCGGGCTTAATGCATGCGTGTAAGGTGTTGTCCCGGATCAGCCTGTGCAGTCCGCACAGGTTTTCCCACGATACGCCTCATATGTCAAATCATGTTAGAATCGAAAATCATTTCTTAAATATCGTGTTCTTCAGCTGTATACATTCCTGTTCAATAGCATCCATATGGACTCTTTAGGTCTATATTTGTACAGTTAAACACATAATTTTAGAAACTGAAATCTAAAACGAGAAATATGAAGAAAATAGCATAATTGTTCAACAATGATCATGAAAATAATTACAAATGGAAATGTAACATTTATTTAAAATACAAAAAAAAAATAAAACAAAAAACATTGCCGAGCAAAATATACCTTTATAGTTAGTTATACATGAACAAGTAAGGTATGAGGCGTGTTGTGGGGAAACCATGCTTAATGCACGTGCGTAAAGTGTCTTCCTGTGCGCCTACAGTGGATTTGTGATTAGAAAATACTTCCTTGAAACAGAAAATACCATAAAAGCGGAAACTGTCATTCCGAATCTACAGGCTGATCCGGGACGACACTTTACCCACGTGCATTAAGCCCGGTTTTCCCGCCACACGCCTCATATGTGCCGTTTAAAATAATACACACTGTAAAGTTTTTAGAGTGACTTGTATTAACTACTCGTTTAAATTAATTACTTGTACACTCGTATAAGTTCATTATATAAGTGACGATTATGCATTTCGTGAATCGAATAAACCTACGACAAATACGGTGTCCACCGCTAAAAGAAGAACAAACTATTGCCAAATTAATTAATATTTGAATTAAAATTGAATATACATAACTATTTATGTACCAAAACCTACATATTAACATAAACAAAGCAATCACAGTATTGCAGGCAATGCAACTTACAAGAGTCCCCTACCGGTGAAAACAACTGTCAATAACTTGTGAACCTTTGACTTCTGGTGAAACAATAAATGTTGTGGATAATCCTGTAATCACCCTTAATCGGTATACCAAGTTTCATGATCGCATCTTGTGTACTTTTCGAGTTCTAACAGTATAATTGTTTTGTCTATTTTTAGTAACTGTCACCTGACCTTTAACCTCTGGTGAAAAACATCGTGCATAATACTGTAATCACTCATAATCTACACACACCAAGTTTTATTGTCATATCTTATGTACTGTTCAAGTTATTGCAGTATTAATTTTTTTTTCTGTTTTTAGTAACAATCACCTGACCTTTGACGTCGAGTGAAAAAAAGTCGTGCATAATCACGTTATCACCCTAAATATGAATGCTACGTTTCGTTATCATATCTTATGTACTTATCGAGTTATTACGGTTTTAAGTATGTATCCTATTTTCGTAACATTCACCTTTGACCTCAGGTGATAAATATCTTGCAAAAGTTCATGCATAATCCTCACATTGCCGTTTATACTTATACTAAGTTTCATGAAAGTATCTTCAGTACTTTTTGAGTTATAGTAGGATCTAGTTATTGCGGACGGACGGACGGACGGGACGGACAGACAGACAGACAACTGACGGAGGGCAAACCAATAGTCCCCTTCCGTGAAAAACCGGAAGGGGACTAATCAATATTTTAAAATCTTAAAGAGGCGTGTTCACATATTTTTATTTTTATTTTTTTTAAGTATGACCTAATTTATTAACTTTACAGGTTTAAGCATCGGAACTAACGAGCTCAAGTGTAATAGTTTACGAAAAAAAAGTTGCTCCCACCGGGGTACGAACCTCAGACATCCAATTGCAAACGCCTTATTCACTCGGCCTGTCCGGTTTCTATATGTGATTCGGTATTTTTTACTTTAAATAAGTGATCCGCGGCGTGTTGTCAACAATTTTAACGAAAACAACAGAAACGTACCAAATTAGTCCATCGTTTAGCTTGATAATTTTATCAATTTCAACTGATGATTACTCATTAACAACACGGTATTTACAGTTTATTTCTATGTCCGTAGTGTTATTTTGCTGCTTTATATACACTATTCTTTTTTTTTTGGAATCTGTGACAAAAAGTTGGAAAATTGTCAATTCGTCAATCTGTGAACAGGCCCCTTTAAAACTTGTTTATCTTGTAACCAATAACAAACGTACCTTGTCAGATAATTTCTGACCTATTACGTGGACATTTATACTCTCACCGTTTTCATTCGTCCGAGTTTGGGCATATGTATAAACGTCTTTTAATATCTGGAAATATTCAAAATGTATGGTCTAGAAAGAACTTGTTATACATGTATTAGCAATTAATACCCGACGTGTTAGCTCTGGTTTGTGTAGTGTTTACTTGCATCATTGACATGAGGTACATTTATTTAAATTATGTCTTATCACTGAACAAAAAATATCAGTGTAAAAGACGTATTTCTGACACACCTCCCTTTTAAAAGGACTATGTCTATGAGAAATGATTTCTAATAATAATATAAATATTATATCACATGAGAAACATATAAAGTACCACATTAAATATAATATAAATATTATATCAAATTACTAAAATTCAGAGAAAAACACATTTTAAAAAGTCTACAAAAATTAAAACCCCAAAATGAATATCGAACTCACGACGTTGGTGTGACAATAACAAATGACAGTAGACAGCGCTCTAACTTCCTTGCAATTACTCGAGCAAAGCCAGGTTATAGAAGATAATGGCGATTTTGATTCAATTAAGAATAATACCCAATTAAAGGGACTTGTTCACAGATTTTCGAAAACATGCATTTAGGGAAAAAATGTCATTTATTGTCTTAACTGCAAATATTAAAGCACAGTTGGACTAACCATAAACAAATGAGGCGCGTCGTGGGATAACCGGTCTTAATGCATGTGCGTAAAGTGCAGTCCGCACAGGCTAATCCAGGACGGCACTTTCCGCCTACAGAGGATTTATGTTAAGAAGAGACTTCCTTGAAACAGAAAATACCATACAAGCGGAAAGTGCCGTCCCGGATTAGCCTGTGCGGACTGCACAGGCTTATCCGGGACGACACTTTACGCACATGCATTAAGACCGGTTTTCCCACGACACGCCACAAGTAAGTATAAAGAAAACAAAATAAGCCATTTGCCTTCGCCGGGACTCGAACATACGACCGACGCGATCAAAAATCGGACGCGCTACCCACCCTTCCATTCTGACTTAGTCACAGTAGTAAATGTTTAATGTTATGTAAGCGATACTCGTGTTTGCCGAAATACCGATGAAAAGCATTACAAACGCATATAATTGTATCAATTTCAATTGATAAATTTTCATAAACGACAGTATATTTTTAATATTTTTCTTTGTCAGTAGTGTTATTTTGCTTGTTTATATATTGTATTTTTCTTTTTGGGATCTATGACAAAACATTGTCAATTGTCCAATCTGTGAGCAGGTCCCTTTAAAAAAGACTGAATGAATTTGATAGGTAATCACAAAAGAGACAATTATGAACAACGTGCACTTACCTGTCTGTAAAATGTAAAGTTATATTCCGCCATAATCTGGTCAACGACCTGTCTGTGTCCATCCTTAACCTTGGCTACCAATTTTACAAGAGAACCTTTAGCTACGTTATTTTCACATTCTACATGCATACACATCAAAAGTCCCATTAAAAAAGAATTTAGCTTCGAATTCATATTCTTTGCCATATACTTCTAACACAACTTCATAATTGTATATTATCTCGAGACTGTTGTTGTGGCGATTGCTGTTTAAGTTTTCCTCATTTATAATCTCAATATACAATTTATATCCACACTTTATAAACTTATTATGCAAAAGTGTATTCAAACACTGAGTTTATCATATATCACACATCGTGAAGTCTAGACAAATTATGTATTTACACGTTATCTACGAACTAACCTAGGTTTAACATGGCAGTGTATAGACACTGGTTATCGTGCATTATCTACCCATTAAGGCAAAACGAAGGGTATCTACAAAGTTTTGAGACCATCGCATTAAATCAGCAACTACATTTTTATAATTATACAGATAATATTCTGTTCTCGACTCAAGCTGACAAATATTATTATACAAAAAATTAAGACTTATAAAACTACGAAGGTACGGAGCTGTTTGCAACTTCACGACGTCACGTCATTCACATTATTTACCAATTTTTTATGGAACGAATAAACATGCGATGAGGTGCCAACCACTGTCATATATCTAATTGTACATTCGCTATGCGTAGCTGGATACTATTGACCGGACAGCCATTCGCAGTTCCTCTAAATCTCCATAGAGTCTCTCGCGTAAATCATCTTTGAAACTTGAAAAACAGCAAACTCAAACGGACCTAAGTATCATCGAAAAAGGTTATCGTCGTTAATGGTTCGTGAGATAAACAGATGTGCGTTATCCTAGTGAAATAATATTTTCGTCTCTTCGGCACCTGGTCTCTTCTCACGCACTGATTTCACAATGTCCCTCGTAAAGAACTGTTAACAAGAAATGCAAAAGCATGAACTAATACTTTATTTGTACATGGTCTTATGAGCTAAATGTACCAACATAGATAATACTAACCATTAAAGTTAATGAAAAGGGTCAACGTGCATCATATACATTTCTGTATAATGCACTTACTTTCTGATAGTAGTTTGTATTGACGGTATTTCTCTTCGGTACAGCATGTTCGAGAAATATTCCATGTGAGTCCATGAAGAAGATCATAGTCGTCTACGTCTGTGTTTTCGCAATGTTCACTCCTTACTGGGTAGAAATGATTCCTATTGTTTTCAAAACCATATTACAACAGTCGCTATTACAAAAACATGGCATTTTACTAACTTCATTACAAATGCGTCGTTTGACATATAAAAAATTCACTGTTTAATGTCAATTCATTATTCATATTTCAAAATGTATTTCTGTCATTTATTATAATACTGGGGAAATACGAGTTCATGTTGAAGGCCCCTTGTATAAAACTGTCCACTTTCCAGTGGAAAGTTTTATTCGTGAGTTTATATCGTTATGTATATAAGTATTATACATCGATTACGCAATGATTAATTATAGAATGTTTAGAATCCCAAATAAAAACAGCCGATTGAGTAATACATGTTTATTTGTTTAAAGGTTGTGACAGCTAAATCGCTTTTAAAACTTTCATATCATTAAGGCTAAAAAAAGTAATGAATTGTTTCTCAGCCACTTTTTCAAAAAATAAGAAGAGAGGGCGAATTCTTTTTTTTTGAAGTCTTTTATTTTTATTTTTTTCCTCCTACTCTTTTCTATTTGCACTATGTAATGGCTTATTAACACAAGTAAATAAGTACAGATTAAATATAAACACAGCGAAATTCTAATTGCGACAGCAGGAGAGAAATCTTATTCCCGAAGTCTTTTATTTATGGCAAAAGACCGATTGCCGAAAACAATACACAATACATCACAAACACACACAACAAACTCAAAACACACATGATTAAAACTGGGGTCACCGCCTTGGAACGGTAAATGCAAAGAATTGGTGGTTTAAACCGGTTTTTATTTGCACAAACCTCACACTTGGCCCAGAGTTATTCACATAACATGTAAGTGTAAATAAAAATTAACCTCATAGCTTCGCAATTCAAATTAAACAGCAATAAAAGAGAATATTATTCAATTTAATTGCCATTAAATTACTCAATGACTAGATGCAAACCAGATTAGCAGAATTGCAACTTTATGAGGCACGATGAAATGAAACAAAAAGCAGGTATCAACTACATCTCGTCTTTTTATAAAAAGCTATAAAGACATAGCATCGTATAGTTCAATTCTCAGATCATCGTCATGCAATTTCAGGAAGAAGCCGTAATGTTGCGTGTAAAAAGCCAGATTACATAGCTTTGTTGTATATGTTTATTTTAAACTGAATGAAACTTAATATATTATTGTACATCTTCCTGCCAACCCAAATTGAAACAAATAATTTAAGTTAATGAACGTGGGTATTAAGGTAGTACAACTTGTAATCATTTCCCGCGTTTTTTTTCTAAGATCGGCCGATATCGGTGACTGTCGGAGAGTTTCGTTACCCAGTTCGTAATATGCCCGTTTGGTTCCGATTCTTGTCGAACTCATGCTATTTTGAATATAAGTACATTCTTTTATATAATCGCATTATTTTATACATGTTAGTATCATATATATACTTCAGACGAAATGCAAACAGATAAATATTTTGACATAATGAAAAATTGATAGAAATCGAAACCGAAAGTCACATATTTTTCGAGGTATGAACAAAAACAACTGTCAAACGAAAATTATAAATATGAGCTAAAAGGGAATGCTTACTGAAAGAAAGTCGGAGCCATATAAATAACCTTCACCGGATCGTACATATGATGAACCAGCTTGACTCCTGATAGCTCTAATAAGGAGATGAAACACATGTAAGTAAAACAAGAAAGTGAAAGAATTGTATTTTTATTCTGAAATTTCTGAATATCTTAATATTTGTCTATAAAATCATAACGTAATTCATTACAGGATAATGTGATGCTTTTCATTTTAATGCTTGAACTACGAAATTGTATTGCTTAAATGTACAATTAATATATTAGTATAAGTAATATTATTTAAATGTATTTGTGTTTGTCCATATTTCTATATATACTTGCAGTATACATGTAAGTAAATTAACATACAAGTCATGAAGTGCATGTATGATGTGTCAGTCCCTTAGTTTTGAAGCCTTAAAACACTTTAATAGTTGACTACTTATAATTAGTATGTGTGCCATTTTGTTTATGAATGTGTGCACCAGTGTTTCTTCGTGATCAGCATACTAAGGATCCATTCAGTAATTACACAGTTTTGACATTAATTTTGCCTAACACTGAAAAGTATGGCTTACTAGGTTGGGTTGCACATATACTGGAACTTTTTGTATGTATATTGTTAAATATGTAGTGGGAACCAATCAGTTATTGGATAGATTAAAAATATTTTTGCAGCTGAAGGAAGAGAATTGCCACAAATTACTCGGAATGCTTCCCTGGGAGTCAAACCTGGTGCTCAACACAGTACACATGTTTTGCCTACTGTGCCAGTTGGTGAAGATGCAGCCTAAATTACCAGCATATACAGCCTCAATTACCAGCATAAGCAGTGTTGACATGAAGATTATTGGAAACGAAGATAATAAATAAGACACTTATTGTTGATTTACGGTGTGTTGTCACAGAGCTGAAAACGTTGCAGGGTGTGAGTGGCATTTTTGTGTTCCTCTAGGGAACCGAATTTTGAAAAAAAAGTTTGTTTAACTGAAATAATAACTTTTAATTATTAATATGTGTAATAAACTTAAAATGTATAATTTATGTCACATTTGATAATTATTGTTGTGGAATTGCCTTAATATAGCTATCTATTTTTAAGGGGATGATAGTTTTTCTTCACTTTTTCAAAAAGTACACGGTAAATTTGTTTCTAACTTTTTATTTTAGTCAAATATATGTCATAGATGAAAGAAAAATAAATAAAAAGATTTAAGTGAAAAAACATACCAGTCCAGGAAAACCAAAATCTTTAAGACAACAGATTATTTTTTCTGTTCTGTCAGCTTCAACTTTATGCTGAGCTTCCATAGAAAAATGATCAACATCAATACTTTTATCTTATTTAACACCTTATGGTGCCTTTATTTCATAATCTTCAATCATTACTTGTATAAAAGACACCAACATTTTGGATATATTTGCAACTATAATTGAGTTATGAGTTTTTTTTTCATCCATAGGGTAAATGAATTTTGATGGAAAAATGGAAAAAGGGATTGTCCTGAACATTTTCAAAAAAAATAATAATTTTTGGCATGGAAAGCCAGCCTCAAAATTTGTAATAAGATCGGTGATGTAATACAGATAATGGCAATAATATTTCAAATTAGGTTTGTAATATTGCCCATTACAGTTGTACTACATTAAAACAAGTGTATAAATCGGAAATGCTGTAAAATATTATATAAAAGGGCACAATATATCCTAGATAACCTTACGCTACGTCACTGAGACAGTAAAAATATTTAAATGATGACGGAATCCAGAAACGCGCAATGCACACTATGACGTCATAATTTTAAAACGCAAAGAAGTTTAAGCTACTTATCCACCATTTAAAACGACCAAATTTGTAACGATGAAAGAAATGTCTTTAAAAAAGACAATCGGCGCTGAAATTAATATTGAGATGCCATTTAAAAATTACCTAAACAGACGGCCAAGATGATCGGTTACGTGACTTCTCAGACCCCAGATTTTTTGGTCCCCACCAATATTAGACTTATTGGACCCCAGATTTTTCGGACACAATAAGAAACTTCTCGGACCCAAAAGTTAATTTGAGATAAATTTATTTATTTAAAAATTAAATAAAATTATAATTAATATCAATGCTGTGAATAAACCAATCATACAGCTCCATGTTTCCACCAGTGATATATAAATAACCAAAATAATTTAGGTTAACATAATTGTTATCTGATTTGTCAAGCCAATTTAACAAATTAACAATGTAAGAAAATAATTTCGGGAATAAATTAAAATTAGTATGTATCAGACGAATCTGTATAGTTATTTATAGTACCGGTAATATACCATTCATGTTAGTTATCTAATATAATAACGATTTGAAGTCAAATAAGCATTTATACTGTGTATCCCAATAAATTAGACTATGACGATTTTAAATCATATCAGTAGAAATATGATATATCAGGGGTTCCTGTGTATAATTAGTATTGCAAATTGTGTATTCATGCTACGCGAATAACAATTCGACGTATTCCGAATCTTCTTTTATACCATTATATCTATAGAAAATGTAGTATCTTTTTATAGATTAAATAACATCTACTGGAGAAGTTGATAGAAAGATGCAACTATAAATAATCGTTAATAAATCGTAACCACAATTTTAATTCAAATTAACAGTAAGTTAATAAGTATAAATTCCTCATTTATTGAAATTTTTAGGATTATGATTCTCTGAACGCTATTATTGATGCATGTACGAGTATATTAACACAGCTATACAACGGTTGTTAATAACGCGCGCTAATTTTTTAATGACACTACTGTTTCTGGAATGTGATGAACTCGCTAGAATCAATTGGCTACATGGAACGGCAACACACTGAATGAGATTTATGAATGGGAACATTGCACAATTGCTATTTATAGGGCGTACAGCTTATATAAATGTAGCCTAAACAAAATAGTTATTTTGTTACGTGAATGAATATAGCATTCTGTTTATGGAATACAATGAGAAAATACGTTCACAATTAGCCTCAGTTCTAGAGTTAATATCGAAGATATGTTGATAACTTCATTTTAACCGCTTATGTAAACAATTATGTAAAATTTTAATCCCCAAAAGTATGCAACAGTTATTGGTATACGTTAAACCATTGTTTGAAGTTTGCATTCCCTAGAATTAGAAAATTCGCTCAATTGTATTGGCATTCAATTTTCCCGCTGCATAATTATCGCAAGAAAATCTGGGTCAAAAGTGATCTTAGACAGCTACGCCGAAAAATTCTAGAAATGATGGCTTATACAGACACAAACGTACTGCCTCATCATCAGGAATTTAAGCGGGAATATTTTAAATAGGATAGTAGAAGAGCGTTCACTTTAATTATTATCCCAAGTCGATGGAAAGTTCTCATTTGTACTGCGTATACTTCCTTATTGTCATTACCGTATGTGCTGATAAATACAACTGTGGCTACATAGTTATTGCTCATTGAAGCAATTCACCTTCATTTATGGTTCTATCGCACGTGAAAGGTTTTTAATGCGCGTAAAACAATAATTCTTGCATTTTGAAGTGCATTTTTTTGCTAACGCGTCATTACCTATGGAGTACGATTAGGGTCTTTAATATCTTAGACAGCATCACGCTCATAGAAACGAGCATCATGCTCGTAAGGCGGAGCATCATGCTCAATGAACGAGCAAGATGCTCAGTAAACGAGCATCTTGCTCTTTAGGCCGAGCATCATGCTCATAAGATCGAGCATTATGCTCATGAATTCGAGCATGACGCTAGTTTTTGGAGCATCATGCTGGGTTAGGCAATAAAGACCCTCTTCGTACGGTCTAGTACTATCGAGCATCATGCTCAATGAACGAGCATCATGCTCGTTTATCGAGTTTCATGCTCTTTTATTGAGCATCATGCTCAATCTAACGAGCATCATGCATGCTCACTGAGCAGCAAGCTGGGTCAGACAATAAAGACCCTTCTCGCACGAACGTCTATGGAGCGTCATGCTCCAGTGAACGAGCATCATGCTCTTAACTCGCAGTCAAATCCAAGTGTCAGATTTTTCCGCTTTAATATTGCTTACCAATTAGGGAGCTCGTTAAATCAGATATTTACACACGTCAATGGATTATGACCTGACTATTGAGCATGATGCTCGATAATACTAGGACGTACAATGAGGGTCTGTATTGTCTGACACAGCATCATGCTCTTTAGGTCGAGCATCATGCTCGTTTATTGAGCATCATGCTCGATCCTACGAGCATGATGCTCGTTCATTGAGCATCATGCTCGATAGTACTAGGCCGTACGAAGAGGGTCTTTATTGCCTAACCCAGCATGATGCTCGAGAAATTAGCGTCACGCTCGAATTGACGAGCATGATGCTCGATCTTATAAGCATGATGCTCGGCCGAAAGAGCAAGATGCTCGTTAACTGAGCATCATGCTCGTTCATTAAGTATGATGCTCCACCTTACGAGCAGGATGCTCGTTTCTATGGGCATGATGCTGTCTAAGATATTAAAGACCCGACTCGTATTCCATAATTACCGAAACGGTCATCTCCGCAACGCTGATAAAATTATCATAAATAAAACATGCTTGATTTAAGGCTCAATTCATTAAATGGATGTTTTTCTTCAACAAAATGAGTTAATCAGTAATTGAAAGTAAATATATCCGTTATATTTGACAGTATTTCATAGCCGATGTCATTTCCGCAATGGCATGTCATTACCAAAACGAGTTGTCATTACCGCAACGAAATAATTTATCTACAATATTTGTAAAATAAATTTAGTAAATACAATACATTCTTGAAATAATGATAATCAAAATCAACTACTTTAGAAAAGCAAAAGTATTTAAAAAGCAGTTATAAATTATAATAGATCTTTTTAGCATTTATTCATAAAATATGTCGAATATTTTTAAACAAAATTAAAAAAACACGAACTAACTAATTATTTTGGTTTTAATATTGCATATTTTTACATGCAATAGAACATTACTATGTGTTAATATGATGCACAATTAAAAATGACACTTTCGTGCAAATACAGCTAATATCTGTAAGTTTTTAACCGTTGTGGTAATGACAATTTGGGCAGATATAGGTGTTAAAGTCACATCATTTTGGTCACATTGATCGCCTATTGAGCGCTGCTAACAATTGTTCTGTTACATATAAGGCTGAATTTGTTGTTTAAAACAAATTTTGTTAAATATAAATACTTAGGTTTTGTTCTGAAATTTAAAAAAAATGACCATAATTTGTGCAATTACCCACTAAATTATGCGTTTAGCATTAATTTTAACATATTTACATTTGCGAACACGTTTCAAAACATCACCGTAAAATGATGGGTGGGAGAATTCCGTTAGATAAGAACTTATTGCGTAGATGATGATATAAAAAAAACTTGTTTTAATAATTTCTTAGTCAGTGTAAGGTTCGGTCGTTGAAATCTTTAACTCATGAGCAAGCTTCTTGCATATCAAACTAATTGCGAATGTATATACCATAGGAAGGATCTCTAGGAATATTTCCATCCAAGACAGGGAAATTTACAATTTCGAAATTACAATCATCGCGTGTGTCATATAGACTGGTTTTAACTGTATTTTGTTATTAATAATAAGATGTAAGTCTAGGAATGCAGCATCTGTGTATGATTAACACGATTTATTTAAGTACAGTTCTTAAGGGTAAATGTTTGGATATTTTGTTCAAAGAAAGGGTTATCTTTTTTAAATATATCATCAATATATCTAAACAGTTTGATTAAAACATTGAATCAAGACCATTTTAAGTTTTAATAACAACAGAAGCATCTCTTTTTATAAAATTCTAAATATAGATTTATTAATCACAAACGGTCATTTATGCAAGGTGACGTAAAAAGACAATCAATTTGAATGTTCATAATTAACATTAGTGCCTTCAAATTGATATACCATCAGCATTAAAGTACTTCTATTTATAGAAATCAACTTTTCGTAATTCATATTTTTATAACTGTCAGAAATATGAATTATTTTGCAATAAATTACCAATAATTTTTGGAAAGGCAAATCAACACTTGTCACTGCAGTTGGCATTTTCGTTTGTTTCCATAGGACGTATATTGACACAGATTTTCTTCAAAGAAATATGGAATGATATTACACAAGCAAAAGCATCTACGAAACAAAAGTTTATTTCAACAAATAGACGATATTAACAAAAGGTTCCAAATCGAAAAAATAGGACTTTTTCTTTCAAAATTTAAACAGTATTTCACAATTTGTCAATATCCGATTTACATAATTAAATCAGACAGGAAGAAAGTTACTGGAAATACCGAAATCTCCACCGGGCTACTCTTCTTCCGCTATGTTAAACTGCGGATTCGATTCATTTTCAGCCGGTGTCAATAGGATCTAATTCAATAAATCGTAATTTTAGTAATAGTGCTTATGAACGTTTATGGTGTTTATTCGTCCGAAATCTGTTTCTTATTTACGAAAGGCATTGTTCAAAAGCACTTGGTACGAACGGAATATACTATAACGTACATGCTTGTTTACTCCAGAGTCATCACCTGTTATTGCATACAGAAAATAGCCGATAGCAAGTTACCAAAATGTTAAAAATCACAGATTTCAATGCGTAGTTTTTGTGTTTTGTTCGGAAACATGCCAATCAGAAACACTTTCTGCTAAGTTTTATTTTATTTTTATTAACATATTTTTGGACTGCTCCTTTAAAACCCGGGCGCGATCGTCAAAAAATAGTTATTTTTTTTTTCTTGGCATTAAATCAAACTCGTGGCGGGCCATAAAAAACGTTGCGGCGCTGCCTGAGAAACAAATCTTTAATTTTTTTAGCCTTATCATTAATGATATGAAAGTTTTAACGACAACTGAACTGTCAAAACTTTGAATTTGCAAAGACGAGAATGAAAGATTTTCATTTGTTAAGACCAAAGAAGATATATATAACAAATTATATTTTCAGAAGAAATAACCATAATATATTTTTTACAATTCTGTCTGTTAACCTTGCCATCGTATGCCCTGTTAACGCAAACGCATGCAACATATAGGGAAATCGAAAGTTCAGAGATTTAAAATAAAGAAAAGCTAATTCGTAAAAACGAAAGATACTAAATTGTCTGGAAAGTATTTATACTATTAGCAATCGTCACAAATGTGATCTCTCTGACAGTTCACTGTGTGAAAATTGTGGTAAAGATAAAAGATGGGCAGCGCACCACGGTTGACGTAGCTCTTAAGACATACGGCTACTGGTTTTACAGACAAGTAAATACTTGTATTTACTTTAATAAATAACTATCCTTTCACAAGCTTATTCTGACATTTGTTTATCGTATTAACATTATGAATCTTAGTACACAAGGCTATAAAAAAGTATATATTGCTTATTTTTATTGGACTATGTCTATTGTGATGACACATACTTAAGGAACATCAGCGACAAAAGAGGAAGTTATAAAATAAACGTGATGGTATGAAACATTACACAGCTAATTCTATAATTACGTCCTCATGTGACAATTTGTAACAACAAACTAGTAACAATTGACAAACGAGCAATATACAGTTAAATGCTTTAGGGACCATGTTTGTCCATTGTTACTAGTAAACTATAGTTCATGGAAGTCATTTCTATAGAACATTATTTTGACAGTAAAGATTATTATTACATGTATTTAAAGTCGTCTTGTTAAACAAATGGAAACTATTTGGCCTAGAAACCTTATCCATCACAAAGATGCGATATTAGATGGATACCGATTAGTTTGTATTTGTACAGTTTCTGACCATTTTGTATTTGTACAGTTTCTGACCATTTTGTATTTGTACAGTTTCTGACCATTTTGTATTTGTACAGTTTCTGACCATTTTGTATTTGTACAGTTTCTGACCATTTTGTATTTGTACAGTTTCTGACCATTTTGTATTTGTACAGTTTCTGACCATTTTGTATTTGTACAGTTTCTGACCATTTTGTATTTGTACAGTTTCTGACCATTTTGTATTTGTACAGTTTCTGACCATTTTGTATTTGTACAGTTTCTGGTCATTTTGTATTTGTACAGTTTCTGACCATTTTGTATTTGTACAGTTTCTGACCATTTTGTATTTGTACAGTTTCTGACCATTTTGTATTTGTACAGTTTCTGACCATTTTGTATTTGTACAGTTTCTGACCATTTTGTTAATCTTATCATGTTGTAGTTAGTTGGTATTTAATAAAAATGATTTTAAATTTGCGGATTTTGTATTATATGACAATAAAGCGATTTAGTACACGATTTATGTATTTATTAATGTTATTAACAAACGAAAGTTACACGTTTACTTACATATATCGATTATGGTAATACAATTAAAATACGTAATAAGTCGCAATTTATCGTGTCTTTTAACGTTGTGGTAAGGTGTTTATTTTTGGTGTATAAATGACAGACTATCTCGACGCTTAGTACACATTGTTCCATAAGGGTAAGGGTGTCACGATATTAGAAATCCATAACGCGATATATGTTGATAGTTTTAATTGATCGCGATATCCATTGCGATATGTTGCAACCTTTCTCTTAATGTATTCACTAAGCTTAAGACAGATAAGCTAATTATTAACAAAGCACTACATGCATATTATAGGGTAAGTTTTATTTATTATTATAATTATGTTGACATGTAAAACGACATTTGTAAACAATAAGCAATAAAATATAAGCAATAACGATAGCGTATTGAAATTTTCGTCTGGATCGCTGTACAGTGAATTTACTATAATTTTATAGTGATTACTTACATATACACCGATCATGGTGTTATGTAAATTGCACAGGTTGACGCAGGGTACTTGCATTTGTTTGGTGCTTGAAATAAGTCTGTATTTATTTGACTTCGATATTTTAACCAGCAATAATTTATCAGTGTTACTGTATTATTTAGCATGAACAATTTATAAAATTAAAATGAAAATATCTCAAACATTAAAGCATGTAGCCACGAGTACAGTCTATTATGATCAGCTTTTAACCCATAACCTAAACACTTTTTAACTTTTACCATTTGGTACAGAATTTTAATTATCGTTTAGCATAATTATTTAGAGATTAAGATATTAAAACTAAAGAGCACAAAATACCACATAAGTATTGCACAATAGCGGTATTAACTTTTATACTGCGATATTGTATTGAAGAATCAAATTCTGAAATAAACCGGTTTACCAGAATATCCCGACACCCCTGATAAGGATGTAAATAAAATACACTGCAATCAAGATTTTACATCTGTATAACATAAGGACTTAAATGTGGTATTCGCCTTGGCAGGCAACTTAGTTAGCCCTTATATTTGTTCAATAGTGGAGAATAGGAGCGTATTGATAATAACGTCTCTATTCAGATTATAGGCAACATACACACATACGCCAAAAATCGAACGGACATGTCTCGACACGAAGATTCGAGCATTGAAGTTTTGGGATACATATTATCCGGTATGATACCGCTACACCCAGTTATAATTAGTAAACATGGCATGCATACCATGCCAGCATAAAGAGTCTGTTGTTTGACTTAGTTATTATCGCCATTAATTTGTCTGATACTTGTCTGGATTGACTATGTTTAAAATAAATAAAACAATACACTTAAACTTTGTATTGTTTGTTTAGATTCCTGGGGTCAAAATATCTTATTAAATGACTTGAAAACAGTGTTTGTGTATTGTCCTGTATTGTATAGGCAATTGGCCACTTGCCTTAAATAAATGGCAATGTTAATAAGGGTTTCTCTCCTGGTGATGGCTCTGGAGCTTCATTATTCTTATATTGAGCAACGCATCGGCTTTGGTCTACAAGTGCCTATGTCAAGCATGTAGCAATCACATATAAAAATACGCAGGTTGTCAAACAAACTTGTGTCTGGGATTTACTGTGTTGTTATGTTGGTGATCCAGTTAGGAGATATAACACTTTACACATTACATTCGAAAGAAATAGTCAATGGGCTGAGCGTAAAATAAATTATGTTTGCTGCATAAACATGGGAAAATAACTGTGTAAATATTTACACAATTTTGAACAGATATTGCTATAAATCGCGGTATGGTGTCATACTATCTTTACACACATACCATTGACAACATTGTCGTTTTTCTATCAATCGACTAAAAGATATATTAAAAGAACATGTCCCAATATATATAGGGGAACAGGCAGTAGCAAATTGTGTTTTACAAAAGCGGTAGTGATGTAAAACTCGCAAACACAAACAACATCTGTTCATTATCTTATTTATCGTGTATTTGATACTTAAGTTCGTTTTATAATTGCATTGTAGGTGGAATATCTATACAGGTGTAAATATTTATTACTTCCACCGTCCTTTGGGAGGTTCGGAAAAATTCTACGATGATATCCCCCAATTACGGTCCTTGAAATTTACGTTGGTAAATACTATTAAAATTTACAACGTTTCAATATACATGTACCGGTAAAAGTTTCCGTTTTCATCTTAATTTTCATCTACATTTATGCATTCTTAAACAGAAAAGTTATTTCTTGGTACATGTATTTATGATGTCATTGGATATGATACTGCTCAACAACATTGTATTGTAACATGCTATTCACGACGATTCATATATTCATGATATTAATGATAATTATGTTACTGCATCTTGCTATACATGTGCTATTCTATTTCTGTTGCGATACATTTATCTGAAAATGTATGTTATTTAACGTTAGAACTATCATTTGTCATTTGCCTCTCTATGCCATATCATCAACACAAGTACCAAAATGGAAATAAGGGCTTGCTTTTTATTGTGTCATCCCTGGTGCTTGTGTATATGTCATGGCCATTTAAAGCTCATGCTGTAATTATTTTAATTACTTCACATGATGTTTTATTTATCCATATATTATGTAATCCTTTACCGAAATAAATCTATCTATCTAACCAAATTTATCGATGCATTATGTTTTTTAACTGAATACAACAGGAGGACTACACATGCAAGCCAGTGTTTGAACCGAAGTTTGGAATCGAGGATGCGTTGCATCGGAACATCACGGGCAAAGATGCTGGCATCGCCATTGTGGACGCTGACGTGGACAGATATCATCCAAAGCTGTATAAGAACATTGTAAGAACTATATGTTGCTATATAAATGTTCATTTTATTTGCTGTAAGAAATTGTAAATTATTATGGTGCAAAAGGAATTTATATGTATATTTGAAATATTTTGATAAAACTGTCTTCGTATTGGATTATCTTGTTTGCGAGGGCTAGTCATTCTTGTTGTTATTGAACGTGTGATCGTTTTATATTTTCAAATTCAGCTACCAAATACCGGTAGCATCTGCTGGAGTAAGATATTTCGTTGATATTGCTTTATTTACAATTTGCTAATATTAAATTGTTTGAATACAAAATATCTCGCTGTCGTGGAATTTTGTGGATGACTATAGCAAATTTGAGCTGAAATATTATTCCTGGATTTCCACAAATACAAGATTCACGACGTAAGGACAAAGTTGAAATTACATTAGCTGCCGCACACATACAATAAAAAATAGTTAAATTTTTATTGTGTAATGTATTGTATTAATATGGACACATACAAATTAATATTAAAAATCTGCTATATCTACATAGTAAACAAAATGAAACAGTTGTTAGATTCTGTATCTAACTTATGATATAATCTATTATGATATTTTTTGCCTTTTCAATAAAAATCACAAATAAATGACGTTTTTTAATGTTTAAATGTATACAACGAACTAGCTTTGACACACATCAACTCATAATAGTCCTGTGCAATTCATCGCACACAGATACGGCAACGGAGGTGCAGTGTTAACTTCCGGAATGAGAAATTTGAGCAGCAACTGTTCGTTTTGTGGTTGCGGAGTCGCACCCGACTCAACCATTGCTGGTATGCCTACGTATAGTAACCTAAATAAAGATATTTTTTAAATACAAGTATGATATTATTTAGGAGCTCTTTTCGACTTTACCTCTAATAGTACATTATAAACTAATACTATTAGAAATTATTGTGTAGCCAAATATTTATCCGTAATATGCCTGTGAGTGTTTGGAAAGAGTTTACATATTGTAATTTACTTTTGTTTAAAACAGCCTTACAGATAGCGAAGCTTCCCGAAAACATATTCTACCAAAAGGGGAACTATCTACAAGTGGACATTGATGATCTATGTTGAGGCCTCGGTTACCGAACAGATGACATCGACATATATTCCTCTTTACTTACCATTGATACTCAACCTCTCCAGTAATTAGAGTGCACTAAACAGTAATCAAAAGGGTAATTATACTCATCAATGCCATGGTAAACCATATGTAGAGAAAAAAACAATGACTTTTCACACAGGAAAGTAGTATGCAATGTATTTCCTTTGCCTATGTAAAATGTAAAACTACAAATGTGGTACAATCCTTAGAAAATATTAAAAACATGTGATGATATTAAAAACTGCATAATGCATTGTAATGTAATTGCTTATCTTTCTTTTTCACATAATTATTTTGAAGGAAGAAACTGCAAACTACATTTTTCCATCGCACCCACCTGGCAATGTTTTTGCTAACAACATCTACACGATTGCTGTTGGTGACATGGGAGTGTACGGAACACTGCCAAAGAACACTGAGGCAAACTCGGCTGTCCACATGTCTGTGTTTGATTCTGGAAATAGAAAATACGATCTATCTTACGTAAGTAACTATATTTAAAATTGGAATATTCATAGTCCTTAAGAAAACAATGTATAATTTAATTTTCTTCTTCATATTAACACGCTGCAAATTTTACATATTTCAATGTCTGTGAATATCATTATAAGAAAAATACAGAACGTTGAATGAGCATTAACATTTTTGTCTTTATTGATTTTTCATCTGAAAGCATCCTATTGAATTTATTTTTGCGTTATTAACCACTGAGTCCACTGTAGTTGCACGAACCAAGCTCCCATGCAAACCATCGGTCATGTCAGTGGGTTTATAATGGGCACTCGGCTGCAACGGAAATTGTATCCGGCATGATAGCTTTGGTTCTTCAGGCCAAGTAAGCGGATTCATGCGTGTGTTATTGATGGATGTAACTTATGTATATTTATGTAACAACAAAGTTGCTTGTTTCAATGATCCAGATGTATCTTTGCAGTCGTTTAAGTTCTTACTCATGCATTGATATAGGGATTTATTAGCCTTACCCGTTGTGGTGCTTTGTCTTTGTTGTCTTGCATTTTGATGGCATTTTCCTCGCTCATTAGTGTTTATCAATGCGTTTCCTTATATTCTGTGTGAATTATGCATCAGTGACACCTTACATGATCGACGTACGCAATGAATCTTACACGACTGTGTTCATAATACACCATACATGATCAACGATATGTCTTTTATTATATTGTTTTCCATACCTTTCCATTACTTATCTTTCTTTATTTTACAATATGTAGTTGTTGTTCACATATTTTAGTCAAGACCTCACTGCCCGTGATGTTAAGCACATCATTGTCCAATCGGCCACGGCAACTGGCCTTCAAGAAAAAAAGTATTTCCTGACCATTCATGCTTGGTATACATGTAGGTATCCGGACATATGCCCTCCCGGACATTTATAACCCCGGACACATCCCCCCCCCCCTCCACACACAATGGATGCAGAATTTTAGATGACAAACCTCCTTACTTTACTTGATTCTTTATTAACGTACTGCCTCATCATCAGGAATTTAAGCGGGAATATTTTAAATAGGATAGTAGAAGAGGTTTCACTTTAATTATTATCCCAAGTCGATGGAAAGTTCTCATTTGTACTGCGTATACTTTCTGATTGTCATTACCGTATGTGCTGATAAATACAACTGTGGCTACATAGTTATTGCTCATTGAAGCAATTCACCTTCATTTATGGTTCTATCGCACGTGAAAGGTTTTTAATGCACGTAAAACAATAATTCTTGCATTTTGAAGTGCATTCTTTTGCTAACGTGTCATTACCTATGGAGTACGATTAGGGTCTTTAATATATTAGACAGCATCACGCTCATAGAAACGATCATCATGCTCGTAAGGCGGAGCATCATGCTCAATGAACGAGCAAGATGCTCAGTAAACGAGCATCTTGCTCTTTAGGCCGAGCATCATGCTCATAAGATCGAGCATTATGCTCATGAATTCGAGCGTGACGCTAGTTCTTGGAGCATCATGCTGGGTTAGGCAATAAAGACCCTCTTCGTACGGTCTAGTACTATCGAGCATCATGCTCAATGAACGAGCATCATGCTCGTTTATCGAGTTTCATGCTCTTTTATTGAGCATCATGCTCAATCTAACGAGCATCATGCATGCTCACTGAGCAGCAAGCTGGGTCAGACAATAAAGACCATTCTCGCACGAACGTCTATCGAGCGTCATGCTCCAGTGAAGGAGCATCATGCTCTTAACTCGCAGTCCAATCCAAGTACCAGATTTTTCCGCTTTAATATTGCTTACCAATTAGGGAGCTCGTAAATCAGATAATTACACACGTCAATGGATTATGACCTGACTATTGAGCATGATGCTCGATAATACTAGGACGTACAATGAGGGTCTGTATTGTCTGACACAGCATCATGCTCTTTAGGTCGAGCATCATGCTCGTTCATTGAGCATCATGCTCAATAGTACTAGGCCGTATGAAGAGGGTCTTTATTGCCTAACCCAGCATGATGCTCGAGAAATTAGCGTCACGCTCGAATTGACGAGCATGATGCTCGATCTTATAAGCATGATGCTCGGCCGAAAAAGCACGATGCTCGTTTACTGAGAATCATGCTCGTTCATTAAGCATTATGCTCCACCTTACGAGCAGGATGCTCGTTTCTATGAGCATGATGCTGTCTAAGATATTAAAGACCCGAATCGTATTCCATAATTACCGAAACGGTCATCTCCGCAACGCAATGATAAAATTATCATAAATAAAACATGCTTGATTTAAGGCTCAATTCATTAAATGGATGTTTTTCTTCAACAAAATGAGTTAATCATTAATTGAAAGTAAATATATCCGTTATATTTGACACTATTTCATAGCCGATGTCATTTCCGCAACGGCATGTCATTACCAAAACGAGTTGTCATTACCGCAACGACATAATTTATCTACAATATTTGTAAAATAAATATAGTAAATAAAATACATTCTTGAAATAATGATAATCAAAATCAACTACTTTAGAAAAGCAAAAGTATTTAAAAAGCAGTTATAAATTATAATAGATCTTTTTAGCATTTATTCATAAAATATGTCGAATATTTTTAAACAAAATTAAATAAAACACGAACTAACTAATTATTTTTGTTTTAATATTGCATATTTTTACATGCAATAGAACATTACGATGTGTTAATATGATGCACAATTAAAAATGACACTTTCGTGCAAATACAGCTAATATCTGTAAGTTTTTAACCGTTGCGGTAATGACAATTTGGGCAGATATAGGTGACAAGGTCACATCATTTTGGTCACATTGATCGCCTATTGAGCGCTGCTAACTATTGTTCTGTTACATATATAGCTGAATTTGTTGTTTAAAACAAATTTTGTTAAATATAAATACTTAGGTTTTGTTCTGAAATAAATTAAGAAAATGACCATAATTTGTGCAATTACCCACTAAATTATAAAGTATGCGTTTAGCATTAACTTTAACATATTTACAATTGCGAACACGTTTCAAAACATCACTGTAAAATGATGGGTGGGATATTCCGTTAGATAAGAACTTATTGCGTAGATCATGATATAAAAAAACTTGTTTTAATAATTTCTTAGTCAGTGTAAGGTTTCGGTCGTTGAAATATTTAACTCATGAGCAAGCTCTTGCATATCGAACTAATTGCGAATGTATATACCATAGGAAGGATCTCTAGGAATATTTCCATCCAAGAAAGGGAAATTTGCAATTTCGAAATTACAATCATCGCGTGTGTCATATAGACTGGTTTTAACTGTATTGTTATTAATAATAAGTAAGTCTAGGAATGCAGCATCTGTGTATGATTAACACGATTTATTTAAGTAAAGTTCTTAAGGGTAAATGTTTGGATATTTTGTTCAAAGAAAGGGTTATCTTTTTTTAAATATATCATCAATATATCTAAACAGTTTGATTAAAACATTGAATCAAGACCATTTTAAGTTTTAATAACAACAGAAGCATCTCTTTTTATAAAATTCTAAATATAGATTTATTAATCACAAACGGTCATTTATGCAAGGTGACGTAAAAAGACAATCAATTGGAATGTTCATAATTGACATTAGTGCCTTCAAATTGATATACCATCAGCATTAAAGTACTTGTATTTATAGAAATCAACTTTTCGTAATTCATATTTTTATAACTGTCAGAAATATGAATTATTTAGCAATAAATTACCAATAATTTTTGGAAAGGAAAGTCAACACTTGTCACTGCAGTTGGCATTTTCGTTTGTTTCCATAGGACGTATATTGACACAGATTTTCTTCAAAGAAATATGGAATGATATTACACAAGCAAAAGCATCTACGAAACAAAAGTTTATTTCAACAAATAGACGATATTAACAAAAGGTTCCAAATCGAATAGGACTTTTTCTTTCAAAATTTAAACAGTATTTCACAATTTGTCAATATCCGATTTACATAATTAAATCAGACAGGAAGAAGGTTACTGGAAATACCGAAATCTCCACCGGGCTACTCTTCTTCCGCTATGTTAAACTGCGGATTCGATTCATTTTCAGCCGCTGTCAATAGGATCTAATTCAATACATCGTAATTTTAGTAATAGTGCTTATGAACGTTTATGGTGTTTATTCGTCCGAAATCTGTTTCTTATTTACGAAAGGCATTGTTCAAAAGCACTTGGTACGAACGGAATATACTATAACGTACATGCTTGTTTACTCCAGAGTCATCACCTGTTATTGCATACAGAAAATAGCCGATAGCAAGTTACCAAAATGTTAAAAATCACAGATTTCAATGCGTAGTTTTTGTGTTTTTTTGTTCGGAAACATGCCAATCAGAAACACTTTCTGCTAAGTTTTATTTTATTTTTATTAACATATTTTTGGACTGCTCCTTTAAAACCCGGGCGCGATCGTCAAAAAATAGTTAATTTTTTTTCTTGGCATTAAATCAAACTCGTGGCGGGCCATAAAAAACGTTGCGGCGCTGCCTGAGAAACAAATCTTTAATTTTTTTAGCCTTATCATTAATGATATGAAAGTTTTAACGACAACTGAACTGTCAAAACTTTGAATTTGCAAAGACGAGAATGAAAGATTTTCGTTTGATAAGACCAAAGAAGATATATATAACAAATTATATTTTCAGAAGAAATAACCATAATATATTTTTTACAATTCTGTCTGTTAACCTTGCCATCGTATGCCCTGTTAACGCAAACGCATGCAACATATAGGGAAATCGAAAGTTCAGAGATTTAAAATAAAGAAAAGCTAATTCGTAAAAACGAAAGATACTAAATTGTCTGGAAAGTATTTATACTATTAGCAATCGTCACAAATGTGATCTCTCTGACAGTTCACTGTGTGAAAATTGTGGTAAAGATAAAAGATGGGCAGCGCACCACGGTTGACGTAGCTCTTAAGACATACGGCTACTGGTTTTACAGACAAGTAAATACTTGTATTTACTTTAATAAATAACTATCCTTTCACAAGCTTATTCTGACATTTGTTTATCGTATTAACATTATGAATCTAAGTACACAAGGCTATAAAAAAGTATATATTGCTTATTTTTATTGGACTATGTCTATTGTGATGACACATACTTAAGGAACATCAGCGACAAAAGAGGAAGTTATAAAATAAACGTGATGGTATGAAACATTACACAGCTAATTCTATAATTACGTCCTCATGTGACAATTTGTAACAACAAATTAGTAACAATTGACAAACAAGCAATATACAGTTAAATGCTTTAGGGACCATGTTTGTCCATTGTTACTAGTAAACTATAGTTCATGGAAGTCATTTCTATAGAACATTATTTTGACAGTAAAGATTATTATTACATGTATTTAAAGTCGTCTTGTTAAACAAATGGAAACTATTTGGCCTAGAAACCTTATCCATCACAAAGATGCGATATTAGATGGATACCGATTAGTTTGTATTTGTACAGTTTCTGACCATTTTGTATTTGTACAGTTTCTGACCATTTTGTATTTGTACAGTTTCTGACCATTTTGTATTTGTACAGTTTCTGACCATTTTGTATTTGTACAGTTTCTGACCATTTTGTATTTGTACAGTTTCTGACCATTTTGTATTTGTACAGTTTCTGACCATTTTGTATTTTTACAGTTTCTGACCATTTTGTTAATCTTATCATGTTGTAGTTAGTTGGTATTTAATAAAAATGATTTTAAATTTGCGGATTTTGTATTATATGACAATAAAGCGATTTAGTACACGATTTATGTATTTATTAATGTTATTAACAAACGAAAGTTACACGTTTACTTACATATATCGATTATGGTAATACAATTAAAATACGTAATAAGTCGCAATTTATCGTGTCTTTTAACGTTGTGGTAAGGTGTTTATTTTTGGTGTATAAATGACAGACTATCTCGACGCTTAGTACAAATTGTTCCATAAGGGTAAGGGTGTCACGATATTAGAAATCCATAACGCGATATATGTTGATAGTTTTAATTGATCGCGATATCCATTGCGATATGTTGCAACCTTTCTCTTAATGTATTCACTAAGCTTGACAGATAAGCTAATTATTAACAAAGCACTACATGCATATTATAGGGTAAGTTTTATTTATTATTATAATTATGTTGACATGTAAAACGACATTTGTAAAACAATAAGCAATAAAATATAAGCAATAACGATAGCGTATTGAAATTTTCGTCTGGATCGCTGTACAGTGAATTTACTATAATTTTATAGTGATTACTTACATATACACCGATCATGGTGTTATGTAAATTGCACAGGTTGACGCAGGGTACTTGCATTTGTTTGGTGCTTGAAATAAGTCTGTATTTATTTGACTTCGATATTTTAACCAGCAATAATTTATCAGTGTTACTGTATTATTTAGCATGAACAATTTATAAAATTAAAATGAAAATATCTCAAACATTAAAGCATGTAGCCACGAGTACAGTCTATTATGATCAGCTTTTAACCCATAACCTAAACACTTTTTAACTTTTACCATTTGGTACAGAATTTTAATTATCGTTAAGCATAATTATTTAGAGATTAAGATATTGAAACTAAAGAGCACAAAATACCACATTTGCACAATAGCGGTATTAACTTTTATACTGCGATATTGTATTGAAGAATCAAATTCTGAAATAAACCGGTTTACCAGAATATCCCGACACCCCTGATAAGGATGTAAATAAAATACACTGAAATCAAGATTTTACATCTGTATAACATAAGGACTTAAATGTGGTATTCGCCTTGGCAGGTAACTTAGTTAGCCCTTATATTTGTTAAATAGTGGAGAATAGGAGCGTATTGATAATAACGTCTCTATTCAGATTATAGGCAACATACACACATACGCCAAAAATCGAAAGGACATGTCTCGACACGAAGATTCGAGCATTGAAGTTTTGGGATACATATTATCCGGTATGATACCGCTACACCCAGTTATAATTAGTAAACATGGCATGCATACCATGCCAGCATAAAGAGTCTGTTGTTTGACTTAGTTATTTTCGCCATTAATTTGTCTGATACTTGTCTGGATTGACTATGTTTAAAATAAATAAAACAATACACTTAAACTTTGTATTTGTTTGTTTAGATTTCTGGGGTCAAAATATCTTATTAAATGACTTGAAAACAGTGTTTGTGTATTGTCCTGTATTGTATAGGCAATTGGCCACTTGCCTTAAATAAATGGCAATGTTAATAAGGGTTTCTGTCCTGGTGATGGCTCTGGAGCTACATTATTCTTATATTGAGCAACGCATCGGCTTTGGTCTACAAGTGCCTATGTCAAGCATGTAGCAATCACATATAAAAATACGCAGTTTATCAAAGAAACTTGTGTCTGGGATTTACTGTGTTGTTATGTTGGTGATCCAGTTAGGAGATATAACACTTTACAAATTACATTCGAAAGAAACAGTCAATGGGCTGAGCGTAAAATAAATTATGTTTGCTGCATAAACATGGGAAAATAACTGTGTAAATATTTACACAATTTTGAACAGATATTGCTATAAATCGCGGTATGGTGTCATACTATCTTTACACACATACCATTGGCAACATTGTCATTTTTCTATCAATCGACTAAAAGATATATTAAAAGAACATGTCCCAATATATATAGGGGAACAGGCAGTAGCAAATTGTGTTTTACAAAAGCGGTAGTGATGTAAAACTCGCAAACACAAACAACATCTGTTCATTATCTTATTTATCGTGTAATTGATACTTAAGTTCGTTTTATAATTGCATTGTAGGTGGAATATCTATACAGGTGTAAATATTTATTACTTTCACCGTCCTTTGGGAGGTTCGGAAAAATTCTACGATGATATCCCCCAATTACGGTCCTTGAAATTTACGTTGGTAAATACTATTAAAATTTACAACGTTTCAATATACATGTACCGGTAAAAGTTTCCGTTTTCATCTTAATTTTCATCTACATTTATGCATTCTTAAACAGAAAAGTTATTTCTTGGTACATGTATTTATGATGTCATTGGATATGATACTGCTAAACAACATTGTATTGTAACGTGCTATTCACGACGATTCATATATTCATGATATTAATGATAATTATGTTACTGCATCTTGCTATACATGTGCTATTCTATTTCTGTTGCAATATATTTATCTGAAAATATATTTTATTTAACGTTAGAACTATCATTTGTCATTTGCCTCTCTATGCCATATCATCAACACAAGTACCAAAATGGAAATAAGGGCTTGCTTTTTATTGTGTCATCCCTGGTGCTTGCGTATATGTCATGGCCATTTAAAGCTCATGCTGTAATTATTTTAATTACTGCACATGATGTTTTATTTATCCATATATTATGTAATCCTTTACCGAAATAAATCTATCTATCTAACCAAAGTTATCGATGCATTATGTTTTTTAACTGAATACAACAGGAGGACTACACATGCAAGCCAGTGTTTGAACCGAAGTTTGGAATCGAGGATGCGTTGCATCGGAACATCACGGGCAAAGATGCTGGCATCGCCATTGTGGACGCTGACGTGGACATATATCATCCAAAGCTGTATAAGAACATTGTAAGAACTATATGTTGCTATATAAATGTTCATTTTATTTGCTGTAAGAAATTGTAAATTATTATGGTGCAAAAGGATTTTATATGTATATTAGAAATATTTTGATAAAACTGTCTTCGTATTGGATTATCTTGTTTGCGAGGGCTAGTCATTCTTGTTGTTATTGAACGTGTGATCGTTTTATATTTTCAAATTCAGCTACCAATACCGGTAGCATCTGCTGGAGTAAGATATTTCGTTGATATTGCTTTATTTACAATTTGCTAATACTAAATTGTTTGAATACAAAACATCTCGCTGTCGTGGAATTTTGTGGATGACTATAGCAAATTTGAGCTGAAATATTATTCCTGGATTTCCACAAATACAAGATTCACGACGTAAGGACAAAGTTGAAATTACATTAGCTGCCGCACACATACAATAAAAAATAGTTAAATTTTTATTGTGTAATGTATTGTATTAATATGGACACATACAAATTAATATTAAAAATCTGCTATATCTACATAGTAAACAAAATGAAACAGTTGTTAGATTATGTATCTAACTTATGATATAATCTATTATGGTATTTTTTGCCTTTTCAATAAAAATCACAAATAAATGACGTTTTTTAATGTTTAAATGTATACAACGAACTAGCTTTGACACACATCAACTCATAATAGTCCTGTGCAATTCATCGCACACAGATACGGCAACGGAGGTGCAGTGTTAACTTCCGGAATGAGAAATTTGAGCAGCAACTGTTCGTTTTGTGGTTGCGGAGTCGCACCCGACTCAACCATTGCTGGTATGCCTACGTATAGTAACCTAAATAAATATATTTTTTAAATACAAGTATGATATTATTTAGGAGCTCTTTTCGACTTTACCTCTAATAGTACATTATAAACTAATACTATTAGAAATTATTGTGTAGCCAAATATTTATCCCTAATATGCCTGTGAGTGTTTTGGAAAGAGTTTATATATTGTAATTTACTTTTGTTTAAAACAGCCTTAAAGATAGCGAAGCTTCCCGAAAACATATTCTACCAAAAGGGGAACTATCTACAAGTGGACATTGATGATCTATGTTGAGGCCTCGGTTACCGAACAGATGACATCGACATATATTCCTCTTTACTTACCATTGATACTCAACCTTTCCAGTAATTAGAGTGCACTAAACAGTAATCAAAAGGGTAATTATACTCATCAATGCCATGGTAAACCATATGTAGAGAAAAAAACAATGACTTTTCACACAGGAAAGTAGTATGCAATGTATTTCCTTTGCCTATGTAAAATGTAAAATTACAAATGTGGTACAATCCTTAGAAAATATTAAAAACATGTGATGATATTAAAAACTGCATAATGCATTGTAATGTAATTGCTTATCTTTCTTTCTCGCAGAATTATTTTGAAGGAAGAAACTGCAAACTTCATTTTTCCATCGCACCCACCTGGCAATGTTTTTGCTAACAACATCTACACGATTGCTGTTGGTGACATGGGAGTGTACGGAACACTGCCAAAGAACACAGAGGCAAACTCGGCTGTCCACATGTCTGTGTTTGATTCTGGAAACAGAAAATACGATCTATCTTACGTACGTAACTATATTTAAAATTGGAATATTCATAGTCCTTAAGAAAACAATGTATAATTTAATTTTCTTCTTCATATTAACACGCTGCAAATTTCAATGTCTGTGAATATCATTATAAGAAAAATACAGAAAGTTGAATGAGCATTAACATTTTTGTCTTTATTGATTTTTCCTCTGAAAGCATCCTATTGAATTTATTTTTGCGTTATTAACCACTGAGTCCACTGTAGTTGCACGAACCAAGCTCCCATGCAAACCATCGGTCATGTCAGTGGGTTTATAATGGGCACTCGGCTGCAACGGAAATTGTATCCGGCATGATAGCTTTGGTTCTTCAGGCCAAGTAAGCGGATTCATGCGTGTGTTATTGATGGATGTAACTTATGTATATTTATTTAACTACAAAGTTGCTTGTTTCAATGATCCAGATGTATCTTTGCAGTCGTTTAAGTTCTTACTCATGCATTGATATAGGGATTTATTAGCCTTACCCGTTGTGGTGCTTTGTCTTCGTTGTCTTGCATTTTGATGGCATTTTCCTTGCTCATTAGTGTTTATCAATGCGTTTCCTTATATTCTGTGTGAATTATGCACTGTGTGAGTGACACCTTACATGATCGACGTACGCAATGAATCTTATACGACTGTGTTCATAATACACCATACATGATCAACGATATGTCTTTTATTATATTGTTTTCCATACCTTTCCATTACTTATCTTTCTTTATTTTACAATATGTAGTTGTTGTTCACATATTTTAGTCAAGACCTCACTGCCCGTGATGTTAAGCACATCATTGTCCAATCGGCCACGGCAACTGGCCTTCAAGAAAAAAAGTATTTCCTGACCATTCATGCTTGGTATACATGTAGGTATCCGGACATATGCCCTCCCGAACATTTATAACCCCGGACACCTCCCCCTCCCCCCCCCCCCCACACGCAATGGATGCAGAATTTTAGATGACAAACCTCCTTACTTTACTTGATTCTTTATTGAACGTACAGTTAGTTAACAGTGTGCACAATTGAACATTTATAAAAGAAAATAAATATGGTAAATGGAGATAACAATGAGCCAACAAAACATTTTTGACCCGTTACTGTAAGTGTATGTTTTGTTTGAAGGCCATATGTCCAACATTCTTACATGTATGTTGATGAGAAAAATGTTCACTATATAGGTACACTAGATATTAATATCGACATTGGGTCAAATAACAACAAAGAAAAATTGTAACATTTCATAAAATTGTTATAATATTGTCGTGAAAATTATTGTCAGATGTAAAAAAAAAAACATTATTGTATCAGGATATTCCAATTTAACTGTAATGAAGTGTCTATATGTGAATATGCGAAATAAGGCGTACTAATTATTTATATGGGTGTATAAAGCGTACTAACTAAATAGTAATAGAATTAAAATACATATCACTTGTTTGTATAATTTGTTCAAAAGCAGACAATGCAAGCAAGATGTCAGCCAATCAGTTTAACGCATTTGTAGCAAACCCTTATTTATAAAAATACATTTGCATATCACGAACAGTTCGGATTTGGATATATAACTATGACCAAGATGATTGCTTTGTCTAAAGGTTAGAAGGGAGTGGCGCCATTATATTCGGAGACCTTCTCAAGCGAATGAAATATGTAGATGTATTTAATTATTAATTTTAATATCATACACTGTTAGGTAGCGGAAATTCGTTTTCTTTCCGGATTGTTCAGTGGCTTTTTACCTAGGTGACCCCGTCGCACATGAGTTGGTTTGGTGATCACCATACCGGACATGAGGGTTTCGTCCGTGTACACCAGTCCCCCCCACCCACCCCAACAGCTCAACACGACATAAAAAGTTCGAAAATATTTAAATAAATCATATTTTGCTGAAAACTGCTGATACAACCCCAAGTCTAATGAGTCTCACACTGTTAGAAAGTACGTTCAAGTGACACAACCAGTGTCCATACATAATGCAGCTTTTGTGTCCATGGATCTCATACGATACGAAATACGCTTACTACATTAGGAATATGTCAGGATCGCAACTCTTGACTCGGAGACGATTCTTTTAAAATATTTCACTATTTTGTTTTTCGTATATATGAAGTACAATGTTTTCACATGCAGGGTATTACATAGTATGATACAAAAGCAATAGACTGAGTGTATTTAAAAACAATGCCAGAGAAAGGAATTCATTAAAACTAAGTAATTTGTCAAAAAGCAAGGCTTCTATAAAAACTTTTTAAAAAGGACTAGCGGACGTTAATCAGACTTTGTCTCCTGGTGATGTCCCTGCAGTTTCATTATTCTTCTATTTCTTATTCACTTCGATTAAAGTACTAGAGTAGAGTAGGGTAATTTCTGTATACATTTGTTACCGTGCTTTACTTGCAGCACTGTTTCTCCTAAAAACAGTAGAAATGACGATACATGGAACCGAGAATACTTATTGGATGAACAAGCAACATACTGACAAATTGCAAACTGATATCAAAGTTACTTGTGTTAACAAACTCACTGTGTTTTGTTCATGTGTTTTGTGTGTTTGTTATGTGTTTTTGTAATGTGATGTGTTGTTTTTGTCAATTGGTCACTTGTCAAAAATAAAGGACCTTGTGCTGCTAATAAGAGTTCTGTCCTGCTGACGCAGCTGGAGGTTCACTTTGTTTTTATTTAAAAAACATTAGCAAAAAGAGATGTAGTTCATACTTGTTCTTATTTCATTTCGACGTGCCTCACAAAGTTTATATTCTGTTGTTCTTGTAACCATTTAGCATTTACATGTGATTGTAATTAAATTGAATTAAGTAATTTCACTCTTTAATTTCAATTACGGTGTCATGATGTTAATCTTTATTTACATTTACATCCATTGTGAACAATACTTGACCAAGCGTGAGGTTCGGGCGCCCGTAAACCTATTTAAACCCAAATGCTTTGCATTGACCGTTCAATGCAGTAGCACCAGTTTTATTCGTATTTGTGTTTTGTGCTTGTTTCGTGTTTTTGTTATGTGCTGTGTTGTATTGGCCAGTGTGGTCACTTTCCTTAAGTAAAGGATTTTTTGCTGTGTTGTATTGGCCAGTGTGGTCACTCAAGTAAAGGACCTTGTGCTGTGTTGTATTGGCCAGTGTGGTCACTTTCCTTAAGTAAAGGACCTTGTGCTGTGTTGTTTTGGCCAGTGTGGTCACTTTCCTTAAGTAAAGGACCTTGTGCTGTGTTGTATTGGCCAGTGTGGTCACTTTTCTTAAGTAAAGGACATTGTGTTGTGTTGTATTGGCCAGTGTGGTCACTTCCTTAAGTAAAGGACCTTGTGCTGTGTTGTATTGGCCAGTGTGGCCTCTTAAGTAAAGGACCTTGTGCTGTGTTGTATTGGCCAGTGTGGTCACTTTCCTTCAGTAAAGGACCTTGTGCTGTGTTGTATTTGCCAGTGTATTCACTTGCCTTAAGTGAAGGACCTTGTGCGGTGTTGTATTGGCCAGTGTGGTCACTTTCCTTAAGTAAATGATTTTTTGCTGTGTTGTATTGGCCAGTGTGGTCACTTTCCTGAAGTAAAGGACCTTGTGCTGTGTTGTATTGGCCAGTGTGGTCACTTTTCTTAAGTAAAGGACCTTGTGTTGTGTTGTATTGGCCAGTGTGGTCACTTTCCTTAAGTAAAGGACCTTGTGCTGTGTTGTATTGGCCAGTGTGGCCACTTAAGTAAAGGACCTTGTGCTGTGTTGTATTGGTCAGTGTGGTCACTTTCCTTCAGTAAAGGACCTTGTGCTGTGTTGTATTTGCCAGTGTAGTCACTTGCCTTAAGTAAAGGACCTTGTGCGGTGTTGTATTGGCCAGTGTGGTCACTTTCCTTAAGTAAAGGATTTTTTGCTGTGTTGTATTGGCCAGTGTGGTCACTTTCCTTCAGTAAAGGACCTTGTGCTGTGTTGTATTGGCCAGTGTGGTCACTTTCCTTAAGTAAAGGACCTTGTGCTGTGTTGTTTTGGCCAGTGTGGTCACTTTCCTTAAGTAAAGGACCTTGTGCTGTGTTGTATTGGACAGTGTGGTCACGTTTCTTAAGTAAAGGACATTGTGTTTTGTTGTATTGGCCAGTGTGGTCACTTTCCTTAAGTAAAGGACCTTGTGCTGTGTTGTATTGGCCAGTGTGGCCACTTAAGTAACGGACGTTGTGCTGTGTTGTATTGGCCAGTGTGGTCACTTTCCTTCAGTGAAGGACCTTGTGCTGTGTTGTATTTGCCAGTGTAGTCACTTGCCTTAAGTAAAGGGCCTTGTGCGGTGTTGTATTGGCCAGTGTGGTCACTTTCCTTAAGTAAAGGACCTTGTGCTGTGTTGTATTGGCCAGTGTGGTCACTTTCCTTAAGTAAAGGACCTTGTGCTGTGTTGTATTGGCCAGTGTGGTCACTTTCCTTAAGTAAAGGACCTTGTGCTGTGTTGTATTGGCCAGTGTGGTCACTTTTCTTAAGTAAAGGACCTTGTGTTGTGTTGTATTGGCCAGTGTGGTCACTTTCCTTAAGTAAAGGACCTTGTGCTGTGTTGTATTGGCCAGTGTGGTCACTTAAGTAAAGGACCTTGTGCTGTGTTGTATTGGCCAGTGTGTTCACTTGCCTGAAGTAAAGGACCTTGTGCTGTGTTGTATTTGCCAGTGTGGTCACTTTCCTTAAGTAAAGGACCTTGTGCTGTGTTGTATTGGCCAGTGTGGTCACTTTCCTTAAGTAAAGGACCTTGTGCTGTGTTGTATTGGCCAGTGTGGTCACTTTCCTTAAGTAAAGCACCTTGTGCTGTGTTGTATTGGCCAGTGTGGTCACTTTCCTTCAGTAAAGGACCTTGTGTTGTAAGTAAAGGACCTTGTGCTGTGTTGTATTGGCGAGTGTGGTCACTCAAGTAAAGGACCTTGTGCTGTGTTGTATTGGCCAGTGTGGTCACTTTCCTTAAGTAAAGGATTTTTTGCTGTGTTGTATTGGCCAGTGTGGTCACTTTCCTGAAGTAAAGGACCTTGTGCTGTGTTGTATTGGCCAGTGTGGTCACTTTCCTTAAGTAAAGGACCTTGTGCTGTGTTGTTTTGGCCAGTGTGGTCACTTTCCTTCAGTAACGAACCTTGTGCTGTGTTGTATTGGCCAGTGTGGTCACTTCCCTTCAGTAAAGGACCTTGTGCTGTGTTGTATTGGCCAGTGTGGTCTTTTTCCTTCAGTAAAGGACCTTGTGCTGTTAATAAGAGCTCTCTAATGCTGCTGCAGCAAGAGTTTCACTTTGTTTAAATCACGTATAACCATAGTTTGCACATATCCGTACAAAGCAGACCAATATAATAATGAGGCTTGTCGTGGGAAAACCTGGCTTAATGCATGTGCGTAAAGTGTCCTCCCTCCAGTCCGCACAGGCTAATCCAGGACGACACTTTCCGCATTAACAGTATTTTCTGTTTCAAGAAAGTCTCTTCTAAACTAAAATCTACTGTAGGCGGAAGTTGCCGTCCCGTATTAGCCTGTGCGGACTGCACAGGCTAATCCGGGATTACACTTTACGCACATCATTAAGCCCGGTTTTCCCACGACACGCCGCATATATATTTAATTATTTTAGCTTTTACACATTTATTTGACACTCATTAAAACTATTTGCATAATTGCATGCTTGAACTATTTCCAATTTATACTTGGCTTTGTTTGTGTTATTGTTACCACAACAGTTACTGTATTTTATATGAATGTGACCTACTCGTATATAAATTAAACTAGATTCTAAAACAAAAAATAATACATTAATTGTAACAGATTTGGTGTACAGGTACATGCATACAGATAAATATAATTAATAAGCCAGCAGTGAATAATGCTAGCATAAGGGTCGGTGTAAGCCTCGCGATGGTCATTATTTCTGCCAAGTAATTTAAAAAGCCCTACAAACTATAAATATCATACTCACTGCATCCGAAGCATCATCTGGTCGTGGGGAATATTCTGAAGTTATATGAAAATCCTTCGATGCATTGAAAAGTTATGGAGCGAAAACGAAATACAAATATTTTACCTTGAGTTGTGACCTTGGCTTTTGACAGGCTAAGCATTTGACATGTAAGTTGTGTTAATATATTCGATTTCGCTATTGGTTCGTACGGACAGAACAAACGTATAGCTTAAAAATAGTGAACAAATCTTATTAACAAATGTTTGTAATCTACCTTTAGCGATATACATTTTATTTTATATTATGAATATTAGTGATATTAGTGATGAAACGCAAACAAACATGCCCAATATCTTTATTAACTATCAAATAATTACAAAGCTGGCATCAAATATTTTTAATAAATAGCAAATGGTTCAAATACGTGTGTCCAATATCCTTATTTAATATCAAACGATTACAATATTGGCATTATAAAATTTTAAAATAAAATGGAATCAGCAATTGAAGCCTTGAATGTGAGAGGTTAAGGAAATAAACAAAAACAACTGCAAATGTTTAATGGTTTATAAGCTTAAAATATTAAACACTTTGATGTTAATTTAACTTAGAACATTTTAGACACGAGTGGCAGTGAAATTTTGTATAAAGCGATAATAAAACACTGAGTGTGCATGCATATTAATACACACTGACAGTAACATAAAATTATCTAACTTCAATGAAATAATAATTGGCCGACTGATATCAGCCGACAATTCGAAGATATTAACATTACACTGGTGAACGGTTATGGTCAAAATAATGATAACATAACACTTAAAGGCGATTTCATCATTTCAATACAATTTTAAACGTAGCCAAAAAGAACTAGAAATATAATACGCACCAAAAATGCAAATTAATATCGACAATACGTGCAGCCGAACTAAACGATATATGGAAAACAAAACATGCAGATAAATGCAATTCACATGGCACTCAGCAGTAAAACAATTATCCTTGGTCGACTGGCTATTTTTTTTAAAGGTCTTTGTAATATTATAAATTTAATTAAAGACATGGTTTAACTTTTAAAACATATCATTCAAATTGAAAATGAATATATAGCTTGTATTCTTTCAGGAAAATGCCCTGGCTACTTTAAATTAATTAACTCCATATTTTTAGACAAATCCCGAGAACATTAAGCAGAGTACACACGAAATGGCAAATATAAATAAAGAAGCAAATCCAAATATCATGTGGGAATTAATAAAAGCACAATTTGAAACGAAATAATAAGGTTTTTATCATTAAAAAACAAAACAGGAACGAATTGAAAAAGATCAATTAATAAAAAAATCTCTACACGATGATACTAATACTACTAATAATAATGATAATAATTAATAATATTAATAATAATACTACTACTACTAATAATAATAATAATATAATAATAATAATAATAATAATAATAATAATAATGATGATGATATAAATGAGTAAATAAGAAATTATTATCACCATGAGGAACTAAAGGAACGCAAAATTAATTGCATCATTTTAAGGTCGAAAGCCATAACAATTAAAAACGAAGAAAAAAATCTTCATATTTTGTTAAGTTAGAAAATAAAGAATGCTGAAAAGAGGCAATACATACAATTAATATCAAATGTTATTTCAGATAAGGCTGAAATACTGATAGCAGAAGTAAATTTTTTCTGAGTGCAATATTTAAAATGTCCACTCTAATTGTGAACATATATATATTTGTACATACATGTAATTGTAAGGGACTAAAATAAATGAGAAAATAATCGAAAAGTTAATATAAATAGGGATTTCGTTTGATTAAGAGTATTGTAGCCGCTAAAGTGTAAGTTGAAAAAAAATAGTTTAATCATAAAAACAAGACTAGACATGATGGCAAGGAATACAAATACAATAGAGCTAGAAAATCTTATTTGCTTGTGATAAAACAGGAACCAGAACATGCTATATTTCAAAATTGTTATGGAAAATGCGTAAATAATAAGTGCTCTGTAAAAACAAAATATATTTAAGGTGATAAATAAAGAAGATCATTTGAGAAAAAGTATTGTGGCGTTAAGAGTGTATATCGAGCAATACTTTAATCGTAAAACAATACTAGACTCGATGCAGGGAAGAAATACACGAAGAATACATAAAGAAAAAACTGAATTGTGTGAGGAAAGAGCAAACCTGAAAATGTTATCATTCAAAATTGTTTTTGAACATGCGTAGAGGACCCATTGCAAACATAAGTGGTCTGCAATATTTACCTCCGCCAAATAGGTAGTCACTCTGTTTTTTTCACCGGTGTTGGCTTTTTGTTCGCAATTTCGCGCAAAAAATATTAACAGATTTACATGTAAGTTTCTGGAAGGTTAGGTAGCGGAAATTCATTTTCTTTCCGGATTGTTCAGTGGCTTTTACCTAGGTGACCCCGTCTCACATGAGTGGGTTTGGTGATCACCATACCGGACATGAGGGTTTCGTCCTTGTACACCAGGTCCCCCCCCCCCCCCCCAACAGCACAACACCACATAAAAAGTTCGAAAATATTTAAATAAATCATATTTTGCTGAAAACTGCTGATACAACCCCAAGTCTAATGAGTCTCACACTGTTAATAAGTACGTTCAAGGGACACAACCAGTGTCCATACATAATGCAACTTTTGTGCGGATGGATCTCATACGATACGAAATACGCTTACTACATTTGGCATACGGTAGGATCGCAACTCTTGACTCGGAGACGATTTCGTTTAAAATATTTCACTAATTTGTGTTTTGGGCTTATGTTTTTCACAAAATAATTAATAAAATATGGAGAAGCCCATCGTCAGACGAGGTTAACGGCAAAGCAGAAAATTAAATACGGAGTACGCCATCAAATGTTTAGTGAAACCAGTCTTGAATGTATGGCCTAATTATGTCTCGACAGTTGGAACATATATGTCATTTTTAATACATTTAAATGTTGACTGCTCTAATATAAGACGTGTTAATTGTTTAATATTTAATCATTAAGTTACATTAAGATTTAAACATCATGTAAATATATGTACTAAATGATATTTCTAGTTTGCTGTACTACACTATGTGTAGTACTTTAGGATTCACCTTCCTTTACGAACTGTGCCAAAAAGGTACAGCGTACTGCTCAAACGGGCAAGGATAGAAATCCACCTCAGTTCTCTGACATTTTCTAATAAATTGGTAAATAAATGCTGCTTATTAAGGTTGTCAAACATTCATATGCTATTAAATATTTGTAAAACTATATTGAATTGGAAAAGATAATGAACATTTCTGTTTTGGCCAGCCCAGAGGTGCAAAAGGGGGTTACCAAAAAGGAGCAGGGTGTGGCACCCTGCGATTTTGCTCTAGATCTTTCCCTTACAATGTGTATTACAATACGTTATCTCAATATTACTCACAGTCGACTTGCAGTTTTGGAGCAAGTCGTTTTTTGCATAACCGTTGAAGCAATGTGGGACCTTGTTAGCCTTCCCGTTACCTTGATAGCACGTTCACCGTCTGGAACAATATCAGTCCTGGTGGAGAATCACATTATGTCAGGTTTCACTGAAAGAATGATGCCTTTCACGGCAACCTTTCTCTCAAATCACTTCTGGGGTGAACATTCATACGGAACTTGGAACATACAGCTCCTTGCTACTCCAGCAAGCAGGCGAGGTAAAATAAAATATAAATTAAAGAGTGGTATAACTTTGCCCCATACCTCATTGTTGTTCATTGTTCAAGGAAAAAACATCATGTACAAACGACGATTTTATAGAAAGAGAAAAAATATATGAAGTAAAATTTTTACACATGCAGGGTATTAAGTAGTATGATAAAAAAGCAATAGACTGAGTGTAATCAAAACAATGCCAGAGAATGGAATTCATTTAAAGCAAAGTACTTTGTCAAAAAGCAAGGCTTCTAAATAAAGGACTAGCGGATGTAAATAAGGGTTTGCCTCCTGGTGATGTCCCTGTAGTTTTATTATTCTGATATTTCTTATTCATTTCGATTACAGTACTAGAGTAGAGTAGGGTAATTTCTGTTTACATTTGTTACCGTGCTTACTTGCAGCACTGTGTCTCCGTAAAACAGTACAAATGACGATACATACAAATGAAGAATACGTATTGGATGAACAAACAACATGATGACAAATTACAAACTGATATCAAAGTTACTTGTAGTAACAAACTCACTGGACAAAACGTGAACAAACCGATTGACGATTATTTTTCAATCAAACTGAGCATATTGTATATTGTATTTACTGCGTGCATTACTATTGTTGGAATGTTTTTGGTATTGTGGCGTTTCAAACGTAATTATTTAATGTGGTTCAAAGAATCTTGTACGTGTCCTTGATGTTTATTGTAGTGTTAAAATGACACGTTCGTGGAGTTTGTGATAATTAAAAGAACATTCCTACGAAAACTGGGCCTCAGGTGGGGCAGTATCATACAAAAATCAGATAGATATATATAGATATTGCCATATAATCAATGTTAATATAACATACATATGTTTAGAACATGTTTTAAGTTAAATTTTTAACATTCTGGGAAAAATCGTTATATAATTATGGTCGTTTTTCATTTCGATCTATTGTTGTTTACGTAATTGAAAAATGAATGTATATCCATAACAATTATTTGCACACAAAGCAGAACAGCGCAGATTGTTCGAACGCTGCATAATGTCATTTGTTATTATAACATTTTCAGTTGTAAGTTCAAAACCCACTCGAGGTTTGCGTTGTTTAAATGTTGTTGATTTATTTTGTCAAACATCTTCGTGTGTACTCCATTGTTTATACTTTATTTAATTAAGACGCCGTTGTATTGCACATTTCTATGATATAACATTATTTATATTGATATTATGAATATGTTCGTAATCCATTTAGAAACGGGTTTATAGTTTTATACATTAATATTACACGTCTAAAAATAGTATGGGGCACATTGGCAAATTAGTATAATTTATAATCAGCAAACAGCAGGTAAGTAAATTACATTTTAAACGTTATGTAAGTCTGGGAGGCTAAACCGAGGATCCACGGTCAAAATAAAAGGTCCCAAATAACTAACATTCATCGGTAGTTGGTTAAGAAAACATCATGGAATTTTTTTTTTTGCAATGTAAACGCGCTGTATTGTTATGGCTTGTTATTAATCTTTTTACAATGTATTTGGTTAAGTTATTTGCGTCAAATATATGTAATGGTATTTTCCAGTCGTATGTTACATAAAGGGTACATGTTTAAATTGTATACATGAGTCCTCGAGTGTGAACCTTCACTGTCATCTTAAGGCTAAAGTGCCGCACGCTCTTATCTGTATACCAAGGAGTCCACGGGCATAGCTTGTATGTATATTTTATAGCCGACTTTCTTAGTTATCCGCTAAACATGTAGTATTATTTAATTTCTCTGAGTCATGTTTATGGAACAAATCTTTGGAACAGTTCATTAAAATTCATTAAAAATCATTTTACCAGCAAGCCTTTAATTGTCATTTTGATTCCATTTGAGATCTACCAGATCGTTCGTTTTAAATTATAATACTTTGTATCGTAACTTTATGTAATAGTTTCAAAATGGCTTGCTCCTCTTCAAATATTTTGCTCATTTTACTTGCTCTTCTTCAAACATTTTGCTCATTTTACAACCTAATTCAATGTATATTCGTAGATAATATTATGATACATATTCAGTATGCCGTGTTTTACTTTGTAATAAAAATATTGTAGAGTTTTTCTCATAGTTAAAATATGTTGTACCTACTATCTTTCTTCAATCATGGCGTGTCTCTTTGGATGCATGACATCAATGTTACACATGTAGTTCAAGCAAATTTGATAAGTGCTAATTGTAAACTCAAACCGTCATGTAATAAGTTCACTCTAAAAGTAAAACCGAGGCTATTTATATACTTCGAATGAGCAACAACTGCGATAGAACCACTTTGTCTATAAGAATGTAGTCTCCATGTATACAAATCGCAAATAAGCAGTACATATATCGGTCATTGGTTATGTTTGGTAGAGCAATGACGTGACGTACAAGCAGGGATTTAGCTGATAATTGTATTTACTTCATTTCATCGTGCATCAGAAAGTTGCAATTATGTTGCACTGGTGAACATTAAACCATTGAGTAATTAAATGGTAATTCAATTGAATTAATATGCTCTTTTATTGCTATTTAATTTGAATTGCAATGTTATGAGGTTAACGTTTATTTACAATGCTTTGCACTGACCGTTTCAATGCTGTGACCCCAGTTTTAATCATTGTTATGTTTTGTGTTGTGTTGTATGTATTGTCCTGTATTGTATAGACAATTGCCCCAAATAATGGACCAGCGGATGGTAATAAGGTTTCTCTCATGGTGATGTCTCTGGAGTTTCATTATTCCTACAGTTACTAAATCTAGACATTCTGAAAATCAGCGATTGCAAATTCATGTCGAACAATCCGGCATGTTTTTATGACTTTGCCAACATAAACATACATATTTTATTATTTAATGCTTGACTAGCTCTTTTTTATGTTTACTTCTCGATTCCGCAGCAGAAACATAATTATCGCACAAAGAAATGGGTTTACGCTGTCAAAAATTATATGGTTAGAGACAATGTTAAGTCAAGATGCAAAGTTAATCTTTAGTTATTGTAATATTGTGTTAACAGTAATAAAAAAGATAGTTGTAGTGTTACATTATATTTCAAGATTAAAGCGAAGCCTGTTCAAGCAACGTAAATATTTAGCACACAACAAGAATATCTGCAACGAAAAAAGCTTTAAAGTTAAACACAAATGTGTATGGAATTCAAAAAAAGAAGTTGCTGTCAAAAACATCGGAATTACGCTCAAACTTTCTGTGATGATACCTTATTTTCTTAATTTTAGTCGCCAGAAGAATGTTAGCTTAGAGTTACTTAGCAAAATCATTTTACTAAAAAATCAGCTTTTTACTTATTTTATTTGATAATGCAAATTTAATACATGATGAAGGCATAGGTTGTTTAGATACTGAAATAGCTATTTTTGAACAGGGGACATCACTCGTGATTACGCAAGGGAAGTAACCTAGTTTTGGGAAAGGCCTATTATCTAGCTTGATTTTCTAAGGTATTTGTATATAACTTATTATTATATTTGCATGAACATGAATATTTATGTTACCTCCTAGCGAAATTTTTCAGATGGTATTGGCCGCACCACTGCTAACGGTTTCCATGAATTGACGAATGCAGTTATAGCTAAAGTGTCCCAGGACTCCATGCGTAGAGTGGCCAAGAGCGTGTTTCAACACCTTCATAACCTTGACCTTTCGTTCCATCTTTCCCGCCAAACGGGTGCCCTCTCAAAAGCAATTGACAGGGGAAACAGGTAAAAGAAAACCCCTTGAGAAAAACTACTTTAATATATACATATACTTTAGGCCTATAATAAAATATAGTTTTTTCCCCTCCCGCGACCGACCCAGCAAAATCGCCCCGACCCAAAAAATTATATGGACCCCAAAAAAAACTATTTTATTTTATTTGTGTGTGAAAATATGGGGTGCGAATCTTTAAAAAGAATCCAAAAGCGTTTACAAATCTTACTTTCAAAAGACGCTTATAAAATGACTTTAAACGGACAGTTCTGGGTAAAGCATAATTCTGCGTATTTTGACGTATGCTTTTACGAAAAGGACACCATAACATTCAGTGTCAGATTCTAAAACGCAACCATTTCCGCTCGCATTTGCATGTTTTTTTGTACAGACAAAAAACGCCCACCGGCAATTAACAAACTCACCTTTATGCACCAAGTGTCCATTATTGATAAAAATCTTGACGCAGGAGGAGTCAGCTTAACAAAAGCCAAACAGTCAGCCAATGAGAACGCATAAAATTTCCAACATGCAAATGAGCGTCGTCGTTAGAAAGTGTATCACGCCCTAATTCTAATTTTAATTGGTAAAGGTGCAAGTCATTTGTTACACCTTTGCGTTAGGTATGTGTTTTGTTATAGATATGCGTGTTATTAACAGCCTAGTTTGTAATAAATCACTACAAATTAAAATAGTGAATAAATAAATAATTATAAATAAATATCATAATTTTGGTGAATTTTGGTGGAAGGAACCGTTTACTAAGACTATGAATTACGACGTCATGTAACTCGACAAACTGGTCGCGTCAAACTTCATATTTTGTAAAAGAAATAAAATTACTAGATTTAGTAATAATTAACGAATGTGTTATTCAAACTCATCAATGCACACGGATTAGAATTATGCAAAAACTTTGGCTGAGGCAACATTTGAATGAAAATTAGCGGAACTAAAGTCCTTGTGAAAAATGAAAGTAAATTAACTTCGGCGTCTTTTTTTTTTAATTTATCAAAAATGTTATGTTGCTTTCTTTTTATTAATGAATGCTAATTTAGTTATGCTCTAGCGTTTGCGTTGTTCAGATACAGTATTACAGATTGATGATTTTAAACACTATCCACTTGCTAAGCCTGTAGCAGGCTCGTGTAACACGATTTTCAGCTACAAACTGCCAGCCGCAGTTTGACAGTCACCGTTGCTATGGCGTCACGCTATTACTCCTTAGTTTTAACAGGTTTTTATTATTAACGCTCTTGTTTTTAACATATATGTTTGTTTGGTCAATTTTGATAAATTATTGTAAGGTAATTAGAACATAGTATTACGGAAATAAGCAGAACGTTATTAATCTACTACAAGGAAAAAATATTAAGAATTATACTATAACGTAACATTTTCAAAAAGAAGGAAAACATGAATGAAAATGACTTATTGTGTATAAAAATAAAATATTTTTCCGACCTACCGACCCACCCTTTATTAGCATGGGTAGCGGGAGGGGAAGCAAACAATATTTTATTTTCGGCCTTATTCTTTTTGGTATTAAACAAATCAAACTAGCACATTATTATATTTGGAAATATAGATTTATTTTAAAAAAACAACAATATTGCCTTCTTGTTACTTGGAGAATTTAAGTATTAAAAATATTCTAAGGTCAAGTCATTTGTTTAACCTCTATTGTTAGGTGCATTTTACAGATTTAAAACAGAATTAATTCATTCCAAACATAAAAATGTAACAAACTAGAAAAACATCAGGAATATTTTTCTCAAGTGTAAATTTAACCTTGAAACAATTTCAGCTCTAGAATACAATATGAGTTGAAATAAAGAGTAGCTGTTACATCATCAGCACCTGATTTTATGAAACAAATATAGTTGTCATCATAATTTGTTTTGGAAAAGCTGCATTATTAAGCATAGCACAGTAACATTTATATAAACATTTAAAATATTCACAGGCATGTGCTAATAGTGTCTATTATAAGTATACAAATGTAACGAGTCGAATTAAAGCCGCAGTCCATAGAATATAATTCAATACATCTTAAATTGGCATTAGCTCGAATGAACGTTTATGATGTTTATTCAACTGAAAACTGTTTCTTGTTTACGAAAATGATTTAAATGTGTTTGTTTTTTATTTTGATCTGTAATATGTCCATTAGAAACTATTGCTGCAAAGTTTTATTTTGTTTTAAACATATTTCTGGATTGCTGCTTTAACTATAGAAAGAATACCTACACCAATATATTCCTTTAGTCTTGATGTGAAATGGCCATGTTTCCCAGTACAGGAATGTTTTAATAGTCCCTCACATCAGCACACATTTGTACCAAATCACATGTTTTCTTTCCGTCTTGATGTGAAATGGCCATGTTTCCCAGCACAGGCATGTGCTAATAGTGTCTCACATCAGCACAAACTTGTACCAGGTCACATTAACCATAAGTTGATATGGCAATATATTCCTACTGTCTTGATGTGAAATGGCCATGTTTCCCAGCACAGGCATGAGCTTATATTGTCTCACATCAGCACAAACTTGTACCAGGTCACATTAACCATTAGTTGATATGGCAATATATTCCTTCCCTCTGGATGTCAAATGGCCATGTTTCCAAGCACAGGTATGTGATAATAGAGTCTCAGATCAGCACAAACTTGTACCAGGTCACATAAACCATTAGTTGATATGTCAATATATTCCTACTGTCTTGATGTGAAATGGACATGTTTCCCAGCACAGGCATGTGCTTATAGTGTCTCACATGAGCACAAACTTCTACCACGTCACATTAACCATAAGTTGATATGGCAATATATTTATTCTATCTTGATGTTAAATGGCCATGTTTCCAAGCACAGGCATGTGCTAATAGTGTCTCACATCAGCACACACTCGTACCACATCACATTAACCATAAGTTTCAATACCTGTAGTAAAATCGTTTCTGAATATTTGAATGTTGATGACGATTTGCTGAATTACGTGTGATATGTCACATAACATGTTACTGTAAAATATTACACGTCTTGTTGAATGTACATCATCATATGAAAATGACCTATGTTTTGTATAATATATTGTATATATGGAAATAAAATCATTCGACATTGAAAAAAAAAATAAAAATAAAAAATAAAAAAAAATAAAAAATAAGTTGATATGGCAATATATTCATTGTATCTTGATGTGAAATGGCCATGATTCCCAGCACAGGCATGTGCTAATAATGTCTCATATCAGCACACACTTGTACCACGTCACATTAACCATAAGTTGATATGGCAATATTTTCATTATGTCTTGATGTGAAATGGCCATGTTTCCCAGCACAGGCATGTGCTAATAGAGTCTCACATCAGCACACACTTGTACCAGGTCGGATTAATCATTAGTTGATATGGCAACATATTCTTTATGTCTTGATGTGAAATGCACATGTTTCCTATCACAGGCATGTGCTAACAGTGTCTCACATCAGCACACACTTGTACCAGGTCACATTAACTATTAGTTGATATGACAATATATTCCTTCTGTCTTGATGTGAAATGACCATGTTTCCCAGCACAGGCATGTGCTAATAGTGTCTCCATCAGCACACACTTGTACCAGGTTACATTTACCATTAGTTGATATGGCAATATATTCCTTCTGTCTTGATCTGAAATAGCCATGTTTCCCAGCACATGCATGTGCTAATAGTGTCTCACATCAGCACACACTTGAAACAGGTCAAATTAACCATTCGTTGATATTGCAATATATTCCTAATATCTTGATGTGAAATGGCCATGTTTCCCAGCACAGACATGTGCTAATGGTGTTTCACATCAGCACACGCTTGTACCAGGTAACATTAACCATTAGTAAATTTACCAATATATTCCTTCTGTCTTGGTGTGAAATGACCATATTTCCCAGCACAGACATGTGCTAATAGTGTCTCACATCAGCACACACTTGAAACAGGTTACATTAACCATTCGTTGATATTGCAATATATTCCTAATATCTTGATATGAAATGGCCATATTTCCCAGCACAGACATGTGCTAATGGTGTTTCACATCAGCACACGCTTGTACCAGGTAACATTAACCATTAGTAGATTTACCAATATATTCCTTCTGTCTTGGTGTGAAATGACCATATTTCCCAGCACAGGCATGTGCTAATAGTGTCTCACATCAGCACACACTTGTTCCAGATCACATTAACCATTAGTTCATATGTGAATATATTCATTCTGTCTTGATGTGTAATGGCCATGTTTCGCAGCACAGGCATGTGCTAATGATGTCTCACAGCAGCAAACACTTGTACCAGGCATGTATTAAACATTAGTTGATATGGCAATATATATTTATTCTGTCTTGCTGTGAAATGGCAATGTTTCGCAGCACAGGCATGTGCTAATGATGTCTCACAGCAGCAAACACTTGTACCAGGTCACATAAAGCATTAGTTGGTATTGCAGTATATTCCGACTGTCTTGATGTCAAATGGCCATGTTTCCCGGCACAGGCATGTGCTAATAGTGTCTCACATCAGCACACACTTGTACCAGGTCACATTAACCATTAGTTGATATGGCAAATATATTCCTTCTGTATTGATGTTGTATGGCCATGTTTCCCAGCACAGGCATGTGCTTATGGTGTCTCACATCAGCACACACTTGTACCAGGTGACATTAAACATACGTTGATATGGCAATATATTCATTTTGTCTTGATGTGAGATGGCCATGTTTCCCACCACAGGCATGTGCTAATAGGGTCTCACATTAGCACACACTTGTACCAGGTTACTTTAACCATTTGTTTATATGTCAATATATTCCTTCTGTCTTAATGTGAAATGGCCATGTTTCCCAGCACATGCATGTGCTAATAGTGTCTCACATCAGCACACACTTGTATAAGGTCGCATTAACCATTAGTTGATATGGCAATATATTCCTACTGTCTTGATGTGAAATCTCCATGGTTTCCCATCCCAGGCATGAGCTAATAGTGTCTCACATCAGCACACATTTGTACCACGTCACATTAACCATAAGTTGATATGGCAATATATTCATTCTCTCTTGATGTGAAATGGCCATGTTTCCCAGCACAGGCATGTGCTAATAGTGTCTCACATCAGCACACACTTGTACCACGTCACATTAACCATAAGTTGATATGGCAATATGTTCATTATGTCTTGATGTGAAATGGCCATGTTTCCCAGCACAGGCTTGTGCTAATAGAGTCTCACGTCAGCACAAACTTGTACCACGTCACATTACCCATTAGTTGATATGGCAACATATTCCTTATGTCTTGATGTGAAATTGCCATGTTTCCCAGCACAGACATGTGCTTATGGTGTATAAAATCAGCACACACTTGTACCAGGCCACATTAACCATTAGTAGATACACCAAAATATTCATTCTGTCTTGATGTGAAATGGCCATATTTCCGAGCACAGGCATGTGCTAATAGTGTCTCACATCAGCGCACACTTGTACCACGTCACATTAACCATAAGTTGGTACGGCAATATTTTTCTTCTGTCTTGATGTGAAATGGCCATGTTTCTCAGCACAGGTTTGTGCTAATAGTGTCCCACATCACCACACACTTGTACCAGGTCACAGTATCTATTAGTTGATATGGCAATATATTCCTTCTGTCTTCATGTGAAATGACCATGTTTTCTAGCACAGGCATGTGCTAATAGTGTCTCACATTAGCACACACTTTTACCAGGTTACATTAACCATTAGTTGATGTAGGAATATATTCCCTCTGTCTTGGTGTGAAATGCACATGTTTCCCAGCACAGGCATGAGCTAACAGTGTCTCACATCAGCACACACTTGTACCAGGTCGCATTAACTATTAGTTGACATGGCAATATATTCCTTCTGTCTTGATGTGAAATAACCATGTTTCCCAGCACAGGCATGTGCTTATAGTGTCTCACATCAGCACACACTTGTACCAGGTTACATTAACTATTAGTTGACATGGCAATATATTCCTTCTGTCTTGATGTGAAATAACCATGTTTCCCAGCACAGGCATGTGCTTATAGTGTCTCACATCAGCACAAACTTGTACCAGGTTACATTAACCAGTAGTTGATATGGCAATATATTCCTAATATCTTGATATGAAATGGCCATGTTTCCCAGCACAGACATGTGCTAATGGTGTTTCACATCAGCACACGCTTGTACCTGGTAACATTAACCATAAGTAGATTTACCAATATATTCCTTCTGTCTTGATATGAAATGGCCATGTTTCCAAGCACAGGGTTGTGCTAATAGTGTCTCACTTCAGCTCACACTTGTTCCAGGCCACATTAACTATAAGTTGATATGGCAATATATTCCTTCTGTCTTGATGTGAAATTGCCATGTTTCCCAGCACAGGCATGTGCTAATAGTGTCTCACATGAGCACAAACTTGTACCAGGTCACATTAACCATAAGTAAATATGGCAATATATTCCTACTGTCTTGATGTTATATAGCCATGTTTCCCAGCACATGCCTGTGCTCATTGTGTCTCACATCAGCACACACTTGTACCACGCCACATTAACCATATGTTGATATGGCAATATATTCCTCCTGTCTTGATGTGAAATGGCCATGTTTCCCAGCACAGGCATGTGCTTATGGTGTCTCACATCATCACATACTTGGTTCAGACTACATTTCAGATAAAGTACCTACCACTACCTTTTTGAATTTTAACAACTAAAAATAGGCATTAAACTTGTGAACTTATGAGTGTGAACTTGATATACGGTGTTCACAATGACACATGGTTCCACAATGTGAACTGTTACACATTTGTTCTCATATTTCAGCTAAAATTATAGTGTTATTCCTTTTTTTACATATTATAAGCAGTTAAAATTGCAAAATGCAATGTTAATTCCACACTCAGTATATATTTTTTATCAATATTACTAAAAAGTTTGTTGGGACTATAGTGTTTTGTTTTTCAATGTTGTCTTAGTTCATAAAAATTGAAATGAGCCGCGTCGTGGGAAAACCGGACTTAATGCATGTGCGTAAAGTGTCGTCCCGGATTAGCCTGTGCAGTCCGGCACTTTCCGCCTACAGTGGATTTATGTTTAGAAGAGACTTCCTTGAAACAGAAAATACCACACAAGCGGAACGTGCCGTCCTGGATTAGCCTGTGCGGACTGCACAGGCTAATCCGGGACAACACTTTACGCACATGCATTAAGACCGGTTTTCTCACTACGCGCGTCAAATATATTTTGGTGCATCTTAATTCTTAAATACTTGAAACTCTCTAAATATGTTGTGAAATTAACAATGATCTGCATTCAACATTTGTCTGCTATAAAACATAGTGACTGGTGACTTAACTAAGTTCCTTGCACTTCAAATTATTTAATTGCCAGATGACGTCAGAAGTAATATACCAGTACTTTTAGTGTATGCATAAATATGTTTTCATGGTAACATTATACTTTGCAATAATAACATACTATTATTGGTTTTATTCATACCTGTTTGTCTTGGAATGTACAGATTGTATAGTTCTAGGTACAAGTATTTTACCATTATATACCATTTTTCTCATAGATTACATTGAGTATGTCTAAAAACACTCATAATTAAAAGTTAACATTTTTTTTTTATTTACATTGTTGTTTGTGATAATTACTGAGTATCAGCAGGTCATAATTGAAAGCTTGAGTTGATTTGAGTATTGAGCAATCATGTTGTTCACACATTTTTAATAGATTTTGTTAACTCCATTGTTTTAATACCCACAATAATTAAGGTGTATAGTTTTGTTTTTAATGTTTCAGAACATAATTACTTGCAATTAAACTTGCACAATATTTTTTGAAAGTGTTAAATTAAAATGTTGGGTTATATCTTAATCCTAATAAATTTAATAATTCAAATACTATAAGTGTGGAAATCAAGTTTCAAAAGTACTAATACTTTCTAAACGGTAAATGAAAATAAAGCTTTAATTATATTGTTTATTTCAATTAATAATTGTATCAGTAGACTGTAAATTTCTAGGGTCATTGACCCTTTGACTCAAATTTTCAAGGGTCAAAATTCAATTTCGAAGAGTCAAACTCAAATATTCACAAGTCACCTAAACATAAACAGACACACTCAAGGTTCACATTATACTTATAAATATAATCAACCTGGTATGATCATAGTATTAAAAATTAGCCTTTGTAAGTGTGTGTTAGGTGTTGTTGTTTTGCTTTTTCATTTAATATTCAATTCTTTAGAAAGACCTAAAAAGGTAAGATTTTGCAATAATTTATCAATATGAATGAAAGACAAAACTACATGCTGCTATTTTTTGGTTTTATCAACAAATATCCGAAAGTGTTGTCCGAAATTATTGACAGTTGTAAATTTTGTGTAAGTGTTTCGGATGTTTTTAATCAGTATTGTTTTTAGATTAATATATGTTATTTGAATATTGTTATTATTTAATCTTTTAAACATCATTTCATCTACATTTGATCATGTAAACATCAGAATTAGTTGACAGTACACAAATGCCATAACAAAAGGTGTAACAAACTGATGTTCACAACGAGGCTAAATGTGCATAATGAAAAATGTCTGTGTTTTCATTGGTGGAAGGGTCAAATAGATACACTGATACCTTCCAGATATGGAAGCTCTTATCAGTAAATGCAAAACAAATTAAGATACGGTAGGCCTAATGTGGTAATAACAGACAGTGTCTTGATTGGCATCAGTTATAGAAGGAAGTGATGATGCAATCCAGACATTTACCAAGGGTCATATGACTCTTTGGGTGATTTTACCATGCGTCAATTTCATGATTTCAATGAAAATCATGAAAATCACGGGTCAAAACGCAGGAGCTCTGGTCAAACGAACACCCTGTGTATGAACCTTAAATACAATTTTGCCTTGAGATTCAGAGGTTAATAGACTTACAATAGATATTGTTTATAAATGTTATATGAAAATAATGGATTAATACTATTTTGTATATACATAAAGTTTTCTTAAATGTTGTTACATCCAGCTTTAACATTTTGATGCAAATATTGATATACAAATGAATACAAACATGTTATCTAAACTGTTAAATGAAACCAGTTGTTGATATTTTTTTTGTATTACCTTAAATAATTTTTGTTGTACAATATTTAGTATTATTATACCTAGCTTTTCTCTACTATGATAAATTCCCATTACTGGAGAAAGAGATATTTTGACTCAAAAACATTTCAACCTTTTTGACATGTGACCAAGCGAAAGTGACTGTCAGGTCATGTGACCGGGCTGACATTTTGAATGTCATATAAGGGCAAGTAACTGCATCAGTTTTTCAGCAACATCATGAAAAGGTTGCCTGTCTTGTTGTGACGTCATATAGTCGTGACGTCACTATTTAGTGTGTAAACAAACGATTCTCATCAAATGTTAAATGTAAGAACAATTGTTTTTCTAGTATTACTGAAGATGAAATAATATTTAGGCATTCTTCAATCTTAATTTGCAGATTTAAGCATATGTTTACCCTATTTTACTCAATTTTGTTTGGTATAATAAAAGAAATCAGTTTATATGGCAGCCGCTCCCCCCCCCCCCGGGGGGCAAATGTTGATAGGTGCATAATGCATGTGAGTAAAGTGTCGTCACGGATTAGTATGTGCAGTCCGCTTTTATGGTATTTTCTGTTTAAAGGAAGTCTCTTCTAAACAAAAATCCACTGTAGGCGGAAAGTGTCATCCCTGATTAACCGGCTGATCCGGGACGACACTTTACGCACATGCATTAAGCCCTGATTTACCTCGACACGCCTCATGTCTTTGTTTCGTACATTTCAGGGGTATAGACTATGTCCTCATGTCGGTGGTGTTCAACGTGGTTCCCACAGTTCTCGAGGTGCTCATGGTTACTGGCGTCCTGGTAGGCCTCGCTGTTTCTGTGCCATCACCCTGTAAAATCATTTTATTTCGGGATGTTTAAATTTTGCATATTCTTGAAAAACTGCTAATGCGCTTGATCTTTAATTTGCCCATTTTACATTTTTGTGTATGTATTTTCTAATAATCATGCGAAAAGGAAATTACAGCGGGGTCTTAAAGTTGCATTCAGTTTGGACCACAAAATAGGCGAAAAATTAGACCTCCGCGAAACAAAATGATTTTACAGTACTTTCGGTCTGTTTTAATCAGAAAATAAATAGATTTTACTTGACTTTGTCACCAATAAATTTACTATGATCTACTTTTAGCTGTCTCATACTACAGAAACATTTTCTAAGTTAGTTTTCTTATTCCTTCTATTTGTCTTAGTGTATTTGTATGACAGTATCTGAAGATACAAGAACAGGTATGTTTAAATTAAATTATATACCATTCCAGTGAAGGTAAATCCTTGAATACTCAAGGTCATCATCCCAAGTTTTGCCATCCATAGCCTGGTGACCTAGGCACCCTGAATATATTACAATGTTGGTATATATTTGGTATTTCAGTGGTACAAGTGCGGCCCGGAGTTTGCAGGTGTAACGTTTGGCTGCATAACAACCTACACGGTATTTACCTTGCTGATCACACAGTGGAGGTGTGTAGTTTCATTCATACATATTATGGGTAGCATTTGTGATTGTGTATTTTAGGGGTATATAATTATCGACCACAATGCTCTGCGTTCTAGGCGGAACATTATTTTAATGTATTTATGCTAGGTTCCCACTATCGTGTGGTCTGTCACGAACGCCACGATTGGCCACTTGCAACTGATCGTGGTATTTCTTTGATTTTTCAGGCTTGGATACAATGTGATGCAAGTCCATACGTTTTGATACGATGTTTTGCGCTATGTTTTGATACGATGTTTTGCGATTCGTTAATTACAGGTGTCACGGTCTGATCTCCAGTTTAGATACGATTACATACGTACCGTTGAGATTGTTTCGATATTTTCCACAAATGGGTCTCGATCTGACACGATCATTTCGATCGGGTTCCCCGAATAAGGACGTTCTAGTATGTACAGATAAGTTCCGATACCCTTATCACGAATCCATGCGCTCCGTTACAATAAGATAGAATTGTGGTCGCGATGTCTTTCACGATCATGATCTATGGAGATCACGATTTGAGCTACGATTTCACTCAAATGATATAAATACAGCCAGACTGACTATTGACTTCATTGTTTCTTGAGATCGCAATACATCTTAACAGAGCTTGGTGTTTTTTCTCGTCTATGATAGGTCCTGATCACCACGATTTGGATGCACGATTAGATACGATTTTTCGCGCTTTGTTACGATGCAATAAGATCTGATACGATGATCCCAATTGACAATTGATCACAGCTGGTCGTGTTAATCGTAAATAATTTTTTAACCTTCCAAATTTTTCGACGATTAACACGACTGACCTCAAGATCTGATAAGATCTGATAGCATCATCACGATTGGTCCACGATTTAGACCACAATTTCGTGGCGCAAATCGTTATAGTGGGAACCTAGCATTAGGGGATTTATAGAGGAATTAAATTAAAAAATCATGTGGGTGCTGAGTAGAAGTGTTGAGATGAAGTACTATAACTCTATTAAATTCTTACAGAGTTACTGCTCTTTGTATTATTTACCTGTATGTAACTACCTACATATTCAAGAATCTGTGGTGCAATATCAAGAAAATATTGGTGTGATATACCCAGTATAAATTTAACTTGTATCTGCCAGTTTTGTAGCTGTGAAAAAGCTTTAACCCTACTCATGGATTGTTCAATAATTAAGGTTCCATGGATGTGTTGTACATGTTAGGGATATATCTGTATATGTAGAACATTCTCGTTATAATGCATGGCAAATATTAAATGCAGTCAATGAAAATTACTTAAAAAGCTTGTCATATTGGCATTCCATACTGCTGAAGTTGATTGCTGAACTTGGAATAATTATATTATCCTCATCTTTCAATCTATAAATACAGAAAGTGTGAATTCGAAATTGTTAGATATTTTCCTGTACAAAACGAAGATTCAAGTGCATATGAACCAGGATTAATTAGATTATCGTCAACTCTAGAGCTACAAAAGTAGTAGTTGTGTGAATTTGAAAAATCATTTTTGTTAAGAATTTATAGTTGTGTAAATTCAAAATAATTATCTTTGTTGTTACAAATCTTGTCTCCTATACAGGACAAAGATCCGAGTGCAGATGAACCAGGCTGAAGGGGAGGCAGGCAACAAGGCCATAGATTCACTCATCAACTACGAGACAGTAAAGGTACGCTTCCAAAACATGCATGTGTTGTACAATTTAATGGTTTTAAAAAGTGTTTAAAAGCTTAAAGCTTTAAAATTTGCAATGTTTTTGTTAACAGGTCAGATGTATGAAGAGTCTGAGAATGAAAATTGTACGTTGTTTTGTACCCTGATTCAAATTACATAATTACAGATATGTTTCCCAGTAACTTCACACAAGTTCCAATGTGTTGTTTTGGGCTCAACTGTTTGTCACAGCGAAATAGCAGATTCAGCCCTTTCCTCCATATGGCTAAAAACATTATTTACGGCTGTTCCTGGAAAAAAAGGTGATGGGGGGGTGGGGGGGCCGAATGCCAGTCCTAAAATGGGGTACCACCAATACAACATTTTTTTTCTTTTTCAAGTCGTTGATAATCCGTTTAATCCTCTCTATCACCCCCCGCCCACCAGATTTTAATACATTGGCGTTCCACCCTGTCATCACCTTTTCTCCTGGAACAGCCCTTAGAAAAATTTATTGTATTATGTTAAAACCCTACTCATGTTAGATCTTTTTTTTTTAAAGAAAACATTGAAACCAAACAGGTTTTTCTTTACCAAAATAAATGTTCAAATTCATAATCATTGGCTAATTGGGCCAGTGAGTCTTGAGTTTAAATATAGATGTTGTATTTGCCTTGTCCAATTACATAGGCTTTTCTTTCTTATTACCATATTCCAATCATTGTTTTGTCTTTAATTTCAGTATTTCAATAACGAGAAGTACGAGGCAGAACGGTACGACAAAATTCTAAGTGTATATGAGGAGAAGTCAGTGAAAACTTTAACCAGTCTGGCCCTGCTGAACTGGGGTCAGAACTTCATCTTCAGTGTTGGACTGACAGCCATCATGATCCTTGCCGGCCAGGGCATCATGGCAGGTAAAAACGTTATAGAGTATTAAATCTGTTTTCGGACACGTTCGAAATTTGTTCGAAAAAATCGCATCTGCAATATTGTAATAGAAATATAATAAGGGGCTTGCTTATAAGTATTGTTATCTGCGAATATGGTTTGCGTTTATTGCTAAATGCTTTACTTTATTAGATTGGCGTAAGTCGTTTGGCGGGTGGGCATAGCACTTTTAGTTTCCGCACTCTAACTCGAGAACGGATTGAGCTGTTGTAAAGAAACTTCATACATAGATACCTTATAGCGAGATCTCATTTGGAATTGCATCTGGGGTGGGTGGGGTCAAGGTCAAAGTTACTGTTACTAAAAATCGAAAAACCTTTTGTGCTAAATAAATTGACAACGCATTGAGGTATTTTAATGAAACCCCATACATATATAACTTATATCGAGACCTTGCTTGGGATTGCGTATGTGGAGGGTGGGGTCAATGTCACTATTACTGAAACTAGAAAAACGGTTTCCGCTCAATAACTTGAAGACATTGAGATATTTTAATGAAACTTCATATGTAGTTACCTTATATCTAGACTTCGCTTGGGATTGTGTATGGGGTTGGTGGGGTCAAGGTCAAGGTCACAATAACTAAACATTATATTTGTTTGCTTACTGTTATGCATTTCGTTCGAAAAATTTGGTTTTCGTGGCATTTCCATTTTTCTTGTTCGTTACATGAGACTGTGTATTGAAGCCATTGTACAACTTGCTGATGGGCATTCAAAGTAGGGCTGCAAAGAGGTCACATGATTACATTGATAAACAATTTGGAAATACCTGTGAAAACCATCATCGCTCCCTGTGAAATCTTTAATGACAATAGATGTTTATTGCCAATAAGTATCCAATCAAAAACCTAGATCGTAGTTTATTTCCTTTTCCAAAAGGAACCATAGTGACTCAAAAAATATGTATTTTACCTAATTGAGGGTGGCCAAAAATATAGAGTGTCCGAAACAAAAAATTAAATATGGTAATGTGCAAGATTGTTTGATGCAATAGGTGTAATGCAACTCAAGGACACTTTCAGTTCCCAGTGAATGGGGAAGAAACATTGTAGCTGTTTTAATTCAGTTGTTATGCAATTTGTATTATATTGGTTGAAAGCAAATGCCTGCTCGAACATGTTTTTAATTGGGGAAACTAAGGTTTACTAGTGATCGAGTTTTCATCCTAAGGAATGCAGAAAACAGTCTCAGCAGTGATATTCTTTTTCAGTCAATAACTATAATTGCTTCTCATCCTTAGGTACAATGACGGTCGGGGATCTAGTCATGGTGAACAGCCTGCTGTTCCAGCTCTCAATTCCCCTCAATTTCATTGGGTCGCTGTATAGGGAAGTTCGCCAGAGCTTGATCGACATGTCCACCATGTTTGACCTTCTGAAGATTAAACCAAATATTGTGGTATGCATGCAAACATATTTTACATTACCTTACTACAGATAGTCCGAAATATACCTGACTGACTGGTTATATTCCAGTTGGTCTTGTGGTATGTTTCCAGGTTAGCTTTCAATGCAATAGCATTATATCAGATACAATAAGAAAAATACATACAGTACATCCTGTTTAATTAATTTTTCTTGCAAAATCAGATTCTTTTTATGTCCTGTAATTGTAAATCCAGTCCTGTGAATATGACACATGCAGCGATATGACGGAATGTCCAGTAGTCCCGAAACAAATTATGGAATGTCCGTTACTGTCCTCCTGACTAGTCCAGTATTTACAATGCCTTTAACACTTTCATCTAACACAATGCCTTTAACACTCCCATCTAACACAGAATTAAGTTCTGCAATTAACATATAATTTAGCAAAGAATTTAGTGCTGCATTTAATACTCCCATTTTACACAGGATTTAGTACTGCATTTAATACTCCCATTTAACACAGGATTTAGTGCTGCATTTAACACTCCCATTTAACACAGGATTTATTACTGCATTTAACACTCCCATTTGACACAGTATTTTGTACTGCATTTAATACTCCCATTTTACACAGAATTTAGTTCTGCATTTAATACTCCCATTTAACACAGGATTAAGTACTGCATTTAACACTCCCATTTAACACAGGATTTAGTAATGCATTTAACACTCCCATATGACACAGTATTTAGTACTGCATTTAACACAGGATTTAGGACTGCATTTAAGATCCCCATTTAACACAGGATTTAGTACTGCATTTAACACTCCCATTTAACACAGGAGTAAGTACTGCATTTAACACTGCATTTACCCGTAATGATGCGTTTTCTCTTAAGATAAACGCCTCTTGCCCCGAGACTAAACATTGCACCTAACCAGTCAACCATTTAACAACTGAATTATTACTGCACTTTACACTGCATTTAGTTTAAACCTATTTATTTTTGTATTGTGTTGTAAGCCAGAGGCTTATTGAGACACGTGGAGTCTGTTACCTGGGTAGAACCAGTACTTGGTGTCTTTTGTGAAAGATCATTTGAACGCTCCCAAGTACGGATCAAACTCACGACCTGATTGCCAGGTGGACACCATATCCATTACACCACAGCGACTGCATTTAACGATGCGTTTGCTCTTCAGATCAAGCCTGATGCCCCGGGTCTCGAGATTGCATCAGACCAGTCCACCGTTGTGTTCGACAATGTCAGTTTGAGTATGTGAAGGGACAGAAGATCCTGGACGGTCTCTCGTTCTCCGTCCCCTCAGGAAAGAAGGTGGCCGTTGTGAGGGGCAGTGGTTCTGGGTGAGTTACACAATTTGAAACTATATAAGAGATATCATGTATCATTAATCAATAATTATCATCCAATCCCCTTATTTCGTTTTGTCACATATTACAAGTTTTGCGTTATTATAACAAAATTCCATTGTATCAAGAATGTGAAAAAGTTTTCGTTTCCACTCTGTAACTTTTTAATGCCTGGAAGGATTCAGTCAAACTTGAAAAATTGTTTGCCATGACCAGACGATGTTTCGCATTCAATACCCATGCTCGTCTGTCAAAGGTCAAAGTCACATTTCAAGAGCAGAAGTCAAATATTTTTGTTTCCGCTCCATAACTTCTAAACACCTAGCAGGAGTTAAATATTACTTCAGATAATTACTCCCCATGATCAGATGATGTGTCGCGTACAACACCTATCCTTGTCTGTCAAAGTTCAAGGTCACAATTCGAGGTCAAAGGAAAAGGATTTTTTGTTTCCGATCCATAACTTCTAAATGTCTGACACAGTTTTAATATTACTTCAGATTTTTATTCCCAATGAACAGGTGATGTGTCATGTACATCACACATGCTTCAATGTGCTTCCAAGATATTTCAGGAATTAACTAGGGCTAATTGTTTTAATCCTGCAAAGGAACACAAACAATTATCATTCTGACCTTGAACCATAAATATTTTCTTAAAAAATATTATGAAATATGTAATATTTTCAAATAAGCCATACTTTTAATCAAATAAATTAACTTATTAGCCTTCCTTGCTCCTAGGTTACTTATTATTGTTCTTTCATGAATATGAGATATTGTATGGTGTATTTTCTATGTTTGTTGTGTATGTGGATTACAATCAACAGAGAACATGCAGTACGTTTGGTGGCTTCTTTAATACTACCTCGTATGAACAGTGGTGAGTGTGCAGTAGTTTATAGAGAGCGTGGCTATGATACGCATGGAAGAATAGTAACTAATCAGTTGAGCATGATAAATACGTAACAACGTTCACAATTTTTCCTACCTGACAGGAAGTCCACCATTGTGAGATTGTTGTTCCGCTTCTATGATCCTCTGTCCGGGAACATTCTCATTAACAACCAGAATATTAAAAGCGTCAACTTAGACAGTGTAAGGAAAGCTATCGGCGTTGTGCCACAGGTATTATATGCTTGTTGTTCATGGTTGCATTCATACCAAATATATATATATATATATATATATATATATATATATATATATAAAATTTACAAAGGTTGTGTTTTTTTTCATAGTGCTTAAATAGGGTTTCAAATACTCCATAATTTACATAATGTATTATGTTAATAAATTTACAGAAACATGCTTAATATTGGGCCAGGCTCAGTTGTTATTTGTTAATGTTGTTTTGACGTATACATGTATACAATGAAACTATTTTTACCATCAATATCGGAATGAGCATTTCATAACAATTGGTTTGAAAATATCACAAATATATCCAGAAGTTTCTGCTTCAGCAATTAATAAAATGGTTAATCTAGCACTAAGTTATCTCTGTGGTTGAATGCAATTATTAGAAGTCTAAGAATGCATGCTTGTGTATGATAATTTGACTGTGAAGTGTGCCATGTGTAAAAAATAAGGTTTTAACTGAGGTTTCCACTCAGAGCCTTCAGAATATTATATGCTTATAGTAATATTCTTACACCAACTGTCACAGAACATGAAGAAAACTAATTGCAATCAGGAGCTTGTGAGATTGATCCCCTTCTTGGGGAGCGTTTGAATGATCTTTCTCAAAAGAGACCATGTACTGGTTTAACCCAGGGAACAGACTTCAAAGTGTCTCAATAAGCCTAAGACTTTCAACACAGTTTAGCTTATATAAATAGGTTTCAACTAAACTAAAATCACATGTCTGGTTCATTGTATATTTGTATTTATTTTTCAGGACTGTGTGCTGTTCCACGACTCAGTCTATAACAACATCCACTATGGCGACCTCCAGAAGACTGCAGAAGATGTTATCAGAGCAGCCAAAATGGCAGAAATACACAACACAATAATCCATCGATTTCCACAGCAGTATGAGACTCAAGTTGGGGAGAGAGGATTAAAACTGTCAGGTCTGGTATTTCAATTATACAATCTGGGCATTTCTCAAATTTCTTCTGTGAAGTAAAATTTCATTTTACTCAATGCTTCTGTGACGTAAAGTTTCACTTTACCAAATGCTTTTGTGAAGTAGAGTTACATTTTACCCAATGCTTCTGTAAAGTAAAGTTCCATTTTAACCAATGCTTCTGTAAAATGTAGTCTCATTTTACTTAATGTTTCTGTGAAGTAGTTTCACTTTACCTAATGCGTCTGTGAAGTTAGTTTTATTTTACCCAGTGCATCTGTGAAGTTAAGTTTCACTAAACCCAATGCTTCTGTGAAATTAAGTTTCATTTTACCCACTGCTTCTGTGAAGTTAAGTTTCACTTTACCTAATGCTTCTGTGAAGTTAAGTTTCACTTAACACAATGCTTCTGTGAAGTAAAGTTTCACGTTACCCAATGCTTCTGTGAAGTAAAATTTTACTTTACCCAATGCTTCTGTGAAGTTAAGTTTAATTTTACCCAATGCTTCTGTGAAGTACAGTTTCACTTTACCCAATGCTTCTGTGAAGTTAAGTTTAATTTTACCCAATGCTTCTGTGAAGTAAAGTTTTACTTTACCCAATGCTTCTGTGAAGTTAAGTTTAATTTTACCCAATGCTTCTGTGAAGTAAAGTTTCACTTTACCCATTGCTTCTGTGAAGTAAAGGTTCATTTTACCCATTGCTTCTGTGAAGTAAAGTTTTATTTTACCTAATGCTTCTGTGAAGTAAAGTTTCATTTTACCTAATGTTTCTGTGAAGTAATGTTTCATTTTGCCTAATGCTTCTGTTAAGTAAAGTTTCATTTTACTTATTGCTTCTGTGAAGTTAATTTTTGTTTTACCCAATGCTTCTGTGAAATAAAGTTTCATTTTACTATATTGCTTCTATGAAGTTAAGTTTAATGTTACCCAATGCTTCTGTAAAGTAAAGTTTCACTGTACACAATGCTTCTCTGACGTAGTTTCGTTTTACCAAATGTTTCTGTGAAGTAGTTTCATTTTACCAAATGTTTGTGTGAAGTAGTTTCAGTTTGCCCAATGCTCCTCTTAAGTAGATTTATTTTACCCCATATTTTTCTGCAGTATTAAAGGCCCTATGTAATATGGAATTACAGTCTTACTTTTGGTTCAAAAATCATAAATGCATGCTTATTGGTTGTTTTAGTATTAAAATAATGGCAAATCATGAAGTTTAAAAAAAAATTCTTAAACACATTTACATATTACAATAACTAACAGGACTAACCAACTTTTATTTGATATCATATAATCCCTGGAACAATCAGCCAACGTTCTGGTGCTATTGTTACTTATGATACGGTGTAGAGAAGATTTTGTCTTGCAACTATTAATGGATATTGTTTATATCTACATCTGTGTCTCTTAAAGGTGGTGAAAAACAGAGAGTAGCCATTGCCCGTGCCATAATGAAAGATCCGCCCATATTTGTGTATGATGAAGCCACCTCCTCATTGGATACAATAACTGAACAGGTAAGCACTTTGAAATAAGTTAAATGGGTCAAAATTAGTTCCGATTATTAAAGAACTACTTTTAAATATTTTATATTGTTATTTGTAAATATAAACTGTTTGAATATGACCATTAGACTTTTGCACTCTCAGCACTTACAAATGGGGCTTACTCATGGAAAGCTTCACCACGACCTTAGGCTGAGGTCGATAAATTATTTGCTCTCTAAATTGTGTGTGTGATCAAAATGTGTTCTGACAAAATAGAGAATTAGTTTAGTTAACATAGATTTGGCTAACAGACAACATTAAACAAAAACAAAACGGGAGTGGGGATGTTTACAGGCAATGGGTGAGAGAATAAGGTGTAATAAAACTGAATTAAACATTTAATAAGTAAAAGTACTTCAATTTTGAGGCAATACCTCATGTAGATCTACCAGTTTAGATGTGACATTTCCAATAATATAGAAGATGACGATCAGTACAGTTTTCCATGTCATTATAAAACTGGAAGAGTTTCTCGTGTTTTTTTTTCAGAACATATTACATGCCCTTCGCAGTGTTACCAGAGACAGAACTACTCTTGTGATAGCCCATCGTCTTTCGACAGTTGTTGTTGCAGAGGAGATCATCGTTTTAGTTCATGGGACCGTAGCCGAACGAGGGAGCCATTTTAAACTCATGATGAAACCGGGCAGCTTGTACCGACATTTATGGGAAAAACAGAATTATGTAAATGAAGAAAAAAATGACATTGCGGTGGATATTAAATAATGAGTTTAAGAAAGTAGTGAAAATTTGTATTTCCTTGATCATCATTGTTATAAATGTTAGATCCAAAAACCTAAAGTTTCATTTATTATAGTTTGGCTGTTCCGCTGGCTGTATGTTTGTAAATTTTTCTGACCAAAGCTTCCAGTGGTACTGGTATTTGATTTCGATGATGATAATGTGGTGTAAAAGGTTCATAACAGTATTTTTGCATTAACCTTGTAGGAATTTTATAATGAAACACGTTTTTGTATTTCTTTAAATTGTCAGCAATTTCACTTACATGTAGATACTATTTAGTGCTTGGTATTAATGCGTCTCTAGATTTATTTAGTAAAACTCGGATTAACGGTGTGTTGTTGTTACAAAATTTATTTAAAGGTAGCATGTATTCCGGTAAGATGTATTCCGGTAAGTTCGTAGCCTCCTACAGGTTCCTGGATAATGCTCTGACGTTATTTTCGATACAATGACGCAACGTCTTGTGTCCTAATTCTTCGCAAATGTTGGCCCGAAGAATTTACTAACTTATCACAGCAATTACATGCCTAAATTTTAAGTTTAAATTATAAATAACGACATTATTTTAGTTTATTGCATTTATGATACACTGTTTTCAACGTTTTCATTTTTATAAATAGGTGGTAACATTGATTTGGTTTTCAACATTCCATTATGTTTTGAGCAGCATAAAAACAAGTTCATCACTAGATATGTAAACATAAAATCAATGACGCGGTCTTGCCATATGACGTCATCTAAACTTACCCACGAAAATGAAGGAATTAAGGGAAATTAAAGGCGTTGTTAGGTCACGTTTATTTTTCAATGAGTTAACATATTTCTCATTATGTGGTCACTGTTTTGTGACATGAAATAGTAAGTAAAGAAGCCATTTAAATGTTTTGATTACATTCGTCAGTTGCATATTATGCGCGTGCGCGGACTCGAATGCATAACATCCACGAACTTACAGGTGTAGGGGCTACCTGTTCACAGATTGACGAATTGATAATTTTCGAACTTCTTGTCACTGATTCCAAAAATAAAAGTATAGTGTATATGAATGAGCAAAATAACACTACTGACACAGAAATATACTGTAAATACCATTTCATAAATGAGTAATAATCAATTGAAATGGATAAAATTATAAAGCGTTTGTAACACGAAACAATGGAATAAGTTGGAGTGTTTCTGTTTTTTTTCGTTGAAATTGTTGAAAACACGCAACTCATTTACATAACGTAAAAACTACACTGACAAGAATATACATTGAAATGGTCGAGAGGTTAGCGAGTTAGACTTTTTTCCCAGAGGTTTGAGGGTAAACCCCGGTGGGAGCAACTTTTGTTTTTTTGCTATTATTATTTTCATGCTTTTCTTATTATATTTCTTGAGCTCTTTAGTTCAGATTCCAATTTAAAGACGTTTAATGGCATATTTAAAAAAAGAGAAGAAAGATCTGAGAACAAGTCCCTTTAAACGGTACCATAGTTTTCTAATGAGTAATATAATTGCATACTATATATGTACAAGTATATAAGAGTTAACAATTGCTTCACGTTTTACATAGAACTGAAACTACGGGTGGATAGATACATGTTACGTCTTTAGAGAAGTTAACATTAATGGGCTTCTGAAAGGGAAATTCAGCCTCAACTGTTTCGATGCACATCTTACCATGTGATAACCATCAAGGTTGACTCGTTTACACTAGTATAATAAATATATTTATGAGTGAATACTTAGACAGTACATTGATTTTATGTATGTAATACAATAAAATAAATAAACATAAAAGGTGTTTTTATTCCCCCGGCATCTTGACGCGGGAGGCATGTAGTGATCGTCCTGTCCGCCCTTCCGTCTTTCCGTCCGTGACAAGGTTAAGCAGATTTTGCCGTTTCGTCTAGCACCAACACGGCTTACTACAACACTTGGATACTTACACAGTTTTTGCTGTTAACCATTCCCGATCCACCCATATCACCCAACCTCACTTTGACATTGACCTTGACCTAATTTATTATATAATTCGAGTTGTTAGTTCCTGAGACCTCACGCGGAAACGAAATGATACTTAAGTGGCTCCCTTACGAAAAAAAAGATAGTTAAATGTCCTAAAATAGCCACCTAAAAGCATTTTTAAGCCACATACAAGACTAACCTTAACCCTAATCAACTACTTTCAACTAAATTGTACGTAAACAAAATCATTTAACTACTCTCCAGTTAGTGCGCACGGACGGATATGGAGTATGATGGATTAAATCATCGGGAAAATTCGTTTCAGGCCCGGACAAACTGAACTGCAGTGAAATTAGAATTCGGACCGACGGACAAAGCGGCGACTATATGCTCCCCTCCGTTCGGGGAGCATAAAAAGGACTAAAAATCAATAGAAATGCAGGACCAAATCTGACACGAAAACTGTTTAATTGACATCTGACCAGCAGTTGCTGAGAAATAGACCAGAAAATAATTGTGCGATATGAACTAATTTAATAAATCTTCAAAGTCCCATAACGTCGAGAAATAATTTCAGAAATATTCAAAGTCACATAACTTCGAGAAAAATCATTGAAGTGGAACATCCTGGTAGTATGCTCACCTCCTCTTAGTACTGAAGCTTCCCATAAAGTTTCATTGAAATCTGCACTGTAGTTGCTGTGAAATAGCCTGAACACGGATTGCGCACTATTTACTATATTTCAGAAATTTTCAAAGTCACAAAACTTTAACAAAAATAATGGAAGTGGATCATCCTGCTACTTTGCAAATCTCCTCTTGGCAATGTAGTTTTGTCTAAGTCCCATAACTCTGAGAAAAATCATTAAAATGGAACGTCCTGGTAGTGTGCACACCTCCTATTGGTAATGAAGCTTCCCATAAAGTTTTGATGAATCCCAGCCAGTAATTGCTGAGAAATAGCCCGGACAAGAAAGTCAAGAATTGTGCACTATATACAGATTTCAGAAATCTTTAAAGTCTCATAACTATGAAAAATCATTGAAGCGGAACGTTCTGGTAGTATGCACACCTCCTCTTTGTTATGAAGCTTCCCATAAAGTTTCGTTGAATTCCGGCCAGTAGTTGCTGAGAAATAGCCCGGACAAAAAAGTGGGACGGACTGACAGGACGGTTGGACAAAGTGATGACTATATGCTCCCCCGAAAGTTTTGGGGAGCATAAAAAGAAAGGTTTGGTCATTGTAAAGGGGTATAATTATGTTTTTATCAACTTGTATTTTCCACTCAATAACTTAAGAAAGAAGTGACACATCGTCCTTAGCCATAGGCTTCCTACGGGCATTGCATGCACTGCAACTGTTTGTTGTAGAAATACTGAGAACAATTCCACAGATTTTATTTGTTAGTTTTAAAAAATGAATTTAAATTGAGTGACATATATTGAAAGATTGCACGTACTAGATCCAAACAATGGCACTCATATCTACGAAAATGATTCACCAAAATGAGTAATACTCATTGATAAGATGTTAGTCCAAGTGAAAAATCCCTATTGTAAAAATACGAGTAAATAGAGAAAACTCAAGGATATTTTCTTGGTATTCCAGTTTTTCAAATAATGCCTATATTTGTTATGAAAGAGCTGTACCTTCTTGCATTTTCATTAATAGAAGAGATGCACTGATAATCCTGCGACAGTGCTAATCACATGAAAACAGTCGACAACAACAACAACATTTATTTCAGCAATACAGCTTACTAAAAGGAAATAAAAATTTAATATCAAATACATCTGGTTAAGATTTTTTTAAATTTCAGTGAAATAAGGAGGAAGCAATATAATAAGCACAGTGCAGATCAAATCCATGAATACTGAGTAATGTTTGTGTTACATTGTAGTAGTGTCACTATTACATTTTTAACGTGGTGAGTTACCTTGATATAAATAAAATATTTTTATAACACTTTTTATTATAAATATTATAGAACATCATTTGTTTTCAAAAAAGTAAAACATGTAGATAATATCATAGGTAAACATCAAGTACAGACCCTTTTTAATAGATAGGAATAATGCTATTAACAACGTTCATGTATAACATTATGCTACAATAAATTGTATGTTAGAACATGTGGAAATAACACAAACACAATAGGTCTAAGTGTGATACTATTTTGAAATTAATATTATAACAAACAATGAATAAACGTTTTGAAGTATTATACATTCACTTCTAATTGTGACTGAAAGCTGTCACTCGTCAAAAAAGCATATACTTTGTGACAGACAAGGGTGTGGTTAATTAATTTTTAGTTTTATAAATTCTTATTTAAATCAACGTATGTAAACAAACTTTTTACACAAATAAAGGTAGAGAGATTCTGTCTATAATATCTTATATATAATATAATGTTACAAGTGCATGTTGTACTGTGTTATTTACGATCGTATGTATGTAGCAGGCTGAATAATTGGACTTAATAGGAGTCACATCTACGTCTTTTAAAATGGCCTTCACTTTCTACATATGTTCAGCTCAACAGAATTGTATCTCCCTACAACATGGTCTGCTCGTCCTCATTGTCCTGAATGTTGCTTGATAATTGTGTTCGCCGGCAACAATTTATTTTATATTTCCTCACTACTATTGCTGAAATAATAAAAATTATAATAATTACAGCGATAACAGGATAAATCCATTTTTTACTATCATTAGACTCGGTATTCGAACTGTTTGTAGTCATTGTCGTTGACTGATCAACACGTGGTGTTTTATTTAGAACACCAACAGATAGCTCGGAGCCATCGTCCAATATGTTGCCGGTTGTCGAGGATGCGAAATCAGCCCCAGTTCCGTGCAGTTGAATCCGTGCTGACATAAATATTACGCTTGCTGAAAGAAATATGATATCAAAATGGCAATAAAATGTCAAACATTTTTATACATGTATTATGTTTTAATTTCATTCGAAATTATGGATTTTATTTAGTAACACATCTGCATTTAACTTTTTACTAATGCATATTAATTAAGCATACCAATGAATTTGGACCTATTTATGAAATGCATTCCTAACGATATGCCTTAAATACTAAAACAGCTATGGGAAAAAGTGCAACACCATTTATATTAATTCCGTACTACTGATGTTACCGAAAATACCTGATTGTGATCCGAGCAGACTAAAAATTCGCATCGTCCAGTCTCCATTCGGGTTTTCGCCCCAGAAGTGGTTTGACATTATTGTCAATTGTGTATTGTTTAACTCTATCGTGATGTTATAGAATAAAACAGATTTCGTAGTATGAGGTGAAATAACTTCCATCGACAAGTTGGTTTTCTTCGTGTAAGCGATTTTTACGTAGATTTGAACTTGTTCCAGTTTGTTGATGCGGTCAGACAGAACTTGGGAAGATGCTGTATTTCTGAAAGAAAACGTTTAAATCTGGGACATTGCACAATACTAAAATTTCTACAAAATAAAACACAAAAGGGCAAACGGAATGTTTATTAGCAAATCGTATAATTACAGCAAAGTATTAACAGATAACATAACAATGCAAGTTTCATTAAAGGTACAACTTAATTTAATGATGTAGCCACACGGAAAGCCTTTGTAGTGGCTAGATATCTAGTAAACTTCAGCATATCTTAACGAAATACACATGTACTAGACTAAGTATTGAATACCTATTGTTACATTAGCGTAAAACGATACACATGGAACATCTATTATTGAGAAATGCAAGTGATGAATCTGTGCTATTAGAAACTTAACCAAAACTGCACACCCTCGTATGTTGAAAACAAAGTCGTCGGTTCTTAAGGCCGACAGTGCGGTCCAGTTTTCTGCTAGAGAGATCATCTTGTTCACGTTAGGATAGCCAAACCCTAACACGTTATGGTCTGTAAGATCACATTGTTACAGAACATTTAAATGCATAGTTTCCTTTAAAGGTCAGACATTTTCAAATGCGTATGAGTTAAATCAAATCTTTGAAATATTAGCACAAACTGTTCACAATTTAACAGGCATCAATTTTCTTTGAAAGAAAATTACGAGGGCAAGTTTGTTCATATCCTCTGAATTAATGTATAAGATGAAATAAAAAGACATCATTATCAATATCATCGTCATCATCGCCATCCTCTTAAATACATACAACACAACAGAGATAATCTCCATTGTAGTTTTGATGCATTGTTTCACATTGTGTCTTGCTATATTGTTATTTATTACTTCCCCGCATTTAGGAAATACATTTACTGTATTTTATTTACAATCTCACCTATACCAGACTAGCATGTAAAATATTGGATAATAATTAATTCAATTTACTCGCGGTCACACAATATTCACTTACATTTATATCCTGCAGCATTTGTTTTGAAAGACGACTCCTCCGCGATGTCTGTGTTGGATGCAGATTGGACCAGAATGTGCCTGACGTCGCGAACCGTTAGCCCGGGGCTGCAATTAGTGTTTATACTTGTACGTTCAAAAATTTGATGCATGGTTAACCGGTCACCAAAGAACAAAAGTGAATTTAATGATTTTGAAATGTGTTTGGTTTTCAAAATATATGAACATAAGAAGAATGAAAAATCAATGGACTGTAATTCTTGTCAATACATTTATTTACATAGAGATCATTCGTATAACAAATAATGTCTGGTAATTACCGATATTTATGCTTTTTTACACTCGGAAGATTTGAATTATCATACACCTTTTAATGTGAAACTTAGTCAACCCTATTGTTGAAACATTTGCAATAACTACTTACTTAACTTGCAGCACAAGAGCAATAACTCCAAACTCAATGGAACACGGGCTTAAATGTTTTACGTTTCCCGTGTGTATATCTACCACCTGCGAATATTTTATCAAGGCAAATATGGCCAAATACAAATGATATATTCACGGTTAAACGTTATATGTGCTAAACTGTTATTTAAGCGTTAATCTGTATTGCTTTAAGTCTATCATATACAGTTGTGTTAACAAAACTATTTTGATCATTACGTGTACAGTGAAGCTATGGTTAAACATTACACAATGAATACAATAACTTAAACATACAACCGACAATGAAAAAACCTTTAAATTAAAAAAATCCGAAAAAAGAACTAAATAGATCTATAAATTTTGCTTTAATAGCGCAAAATGCACGCGCACACAAATAAAGTGGTAACAGAAAAATGTTTTGTGATGGAAGACACTGTGTATCACCAGAAGCATTTAAACTTGCACACAGTGGAAGTGTCTACTTAAACTAAACGCCAAATACGATTAATAAATAAAAGTAGCCGAATGCCAAATGCAGTTCATAAATAAAAAGAACCGAATGTCTAATGCGGTTAATAAATAAAGTGAGCGAAATGCAAAATACTGTTAATAAATAAAAGGACGTGTATGCATACGTAAGGGTACATATAAAATGATACTCACAAGGTTTGGTAATCAAACGTTAGGAAAAGGTATGCACTGCAAAATCTAAGGAACACGGATATTTACCTTACCTAACGTTCACTAACTGCAAAATAAGGTGCAAATTGTTTGTATCATAAACAAATCAGACCAAAACGCTAATCGCGTAGATAGACTTCTGGAGAGGAAAAGGAAAGCACTAAATATCAATGGATTATAGAGTGCAAATTTTTTATAACAGAAAGGACAAATTGGTTTTAATGAAATTGCATTGCTACAATGCCATTTTTTACCCAAGACGAATCGAACTACCCATTATTATACTCCCTACTTTCAATATCTTGGTAGATATATAGGTTTGTATGCAAACAACCTAATGCATACGCAACAATATGCAGAACAGACAACATGTCGACTTATCATGAACGGGCCGAGATAGCCGAAGGAGCGTATCAATTTGGGAGTATCGATTGTTAGTGCTTCTTAGCCTGCAAAGTAAAAAGTAGGTCACGTGATTAAATCTCTCAAAATCGCCCTACTAAGGACCATTGACTTCTGCCAACCGTATAACAATAGGCCAGTCTGCGTGTTCATGTGGATACGTCAGCCATTTTAATATAGAAACACACTACGTTACACATTTAGGTGTTTTATTTGATTAAACCTGTATTCGATTTTCAAAACACTTCTAGCGATAGCCTTTTGGAAGTATTGGTAACTATCAGTTCAGGACAACTTGTTTCATATTAAGTATTAGTAAACTACTGCCCTACAGGCAATATTTTGTTATTGTATTAGTTGCTTTTACTGTTCTTAACGGTTGCTATACTTACCAATCGAGTATCGTTTTTCCTTGTTCCAGACGTAAACATGCAGACGAGGACAGCCGAGTTAACCTGATAATTGTCAGGAAGTGTACCATCCACCCCCATGTCTCCAACTGCTATAGTGTAAATGTTGTTGACGAAGCCATTGCCCGGGGGATCAGCGGGAAACACGTATATGTTTCCTTTGGAGTTCCTCCCTTCTTGATAGCCCTGGGAAATGAGATTTAATAATACAAATACAGGTAATGCTTATTTTATGTTTTAAAGGCTTCAAACACTTTACATATTTATATAGTACGAAGTTCAAGTATGTTTTGCAAGTCACTTAACACTTACACGCATAGATCGAATACGTTACAAAACGTGTTAAATTAACGGATTTTATGTTACTGTTTAGTACAAACGTAAACGAACATATGAATTTGGTAAATGTGTAGAAGTTAATTGAACTGCTCAACGAGTGTAACCAAAACAAAAAATTTCCATTTACTGTAACGAGACAAAATCTACCTGCGATGTTAGTTCAGTGTTCAGTCCTATCGACATGACGTGCAATGAATGTAGTGTTACTTTTTATATAGGGCTAAATTCGCTGCAGACTAAAAGGTAGCTCAATATTCGCCCAGCTCTAACAAGTTATCCTACATCAGCGTAGCACATGTCTTATATAGGGACACATTCATTCTACTAAATTGTATTGCAGTACCTTTTGTATTATATCACGTATGCAGTCATCTATATGAAATGATGTGCGGAAGTTCCATGAGTTGGAATAAATATCTATGTCATTGGTGTGATGACCTAAACTTGCACACATGTCAACTGCGGCCAAATGCGCGTGTGGTTCTATACGTGCTTTTTCATCTTCGGGAACTCTTCCCACTTTTAGTACTATGAAATGAATACATACAGGTGAGACAAAACATTTTATGAAAATTATATTAAGCTAAATCAACGGCTGTTGTTCTTTATACTTTATTATATACATGCTGGTTAGTTAGTCAATTTATTTGACATTTTATCAAAAGAATTGCACTCTTCTGTTATTCATCTATCTTGTATTTTTCCCCACAAGCGAGTAATGACGCAAAGGTTTTATTTCTCTGGAGGTCCAAAGTCGTTTGCCATTAAAATAACTATTGGTATTGATGATGATTAAACTATTACATTTATTTAACAGACCAATCGATACATTTCATCATACAACAAAACCATATTTTCCATATGTACTGCGTACACTAAATACAGGACAGTAGTCAAATACCCATTGATATCACAGTTTCGTATTTATAACTATTTATATAATTTATAGAAACTATTGGAACATTTAAAATTATTTCAAAGCTAAATGCTACCAGCAAGGGAGGCATCTGGAGCGGTCCCGCACCCACAGGGTTGACACCTCGCACTGATGTTTCTGATACCCGCCGCCAGTCCCGCGCATGCATTGCCATGGCTGCAACATTTGAAATTAAACATCAAAGAATCAAAGCTTGCAAGGATTAACAGTGAAGAGCTTCTCATTTACTAATCGTAGAGCTTCTCATTTAATAATCGTAGCAAGCAAGGTTTAATGTTTAAATAGTAAAAGTAACAAATAATTATGAAAATATTTATACAATTTTGTATAAACAACACGCGAAACATCTTATAGGATTTACAATGCAGTTAAAATCACACTATGGCAATGTAAGCTTTGTCCAAAATATAATAATACTATTATTATAGTTTTCGAACAATTATCTTAATAAATATAAATCGAAGTAAACAATAAATTTATTAAATAAATGATGTCACCAATCTCAAAATTTATAGTTGAGATAATCATGTAATTTCTTACTTTGTCAACGGGGTCAAACGTTGTTCATTAGGGTAGTACTCTGGAGCAATGTCATCATTTGTGTCCACAAAATTCCAGCAAAGCGACTTATTCTAAAATATATCGAACATTATTTTTTATCTAACAATCATATTTTATTTATAAATTCAATTGGTTTACACATGTTTGTTTGACAGTAAAATTCATGCGTAAAATATTACATGCGAAATTCGATTTCAATATAAAATTCTAGAGTTCGGAATCAAACATATGTACACTACATGTATACGAGTGTATGACCATAATGGGAATCAAAAAGCTTGTATTTTCGAAAATCTATACATGTCGTACAGCCGATGTATATTATTTGATAATTGTCGTAGAGCTACATACAATAGCTTCTTTATTCTATGTACATGTATTTATATAATATATGTTTGATATTTGTTCCATGAAAACAACACACATCAACATATTATTAAATTAAATTCCATTTATCCACATCACATGCATTATTTTAAACACAAGGAATAAACTCAACTATTACATGCTTCTTATTTATAATTTTTATTCAATGTATGAATTTTTATAGACCCATACTTAATTGGCATCGTACAATACTGAATGTAATGAATCATATAATGTTCTTACAATGTTTGCCTCTAGTTTAGGATGGTCACTATCCAAGCCAACGTCAGTGATTGCTATGACAACGCCCTTTCAGTTATGTTTCTCTGCCAGGCATCGTCTATACCGAACAGTGGGTCATACACCGGCGAGCAGACTTGATAATTCTGCAATGATATTTTAATCGTAACACCTGGATTATTATAAAAAGCGATACGTTCTAAGTCCGTGAAAACATATCAAATATGATGAAAATACAGGTAAATGACAATACATCATTTACCTATGTTATAGAGTCCATTGAAATGCTAAAGCAAGCAGGGAATATGATTTCACTGGCAAAAAAGTCAACACTTGCTTTTTATACTTGTCTTTCTAGCCATGTTCGTATTTCTACAAATACATTTACAGCTCTCACATTGCATTCAGCAATATAAAAAGTAGAGTTAAATATGCAACATTTTCCAAACCATACCTCAATGTGAGGTCTCTTAAAATAATGTAATCACGTCGATTTTTTAAGGTAAGATATTGCCATGTTGATACAAGTGCACACTGTTGTTCAAAATACAAACCACCCATGCAAATAAATGAATTTTCAAAGTCAGACTTTCCTTGTTTTTACATCGAAATTCCCTTCTCCCACTACGTACCTCCCCTACTTGCAGAGGGATTTTGGTAACCCCAGTTTCTGAGCCTCCAGACACTGCTCCTGCCGCCACTGGTGAAGGGCGAAACAAGTCGTAGCTTTTATACAGGTAGTCCACCTTTGGAAGATTTCAAATTAGCTCGTTAACGTGACTGTTGTTCAGTTCATAAACATAATGATTTGATCAGTTTTATTGTGAACAAATGTATACAAAACAATTCATGATTAAAATTGCAGACGTTGTTGTCGTGTTTTTCTTGGTCAATTACTTTATCGTTACAATAGATGGAGATTCAATATAAATTTACATATAATGAAATGTTTTAGAATGGTGTAAAATCTTCCGACTTGGTACATATCATAAAAAGCTGACTACGTTTATAACTATAGATCATTGCATAGCATTTCCTCATATTGTATCTACATATAAATATGTTAGAATATATAGTTCAGATTTATAGTTGGAATTAAAAAAAAAAGTTAACAAAATGTCGGGAAAGATCCAGGATCTAAAAAGGTACAGGGCGCAGCTAAAAAGGAGCAGGGGGGGAAAACCGGAACAGTTTATAGACATTTTCTAATTCTTTACTAAATCCATGGTTTTCATTAGTCTAATGCTTTAGATTTAGATTTAAAAGCATAGTCTATTCATTTGAAGTTGAATATGTGCAAAAATGTGTTGTGAATTTTAAAAGATATTCCAAATTTCTGTGTTGTCCAGCCCAGAGTGGCAGCAGGTGGCAACCAAACAGGAGCAGGGTGCAGCACCATGCTATTTCGCTCTAGATCTTTTCCTAAAAATGTCACTGATGCCATTCGTAGTGAAAATAAAACCTACATTGCACATTGATTATAGCCATATTACCCAAACAAACTATCAAATACCACTTATTCGATTACTTCAACGGTAATATATTAAGTCTCGATATATATTGTGAATATAGAACACTTATAAAACTATCTTTCTAAATGTTTAAAACTGGTTTTCTTTTTGGTTTTGTTTTTGTTTCGTTTGCACATATTTTGCACTATATATCAAATTGTGTTTTACAATACAAACCTTTCCATGAACTTTAGACAGTAGTTCATCTGTGTAAAAATCTTTGTCAAAAAATTCATCGGAACTATTTGTTGCAAATACAAATATATTGTCGGTGATCTGAAATAAGAAATAGTGCTGTAAACCAGATCAAATTAAGAGCACAGTGCATAAAATATACTCGATATTGCCATAAAACACTTTTTTTATATCGAAGTGTAGAGCCAGTAAGTAAAAATCTATAAACTTTACAACCATATAAGTAAACAAAGATATAAAATACATGATGTTTGTTTTATAAACTAGAAAACCTGTTTGTTCTGTCACTTTACAATGCCGTAAACTTTACAGTTACAAATACAAAACATACACTATTGCCTTCGGTTAATATGGCTTGTTTTTCATAAGATGTTCTTTAAGTTTATTCCATTTAAAGGGACGTATTCACAAATCTTTAATAAAACTATTTTTAGGAAATGTCTTAAAATGTCTGGACTTCAACTAGAAAAGCATCTACACTAACAAACCTTATATCCTCTGAACCTCCGAATAAAAAGCCCAACACGCTAACAACTAACAAACGTAGGTGTATTAGTTTAACACCATGTAAGTATACGTGTTTTGAGAAAAATCGAGGAAAAGCGTTGATAACCTTTATAATTTTCGCCATTTTAATCAACGTTTATTCATAAACAACATATTATTTCGAGTATATTTCTGTATCAGGCGTGTTATTTCGCTCCTTTATATGTAGTGTAGTTTTCTTTTGGGAATATGTGAATATGTGAATAGGTTCCTTGAAAATATAACAACGATGAGTGGCTTTATACAGTTTCTTAATGTCCACCTCTCTTTTTGTCGTACGATAGTTTATGATGTCATTACAGTATAAAGCCAACACGAGATCTAACGAGCAACAAACGTATATTATTTGTTAACGACAGCCAGAAACCCCAAGGTTCCGCTCTCATGTTCGAATCATTTTATTATATGCCCTTACATTTCCGAATTTCATCGCGATGACACATGTTGGGTTGACAATAAAAATGAGCATTAGTTCGCCTCCAAAAATAGTCATAGTAACTATAGCAAAAGTAAAAGTTTAGGAACACAACATACTTATATTTGTGCGATATGACTTATCTTACTAAGGTCTGTCGGATATTGGTAAAAACTATCAAATAAGTATCAAATAAAAGTTGAGATTTTTTTTTACGCGTGTTTTAGTTGTTTTCGCTGCGCAGTATTTAATGATATTTAAAAGGGACCTATTCACAGATTTGCGAATTGATGAGTTCCACAATTTTTGTCACCGATTTCCAATTGAAAACAACACTAACTAGAAAGGATCGAACAATCACCACTAATACTGAAATCCAATTGAAATATGTCGTTTATGAATAAACATCGAATGACACTTAGCGTACCGCTTATATAAATGTAGGCTAACCACAATAGTTATTTTGTTACGTGAATGAATATAGCATTCTATTTATGGCATACAATGAGAAAATACGTTCACAATTAGCCTCAATTCTAGAGTGTATTCGAGGATATGTTTATAAATTTACTTTAACCGCTTATGTAAACAATTATGTAGATTTTAATACCCAAAAGTATGCAACAATTATTGGTAGACATTAAACAATTGTTGTAAGTTTGTATTCCCTAAAATTAGAAAATTTGCCGAATTCTATTGGCATTCAATTTTCCCGCTGCATAATTATTGCAAGAAATCTAGGTCAAAGGTGATTTTAGACAGCTACGCCGAAAAACAAACAACAACTGTGAATATGGTCCATTAAGGTATTGCCGGACAATTATGTTGCTTCTTCTACTATCAGGCTATTTTATGTAAGTAGTACGTGATATAATTACTTACTACATTTACCTTTGAACGTAACTTTAAAGTATCAATAACAATTCACTTACATTTCTGTATAAAGTAAAGTTGCTCAGATGAAATTCATGTTGAACGTAAGACAGCTGCCCAGGGTTTATTTTCACGATAATTTTTGTAAGTGATCCATCGACGTGTTTTATAATATTGCATGTCAACATAAGACAGTATATCACACAAGCTCGTATAAAAAAGAGAGATATATCTGTGTTCATATTGAAATTAATCCTTACGGAAACTATCTCTGTAAATTGTTGAAGACGAAATGCCATACTTTCTGTTCGAACTTTTCCACGGGGGTTTCCAATTTTATTTTAACATTAGCCAATACGTACCACGTACATGTATTATGACATATATTGTAAGTAATGTTTCGTTAATTAGTATTCATCATTGGAAATGGATTGAATTATAAAGCGTTTGTAACGCGAAACGATTTAATAATTTAGAACTCTGTTGTTTTCGTAGAAATTATTGAAACACTTGAATAATTTACATAAGGTTCAACATACATGAACGTGTATATAAATCCGAACGGCCGAGTGCTTAGCGCTTCAGATTTTTGATCCGATGGTCATAGGTTCGAGTCGCGGTGGAATCACAATTTTTTACGCATTTTTTTAAATAATAGTTTAGCTCTTTTTGCTTTAGTTTTTTTAATGGCATTTTTTAAAAATAAACAAATATGTGCTCTTTAATACGCACATAATCATAAATTACGGCCTTCAATCCTCTACCCCGGCATAAGGTGAGCAGTGTTAGCTACAGTGTAAGGGCATGCATATTTCGTTTGCAGAAATATTTCAGCCAGCACCTTACTACTTTGTATTCAAATTCCCAAAACAGACATTTTACACATTCAGTAGAGTACATTTAAATTCGATTTTCTATTAACCACGAGAAATTACTTTTCCATTTATTAAAAGCAAACAAGGTATCAATCGAATCTTTATTATTCAATACAACTTTATGTTCAAAATCTTTTTTGTTTACATTCATACTGTATTTTCGATTACATATGTTTTATTTATAAATCTTATTTCATTTGAAAACCCCACATGGGATTCTTAAATGTCTTTATTTAGAACTAAGGTAATTGTGATTACCTCGCGGTCTAGATATATATACATATTCTATGTACTGTAACTCTGTAGCAGGTCAAGATACAAGGCCTATGATAACTGGGGAATTACTCAACAATTAAATAGTGTGTCATTGGTATGTGTTTATATGTTGTAGTTTTAACATTCATGAACTTGAAGTTAGTACTAAAATATTTTTATTTAAGTTACCAGCAGAGATATGAATGAAGGCGTTCAAATATAAACAACATATGTAACATATTTTGAATAATAAAATGAGGCATTGAACAAAGATGTCAGTTATTTAATTGTAGAATGTTTCGTTTGTTTTTGTCATTGAAAGAATGTACTTTCTTCGTGGTGTTCATCATGCATCCGGGCAAGCTTGAAGAAAAAAACTATTTCTTTTATGTTAAAGCTTTATAGTTAATAATGTCCAAAGGGTAAAATATAATTAACGGGTTATATAAACGGTTTTTCCCATAAATAAAGACACCTATTACATTTATGTGTAACAAGACATACTTCCATTTTTTTCTAATATATTTTTATAGTAACAATACTATATGGATAGACTCGTTAAGATAATTATTTTTATATAATATAGAAAGTCAACCAAAATTAGTACGGTTCCAGCAGGATTTCAACACAAGCCTACAAAATCCCGCACTTCAATGAAAACCATTCACAAGGATTTAAATACAACTACTTATTTTCCCACGCTGGCGAAAAGTGTTACGATGACAACTGTGATATTAAAATTAGATATATTTGTTAAATGATTGTAGAAAGAAGGTTATCGTATTTAACAAAAGCATCAATATTAATTCTCTGTAAAAGAACTTTATTTTGTTAATGTTATTTTCGATCTACCGACGAGGGTTTTTTGCGTTGGTTTACCAATAAACACATGATTAGATTTTGGTAGTGATCCGGTTCACATCACCGTCTGGATCCAGGAATTTTGCTAATTTATCAAAATTCTAATCCCGAATTCGCCATCTACAATTTATTGACTCGTTTGATGCTCGAATGTCATATCTGACGTGAATATGGGTAGGATTTGGGAAACTACGACGTTACTTTTTAACTATAAATATGTTTGAGCATGTTCAATTCAACTCATATGTGGCACTTTGTCTTATCTCGCAATAATAAAGAAACCTTTAAATTACCCGGATCACCAAAATCTAGTTTGCTTCGTTTGGCCCAGATATTTCATGCAAATCCGTTCATGTCCGTTTGCGTAAAGCTGCTAACTAACAGACAGACAAAGAAACCAACGCCAGCAACATGTAACATTTAAAAACATTTTTTGTCATAGGTAATAACAGTGTTATTCTTTTATTTAAATCTTATTTACAGTTGTTTTTTTTCACACACGATTTGATATAAAGTCTGTTGTACTGTGAAAAATACTACAACAAATACTATAAGTATGCACGAGTTCATACTATGGAAAAATATAAATTAATATTTACAAATGATCTGGCAATATACTGTTTATCCTGTCAACGTTTGTGAAGTTGTAGCACGTTAATGTGATTACAATAATGTACAGCAATATGTAATTACATTGTATTTCTGTGTGTATGCCTTATAAACACAGAATCATACAGAAACATTGAACATTTAGACCTACATATAAATATACATGTTGTAATTCTAATGTAATTTTAAATAATTATAGAAATTTAGTATAGATATATTTACAATTCTCCCATAGTAAAATTAGCATTGGCATTAGTATAAAATAAAAATAAGCTGAACATACAAATATGTACAAGACTATATACATATAATCACATGTGATAATATATTGCGCGTGCTTTATTTGCAATCCTTACCGTTAGTTAATGTATTGATGTATTATAGACTTTAAAATGTGAATCACTTTCTATTTACAACATTTCAACTTTTTCAGAGGTTTCGTCTTCGTCTGTGTTGGCCCTTTTCATGTGCTTAGCACGTAAGGCCAAGCAATAAACAAGAAGAAAAATAACTATGGTACCTGTGAACATAGAACTAAGCATGGAAATTACAGCACCAGAAACATATAATCTACTGGTTTTTGTTTCTGTAAGTCTGCCATGCGATCCTGTGGTATCAAACGTAGTCTCCAAAACTTCAACATAACAGTTATCTGTAAAGAAACATAGTCAAACATTATGGAAGAACTTTAACAAGATCAAGTGTAACTTTATCTTAACAAGTATGGAATTTCTCTTGCATCCTGTCACAAAGAAACATATTGTTCATGAATGTAAATTAATGTTAGTAACCCCGAAGTAAACTTTTTACCGACTGTTGAGGACCATTGCTGTTAAAATGCTACATCAAACACCGACAAGACTCGACTTGAATGTGGCAATTCTAAAAAAATGGAATGCAGTTTTACATCTTCATGCATGTACTTACTTGGTACTGGGGCATCGAAGTCGGTCATAATTTTGATAGACCACAAGCCAACTGGATCTTCTCCCCAAAAATGGTTGGAAAAAAATGTCATTTGAACAAAATCATGCTCTTGTTGATCGCCTGATGTTTGTTTTTGTTCAAATAAAACAGACGGAGTATTTTTCGGCGATGTCGCTATAACGGACATTCCTGGGGACGACTTTGGAAACCCGATTTGGACTTTCAATCTTAGTTGCTCCAGTCTGTGTGTGCAACTTTGGGAATCTTCACAGCCGACATTTATATCGACGCTAGATGCTCTCACCCTAAAGGATTGCATTCATTCAAATTGACACTTTTATTATCGAGGAAAAATGCAGGAATTACGGTAAAGAGAATGTGATATTAATTTTCCCACTTTAGACAAATAAGAATACACATATATAAATGTGTTAAATAATTATAAGACTGAAAATAAAACACACACACGCACGGACGCTCGCGCGCACACACACGCACGCACACATACACGCACACGCACATTAACCAAACACTGTTTGGAAAAATTAACAAGACACAATATGTATTTGTACGAGCAGAAAAACACATTAATAAGCACTTTTCTCTATTAAGCTTAATAGTTTTCAAAGTCAGTATAATGCCGTTAATCTAATGACAAGTTAAACGAATAAATACCTACCAGCTGCTATCAAATTTGATTGTAAATGACTGTTGCTCCTGTAGTTTCTCCCATGTTTTTGCAAGCACGAGCATTCTATTTACATCTGGATATCCAAACCCAAGAGATTTATGATCTGTAAGTGAACAATAATATTAGATACATGCATAGTTATTCAAGACGTTGTATACATGGTTATGTGGAAGATTTAACTCCAAATCGATGTTTCAACATACAATGATATCCAGCCCCATTCTGTTTAAAGTTTTGCGTTTCTTGTAGACCTTTATGAGTAGCAGATTGGACAAGCAGGTGCTTTACATCACGTGCAGTCAGGTTTGGACTGAAGAATAAAGGTAAGCTGGTATGATAATGACAGATACATTATGGCACAGAAATATGCGACGCGTAATGCATTACTTAACAATAACTAAAATAACAGTTTTGTATGTGTGCGGTAACGAAAAATAACAATATACGGTACTGGTAAGCGACCCATTTTCGCCCGTAAATGGAGGTTCTTTTTGGCGTACATGTGTCTTACTAAACAGTTTGTAATAAAACTTGGCACAAGCTATGTGAGGCACCTTAGACTACAAACAAAAACTTTTTTTTTTCAAAATCCATTCACACAAATCGAATTATATCACGTGCGAAAAACACCTATAATTGAATGCATAATTATTAACAACTGTACCAAGTATTCGCCCACCGTAAAAAAGCGTTCTTTTCAAAAGCGATTTTTAAAATATTTTTCGTAATATTATTTATTTTAGAAAAGCTTTTGTGATATAATTTCAAGTTCAAATGTGCACACAGTCACTTTGTAACACACCTGAGCATGCCACAATACCGAGGCAGTGTACAAGTTTCTTCAGACTCAACAAAACACATTGTTGAACAAACTGCTTATTTTTCTATTCCAAGGATGATACTCAATAATAAACCACATTATGTGTATTTACATTTCACTTCTGAAGAATGGGCTAACCTTTATCGGTAAACCACACTTACAAAATATAAATAGCAACAACTGAGGCCCGAACAGAGGTACGGAAGTACTTGTACATGTATCATTTTGTTTTACACTTTTAATAATTCAAATATATTCAGTTCTAATTGGAAAGGGTCTTTTACAAATCTAGACTTATCCAAGGTTCACTAACATAAAAAATCGTCTGGAAGTAAAAAGCCTTACTGATAAAAGACCCCCTTCCAGCGCCTCAAACAAATGAGCGCGTGTGAGATGACGTCATCCCCCGCGTGCTCCAGACAAGGCCAGAAGTGCATTGTTTGTTTACATGGATATTATACGGAATATTTACAGATTCCTGCAATAATCGACTGAAGTTTAACAAACCAACAAGGCAAATCGACTCCAGTATGGTTGAGATTATTTGTTTTTTGTTTTGACAGGTTTTCAGTAGTGGTAAAATAATTGGTACCGGAGAAAAATTGGTCGCTAACCATTACAGTAATTTTGAGACAAGTACGAAATGATAATTCTACATAACATGTGTTTTGCGTTACTTCTTATTCATTTAATAATAAGAAGATCAATATATTTCGCACATTTTTAGCATTATTAAAGCGTTACGTTACGTTACGCGTAGACTTTGATCAATTATATAAAAAAAAAAGCACTTACTTTGCCTGTAATGCCAATGCTATTATACCAGACACAATGGCTGTAGCTGCTGACGAGACATCAACGTGTGGTAGTCGGCTTGTTTTGTATTCATTCGTATATGCCTGTGGGTGGTTACACAATGTAAAATATTCAACCATATTTTAATTAACAGCAAATAGCAAAATGATAAGTTTGCGTTGCAATAATGTATGTTACAAATAATAACAATGATACTAATACTTTACCAGTATGTTTGTATTGATATTTGTAACCACAGATATTAGAGTAGCAGCATTAACAACGCTGTTATGAGACAGTGAGACGCCAGTTTCTATCCATCCAACAGTAATCGTATAATTGCTGGCGAAGTCATTGCCAGGTTTTCCAGCGGGAAAAACAAAGATATTTCCCTTGCCTCTGCGGCCTTTGTGGAACCCCTGAAAAATACAGTACGTATGTCGGTCACGAAGACATATATACTAACGTTTGTTTAAGCACAAACAAATACTAGTATATTATTGACGTGAATGTATATGGCTACTTCAGTTGGTTTTAATGAATACTTATCTACCAGTAAATATTTGTTTGGTTTTGAGTTGGTCACCTTACAACATTCCATTATTCTTTCAGGTCCCATTTGTGTTATGAAAATGAAGACCTTCGTTTTTAGTCTAAGTTTTCAATAAACAATAACATTTTAAATGGCCTTTCCTTGCGAAGAATATCCAATGTATAATCTTGTAATTCGACATCCGAGATATCCAATTCCCATGTATTGCAATAGATGTCAATGACATCCTGGTAAGCTGCAAGGCCTCGGGATAATGTTTCACCATCAATCGTTGGAATATAATGTTGGCGTGTTGTTGCTGCCCATGATTCCACTTTTAAATCTGTTAACAAAACATTTATTATTAACTATTATTCTGGAATGTTCCCGATTTGCAACATAAAATACATCTATGACTTAAAGGATGTCTTTTGGTAACTCGTTGAACTAAAACCAGATCAATACATTTTTATTGTATATGCCTGACATTATTATAAGTTGTTTATCCACGACTTATGTGTATTCCTTTAAAGCAAATGTTAACAAAGAAAAGGCTTTTAGGAAGAAAATTGTGAACTAATACCAGCAATAGTAATTTCTGGTGTAATAGCACAGTCCCGTGTCCGACATCTGCTTTCATCGCATTCGCCAACTAATATCTTTGCATACACGTTGCCATGGCTGTTATGTACATGTAGAATATCTGTTTAATCTTACTGAAATGTTTGCATGCATTCGAAATGGCTAGACATATACCTATGTAATTTAATATCAAATGTATCCATTACTTAAACATATATTGTAATTATTCCATAAGCTGTTTCCGCACTGTATCGTAACAAGTAAATAACAAGCAAAGATTAACGTCCAGGATTTACCTAAAACAGGTTGTTGACGGAGCTGGCGTAGACTGGATGTCGTTTACAAAATTGTACGAGAAAAGCTTGTTCTAAAGAGAAAAGTAAATGCCTCAAGTTAATCATCAAATGCCGTACAACTATGTTATGTCAATTTTACTTGTAAGCATCCTTAAAAGCGAAACGAACAGCTTATTTGATTTAAAGTTATCGTGATAAAGCACTTTCTCGGAATATCGGTACAGCTTTACTATTTAATTTTTAACGCTAAGTACGAGTACGCTGAACACCTGGTTCATTGTAGTTTCGAATTCGAATCGTTAACTGCTTAAAATATACATAAGAATTGTTCATGAGCGCATTACAATCTTTGTACGAAGACTAGGATCCAGGTCGTCGATTCCATTGTCAACTATTGCCACAACAACTCCTTTCCCAGTGATATTACGCTTCCATATGTCGTGTATGTCCGAAAACGAGTCAAACCACCGGCCACAGTCTTTAGCCTTAAAAACAATGTGTTAAGACTTAACTCCAATGGTGAATGGAATTAGTTAAATGTTGGTACAACCTATACATTTGTTTTTAAATAATTGTTAACAAGACGTCCTTAAAATGTCCATTTACTCGAATTATGCATTATAAGCAATGAAACTAAAGTGCAAGGCAACAATGACACACGAAAACAGCTAAGCATGAAGTCCTGTCGCAGTATTTAGGATGCTTATGATTTCAGTTTTTCTTTTGTAAGATATATTCGCATTAGATATGTGTGTCTATATTAAATAGACGTTTACTCACCTGAGAGGCCGGAGCATCCGTGGTGTCCTCGTATTGTAACAGCATGTCATATTGTGGTGAGATAGTGCCAATCATATTTCTGCTTCGTGAAACATATTCAACCTTAAAGGAATTAAGAAAGAATGCTGTTTTCTATTTCATTAAAGATTATGTTATAACTGAACTCATAATTGCGTTCAGTATTCCACAGCCTATTTCTCAATAAATTGTTCACTTATCTTGTGTGTGGTATCCATGTCGGAGTTCTATAGCGATTACAAGAAATATTATCAGTTCTTAATTGTAACTCAAATAATATGGTTATTTAAAAGAAATCATGAAGCTAACAAAACACTATACAGTAACGCTATCGTACAACAAACGGTCACTTGCACTGATCTCATTATAATATATAATTGGCTTTACAACATACATGTACGTCCGGTAGCAAATGGCAACGAAGATGTATCACTTAAGCTGAATATCATATAAATAGATGATTTACTCACTTTTCCCTCAATAATTCCACTTAGCTGTTCGATCTTAGTATCTGTACACGAGTCTGGATGTTCTTTTGCATATGTGTAAATCCCATCAATTATCTGCAAAACGGAACTAATGACATAAATAATTAATTTATCGTATTTAATACACACGTTCTTGTTTTCTACAATTGCCATTCCAAGAATTGTTTGCCTTCAAAAATATCACCTATTGTTTCTTAATCACAGAAATGATGTTTTTATTTACGCAACAATTTTATAAATAAGCGTATGCCTAGCCATACATGTTTTCTAGATGTTCTGCATAAAAACACGTAGTAGCCAACATGGTTCTTCCATAGACATAATATTCCCATAGTTAAGCAAGTGGCATTTGGTTTCCAAATTTTAATGAGTATTTACACAAATACGTCTTTTATAAATCTGGATCACTGTAATGTCGGCGTGAAACAAACAGCCGTACAATTCAAATGCTTAAACCTTACTAACGTCGTCTTTGAGCAATGCCGCTGCTATGGAAATTGTTGCTCGAGGCAACCTGATAACGATCAAAATGATAACAATTAGAAAACAAGTAACCATAACTAACACCTAGTTTTTCTTGGCTGTAATTTTGTAAATCATACAATTATTACAAGTATTTCGAGAATAATAATGGTTGCTTTGGCTACGTTGATTTTCTTCGCAATATTTCATACTGAGATTTATAAGTACGCAGCTCGGATCAGCGAAATAAGTCAGATGAAAAACAAACTGGCGGCGACATAGTTTCGATTTGAATGGCTACGTGGACTGTCCTGTCGTAAGGTAAGTTTTAGTAAATTACTGCATATAGTCGCTAACAGCACTAAGAGCACAAGGACCACAACTCTTTCTTCAATATTTATGGAGTTATTTCCCGTTAAAGAAGCCTGTGCGTTATCCCACATGCGCTGAAGTACACGTACTACTTTATAACATAATACAATATGCCAAATAGCAATATTCAAAATGGTTGCATCGTTAGCATATGTTTGAAAATAACAACTCTTACCTTCCTGTAGAATTTAAATTCGAAATGCCTCATCACATCGTCAACGAACCCTCTAAATTCATCACTGACCTTCACTACCAGTTTAACCATGTCACGTTCAGCCGAATCTCTGACCATGAGAATCGACATAATTATTAATGTAACGGCGATCATTGTGGTTTAGACTCCACAGTATTTTAAACACGGAGATAAGTGTAACTTGGGTTCCCAAATATAACGTGTATCTCAAAATATATCGTACATTCATATTTAAAAGGAGAAACTTGCTTGTGAAAGTCAGGTATGTGCGCGTCTGTTGATTTTGTTTTTATCATTTTATCATCTGTGAAAATGGTTGTATGCAGTGAGTAGTCAAATAAAAGATTAAACACTAATGGTTTTGACATGTTTGTGCTCTTCTTATAAAGAATATGGATAATTGGTTTAAATGTTTAAAATATGTAACGAAACACATTTAAATTACTAGATTATATGCATTATATATTTGACATATTCTGATTTCTCCACTGAAGTAATATCGTTATAGACTGGCTTCTGATAATACTTTGGTATTTTACTCTTCATATCATTCTTCGAAATCATAAGAAAATCACAACTTATTAATGTATAATACAGACGCACGTCCGGTCATTAAGGATCGACGGGCGCCCTAATGAAAACGTATAAGTATCGGTGGGACATCTTCAGGGCATTAGACGAGTCGACCGGACTCTCTGGTTGGGGTAAGAACTTGGACAAATCATGGGAAATCGGAGGATTACTGACCGACCAATGCATAACAACTTGCGATATCGGGGATTTTTTTGTACGGCACAATTGGGCTACACAAGAGAACATCAAAACACTACAGAACATAATGACAATACTAGTCGCCTAAGTGTGCACAGGTACAATCAAAATCGCAATTAACGATTGTGACAAAGTTAAAACGTACAACTGACCGTAACTCTCGTGGAATATCGCTTATCTTTACGGTTTTTAAAATTGAATTTGTATTACGAGCATAATCAGCGTAATAAAATTGCCTGACCGTTAACGGTAGACATTAGATCTCAAGGATTAAAACAGTAATACCAGAAATCCAATGTCTTCGAAATATCCATTAAAATTTAATGATATAGTGGCAAAATACATGGAGATTATATATATATAGCCCATATTAACATCTTGCGTTAAGCCAAATAAGCAAACGTTTGCCATACTTATGGTCAGATATGTAACACATGAGCACATGACAGGAGTTATAATATTAGACCTAGGTTCACTGTTGTTGCAGTTTCAAATGACAGATGTTAAAGTCAATGGAATTATGAGGATTAGTAAATAGTTTTAGTACTTTTTCTTGTAATATATTGAATATACGTGTATATAGGTTGCCTTATACATTCTGGAAACATTTCAAATCGATGCAAAACGAGACGAATATGTTCACCTGCATTGTACCTTACGTTTCCAACTGCAGACAGCGATGTTTTATATACGCATATATAAACATAACTTTAAGCCTACATAAGCCATAACAAAAATTGGCCATCCGGTTGATCGGTTGTCTTCCTATAATTTATGTAAACCTGAATTATTAAATGGGCTCTCTATTAACCAACTGACCAAATGCATATTTATTTTACATAAATATTCCACGTGTTACCCTATTCCCAGTTCCAGTGGCTTCTCAAAAACATGTCCGCCAGAACATAGGATTATGTACAGTTGAAAACTTGGTTTAATTCCATTTTTTTGTGTTTGTGCGTATTCTTTTGTGTGAGCTTGAGAGATAAAATTGGTACTTCATTACAAAAGTCTTCATTTACTAAAGTTTAATAAATTATATTAATATGGATATCACATAACAACATACAGGCAAAAAAAAAACAGTATTTGTATAAAATTAAAAAACACTATGTTAGTCAACAACATCGTATGTTAAGTATAACTGAAAAAGAGTTAAAGGGACCAATTCACAAGTTGGTACATTGACAATTCCCTAACTTGTCACAAAAATCGAACCGTTAAAGTGCATAAAGAAGCGAAATAACAGTCCTGCCATACGCATATAGTAGAAATAATGTGTCGTGAATTACTTATCATCCGTTGAAATGGATCGTTCGTAACGTGAACGACTGATTACTTTGGAGTACTTCTGTTGTACTCGTTTGCATTGTTGAAAACACGTGAATCACTTACATAAAATAAAAAATACATGTGCATGTATATACATCCGAATGGTTAGCGCGTCTGAGTTTTTATCAGTAGGTTCGAACCGTTATTGAAGCAACATTTTTATTTTAATTAAATGTTTTCCTTGTTGTAATACTAGAGCTTTTTAGTTGGTTGAGATACTTTAGTTTTTCCACTTTAAACGTTTAATGGCATATTTCAAAAATATAAACAATATGTGAACAAATCTCTTAAAACGAAACATATTTGCACTGTACTTGGTCCTTAATTTAAAATGTTGCATAACATAGAAAAATATATCACAGATAAATATCACAGTAGAAACGTCAATACTGTGATAAAACATATGGTAATAATAATAATGAAATAACCATGTAACTACACATATTATTTACACAATATTTTACTTTCTGATATGAAAGTCAAAATATCACAGTAAATGCGATTATAAAACATAATTTTGCATACTGATAATATTACTAAAGTATGGTAACGAACTTGAGAACAATAACATGACGTGATAAATTAAAATCATATTGTATAAAACAATTTATTTCTGTACAATACTACTGAAAAGGGAATAGCAAAAAATGATGTACATTTGACTGACATTTAATTATAAAAAGTAAGATTAAAACAAGTTTATCACTATACTCATGCACAATGAATAGGAAAACTAAAACAAAAACACCACATAGAACGAATATAAAAACAAATAATACAACATATGAAATAATATCAAACAAACTGTGACATGATATTTCAATGCAGCTACATAATAATACAACATAATATATAGTTTCACTAATACCAAAGTCGATTAATACAAAATCGTTAATGTTAATAGTTGATGTTTTGAGCTATCATGATTGTCTTCTGTGTAACCATAGTCGACTGCTGACCTCGCCCTTTGCCCACATTTAATCTATACAGGTAGTTTTCGTAGCAATCATATCATTACCTCTTACATACTACTCGTGAATATATTTTCACTCGGAAATCATACATTCAACCATGTCGAACTTTCTCAGTATTACATACATCAAAACTTCTTCCTTATTTTGGTGAGATCACCTTGCCAAATCCACTGAATATTTTGTGCACATATATTTTCTTTGGCGCCTCAGGTGTTACTATAACCAGTATTGTTTTGCTTCTTCCCTGTATTCGTTCTCGTCAAGCATGACCAGGTTGGTGCAAAAGCTGCATCTACGTGCGTCATCCCTCATTCAGAGGTAACCTCACGATGACCGGGCTTTCAAATTCAGTGCATCTTTGATTTGAGTCAAAACCTACTCTCATCCTACTCTGAAATAGATTTTTGAATCTTTCATCATAACTTTGTCTAAAGGTTTGGCCTATCGTTTCGCAAAGCAGTCTGGTTACCTTCCAGTGCCAACAGAATCGTGTTCTCCACATTTTCTTTCTGGTCAAAGATTACACCTTTCTTAGAGACTATGTGATCTAAGACAACGATCTGTGTCTGTGACATGCGGCACCCATCTGGCTACAGCCTCGGGCATTCCATTATATACGGTTGAGCGCTTGAACTGAATTGCTGTTCGGTTGAAAATGACGGGGCCCAAGGCTTAGTAGTGTGCCTAGTACTTACGATGCTCCGTCGATCTCGTTGTTCTTGCAATCTAGCGAATTGCAAATTGATTTGATCACATTTGCTTGATTATGCAACCTCCGTACGTGTAATCATACGACTACACAGGAGAAACATTGTTTAACAGGTCGTCTCTTGTTGGTTCAGAAACGGTTGCATTGTTTGGTCCACCACATTTTTATATTTAACCCATGTTGGTAATTTTAACAAGATAATAGTAAGAGCAATACATACAAATACGCCAATCCCAATACACATTTGCCAAATAATACTAGTGTTTGTCCTGCCTTCAATGTATGTAGTGAAGTTGACAGGCTGCGTTATACTACTAACGTTGTCAAGAACGTTGTTAGGTTTCTTGCAACTAGTAAGGGTGTCATTCCCAGCATCGAATGTCGCGATAGTAGCATTCGTAGTTCCGTGAAGAAATATTTCTGCTTTCATAAATTTAATGGTCGCTGAAAGAAATATGCATTTACATTGTATTTTGTCTCAGAGAAACTAACATATCTTCAGTATTTATTATTAAAAAACGTCCGCTCCGAGGAATCTGAACTTGTCAAAAGAAACATATTCTTATTTGCACGTGTATATGGTTTATTTTTCAATTTATTTGCTATTTATTTGTTATTATTATACTGACCTTAAAATGGAAAAGACTTGCAATTTGACTTTCGGATGTAATATATTGATATCAATTTGTCAAAAATGTCAGTTTACTTAAATGTTGAATTTAACAATGCAAACTAAATTACCATAGTGTGTGTCTTGCCGACCAAAGACTCGTAATGTCCAGTTTCCAGACGGATCTTCGCCCCAAAAATGGTTGGAAGTAAGATTCACTTGTATTGTGTTATAGTCGGTTGGCATTTTGACATTCTCAAACAGTACAGACGTAGTATGTTTTGGTGAAATTGCCTCCATCGATAAACTTCTATTCTTTTCAAACTCAAAAGTAACCAGGAATTCAATTTGTTCCAATTTGGTAATATTTTCAGATCGTATAAGCACGGTTGCTGTTTTTCTGCAAGTTGTCATTGATTAATGAATAAATAAGAAAACATACACGTTTAATTACATTTGCAACTAAAAAGGCGTGTCTTCTTTGACATTATAACAAACACACAACACGATTATACCAGTAAGCGATATAAATTACTATTAGATGATTGTGTCTTATGCCCATTGCTTTAGAAAATACCTACAATTCTAATTTGACGTTGAAAATTTGGATTTTAAGAACATACACATCTGCTTCAAATCCAGTTAGTGATATAAATACAATAAAGTATAGCTAATAGTCAACTATACAACTATTGCGGACTTTTTTTACTGAAAACAATGTTGTTGTTTTTTTTTTATCACATTTTAACTTGTTCGAAAAAAACGCATACCCTACAATATCGAAGTTGAAGTGATGTGATATTAAGGGCTGCAATGCAGTCATGTTTTTTGAAAACAAAAGCATCTTTGTGACGTTTGGATATCCGAAGCCGAATACTTTATGGTCTGCAAGAGAGATGTCATCAATGGTTATTCTGAAACTGAATATTTCATTAAAATGAATAAATGTATAAAGTAATTGTAATTATGTACTATCGTATGAGTTTTTACAGATTTTTGTTTTGTTTTCTGCAATGAACGAGAAGCATGCTTATCAAATAGACGTACACAGTCGGCAACTTTATGCTATTGTCATGCCGAAGGATGGAGATGTTGTCAATATGTTGTCAATAATATTAAATGGATACCTACTGATATGAAATACAACAATATATAAATTAAATCATTATTATTTCTTTATGCTATATTGTGTATCCAAGATTGCATAGTATGAAGTTTATTATATAAAATATTATATACTTCATAAGATACACTCTTAGATACCAACATTAATGGACATACACTCACATAAAAAAACAATGAGCTTTGTAAATATAAATACTGTCCTGCCTTGTAAGTGTGTTAAATATGGAAATTTTAGGTCTTCGAAATACTGATGTAAACATACTTGTACTATATTACTTAAAATAATATGTATTTTGATTTTTAGTATTTGATTTAAATATTTAATGTTTTTGTTTGAAAATACCGGTAATGTCGAATTCCAACTCATATCTGCGCCAATCCACCATCTAGGCTATTTTCACGGGCATATTTCAAAAACAATTCTTGACATTAGCTAACTGGTGTAATCATGCTTAAACTTGTCGGAAACAACATATATCGGCTTGTTTAAGGATATGTGTTATTCTATTGCTGTTTTGATTTATATACTATATTCTAGTTTACATAATCCTTCAAGAAGGTATAAGGTTGTACTTGCATTTCTTTCCGGCACCATTTGTTTTGAAAGACGATGACTCTTCAATGCCTATGTGTGAGGCAGACTCGGCCAGAATGTGCTTCACCTCACGAGCCGTAAGTTCTGGACTGCAAATGACGAATGTGTTGTGTGTATACTTCGACGTTGATATCGTATTACACAATGACTAGTAATTTCAAGACACATTATACATGTATATTGTCGTATAATATGTTTGTGTTCATTTAACGCATTTTAACAGTATATTAAAATTTCTTCTGCCTACACAATTCAATTCCAATTGTATATGCTCCATTTGTAAATGTCAATCGAAATAATTTAAACTCATCTAGAAAGTAGAGCAAATAAACATATGAACAATACAATTATTGCTGCAGTGAACTGTTTAAATTCATTCTGTCTTTCTCTGCAATTATAGACTTCTAATTCTTATGAATAATGTCATAAACATATCTAATATCTGTAAGACTGCACTTACTTGACCTCAAGCAAAAGGGCAATAACACCGGACACCATGGCGGTTGTGGCAGACTGTCCTCCAAAAGTCCATTGACATGGGCTTAAGCCATACGTTAGGACGAGTTGGTCTGTGTGAATGTCTGTCAACTGTAAATAGATGCATCTGATATCGCTTGGTATATTAATATAAATATGTCATGTTAGTTTTGAAAACAATGTGCCACTAGCTATAGCTACATTATGATATGTATTGGTATCTGTCAATTGAATGATAAACCTCAAAACCAATGTTAATACCTGGTAAATTGTATGTTAATGAAACAAACACTTAGGCAAAGACCCTTATGGAATGTGTAACCATTGAAGAGCTTTAAATACATTTATCTAGCAACGTAAGGAATTTCTGCTAATGGGAAACAATTATTGCTCTAGCTGAAATATAAAACAAGACCATACAAAAGAAATAACACCACACTCACACATTTGAAGATGTGAAAATAATAAGGTATATAAACAAAAAAAGGCAAAACCAAATACAGGCGTGTATAAAGGAGAGCAAATGGTCTTAATATTGTTGATGCTTTGGTAATGTGGATAAAGGATATAAAATAAATTAAATTTACCATTTATTCCATTTATCTGTAACACAAAGGTATGTTTATGTGCTCATCATTGAGGAACAATAGCAGATTTACCAGTGATATAAACGGATGTTTACGTTTATAAACGTATGTTAACGTTATCATTTTTAGATACTTTTGCGGATGTTTTCTCGATATAAACGTATATTTACGTTGTCGTCTACGATGCTTTTACAGATGTTTTTTAGCGATACGAATTGGATAACACACGTGTTCTTTAGTGTTTTCTTACTTATGTCATTTATAATTTTCCAAGAGATCAATATTAACACAGTGCTGCATAAATCAACGAAAGAACTAACACAGAAATTTAATTACTCACTAATTCACGGTACATTTATCTATATCGTTCAATGTTTGCGTATATTCAACTTTATGATTATTTTGAAATTACCTTAAGAACCGATATTGAAATGTGTATATCTTTTCTTATGTATCATTAAAAAAAAAGGTGTTTGAATCACGATTACCATCCATTACGTTGTTATGATATGTGTATCAGCAGAGACATATTTGTCCAAGCTTGGACACATTACTGTAAGGTACATTATTTAATTGGAAAATCTACATGTATATTTAACATAAAATATAGTCTACGTTATCTTAAACTATAGTATGTGGCAGAGACAGCTTATTTGGCAAATACTTAAAGGTTGACATGACAGAATTATAAGCACTTACCAAGCGCGTATCGTTTTTTCTTCTTCCCGAGGAAAACATAGACACTAGGACGGCCGAGTTGGCCTAGGGGTAATCTGGAAGTTTTCCGTTCACTCCCATGTCGCCCACGGCAATGGTGTAAATGTTGTTAACAAATCCATTCCCAGGTGGGTCTGCGGGAAACACGTATATGTTTCCTTTGCAGTTGCGGCCCTTATAATACCCCTGTAAGTATGCGATTCAATAATATCAATAAATACCTCAAAATACATAATATTCACGCACCACCGTCCGATTTTGCTATTTCCTGTAGACCGACTGCCAACACGAGAGAGTGAGATTACGTATAGCGGAAAGCAAGTACAGCATAACAGAGAAGAACGTCTAGAAAATAATTCAGTTTGAGTTAAATCAAGAATGAAGTAGCATACATTTTACATGTGTCAACATATGTAGTTATAACATGTGGAATCGGCAATAATATCTCATGATACATTGCTTGTCGTTTAATTTCATTATTTTTACATAATGAGACTGATTCTATTTTTTATTTCAATTATCGCAATGATTCCTTCTCTCACAGTTGTGGTGCTGATATGTGGATGTGTTTGTATGCTACAATGCAAATTTGAAAATGTATTCCTAGAGCTGACACTGTAGATGTAATGGCTGTATTGGTAATGAAATCTTTTAGATAATAATGAGTTAACATAATGATTTGTGATAAGAATGTGCAATATATTTATTAATGGATTATAGTAGTATATCTTCATATAGGAATAATAACGACATTCAAATACTTTCTGACTTGATCAGATTTTCTAAATAGATGGACTGGAAATGTCAATGGAAATGTATCTGCAATTTGCATACAATAATCAATGTTGTTATTAATTGATAGCGTGTTTTTCCTTTCGCAAGCAGCATGTATTAATTCAACGATCAATTAACTGTGAACACAGTATACAATCACTGATTATTTAATACAAATTAGACCTAAATATAAATGATTTCTATTTCATAGTTAAGTATGCAGGTATGTTTTATTTCAATTGAAATCTTACATAATATTTTATATCACTCGGTTGACCATACCTAGACCATTGTCAAGAATAATCTAAGATAAGTATACTACGATATTTCCTTTCAACCACTGGCCAATTTTTCAACTTTGAAAGACAATTGAAAACGAAAATATTGTGTATAAAAATTTCAGGAGAAATATCAACTATTGTGTGATCTTCATAATAAATGTTTGACATGTTAGCAATCAAAATATATGTCAGTTATATAAATTATAGGAGAGTATAGGATATATATTAAGGTTTTTGAAAATTACGGAAACCTCTCAGAACTATAAGAAAACATAATATTATAAGAAAATTGATAGTCTTTTATAAATAATTAACATGATCTTGCTTCCTTACATTCTTTATAACATCGTGTAGACAGCTGTCCTTACGAAACGGTTCCTCGAAGTTCCATGAGTTGCTATATATGTGAATTTCGTCCCCACGGTATGCTAGACCATAACACAAGGATGCTACTTTCATCTCCGAGCTTGGTTTGGTAGTGTCCAACGTCTTTTCCGGAACTGTACCAACTTTTAAAACTATATGAAACGAAACAATAACTGTACTTAAAATGACATGAGTGTTTGTTAAAGAATGTACAGTGTACTTGTCCTATATAAATAGTACATCATTAAATACCGGCGTGTTATGTTAACTTCAGTTTACAGTACGTTTGGTTAAAAATCATAAGTTACTCCTGAACACTTGTCTGATGGCAATTTCATATGAACAACTAAATTAAAGGGACCTGTTCACAGATTGGCACATTGACAATTTTCAACATTTTTGTCATAGATTTCAACATGAAAATATACATAATTTACAAACAAGCTAAATAACACTCATGACTAAGAAATACATTGGAAATATCTTTTCATTTATGTATAATCATCAATCAAAATGGATGAAATTAATTTATATGTCCGAATGGCCGAGTGGTTAGCTCATGAGATTTTTTTTTTCTCAAACGTACCGTGTTCGAGTCCCGGAGAAGGCATTTGATTTAATTTACTTCTTTTTTCTTTATATAATATATGTTTAAGATTATTGCAGATGCTGTCGTTTTTGCAGTTAAAACATTTAATGATATGTGTAAAAAAACGCGAAATGTATGTGTGAACAAGTCCCTTAAAATTTGATATTTTTGTTTCAAATTAACATACCAGCAATGCTTGCGTCCGGTGCAACCCCACATCCACATGGTTGACAGTTGGTACTTGTATTCCTGCTACCCGCCGCCAATCCCGCACACGCGTTGCCATGACTGAAGATATAAATGTAAATATACTATTACAACAAGCTATAAACCCCTTTAAAAAGAACAACTGTTTGCATGTTAAAGTGCATCTAAATTTAATATCAAAACAAAGTCATTCATATGCATTTAGTTTCAAACATTAATATAAGTATCCATCGCTTAATAATGTGACACATGTGAAACTATACAACCAAGGCATATACGGGAACGGATGCATTTTAGAGTGATAAGACTTAATGAAAACAGCAAATGTAGATAACTGGAATCACTTCAACTGCAAAACCAAACCCAGAAGCCACAAATGTACCTAAACACCACACAAAATGCTATACAATCATGCGTATAATGCAATAACGAACTACCGACATGTTTATGTTGTTGAAATGCGTTTTAATGAACATTTCATTTATTTTTCTCTTCTCAAGTTAGATGATTTGTGCCTTCCTGTAGTTTTGTGTAGCATGTAATATTAATATATTGTGAACTCGTGAACTCGTCATTTCCTGTATAATTACATGTCAGTAGTATTTACTTAGAATACTTAAAACAATGTATGATGTATGATTAATGAATGCGCTCATCTTCTCCTGGTAATATTGCTTCGATTACTAAATTACAATAAGTGGTTTATAAGAAAATAGCCAGTGCATAAATCTTGTATAACATGCATTTTATTTGTATTAATTATAAAGGCGCATTACATTTTATAAAATCATCCGGATTGATAGTCTTGAAATATGCTCATCTATTCCTTGTACGCAAGTTTTACATGTACACAGAGACTGTATTGCTGCCATTGGCTGCTGAAAAATAGCCCGGACACAAGTGTGCACTTTATCTTATTTGCTGCAATACTCAAAGGTCCATCACTCAAAGAACAAAAGGCACACATGGCTTATTAAGTAAAGAGTGTCAGAAGGGAAAGGGCCCTGACATGCCGTATAAGGAAAAAAGGTCCCGCCCTCTGGCGTCATTTTTTTAAACGAATCAAAATCAAAGTATTTTGGTAGAGAACCACCAAAGAAACATTTCTGTATAATTATTTCGATGTCCAACTAGTGGTTTCTGACATAAAGTTTAAAATATAGGCATATTAAGAAAATTGGCCCCGCCCACTGACGACCTTTTTTCATGGACCAGAACCATTTGAGCAGTTTGGTAAAGAACCACCTAAGGAACATTTCTGTGAAATTATTTCAAAATCCAACTAGTGATTTCTACATGAAGATTTTAAAAGTTTTTAATATAGCCATATTAGGGAAAAAGGCCCGCCCTCTGTAGGCCATTTTTTAACGGACTGGAACTATTTGAGCAATTTGGTACATAAGCTTTCAAGGAGCATTTCTGTGATATAATTTCGAAGTTCAACCAGTGCTTTCTGACAAGTAGCTTTTTGAACGTTTTCAAACTAGCCATATAAGGTAAAATAACCCCGCCCCCGGCGGCCAAATTTTCAACGGAGCGCAACCATTGAATAACTTTGGTAGAGGACCATCCAAGGATCATTTCTGTGAAATTAATTGAAAATCTACTCAGGGGTTTAGGGGGAGGGGTTGTTTTAAGATTGTTTTATTTATAGCTCTGGCGGCCATTTTGTGCAGCGGACTGAAAGTATTAAAAACTTTTGGTGGAGGACCACCAAAGGAACATTTCTTTGAAGTTTCATAAAAGTCGATCCAGCGGTTTTAGAGTAGATGTCGTTTAAAGGAAAAGTCTACGCATGCACGCACGCACGCACGTGGCATACGCTCGCTGGCCATATGAAGATAATTGGCCCCGCCCACTGGCGACCTTTTTTTCACGGACCGGAACCATTTGAGCAGTTTGTTACAGAATCAACCAAGGAACATTTATGTGAAATTATTTCAAAATCCAACTAATGATTTCTACATGAAGATTTTAAAAGTTTTAAATATAGCCATATTAGGGAAAAAGGCCCGCCCTCTGTAGGCCATTTTTTAACGGACTGGAACTATTTGAGCAATTCGGTACAGTACCTTTCAAGGAGCATTTCTGTGATATAATTTCGAAGTCCAACAGTGCTTTCGGACAAGTAGCTTTTTGAACGTTTTCAAACTACCCATATAAGGTAAAATAACCCCTCCCCCGGCGACCATGTTTTTCAACGGAGCGGAACCATTGAACAACTTTGGTAGAGGACCATCCAAGGATCATTTCTGTGAAAATAATTGAAAATCTACTCAGGGTTTTAGGGGGAGGTGTCGTTTAAAGATTGTTTTATTTATAGCTCTGGTGGCCATTTTGTGCAGCGGACTGGAACCATTGAACAATTTTGGAGGAGGACCACCCAAGCAACATTTCTGTGAAGTTTCATAAAAGTCGGTCCAGCGGTTTTAGAGTAGAGGTCGTTTAAAGGAAAAGTCTACGCATGCACGCACGCTCATAGGCACGTGGCATACGCTCGCTGCCCTTTGGCAGAGGAGCTTAAAAAAATCAACGCAGCAAATAATTAAGACACAATGCTCAATTAAGTTTGCTGGATAAATTCCCGTACAGTGCAATTCCATTCTGCCCTAATGTTGTTGAGAACGACCCAGCCACGATTGGTGTTTTTTTATCGAAGCAACACCCTAAGGTCAATCACTTCAACACTATTCATCAGAATATTCCGAAGCTCACCAAATGACAGCTCACCAGTGCAGAGCTTCTTAAAAAGTATCGTCATCACCTTGTACAGAAGATTTCCATAACCTTTAATTCTTAGTAATATATCAGGGAAATCACAACATAATTGGGCGCAAAGACGGACAAGGTAGTGACTACATTCTAACCAATGTGTTTTCATGGTGTATAATACATTAATGGACGCATCATCGAAATTGTTATCGCTTACTTTGTCAAGTGTGTCGAACCCTGTCTAGAACGATAATTCTCAGGACTGAAAATAGTATTGTTCCCAACGAAATTCCAGCTAAGCGTTTTATTCTAAAAATAAGAATATTATATTCAAGCAACATATATCTTCATGTTATTTAACATTTGCATATTTCACACTGAATCGATAAACTTACGAGAATTGCTTTTAAACGAAAGGCATGTATCACAGAAATAATTTCTCTACATTTTACATTTTATTTAACTCGAATTAAAAAAAAGCATAGTTTGTTCATTAATATTAATTAGTCTTCTAAAAAGAACAAAAGAAAAAAAAATGCTAAAAAATAACTATAATAAAAAAATATCAGAAATAGTTCTAAAAAATTAAATGCTATACAAAACAATATTTGTCAATTATGTTTTCTTACAATGTTTTTGTTTAGTTTAGGGTGATCGCCATCCACACCCACGTCAGTGATTGCTATGACAACGCCCTTGCCAGTGATGTTTCTCTGCCAGGCATCGTCGATACCGAACATTGGGTCATATACTGGTGTGCATTCCTTAAACTCCTACAAGAATACACAGATTTGCATGCTTACCAAATTTCAAAGTACGCCATTAATTGTGTATTAGTTCTTCAGTGTTAAAAGGCATACATGGTATTGTTATTTAATATAAATACTGCTTTAAAATTAAACATATATGGTTTATTAACAGGCGTTATGCCTCAAATAAACAAGAGGGCCCTGAGGGCCCTAGTATTCTCACATGAGACCTTGTTACCCAATTTGCATCCCCGAGGTGTTGCTTATTTTTATCCCAGGGGCATAATCTGAACAATCTTGAAAAAACATCTGGGCCTTGCATTTTCAGGTTAAGATTTTTAAAGTCATTTTGATGTTTAAGTCTATATAAACCATGTGACCCCTGGGGATATGACCAGATTTGACCCCAGGGGCATAATTCGAACAATGTTTGGAGAGGCGCACTATGCAATGTTACGTACCAAATATAGGAAAGCTGTGGGAATTGCTATATAAGCCTTGTGACCTCCGGGGCGTGACCAATTTTGACCCCAGGGCGATAATTGAACAATCTTTGTAGAGGACTACTATACGATGTTACATACCAAATATGAAACATGTAGGCCTTGCGGCTTCAGAGGAGAATAATTTTAAAGTCATTTTGCTATATAAGCTTATATAAACCATGTGACCCCCGGGGCGTGGCCAGTTTTGACCCCAGGGGCATAATTTGAACAGTCTTTGTAGAGGACCACTATAGGATGTTACATAACCAATATGAAACCTCTGGGCCTTGCGGTTTCAGAGGAAAAGATTTTTAAAGTCGTTTTGCTATTTATTCTATATAAACCATGTAACCCCAGGGGCGTGGCCAGTTTTGAGCCCAATGGCATAGCCTCAACCATTTTTAAAAGGACCACTACAGGATGTTATATACCAAATATGAAACCTCTTGGCATTGCATTGTCTGACGATGAGATTTTTAAAGTCACTTTGCTGGATATTCTATATAAAAGATGTGACTTCCGGGGCGTAGCAAGTTTTGACCCCAGGGGCATAATTTGAACAGTCTTTGTAGAGGACCACTATAGGATGTTACATACCAAAAATGAAACCTCTGGGCCTTGTGATTTCAGAGAAAAAAATATAAAAAAATTAAAGTCATTTTGCTCTATATTCTATTTAAACAATGTGACCGCAGGGGCGTGGCCCGTTTTGACCCCAGAGGCATAATTTGAACAATCTTTGTAGAGGAACACTATAGGATGTAACATACCAAAAATAAAACCTCTGGGCCTTGTGGTTTCAAAAAAGAATATTTTTCAAGTCATTTTGCTATATATTCTATTTAAGCCATGTGACCCCAGGGGCCTGTCCCGTTTCGACCCCAGGGGCATAGTTAAAACAATATTTGTAGAGGACCATTATAGGATGTTACATACCAAATATGAAACCTCTGGGCCCTGTGGTTTCAGAGAAGAAGATTTTTAAAGTGAACACTTTTTTAATCTATTTTTAGCTCTGGTGACCTACATATGCATTGGACCATGACGATTTGAACAACTTCGAAAGAGGCTCATCCAATGATCATTCTTGTGAAGTTTGGTGAAAATCTGCCTAGTAGTTTAGGAGGAGATGTTGTTTGAATGAAAAGTTGATGACGGACGGACGCTCGCACGCACGCACGCACGCACTGGCGCACGGGCGACGGACAATGGGCGATCACAAAAGCTCACCATGAGTGAGCTAAAAAATAATGGCTAGCATTCCCTAGACCGACCCAAAATTTGCCAGGAGAAAATATTTCTTAAAGGTCTAGTTTAAGGAATGTCTGACCTTTCAATGGGGTATTCCACTCGGTGTATTGGTCCAGAATAAAATATCTTATCATTATCTGCAATCTTTTGTATCAACTGAATGAGTTGCAGTGTATTAATCTCAGCTGATAAAGTCGCCACACTGTGTCCACACTGTCACCACAACAGGGTGCCAATACACAGGAGTGCAATACCCCAGATTTGTGTGTGTGTGTGTGTGAGGGGGTCAAATAAAGACGGATTAAACATGGCCTTGAACTAAATATTGATTGATTTTTATACATCATATTTATCAACATGTCTGACTGCATTGTATACATAAGCGGCCTTGTCACTGACATAGACCTGTATACTAAGACGAGTCACTAACCAATTTTGGTTATTTCTCTACATACGAGAGGTGGAATATTATTACGAGGTGGAATATAGCTCAAATATTTATTTGACACAAACAACAAAAGTACTCGACATTTTAAACATACATTTAAGCACTGGTTCAGTATAAAATATGTTAATCGTCGTACACAGTTGTTTATAATTTTAATCGCCACGCCGGTAGAACGGTCCACTTGGATTATCAAGGTCAAAGCGATATTGAAATCGATTGAAGAGGACGGGCTACATGCTACTCACTAGTTATTACATAAATGTTTTATAAAACCGCAAATGCTAATCGCCTTTAAACCTGTTTAGCGTTTATATTTAATGCTCGCTATATTTATGTGTGTGACTTAAGACTCGTTTTGTTAAGTTATGTATTCGTTGTGTTTATTTACCTTAAAATGTAAGTACTTTACTCACTAACCGAATAGTTTGATGTTGTTCATTTAGTTATATTTTTAGTATCCCTTCAACGACGGTGTAGGCACATTGCATCTTCGTTTTAATTCAATGATATATTTATTTGAAGGGTTGAATAGACCGTAAATAAAATGATGTCTGTTGCTCCCTCGCGACTTTGCTTATTAAGGGTGGGAGGGTACGAACAAATAATGTAGATTTTTGGTTCCACATTCTAACCTACACAATCCCAAGTATGTCCCTTCAACCACAGTTTACCATGATTTTTTTGTTCTTATCTGTCAAGAAATATAATCATAATTCCATAACCTTCAAACAGCAACAAAAGGCGTCTGCTGAATGGAAAATTCATACTTGCGACATTATTTGTACATATTTGTATTTAAATTCGAACGCAAATAAAAACTTTTGGCCAAGTTAAAAATAATTGTGTGTAGAGGCGATTTTTAAAAGTCGGTATATTTGAAGGATTAAAACTCGTTTTAGTTTATACATATTAAATATGTAATTATACGAAATCTTAGGGTCGTTTACCCATCAAATTTCTTTAGAACTAAGAAGAAAACAACGCAACATAATAATAATCATAATCATGATGTTAATAATTATATTGAAAACAACCGATGTCTTTATTGGTGCTTAGCATTAATGACACATATTTTAAATAAATTTAAGGAAACGTCCGATTTCTTAACGTGTAATATAAATGTACTGACATGCCATGTACCAAAATTACCATGAAGTGCATTTTAATATGTGATAAAAACAACTACCAGAGTGTTCATTGTGTGTACACAATGGTCTGACGGAGTTTCGAACTGGTTTAACAATAATAAAAACAACGAAATACAACTGAATTAATCTGAACGACGAGAAGTTTTCCATGCAGTGATATTTACATCTAAGTGCACTTTTAATAATAAATTCAGAAAAAAACCTGTATCTGCATACCCACTTTTTACTTAATTACATTGGTCGTGACAGGATAATATAGAGCTAGTATACAAGTCGAACTTATAGCGTCACTGAATAGGCCTTACTTTTTATACGTACTTCACTAACTAGCAGAGGGGTAATAGTCGTACTAGAAGGAGAATGACCTGCAACATTTCCAGCCGCTACCGCTGACTCTCCGTACAAATCGTAGCTTTGGTACAAGTATTCAACCTTCAAGAAAGTCAGTTATGTATTATGATTTTGAAGTGAGATGCAGTTTTAATCATCGCAAAATAAATGAAATTTATGCTTTCGCTTTTTACGTTTTTATCAATAAAAAACAAGGTCATTTATATTAATTACGGAAGTAAACGTGGAATTTGCTTGAAAATAATGATTTTATAAATAAATAAACTTTTATTGCAATGCAGATTTATTTCGACACGTTTAAAATATTTGACATCAATTGCTTACGCAAACAAACCTCATTATGAAGTTCCAGTCTCAGTTGAGTAATGTTCAACTCATCATTGAAATATGTATCCGATTGACATTTTGCAAATGAATAAAGATCGTCGATTATCTGAAATAGCAAAATTTTCAGATTACATTCTGCACACGTACACAATAAAAGCTCGTATGAATGTGATTTTTTTTTTTAAAGAAATCGATGTATTAAAATTATTATATCATAACACGAACCTTTTGTTCCATGATAATGATGCCTACTCTTAAAGACCAATCGTGTTATTTTAATGTGTTTTTATTACACGTATAAAACAAGTTTTAATGTACAGATCGTTAGTTGTTTTATTACACAAATACATTTTTATAAACAAATATTTGTGTATTATGAACTGTTTGTACTTTTTCCTTTCTCACACGATATAGTATTGAAGGCGATACCTTGGGAGCTTTCAACCATCTACTATGAACTTCATCAGCCAACTGATCTCCTTTACATTGACTAGGGGTTAGGAGTAACACCTCTCGAGGGCATGAGGGATGTTAATTGAGTGTCCCACATATGCGGTAACTGGAATCGGCCCCCGTCGTCACTTTTGCCCTTAAGAAGTGATAGTCCTAATTCCCAGACAATGTAAAGGATATCAGTTGGCTGATGAAGTCCATAGTAGATGGATGAAAGCTTCCAAGGTATAGCTTTCAATACTATATTGTGTGAGACAGGATAAAGTACACACATTTTATAATGACTGAAACCACACAGTTGAATTTTCATTTCAATAATTGTGTATGCTAAATTGTGCCAGAAAGAGAATATATAGTAATGTATAACGTTTTAGCGATGTTTTGTTTTTGGTGCATATCTCGAATGTCTCGAAACTCTTATCATGAATATGCTAATTAAAACATAAATTAAGTTACCGTTAACAACATGTTCTATAATGATTGGTTCATAGCAAAAGCAATTTTACTTTTATATTACATAAACGTTCTTTAAATTAATTATACATATATTTTTGCTTTAATAGATTTATTTGTCTGGTAAATTTGTATTTGATGACAAAATTTATTCCGTTGAAAATGAGATCTAGTAGTTATTTTGTCTAAATCAAATACCTTTGATATCGCTATATTTAACTTATTTTTCACATTCGTTTTGTCGGTTGACCAATAACGAACCATTAACACATGTGTACATACCTTTCTGTAACGAGTGAAGTTATTCTCAAGCAAGACCTTGTCCACATGTTGTAAATGTACTAACTTTGTCTTCACAATCAGTTCGGTCAGTGAATAATCACCGTTTACAAATGACATATAAGCAGTCAGCAAGATTAATATAACCAACATTTGCAATGCCTTTAATATTCAGATGCTATTTTATTTAAACTGTTCACTGCTACGTCATTCGCTATACTGAGCATTCAATGTTTTTGACTATGAACATTAATGTAGTACTATTACAATATAATAGGTTATAAATACGTACATATATTTGTGATTTTACCCAAAATGGATGACGTGTCATTTTCAAAATCCCATTAAGGATCCCAAAATATCTGTATTTAGACTGTATGTAATGATGATTAAAACACTATATTTATTGCCGGCAGCCAACTTTGGGAAACCAGTTAAGATAACAAGATTGTGTGTACTACTGTTAAAGAATGAACGGTAAGCTAGAACACTATGTTCAAAAGATCTTATATTGGAATATTGAAATATTGCGTTATCTGATATTAATATATGTATTTTGTATAAGTGTCCATTATTTGAATACAATTATATTGTAGCTATTATAACAACACAAACTAGCTTACGAACAGCGTAACATTGCTAACATTGGATCATTGTGTACACATTTGGTATTCTAACGAACAATACTTATAACATACCTTAACATATATATTGTAAGCTATTAACATACTAATAATAAGCATAGCAAGTATTTCACAAATGTTTTATCGCTATATATACTACAAAAAACAAAATGGCTATCGGTCGCTTACCTGAGTTTAAAGAGTTATAATGGCACATTTCTGTGGAATTATTTTAAAATCCAGAGAGTGGTAATATAATATTTAATACGTTTTCGATAAAGCCAATTAAGGAAAACTACTCTGTAACCATCATAATAATAAATTGAAGGAATTTGGTAGAGGATCACTCACGAAACATATCAGTGAAGTTATTTCCAAATCCACCAACCAGTGGTTTTTGACAAGACGATTTTTAAAAGTTCTGAATATAGCCATATAAAGAAAAAATGTTTTTACGAATCAAAATAATTGTATGTGTTTTGGTAAAGGGCTACGCAAGGAATATTTCTGTGAAATTATTTTGAAATCCAACCAGTGGTTACTGACACGAATATTTTTAAATGTTTCAATATAGCCATTTAAGAAATAGAGGCCCGCCCGCTGACGGCCATGTTTTTAAACGAATCAAATTAATTTAAAGAATTTTAGTAAAGGACTACCCAAGTAACATTTCTGGAAATATATTTTGAAATCCAACCAGTGGTTACTGACAAAAAGATTGTTAAAATTTCCCAGTAATTTGACAGTACAACAAAACGATAGTTTCGATAATTTCGAAAACATATAGCATGCTAAATGTGGGAATTTTGTTATTCAGCATTTTATTGATTAGTTATGTAAGATCATTGTAAACGTGTTTGAAAAAACGCATTATAGCACACTCATTTGGTAATTTAACAAAATAAATAAAGCAAACGATGCGTACAGAAGTTCCATAAAAATCTTCAGCATTATATGGAGTTTAAGCTTTCAAACGTCAGTCTTGCAAATCTGTAAATTACTTGAGTCGACAGGGATCATCATACTCATGAATTCTTGGTCATCTGTACTGATGCATTTTTCACTATCACATCGTGGAGGTCTACAGTAACATATAGCTATGATTGTGATAATCCAAGCAATTATCAAACACAGAACAACTATTTGTTTAATGCCGTAAAAATACGTTTTAGTTTCCGCTAGTCTGTCATTTGACCCTGTGGTATGAAAGGTCATTTCCAGAACATTAAGATGGCAAGAACCTAAAAAGATAAAAATCAAAAGTCACGTACGAGTATAACACATCGTTACGCAAACATGTGTACACAAAGGTACACAAAGGTAAACCAAATATGTTATGGTCCTTAAAATAAATAAAATATACAACACACTGCAGCTCCGTGCAATACATAATTACACTTACTGGGCTTTAAGTAACATATTCCGGCATCAATTGCGATCATCCAAAGTCCAGTCGGATCTTCACCCCAGAAATGATTTGAGAGAAACTTGGAGGTTTCCTGATGTGTTGCTTTGTTCTAACAAAATTGAGGAAGTGCCACAAGGCGATGTTACCACAATGGTAAATGCTTGTTTTCCTGGCATGTCAATTTCTGCATTCAATCTCAGCTGTTCGAGGGAATGACTGCACTGGCGAGATTGCTCACATTGAACATGTATATTTCTGTAATGCGCGCGTGCGCTTTAAAAAGAAAAAGTCAAATTATATATTGAATATCTCAATATATATCATGAAAGAAGCGCAAGAAGATCCGTGTTGGGTAAATGGTTAACTTAATAATGAAACCAAAATGAAATACAAATGTATCATCAAATCTGTATATACAGGTATATGTATTGCTATTCATCTTATAGTTATAATAAGTGCTCCAAACGTTAATACATACACGTTTCGTTCAACAATGACTTTAGAAGTATGTATCGATGGAAGCTTGTTCCTTGCTTGCATGTGACAGCATCTTGTTTACATCAGGATATCCAAATCCAAGCACTTTATGAACTGTAAATGTACATTTAAATGAGAACATAACGCCACGTAACTTGACATGGCAAAAAGCAAAAAAAATGGCAAAAAGCAGCAACCATACAGTTGTATATATTTGCATGCATCAGTATTCATTTATTTAAGAATAAATTGTAAACGATAGTCTCCTAAAATGACAAGTTTACATACATGCAGATTGTTTAATTTACTATCGACACTTTTCGTTCAGTGGATAAATCGTGTTAATAAATATCTTATTGGATGTTGAAAATTAGTCACCGCCATTGCCTATATTTTAGCTACCGTTTTATGGGCATCGAATTGCTTAACTTTGTGCACATTCGCAAGTAGTTGTTGTAGAAAGGGAAATAACAGTTTTAACTTACAGTGATATCCAGCGCCATTCTGTTTAAAATCTCCTGTTTCTGGTAGTCCTGTGAAAGACGCTGACTGGACAAGCAGGTGTTTGATATCCCGGGCCGTCAAATAAGAACTGAAAAAAAACAATGACGTAACACACATACATACATACCGCTTTCATAGGAAAAACTGATTTCGTGGTCAGAAACAGGAATCATTGAATAAAAGCAAGCGTTTATGCTTTTGTGAAGTTACTGGTACGCAGAAGTTATCTAAAGAATTTTAATGTTTATATATGGATTATACACTTACTTTGTCTGTAAAGCCAGTGCTATTATACCCGACATGATGGCGGTTGATGTTGAAGACACATCAAAGTGTGGTTGACCGGCAGTTTGGACAATTTTGTTTCGGTAGTTGTCTGTCAAGTAAATAAAATGAGCAAAGTGTTTACTCGAACCGATGATGGAAAAAAATATTTGAAGTATGTGTTTCAATAAATATAATTCCATTCACAACGATAATTCAATTTTCATAAATGTCTTCGTTACCTTTGAGCTTGTATTTACATTTGTAAATACAGATACGAGGGTAGCGGCATTGACAAACGTATTAGACCGTACTGATCCGCCAGTTTCTATCCACCCAACGGTAATAGTATAAATGCTGGCGAAGTCATTGCCAGGACTTCCAGCAGGGAAAATGAATACATTACCCTTACCATTGCGGCTTTCATGGAAACCCTGAAAATTATAAACACTTTTTTAAATAAACAAACAGAAATATAATATTAATTTGATCTAATTCCTTCGATCTTGTGTTGGAAATCCATGACAAATTTAATCTAAAACAACTCGAATAAAGGTTTCATTGAGACAAAAATACAACAACAGGTTTATTGTATTTGGCATTTTCTATTGTGTAATAGTATATATATATATATATATATATATCCGTAACTAATAATCTGATTTATGAACTGGGATGCACAGCGTACGTTGTGTTGTGCTTTGCATCCTTACTTTAATCAAATAATTCAAATCTGAAAACACTGTAAAAACGTTTGTGCAATAACCTGGAACATTTTAAATATGTTTGTACTCGGTTTTATTACCTCATGAAGAATGTCTACAATGTAACTTTGTACGTCAACAGATACGGGATCCAATTCCCACGAATTACAGTAGATGTCAATCACATCTTGGTGAGCAGCAAGACCTTGCGACAATGTTTCACCATCAAATGATGGAATCAAGTGTTGTTTTGTTTTTGCTGACCACTCACCTACCTTTAAATCTGTAAATAAATATATTTGCATGAGTATTCTTCTAGAATTTATTTAAATTTTTAGCATTTTCGACTGACAAATATTCCAATTATAATAGTTCTTTTGATTAGTATACCGGCAATAGTAGCTTCCGGTGAAATTCCACATCCACACGGCATATGTAGTTCGCTTGCTTCATGATCTCCAACAATTAATCTGGCATACGCGTCACCATGACTGTAATTTATATATACTTTTAATTAATTAAATACCTTATTGTTCTAAACATAGTTCAGCAGAGCCCGCTACAGTTTTTTGTAGCGGAAGGTCATAAAGTTTCAATTATAAGTAAACACCGTGCAATGTTTTCAAATGTTTTAAAGGCATTTTAATACACTTCTTTTACATTTATTAATTAAATTAATAAATAACATTTTTCTCATTTACCCGGAAACAGTTCTAGGCGAATCAAGTGAAGAATCTGTGTCCTTCACAAAATTGTATGAGAAAAGTTTGTTCTGAAAACAAAAATCTACAATGTTCCAGTTTCAAAATCAAATATGGGTTAATTGTCAAATCGAATGGCCATTAATACAAATATTTCATAAAAACAATTACTGTCTAACGTACGGTATATTGTCGAAATTCAAAATTAAAAAACAATTCTAAGCGTACAATCTTTGTACGAAGTGTTATATCCTGATCGTCGATTCCATTGTCAACTATGGCCACAACAACTCCTCGTCCTGTGATATTTCGCTTCCATATGTCGTGTATGTCCACAAACGAGTCAACCCAATGGGCACATTCTTGAGTCTAAACGGTATTCAGTAAGAGTTAATTTTATCAAATGGTCTGTACGAATGGGTGGAATTAGAATACAATTGCTGCATAAATATGGTTATTTAGTGGTTTCCATCCAATAAGGACATTTTCAATTAAAAGTTTTACAGACTAAAAACAAACAGTAAATCACCAAAAGTGCATCACCGCAGCTCGTTACTTCCTGTGGCAGTTCAATGTATTTCAAATGTTACCCATAAGGCAAGTTTAACTTTTGACAAATAAATGCCGTTGAAATGTGTACTTAAAATATATGTGTTCTCACTTGAGAAAAGGATGGCTCTGTTGTGACCTCATATTCCAAACGCATTCCCTCTCGTGGACTAAAGGTGGCATACATGTTTCTGCTCCGATAAATATATTCAACCTGAATAATAAATAAATGCGTTTTGTTATTTACAATATTCAGATTCTTGTCAAAATACTCTAGGGTCAAATTATACCAAGTAGCACACTTTCACATTTATCAAATAGCTTTGCAACACTTACTCTAATAATGCTGAGAAACACTCACACAGATTATTTAATTATTCGTCTAGTGATTCACAAGGAATGATGTAATAAATTACTTCGACTAAGATATGCTTATATACTTTTAACGAATAGGAGACTTTGGAATTATAATTATCGGATACATGTAGTACTATGCGCGACTGTCAAGTACATTTTGCATTTCAGAAACAAACTCACTTTTCCATCGAATATACGTTGCAGCAGAATGATGTTAATGTCCGTGCAAATGTCTGGATTTGTATTTGCATATGTATATATCCCATCTATTATCTGCAAAAAAAGATCAAACACGATTGTTAAGTATAAAATGTTTAAATAATTTTATGTGTATGCTATCGTGTCTAATTACAGTTTATTTATTCCAGTCATTCAACTATCAGATAATGAACATTGAAATACATAAAAGTGTTCACTTGTTTATGTACGTAGTATTGTTTTAACACCGTTAACAATTCCAATATCCGGTTGCCTTTATATTAATATAAGTTTTCTGTTAATTTCAATGAAATCACGTATTGTTCTGCATGATGGTCCTTAGGCTTTTAATAAGACTACGTTCTTTTGGACTATTTGATTGGGTTAACTTAAAATATTGGTTAGTTAAGAAAAAGAATATTAATTAGATGTGTAACAGTTTATAGCAAATAATGTTTGCACAATATAAAAATCCTTTGATATTGTTATTATTAATAATAATAAAAATAATAATATTATTATTATTAGTAGTAGTAGTAGTAGTATTGTTATAATTATTATTATTATTAGTAGTAGTAATAGTAGTAGTAGTAGTAGTAGTATAAGTTGTTGTTGTTTTTGTTGTTGTAGTAAAGCTTAAGCATGTCAATAGAATAAACTGTCATATTCCGTGATGAATATTTATTGAATATAATTGTGCTGTATTTAATGTAATACATCATTACAGTCAAAACCATAGCAACTAATGTACTACTTACAAAGCCATAACTGTATCTTGACAATGAAAATAATAGTTGTACATGGATTTTTAAATATCAGTTTAGAAGCTTTTACAAACAGCAGTTTGAACATATTTAACTAGCATGTACTAACCTTCCTGTAGAATTTAAAATTGTAGTGTCCCATCCACGCGTCTACCAAACCTTTAAATTCATCTTTGACCTTCACTACTAATTTGACCATGTCGCTGTCCGTCATATCAGCACACACAACACTCCATAAAATAATTATTATAACGCCAAACATTTTTGTTTGAATGTAGTAAATTCACTATAGCAATATTTATTAATATGCTATACAAAACACGCAATCTTGGTTTCCCAAAGATTATATAAAAAGATAAACGTAGTTGAAAGCTTTCTCCGCTTGATTTTAAATTGTTGAAACGTTTATATATAGAACGAAGCATTGTGCATGTAAAACAATCTATATTCTCGATTTAGACTATTTTAAACCAGCTTAAAACAACCCTTTAAGCTATGGTGACAATACGTTTTGTGTAAACATGTGAATCTTGCTATAGATTTACTGGCAATCAACGTATATGCTTATGACTTTAAAACATCTTTATTAGGAAACAAAAGCACCTGGTCCAATGTTTCAGAAAGACACTACTTTTCATGAAACTTTTTTTTTTATATTTTGTTTAAATTAAATGACTTTGACAAGTTTACTTTTAAACATTTCACATTATTTCAGTGGCAAAACTAATTCACATTCTTACAAATATGTTCGACTAACTTTGATATTAAATACCTTAAATCAATTTGTCAAATACAAACACACCCAAAAAGAACATATCTATGTCGTTATATAATTGCGATGCGAATGCTGATTTTTGTATTTAATTTTCGTACTTAATTATAAATATTGTAACACTCCATCGAAGCTGAAGTCCAGTATCGTTGGGCATAAGTCATTTTCTTACTTTTTCGTTCAGTTATCTATTTCGACATTGCAACTTACTGTTTCTTTTGTCATAATGTATGATGAAAATACCTTGACAAATAGTTTCTCGAAATTCATTCATTCATTCAAGTTTATTGCATTAAGCATATACATGTTTATAGCAAATGATACATAATTAGTACAACATGACGGTATGAGTTAACATAAGAGCATAGAAAAATATAATGTGTATTAATTTCTCAGTTTGTTGGCATGGTAAATAAATTTGCTTAATCCATTTATAATAGCTCCTGATGTTGATGTCATAAGATTTAAAAAAAAATTGCAATGTAGGCCATGTAAAATAATAACGTTTTAAATATTGTTTTCTCAAATGGGAAAATTTTGGACATATAAGTAAACAGTGATATTCATTTTCTATCAAATTAAAGTGGCAATTGGTACAAAATCTAATATTTCTAGGTATATCTGTATATCTACCTGTTTATATGGCTAAATTATGAGCAGGTGTTCGACATTTTACCAAGCCTGTCTTAAATTTTTTAACCTTTATAATTTATAGATATTTTTCTAGATCTAACGAGTGTTTAAATAAACAATAAGTTTCAAGACGTGGCGAATTATTTATTTTTTGCATACCATGTTTCCTTATATATATTAAGTATTCTGTGTTTAATTGTTAAGAACTCAACAGGTGTATTTAACTGACTTTCCCATACTATCATTAGTCCTATTTCATTTAATATATTTTTTATTTGGTAAGCCCAACTGTTGCCGTTATATGAAATTTCTTGTTCTGCATCGTTCCTTAGCATGTTATAAGTTTTAAATAGAATACTGTTTTTGTCGAGATTTAATATTTTTATTCAATATTTTATCATTATAATTTTTCTTTGAATGTACATAGGTGTTCTGCCTAATTCCCCATATAGCGCTTCGCGATTAGTTGATGTTTTTACGCAAAATTTTGAGTGAAGTGTCTCTACATCCGGTGCTACGTGTGCTCCCCATATTTCCGCGCCGTAATTACGTGTGGATGCCACTAGAATATCAAACAATTTAATTTGTTGTGAAACCGGCAATTAAACTTGGTTACATATAGTAAATAAATTATGGAGCGCGAATGACGAGTGTTGCGCAACCCGTTCTTGCGTTCGCTTCCATTTACCATTTTTGAACAAATGTACTCCGAGGTATTTAAATGATTTAACGATCTCGATTTTCGTATTATATAGAAAGAAATTGTAGTCGGTAGGGCGACTATTTTCAAATATCATGATTTCAGTTTTGCTTACATTAAGTTTAAGTTTATACGTGTTGCAATAATTTTCTACCTCTTTAAAAATAGATTGTAGTGTATTCGGGTCGTGTGAAATAATCCCAGCATCATCGGCAAATAAGAGTAAAAATAGTTGTAGCTCATTCAGTTTAAAAATCCCATCTTTATTGTTATTTATATTTTGTAAAATGTCATTTAAGAAAAATAAACATAATAAACTGCTTCCTTGCTTGACACCTATGAATGAATTAATTGAATTTGATTTCATATTTTGATTGCATACGGTTAATTTCAACGTGTTATACATCGACCGAAGAGCATATAAAAGTGTGTACTGACATTTGCGTTTAATAACTTTTGCCACAGCAGTATGCGATCAATTCGGTCAAACATTTTCTCCCAATCTAAAAATGCAACATACAGCTTTTGTTTATCAAATAATGTTTTTCTTATAATGGCATGTAGTATAAAAATACATTATATTGTAGATTTATTATATGGAACCCAAATTGATTGTCAATTTGATTTTTATGTTTAATAGTCCATTTTGTTATCCTTTTTACAAGTAATTTTGAATATATTTTGAAAGTATATTATTAAGAGTAATTCCTCGAAAGTTTTTGTTTCATGGCTACCTCCTTTGAATATAGGAATAAGTAAGCCCTCAGTCCAATCTTGTGGAAAATATATTTCCTTAAATATTTTATTATACAATTCTTTTAAAAAAGGAGAAATTATATCAAATGTTGCTTTAAAAACTTCAGCAATTAAACTATCAGATATAGGGCAGTTCGAGTTTTTTTGCCTAATACTGCACTTTTCATTTCTGTTTCCGTAAACTCTTTGTCAAGATCATCATCAATAATAATGTTATTTTGAGTTGCTGTGTGTTCATTTATGTTAAACTCCGGTTGTTGTTGTGTATCGAATAATGTTGTAAAATGCGATACTAAATCATTATATGTTACATTCGTAGGGTTTGGGAATTTTCGTTTTATCTGCGATTGTATGTTTTTCCAAAATAATTTTGGGTTTGATTTTGCTAATGCGGTGAGTCTGCCACCTTCTTTATTTTTAAACAATATCTTATGTTTACATTTCGTTGCTATATATATTCGCTTTTTTCTGAAAATATTTTATCTTATTATCGTTAATTTAATTTCGTAAATATGCATTTCGAGCCCTATAGCATTCTGTATCGAACCACGTGTTTTTTATTCGCGCGTAGTTTATTATTATTTTTGGGATGTTTATATTTTCCAAAATGTTTGCATGATTCGTCCCATATTAATGTAGTGAACATACGCAGCGATTCGTCAATTGATTTGCGATTGTTATTTAAATCCGATTTAATTGTGTTCAATTCTGCGGATTTATTCATCATGTTATCATAGAAATACGACACGCATGATTTATTCCACGATATGCACGGTTCGCCTTGCTCGCTTGAGGAATCACGTGATTTTAGTGGGTGTGTACATTTAATACCAAAATGTATTGCTCAATAATCAGAAAATTCGTTAGTGATTGTATTTCAAAGGATGATATATATTTTTGATCATCCGAGTGTGTTAAGACATAATCAATGACAGTATTTGATTTGTTATTAATAAATGTGAAATCACCGATTCTTTTGTCATTATGTAATCTACCATTACATATTAAAATATTCAAGCCGTCTTTTTGTGTGTCATTAAATAAAAAAAATGGTTAATTCGCTGTTGTATTGTAAACGTTTTTGACAAGAAGACATCAATATATTACTAGTTAAAATAACACCAAAACTGATAATGTTAGAATTGTAATAGGATATCGAAATGTTAATAAATGCTGAAATCTGACAAATATTGTACACAAACTGATGTTTTAACAACATTTCGACAAATTAAATATTTATAATGTATAAAAGTTCATGTGTTATCCACATTATGTATGACACGTGCTGTATGTTTTTCAATAGACAGGACCGTATATGAATAAACTTCTATGCCAAGGCAGCTGATAAATGGAGCAAATGTAGAAAACAGAATTGAATGACACAATTTTCAAGAGAATTGTTGAACAAGTATTTTATATTAAATGAAACACAACTTTATTGCGAATAACACTCTGGCCTACAGGCTGCAGTTGTTTGAACGGATCGCATTAGATGTGTCGACTGTGTCAACTTCCAGCTAAAATGGCGGAATCGGTGAGCACTTTGTTTATGATATTTTTTAAATTTATTTTGTGCAACTATAAATAAGCTCTTAACAAGCGACAATCACGGAACACCTACCATATTGGAATCAGTATTTAAGCGGGTTTGTTGGTTAGATACGAATTAATGGTCAAAAGTAGGCCATATCGGGATTTGATAAATTGGTTTCTAACCTGAATGGACGCCACCAAACCCCATTCCTAAAACACAACAATCAGTCACCGCATTTCGAAAGTATTATAAATCCTACTTTTAGACAGCAGTAAGGTATGCAGTTATATGCATAATCAGTTACTGATCACCTGTAACAACCTGAACCGTTACACTAGAGTAATGTTTCGACATTTTAGTCACTTACAGGTATTCGGGATACAAGTAATGGCTCCATGAGGTAATCGTTTAACATGGAATTGCATAAAGAGCATGAACTAACAGACCAGGTGGGAGTAACGTTAGTTATGACACTTTATAACTGGTATTTAATTAACAAAATAAAAACCAACTCTTATAATCGTGTAGCTCATGCCGTGGCAATGTTTGTCTTCTTACAGCATCATTTGTGATGACATCACTTGGTGACAGTACTGGTCATTGCCATGGAAGTCAGTAAAAGGACTAATTATTCCTTTTCTTTTCAATAGCATAGTCATGCGTGATGTTGGTTGATGTTTCTGTGCATGTGCATACCAGAAGATAGGTATAAATTCAATCGTGACTTTTGCTCAGGGAGGTTGGTTTCGGAGAATTAATTAAGAGAGATTGCTCAGCGATAGGAATTCTCGTGTGGGACGTCCGCGAGGACCCGAGTGCGAAATCTGCTTGAGCTGGGGAGCTTGGGTGTGGAAGACGACATCGGGAGACTACGGCATGAACATTATGAATCCCATCACGACGTTTACTTGATCGCTATGCCAGATACATTTTCCTCTAAAAATACCGTTTACCGGTCGCATTTTCAATAAACATCGGCAATGCTCACCAGCTTGATATGCATGAGAATCGACAGTTATTAGTAATCAGATGTGTACAAAACCGTTTTAAGCTTTCTCTTTATATCAAATGTAAAGCATAAACTTCTTCGCGTGAAAGCAATCAAATTAATGCATAAAGTATTGGTAACTGGAGAGGACTAAATATATATGTTTAAATATTTATATCTGTTTTGATTTGGTTTATATGAAAGGGTTTATCAAATCGCGTCGTGATGGCTTCCCTTGTTTAAAATAGTGCATAATCAGGTCATATAAAGTAAACTATAGTATTAGCTGATTTACTTAAATACATTTAGACAAATATCATTGTCATCGTTTAGCATTATGTATTTCTATCATACACGAAAATGTTCGGTTCTACCAATATATAGGATTTATTAACAACATGACAATAATGTTATACAATCTATAATAGTGTATGTCGCCCCGTTGTGTCTGAACTGTTCACGCTTTCGAAAATTCACGATTTAATGTTCATGATGCAGCTGTTAATGGAAATATTCCAAACCGGCAGATGATACTTTGCAAGTAGAACCTGGAATGTGTATTTATGGTTTGGAACGTTTTCCCTCATGGTACACCAGACGCAATTGCAAACAATATCTGTTGCTGTATGTCACGCTTGAAAAAAAAAATTACAATCTAAAATGAAATAGCGCTCACGTCTTTCTGTTGGCTTGTATAGTCACATATATTTATTCTTTATAATTTGTTTTTGCATTGGTTGTATCTTGTATGAAAATAAGGGCATTTGTACAACAGTTTCCTAATTCTTTTTCCTGTAAATTAAATTAATGTAATTTGATTTGATTTAAATGCAATCAATCTTGTATTAGTATATCAAACATGATTAATTGTAAATGTTGATTCCGCGACTGTTACCATATTATAACAAATGCAACAATGAACAACGATCACTTTGACAGCATACCGCTACCAAAGTCCAGATATATGCAAATCACAATCAGCAATACCTACAAAGGATTTACTGCTTACATCTTGCTGACGATTGCACAACTATCTCTATTGGTACTAAACTGGACTTCATAACCATATGGGCCACATGTCCGTTCATTCAAGTGTTATCACTGTTAACACAAAACCTTGTCGAAAACGCTTATACCTAAAGCATTCATGCACTAGAACATATTTTATTTACTAAAAAATAAAACATTAAAAATTAGCAAATAAAATGGAAGGAAAAATAATGTTAAATATAGTATATACATATATCTAAGAAAAATATACAAAAAAGTTAAATCAAAATAAAACTAATAATAATACCATTCATCGACAAAACAATTGCATTTTACAATAATAATAAAAGAACATCACAATATTAACATGCGCAATACAACTACGGTTAGCGCTAAACATTTTATATCCATTTCCAAAATAGGACTCGCAGCTGAAAGAAACTCATTCATCTTATTCTTCGGAATTGGACAGTTTGTTTGAGAATCATATATATTATTTTGGCTGCAGGCAGAATAAAGTCCTGTGTGGCTGATGTTAGTTCCGTGGATTGTAAGCTCCACCTCGTGTATGCACAGTTGTTCTATAATATAAACACAATTAACATTTAACAAAACTTTCATAAAATTAGTCAATATAAAACCTAAGAAAATAAATCTTTCGGCTGGACTGAATAGCATATGTACATATTATCTAGTATAATGTCAATCATATTGATTCATTTTTGATTAACTTGTTTATTTTGAATGTCATATCTCAACTAAAACATTTAAGCATATGTGTTCATCAGGAGCAGTAAACACGGATCGTTTAGTTCAATTTAGATATTGAAAAATGTATCAAAATATCCATACCGAAAAGTGTTGAATGATTAGTCACGAGTAGTAGTGTCCATAATCCCGACGGGTCCTCGCCCCAAAAGTGATTGGAAATAAAGTTTGTGCGAACTTTTTGGTTATCTGATACCATCACATTCTCGAAAAGGACTGACTCTGTATTGCGCGGCGAAACTACCACCATTGATGTGTTGATGTCTTTCGGAATATGGAACTGCACGTGAATCTCGATTTGTTCAGTCGTCTTTATTGGTCCATTGCTTACGATTACGGTCTTTGAGTTACTGTGAACACAAGTTGATAAGATAGTTGCGTTTATATGACAAAGGAACTAATTGTATCTATTGGTACCTTATAGTTGTAGTGTGTTACACGACAGTTTTCCATAACCAAATAACTATGTTGATAATATTATTAAAAAAACAACGTAATATTGATTACTGAAAACGCCTTTGAACTTTTCTCTTCAACCTCACATAATGCTGACACTAATTTGCGAAATTATTTCAATACGCCTTTCGGATGAAATGTTTCGAGGAGTGCACATTTTGGATTTCAGTTAAAGACCCCTTAATGTAATTTATACTGGAAACTCGTGCTTGTGGCTTACAAAAAAACAATTACAACCTAACGAAATTACTATTATTTAATTTCGAAATATTTCTTCATTTATCCAAGGATAAAAAAACCACAACAAAAACACCAATCCGTAAGTGAATTTTTTTTTAATAAACACACAATATTATAACATAAATGGTTCTTAAGAAACGTTAAGCATTACTTTGTCATACGATATTTTTCGACGAAACCTTACTCAGCATATAGCTGCTTTTCTAATTTTAGACATTATATGCCAATCATAACAAGGTCCTACCAACGTCCTTTGCATGTAAATGTTTTCGATCTTATGGGTGGTAGTGCCGTCCAGCTTCTTGCCAAAGAGATCATCTTAGTAACGTCTGGGTATCCAAATCCGAACACTTTGTGATCTGTAAAGTATAATAATCCATAAATATGACTTGTTGTAAACAAAAAGTTTTATTTTAACACACACACATGACTTCTGAAATATGCTTAAGAATAATTTTATCCAAATAATTGAAGCATTCACATACATTTGTACATTTATGAACGTGACCCATATATGACATATCAATATTATTATTACTCTTCTGTTAATTATGTGTTCACATAATTGGTAAAAACACAATTACAGCGATGTCCAGCAGCATTGGTTTTGAACGACGATTGCTCGGCAATGTGTGCACTGGAGGCGGATTTGACGAGGATATGTTTCACGTCTCTTGCTGTCAAACACGGACTGAAAAACCAAGACACAAGCGTGAACTAACGTAGTATTTTACAAAATGTAAAAATGAACCATCTCCATGAATTGTTTCAATATTTTTTTTCTTGAAGCGCTGTTTGAACATTCCAGTTTTCCATTATCTTTAATTTACTACTATTTTCCCATTATGAGAATATATTTAATGTTTAATTCTAAAACAATTGCATTCTAACATATCAATTAAACAGTGTTAACATGTCTTATACGAGTATATGTAAACTAATGCTATTTTTCTGACTTTACATTATATGATATTATTTAAAGTCATGTTTTATTTTATGTACATTTGGATTATTCAATAAATCGAACCATTCGTTCGATTTATTCGAAATAGTTAATAGTATAAAAAGTATGAATGTAATTAATTCACTAAACTTGAATGTATGTGAATTTCTTAATACATAGTTAAAAACGGCCATGCAATCAAAAGTATTTAGATTTGTATGCTCTTCTTTGAACACGTATGTTGTTCTTAAGATTAATAAAGAAAAAATGTTACAATTGCTTACATTTCTTTTACTGCAATTCAACGAATAATAAACGTTTTAGTTAACTGAAATCCAAATATATTCATATACATTAAATTAGAATCCTGTAAGTCACTGTACTCACTTGACTTGTAGAACCAGTGCAATCATTGCGCTCACGATTGGAGTTGTTGCCGACTGACCTCCGAATTCACCGTATAAACAACACCTTCCATTCTTGATAGTTTTTTCGTGTATATCAGTGACCTAAAATGTCAAAATCGCAGATAATGTACATAAACCAGAGGCCCAGAGCATTCACAACACAATGCAAATTTATTTAATTATGTAGCCACACGTTTTCATTTCAGGTATGAACACAGCCTAGAATGAATTAAGCGACAAATAGTGTTTGAGGTATTTTAAATATGGAACATATTTGCTAACAAAACGTGTGTCGTTTCTCAGTCTTCCTGATCTAAACACAGACACTAGAACAGCCGAGTTTGTTTGATGGTTTTCTGGAAGGGTTCCGTTCACGCCCATGTCACCAACGGCAATCGTGTAGATGTTGTTGACAAAACCATTGCCAGGCGGATCAGCCGGAAACACCATTATGCTTCCTTTGTAATTCCTACCCTCGCAGTAATTCTGGAAGGATAACTAGATCGTCGAAATTGTGTATCGTGTATTATGTAGAGAAATTTGTAGAGGGATATCAATATAACAAGTATTTTCACAACAATATAACAAAATGTATTTTTACCGTCTGCATAACTTCTTTTATATATTGTTGTACTTCTTGAAAGATGTTGTTAAAATTCAATGACGTTGAATAGATATCAATCTCTGCCGAATGAAGTCTCAGACCATAGGCAAGCGTTTCGTCGTTAATCGCTGGTTGGGGTGAAGGAAATCGAAATACAACTTCGGGGACGGTGCCGACCTTGATCACTGAGAATAAAAAAATTCATTTAAAACATAATCATATAATGCGCTTATAATATTATGATTATGCATGCAACTATGTTTGTGCACCGCAGTTATTTATAAACGTATACAACTTAATTTAATAGGGAAGAATCCAGATCAGAATCGTAGTTTTACAGCATTAACCCTTCTCTTTGGAGCAGAACCAATTACCTTTCCTGATCCTAGAACTGTCCCGAAAATCATCTAGAATTGTGACTGCGCTCAAGTACATTTAGTTGAAAAATGATAAAAGCAATATTTTTAATAATAATAATAATTTGATCATTCAGTTGCAAATGGAATTGACTATTGGTATGTTTTTGCATTGCATAGTAATTCAGATTTTTGTATTGCCCTAAAGCCACGCATTGTTACAAAGAAGCCAACAGTCGTACATACCAGCAATAGTAGCGTCAGGTGCAACACCACAACCACAACTCTGACAGTGGTTACTCTGGTCATTATTTCCAGCTGCTAAGCCCGCACACGCATTGCCATGACTATAACAATAACATGTATATATATCATCGAAAATTGAAAACATTTGAATTAATATCGTTTAGTCATCAGTTGACCATCAAAAAGTAAATAAATTTATGACAGTATGACAATCCAAATAATATAATTTATTTACTATTCATAGTGTACATGTAATGCTAACTTGCATTGGACCTCTTGTTTTATATCACCTTACGTTCGTTGTTGTCACTCAAGTCATATTCTATTTTAACACAATATGCCATTATTTTTCTGTAGACAAATACAGAAGTATTTTTTCAGCAATTAGACACGGACAGAAAAAAGTTCCAAAAACATATATCGTTCAGTTCAGTCAGTTCAGTTCAGTCTAATAAAGCTGTCGCCACAATGGATTGGTGAGCTACATACGAAATGTGTCTTCGACTTGATAAATACGTGTTATTTAGTAAGAAAGTGCATGCTTAAAATAGAGTTAATGAATGACTGGGAGAGTGTACGTATATTAGAATGAAAGTATTTAAAATATATAACATATGATAAGGTAACTTATCAAGTCAAGTCAAGTCAAAGATTTATTAGCATATTCAAAAAGAACATTGCCAATACATGCATAATAATATACGAAGATGACATAATGCAGAGAAAAGCGATGAAGTATAATTTCCTATATTGACAATAATGTACCGTGCATATTAAAGGAAAGTAATTATGATTGGAGAAAAGCATGTCATACATAATTTCGTGGCAATAAGAACAACGAAAGGCAGAAAAGCATATTCAATTATGCCAACAGAGCATTGCGCATGTCATTAGCCATACTTAAGAAAGTGGCTATATTTATTGATAGTTTTTCATTATTACACGAATTCAAGCGGTTAAATTGTATAGTACTGGGTCATCGAATATAGTATCTTGGTAGGTATTTAATACGTAATTTCCTATACAAAGGGCAAACTAACAAAAAGTGGTATTCATTTTCTACAACATACAATATTTATTTCATATTGTATGTTCATGATTAATATTTCGATATCTACCTTCTTCAATATTTAGGTTATGCGCTGAACATCTAAATCTTGTAAGTAAGACTCTTAATTTAGTGTTATTGATGCAGAATAAGTGTTTGTAAACAATACATTCTTTTTTAAAGTTAAAGTAACACTCAATTTCTCAGAATTTCAACATTAGAAAACCACTGTTGCAAATAATTATCATATAATCACCTCATAACAGCTTCGACTTGTAGGTTAGAAACTATGTCACAATCGAATAAATAGGCAAAACCAAGTTAATTTAACAAATCTTTAACCTGTATTGTCCATGTATTAATGTAATGACCTCCAGTAGTTTTCATATCAAAAACTTTAAATAAAAGTGATTCAGGACATTTCTTTATTTCATACCAAAATTTGATAATTCTTATTTTCCTAAACAAACTTAAAGGAAATCTAGCTTAAGCGCCGTATACTGCGGCATTGTATGTTTGCTGACGCACACATATCATTTGTTTTAAAAATTTAAGCTGAACTCTCTCGATATCCTGAGCTCTATGAAAACCCCACACTTCAGTACCGTAGTTGAGTATAGGACGTATCATAGCATCAAATAATTTTAATTTATCACGCATGTCAGAAACCATGGAATCATATAGCTTGTTTAAAGAGAACGAACACGCAGTGCCTGTTCGGATAATTGTTTCTGTGCTTGCCAAAATGTTCCGTATTGCAATAAATGACACCAAGGTCTGTAAATATTAACAATATTGAGTTTGATGCCATCACAACGTATATAACATTGTCAATTTTATTACCTTTCCTACAAACCATAACATAGCTTTTTGCAATATTTACTGTAATACCCCACATACTACAATAATTGTATAATCTGTTTATAAGTTTTTGGAGTCCTTCTTTAGTGTATGAAAAAAAGTGGAATGTCACCCGCAAATAACCACATAAATAATTCAATTTAATCAATAGTTTTAGCTTCAACATTCTCTTGTTTCATTTATTCTTCCATATCATTGATATAAAACAAAAATAGCAATGGCGAAAGTGGTACACCCTGTTTTACACCCATGTTACTGTCGAAATATTCACTATACTGTGAGCGTGCGTGAGCATTTATATTACTATCACAATTGTTATTATGTGATCTGACACGTATATTTTCATAATTAGTATTATGTGATCTGACACGTATACATGATTTAACTTCTTCATATATCTTTTTAAGCATACTGGCAAGTTTTGTGGAAGCCCCATATTGTAGTAATTTGAACCATATACCGTTTCTATATACAACATCAAACTTTTCTAAAATCTATAAAGGCGCAGTATAATTTTCGTTTATCATTGTGTATAACTTTATTTATGATAGAAGACAATACAAAATACTGTCTACTGTGCTTCGTTTATCTCTAAAACCATACTGACAGTCAGTAATGAGACGAGCGTGTAATAATATAGAGAATATTTTTGAAAAAATACTTGTGAGTGTTATTCCTCTATAATTGTTAACATCATTCATATTACCCTTTTTGGGCACTGGCATTATAAAACTTTAAGTCCAACTTTTAGGATAAAGACAATTTGCATACATATAATTAAACAGTTTAAAAATAATAGGTGCTAAATGTTCACTGCTTACAATAAACATTTCTGGCGTTTAGGCATCGATACCACTACTCTTGCCCCGTTTTTACAATTTAAGGTTTTTACAACTTCTTCAACAGTAAAATCACTATCTAACTGGTTTATTCTAATATCGGCACTACATGTATTACTCTCAACATCTTTATTACAAAATGCTTCATTAGCAAAAAGATTTTTAAAATGATTAAAGAAAACTCTTCTTTACTGATATTATTTTCTTGATGTTTATTTTTGCGTAATTTCTTATCAAACGTAACGTGTACATATTAGAACGAATGAGGTGTGAATGGATGAGTGAATATATCAAACTGAATTGCACTGCACAGCAGTCAATATATGTTAGAATACGAGAGGTATGAGAGAATATACCAGTAACAAAACATGTATTGCAATTAGTTTATGCATTGCTGTATTTATTTTCTATAATCACCATCATATTGCACTCGTACCATTGCTTTAGTGTACACTTGGTATTCTATTGGTTGTATACAAAAAATAATAAATGACAAAAAAGGACTTAATTGGTACTTTCCGGTGTGATATTGAAACGTAATCTCAGTGTTAAGCAACAGCGATCAGTAGTAGAAGTATATAGATTATTTGCGTGTGTGTGTGTGTGCGTGGTTGTATGAGCACGGTAACACTTAAAGCTAGCGTGTAGTTTAAAATTAGTATGCATTTAGGTAAAATGCGTATCTAACTTACTTGGTTAACAAGGTCGATGATGGTATATGAGGGTAGTATTCGGGTCCAAACTGAAGGTTATTATCCACACAATTCCACGAGAGGGTAGTGTTCTGTAAAGAATATTAAAACAATTAAAATATTATAAATCTACACTATTTTTAACAACTACATGCATTTTTACAAATATTAAGTTTTTATTTGTTGCATCGTTTTCATGCTTCGATTTGCTTGAGTATGCAGCTCATTATTATTAACTATTATTATTTTTTAAATTCATATTGATATAAGCAAACGCAGCACATTTTTCTAAAAAGCAACTATTCTTCAGGAAAAATTAATTATAATTGTATGATGAAACGATTTAAGTCTTATCAAACTCATTCGTAGATAATCCTTGTTTATTAAAATCATCATCTTTCTTACAATGTTCCTTTGCAGCTTGGGGTGATGTTGATCAACCCCAACGTCCACAATTGCGATGACAATCCCCGTGCCAGTGATGTTCTGCTTCCAGGCGTCATAAATTCCAAACATCGGATCAAACACGGGTGCACATTCCTGACCACCCTTTAAAATTTATTAATAATATCTTCATTCTTTTTTCAGAACGAGTATCATGAAGAATGTTATGACTGGAACTAAATCGCGTCCTCGTATTATGTAATATATGCACATATTATATTTCGAAAAATCTGAAAACGAGCAAGCCCCTTTTTAGCCAATAAGAGTATTTATGATATGTTCTAACTAACCTTCATTTGAAAGGACTGTGTAAACGAAAAAATGGATTTCTCACATTTGAAAGGACTATGTCAACGAAAAAATGGATTTCTATTGCACTATAAATGCTATTAGATAACAGAGATGCGCCATATTAAGACATGCACATTAAATAATGAATAAAAAATATAATGCATAATGAGCATTTGATAAAACAAATCAGGAAATATGTTTGTACAAAGTAAAACTCCAAGCGGGTATCGGACTCACGACTTAGGAGCCATCTGAAGAAACGACAGCAGACAGCGCTTTAACCAACTGCGCTATTCTGCTTTGCAATGAAACGTGTGTAAATTATGGTTAAACAAAATACTCAAAATTATCGTGTTAAAATGTAAACATAAGAAGGGCAAAAAAACGACCCATATTATAAATTGATTTTTATCTCGGAATGCGAAAAGTTTTCCCATTATATAAACCTCATTAAGCCATTATTAGTATCTTTATTTCAGATTGATTAAAGGAATTACCACCTTGATGCCCTTTTCGTTCACATAGTCCCTTTACGCCAATGAAAATGCTGAATTTCACTCATTAAATGCAGCACGTGATTTCTTATTTTGATTGGCCATTTTAAACTACGCCTCTTTTGAACTAGAATATATAAAGGGAAGAAGTATCAATATATTGTTCAAACAAACCAGGCGAGTGTTGACACGGGAATCAGAGGTTGTTCCACCTGACGTTTCCAATCCTACCATCGGTAATTTGATAGGGACGTCATCAGTCGGTTCGCTATGTGTCGAAACATCAATGTTTGTACTTAAGAACACATATTGTATCTAAAAGAAAATACATATTTGCTCTTACGTACAATATATACATATCATAGGCAATTGAGGGGTATAGTTAAAACTGCACCCCGAAAAGAGTGATGTCAACCGCGACCGAAGGACGAGGTTGGCATTTACTGTACTCCTCAAAATGCCTATGATATTTATTTTATTTTAAATAACAATTATACTGTAAGTCAAAGAATAAACTAGTCATACATTGTTAACAAACAGATTTATAGCCAAGCGCATGTAGACCACGATTTTCAATACATTTTAATAAGCGTCTACTGATAAACACGTGCTCGGTATTCCCGGAAGACACCAGTTAATATTTTAGTCCCACGCGCGGGTTATATTTCCACGCGCGGGGTATTTTTTTGTTTGGAATTCTGATATATATATATATATATATTGTCATATAATATTTGATAAGAAATTAAGGGCTTACAAATTTAAGTAAGTAAATTAAACGGGATTCATTTTAAAACGAAATCGGTTTGAAATATCTTTAACAAACCAGAATATTTAACACTATTATTACTAAACTCGAACACAGAATAAACCTGACACTTTATAATTTGTCAATGCACATCTGTGTAATGTAAGCTTCATATTTATCCATTGTTTATGCTGTATTTTGATCCGCTTCCAGGAAATGCGATGAATTATACAATGTCTTTCAGTCAAGTATGTTACTGGGATGTTATTTTTTAAAGTAAAAAAAACAAGAAGCCAAACAATAAAAATGTTCCACTAATTTAAAGCTGAAATGTTAACAAAGGAAAGAAACTGCGGTAATTTAGTTATTATTAAAACCATAACAATAAAAACCAAATTTTGATTGCAGTTCTATTTAAACAGTAAAAATGTTGAAATAAGCACAAACGATTTATTAAGTTAACAGAACAGAAACAAATAATTTGTGATATATAACAATAGTAAAGAAACGAAACATAAACTGGATAAAATAAAGTGTTTACCTTCAGTCCATCATCAAAAATAAATTAACAACACTACTTTATGCATGAAATAGATCACGCGTGTAGCAAACTGTCTAAACAACATAGCACAAAATCGCAACCACAATACACAAACATACACATTAACCATATGGAAACTTATCTTGTCTCAGACGACTGCCTTAAAACACTATCGTAAGCATCAGAACATTCCAATATATACAAACACTATTATGGAGAATTTAGTAGTCAATATTACAACATATGAACTCCTAGTTAGGGTTTGTCGGAGGAACAGACTATCAAGTTATCAAAGATAGTTGTATTTCCAGATTTTAACATTATTTAAGCATTACGTAGATCTACTTTAACACTTACTTGATTTTTAACTTGTCGTTCTTGTAAAGTATAAAAACATAGGTCATGTCGATGATAAAATGACGACTCATGTATTGTGTATTTTCTTGTGCTAAAATATTAAAGGTTGTTTACAATGGTACAACCATTTTCGTCCGTCTTGATCGTATACCTAAGATAAACATGGATGCATTGGTTTGGAAGCAACTTTACTACTATTAATTACTTATATAGGGATAATACTACTTGAATAAACCGCGCGTATGAGTAACCCTTACACAAACACACCTTTCCAGATAGTTTCTGACGTATAGCATCTACATTCGCATCCAGGGTCCAATACATCGGTGTTTTGGAATATGTATAAACGTCATCTAATATCTGAAATAAAATTATTTAATTCTAAAACATTAACAAGAATTGTCAGCAAACACAGTGCATATCATAAAATATATAGAACATAATGGAGCGTAATTATCTTGTTATGGTGTATCGTGGTATAGCATTTTAAATTTCCAATTTCGAGCATAACCCGTGTGTTGTTGTTTCCTCCAATGTCATACGAGATCGACCGCTTCTTAGAAATCTCTCGGAGAAAATGCATAACAAATCAAAGTAATGGAGCCTGCTTACAAGTTTTTCTCGGCACAAGAGAACAAGTATAGTCAATTTTCCAATATACATGGGTCATAATTCTAAATGGTCGCAAACGTTATGAGCATAATGGCTATTTGCACTTATCATTGGACTGGACCATGTCGACAAGATTCGTTACGATGTTTCGTAACATTAAAACTCCAACTGGATGTTATATGAAGAACAAGGGCACACAATTAAATTGCATGCCAGTCAAGAGACACAACTTCCTCCAAACCTCCAAAAGGCATTGGGTCGGAACCAATCTGATTAAAATCAAATCCTAAAAGGATCTGAGGACCAGTAGAAAGTCATCTTCTGAAAACTGTTCAGTCAGCCAATCAGATCCTAGCTTTCATGGTTTTGAAAATGAATGTGAAATTAGCTAGGATCCCAACGTGTTGTTATTAAACATTCATATTTTGACCATGTAAGCACAATTTTAGTACAAATGTGTGGGATATACGCCAAATTAGAACAATTTGTTGTATAAATGGCTATTATATGCAACATTCCAAGGAAAATAAAAACTCTAGTCGTAAATAACAACACAAAACAAAACGATTTAACGCTTCTCGAAAGGAACAATCCTATTGGTTGAGATATAAAGAGCTTTTGGGAAATTCAAGATTTGCGAGAAGAAGTAATTCAACAGACCAATCTCATTAAAATCAAGTCAGCGGATAATATAGTAGCGTGAGACTGGAGATGATTTTAATGAGATTGTTCACCAGGCCGTCATTAGATCTTCATGTAGGAAGATCGTGCACTTTAGTCAGGTTTGGTCGGAACATGATATATATATATATATATATATATATATATATATATATATATATATATATATATATATATAGTTTTAAACTTGGTAATCCGTCATTCTCGTAGCGTATTGTAGCGTATTGTTGGGTCGAAAGTGTGATCCTGAAGTCGACTAGAGGGTCTGGGCCCAACAATTTCAAGACCCGCTAATTCAACATATCCTCTATTCTATAAATAATTTAACCCACTATTATTTTTCGCGATCATTTTGTACTGCGATTGTTGGGTCTACATATGCCATTCGAGTATCGGGTGAACTCCCGCGCATCAACAGCTTTTTGGAAAAGCTGAATCAGTCGGATCAACTCGGACATCTCTGTTCAAACAGTTTTAATAAAGCGATGTGTTCGACAGAAGCCGAAGTCAACCATGTTTTTGCATCATGGCGGATATACGAAGGTTAGTGTGCATAATTGTTGGTTTTCAATTTATAGGCATATGCAACGAAACGATGTTTCGGTAAACTGCAATCTACTCTAGAACTATTTGATTTTTGCTTATGCGATTTTGTGCCTCCGGTAAAAGTTGCACTACAACTGTGTGGTGCCAGGCACCGTCTAAGTTTAGTCGTGTGCTAGTCTACGCGTCACCAGTCCAGTGCAAGCAGATGCCAGTCGAGTGGGAACCGGTTTTGGGCATGCTGCATGCCACTTTGGCGGGAAAGCGCATTCTGGAGTCTGGAGCAGTGCGAGCTAGACGCGAGTGAACCCTACGCTTTGTGTGCTGTGTGCGGAACAGACGGACACGTGTGACTAACAGTGAGTACCTGTACTATATCAGCATTCTTATTAGTGCCTGAATTATACACATAAGGGGAGAACCACTTCAACTGTCTCTTGCAGGCAGAAGTTGTGCGGTGACAGCTAGCAGTTTGCTTTTTCTCTTAAGTAGCTACCACAGAGTAAAAAAATTTTTTCCAATATATATGTAGTGTTATACATCATTAGAAAGGTCTAAGTGAGCCTATCAATTATCTGAAAGAATTTTTGAAATTGGTGTACCCGTTGAAGAGTTATGTCCCTTTGAATATTTGGAATTTACGATTCTTTCTGCCGAAAATTAAGTTTTTATGACATATCACTATTTTGTTGTAAAGCATGCAAATATTGTATATGTATTTAACAGTTTTAATCTAAATATGTTTAAAATAAAGAAAATGAAGAAAATAAGTGTCATTTCAATGAGTTACAACCCTTTGAATAGTAACATTATCTATATAAAAAAAGGACAGAGTGAATTTCTGCCAACATCAGCTTTGCAATGCCATGCCGTTTGTACCGACGTGAATGCCAATAAAATTGGTAAACCATACATAAACCATTTAACATGAGAAACAATCCCTTATTTGATCTGCAATAAAATCAAATACAGGTACCTGCAATAGTCTATGTCTTTATAATAACGTCACCAGCTTGGTAGTCCTTGGTGAGTTCCACAGCATACACAGCACAGTCATTTTCGTAGAGCACGTTAAACCAGGCCGGATATCCAGGAACCTGCAAAAGTAAATATACAAAGTTTAGGCATCATGTTTTATGCTATTGTGATATTATATTTCTACTAAAAGTGATTCCATAAGGCCAGTATTTCCAGTATATGATCAATGATTAAAATATGAAAACCATATAAAGGAGCAACAACATTAGCATTTATGTATCTGAAAACTACCGGTAAGTTAGACATCTTTTAGTATGTTTAATGTACTTATCAAGGGGTAAATACACATTAGTTAGTTATTTGTTTTATACAATTGGTGATGTTGATGTACATAAGGCCAACCTTTAAAAATAATTAGTTTGCAATTGCCTGCCCAAAGTTGATACTAATGGGTTGGTTAGTTCTATGTACAGTTTAAAGATAGTGGACATAAATAATAGCTTCTTATTAATCTTAACCCAAATTAAAAATTACATTAAATCTTAAAAATAAACCATGTAACAACTTATGACTATGAGATATGATGTTTCGGTTCTATCGGTAGGTAATGATAAACAAATATATTTTTCATGTTGGCCTTACTATCCCTGTAATGCTAATTAATACCTGAGATATTACAGTGCCTTTATACCAGGAAACTTTGCCATCATCTAACCATTTATGATCTATATTTTTCCCTACTAACAAATGAATGTCACTTCTGGTGTGGGAATTTCATATGCACCCTTAACTAATTTTATAAGATTTTCTTTAAGTTCATCAACTGTTAATTGTAATCGTTGACCATTCACGGTCTTGGAGAAAGCATATACATTTTGATTTTCACTTTTTTGTTTAAATACATTTTTTCTGAACCGCAATTGTGCTTTCAATGCTTCATCTTTTTGTTTTGTTGAATTTAATTCAGCTACTTCTTTGTTGACCTGATCTTCAGTCTGCCACAAACCATAATACATAATGTCGTTTGTCTCCTTTTCCAGTTTTTCTACTCTTTTCTTCTCCAATAATTCTTTTCTTTTAAATTCCTCGTGTTGTTTTTCCAGCCTCTGTTGCCATATTTCTTCTTCCCTTTGTTTGAATTTTTCTCTTTCTTTTCCTACTGCCTTACTACATTCAATAATAAGCTGTGATGCATCTTGTCTGTGTGAAAGCCACTCTGCTGTTTTATTTAAAGAAAAAGTGATGTGTGATTCTAATGCAAGTGTTGAAATGTTGGGTTTGACGGACATTATATGATCAGCATATGAAAATACTCTTTCAGGATATTTGTTGTGTTTGTCGACACTTGATGTTTCTTGCAGGTCAAGATTTTCATGGATTCCTCCGGGCAGATGATCAACATACTGTTTTTCAATTAGCGTTACCATTGCTGGTAAAATCACAGATAAGATGGTAAAGACATGATTGTCAATGCAGGATGGTTTCAGTAACTCTTCAAGAATCTTGTCATTTTTAGTTGGAACATCTTCATAAAGTTTTAAATTTCCTGATACAAAACTTTCTATTTTTTGAACTGATTCATGTAAAAATTCTATCAGTCGCGCATACCTTTTATTCATATCACTTATAGAAATGTCTCTGTCTTCTATCACATTCCACAATGGAGTTGTAATGACTTTTGAAATGAGGCCTAAACTTTTACACCCGGCAATAAAAAACGGTTGTTTCAAATCAAACAGTACAGATTTCAACAGCTCATTTAATGTTGGAGATTTTTCAAGGTATGAAATCATATGTTCATGCAAATAAAACACATGTCCAGCATTAGTGAAGAGTATGTTAAACCTGTTTCCTTTTAATGGTTGTAGGGGCAATCCATGCATACCATTTGATTTCAAAAACCCAGAAATAAAAGTTACAAAATTAGAATGGCAGCCGTTCTTCTGATCACCTCGTTTTGCGAAAGCCTTACATGCTGTGAAAATACTTCTTAATGTTCCAGACTGTCCGCTTTTATTAAATGTAACATTATGTATTGGCACATGATCGTCAAAATGACTTTTTTCTACTTGGAACAAACATTTACCTGATACTTCAGCCATGTGGACAAGAGTGTGCAAACCACAGAAAAAATTATTCATTTTTGCCACTGCTGCTTTTTCTTCTTCTTCCATCTTATTGTAATTGTCATAGATTTTTGGTAAAATTTCATTTCTATATTCGGCCAATATTTCATTAAATTTAGTTTCCGTTGCAGCACGGTCGCTCATTGTATTTTTTATATTTGTAAGAATTTTTTGTCCTGGAGAATTGTCGGAAGAACATGCACTGTCAAAATCAGAAAGAATGTTTTTAAATGTTTGCAATGTATCATGGCTAGATTTTGTTGCCATATCTCTGAGGCCAAGAAGTGTGTACTGCCCTTCACTGTCTCTAGTTGCAAAGGCACCCCACTTTGACCCATATTTACTGGTCTCATCTGTGTGTAGTGTAGTGTCTAATTTATCCGGACAAGTATCAATAATTTGCTTTCGAGCCAACAGTCCTCGTTCGATAGACCAATTTTGAATAGTACTGGCTGCTGGAAGTTTATTTGGTTTTTTCTCGACTAATTTCAAAACACTTTCAATGACAGAATTCACGTTTTGATATGACACATGATTGTCTAAAAGAGAATGCACACACATATGCAGTTTTGTATTATATGTCTTTGTTTTTTCGTCATACAGTTCAACATTTTCAATTTGTGAATCATTTTGTACAATACTTCTCAGATATTCGTTTTCTTCAAAAATTGAATCAAAATTTTCTTGTAATTTACTATATTCATTTTCAAGGTGCTTTCGTTCGTCGATAATTTGCTTGACATCATCTTCAGTATAAATTTTTTCGTTTTTTTCATGGTCAATTTTTCTAAATTTTGCGCGCCAATAGGATTCCCTATTGGCTGTTCGTTTCAGTTCTTTTTGCTTTATTTCACTTTTTTTGAAACTTTCATTTAATAAATCTCTGTCTTCAATTGTACTTAATAAGTTGCTTTCAATTATATCTTTTTCAGACTTCAAGTGATTTATTTCAGTGGCCAATTCATTCGAAACCTTTTCATAAGCATAAGCCTTTAGTTCGACGTTGTCATATGCGGTGAAAACTTTTTCATGGGATGTGGACACTTCAGTTTGCTTACTTGATGGAAATTCATATTGTTTTTGTAAAAATCTTTCCAAATTATCTTTTCCCTTAACACGAGACTTACTTTTATTTAAATGTTGGAATTTCTTTAAAATTCGTTCCAGCTGAACTATAATTGTTGTCAGACAACAGTTATTGTTTGTCATTGGATGTAGAAACTTGGCAGTTTCAAGTAAGCCATTATTCTTTATTTTACAAACTATTTGGTCATTTGTCAAATCCATGGCTCTGAAAATGAAGAACATAAAACTGATACTTACATTACAAGTGTGACGACAATATTTAGCACGGTCTTCCAGTTTGGTGGGGAAACTAAATATAATAGAACTGAAAAAAACTAAAGAAAAAGGTAAACAAATGAAACAAATGTAGGAAATAATATTTCTACTAAACAAAAATAACTAAAGCGAAACAAAATTTACATATGTATTAAAATAATGCCAACCGGTTATCTCAGTTGGTAAAGCACTGGACTTAAAATCAGAGGATAAGGGTGTAATTTCAAGCATGACTTGTGTTGGGACCGGTCAAATAAATATTTCTATGGCAATTCTACCCAAACCTCTGATTCATGCAGGGCAGTTGTTAGTTACTGGCATTAGTATGTGCACTTAGTAGTTGTAAAGCAGTTTGCCCAGGAAGGGTGTGATTAGGTTAACTGACCGCTGTTATATAATTGAAATACTTATCAACAATTTGAAACTTCATCTGCACCAGCAGGAAAGAACTATAAATATAATATAGGTCCAATCTGTTGCATGTAGCGAACAATCTAAACAAATGAAAACAATTTTATACTAAGGGTGTTACATAGAAAAAACGTCAATTTCGTCGGAACTAGAATCTTGCACATTAATTTCAATTTTTGATTTCTTAAAACAAATCTCTGTGCTACATGAACCTAATGAAAAGGTGGATGGGCTAGTTGCCTTGGTGCATTTGGAAATGATTGATGGTGGTTTTGACTGGAGTTCAGTTGGGGGGACACACCACGTTGAACTTTGAGACGATATAGGTTCTATCCAACAAGGATCTTGTGCCTGTTGGAAAGAAGGTTGCTCTGTTGCATTTCCATTTTCATCAAAAGACACAACATTTTTACTTTGTGTTTCCAGAAGGCTTTTCTCAAGATTATAATCAACTGAAATTTCTGCTGGTAAACTGGTCAAAAAACGAAATAATAAACCCAAGCTTGCTGAATGAAAAACCAATCGATTTGAATTTGAAAAGAAGTCAAACTCAGGCTTGTTGAAATAACTAAAATCAGTGTAACTAAGCAAATCAGAAGCCCCAATGCAGTGCATGTAATTTATTAAACCATCTGGTGTAAATATTGACCGTGCCATTATGGATGTATCTAAAATACAATAAAAAATCATACTTTTCATTTCAAACATTCATTTCTCCGTGCCATTTCGATCAGATTTTAATGTTAAGTCACGAAATTTGCTAGTGTTTCGTTTGATTTGTTTACTTCCGGTTAATATATTTCGGACACAATACATTCGGACAGAAATCATCAAGGTCGAAAATGAGGTTGCGCATTTTTATGCGCAGCAGACGACAATTTTACAACGTGTTATAATGTGAAGTAAAATGATCATATTCCATGATTAAAAAATAAAATCGTTGCAACCACTTAACATACGGGATATATGCATGTTTTTTCCCTCACCAGATAGCTTAAAACTCGCTTTAAAAAAGCAGTTAACTATGTTTTCCAGAAAAAACACTCCGAACAGGTGCGCAAGGCTGTTTTAAGTTTCGTACTTTCCGCCCAAATCCCGGGATTCCGCAGAATACGTCATCAGCGAGATTTTAAACATGTGACCCTGTTGGCCAAAATGGCATCCGACAATGCGGAAGTAAAAAAAAATCGGTTAAAGTCAAGTCCGATTAAAAAAAAATTACGCGCTTAAATGCAATAATTTCAACAATTAGTCGCTGAATAATTATTTTTTCACATAAAATGCGTTATATATTAACTTATTCATGTTTGTAGTGTTAAAATTGTAACTTAAACAAACCATGGTTTATAACGGAAGTAGAAGGGGAGGTAACAAATCGAGTACTACTCTGTGGTAGCTATCTTAAGATTCTAAATAGCCACAATAATGCGCGATAACGGGAACTTTTCCAATGTTTTGGCATTCATCGTGTTCCCATAACGCCACAATTCCTCAGGATCAAAACTATGTAAAAATAATTATGGTTTAAAACTAGAGTTGCTCTATTGGCGGAATAAAAAACCTACCAACTCTACTACATCGCTGTCAAAGGTTTGACACGATTCAAATCTATAAGATAATAAATGGATTCGACGATGCCGAAACTCACAAGTTCTTTCATTTCATCGATAACTCTATTAGAGGAAATATCTTCCAACTTACTAAACCCTACTCAATGACAACATTAAGAAAACAACAAGACTTTTCCCATTAGAAGCATTGATTTGTGGAACAGTTTAGATGAAGACATTGTAACCAGCCCTACCATACTATCCTTCAAGACCAAACTTGATAGGAAATGGATTCACAAAAGGTTTTACCTTGATGGAATTTACTAATTGGATACCCATCAGGTGGAGCTTACAAGCCTAAAAAGGCTTGCCTGCTCAGAAAACCAAGACTCAGCCCAAGCAGAAGCAGTAAATGTCACAAATAGGCCTTATAATAAAAACCCAAATATTGGTAGAAATTCTGTGTGTGAAATTCAGATTTAAAAGCGCTAGCCCAAATACTTATAATTAAGTTTGTCTAGCAAGGACATTTCATACTAGCCCGCCTATATAAATTTTCAGTATATCACTAGCCAGAATTGAATTTTACTAGCCCCGGGCTATCGGGCTAATGTGAATTTCGCACACTGTACAATGACTTCCTGTACTCGGTACAAAAATTCCATTCAATTTGCCGAAAACAAATAAAATAATCGTAGCACAAAGTGAAAGTGCACATTGGCCACCATTTTGAAAAAAAAAATACAGACGACCAACATGGCAATAGACTTTTTAAGCAATGGTAAATTTGACTTCTATTAATACATCTTGAATTAATCTGGTAAATTTCAGCTAAAATATGTTAGTTTCAAGGAAACACAATTACCAAAAAGCCCATATTAATAGGTTTTTTTTACTATTGTTTAGTGATGTGTGTAGCACATGGTAAAAGTGATCGGGGCAATCGATGGTGACGACTTTATTCGACAATAAGATTCAGTCCACGACAGCCGACTTACCAAGACAGCCTGGTACCAGGACAAACCAGTCCAAGACGGCCCACTTTTTATATCTAATATGTATACTACTACAATGATTGTAACTGTGCATTTTTTTTATCGGTTATCATACCATTATTCTCTATAGCTCACATGCATTTTTGGTGAAAAATAGAAAGTCAAATCAATATTAATAAATTGCTAAAATAATAAATTAAAACAGCTGAAAAATGGGACGTCTTAGGAACATTTTACTGGACAAATGTAAGTTTTAGGAAATGGTGTTTGGCAACAAATAAATTCTAAACAAATTACATGAACAGTTAGTCATGTGCAATGCATTTTATGAAATTCTGATTGTAAATTGAAGTATTTTGTTCAGTAACATGACTTTTAAATGACGGTCTAGCTATACAATAGGACGAGCGTTAAATGTTTGCACCGAAATGCGTATACAGTAGGACATAAATGATGTGTTAGTCATGATGTGTATTGGTTTATTGGCATGTGTGGCTAGTTATGTCAGCCTTATCACATGCCCTGATAGTTCGCACATTAAACAATAGTCAGCATTGATAAGAACTTTGCAGTAAACTGTAAAGCAATTATTATGTAGACGAGAGGTATGCACACAACTTAGCGTAGACTTCAACGCTACATTATTTCATATTATTTTCTGAGTGTTTCAAATCGTAGATATCATCACCTTAGAGCAAGAACTGATCATCTGCAATTTTCTAATTTTACAGGAGATGCCAAAAACTGAATATTGTTTCCAAAAATTTACTGTTTTCCATATACATTGTATTTTATTAAATCAAACCATTAATGTATGCATTCTTAAATATTAAATTTTATTAAATGCAACACAGGAAAGAGATATTTTGATAAATAGCACTTTTTTCAGTTTTTGAGGCTGACATTTTTTTTGGTGTAAAAACTGCATAAGTGCTCTTGTCATGTTTTTACAATAAGTATTTTTGGTGCAAGAACCAGTTATATTCATTATTTCTAATAAATAAACAATTATTATATGCATTTAATTTGTTAAATTATTATTGTGAAATAACAGATCATCAAAAATGTTACAATATGATTTAGGTTACTCTTTTTAAAGAACACTGTTACCAATATACATGTATAGCTGTCACATTAATATAAATTCCTTTAAATATATTGCGATAAGACTGGTAATCTTCCATAAAAATGACATACATTTTATTTAGTTTACTAAGTTCTCCAAAATTAACATTTATTAACTTAGTTCTATGTAATATATAGATACATTTAGTGTAAACTACTAACATAAATTGATTGTATTTCAATAACAAATTCACTGCAAATGAACCTTAATTGAATGGCAAGTCTTAAAATACTAGTTTTATTTAACAAATTTGGAACAAAAAGTACACAAATTATTATAATATTAAATAATTTTATACAGTATTTGCTAAAATACAATATAATGCAATAATTATGTAGTATATAATAATATTATATGTTTCCAAAGTTTAGTCTATTCAACAATATTAAGATATCATAAAATTAATGTTGATCTACAGTGTTATTTAGGCGTTAAATAAGTTGTTTGTTTCCACAACCCCGATCCCTCCTAGTTTTTTCCGCCGACCCTTAATGTTTTTTGCCTATAAATCATTAACTTTTTCTGATTTTCTGGTAAAAATGTGCAGTTTTCGCTGATAGTATAAGTTTCTTGCCAGAAATATCTTTCTCTATGACCTTATTTATAGTTTAGGTACAGTTTTTTTGTTGGGAGGAATTTAAACATTTTACATGCAGTCCAATATACTTAAACTGTGTGGTGAATATGCGGCGAAGAAAAAAAAATTAAAGAAAAAAGTTATAATTTACCCCCCACCCCCTAGATTTTTTTGGAGATGTAAGCGGAAACCAACCAGTTTTTTGGGGAGGGGGCCTTATATGGATGTTCACATACCATATTAAATC